>OY997262.1:461607155-462857155 GCA_963921465.1 Triticum timopheevii | reverse complement strand
TTTCAACCAGTAGAACTTGGCCAGTTCATGTGTCTCCGCTGTTTTCTCCACAAACACTTTCTTCACATGCGTTGAGAATTGCTCCCTGGATTTCTTATCAATATGAGGCGATCGCAGCACGGTGTATAAGGACCGCGATTCAGGCAACCCGACCTTATGCATGTATGGCGCAAGCTCCTTCAGATTGTTCTTTTGGTTATTGAAAGATTTCAAAATTATGCGTATCTTGGCAGGCGACTTGTGGGTCCTCGGGTACACATCTTCCTTGGTCTCCTCAATAGGCTTGGCAAGCTACAACAATTAACAAACTTGACATTTTAAATAACAACAAAAGGGGTAGCAAATGTCTGGATCTGTAGCCTTCTTCTAATATCATCTCCTTCGACAAGATATATGAATGGACTTGCAGTGAACTAACAAAAGTCATGAAAAAATCTGGAAAATTTTGTACACACATTTCTAATATTGCTTTACCTATCTTTCAGAACTCGTTTTAACATACAACATTTTGTTGCAGAGAAAGTTTACATACAATCAATGTAGGAGTAATAAAAACAAGAAATTCCGAACTGAGATAATTAGTGGATTGCATGAAGATTGTACTACAGGCCTTATCAGATAGTACAGAACATCTCCATCATATTACCCTAACTTTGTGTTTGGATGCCTGTATTGGAGACCTCTGTATTGCATTAGTTTCAATTCCATTTCAGCTAGGAAACTGTAATGAACATGAATACAAATTCAGTTGGTTGGATGTTAAGGGCCAGTTCTTTTGGCAGCTTAAAAAATAAGCCGCCTCCTCCCCAGCTTTTCCCATAAGCCGCCTCTCTTATTCGTTGGGGCTTCTGAACGAGTTATGGAATAACTAATTTAGAAGTCTCAACAAATTTTGGGAGCGGCTTATTTTTTAAGCTGGGGAGAGGCAGCTTATTTTTTAAGCCGCACAAAAGAACTGGCCCTAACTGAATTGGCTCACAGAATCCTACTGAGGTTTCAATACGGAATCATGTTTGGATGTCAAACTATGGAATTGCATAGCAACATTAGTATATGCATCAAAACAAAAGTTGTATAATGTGTGACTACAATTGGATGATTATATAAAAAGGGCAACCTGGTGCATGTAGCTCCCGCTTGCGCAGGGTCCAGGGAAGGGTCCGACCACTTTGGGTCTATAGTACGCAGCCTTTCCCTTTTTTTCTGTAAGAGGCTGTTTCCAGGACTTGAACCCATGACCTCATGGTCACGCTTGCGCAGGGTCCAGGGAAGGGTCCGACCACTTTGGGTCTATAGTACGCAGCCTTTCCCTTTTTTTCTGTAAGAGGCTGTTTCCAGGACTTGAACCCATGACCTCATGGTCACAAGGCAGCAGCTTTACCACTGCGCCAATTGGATGATTATAAGCAACAAATTTTTTTTATCAAATATTCTAGAATGGTGGAGGAAGAAGGGAGTCGTGTTAATGCAGGAAGAAGGGGAGCCGAGGAGGACCAGGAAGAAGGGGAGCCGTGTCTCAGCTGAGGAGGCCCGAGGGAGAGGAGACGAAGGGAAGGGCTGGCGCCGGAGGGGACTGCAGCCGCAGCCATTAGAGGTCAGATTGGATCTGACCAAGGCGAGCATGGCCGGAGATAACGGGAAGGGGCGCCGGAGAAGAGGAAGGATCGGCGGCGGAGGAAAAACGAAACGGGAGGGTCTCGACCTGCAGGGCTCCGCCGTCTTCGTTCTGCCTGGGCGCCGCCGCCTTCGATCTGCCTGGGTGCCGCCGTCCTCTTTCTCGTGGTGGAGGGACGAAGGGACGAAAGAGAGGCTGGAAATGATTAATGAAATAAAAAGAGAGACCCAAAAGGATTCAATAGAAACCAATAGGGTATTAATTTCATAGGTGAGGAAATATTGATAGAGACTAAATCAAGCAGAGTAGAGCCGTTTTCTTCTAGATCAAAATTGACATTAGCAAACGAACGAATAAATTCCTTTAGATTGACTGCCATTAAGGCAAGTTCTACAGGACGGCTGTTCGACCCGCAATGTTGTATGGCGCTGAGTGTTGGCCGACTAAAAGGCGACATGTTCAACAGTTAGGTGTGGCGGAGATGCGTATGTTGAAATGGATGTGTGGCCACACGAGGAAGGATAGAGTCCGAAATGATGATATACGAGATAGAGTTGGGGTAGCACCAATTGAAGAGAAGCTTGTCCAACATCGTCTGAGATGGTTTGGGCATATTCAACGCAGGCTTCTAGAAGCTCCAGTGCATAGCGGACGGCTAAAGCATGCGGAGAATGTCAAGAGAGGTCGGGTTAGACTGAAGTTGACATGGGAGGAGTCCGTTAAGAGAGACTTGAAGGATTGGAGTATCACCAAAGAACTAGCTATGGACAGCCAGAGCCATGAGTTGGTCGCGAGATCTTATGGGTTTCACCTCTAGCCTACCCCAACTTGTTTGCGACTAAAGGCTTTGTTATTGTTGTTGTTGTTGTTTGACTGCCATTGCTCTGCCCCAAACAAAGCAAAACAATGTAGGTCGCGATCAGATCTCTAGCAAAGCAAACTTCCTTGAGAATTAGGGCAATTCTAATGAGGGACCCTAGCCTAGGTTCTGAACTGGTTTCCCTTGTAAGCTAGCCCTACTCATATGGAAATCCAAATGGCGATGAATCCAATCTATTACGTACTGCAGTTCAGTTCTTCAGTGCAGCATCTGATTCAAGCTGGCTAATAGCTGAGTAGTATCTTGATGCGGAATTAAAGAGTCAATTCGAGGTAAAAGCACGTACTGTGGAGTTGGTGTTGTTGGATCCAGTCCAGCTGCCGTTGCTGAAAAAGCGAGAGGCCGCCGTCGTCGCAGGAGGAGGTGCCGGCCGTCGGAGGAGCGGGAGGCCAGCGGCGGGGTTGCCGCATCCAGCACTGCCCAAGAAGCGTGAGACCGCGGCATCCGGTGGAGACGCCGATCGGCGGAGCGCGAGGCCGGCGGCGTACTGGAGCATCGCCATCGCCAAAGAGCAGCTCTCCCGAACCCTACTGTCACTTTCTTTGGATGGAGAGAGATAGGCTGATTCGGGCTTGGTTGTGCTGCACGTTTTGGGCTTCTTAGTGGTGGGCTTATTGACTTGCTCATGTTAGGCCTTTGCCACAGAGCAGAAAAGGCGTGGGACGGTGAAGGATGGGTCTGGGACGACGACGGCGACGATGTGGTCATGACGGAGACAGACCGCGAGGAACTCGATAGGGTCCGCCGGAGGGAGCACACACATCCCACTTCAGAGCACGGTGGGGGGATAGAAACAGGCATCCAACAATGAAACAAGGACCTAGCTGTGTATATGTCCAATGAAAATGCTTCAGTGTGCAAGGCTCGCATAGAAACAGAAACAGGCATCCAACAATGAAACAAGGCAAGAATTTAGACATGAATGATGCAATTAACTATGTCCGCAGTACATAAGTTTCAAATATTATAAACTGAATGGGACGGTCCAAATTACTAGTCAGAAACAACGGGGCAATGAACACAAGCGGTTAAAGCTTGTAAAATTGGTAGTTAACGCAAGAGACAACCAGATAGCGTCTCCTCGCGCGTGTATTTTACAAACATTTGTTGGTGGCATCATGACTGGAGTAAGCTCAGATCTGTTCCAAAAGACCAACTGTAGTTTATTGCAGAAAAATGGCATAGAAATTAACTTCCATCGACTAAAATTAAACCTAGCATCGACGGGGCAGAAAAGACGCATTTTCCCCGCACAACGAACAACCAGAAATACAGACAAAGAAAACTACTCGACCTAGGCCAGCAATCACAGACATAGATGCACCCAGCCATGGCATCGCACAAGGAACACAAGAGAGGATCGGATCTACTCCCTCCGTTCAGAATTACTTGTCACAAAAATGGATAAAAATGGATGTATCTACAACTAAAATACACCTAGATAGATTCATTTCTTGGACGAGTAATTCCGAACGGAGGGAGTAAGAGGGAAAGCGAACCTGCTTGGCCTTGAAGCCGAGAGCCCTGCGCTGCACGAACCTCATCACGTCCGACTGCTTCCTCCTGTATAGCTCCGACAAGAACTTGTACGCGCCTGCCATCACGAATCCATCAAAACGAGCGCGCAATAATACGTGCGAGAAGGCAAACGGGCCAGGTTGCGGGAGGAAGAGGAGCTGGTAGACGGAGGGGCTCACCCATGGCTGTGGCGGCGGCGGCGGCTGCCAAGGCAGAGTGCGGAGGCGGCGGGGAGGGGGAGCGTGGAGCCTTAGGGCTTGGAGAGAGAGTGGCCTGACCAAATGGGCCGGCACAGCTAGGCCCCTATTAAGCGTGCCTGCTGCCATGGCCTATGGCAGCCCGTTTATAAACGGGACGGGCCGTGCCGTGCCGACACAGCAACGAGAGGAGCGCTCTCCTTCGGATCCTCCCACCAATCACATGGGTGGCCTGAGACCAATTGGCGCCCTCTCAACCGTCGTCGTATATCGCGTTCGGAGTGTTTTCTTCGGATTTTATTGATTTGTTTGTTCGCACGTGTTTTTGGTTTTTTAAATGTTTTGTTTTTGGGGGTTTTCGACTTTTTATTTTCCACCAGTCTTTCTTAACTTTTTATCAAAAAAATGCGTGAAAAAAATGCTTTTTTTCATGATGGCATGGTTTTGCTTTCGAGAGAGGTACGGTTTTGCTTCGGTGAGAGGCACGGCCGTGTCTCTCGGAAACGAAAAAACATATTTTCTCTCTTTTTTTGTCAGTGGCACGGTTTTGCTTCCGCGAGAGGCACGGCCGTGGCTCTCGAAAACGAAAAAAATGTTTTTTTTTCTTTCTTTCTTTGTTAGAGGCACGGTTTTGCTTTCATGAGAGGCGCGGTTTTGCTTCTGCGAGAGGCACGATTTTACTCCGCAAAAGGCACGGCTATGCTTTCTCGATAACAAAAAAAACATATTTTTCTTTTTTTCTCTTCCATGAGAGACATGGTTTTACTTCCGTGAGAGGCATGATTTTGCTTCCGCGAGAGGCACGATCGCAAAAGACATGGCCGTGCTTTCTTGCTAACAAAAAAACATATTTTCTTTCTTTCTCTTCCATGAGAGACATGGTTTTTCTTTCGTGAGAGGCACGGACGTGCCTCTCCAAAACGAAAAAAACATGATTTTTTTTCTGTGAGAGGCACGGTTTTGCTTCCGCGAAAAACACGGTCGTGCCTCTCGAAAACCAGAAAAAAATACATATTTTCTTTTTTTTTTCCTTTCATCAGATTTTGCTTTCGCGAGAGGCACGTTTTAGTTTCGACGTGCCTCACAAAAATGACTTCCGGAAAGGGGGAAAAACATGCTCCCAGTTTGGTTTTTCGTTCAGTTTTTTTTGTTAAATTTTTTTTATCAAAATTTATCAACCTGAGATCTAATTTTGAAGATCTCGACGCGAGGAATCCAACGATGAAAATGGTTCAAGATTTTGGCGCACAGTTTATGAGATAAAACATTTTGTATAAACGGGTCTACGAAAAAAGAAAAAACTCACGGCTGGGAAGTTGGGAGTCATCTTTACCATGAGTACTTCTTAATTAGTGATTTTGTCCTGGTCCAGGCCCAACACATTAGTTAAAGGCGTTGGGCCTATGGTCCATTTATCCCTTATGGAGCATATGATTTTGGGCCCATTCGGGCTGTTTTTGCCTATATAAAATTAATTCTAGAAAGAAATATGTCGCGTTGTGCCGGCACGCGGGCCTAACCATGCTGCCCTGACACGGCCTTGAAAACGGGTCAAATTTGAACTGCAGCTGCCTTATAGTTTGTTCTTTATCTATTTTTTAAATAATTTTTAGGTACATAAGTATCTACTTAATCAGAGAAGCACCAAAAGTTTTTCAAGATTCAACTAGTAGCTAGGAACGGTCATGCCCGCGGTTTTGACCACATTTTGAAACGGGCATGAACGATTCAAAAAAATCAAAAAAATTGGAAAACCTCCGCATTGTGTCATTACATGTGACCAAGTTGCCAGAAAAATAATAAACTTCTAATACAGTAATTATTTTAAAAAATGTTCTCAGAAATGCGCTATCACGTACGAAGATTCATGATTTTCAAGCCAAATGATCAATCTTATAGCCACATTCATGGAATAGTTTGTTCAAATGATCTCATATTGTTCACAAGGGTGCATCTTGGAATGGCAAACAATGTTGCCTAAGGGAGTTTTCATTTTCTTTGCACGGAAAATTCATTTTCCATTTTTTGAGTGCCTGAAATGAGTTTTTTTTTGTGAAGGACCTACCATATATTTGTTACAAAATTGGATCAAATCAATTTCTAAAAAACTAGGCCATATTTAATGCACAATTGACAAAATGGTTGGGTGTCAAAAGTTTTGATCCACCTCTGATGAAAAAGACAAATTCCCGCCGATTCAGTAAGAAGCGGGTCAAATTTAAACTGCAGCTGCATCATAGTTTGCTCTCTATTTTTTTCCAAAAATTATTTCTAGGTACATAAGTATCTATTTAATTAGAGAAACACCAAAAAATTTCCAAGATTCAACCACTAGCAAGGAACGGTCAAGCCCGCCGTTTTGACCGCATTTTGAAACGGGCATAAAAAAAATTGGAAAACCTTCGCATTGTGTCAGTATATGTGACCAAGTTTCCAGGAAAAATAATAAACTTGTAATACATAAATTATTTTTAAAAAGTGTTCTCAGAAATGAACTATCATGCGTGAAGATTCATGTCTTTCAAGCCAAATGGTCAATCTTATGGCCACATTCATGGCATAGTTTGTTAAAATGACCTCGTATTGTGCACAATGGTGCATGTTGGAATTCCAAACAATGTTGCCTAAGGGAGATTTCATTTTATTTGCACGGAAAATTCATTTTCTATTTTTCGATTGCCCGAAATGGTTTTTTTGTGAAGGACCTACCATATATTTGTTGCAAAATTGTACCAAATCAATTTTCTAAAATGCTAAGACATATTTAATGCATAACTGACCAAATGGTTGGGTGTAAAAAGTTTTGATCCACCTCTTATGAAAAAGACAAATTCCCGCCAATTCAGTAGGAAGCGGGTCAAATTTGAATTGTAGCTACCTCGTAGTTTGCTCTTTATTTTTTCCAAAAATCATTTATAGGTACATAAGTATCTATTTAATCAGATAAACACCAAAAAAATTCCAAGATTCAACCACTAGCTAGGAACGGTCATTCCCGCCGTTTTGACCGCATTTTGAAACGGGCATAAAAAATTCAAAAAAATCAAAAAATTGGAAAACCTTCGCATTGTTTCATCATATGTGGCCAAGTTACCAGCAAAAATAATAAACTTGTAATACGGTAATTATTTTTAAAAATTGTTCTCAGAAATGAGCTATTATGCGTGAAGATTCATGGCTTTCAAGCCAAATGATCAATCTTATGGCCACATTCATGGCATAGTTTGTTAAAATGATCTCATATTGTGGACAAGGGTGCATATTGGAATTCCAAACAATGTTGCCTAAGGGAGTTTTCATTTTCTTTGCATGGAAAAATCATTTTCCATTTTTCGAGTGCCTGAAATGAGTTTTTTTTTTGTGAAGGACCTACCATATATTTGTTGCAAAATTGTACCAAATAAAATTTCAAAATACTAGGACATATTTAATGCACAATTGACTAAATGGTTGGGTTTAAAAAGTTTTGATCCACTTCTCGTGAAAAAGACAAATTTCCGCCGATTCAGTAGGAAGCGGGTCAAATTTGAAATGCAGCTACCTCATAGTTTGCTCTTTATTTTTTCCAAAAATCATTTCTTGGTACATAAGTATCTATTTAATCAGAGAAATATCAAAAGTTTTCCAAGATTCAACCACTAGCTAGGAACGGTCAAGCCCGCCGTTTTGACCACATTTTGAAACGGGCATAAAAATTCAAAAAAAATCAACAAATTGGAAAACCATCGCATTGTGTCATTATATGTAACCAAGTTTCCAGAAAAAATAATAAACTTGTAATACGAAGATTATTTTTAAAAATTGTTCTAAAAAATGAGCTATTATGCGTGAAGATTCATGGCTTTCAAGCCAAATGATCAATCTTATGGCCACATTCATGGCATAGTTTGTTCAAATGATCTCATATTGTGCACAAGGGTGCATATTGGAATTCCAAACAATGTTGTCTAAGGGAGTTTTCATTTTCTTTGCACGGAAAACTCATTTTTCATTTTCCGAGTGCCTGAAATGAGTTTTTTTGTGAAGGACCTACCATATATTTGTTGCAAAATTGGACCAAATCAATTTTCTAAAATACTAGGCCATATTTAATGCACAATTGACAAAATGGTTGGGTATCAAAAGTTTTGATCCACCTCTGGTGAAAAAGATAAATTCCCGCTGATTTAGTAGGAAGCGGGTCAAATTTGAACTGCAACTACCTCATACTTTGCTATTTATTTTTTCCTAAAATCATTTCTAGTTACATAAGTACCTATTTAATCATAAATACATGGTTTGGTGGCAATACGTCGAGGTTTGGACGGTGGCCGAGGGCCCCAACTCTAGAGCGCGTAAACTCGCATGTCTGCCGCGTGGTCACCGCGTGACCGTGGCGTTGCCATGTGTTCTGTGCGGCCTAGGCATGTCTAGTGGGTTGGGCACACCCCAGGTAGGTGATAGGAAGAAAATCACAATATAAGATTCTCACAAGGAGACCGATCGATGCTCAAACATGAATAAGCAGCCAAGTGTTTGATTAGCGGTACGGGAAATGCACATGGCTAATGTGCGTGATTTTTGGCTGAGAATGATCAGTTACTAAGAAGACCATCTTCATAAATTTTCAGCTCAAAAGGAGGAGCCTAGGTGATACTTGCTTTGCAAAGTACAACACTGGACATAAATACGAATGTTGAAGCTAGGCTAAAAATAATGAATGGATTGAGCTGACATTTGGTGGAGGATAGTTATTTGGGCATAGGAAAGCACTGTAAAAAATGGATACCATTTGGACATTGCCAAAGTGGTCTTCCTTCACAAAGTATTTTTCTAGACAGAATAGGAAAATGAATATTTTTGAATTATTTTTGAACTAGGCAAGGAAGGTTTTTTACATATTTGACGAAGATATGACCCAAAGAACTTATGAGATTTTTTTGGCAATTTTGGGAATGACAGAAATATAGGTTGCTTCACAACCTAGGGCAAAAACTGCCACATGGACATGACACATAGGCAAAACTGATGAGGTGGCGCCTAGTCATAGCAACCCACCATAATTTGTAAGGTTATGACCATCTATATTGGTCATGATCAGCTAGAAATAAGGCAGCGGACCAGTGCTATCTGCTTTATGACCATTTCATGTAAGGAAATTACGACCTTTTTGACCAAAATGGTCGTTATAGTTTAGGGTTTGGAGCCCCCCGAACAGCTTTTGACCAATTGGTCTGAAATGGTCATAGATCTATGACCAATTCCTCAGGGTCACTGACAGAAGGTCACTAGTTGACATATTTCTTGTAGTGGATGTGTCGGGTTGGGCCCATGATGTGTCGGGTACGTGAGCTAATGGGCCAAAACGCTAGGTATAGCCCAGGTAGCCATGTCTGCTCTTGGGTGTCCCTAAACCCTCATGAACCGTAAATTCAAAAAAATAGAAAACTAAATCTGAAATTTTGTGACATCAAATATGCTCAAACTTTGTAGGCGCTTACCAGATTTCATGCTGAAAAAGTGTTTGAGGAGGAGCTCTACACAAGAAAAAGATTTCACTGCTCAAAGTATTGAGCACTTTTGAGCATTGATTTTTGTTTCCCACATGTAGAGCTCGTCGGCTGATATTTTTTGACGAAAATTTTGCAAGCACCTAAAACATTTGAGCATATGACTCCATGTCGGCAGGAAACCACCCGAAGAAGCAGGAGGGACTAAACTTGTCTGGTTTCAATTAGGGACTAAGATTTGCTAGTTTTGAAGTTAAGGGACCATTCGTATATTTTGAAAAAGTTAAGGATTGAAAAATATAAATTTTCCCCTTAATATATAGTAATGTATGATATTCTTCTTAAAGATAATTTAAGCATTATATAGCGAACATGAAAAACAAACATCGATGGCACTATCTTACTCTGGTCTTACTGTCATTTATTACTTCTAGTAAACCACTTGAATCGGCGCCTCATTTCTCATGATCCACAAGGGATAGATGCCACCGGTAACTAGTTCCATAGGGGAACATTTTGTGCTCCTGTAATCATTGTCCCACTCACACCCTATTAAACGCGTTTCCTTGGAAATCGATGAATTATCTGATTCAAGCTCCACCCTGGCATCAACATTTGGTTGTTCAAATGAAGCATGTTATCATCTAATAGAACCATGCAAATGTGATGTACTCTCAGCTATACTCCCTCCGTCCCAGAATATAAGATGTTTTTTTAAAAACTTCTTACATTATGAGACGGTGGGAGTAGCATATTGTGGCACCACCCCGATTGGCACATATTGTAGACCCTAGAATATTCAGTATTCTATTGATCTTATTAATTAAAAATCTCGTAAGAAGTCATGAGAGGGTGTGCAACCGTTGCCTTCCGCCAAAGAACTGTTACCGTTGTTTCTCCAACATAAGAATTCTCTGAGTCAATTACCTGGAGTACCGCAATTGGTTGCATCGATCGATGCAAAGGCATGGGGTTATTCTATTTTCTGAAAGAAAAAAAATCCTTATTTCCTTATTATGTTGGACACTTCTTTCTTTTCAAAACATTTGAAGTTCAAAGTTTGTTCAAAGTCAAACTTCCTCAAGTATAACAAGTATATAGAAAGTTTTGCTAACACCCACATCATACATTGTGTCGAATCTAATAAAACTAATTTGGTGTAATAGATTTTAATATATTTTTCTATAAACTTGATCGAACTTAAAGAAATTTGACTTAGGACAAACCTAGAACTTCAGATATTTTGAAACGAACGGAATACATTATTGTTCATTTGTCAAGGGTTATCTAAGTGTATCTAGTGCCCCTTTGATGTTTTGGACGATCAATAATAAAAAGAGTTAAAGCGCTAATGTGTTTGTGAGTGTACACAGGTGGAGATGTATCTACTGCCCCTTTGATGTTTTGGACAATTAATATAAAAACAGTTAAAATGGCTGATGTGTTTGTGAGTATACACAGGTGGAAGTCCCTCTGGTTTAACTGAAGAATTATTACCCCTAAAATTTGTGTGAAATAATTAAAGAATTCAGAATACCCGTTGATGAATATGAAGCCGTGGTGTAGACTTTTGTTTAACAGTCCCATTTGGTCACGTGGCAAACCGTACTACTAAGGGGATACAATTGAAAGCCAACATTGAAGTCTTGGTGCACATACTCAATCGAACTTCATTCTTCTTGGAAATCTCATTCTTGGCAAGCTATTCAGGAAGTGTTTGGATTAGAGGGTAGTAATGTAAACGGTAAGGGAATTAGATCACGCTGGTAACAAAACGTAATAGATAAATCTCTGTTCTGTTTGGTTGATGCCCGTAATGTAATTAGAGTTATGGTGTCTGCTACAAGGTCGTCGCGGCCGGTGGCTGCAAAGGAAGGAGAGCACACAAATTAAGGACGGGGAGGAGAGTAGACAAGGGAGGACGACGGAGGACTGATGACAAAAGGAGGACGGATGAGGGAGGGAGCCCGCACCTTGCAGCGAAAGGTCCAACCGGCGATGAGGGCGAGCTGGGGCGGCGCGAAAGGGGTGTCGACCAGGAGAAGGCACGGTTCGGTTCGACCATCAGAGATGGTAGGAGGTGGCTCGAAGGGGGTCAGGGAGGTGGCTCAGAGGGCTTGAAGGGGATCGAGGTGGCGCCGACACTGGTAGAGGAGTAGGAGATCGTGGGAGAAGGAGGTGCATGCGGTAACACAACCTTTACCCGGGGAGGTGTGTGTGTGGATGGTATCGATCGAAATCTGGGCTAGAAGCGTTCACAGAGGCAGCCCATTACGGCCTACACACACCTTCACGGAAGCAGCCCATTACGGCCTACACACATCAAACACGCGTGACATTTTGGGTTTACACTGTAAACATGTTATGAGGATTATTAATTTTCCGAAACAAACACCTCCTTAGCCTCAATGTCGTCGGGACATCAAAGTTAAATTCTTAGTCAAGGAGTTGGATAATTTGTTCCGCAAGTCAGTACAATGCGCTGAGTTAAAAATCCGATCGATATTCACATGTCGTGTTGGCGTTGAATCTGTAAAATGAATAGTCACGCCGCATCACCTCCTATATTTCTTCGGTTTCGTGGCAACACCCCTTTCTGACTAAACTTGAGACTAAGAGAAATTTATGTATTGTCAACTCAGGAACTAAACTGGAAACGAGTCCTGGTTATTTTTCTTCTATATACTGCAAAGCAAATGAGACGGATTTCATACGGACGTCGCAGAAAGACATCTCAGAGCTTGCAGGCTAGGGCAACAGAATACAACAGCTCAAAGGATTTTATTCTATAAACTCCAACAAATAGTACAATACCACTAGTTACTTTATAGGTTTTGATCAGCTGATAAGAGAAATCAACAAGAAAAATACAAACTCCTCGGAGCTCGATGCGTGGGTCCAACAACAAACCCAACCGAGTACAAGTTTCACAACTCGTGATGCTCACCAAGCATCCCAACCTTCCTTCCACTCACAATCTATTGTTCTTCATCAGCTCCACAAATTCACCAAACGCTGCAACGCCAAAAGAGTTAAAACAGTGAAGTCATATCCACAACCGGATTAATAATGGAACTAATAATTTTCTTCCGAAAAACTTTTTTGCGTGCATGCAGTAGCCTAGAAATTATACATACCCAAGTCTGAGTCATGGGGCCCAGGGGAGGACTCCGGATGGTACTGGAGAGACATAAGCTTCATCTTGGGGAACACAAGACCAGCACAGCTCTGGTCATTTAGGTTGATGTGTGTTACTTGTACTCCTTCCGGGAACGATTCAGGGTCCACAGCATAATTATGGTTTTGCATACCAAATCAAATGTTACAGCGATTCATATGACCAGTAATTCAAAAACGACAAAAAAAAGTGGCATTCTTGTCCATAAGCTAATGAAACAACACAAAATGGTACCAACTTATAAGCATAACTTACTATCGCTGCTGCTTAAGCACCAGTACAATTGGTGATGAATAATCAAACTAATAACCTAGGAATCTTCAGAAATATATAACTTGAAGTTCAAAAAAATGTATAAAACTTGCACAGATGACCTTATGCTGAAAGTAAGGCTTTCATTGTCCCTAGACCAAAACCGAAGCAAATAGGTTCATGTACTTTGGTAAGTAAGACTTACGAAAGTTACGCATACCTGACTATCACTAGAATTGGGCAAAATATACAAGTAATAAACAAGGCAAGTAAACTAACTGAAAAGATAAGCAAAATGTGCGGGGTAAACTGACAATCTGTGCTTGTAAACTGACAATGATAGTTTCGACGTTTTGATCAAGAATTAATGCCTTAAAGCAATTTACACCCATATATTATACTCACTGCAATCAAATCCTTTGAGCTTTGACCATAGATAACTTCAAAACTATCATGGTTGGCCATGAGCATATGTCCATAATACTTTATTGGTTGCTAAAAATAACAACAAAAATTAACTGTGCAAACCCTCATTAAACAGAGAAGGCACAAGTCATAGAATGAAGACCACTACTATGTCAAAAAACAAACATCCAGAAACCAGTCAACTGGATTTTAACTTCAAGAATATAAGCCCAATAAGATTGCTTGTCAGAAATCTTATAAGGCTTTTTTCCAAATAAATTTAGTCTTTCAGCATTCACAAAACTATGGTCTTCACAGTCCTAGCTTTAATGTCTTAGTCCAAGTAGTAAATAAAAGTCTAAGCCCAAAGATGAAGTAAAGAGCAGAGTTGCTTGGCTATGACAAGACCCACGACACATATTCAGCACTAAGTAACATGACCTACCAGAAAACACGAACTATCAAATTTATATAAAACTGACCAACCTGTGCACTGATGTCTACACGTCCGGTCCTGTTGTCACGAACTGGATGGTTTCCTCCGTGATGACCAAATTTCATTTTAAACGTCTTTCCACCAAGAGCATGCCCAATCAATTGATGGCCCATGCAGATACCAAATACTGGAACCTTCCCTACTATTTCTTGTACTCTTTTCACGGCATATGGAACTGCAGCTGAAGTCAAACTGCTCGCCCCCTCCCCCTCCCGAGTCGCCCCCCGCGCGGGCGGCCGGGAGGCCCCCAGATCCCGTCGGCCGGCCCTCCCCCTCTCCTCCTCCTCCTCCCTCGCCGCCGCCTAAGGGCGCGGTCAGGCGAAACCTTGCCGTCGCCGGCGGCGGCGGGGAGTCGGCCCTCTCGCTCGGGTGGGGCTGGCGCGGGCCGGTGCCCCCGGGCCGGAGCGTGGCGGCGGGCCAGACGCCACCGTGGGTGGTGGCGGCGCCTCGGCGACTTCGCTCCCCCGCGGCAGGAGGCCTCGCGATCTGGTGCGTCGCAGTCGCCAGGGACGGCGGCGGCGTGACCGGATCGGTTCGCGGCGGCGCGGCCGGATCTATGCCCAAGCGTGGGTCTTGATCGCTGGACTGCCGTCGGCATGGTGGCGGGTGCGACTCGTCGGCTGCTGGGCAGATCCGCCGGGATTCTACCCTTGTCTGGTCCTTGACAGCGCGGGCAACTCCGGGGGAAACCCTAGATCTCGTTGGGATCGAGCGATGGCGGCGCTTTTGCGTCGTAGTCCCTCTTTAGGGCATCGTTTTGGAGATTACTCCGGTTGAAGGGACCAGCGACGTCGACGGCGCACGTCTGGTGGAGAAACTGCCGATGAAAATCGCGCCGACTACGGTCATGGCGGACGATGGCGGCGTCTTAGATGCCGTTCCCTTGTCGAGGCATCGTCGTTGCAGTCTGCGTCATCAGGCTCGGGATGCTCCGGGGGAAACCCTAGATCTGGGTCTTCCGGATCGGATGATCATGGCGTTTTATCGCTTTCCCTCCTGGGGGCATCGTTTTGGAGCAAGTGATGGCTGGCGGGATGGTGGAGCGGTGCTTCATCTCACACGTTGATGGCGGTGGATATCGGCGGCATGGCGCTTGGTGGGTCGGCGTCCGATGCGCGGAGATGGACTCGTGCAGGAGGAGGTTGCTGTCTGGCGTCATGGTGACGTCGATGGTAGAGTGGCCAGACAAGGTAGAAGCATCAATATGATATGAAGACAGACCTGTGGAAGATGACGACGACGACACACGAGTGCGTCTGACCGGATTGTGCCCCAGACCCGGTATGTGGCTCGGCTGGGGCTTCCGGCTTTTGATGTTAGGCTTAGGTGAGTGGTCTGGATAGTGGCACAGCTAGCACCCCTTCATCATATGGATATGAGTAGCGGCAGATGTTGCCAAGATGGTGGATTCAGACATATTGTTGTAATACTTTGTAAGGTCCTCGAGAATAATCAATAAAGTGGCCGTATGCATCTCCCAGATGCAGAGGCCGGGGGTCATCCTCCTTTTTTTAAAAAAATATGGAACTGCAGCTGGGTCACCAGGGCCATTACTAAAAAGAACACCATCAGGCTTCAAATTAAGTTCATCCGAAGCAGGCCAGCTTGCTGGAACAACAGTTATTTTGCATCCATATGATGCCAGGCGTCTCAAAATGTTATGCTTGACTCCAAAATCATACACAACGACCTATATAATTGAAGAAGAAAAAATGTAAGTGGTAAGATACAAGATTTTTTTTTTCTTGAATACCACTAAAAACATGAGTGATACTGACATGAAAAGTTTCACTTGACTGGTTGTCGTTGAACTCCCATCCTGAACCGGTCTTGTCTAACCATTCATATGGAGCATTATAGCATCATCGAGTCTTGCTTCTAATTCAAATTACTCCATTCACGGAAGATGACTTTGTTAACAGTCTGCAGATGATGTGGACACACGTGCAATAACACGCAGGTTGAGAGAAGATGACAGTCTGATTGGTGTTCTAAGTACCGACCAGTCTCTCAAAGACGAGGAGTTGTTGAAAATGGCCAAAAATTGGAAAATTATTGGTATGTTAAGCTTCCTATAAGCTATAATAATGTTATTAAAGTAATGTCTATCCATTAGTATTCCACATAAGAAATCCATTCTAGAAAAATGTACAACTAGATTGGCTCTTCATAGACAAACTTTGTTTTTTAGTGCTATGGACTTAATTTTCATCTTGGTCCTATTGAGCCTTAATTATTATTATTTTTAAATTTTCAGGGGGGGGGGGGGGAGGGGGAGTCCCTCCGCCACCTGAATATATTGCGTAAAGAGGGACAATAGCCCCTGAAGGTCAGATTACAGAGAGATGGAGGAGAAAATTATGACATCTCGGGATGGGGGGTGGGGGGGGGGGGGGGGGGGGGTGGACGAGCCCTCACGAGCTCCTAAACACAGACATCCAGACATCTATGTGGGAACGATCTTCTTTCTTCAGCCGGGCACGCCAGAGTACCGCATCATCCCGACAGGCCTTCAACGTAGTAGCCAGGGACCACGAGTCCTCCCTGAAGACGACGGCGTTCCGTCGCTTCCAAAGCCTCCGGCAGCAGAGAAGAACAAAGGCGGCCGGCGAGGCAGCGCCGACAGCAGGGGACACATCGAAGAGGTGGAGGGACCCGACCATAGCCCCTTCCAGCGACAGGCCGACACCTCGCCGAAACTGCACCGCGAACGGGCAGCCAAAAATCAGGTGGTTGGCGGTCTCCAGCGCATCCTCGCAGTAGGGGCACCCAGCCTCCGCAACCGTGAGGATGGTTATGCAGAGGAGCACATCCCGCGTATGAATGCGCGACATGGAGAGCAGCCATCCGAAGAACTTGACGCGCGACGGGGCGCGGCACGACCAGAGGAAGGACGCCGAGGACGCCTCCACCCCGCCAAATCATGCAAGGGAGTACGCATCTCTAGACGAGAAGCCCCTGTCAGCGGCCGCGCACAACATGGCGAACCGGGAGTTTGGCGCATCCCCAGACCGACATCCCTCCATCAACCCTTGGACGGTAGCGCACTCATCAGCGGCCAGAGGGGTGAGCCGGGGCACGAGCAGGGCACGCACCCCACACCTACGGACCGCCCACAACGAAACCTCCGAGCCGGCAGCATGAGAATATAGAGCGGGGAAGGCCACCCGGAGCGGGCCGCAGGTGAGCCAACTGTCGTGCCAGAACGAGGTCGCCTGCCCGTCCCCCACTTCAACACGCGTGAGAGCCCGGTAGACGGACAGCAGCCGCAAGAGGACGCCCCAGTGCTCACCCAAGAGGGGGGAGCGGCCGGGGCTCAAGAGAGACCTCCCGTCAAGTAGGCCCCAAATCCATGAGGCCCACCGAGATGGCACGCTGGAGTCAAGGCGATGAAGTAGCTTGAGGAGGAGGCAATCGTTCTGCACCCCAAGAGCTCGAACTCCGAGACCCCCCCTCTACCTTGGCACGGCAGACCCGGTCCCAAGCGACGAGGCACTAAGCACCGGAGGCCCGATCCGTAACATTCCACAGGAACGCATGCCCAGCCCATCCAGCTTGGCCAGGACAGTCGGCGGGAGCCGCATGGCCGCCATGGAATAGGTAAGAATGGAGTTCAGGACCGCATTGATGAGCACCAAACGCCCCGCGGGGACAGCAGTCTCGCATGCCACCCCGCTAGGTATCGGTCCACCTTAGCAAGCATCGAGGCAAAGTCGTCGATCTTGAGTTTGTCGCCGGAGAGCGGCAACCCCGGGTAGGTCTGCAGGAAGGTGCCAATGCTGCACTCGAATGTCGCCACAACGGCCGCGAGCACCTCCGGTGCCAGATGCATGGGGACGAGGATACTTTTGGAGAAGTTGACAATGAGCCCCGTGGTAGTGGCAAACAGGTCGAGGATGACGCGCAGCCGAGCCGCGCCCTCTGGAGTAGCGCGCATGATGATCAGAGTATTGTCGGCGTACTAGAGAACCACCGGCGGCGCCCCCTCACACAGAGGGTGATGTAAAGCCCCATCCGTCCGGATCATGCGTTGGAGCACGTCGGCGACAAGGAGGAACAAGTAGGGGGAGAGGGGATCGCCTTGCCGCAGCCCTTTGCGGACCGCGAACCATCGCCCCGAGACCCCGTTGAGCAACACCGCCACCTTCGAGGACTTTAGGATGAGATCCATCCAGTTGCACCAAGCAGCCGGGAACCCCCGCACCTCCATGATCCGGAGAAGGCTGGGCCAGGCAATGGAATCGAAGGCTTTGGCGAAGTCGAGCTTGAACACGAGCGCGGGGGCCCCCCGCTTGTGGCAGCACTGCACGAGCTCCACTGCGTAGACGAAGTTCTCCAAGATGCTACGGCCGGACAGGAAGCCGGACTGATCCTCATCAATGAGGCCGTCGATCTGCCGTTGAAGCCGCGTGGTCAGGCCCCTACAGAGGATCTTCACATCATCATTCTGAAGTGAGACAGGACGGAAATCCCCCGGGGTTGGCACACCTTCCTTCTTAGGCAGCAGGGCGATGAGGGCCTTGTTGATCCCGTCGAGGCGCGCGGTGCCGTTGTGGATGTCGTTGAAGAAGCGTTGCAGGTCATCCGCAACCGCCGCCCAGGCAGCCTGGTAGAAAGCAGGACCGAGCCCGTCCAGGCCAGGAGCGCTAGTTCTGTCCAGCGCGAAGACAGCGGCCCGGATCTCCGCCCGAGAGAACGGCGCAACCAGCGGCACCCCGCCGACAGAGGGCGCGGCGGCATACATCGATGCCAAGTTGAAGCCCCAGGAGGTGGCGGGGGTCCGGCCCAGCAGGTTGGAGTAGAAACGCCGCAGCGCCGCCTCCTTAGCATTGTGGGCGACGAGCTCGACTCCGTCAACGGCGAGCACCCGGATGGTATTCCGGCGACGTCGTTGGGACATGTGATTTCATGCATTCTGTACTTGTTCAAGATGTGAAGAAATTAGCTTTGTGATAAGAGGGATTTTCCTCTCCATTGTTATTACATTAGAGTTTCTTCACACGTTGTATACACGCTGCTATTATGTGTTTAAAAACTATTGATGATTTTTGTTGCATAGCATGAAACTTTGGTGTTGCTTTTCTTTGCTTTTCTGCATGTGTTGATTTTGTTAGATGGAAGCGTTCCTACTCCTCAATGAGGAGCCGCGTTGGTTTATATTCATAAGGGACAGGAACAGCCCCTGTCGTGGCTTACAAGGCAGTACCGATCAATCTACGATTCGGTCGTTACAACAAGAAGGAGACAGCTACGAGAGGGAGAGGGAGAGATAGAGTTTGTTGAGATTACAATAGACAATGCAATAGATAATTCTATCTCTATTTCTAACACCCGCCCTTAATCTCAACTATCCTATATTAAGATTCCTCTTGAACTCCTCAAATGGTTTGATAGACAATGCCTTAGTAAAGCCGCCTGCTACCTGATCTTTGGATGGAATGAATCTGATGTCCAATTTCTTCTCTACAACCCTTTCTCTCACAAAATGAAAATCAATCCCAATGTGTTTAGTTCTACCATGAAACACTGGGTTAGCAGAGAGATAGGTGGCTCCCAAATTATTACACCATAAGCATGAAGTGCAGTGTTGCTTAACACCCAACTCATTAAGTAATGATTCCACTCAAATGATCTCAGCAGTTGCATTAGCTAGTGACTTATATTCAGCCTCTGTACTTGACCTTGACACTGTAGCATGTTTCCTGGCACTCCAAGAAATAAGATTAGATCCAAAGAATATTGCAAATCCTCCAGTTAACCTCCTATCATCACTGCATCCTGCCCAGACAGCATCAAAAAAGGCACTAACAAGAGTGGAGCTAGAACGTTTAAACTGGAGTCCTAGGCTTACAGTGTATTTTATATATCGTATAATTCTTTTAACAGTTGTCCAGTGTACAGTAGTAGGTGCATGTAGATACTGACAAACCTTGTTAACAGCGAATGATATATCTGGTCTTGTAAGTGTCAAGTACTGTAAGGCACCCACAACACTCCTATACCTTGTGATCTCTTCTTCCTTTAGAGGTTCCCCTTTAAAGGCTGACAGTTTTTCTGAAGAGGACAATGGTGTAGGTGAAGGCTTACAATCCTTCATCCTCATGCAAGTCAGAAGCTCAGTAGCATATTTTTCCTGATTCATTACTATGCCATCTGGAATCTTCTTCACCTCAATGCCCAGGAAGAAGTGTAGATCACCAAGATCTTTCAAGGCAAACTCTGAACTTAAATCATGAAGTAGAGCATTAGTAGAACTTGATGAAGAACTGGCAACTATAATATCATCAACGTATATCAAAACGAATATGACTATGTTTGCCTTATTATAGATGAAGAGTGATGTGTCAGCTTTAGATGCAACAAATCCAAGACACCTTAGCTGAGAACTTAGCCTTGAGTACCGCTCTTGGTGCCTGTTTTAGGCCATAAAGAGCCTTATCAAGCTTACACACATAGTGGGGTGTTTTCTTGTTTTCATACCCAGGTGGTTGTTGTTGGAGAACGTTGCAGAAAATAAAAAAATTCCTACAGTTTCACCAAAATCCATCTATGAGTTCATCTAGCAACGAGTGATAGGAGTGCATCTACATACCTTTGTAGATCGCGAGAGGAAGCGTTCAAGAGAACAGGGTTGAGGGAGTCGTACTCGTCGTGATCCAAATCAGCGATGACCAAGTGCCGAACGGACAACACCTCCGCGTTCAACACACGTACGGAGCGGATGACGTCTCCCGCACCCTTATCCAGCAAGGAGGAGGGAGAGGTTGAGGAAGAAGGCTCCAACAGTAGCACGACGGCGTGGTGGTGATGGAGTAGCAGATCTCCGGCAGGGCTTCGCCAAGCTCACGCGGAGGAGGAGATGTGTTGGGGAGGGGAGGGGCTGCGCCTTGGATGTTGTGTGCAGCCCTCCCCTCGCCCCTCTATTTATAGGGCAAGGGGGAAGGGGGCCGACCCCCTCTAGATGAGATCTAGAGGGGAGGGCGGCGGCCAAGGGAGGGGGCTTGCCCCCCAAGCAAGGGGGGCGCCCCCACTAGGGTTTCCCCCCAACCCTAGGCACATGGGTCCAAGGGGGGTGCGCCCAGCCCACCAGGGGCTGGTTCCCTGCCCACTACGGCCCACGAGGCCCTCCGAGAGAGGTGGCCCCTCCTGGTGGACCCTCGGAACCCCTCCGGTGGCCCCGGTACAATACCGATATGCCCCCGAAACTTTCCGGTGACCGTATGAAAACTTCCCATATATAAATCTTCACCTCCGGACCATTCCGGAACTCCTCGTGACGTCCGGGATCTCATCCGGGACTCCGAACAACATTCGGTAATCACATACAAGTCTTCCTAATAACCCTAGCGTCACCGAACCTTAAGTGTGTAGACCCTACGGGTTCGGGAATCATGCAGACATGACCGAGACAGCTCTCCGGCCAATAACCAACAGTGGGATCTGGATACCCATGTTGGCTCCCACATGTTCCACGATGATCTCATCGGATGAACCACGATGTCGAGGATTCAAGCAACCCCGTATACAATTCCCTTTGTCAATCGGTACGTTACCTGCCCGAGACTCGATCATCGGTATCCCAATACCTCGTCCAGTCTCGTTACCGGCAAGTCACTTTACTCGTACCGTAATGCATGATCCCGTGACCAGACACTTGGTCACTTTGAGCTCATTATGATTATGCATTACCGAGTGGGCCCAGATATACCTCTCCGTCATACGGAGTGACAAATCCCAGTCTCGATCCGTGTCAACCCAACAGACACTTTTGGAGATACCTGTAGTGCACCCTTATAGTCACCCAGTTACGTTGTGACGTTTGGTACACCCAAAGCACTCCTACGGTATCCGGGAGTTACACGATCTCATGGTCTAAGGAAAAGATACTTGACATTGGAAAAGCTCTAGCAAAACGAACTACACGATCTTGTGCTATGCTTAGGATTGGATCTTGTCCATCACATCATTCTCCTAATGATGTGATCCCGTTATCAACGACATCTAATGTCCATAGTCAGGAAACCATGACTATCTTTTGATTAACGAGCTAGTCAACTAGAGGCTTACTAGGGACATATTATGGTCTATGTATTCACACGTGTATTACGATTTCCGGATAATACAATTATAGCATGAATAAAGAAAATTATCATGAACAAGGAAATATAATAATAATCATTTTATTATTGCCTCTAGGGCATATTTCCAACAGTCTCCCACTTGCACTAGAGTCAATAATCTAGTTACATTGTGATGAATCAAACACCCATAGAGTTCTGGTGTTGATCATGTTTTGCTCGCGAAAGAGGTTTAGTCAACGGATCTGCGACATTCAGATCCGTATGTACTTTGCAAATATCTATGTCTCCATTTTGAACATTTTCACGGATGGAGTTGAAATGACGCTTGATGTGCCCGGTCTTCTTGTGAAACCCGGTCTCCTTGGCAAGGGCAATAGCTCCAGTGTTGTCACAGAAGAGTTTGATCGGCCCCGACGCATTGGGTATGACTCCTAGGTCGGTGATGAACTCCTTCATCCATATTGCTTCATGTGCTGCCTCCGAGGCTGCCATGTACTCCGCTTCACATGTAGATCCTGCCACGATGCTCTGCTTGCAGCTGCACCAGCTTACTGCTCCACCATTCAACATATACACGTATCCGGTTTGTGACTTAGAGTCATCCAGATCTGTGTCGAAGCTAGCGTCGACGTAACCCTTTACGACGAGCTCTTCATCACCTCCATAAACTAGAAACATGTCCTTTGTCCTTTTCAGGTACTTCAAGATATTCCTTACCGCTGTCCAGTGTTCCTTGCCAGGATTACTTTGGTACCTTCCTACCAAACTTACGGCAAGGTTTACATCAGGTCTGGTACACAGCATGGCATACATAATAGATCCTATGGCTGAAGCATAGGGGATGACACTCATCTCTTCTTTATCTTTTGCCGTGGTCGGGCATTGAGCCGAGCTCAATCTCACACCTTGCAATACAGGCAAGAACCCTTTCTTGGACTGATCCATTTTGAACTTCTTCAAAATCTTATCAAGGTATGTGCTTTGTGAAAGACCTATGAGGCGTCTCGATCTATCCCTATAGATCTTGATGCCTAATATGTAAGCAGCTTCTCCAAGGTCCTTCATTGAAAAACACTTATGCAAGTAGGCCTTAATGTTGTCCAAAAGTTCTATATCATTTCCCATCGAAAGTATGTCATCTACATATAATATGAGAAATGCTACAGAGCTCCCACTCACTTTCTTGTAAACGCAGGCTACTCCATAAGTCTGCATAAACCCAAACGCTTTGATCATCTCATCAAAGCGAATGTTCCAACTCCGAGATGCTTGCACCAGCCCATAAATGGATCGCTGGAGCTTGCATACTTTGTTAGCATTCTTAGGATCGACAAAACCCTCCGGCTGCATCATATACAGTTCTTCCTTAAGATGCCCGTTAAGGAATGCCGTTTTGACGTCCATCTGCCATATCTCATAATCATAATATGTGGCAATTGCTAACATGATTCGAACGGACTTCAGCTTCGCTACGGGAGAGAAAGTATCATCGTAGTCAACCCCTTGAACTTGCCGATAACCCTTAGTGACAAGTCGAGCTTTATAGATGGTAATATTACCATCCGCGTCCATCTTCTTCTTAAAGATCCATTTGTTTTCTATCGCTCGCCGATCATCGGGCAAGTCTGTCAAAGTCCATACTTTGTTTTCATACATGGATTCTATCTCGGATTGCATGGCCTCAAGCCATTTGTTGAAATCTGGGCCCGCCATCGCTTCTTCATAGTTCGAAGGTTCACCGTTGTCTAGCAACATGATTTCCAGGACAGGGTTGCCATACCACTCTGGTGTGGAACGTGTCCTTGTGGACCTACGAAGTTCAGTAGCAACTTGATCCGAAGTACCTTGATCATCATCATTAATTTCCTCTCCAGTTGGTGTAGGCACCACGGGAACATTTTGCTGAGCTGCACTACTTTCCGGTTCAAGAGGTAGTACTTCATCGAGTTCTACTTTCCTCCCACTTACTTCTTTTGAGAAAAACTCTTTTTCCAGAAAGGATCTGTTCTTGGCAACAAAGATCTTGCCCTCAGATCTTAAGTAGAAGGTATACCCAATGGTTTCCTTAGGGTATCCTATGAAGACGCATTTTTCCGACTTGGGTTCGAGCTTTTCAGGTTGAAGTTTCTTGACATAAGCATCGCATCCCCAAACTTTTAGAAACGACAGCTTAGGTTTCTTCCCAAACCATAATTCATACGGTGTCGTCTCAACGGATTTAGACGGAGACCTATTTAAAGTGAATGTAGTCGTCTCTAGAGCATATCCCCAAAATGATAGCGGTAAGTCGGTAAGAGACATCATAGACCGCACCATATCCAATAGACTGCGATTACGATGTTCGGACACACCGTTACGCTGAGGTGTTCTAGGCGGCGTGAGTTGTGAAACGATTCCACATTTCCTTAAGTGTGTACCAAATTCATGACTTAAGTATTCTCCTCCACGATTTGATCGTAGGAACTTTATCTTTCGGTCATGTTGATTCTCTACCTCATTCTGAAATTCCTTGAACTTTTCAAAGGTCTCAGACTTGTGTTTCATCAAGTAGACATACCCATATCTACTCAAGTCATCTGTGAGAGTGAGAACATAACGATATCCTCCGCGAGCCTCAACGCTCATTGGACCGCACACATCGGTATGTATGATTTCCAATAAGTTGGTTGCTCGCTCCATTGTTCCAGAGAACGGAGTCTTGGTCATTTTGCCCATGAGGCATGGTTCGCATGTGTCAAATGATTCATAATCGAGAGACTCTAAAAGTCCATCAGCGTGGAGCTTCTTCATGCGCTTGACACCAATGTGACCAAGGCGGCAGTGCCACAAGTATGTGGGACTATCGTTATCAACCTTACATCTTTTGGTATTCACACTATGAATATGTGTAACATTACGTTCGAGATTCATTAAGAATAAACCATTGACCATCGGGGCATGACTATAAAACATATCTCTCATATAAATAGAACAACCATTATTCTCGGATTTAAATGAGTAGCCATCTCGTATCAAACGAGATCCAGATACAATGTTCATGCTCAAACTTGGCACTAAATAACAATTATTGAGGTTTAAAACTAATCCCGTAGGTAAATGTAGAGGTAGCGTGCCGACGGCGATCACATCGATCTTGGAACCATTCCCGACGCGCATCTTCACCTCGTCCTTCGCCAGTCTCCGCTTATTCCGCAGCTCCTGCAGTGAGTTACAAATATGAGCAACGGCACCGGTATCAAATACCCAGGAGTTACTACGAGTACTGGTAAGGTACACATCAATTACATGTATATCACATATACCTTTAGTGTTGTCGGCTTTCTTGTCCGCTAAGTATTTGGGGCAGTTCCGCTTCCAGTGACCCTTCCCTTTGCAATAAAAGCACTCAGTCTTAGGCTTGGGTCCATTCTTTGACTTCTTCCCAGAAACTGGCTTACCGGGTGCGGCAACATCCTTGCCGTCCTTCTTGAAGTTCTTCTTACCCTTGCCCTTCTTGAACTTAGTGGTTTTATTGACCATCAACACTTGATGTTCCTTCTTGATTTCTACCTCTGCTGACTTCACCATTGAAAATACTTCAGGAATAGTTTTCACCATCCCCTGCATATTGTAGTTCATCACAAAGCTCTTGTAGCTCGATGGGAGCGACTGAAGGATTCTGTCAATGACCGCCTCATCCGGGAGGTTAATGTCCAGCTGGGACAGGCGGTTGTGCAACCCAGGCATTTTGAGTATGTGCTCACTGACAAAACTATTTTCCTCCATCTTACAACTATAGAACTTGTCGGAGACTTCATATCTCTCGACCCGAGCATGAGCTTGGAAAACCATTTTCAGCTCCTCGAACATCTCATATGCTCCGTGTTGCTCAAAACGCTTTTGGAGCCCCGGTTCTAAGCTGTAAAGCATGCCACACTGAACGAGGGAGTAATCATCAGCACGTGACTGCCAAGCGTTCATAACGTCTTGGTTCTCTGGGATGGGTGCATCACCTAGCAGTCCTTCTAGGACATATGCTTTCTTGGCAGCTATGAGGATGATCCTCAGGTTCCGGACCCAGTCCGTATAGTTGCTGCCATCATCTTTCAGCTTGGTTTTCTCTAGGAACGCGTTGAAGTTCATGTTGACATGAGCGTTGGCCATTTGATCTACAAGACATATTTGCAAAGGTTTTAGACTAAGTTCATGATAATTAAGTTCATCTAATCAAATTATTTAATGAACTCCCACTCAGATTAGACATCCCTCTAGTCATCTAAGTGTTACACGATCCGAGTCGACTAGGCCATGTCCGATCATCACGTGAGACGGACTAGTCATCAACGGTGAACATCTCCATGTTGATCCTATCTTCCATACGACTCATGTTCGACCTTTCGGTCTCTGTGTTCCGAGGCCATGTCTATACATGCTAGGCTTGTCAAGTTAACCCTAAGTGTTTTTGCATGTGTAAAACTGTCTTACACCCGTTGTATGTGAACGTAGGAATCTATCACACCCGATCATCATGTGGTGCTTCGAAACGACGAACTTTAGCAACGGCGCACAGTTAGGGGGAACACTTTCTTGAAATTATTATAAGGGATCATCTTATTTACTACCGTTGTTCTAAGTAAACAAAGATGCATAAACATAATAAACATCACATGCAATTATATAATAGTGACATGATATGGCCAATATCATATAGCTCCTTTGATCTCCATCTTCGGGGCTCCATGATCATCTTCGTCACCGGCACGACACCATGATCTCCATCATCATGATCTCCATCATCGTATCTCCATGAAGTTGCTCTCCAACTATTACTTCTACTACTATGGCTAACGGTTTAGCAATAAAGTAAAGTAATTACATGGCGTTAAATTACTGACACGCAGGTCATACAATAATTAAGACAACTCATATGGCTCCTGCCGGTTGTCATACTCATCGACATGCAAGTCGTGATTCCTATTACAAGAACATGATCTCATACATCACAATATATCATTCATTATTCATCACAACTTTTGGCCATATCACATCACAAGGCAATTGCTGCAAAAACAAGTTAGACGTCCTTTAATTGTTGTTGCATCTTTTACGTGGCTGCAATAGGGTTCTAGCAAGAACGTTTTCTTACCTACGAAAAAGCCACAACGTGATTTGTCAACTTCTATTTACCCTTCATAAGGACCCTTTTCATCGAATCCGCTGCAACTAAAGTGGGAGAGACAGACACCCGCTAGCCACCTTATGCAACTAGTGCATGTCAGTCGGTGGAACCTATCTCACGTAAGCGTACGTGTAAGGTCGGTCCGGGCCGCTTCATCCCACAATACCGCTGAAGCAAAATAAGGCTAATAGCGGCAAGAAAGTTGACAACATCTACGCCCACAACAAATTTGTGTTCTACTCGTGCAATAGAGAACTACGCATAGACCTAGCTCTGATACCACTGTTGGAGAACGTTGCAGAAAATAAAAAAATTCCTACGGTTTCACCAAGATCCATCTATGAGTTCATCTAGCAACGAGTGATTGGAGTGCATCTACATACCTTTGTAGATCGCGAGCGGAAGCGTTCAAGAGAACGGGGTTGAGGGAGTCGTACTCGTCGTGATCGAAATCACCGATGACCAAGTGCCGAATGGATAGCACCTCCGCGTTAACACATGTACAAAGCAGATGACGTCTCCCGCACCTTGATCAAGCAAGGAGGAGGTAGAGGTTGAGGAAGAAGGCTCCAATAGCAGCACGACGGCGTGGTGGTGATGGAGTAGCAAATCTCCGGCAGGGCTTCGCCAAGCTCACGCGGAGGAGGAGATGTGTTGGGGAGGGGAGGGGCTGCGCCTTGGATGTTGTGTGCAGCCCTCCCCTCGCCCCTCTATTTATAGGGGAAGGGGGAAGGGGGCCGGCCCCCTCTAGATGAGATCTAGAGGGGGGGCGGCGGCCAAGGGAGGGGGCTTGCCCCCCAAGCAAGGGGGGTGCCCCCACTAGGGTTTCCCCCCAACCCTAGGCGCATGGGCCCAAGGGGGGGTGCGCCCAGCCCACCAGGGGCTGGTTCCCTGCCCACTACGGCCCACGAGGCCCTCCGAGAGAGGTGGCCCCTCCCGGTGGACCCCTGGAACCCCTCCAATGGCCCCGGTACAATACCGATATGCCCCCAAAACTTTCCGGTGACCGTATGACAACTTCCCATATATAGATCTTCACCTCCGGACCATTCCGGAACTCCTCGTGATGTCCGGGATCTCATTCGGGACTCCGAACAACATTCAGTAATCACATACAAGTCTTCCTAATAACCCTAGCGTCACCGAACCTTAAGTGTGTAGACCCTACGGGTTCGGGAATCATGCAGACATGACCGAGACAACTCTCCGGCCAATAACCAACAGCGGGATCTGGATACCCATGTTGGCTCCCACATGTTCCACGATGATCTCATCGGATGAACCACGATGTCGAGGATTCAAGCAACCTCGTATACAATTCCCTTTGTCAATCGGTACATTACCTGCCCGAGACTCAATCGTCGGTATCCCAATACCTCATCCAGTCTCGTTACCGGCAAGTTACTTTACTCGTACCGTAATGCATGATCCCGTGACCAGACACTTGGTCACTTTTAGCTCATTATGATGATGCATTACCGAGTGGGCCCAGATATACCTCTCCATCAGACGGAGTGACAAATCCCAGTCTCGATCCGTGTCGACCCAACAGACACTTTCAGAGATACCTGTAGTGCACCTTTATAGTCACCCAGTTACGTTGTGACGTTTGGTACACCCAAAGCACTCCTACGGTATCCGGGAGTTACACGATCTCATGGTCTAAGGAAAAGATACTTGACATTGGAAAAGCTCTAGCAAAACGAACTACACGATCTTGTGCTATGCTTAGGATTGGGTCTTGTCCATCACATCATTCTCCTAATGATGTGATCCCGTTATCAACGACATTTAATGTCCATAGTCAGGAAACCATGACTATCTGTTGATCAACGAGCTAGTCAACTAGAGGCTTACTAGGGACATATTATGGTCTATGTATTCACACGTGTATTACGATTTCCGGATAATACAATTATAGCATGAATAAAGACAATTATCATGAACAAGGAAATATAATAATAATCCTTTTATTATTGCCTCTAGGGCATATTTCCAACAGTTGTCGCATGTAAACCTCCTCTTCCAGAACACCATGCAAAAACGCGTTATGTACGTCTAGCTGCCTCA
This sequence comes from Triticum timopheevii, assembly GCA_963921465.1. Lineage (NCBI taxonomy): Eukaryota > Viridiplantae > Streptophyta > Magnoliopsida > Poales > Poaceae > Triticum > Triticum timopheevii. Next base: position 462,827,816 of record OY997262.1, on the reverse strand, counting down.
AGCTCCACCCCCTAGAAACAGCAATAGCTAACACAAGCCTAATAGTTGCAGCTTTAACAACAGGACTAAATGTGTCCTCATAATCCAGACCATAACGCTGTTTAAAACCTTTTGCGACCAGACGTGCCTTATACCTGTCAATCGAACCATCTGCCTTTTTCTTGATTCTATATACCCACTTACAGTCAATAACATTTTTACCTCGCTGCTCAGGTACAAGATGCCATGTTTTATTTTTCATCAGTGCAGTGTACTCTTCATCCATTGCATTTCTCCACCTTGAATCTCCAAGTGCATCTTCCAATCTAGTCGGATCTCCTGCAACACATAACATGCCATAGCGTATAGTGCCATCTGTTCTAACTTCTAGATTTTTTATACCTTTCTGAAGATGAGTTGTGACACACAAGACTGGCACTGGCTGTGGCTGAACAGGTGACCGTGCCACAGAAGATCCAGATGATGCACCAGATTCTCTGGATCCACTTTGCGTAGCTGATCCGCCTCCTGATTTTGTGGCCTCCGGTGTGTTCGTGTTGATACTAGCAGACTATATAGCCGCAGCCCCGCATGATGCAGAAGATCCCGTAGGTGTCGCTGTCGCCTAATCCGCACGCGATCCCGAGCCGACCGTCTCAGGCTGGAGACCGGTCGTGGTGGGCCACCCGCACGTGGGACGCGGAGCTGGCCTACTGCCCGGCGACGTGGCGTGCTGGCGCTGGCCTCTGACGGGCGCGCGATCCGGAGTTGATCGCTGCGCGCGATCCAAGGACACCTGGTGCTGCGGCATCGCAGGTTGCTCCGGATCTACCTCGTAGTCTGCGCCTGCCTCTTCTTCCCCCAACACATGCAATATAGGGCCATTTTGTGCCAAATCTTGATTGTTTTGAGCACCGTTTTCTCCTGCGTTTTCTCCATGACCCTGCACATGAACAGATGCACCACTAGTACTGATTGAAGTGTCATATTGGTCAGTACAATCATCGCCCCCCCTTGCTCAAAATTCCAAAGGTTTGGAGGAAGAAGAAGGATTTCTTTCTTAAGAATGGCTCCAGCGTTAGGATGAAGAGAAGCAAAAGGGAAAATAAACTCATCGAAAACGACATCACGGGATATATAAACTCTGCCAGTAGAGACATCTAGGCATTTTACTCCTTTGTGAATAGGACTATATCCCAAGAAAACACGTCGTTTGGAACCAAAAGCAAGCTTGCGCGAATTATATGGTCGTAGGTTAGGCCAGCATGCACAACCAAAAACACACAAAGACTTGTAATCTGGGCTAGTGCCAAAAAGACGTGTGATAGGAGTCTCAAATTTGATGACTTTGCTAGGGAGCAAGTTGATGAGATGTGTGGCAGTTAAGAATGCTTCATCCCAGAATTTTAGTGGCATAGATGCATTTGCGAGTAGAGCTAGGCCTACTTCAACAACATGGCGATGTTTTCTTTCTGCGGAACCATTTTGCTGGTGTGCATGAGGACATGCAACATGATGAGAAATGCCAAGTTGCTGAAAGAAGGAATTCAGTTTCCTGTATTCACCTCCCCAGTCGGTTTGCATGGCGATGATCTTAGTGTCTAGTTTTCTTTCAACAAAATTTTTAAAGTTTGTGAAAACTTGAAACACTTCAGACCGTTTCTTAAGAAGATAGATCCATGTAAACTTGCTATAATCATCAATAAAGCTTACATAGTATGAGTATCTACCGACTGAAGTAGGAGCTGGCCCCCAAACATCTGAGAAAACTAGTTGCAAGGGTGCAGTAGATATGCTAGTAGATACAGGGTATGGAAGTTGATGGCTTTTAGCCTGTTGACATGGATCAGAAACCGTCTCACTTATCTCATGAGAAAAAGGAAGTTTATTCTTGCTAAGAACAAATTTAACAATGACTGATGAAGGGTGACCTAATCTACTATGCCACTTGGATGATGAAGGCTTGATAGCGGCAAATGCTTGTTTATTCGATGATGATGACGAAGATATAAGTGAGTAGAGACCTCCCACGCACTTGCCCCTAAGAAGGATTCTCCTCGTGTCCAAGTCCTTTGCCAAAAAGAAATAAGGGTAAAATTCAATAAGGACACGATTATCTAAGGTAAATCGGTGAACAGAGAGAACATTTTGTGAGGCTTCAGGAACATGAAGAACTTTGTTTAGATGCAAGGTTTTTTAGGGGTTTTAACGATTGAATGACCAATATGAGCAATTTTCATACCAGAACCGCTTGCGGTGTGTACTTGATGATGTCCATGGTACTTCTCCTTGAACGTCAACTTGTCCAGCTCGCCGGTGATGTGATGTGAAGCACCGGTATCTGCATACCAGTTCGTGTCGACGCCATAGGAGTCGGTGACCATGTTTGCACTCTTCTCCTCGGGTTCATCTTCGTCATACCTATGCCAACAATCACGAGCACCTCCTGGATGATGCTTGTAGCAGATTTGACATTCTGGATAGTCATGTGCTTGCTGCTGTCGTTGTTGTTGTGGGCGACCGCGACCACCTCTGCCGCCGCCGTGGCCACCAGATGGAGTCGGGGAAGGACGTCTGCCGCGGCCGCGCCCCCTGTTGCTGCTGCGCCCGCGGCCCCTGCTGTAGCCGCGCCCGCGCCCCCTGTACGCCAAGTTTGCAGAGGTTTTGAAACCCCCGTCAGTCCCATCGCCAAGCATCTCGACTCGCTGATCGAACACCGCGATATGAGCAAACAGGTCATCAACTGTGATCTGATTCTTGATTGCGCCAATAGCTGCCACAACAGGATCATAGTCTCTGTCAAGGCCGGCGAGGACATAATCCACCATCTCTAGATCCGAGACGGGGCGTCCTGCCGCTTCGAGTTCGTCCCCCAGGTTCTTCATCCTAGAGATATAGGCGCTGCTGGACATGGAGCCCTTCTTCGTGTTGGTGATGGCAATCGCAGATTGGTGATGCGGGATTGGGACTGCGAGGAGAACAACGTGGTGATGGCAGTCCAGAGATCAAAGGTTGTCTCCTTGCTGGCAACTTGGGCGAGGATCTCCATTGACAAGGAGTTCAAAAGATGACTCAGAACCTGCTGATCCTTTGATATCCACTGTGCATACAGCGGATTGGGCTCCGTGGTGACGGTTTTGTCCGTCTGCTCTCGCTGCACCGTCTTCGGTGGCGCGACGTCTGACCCGTCGAGGAGGCCGGTGACGTGCGCTCCTCGCAGGCCCGGCATGACCTGTGCCTTCCACAGGATGTAGTTAGTTTTGGTAAGTTTCTCAGATGGTAGGGCTCCAAGGTTGAGGGTGACGGTGGATGAGGACGACATGGCGATGGCGAGGGTGATCGGGGAAGAAAGCTTCTGGCTAGAGGATGGCTCTGTATACCATGTTAGATGGAAGCGTTCCCACTCCTCGATGAGGAGCCGCGTTGGTTTATATTGATAAGGGACAGGAACAGCCCCTGTCGTGGCTTACAAGGCAGTACCGATCGATCTACGATTCGGTCGTTACAACGAGAAGGAGATAGCTACGAGAGGGAGAGGGAGAGATAGAGTTTGTTGAGATTACAATAGACAATACAATAGATAATTCTATCTCTATTTCTAACAGATTTGATAAGTGATGTTACATGTGATGCTCCATATGGATGGTTAGACAAGACCGGTTCAGGATGGGAGTTCAACGACAACCAGTCAAGTGAAACTTTTCATGGCAAACCATAGCGAGGTTGAAGATCCCCCACCACATATTCACGGACTCAATCAGTTGGATTTGAAGAAGAAGAAGATCACAACAAAGGGAAAAAGTTGAAAAGCGAGCGAGGAGAGGACGGACACGGAAACAAGGAAAGAATGGATGGAAAAAGTGGAGGCCGAGCTGCTGGTCTTTGTTCGATGGAAGTGAAGAAATAAAGTCACAGGCTCATCAATTCCCTACGCACGCAAACGCAACGCAAGGCAGTAGGCTGTGCATTCCTCCCCTACGACCACTATAGGGAGGGAAAGTGAAATGACGGGGGGCCAGCACAACACGTGCTGCCACTGTAGGTTGCTGGTTTTTTTTGGCTTATGTAAAAAAATAAAGAAATGTCTGGTGGTGAATAGTTAGAATGAAGCATTAGAAATTGTCTTTTTTACACAAGCTACAAAAAACGTCATTTTTCACCGAAAACTTGTGAACGCACATAAAATGTCCGGATATACACGTGGGATTTTTGTTCCGAATTTTTCAACTTTTCAAAATGTGTATTTCGACAATGGGTGCATATGCACCTAGTAGCCAAAACGCCGCTCTCTTTTTTCGAAAAGGAGGATGACCCCCGGTCTCTGCATCTGGGAGATGCATACGGCCACTTTATTAATTATTCTCGAGGACCTTACAAAGTATTACAAACAATATTCCTGAATCCACCATCTCGGCAACATATGCCGCTACTCTTATCCATATGATGAAGGGATGCTAGTTGGGCCACTATCCAAACCACTCACCTAAACCTAACATCAGAAGCCGGAAGCCCCAGCTGAGCCACATATCGGGTCTGGGGCACAATCCGGTCAGACACACTCTTGTGTCATCGCAGCCATCTTCCACAGGTCCGTCTTCACGCCGCTCTTGTCCCCGGCAAATAAAAAGAGAGTAGTAGGAGTCGTAGCGACTCCTGAGCTCAAATGGGCCGTTTGAGCTCGGGATGAACAGTAAATTCGAAAAAAATGAAAAATGTTAAAAACAGAATCTAATAAATTTCGCTATGACAAGGAGGAGGAGGAGGAGGAGGGAACCCGGCCAACGACCTGGTGGCGCTGGTGAACGGCGACCGGACCTCGGCCAAGCTGCCCACCCTCCGCAACAGCAAGGGCCTCGGCTGCATGGCGCTGCAGTACACCTCCCGATGCAGCGACAAGAGCGGGTACGATGCCGGCACGCTCGCCCTGCCCTGCCGTCCGCCGGAGACCGACATCACCGAGGTCTACGCTGCCAACTGCGGGGTCGAGCTCCCCACCGTCGGCGTCATCTCAGGACGCATCCTCGGATGCGACTCGCAGGCGGGCGTTGACGACTTCGAGATAGCCAACGCCACGGTGTTCTGCGGCAAGGACCAAACCTTGGTGGGCGCCGGCGTGGACGGAGGATTCTTGAGCAGCGCTAGCCCCAACTCCAGCTTCCTGCTAGAAGATGCCGGGGCATCGCGCAGACGCACGGCTGCTTCAGCGACCCCGACACCCTCTCCTGCAACACCTCCGCCTCCGCCGCCCAAACCAGACAAGGCACCGCCGGATCCTCTGCCTTGGCTCTGCTTCTTCTCCTGCTGCTATTTCTCCTCTAATCTAGTAGTGGAGTAATAGAACTCTGTCCCAACAGAATTATTAAGCTAGCATAGACATATACTACTACGACTCCTACTCTTCTACTCCCTCTGTTCACTAAAATGTTTTAGATATTTTAATATAAACTACACACAGACTGAAATGAGTTTAAACATCTTATAATAATAGTGAATGGAGGGAGTACTGCACAAACAGTGAGTCATGCATTCTTGCTAGTGTAGGGTGATCCTTTGGGACGTGGAGTTTCTCCACCCGAGCCCATTTGAGTTCGGGTGAACAGTAAAATCGAAAAAAATTAAAAGTTTTCAAAAAATTTCAAATTTTTTGGGGAGAAATATTGACAAAAGTTTTAAGTGCTTGCAAAAATTCGTCATGAAATCACATTTCTAGAAGGCGTGGCAAAAAAAAAAAAATTGGGACTCTGAAAATGCTACTTTCAAAAGCATTCTGGAGCCTGAATTTGTTTTTTTTTGCCACGCCTTACAGGAATGTGATTTCATGATGAATTTTTGCAAGCACTTAGAACTTTTGTCAATGTTTCTCCAAAAAAATTGAAATTTTTTGATTTTTTTTATTTTTTTTTATTTTACTGTTCACCGAGCTCAAATGAGCTCGGGAGCAGAAAGGCACTTTCGGATCCTTTGCCTTGGCTGCCGCTGTTCCTCCACTAGTAATAACTAAACTGTACCATCAGAATTACTGTGGGCATTAAGCTAGCAGTGGCAGAGAGAGACAGATACTACTACTCTTGCAATTTTTGCTACTCAACCAGTCAGCCATGTCATGCATTCATTTCCACTTGATATTTTCAAAACATTTGGGATTCATCTTTCCCCTCAAATTTTAAAATTAGCACTGCAAATTTAATCCATACTTTCAAACTAATAAGTAGTACCAAGTACTAGGAGTAAAATTTACGGTTTAGCCAGCTACTACCTCTGTAAACAAATAATGTAAGACGTTTTATTAGGTCACTACTTGTAACGCCCCGGTACGTCTGTAGGGATCTAGACTGACCCCACATATCAACACTAGTCTTTCCTACATACTTTGTCCTCAGTTGTGTGCATTTCGGACCAACTTTTTGTTTGGTCACTCATACTACAATTGCCCCAAGCTAAACGCACTTAATTTTGAAGGTTTTTTTTGAATGGGCTCCCGGGAAAGAAGGAATTCTTTGTTGATATGAGTAGGCTATCATTCATATTAAGCTAGGCTCTCACATACACGCCCACTCAAAGGAATCGACGTGCTCGTCGGCCCACATGAACGTTCCCACCGGTTCCTGACACTTAAATTTTGACCCTAATTTCTAAGTTTACAAGACTATTAGCTTTATGCTCCAATCATCTTTTGATCACTTAAATTTTGACCCTAATTTCTAAGTTTGATGTTTTTTAAAATCATATAAACAATTTTCTAAACTCACATAAGCATTTTTATTTAAAAAATGCGTGAATAATCTTTTGATTCCACGAACAATATTTTGAAAATTTAATGTCAGGATTTTTTTGGCGAATTATTCGAACATTTTTTTGTGAAATATGTGACTTTTTTTAATGTCATGAGAAAAATGCATGATTTTTAAAAAATAAGCAAACACTTTTTTTAAAGCGTGAACACCTTACAAAATTAATTAAATGAACGTTTTTTAAGTTTCATGGTTTTTTAGAATTGTATAGAAAACCTTTTTTTTCTTTAGGATCGGTAAAAACTTAAATAGTTTAACACTTTTATAAAAATTATGTAAACAGACTTACAACGACATCTGAACACTTTTAAATATATATTTTAGATGAACACTTTTAAATATTTATTTAATAAGAAAATCAAATAGATAAAGTTGGGCCAGCCCAACTGGCGCTAGCGTGTGGCTCGTGGGTTCGTGGCGTGGGCGTATTGCCAGCAGCCCAGCACGAAGCATCAAATCCTCAAAAAAAAAAACATCCCGCCAATTTAATTAGTGACCCGGACTTGTCCCCAAACCCCTAACCCTAACCCGAAGATGGCGGCAGCGGAGGCTAACCCTAACCCGAAGAGGGCGGCCCCGCTCCCTCAGGTCTTCCCCGGCAACGATTTCGTCGACATTCCCTTGAACGCCGACGAGGGCCCTGCCTGGTCGCTGCTCGTCGGCGTCATGAGGGGCACCCTACGCTTCCACCGTCTCCGCGTGGCGAGATCGGGGCGGATCTCCGGCCGGAGCAACGAGGTGCTGGAGATCTTTCACGACCTCAAAAGGCCGGCGGGGTGCAGCCTGGGGGCCGACGCCGCCCTGGCTCCGGACGGCCGCTCCCTCTGCGTCGTGCAGCAGGAGGAGAACGAGCCAACCCACGCCCTGCGGCTGCAGCTGGAAGCCGCCGAGGAGGAGCTGCGGGCTGAAGCGCCCCTCCCTCCGCTGGCTTGGAGCACGCATGGCCGGTGCTTGCCCATCTCCGCGGACGGCCAACTATGGGCCGTGTCCGCGGACCGATGCTCTGTCTCCAGCTTCCACCTAATGGTGCAACGACTTGTCATCCAAGAGGAGGACGCAGCCGGAGGACATTGGGAGCAGGTCGGCAGCCCCTTCATCCACCACTGCAAATTCGACCGCTCCTTCCCCATCTGGGATGGCAGCTTCCTCCAGGGCTACGCGGTGCTCCCCGGCCACGGCCGGGACGGGGGCACCATGATTCTCATCTCCCTCCAGAATGGCCTCTTCTTCACCTTCGATTGCTCCGCCCCGGACTCCGGCTGGACCAAGGTAATCCACACTACCTCGGACAACCACTACGTCCCTATCAATGGCCGTGGCCTGTACGCACAAGAGAGCAACGCCATCTACATGCTGTGGAACGACGTGGTCTACGAATACAAGCTCACACTGGCAGATGAGGAGCCAAGGCTCAAGCTGCATCCGCCTGCGAGGATCGACTCCGTTTGTCCTTTCATTGTGATGAAAGGAGATGGCTTCCTCGCCCATCTGGACTCGGGGGTCCTGTGCTCTGTCTGGGTCAGCCTCGACCTCTCATGCGGGTGCGACCACCTACATGCCTTTGTCACCACCTTCCGCATTGCTCCCCTGCCCTGGGATGTCAAGGTCCTGCACTCCACCTTCCGCCGGCTCGACATGTTGCCCATGAAACACATCCATGACTTCCAATTATGCTTTGTGCAGTAAGTTTTTCTCTCCACTAATCCATGTGTTTATTTTGGTCATCTTGCTTACAAATTAATCTTTTAATTTGTCCACTAATCAACCACTTAGAGAGTATATGGACGAGAAGATGCTACCTCAACCCCATGAAGGCCAAGTGCCTGATGATCCTTGCAGGTCTAGATATTAATTTGGTTCCAAGTTTCTTTCTTTGTGCCTACCTTCCAAGCTTTTTAATTGTTGCATGACATATTATGCTTCTTGCACATGCAGGCATTATCTCCCACCAAGTCCTCCTAGGTACGTGAAGCCACCACCTATCCATATTGACAAGGATATCTTGTTTATTATCTGCCAAGGTGGTTCACAATCATTTATCTATAAAACCAGTCTGGATGAGATTCTAGAGTTAGAAACAGACCCTCCTCTCAAACCACATTACATTGTACATGGAGATGATCATGGTCACAGGCATTTTTTTCGGAGTAGCTCAGATCTATGTGCTGTCTCATTCCTAAAAGATGGCATGGATGTGATTAATCTGGACAGCACATGTCACACTATGGATATCCTTGCACGACGGCCTGTTTCTGTTGATCCTTTTGTTATGGTTATCCAAGTTGGTCGAGCGACTTTTGCTCTTACTGAGACTCTCCAAGTTTACTCTAAGGCCCACTCTGTTTCTCCTCCTGGATCCACCTCATGGGTGCGCTGCCACACAGACCAGTCTTATGTTCTTGACAGGAAGGTCAAGCTCTCGGTGTTAGAATAAATCCGAGGCATACCGTCGATCATCCGAGGACCAAGCAACCACACGAGCACGACACCGAGATTTGTTAACGAGGTTCACCAATATGGCTACATCCCCGGGGCTTGACTATGGGCGCTCCTCCCCATGACACCGCTACAATACCGCACCCGGTCGCCCTGGACACCGGCACAAGCCGCCGGCTTCCCCTGCGTTCCGGTGCTATTATGTTGGCATAGGTTACATCGTGTGTCTACCCTCGCTATATAAGAGAGGCCTAGGATACAAGTGTCCTACTAGGACACGGCTCCATATCCTATGTAAACACAATACAACAACAAGTCCAACTGTAACCTACCTCGTACACTATATTCGACATAACTCCAACAAACTCCACCTTGGCGAATATACTCCACCATCCTGGATTTGTCCATGCGTCAAACTTCCATGTACATTGGACTTGAGCTTATCCCATGAGCACCGCTGCTACTCCAAAGACTCCATGTGACTCCACCTGCAACTTGTAGTCCCTTCTTTTCTTGACCACAGTCAACACTCGAGCAAAATTAAGTTCCTTGTTACTTTTGTGCTCCCAACTTCCAGAGTATCTGTCCACGCCATCACACACTGATCATTGACCTGCGTGAAAGTGAACAACTCACATATTGGGTGTCACACATAAGAGTTACCTGAACTCAACATCACCGCTCCTTTCTTGACCGCCTGTCTGAAACTTGAAGAAATTTCACCGTTGCTTGTAGTCGAGTCAAATTCGCAGTTGCCTCACCACATGTATGACCACCAGAGCCCTGGCCCGTCTCCATGTCCCGTGCTTACCACACGCCTCGCTGCTATTACCACGTCGAGCCTCCGCTGTCCTGGTTGAGTCTCAAGGGTCGTGAAACCACACCACTCAACCCCCGCTGCAGAGCACCACCGATCATTACCGACCGATGACGAGTTTCACGCTTCCATCAGACCACTGGGCTCCAGTCCGAATTACGTGTCCCTCGCTTTTCCCGCTGAATAGGCTTCGATTCTCTGGATCCTTACATCGTAGCCCCTCAATCCAGCTCCACCTTCAACATGACTCCATGGTAGATGATCAGTCCACCCACGTGTCCCGTCGACTTCAAGCTCACATGCGTACGCCATCTTGAATCAACCCCACGCCATAGTCTTGTCAAAGCCACACAAGCCTCGGGCCTGTGCTACGTGTTTTCACGCCCAAAAGTCGGTCACCATCAGCATCACGCTCCTATGTCGCCATCGCCGATCCCGCACCGTCTTTTGTACCAACCGACTTGCGTCGATCCGTCAGACTGTCCAGTCCAACCCAGCCGATCTTGTCCGGCTGCAACGACACGCTCAAGGCTCCCAAATCGTCTTTCACGAATTTCCATCCATCATCTGATAATTCCATCTCAGCTGACATGACTTCCTGCAACGCCTTCAAGCATCCCCATTGTGCCAACAAATCTTTCACCCTTATCTGCCATAACACAAGGATTTCAGTTCCGTGAATTTCTCCACCTCAAACATGGTACCCGTTGACACCATGATTTTGTATACGGCTGACCCGTGAAAAAATTAACCAAGCTCCCTTCACGTATGCTCAAATACACGAACCAAACCTGACGTGGTATATTCAGTGTACTAATTGCAAAACCCAACCAAGAATGATCTTGATCTTCACGTGACCTGTAGCTCCCTTGCACAATATTCTAATGCTAGCTAATTGCTTTGCCTTGTCCCTGCTTTTCAACGGATGCACAACACGATGGATTTTCTTCTTCGCTTGAAATCTGGCTACCTCTGTCTGCTCGCGCACATGGACTTCTCTTTTGGTCCAAAACAAATCTCACTTTCAACGGTGCCTCCACCTTACGGCTACACGAAGGACCTAGCCCCACCAAGCACGCACATAGCCAGCCGCACTTCAGCCAGCCTTCCACGCACTAGGCATGCCCACGATCCGCCTCGGCTTCGGCTCCCTGCGACCAGCGCCCGACTTGACGCTGCCGCGCCTCGATCCAGGCCAGATCGGCCGTCGCGTCGCTGAGATCCAATCCGTTCGCCCTGCTAATTGCTTTTCCCGATCTCGCCGAGAACCACACCGCTGCCACAACTCGCGTTCGCCGTTTGACGCTCGCCCAATCGATTTCCATGCCGTAAACTGCAACACGCCAAGATAATCTTGTTCCTGACCAGCCACGCGACAAGATCGACGAAACTCTGCTCCTCCGATCTTCACATTCGGCCTCAACCAATTCCAATCTTGGCTTCCGTGCAGACCACCTGACATAAATCCGTCCTCTAGATCAACTATCCGCAGCCTCCTCGAACCTTGCTCTGATACCACTTGTTAGAATAAATCCGAGGCATACCGTCGATCATCCGAGGACCAAGCAACCACACGAGCACGACACCGAGATTTGTTAACGAGGTTCACCAATATGGCTACATCCCCGGGGCTTGACTATGGGCGCTCCTCCCCATGACACCGCTACAATACCGCACCCGGTCGCCCTGGACACCGGCACAAGCCGCCGGCTTCCCCTGCGTTCCGGTGCTATTATGTTGGCATAGGTTACATCGTGTGTCTACCCTCGCTATATAAGAGAGGCCTAGGATACAAGTGTCCTACTAGGACACGGCTCCATATCCTATGTAAACACAATACAACAACAAGTCCAACTGTAACCTACCTCGTACACTATATTCGACATAACTCCAACACTCGGGATATGTAGCACTGGGTGATGATTCCTTTATAGTCTCTGATAGTATCACATGTTCTTGTCTTCGGTTTGACATCGGTGCAATGAAGTGGCATGTTGTCGTGCCTTGGACTCTATGGGGAGAATACCTGCCAAGGGCTATGCCTAGAAACCGCCTTTTAAACGGCGCATGCGTATTTATGGATGGTTTTATCTACACATGCTCAAATCGTGGGCTTGCTGCTTATGAACTACTCTCTGAAAATCATATTATGTACCTCAAAGACCCAATCTTTTTGCCATTCTCATGGGAGAGTAAACAATGGGAGAGTGAAAGAATGTGTTTGGATTATGCTGGCAAAGAGGTTGACTCTGGTGCCATATTGTTTTGGGTGGTGCAAGGTGAATCTCTCTCTCCCTCTCTATCAATTATGCATGTTGATCAGTTTATGAAAGATGTCGTCACCTCTAATGTTCTTGTATATACAGGTGTGCCAATTCAATATAGGCCCCCCAAGAATCAGCTATGGATCACTCTCATCCGGGTTGAGACTGAGAAAACACCCAGTAAGAGCATGAAACCCGTGGAAATTAAACATCTCCTTTGTGTCACACCTCTCATTGATCAAGTGGAAGGAATTGATCGAGAGGAAGTAATCGGAACCATATGCTTTGGGGTCTCTTTCTGATTGGTAATTTGTTGATTCTAGCCATATTTCTTACTAGATTCCACATCGATAGCGATGCGGCAAGCCGGCAACTCAGTGCAAGGATCTGTATGAAGGATTGAACTTAGGAGTGCTAGATACAGTGCTTGAAGTGAGCGAGCAAGAAATTTCCAACGGAGTACAGAGCGCGCGAGGATGGAACTTCTGAACTAAGAAGTGAGAAGGATTCTGAAGTACAGGTGAGAAATCCTCCTCGTCTTGTCGACAGGTTGGTTGAATCAATGAATCGTGCAATGGAGTATATGTTTTGTCGGAGAAATGCGGCGACCATGAAAGGTCTCCTGTTCCAGAGTCAGGGGAACCCCCTGTTGGCTGGGTGCGACGGTATGAGCTACTACATAACAATTGTGTATGCTGATTTGTCGAATAGGACGCTTAATGGAGGGCCTGAACAAAGCTTTGTCGATAGGTGCCTGGTCGGTTGCTTGTTTCCTTTCGGATGAATGGTGGACACCAATCCATGTAGCTTTGGTCGGCGTAGGGTCTGGGAGAATATTGGTTGTGATGCTTTCTCTGAATGCTGCTATGAGCTCCTTCCCATGTTTTTCTCTGTACATAACTTTTCTTCTTGCAGAATGCACAAAAATTACATTCTGGCACCGATCTAGCACGTGCGTGGATGGATAAATATTGTATGTGCCAATTGCCATTTAGCTAGCAAGCCCGTCGATATTGAAGTTCCCCAAGCTGTGCTTCCCAATACTGTATTTGAAGCAGTTCTTCGAATTCCTTATGATATGCAATTGAAACAAGTTCTTGCTAATGGTCGATAACTGACATCTGTGCAAATCTGGTCGATAGATTTTTTTTTAACTTTGGTCAATAGATAATCTTGTTGCTGTCCTCAATGGAATGCATCCTTTTGGTGATCACGTTGTTTGATTCATAGAGTTATCTTAATGCCTGCGGCCTCTGTATGGTTTTCCTAATATATATTTTGTTTGCCTAATGTAATTTATGACTGAATTTGTTGTTTTAATACGGTATGTGTTTAGCCAGCGTTGAGGAGCTATGCCTGATGAACACTCTAGCAAAGCAGACAGGGTCACACCTTTGGAGACCTCTCTCGTGAGATTTGCACAAAGGGAAACTGAATGGCGGGTGCTAGGCGCCGGCGCGCCGGCCCAAATTTGGGCCGGTCGCCGCGCAGCCGAACGATCTGCCCATTAACTACGGTTGGATCGAAGCGGACCAAACAGCACATCTCACGCGAGGGGAAACAACGGCAGCTGGCGTCCGCGGCGACTACCAACCCCGTCACAGCACCGCTCAAAGAAAAAAAAGCATCCACATGATTGTTGCTGCGCCGTATCTATTTGCCCCTTCCTCGTCAGAGGTTGTAGCATCGCTGGCTAGTCGTCGCCAGCTCTCCGGCCGTCGCCAACTGCGGTATCCATCGTCTTCCGGTTCCAGTTCCCGCCGCGAATGGTTCCAGCAAGCCGTGGTGCTAGACGTAGCACGCCGCAGGACCACCGTGCCCCCATTGTAGCACGTCCGTTGCATCACCACCGTGCTGCCGGCCTGCAGCTCTCAGCAGCACCGCTTGCAACCCGTTGAAGCTTTTTCTCGTGTCAGTTGAAACATTTTCCCATGCTGGTTGACGTTTTTTTCCTCCGTCGACATTCACGGCATAGGGTTGCACGAACACGGCCACCAATCATCACCATTAAAATGGATGTAGCAAAAAAACTCGCTGGTCATGGTGGTGGGCTCCGGTTTCAGCATCGCCGTAGTTTTTGTTATCGACAATGCCTATTTCAATGGACGTGGTGGGCTCCGGTTTCGAAAAGGTCATGGCCCAAGCATACGTTAATCTCTCTCATAAACAAGTATTAAAGAAATAGTTAGTGAGGGGAAGGGGACCAATGCCCCCCCCCCCCCCAACCCTATATAGCTAAGTAGTTGATCCCTGATACATCGTCATCTCGAGAACCGTCTTCGTGTATGGCTTGATCTATGGTACTCTGCGGATCATCGCCTACAAGTCTCGCCGTGGATGGAATGAGGAACAGACGAAGCGTTCTGAAGAGTACGAGTGTTCCATGAATGCATGGATTAATGTACTGGTGATCTTCGCAAACTTTGTGGGCAATTTGATTGACGGGTAATTATCTACGAATTTGTTTCCTTACATATACAGATCCTCCTGTCTTTGCAAGCCTCAATAAAGTTGAACTCTATTTAAGAGACCTTTTTATCAGATCGTTTTTTACTTTTTGCAGGATATCAGTTCGCTTATTATGCTACTTAAATTCAATAAATATTTACAAACTATAGAATAATTAAAGGCAATATATAATTGGAAAAACTAACGCCCACACGTGTGGGTGTTTGTACATCATCCACACGCCTCCATCACCACTCATTTTGCCACGCAGATGACATCAGCAGAAACTTTTTCGGTTTTCGGCTTAAAAATGTTTTATCTCCTAATTAAAAAAGCGAATTAAAAATATGTTTTCACCATTAAATCCGTCTCGACGCGATCTTCAAAACTAGACCTCATGTTGATATGTTTCGAGCAGAAATTTTTTTGGTTTTCGGCTTAAAAATGTTTTATCTCCTAATTAAAAAAGCGAATTAAAAATCTGTCTTCACCATTAAATCCGTCTGGACGAGATCTTCAAAACTAGACCTCATGTTGATATGTTTCGAGGAAAAAAAAATTGCCCAAAAGTTGCCATGACGTTTACACTGTAGTTGCCATAGTGCTTAAACTAAAGTTGCCATGTGGCAATTTTAGTTTTTCAATGATGGCAATTCCAGTATTTTGACGATAAAAATATTTTTTGTATGAACCATGGCAATTTTAAGTGCATGTATCATGGCAATTTTAATTTATGGTGCATGGCAAGTCTAGTTTCTTAATTCCTCGCTTTATAATATGTCAAAATTTACTTTTAAATGTAGAAGAAAATAGCTGAAACATATCATGGCAACTTAAGTGTAAATATCATGGCAATTCATGTGCAACAGACATGGCAATTTTTAACCCAAAAAAATCATCGAAATATATTGATATGAGATCTAGTTTCGAACATCTCGTCGCGAGGGATTTAATGATGAAAACGGATCTTCAATCGAATTTTTCATTTAAGAAATAAAACATTTCAAAAACAGAAAATCCAAAAGAATTTTCACATGCATGCATGCGCTGACATGGCGTAGTCCGTGTGCTATAGGGCGTGTGGGCGGGTTTGGTTCCCACCACACGTGTGGGCGTTAGCGTTGTCCTATATAATATGTATCACGCTTATTATACAACCAAGGATTTTGCAACCGATTTCATTCCGCATCAATTCACGGGGTATCATCTAGTTTAACTAGTTATTCAAAGTCTTTTTAGCTTCGAGAATTGTGATGTAATCCACTATTCTCTTGATATATACCTCCCCTCTAGCGTACATCTCACAGGTACACATTCACATTTTTATTTTCTGTTTTTTCAAGATATATAATTTTCTGAGGGGCCAAGACTTGACAAGCGGTATACTGCAAGGAGCAGTAAACAGCCTTTCCGACCAACTCAATATAACTTGCATGCAAATCCTTCTCCTTTCATGAACCCCTCTGCAGATACCCGTAGCCCCGTTTGTGCATGTGTAGCGCTTTCGTCTATCTATCTGATCCTGAGACGCTAAATGTTCTGATGAATCACGAGCCCTGCTCCGGTGCACCCCCCTAACTCAATTTCCTAGGGGTATTCTTGACCCCCGCCTCCTATTTTTTTCGGGCCCGCCACTGCCCATATCCAAGCCCCGTAGCCCATATCCAAGCCTCGTATAACCCATATACCCCATACGTATGTATACGGTGACATCTGAGAAAAAAAAGGTACGACCTGCCGACGGCCCCACGACCAGGTACGACCTGCCGACGGCCAATCCATCAATCACGCAGGTCAATCAATCACGCAGCTCCACCATCATTCTGTTGAGGTTCTGTAGGATTATCGGCGGCGGCGATCTCATCGCCGGCGATCTCGTCCAAGAGCGCGCGCGGCACCGTTGTGAATCTCCAGCGCTCGCAGGTACCGCATCCCGTTTCCCCACGTTTGTCTCGCTCGCGGCTGCATCAAATGAACTGCCGTTGTTTTCGTCGTATTGGTTAACCTAGCGGGGCGGGTAACCTAGCTTTCCCGCGGTCCAGGCCATCGCAGATCTTGTTCTGCTAGTGCTGCTCGTCGTGCTATACACAGTGATCACGCGGGCTAAAGTGGGTTTCTTCTTTCTATGGTTAACCTAACCTTACCTTAACGGCGATGACCGGTGTGGAGAGGGGGGAGGATCCATGGGTGGTCAGAGGTCGTTGGCATCGGCTGTGTGCACGATCTGAACGCCCTCGGTTGGGCACTCTCCGGTTGGGGTAGTTTATTTAACATCTGTGATCGTGCGCTAGGTGTTGTATATGTCAGCATTGATAATGTTTGCATATGTGATGATACATATTATTTGTTGTAGGAAATGGCGGACAAGTAGTTAACTGATATGATGGTAGACATGGAGTTTGGAGAACTGATGAAAGACTACATAGAAGATTGGTCAGATGATGAAAATTCAGATCTTGGAGATCAGTCAGAGAATGGGAACGAATGGGAAGATTTTAATGTGAGTGGCATTATCATGTTGTAATGTTTTGGTGCCATCCGACAATATTATATTTTTGTGTTGAAATTTTATAGATGGATGAGCATGATGATGGTCAGGAAAACAATTCGGAGCTCTCGAATGAAGATTACATTAGTCAGGTACGTAAGTGAAAATTTTTGTTGGCATGCAAATTGAATTCATTCTGGAATATTATATGATAAGTAATTATGTATTTGTGTTGTATTTTTCAGTTCATTTCCAAATGTCATAATGCGTATGACTATTACGGTGAATCCGACGCGGAGACAGGCCTTAACGAATCATTACATGCACCTGATTCTGGGGATGGGCAGTCGTCGGTCATCATGAGTGAGGTATTTGTGTAATCAATGTTCTATGGAAGTAATGTTAAACCATAGAAAGCTGTTTTCATGGATATGTTTTGATTGTGTAGGTGACAGAAGTTGATGGGGCAAAGAATGTCCAAGATACTGCCAGTGCAGATGATAAGAGGGATAAGTTGAGGAGATAATGGAAATGACTTTTATGTCTCACAATGCTGCGTATGATTTCTACAACAGCTATGCTAGAGTTACTGGTTTCAGCATTAGAAAGAATAAGGTCAAGTATAGAAAAAGTGAGTCACATCATATGCGTTATAGGTGGTTTGTTTGTTCCAGACAAGGGAAACGTGACAGCAAGTTGCTAACAGAGGAAGGACACAACCATAGGCTCAGACCCGAGACACGCTGCTTTTGTGAAGCACACCTGGCCGTCAAGTTTGACCAAAAGCGTGGGGTTTGGTATGTTGAAATTTTTGAGGACAAGCATAGCCATATGTTGGCAGGACCGGACGAGGTACCTTTTCTTTGGTCCTACAGAAAAATCAAAGAGTACCAGAAGCATGAGATAATGTCCATGGGAGCTGTAGGGATTAGAATTCATGACATGATGGATTCCTTCATCAGCAAACATGTATGGTATGGCGGTGTTGGTTTTACCAGGCGTGAAATATATAACCTTTGCGCCAGGGAGAAGAGGAAGTTGCTTTCAAAAGGTGATGCTGCCACAGCCATAGGCATCATGGCCAGTAGGAAACAGAGGGATCCTAGCTTCTTTTTCGAGTACAAGCTAGATAAGGAAGGACACTTGAATTGGATGTTCTGGTGTGACTCCCAGTCTCGTCATGACTACGAGGACTTCAGGGATGTGCTTGTATTTGACAGCACGTACAAGATGAACCGCTATGGTATGCCATTCATACCTTTTGTTGGTCTTAACAATCACCGGAAGACCACTGTTTTTGGTTGTGCCATAGTTTCGGACGAGACCGAACAGACATACGTGTGGCTGCTGCAGACTTTTTTGAGGTGCATGTGTCAAAAGATGCTGAAGAGTTTAATCACAGAAGTCGACGCTGCGATGATCAAGGCTATTCGCAAAGTCTTGTCAGACGTGTGGCACCGTATATGCACGTGGCATATAGAAAAAAATATGAAGATTCACCTCAGTCACAAGTCCTTGAAGGAGTTCCGAACTCTTCTGTACTACAGCGCGTCCACGACCACGTTTGAGGAGAGATGGCACGCATTTTCCAAAAAATGGCAGTCGGAAAAAACTGTAAGATGGTTGAGACGGATGTATAAGAAGAGGAGACTATGGGTCACGGCATATCCGACAGAGGGGTTTTGGCTTGGCATGAAAAGCAACCAGCGGAGTGAAAGCCTGAACTCATGCCTTCACCTCCACCTAGACGGATAAATGACCCTAGTGGATATGATTTTGCATTATGAGAACGCCGTTGTACGTATCCGTGAAAACGAGGCGCGAGATGACTGCACGGCCTCACAGAGTTTACCGGTGCCAGTTACTAGCTCAAGGGAACTTGAGATAGCAGCTTCTCACATCTTCACTCTAGCAAATTTCTATATGTTGCAACAAGATCTTAGAAAAATTGACGGCATGGAGATTGTAGAAATTAAGCTGGGAGACGGATCACAACAGTATAGTGTGGCCTAGAAGAATAACCGGAAGAGCCGTTTTTGGGTGGAGTATACAGCAGTAAATTCCGCAGAACCTATACGGTGCAGCTGCAGAAGAATGATTCGAAAGGGTCTACCTTGCAAGCACATATTCCATGTACTGAAGTATTTGAACATATCTGAAATACCGAAGTGTTTAGTTCTTGTTCGGTTCATGAAACAAGCAAGGTTGGGACTACCCGCGAGGCGCGCAAGTGATCTGTTGGGATTTGGTTGGACTGGGGCAGGGGAAAGAATGAAATATAGCCAGGTCAGCGTGTTAGCGTCAGAAGCTATGCATGCGGCATGCAAACACCCAACTTTGTGGGATCAGTTACAGGATAGTTTGAAGGCTGTGATAGCTAAGAGTCATGAGTATGATCTGCTACAGGAAAATTTGAGCAAGAATAGAAATGACTTCAATAATTGTGCAGTTGAATATGTAGATGATGGTGAAGGCAACATGGTTGCAGTTAAAGATCCTACGAAAGTGTCAAGCAAAGGTGCAACAAAGGTATATGAGAACCGCCCTATCTCAAAAAATGGTAGACCACTCTCTTTTGATGAGTTGAAAACCCGGTGCGGTGCTTGCAAATTGGTAGGACACACTAAACATAGCAAGAAATGCCCACTAAATCAGAAGTAAGTGTTTGTATGTATTCTGGATTATTAAAAAATTATCATTCATTAACTTATCTTGTCTTTTATCATATGCAAAAAAGTGGTCCCAAGCCGTTTCAATCTGTGGACAGAATTTTGGATTGGATTGGTTTGGATGGAAGAGGTAGAGTCGTATGGTTTGGGACCACTTCAGTTTGGTTTTGAAACTATTACCAGGTTTAAGTGCGAGTGTCAACCTTTTACATCTCTCAATAAGCAACAAAATCCGACCTAAATAAATTAGTTATACATGCTTGAGAATAATATATTGCAATGCCACTGTGTATTTTTTGTCAATGGGCAGTTGCATTACATTCATTCAGCAAATGTTTCAGTACAAATGATGGTCCTGATTACATCAGGTACAACATTAAACCAGCAGGACCCAGGGTCGTGTTCTGTAGATCTAGCAAGAACATGAGCTGCCACATTACATGATCGGTGGACATGAGTAAACATACAAGATTTAAACTTAAGAGCCCTACTTTTGATGTCATATATTATGGCACCTATTTGAGATCTATCAGTTGTCACATTCTTCACCTTATTGACTACAGTAGAACAATCAGATACCATAATATTTTCTCGCAAAAAAATTAAAAAAATCAGATGCCATAATAATGGATTGGAAGCTAGTGACTGGGGCGGGAGGTAGAAAGAATATTGTACATTTCCCCTCCCCATGTCCTAACTGCCATTAAATAAGTAACTTACCACTCCCCACCACATATTCACCCACCTACCTCACGCGCCGGTTCGAACTCCCCTTATCCCCACCTACAGTACATCAAGAAAACCCCCGCCGGTGACCGCTGCAGCCGCCTCCATGGAGAAAAGCCTCGGCTGGCAGAGAGTAGTGATGGAGCTCGCCGGCGATGACGAGGGGTGGCGCGCCCAGTTGGCGGAGGTGTGCGGCTGGTTCCCCAGCACGGAGATGTTGGTCAACCACACGCGTGGCCTCGTCAAAGTCCTCACCGACGCCGAGAAGAAGCACGCCTTCCCCTACGGCTGCGGCGTCCCACCGGCTCTCCTCCTCGTCTGGGCAATGCGAGAGGCCATGCTGAGCGACTCTCCTGTTCACCGCGCAAGGTGGTGGATGTACTGCTCCACCACCATGATGGTGCGGCCAGATCCAGCACGCGTCGCGTCAAGGGCGGAGCGTGTCGACATCGAGCTCGCTCTCCCTACGCCCGTGAGCCCGGACTACCAGGTCCGCCACGTGCCGAAGCCAGTCCTGCCGTTGGGCTCTGACGTCGTGGAGGACGACGTGGACGAGGTACTGCTCATCCCTGATGACCCTAAGGAGGGCGAGGACGACGCCGTCTAGATGGTAGCGCCGGTCGCCGTCGAGGGTGGCAACACAATGCCCATCGACGTCGAGCTCCTTCCCCTCCACCCTGACATAGTGAAGGTGGAAGAAGAGGAGGTGGCTCAGGATCCAATGGCGCAGCTGTCGAACAGGACGACGGTCAAGAAGAAGGCTTCTCCATGTGTGGTGCACCGCTAACGCCGCCTCAAATTTCTGAAGAAGTGAAGATGGGCACAATTGCTGAAGGAGGAGGAAGCTGCTGGTTATCTTAGGTATGCTGTTATATGTTTCAGCATATAAGTTTGTTGTTCTCCTAGTTGCTGTTGGGCTCCTTCAGCTCCATGGTTGCTTTTGATGTAATAATGATCGATGTAGGGTGGATTGTGTCGTCGCTTGTGAACTTGTTTGGGTCATTGCGCGGTTTGGCTGGCCTGTGTTGGCCTTTTGGGATGTTGCAATGTCATGCTGGTAGCGTTTTAGTCCTTCTCTTTTTAGACTGAACTTGGTTGTGAATTTTGGTGGTTTTCAGTAATGAAAATCGGAAGGGGCTTGACCTTCTTTGATCAAAAAAATTTGGGCTTGATGTTGGTTAGGTGTGCTTTTCTCCAGGTAATTATATAAGTTATGCAATCGGTACGGTTTGGTCGGATTCTTTGTGGCTAAAGAACTGAATATCTATTGCTTACCCTAAGTGTGAAGTTCAGTTAAATTTCAGAATATTGAATATGTACTGTTGTTTTGCTTCAGTGTTGAATCAAAGATGTAGGTGCTGCTAGATGTTGCTCCTATGTTGCAACAAGACAATGAAGTGGGCTGCTGCACAAATCAGTAGTGTTGCTATGTGATGTTCCCATGTGCATCACTTACCAAATATAGAACATGACAAAAGTGCAGTGTCTGCTAAATGTAGAACATGCCAAAAGTGCATTGTCTACCAATCATGATGGCCCCATGTTATTTCTGCTGCAATGTCTATTACACTTTGCCCATAAACTGGATAGCAAATAATTCATCAGGATTTCATCATGTCAACTACAATGATGTCAATAACTTTATGAACAATCTACTTGGTAACTATGACAGCAATCATAGTGGCAAGCAGGCCAAGATACAGAAGACCTCCAAATCCTAAAATCCTATCCCTGTAGAGCAATATTTCCTTGTGCATCTTAACCATTGCCCTCTTTTCTTTCTCATTCCTTTTAATTTCAGCTTCACATTCTGTAATCTTAGTCTCCAGTTTCTTGTTCTTCATGGCAAGATACTTAATGACTGACTTTTCTTTGCTATCCCACTCCCCATCAATCCATTCAACATACTCAGAAGTGACATCATCCTAAATAGATCATGAGCAATTCAAGTCAATTTATAATTGAACTTGTCAGTGCAAGCGTTAAACACTGAACTTTTTTGCAGCTTGACCGCAGTAGCAGTATTAGTTTGAAGATCATGCTTAGTACACTAACCTCAAACACACAACCCACTAATGCGTTGTCAAAATTGTCTGCATTTGTGCACACACAGCCACCCTGAGTTTCCTGATGAGCAAATAGATGGAGCTTGTAAGGGCCACAGGTCATGATTTGTGGGCGACAATGCTGGGATGTAAAGAACAACGGTAAAGAACTTACATTTTTGCCACCAAAGTGTAGCACTGAAGAAACCCTAGCCGTCGGTTCTCCCAGCCCTCCGCCGCCCAAGAAACCCCCCTCCCCTGTTCCACTCGATCCGCCACCGCTGCCTCCTGTTCCACTGAATCCGCCCCACCTGCTTCCAGGACCCAGGGTTCGACCTAACTTGTGGTCGCCATCGCTCTTCTCGCCGCAGCCGCCCCCGCCCGACACCCAGCTCCCTGTCATGCTTTCGCCGTGGAGATTTGGAGGTGCAAATGGAGAGAGAGGGCAAGGGATTTGGAAGGGAAACGAGAAAAGGGGAACCACTCGTTGCCAAAATCAACCACAGTCGTTGTTTCCATGTATTCAAATGATGGCCCCACTATTCCTTTGATAATGCAACTAACCCAGCCATGCATGCACGTGTAATTTACAACCGCACCTGAAATTCCGGCTGGGCTCACTCATCGTTCCATCCCTCAATTAATCACGTCCCAAAAGTAAATTATACGTAAAATAAAAAAACGACGGGCTTGTGAAACAAAATAAAAAAACATGATGCCTGATAACACGCGATAGAGCCAACGAGCTAACATGACTAATTTTCATCTGTGTAATACATTCTGCCTCGATATATTTACATAGCTAACATGACTACTTTTCATAATCATGTGATGAGGGGGAATTACCAGGAGATTATGCAAGATGATGACATGCAGATATCTAAGGCAGAAGACTAAAGTTTGATAGAGTTTTAAAAAAAGTAAAGAATGTGAAAATTTTAATATGAAACTTCGGAGAGCAGTTGAAGAGAAAAATAGAGTGCGAATATTATGAATGTGATAAATACAATGATAAAAAATTGGAGAACGAGAAAAATATTAAGGAAGAATTGATAGTTGAAGCCAAAACTTTATTGGTACGACCAAATTGTCTTCTCCGAGCGAATTGTATGACCGAATTGTCTGGTACGAGCCTATTGTTTGACAGACACATACACATGTATGTGTCACAATATTCGAGATGCCTTGTTTATTACATAAAAATGATAGAAACCGTAAGATAATAATGCTGTCGAAACCTTCGATTGGACTAAATCCAAAGCACTAAAACTTGACTCTTGCATGCCGCATGAATTCTTCAGGCGCGCCTTTTCCTTGCGATTTCACGAATTTTGTTCTTCACACACTCCATCGTGTTCGAAGGTGACATAATCAACTCGGGGACGAAACGTCTTCTCCTTGCGTCAATGCTGGCCTGCAAAAAAATGACATACGGGTTACATGAACCGAATTTTGTACACGACCATAGTAGCTACTCTACAAACGTAAATAACAGCATACCTGTGAAAAATCACGGGTCATTTGGTCCCCGTCCCAATGCTCTAGACATTCTATGACAAAAAGGCCACAAGAGTTCCTGGTATATATGCAAACATTAGCGGTGGGCAATACGAACATGTGTATTGTTGTTTGAATGTGCATGATGTCCTACTAACTCACCCATCCTCTTGCTGCGGCATGTCATACTCCTTGATAGGCCACTTACTTACGTCCGGATATTTCCCTGGTGTAATAAGATTTGCTTGGCGCATATTGTTTGCTATAGCCATTCGCTATAAAGAGGACAGTGTTAAAGAAGAATCATAAACAACATGTAAGACCAATGGTACAAATGTTGGTTATATTACCAGTGCTTTCACAGTCTTTTCTGTCAGGTCCAGAGGATAGAGTGAATCGAGAACTTGGAATTCTTGCTTGATCATGTGCATGACCACGGTCATCCAGTGGGCATTTTCGATATTCAACGCGATATATGTCTACAGTGCAAAAAACCATTATGGATCAAACGAAATACTAGATGAAATGTCCTGAAGTGAAGAATTACAAACATAACATACCTTATCAGGCACAGTATACTCTTTCGTGACTCTATTAACTGCTCCAGCTTTGGACAGAGCACTGTCCATGTTGCAGCTCGACGGCAATGGATCGTCTCGTGCGATAGCATGATCTACAAGGAATTTGGACCTCCACGCTGGACAGAGGTAACGATCATGACCAACGCGCAGCTCCAAATGTCCCATATAAGCATCAATAACCTTCATAGAATATCAGGGCATTACATGTTGAAAGTTGAGACATAGATTATTGACAATTTAAATAACAGAACATGCAAGTAGTACTTACATCGTCCGATAGCCATCTATGAGTTAGTACCGGTCGAATCCTTTCGGATGCCAGAGATATGCCACGCCCTTCACTGTAGTAAACTTTCTTCCCCTTATTCTTGTCGGTGCTAGAAGCTAACTCGACAAATGAAACAGCTGCATCAATTATTTTCGGCGTCAACTCATCTGCCACACCCTCTGGCTCATCAATTTCAGAAAAGAGAGCTGCATGAAATAATATGAATGTCAACAATGGTGATCATATGCATTCGTAGTATACAACAAACCAAGAAAGTTAGTTACGATACCCCTACTAGTAGAATGGGTACCGGTGGGTTTCTGACCACGGTTGGTACGCCTGCTGGGCTTGTCAAGTGCGTAGGGGGATTCAAATTTCTTGGGAACGATCCGCTTTCGCTTACCGGACATAACTTCCTCATCCTTATCGACTGTTGCACCCTTTTTCCATTCGCCTTAGCCATTAACTTGCTGACAGAAGATGAACAAATGTCTATGTCCGATGAAGGTGCTTGTGTAGAATTACTAACAACCCAAGGGTTTTCGGGTGTAGCGCCACATTCATCATTACACTTAATAGGTGAAGCTTCCTTGTGTCCATTCATCTTTGCTGGGGTTTTCTGTTTGGCAAACAAAATGGTGTGAACATTTCAGCCCGTAAAAAAAATGGAAGGAGAAAATTATAGACAGAAATATATATACATAGTACCTTAGGTACGGATTTATGGTTGGGAACCACTTCATCAGGCTGCGTCATGTCAATGACAGGCTCTCCGTGTGAGTCTATGTCATCCTTGTACACAATTCCTTCTTTTCATATGGACCGTTCTCGAACGAATCCACATCATTGTCCACGGATGGCACGGCAGCAGCCAGCTTGTACATGACACCTGATTTGTTCATCTTCTCCAACAATGTCTGCAATAGATATATAAAGTTAACAATGCTTGCATGGTTTAAAACAGGGAACAAACTATAAACTATTATGTTATGGTGTCACACCTCAGCAACTTGATCAGGGATTTGCCTCATCTGGGTGTGTATGAAGTCCATGCACCGCTTCATTAGAAGCTCCATCAAATCTTCCGACATTGGGGATGTCGTCGACTTCTTTGTGTTTCCATTTGCAGGTTTGGTTTTTGGCTTCATGGTAGGCACATTATATGGGATTTTGGGCTCCTGCGCCCTATACTCTTGTGTGATATTATTTTCGATTTGCATGCGATATTGAAGTACATGTGATGAATTAAAAATAAATATTATTTAGTTACAAAACATTTAAGAAAGACAGAACACAATGACTTACCTGTACGTTACCACAGCCGCGCCCATTGTCATAGTCGAACCGATCTCTCCTAGTGGCTGCACCTTCGGTCCAGTTCCTCATAAGAGGTTGTATGGACAAGTTGGGATTATAGGCGCAATCGCCTTCGACAGGTTGCACCTTCTCCCAGTACAAGTACTACAAAAAAATATAAGAATTTAGAGTTAGTTCAATACATCAATAAAATTGCAATGGTATAATAATTGACATTATGCAATAGGTCTCATTTGTGTACCTGCAATAGAGCCAAATTGCCTTTCAGCCATTGGCGTAGGTGTTTGCCTTTCTTGACTATGCGAAGGAAATCGAGGAGAACACGCAGGGTGAAGGCATTCCAGTTAGTCTTTGAAATATGTTTCACATCATGGACCAAAGCGTAGTACTGCTTTGGCACAATCTTGCTCGACATGGGAGCAATAATTGTTCCTAATAGGACAAGGACTAATTTCCGAAGAAAATCATCGTCGGTGGCTTTACTTCTAATTATATCCTCAATGAGATTATCTATCACTATGTTTTCTGATGTCTTACTGAGAAATTGTTGCGGCACCCGCTCCTTCATGTCCTCTCCTTCTTCAATCAGAATGTCTGAAGCGGAGAGTCCTTGGTTCTCGGGGTTAAAGATGCACTCGACATCGACCTCACCGAGAGTCACCTCCCCAACCTGCTCTTGTATAATGAATCTGGACTTGCTGGCATCAAAATTCTCAATCATATACCTAATCAAAAGGGTACGCATCTTAATAGAGGTATCTGCAGCATGCTGTGCAATGTTGTATCAGCCACTCTAGCGCGTTGACCGCTCGATAGAGCGGCAACAAGCTTGCACCATTTTTCAACGGCGCACACTATTTCTCCATTCAGCTCGTCCATCCTATAGAAAGAAAATATAAAACTTCGTGACAATTTCCAACACTAATGCAAAAATAACAATAGACATGCAAAAATATAAAACTTTCTGGCAGTAGCAAACAAAAATGCAAAAATAACACTAATGCAAATATAAAACTAGCACCATGTATACAGCAACATGCACCCAAGTGTGTGCTGATATGAGGCAATAAAAAAGTAACTACAATTGGTAATTGAATTTACTTGCGTCTGATCAAGTTCTTTGAGTGTCAGATAAATTATTAACAGGGTGACAAATTGAGCAGCTGTAAATAACTACAGTCTATAGCAATGGTACCTATTTGAGGTTCATCAACATCTAATGCTTATAACTCTTTAATATTCTGTGCCTACAATAATATAATTGGATCGTGTGACAAAAATATAAGTGGATCATGTGACAAAAACTCTATTGCATCATGTTTCTCAAGAAACAACATCTTATTCTACCCTGATATGAAAGATTTAGTTCATGTACGCCTTTTGGTCAGAACACATCTAGTCGAGTTGATACTAGCTAGTTGAAACTATGTGGTAAACCTAAGTCCATGAAAGCAACAAGACGGAGGAACTAGCTTGCTATGAAGGCGCGAGGTAAGGAGGACAACTTACTTGATCGGTCGACGAAGATGAAAGAAGTCGGCGATGTGTTGTCGACGTAGTTCGTCGAGGGCAGCCAGCACGTGCGGACGACCTTGATCTTCTCGGGGTTTTTGTGGCGTGTGGGATGCGGCGGACGGAGCTGTCGATGACTCGCCGACAGGAGGCGATCTAGACGATGACATGTGCGAGGAGGTTAAGATTATATACGAGGTCGTCTCCTAGGTCGTCATAACTTCCCCGTGGCCAATCTCACGATCTATATTTTCCTTCATTGAATCGAGGCTGAACGTGCTCCTCAATCGTAGGGATTAGGAACATATGGATTAGCACGATCTCGGAATTGTGTAACAGAACGGCAACTACTCCCGTGATCAACATGCATGTGATCGACGTGCATGGAAAGCGCAGCGTGGTGGGCCCCCACAATATGGATCCGACAGTTATTTGTGGTCTGGGCCGGCCCACCTATCTCTACATTGTTTTTTCCTCAAAATAAATATCATTGTTTCTTCCCTCAATAAAAAAATATTTGTGACACCTATTAGTTATTTTATATTTGTATATGTTCAACAATATTTATAGTATCTCTATCATTTCTGCAATATTATATATTCAAATGTACTGTTCCTCTATCCCTTTTAATTTGGTTTTCCCGTTATTCTATGTTTTCTCCTTTTTACTCCTAATTGTTTTTTCATGTTTCATAATTCCATATCACTTCTTCTCATATTTTTCAAATTCATTTCAAATATGTATGATTAAATGTTGTCCTATTTATGACTTGCTAATTGGTGGGACCGGGAAGGTAAACCACTTTCAGACCTGCCCTCCGGCAGACCCGAATGGTCCTGCTTGTACATGGTGCATGTGGAGGCATGCATAAGATGGCCCCAACTTTTGGGACCATGTGGGCATGGACAATGTGGTCCCCCAGGCAAGGTGTGCACAAATTCGGACACAAAACGCACGTTGCGTCACGTGGGGGCAGTGTTGTAGGGTTTTGTCACCGGAAAAACCGTAGAAAATGCATCGAGTGTCGGAAATGAACGATACTTGTCATGCATGCATGCCATGATCATCCTTGGGTATGCATAAAGTTTGGATCATTCGGTGGGACCGGGAAGGTAAACCACTTTCAGACTTGCCCTCCGGCAGACCCGAATGGTCCTGCTTGTACATGGTGCATGTGGAGGCATGCATGAGATGACCCCAACTTTTGGGACCATGTGGGCATGGCCAATGTGGTCCCCCAGGCAAGGTGTGCACAAATTCGGACACAAAATGCACGTTGCGTCATGTGAGGGTAGTGTTGTAGGGTTTTGTCGCCGGAAAAACCCTAGAAAATGCATCGAGTGTCGGAAATGAATGATACTTGCCATGCATGCATGCCATGATCATCCTTGGGTATGCATAAAGTTTGGGATCATTCAGTGGGACCGGGAAGGTAAACCACTTTCAGACCTTCCCTCCGGCAGACCCGAACGGTCCTGCTTGTACATGGTGCATGTGGAGGCATGCATGAGTTGGGACCATGCGGGCATGGCCAATGTGGTCCCCCAAGCAAGGTGTGTACAAATTCGGACACAAAACGCACGTTGCGTCACGTGGGGGCAGTGTTGTAGGGTTTTGTCGCCGGAAAAACCGTAGAAAATGCATCGAGTGTCAGAAATGAACGATACTTGTCATGCATGCATGCCATGATCATCCTTGGGTATGCGTAAAGTTTGGGATCATTTGGTAGGACCAGGAAGGTAAACCACTTTCAGACAACCATGAAAAGTGAAATAAAAGACAACATTATATCATACATTATTTAAATTTATAACCGTAAGAACAAAGAAAAGAGGAGAATATAGAAAACAGAAGAATAATTTGAATGAATAAGTGCAATAAAAGATGACATATTATCTTACAGTTAGAAAATAATTCAAATATAAAAAAGACAAGATCTATTAGAATGAAGAAGTGAAATAAAAGACAACATATTATCTTACATTTTGAAAATATTTCAAATATAAATAAGAGAACAAATATTGGAATGAAGAAGTGAAATAAAACCTAACATTTTATCTTATAAACTAAAAATATTTCAAATATAATAAACATAATAAATATTAGAATGAAGAATTGAAATAAAACACACCATTTTTGTTTATATTTCGTAAATATTATCAATATAAAAAGAGAACGAACAAATGAAATAAAACGCAACAAAATTTGGCATGCTTTTTTTATTTTAGTAAACACTGTTAGAAATAATATAGAAAAAAAGAGATTTGATTTTAAATATTAGAAATATAAACAAGAAAATAAATTTTGGAGTTAAGAAGTGAAAAACAAAGTAATTTATAAAACACAGATCAGCGCGCCGCGGGTAAGGCTGCCCTGGGCCAGCCCGCCCGAATTGGGCCCAGGGCAGAGCCGCGCAGGGCACAGCGCAGCGCACAGCCGTGGGGTGGTGGGAGTTTAGTCCCACCTCGCCAAGCGAGAGAGCGCTGCACCGGTTTATATACCCGGCTGCGACTCCCCTCACAAGCTTCTATCAAATGCAGGCAGTACATTGCCTAACTCTCGTCCTCCTCTGCCCCGTGGGGCCTACTAGCAGCATCGATATTCTGCACCACGGGCCTGCATCCTGGCCCATGAACGGCTGGGTTCCTAGTCGTATGCAGGCCGTGGTGTTATGAATTATCCTGCTCTGGTAGGTGGGCACTTTTTTTTGGCATATTGCCATGTGTTTTTGGCATATTCTCATGTTCTTCAAATCACACACTAAATTATACACATGCTCACTTGCATTGAATGCACATTTTTTGCATATGTGCCAAGTTAATGTTTCTATGTTCAAAACACCTAGTATTTTTGGCATATTGCCATGTGTTTTTGGCATATTCTCCTGTTCTTCAAATCACACACTAAATTACACACATGCTCACTTGCATTCAATGCACTTTTTTTGCATATATGCCAAGTTAATGTTTCTACCTTCAAAACTCCTAGTAAATTTTACACATGCTCATTTGCACACATGGCTATTAATGGGATTTCTACAAAAATGAGGCCGTGTTGTACGAATTCTCGGTAGACCCGAATGGCCCGGCTTGTACATGTTGCATGTGGGGGCATGCATAAGATGACCCCAACTTTTGCACACATGACCTCTTGCACAAACAAAGCCATGTTTTTCCAAATATTCTTTTTCCAAATTTTCCAAACAAAGCCATGTGGGGGCATTGTAAAATATTCTTTTTCCAAATTTACTTTGATAGCCATGTTTGGCACATGTGGGCCACCATTTACAAGAAAATTTGGATGATTTGGAGGTGCTGGAAAAAATGACCTATGTTCAAAAACTGGCTTAAGTTAAAAGACCAAATGGCCCCTCCGGAATGCGGTGATTTTTCGACCACCTCCAAACCACATCTATTTTGGCACACATGACCAATTTCACAAACAAAGCTAGGTTTTCAAGGTTTTATATTTTTTTGAATAGTTTTTGAATTTATACTTCCCTCTAGACTGCCTGCTCAAAACATCGGTCTATACCTCAAGGGGGCATTGTAAAATATTCTTTTTCCAAATTTTCTTTGATAGCCATGTTTGGCACATGTGCGTCACCATTTATAAAAAAATTGGGTGATTTGGAGGTGGTGGAAAAAATCACCTATGTTCAAAAACTGGCTTAAGTGTAGCACCACCAGATCTTCAACAAGGTGGAAATTCTCGTATTTCGTATGTACATGTTCCTGCGGCTTGGCGCAATCCTAAAAAAGGAATCAAAATAGAGAAATTTAGAGTGTTGCGAATTTCCTTCTTTTGATAATGCTACCCACACAGTCATGGCTCCTATCCGGTCACCGGGTTAAGACCAAATGGCCCCTCCGAAATGCGGTGATTTTTTCGACCACCTCCAAATCACCTCTATTTTGGCACACATGATCTTGCACAAACAAAGCAAGTTTTCCAAGGTTTTATATTTGTTTGAATTTTTTATTAATTTATAATGCCCTCTAGACTGACTGGTCAAAACATCGGTCTATACCTCAAGGGGGCATTGTAAAGTATTATTTCTCCAAATTTCTTTCATAGCCATGTTTGGCACATGTGGGTCACCATGTACAAGCAAATTTGGGTGATTTGGAGGTGGTGGAAAAAATCGTGTATGTTCAAAAACTGACCAAATGGCCCCTCCAGAATGCGATGATTTTTTTTGACCACCTCCAAATCACCTCAATTCTGGCACACATGATCTCTTGCACAAACAAAGCTATTTTTCCAAAGTTTTATATTTTTTAGAATTTTTTATTAATTTATAATGCCCTCTAGACTGACTGGTCAAAACATCGGTCTATACCTCAAGGGGGCATTGTAAAATATAATTTTTTCCAAATTTTCTTTCATAGCCATGTTTGGCACATGTGGGTCACCATGTACAAGAAAATGTGGGTCACAATTTTTGAAATTTTTCTGAATTTTTTATGCCCTGCCCAATGCCGGTTCGAAACATGCGGCTTCACGGAGCCACTATAAATTGTACAAAAGGAGATCTTTCATATTTCAAATAATCAACTTGCATTTCATGAAAAAAAAAATCCTTCATATTGCAAATAATCATTACACATTTATTCAAATGTTGTTTTTTCCACAGACACACACCATCTTTAACTACTTTTTTATTAGTATTTCATGAAATGATGGAATATGTGCTCAGTTATTGGAATATTTGATCATATGGTGGAGTATTTGCTATTTTTGCTTCCTCAAATGAAGGAAAGATGTCATATGTGTGGATGAACAATTTCCACTTACTTCACTAAACAACATTAATTAACTTAACGCAAAGTTTTACATTTGGTCTGATTTGCTTATGGGCAGAGCATGTTGCACATGGCCACAGCATGGGAATTTATTGCACCATTGCCACAGCATGTTCCACATGGCCGCAACATGGGAAGTGTTTGCAGCATGCCTGATCAGTGAAGCAACACTGATGCGGCATGTCTGATCATTGCAGCAGCTAAATTCAAGTAAATCATACATCTAAGGAACCATAATGGCAAATTTAAGGGACACAAATATAGATAGCAATATATATTACTACCATAGATAGCAGCATCCACACTGCACACTTGCTGATGCAGACCACTAGCATATTAGATATGTTTAGACCACACATCACAGTACTACACTTAGATAAAGTTCATACTAAATTACCACTAAAAGTTTCCACCATTAGAATACCACATAAAGTTCACCAAAAGGACTGAGCCTTCCTCCATCATACGACAACCAGGGTCTAGGGCAACTACATGTTAGGGTTTTTCAGGACCTTGTGGAGGGCAGGATGCTGAGCCCTGATCTTGTACTCATCACTTCTGATGGATGTAGCCCGACAATGTTCCATCAGATGCTCCAGCAACCCAGACCTAGGCTTGGGCCTGCTGCAATAGGGGCACCGGTACTTGTCCGTCTTCCAGTTGTAGTAAATAGCAGATCCTTGGGCCCTGATCTTCTGCACCACCTTCTCTTCAAAGGACTCGACGTTCCCCTCGTCCACATCATCTCCAGATTGATACTGCACACATTAATGACTGACATTAATACATTATGCATTCAAATACTATAAACATCTAACACTAAGTTAAAGCACAAATAACATTTCAGCTAGGCCTTACCTCGTACGGCTCATCCTCATCACTGTCATAAGCGTAGTAGCCAGATGAGCCCCACTTCCTCTTGTTGCCAACAAGATCCTCCTTCTGCTATATTGTCAACCAAGCAAGTCATTTACAAGGAATTGAATTGCAGTTCAAATGATGTCATTACAAACAAGTTGATTTTGCATAATGATGGAAAGCTCCTAACTATATTGAAAAGGTGCACAGGTTACATATGGTATGTACATTTCAACAACTAATTCATAGACTATATATCAAGCTATATAAATACTAAACAATTGGGTTATGAACATACAAGTTCATTCATATGGACATACAAATTCAGATTTTGCTTTTGAACATGCATATGAAGGTATAAATGAATATCATTCCTCTCTTATTAACCAATGAGATAGCAGTTTTTGACAGACAATGCGAATATGACCTTTATATATAACTTCATAAACATGTCAGGTTTTCATTTCAATTGTAAATATTAATAAATATTTAGTTCAGAGCAGTTCTCAATGATCATTCATATGTCAGAATAAGTGAAATGGTGAAGCCTAACTCCTACATCTAATTAAAACACCCTAACTCCAGCATCTAATTAAAAAACACTAACTCCTAGATCCACTGGAACATTGAATCAAAAAATTTACTTACATATATCATTGGATATAAATGAATCCACTACAAATAACACTAACTCATACATCTAATTAAAATATCATAACTCTTACTTCTACTGCATCATTCAGTCACACCATTTAATTACATTTATCTCTGCCTATAAATGAATCCAATACAAAAGAAACCTAACTAAACATCTAATTAAGAAACACTAATTAGTACATCTACTACTTCATTCAATCATAGAATCTATATAACTGTCTATAAATGGATAATACAAATAAACCTTAACTAATCAACTAATTAATAAAACCATAACTACTACATCTACTGGATGATTCAATCATAGGTCATACATATAACTGGCTATAAATGAATCCAATACAAGAAAACCCTAACTAAACATCTAATTAAAAAACCCTAACTACTACATCTACTGGATGATTCATATGACATTCATGCGTGGAGTTATGCAACAACAATTTAATATGAGTTGGTCATCTGGCATAGTTGCATGTCTAGCAAACCTACTTATGATTCACTTTATAAGTACAGGAATCCTACAGATCAAAAATAAACCTACCTACAATTTGAGTTTATAGATAATGAAGTGAAGCTCCTAACTATTTTGAAATTGTGCACTAGTTAAACGTACTGTGTTCATTTCAACAATTAATTGATAGACTTCAAATGAACAAAGTAGGATTTTAACCTCATTTGTACAATATCAACTTTAATAGATACACTGGGTGGCGGCTCAGCCCCTGCCGTGGCCCACTGAGGGAATATGCAAAACAATTCTAACGACATATACAACACAGAACAAAATCTAAGCACATGAGGCAATCCAGATTCTAATATAAAAAACATAACTCTAATTATGATCTCTCTAGCATTCAACCACGAATCAACTACAAAAAACCCTAACTCTCTAATGGGGTTCCCCATTCAATCAAAAAACCCTAACAAGCAGAAGGGGGTGCCGCATTCAATCACAAATCTACAATAAAAAACCCTATCTACTAAATCTTCTTCTTAACAACTACAACTAAGAGAGGAGGGGAACGAGAAGGATTACCACATCCACCACCTTCTTGTCGCTCGCCTCCGCACCTGCATCCAGTGCGCCGCGAGACGCCGTCACCACCAGGTCCGGCACGACGGAGTCCGAGCCCCCCCCCCCCCCCCCCCCCCCCCCGCTCCACCAGATCCGCCGCCGCAGCGACCGATCCAGCGATTGCGGGTGCAGCATCTCCCGCACCGCCGACGGCAGCCACTTCTTGGACGGCATCTACCGCGGTGTTCGCGGCCTCGACCGCAGTTCCGTGCGCGGCGGCGGCAGCGCCACCACCTTGCGCCATCGAAGCCTAAGAGAACCCATCGGAGAGAGGGAGGCGGTGGGGTTGAGCGAGTAGGTGCGGTGGCGGGGCGATGGAGACGAGGGGGAGACGATGCGGCAAGGAGAGAGGGAGTGAGCAGATTTGGGGGTAAATGGTGGGGGCGATGCGGCCGGTGGTGGTTCCCCTCCCTCTTTATAGGATGTGACATTTTTGGAAGTTTTCGTGCGCCGCGTGGCTGCGTGGCTAGCCCACGACCGTCGCCGCCCACGCGATATGCCCACGTACAATACATGTATACCCTCAGTGTACAAAAGTAATCGGGCCGGTGCGAGCTTGTACAGGGCTGTACGCGCGCCGGTGCGGGCTTGTACAGGGCTGTACGCGCGCTCTCCTCGGGCATAAAAACACGATCGTGCCCCTCTTCACGAATCGTTTTTGACAGATCTCAGCCGTCCTTGTGTTTCTCCCCCGGGGGGAGCACCGGAGCAGAAACGGATGAATCACACCGTCGTCGATCAATGGCTGTCTACTCGATGTCGCTCACAACGGACCTGTGCGCCCTGTGCGTATGTGTATATAGTCCCGACTCTTGTTGCCATCGTTACGGTGGCTATAGCTTGGGCTCGCCTGATGAAGAAGACCCGCGGCGACACAGCGTGAGGACCACACGGCATATATGTTCAGTCGAACTGTTGAAGAGCTGTATGCAGTATTGCTTTGTGATTTGGAGAGCAAGTTGTACTTTGTTGTGTGTGCTGCTACTTCCAGGTGCTATCAACTAGAGTACCAGAAAAGGCAGTGCACGTATTGTAGCTACAAATTACCACTCATGATTACAGTTTCCAGCAAGTGTGATTTGGTACCTAGCACTCCCTCCATAAAGAAATATAAGAGCGTTTAGATCATGGTTTTCGAGTCGCGACTTGGAAGAAGTCGAGCCTGTGTTGTGACTAGTCGCGACTCAGAGTCGCGAGTCGACACTAAGCTGAGTCGATCATATTTTTGCGACTCATAGACTAGTCGTCAACTAGTCGCGACTAGTCAAGCGACTCGAAATCCATGGTTTAGATCACTATCTAAACGCTCTTATATTTATTTACGGAGGGAGTATGTGTCTGAGGATTATTGGGTGTTCAAACAACACAAGCATCATATGTAATTACTGTACCGGCTGATGATGCCAAGTGAATTTTGTTCTTGACTCGCTGGTCTGAATATATTTCTCTTTATATTCTTCTTCCCTGGAGCAAGATTGTGGCGCCGTTTGAATTTTTGATTTGTTTTGCGGTACTGCTAATGCTATCTTTTACGCCGCATGCACCTCCACTGAATGTGTTGTCTGACTTGGCATCATACCTTTGCAGCCCATAAAATCGTGTGATGCTAATTTAATTTTCCTCTAGTGACTCTTTAGGCCATGCATTTCTAGTTTCTTCAGTTTTGTGTCTTGAAGCCTTAAAATCTACTCCCTCCGTAAACTAATATAAGAGCGTTTAGAATACTAAAATAGTGATCTAAACGCTTTTATATTAATTTACATAGGGAGTACCTGCTTACTACTCTGTCATTTCTGAAAGGGCCTCTTTTCCTTCAGGATTCCTGCTGCTTGTTAGGGTGGGCAATGTTCCTGAAAGTTCTGCTGCCTGCTTTAGCTTGCGACGTAGCTTCTCGCCGATGGATTCGCCATTCATGGACAGGTTCGTCAGATTGCCGTAGATTACTTAACGGTGGTTTCAAGTTCAACTTTCAGACAGATTATTGTTCTCCACTTGGAAAAAAAAGTTCCTCTTGATTCTCGCCAAAGACATCTACTTTTACTGCAGTAAAGATCCACTGCCGGCCGCTGTATGATAAGCATCCACTGATCTAAGAAACTGAAAGCCGATCGATTGCAAGATCAGGCTACCGGTTAATTTACACAGGTGATTGCATGCTCAGGTTGATCCTAAGAGATCATCAAGTCTAACAACAGTATTGTGCATTCAACCTTCGTACTTTACATCATGCATGGTTGTAGTACAAACGAAACCCAGCTGCATGCACGCATGCATGCGCACACTTGATCGCGTACGTACGTACGTGCACGGTCGGTTTCCAGACACAACACCTAGCAGCTTACTTGCCGGGCACGAAGTTGGTGGCGAAGGCCCAGGCGTTGTTGTTGACGGGGTCGGCAAGGTGGTCGGCGAGGTTCTCGAGGGGGCCCTTGCCGGTGACGATGGCCTGCACGAAGAAGCCGAACATGGAGAACATGGCGAGGCGGCCGTTCTTGATCTCCTTCACCTTGAGCTCCGCGAACGCCTCAGGGTCGTCGGCCAGGCCCAGGGGGTCGAAGCTGCCGCCGGGGTAGAGCGGGTCGACGATCTCGCCGAGCGGGCCGCCGGCGACGCGGTAGCCCTCGACGGCGCCCATGAGCACGACCTGGCAAGCCCAGATGGCGAGGATGCTCTGCGCGTGGACGAGGCTGGGGTTGCCGAGGTAGTCGAGGCCGCCCTCGCTGAAGATCTGGGATCCCGCCTTGAACCAGACGGCCTCGCCGAACTTGACGCCGTTGCGGGCGAGCAGCTCCGGGAAGACGCAGCCGAGCGCGCCCAGCATGGCCCACCGGCAGTGGATCACCTCCAGCTCCCGGTTCTTGGCGAAGGTCTCGGGGTCGGCCGAGAGCCCCGCGGTGTCCCACCCGTAGTCGCCGGGGAACTCGCCGGTGAGGTAGCTCGGGGGGTCGCCGGAGAGCGGGCCGAGGTACAGCACGCGGTCGGAGCCGTACCACGGGCTGCCGGAAGACACCGGCTTGGCCTTGGCCGCGGTCTTGCGCATGGTGACGCGCGCCTCCCCGAAGAGCGCCGACGACGGCAGGTCCTTGACCGCCTTCCCGGCGAAGGAGGAGGGGGAGAGCGCCATCGCGGTGGTCGCCATTGCTTCAAGAAGACTCGTGCGTGTCCGGCGTGCGTGCTCTCTAGGAGTGGGGCTGTGGTGGTGTATGGCGGGATGGTTTGAGAGGAGCAGCGGAGGCAGCTATTTAACCCGGCGGGAGGAAGGGGAAGGGGATGAGACGGCGGGGGCCAGAAAAATCTGGAGCTCGGACGCCATTGGTGGGGTGGATATCGCGGGCGAGGTGGCGCAACGGGAGCCTCAGGGTGGAGGGGGCAGTTGTGGCTGCGGCTCATGATCGCCGTTGGGGTTGGCGATTGGGTGCCGTGGATTTTCTCGTGGCCGTGGGTTTTTCCTCGGATTTCTTCAGATCACGGGCGTGTCTGCCTACTCAGTGCTCACTCCACTTGGCAGTTGGCACTCGTCGCTGATAGTCTCACTGGGGACGGACGTAAACGTAGCGCTCGTTCACGTGGGAAGCGTCGGTTTTAGCCGTGAGAAGCTGGGAAAAACGTAGGTGTCGTGAGGGGGATGGCAGATGTAGTTTTCAGAGTGACGGTTGTTCTTATCCCAAGCTGGTTAACTGCAACTTGACATTTTTCGCAAGCTTGCCTAGATATTGAGCTGCTCGGTGGTATCCATTTGTCTACTCGTACACTCTTTTTTTGTTTAGGGAAGTAAAGAGTTGCCTAGATATTGTTCCTGGTGTTTTCCATCTCCAATTTGATATCCCCTCCAGGCACCGTCTGCATTCTTAGATTATCCAGAAAGCTCATAACCTACATCTAGGTACTAATCTTGACGTGGTGTCTTGGTCCTTGACTACTACTGTAGCAAGTTGTTCTCTACTAAATCTGTCTATTCCAATATTGGAAAAGATGTTGCTAGGGCACGTCATGAGTGGATTTGGAATTTTGATCCCTCACTCAACCAAAATTGTAAAACAAAAATACAAGAAGTAAAAGGAATTTAATCACGGATCAATTTGATTCTTCTATTTGACTAAAATTTATTACTTAGCGCTTTCTTTTATTTGGATATGGGGTCAGGAGAGAGGATTTAGTCTTTATTTCACAGTGGGTATAGCGGATCCTATATTCGTGTATACAATATGCAGAAATATGTCGAAAAGGGGCCTCCTTTTATCTGAATCTTTATGTGGCGGCTCTTTAAAGATTTAATTTCTAACTATGTTTAACAAGAGAAAGCGTTGTTAGACATAACCCTATAAGGTTGAAATAACAGGATCTTAGATCTCTTAACTAGAACACCATTGAAACATAATATTAGTGACTAACTGTGATTGGCATGGACTCATAGAGGATTGCCCATGATATCTGCACCTTGGGGCCATAGGGTAGATGGTAGCACGAAGCCGCTGGAACAGCCCAGTGGTGGCTGGCGGTGGAGACAGTCTTGTGAGTCCCCGTTAACCCACTTTTAGGATCGGTTGTTAGGAGTTGGGGAGAGGGGGGGGGGGGGGGGGGGGGGGGGGGGGATACGTACGCAAGTCATCCCTAGATGGGAATGACCTCCTCCTTTCATATGTGACACTACGTGCACCATAGACCGAAACCAAAAGTAAGTTATTGGTGCCCCCGATCTAAGCACAATCGTTAGGGGAGAGACTTTGTCTCCCATATTTTCTCTCGGTTAACAACGACACGAGATCAATTCCAACATTCTTCCCTTGATAGTATGCTCAACAAATCTCAATACTTATAGTATCATGATATATAATATACCAAAGTAATATACCAAAGTAAGGTGTTGCAATGACAGATGAAGTGTCACTTAACCTCAATACTTATAGTATCATCTACCTCAAAATGGAATACATAATACTTTATGGGAATTGGTTTATTTGATGGTTCTAAATTTCCAGGATCAAAAAGCTTCCCTAACACATGCCGACAACCTTATCATAAAAGGGTAAATGCTAAGCCTTACTTCGAGGAACCTTAAAAACTTACAAATCAAACAGCGTATGTTTGATCATGAACTCTATATTTCACAACAATGACATAATGTTAGTGGTTTTGGCAATACCAATTGACTAGTTGTTACTCGCATAGAGAATTGTATGTTCATGATCAAAGTAAGTCATTTAAGTATGTTGTCTACCACAGTACCACTACCATTTCGGGAATAAGATTCCTTTGACATACAACTTGCCCGATAGCCTCTTAACATGCCATGAATTCGTTTGCATCATTGATTATTTCATGATTTTCCTTTATGAGATCCTCGACGAATCTCCTCATGCAACAGTGTAGATGTAACTTTACATGAAAGTCCTCATATCTACACATCTTGCCAGACCAATGTCTGATTAACCCACAAATTTGAGGTTATCAAACTATTTATGAGTGAGCATGTTATCTTTATTGCCTTGCATATACTGCAAAAACTTGATATCGGCTCTCTAGTGGTCGGCGCGGTGATACTTTAATACATGACGCTTCTGATAGCTGAAGCATAAGGAGCCGACATTATCTGATCAGTTTAAATGGTTCCTCAAACACTTAAATGTCCAACTTTATTGCCCTCGACTTTAGGAGCAACTAAGATAGAGCACTAATGCACCATGTGTTCCTTTTGGGCTCCATCGATGTATTCCATCATAATAGGACTTGTAATCCTCTTGGACTTATGTCCCGGTCATTCTCCATACATTTAATGCATGAAAAATCACCAAGATGCTATATGTCACTATTGGGAGACAGAAAATTCTTGGTTTAGCCAGTGAATTTTCATCTACATAATGTAGTGAACTTACTCCCCCAGACTTAAGGTACCATTGTTTAAATGTTTGACTTAGTTCATAAAATGAATTATTTAGACAACATGCCTTATGTTACCTTTCTTTCATGACAAAACCTTCTAGCTGAGCCACGTAAAACATTCCTTAAGCCAACATAAAAACATGACATGAGCATCATGACAATTCCATAGATAAAATATGTCATCACAACAAATCTGCTCTCTCTTTACTATGAGCATTTTGGCTACAATCCTTTAAGCTTTCGAGTTTTCCCTTAGCATAGAACGTAAGTGGGGATTGTCTAGATTTTCGCTAGTGGGGATTGTCTTTATAAAATATATAGATTTGCATCACTATAGGGTGGATGGCGGAGAAGAACTTAATGTAGTGTGACACGTTGTTACAAACAATGTTTGTTAAGAAATATAATCATACGCCACATGTTACATTAATATCATAATCGACATTAGACTGGCAAAATTTCCAGTTTAGCATCAATGTGTGCTTCATATTATACATAAGGCGGTAACTACACATAAATAAACCATGATAAAAGGAGTTAGAACATTAGTGTGATTTCATTCATTCTTATATAAACAAAATTTGTTGCATCTTAATCAAAGAATTAGCATTAGTATGTGCTTTTCATACTGTCTGTGTCAAAACCGGCGGATCTCGGGTAGGGGGTCCCGAACTGTGCGTCTAGGCGGATGGTAACAGGAGACAAGGGACACGATGTTTTTACCCAGGTTCGGGCCCTCTCGATGGAGGTAAAACCCTACTCCTGCTTGATTAATATTGATGATATGGGTAGTACAAGAGTAGATCTACCACGAGATCAGAGAGGCTAAACCCTAGAAGCTAGCCTATGGTATGATTGTTGTTCGTCCTACGGACTAAAAACCCTCCGGTTTATATAGACACCGGAGAGGGCTAAGGTTACACAGAGTCGGTTACAAAGGGGGGAGGAGGGGGCCGGCCAAGGGGGTGGCGCGCTCTAGGAGGGGGAAACCTACTCCAAGTAGGTTTGCCCCTCCCTTTCCTAGTCCAAGAAGGAGGGGGGAGGAAGGAGTGGGAGAGGGGAAAGGCAAGGGGGGCGCCCCCCCCCCCCCTTCCTTGTCCTATTCGGACTTTGGACTCAAGGGGAGGGGGCGCACCTCTTGCCCTGGCCGGCCCCTCTCTCTCCACTAGGGCCCAACAAGGCCCATTAGTTCCCGGGGGGGGGGGGTTCCAGTAACCCTCTGGCACTCTGGTTTTCTCCGAAATCACCCGGAACACTTCCGGTGTCCGAATATAGTCGTCCAATATATCAATATTTATGTCTCGACCATTTTAAGACTCCTCGTCATGTCCATGATCACATCCGGGACTCCGAACAACCTTCGATACATCAAAACTTATAAACTCATAATAAAACTGTCATCATAACGTTAAGCGTGCGGACCCTACGGGTTTGAGAACTATGTAGACATGACCTAGAACTGTTTCTGGTCAATAACCAATAGTGGAACCTGGATGCTCATATTGGCTACTACATATTCTACGAAGATCTTTATCGGTCAAACCGCATAACAACATATGTTGTTCCCTTTGTCATCGGTATGTTACTTGCCCGAGATTCGATCGTCGGTATCCAATACCTATTTCAATCTCGTTACCGGCAAGTCTCTTTACTCGTTACGTAATGCATCATTCCGTAACCAACTCATTGGCCACATTACTTGCAAGGCTTATAGTGATGTGCATTACCGAGAGGGCCCAGAGATACCTCTCCGACAATCGGAGTGACAAAACCTAATCTCGAAATACGCCAAATCAACATGTACCTTTGGAGACACCTGTAGAGCTCCTTTATAATCACCCAGTTACGTTGTGACGCTTGGTAGCACACAAAGTGTTCCTCTGGTAAACGGGAGTTGCATAATCTCATAGTTGCAGGAACTTTGTATAAGTCATGAAGAAATCAATAGCAACATACTAAACGATCAAGTGCTAGGCTAACGGAATGGGTCAAGTCAATCACATCATTCTCCTAATGATGTGATCTCGTTAATCAAATGACAACACATGTCTATGGTTAGGAAACATAACCATCTTTGATTAATGAGCTAGTCAAGTAGAGGCACACTAGTGACATTATGTTTGTCTATGTATTCACACATGTATTATGTTTCAGGTTAATACAATTCTAGCATGAATAATAAACATTTATCATGATATGAGGAAATAAATAATAACTTTATTATTGCCTCTAGGGCATATTTCCTTCAGTCTCCCACTTGCACTAGAGTCAATAATCTAGATTACCCAGTAATGATTCTAACATCCATGGAGTCTTGGTGTTGATCATGTTTTGCTCGTGGAAGAGGCTTAGTCAACGGGTCTGCAACATTCAGATCCGTATGTATCTTGCAAATCTCTATGTCTCCACCTGGACTTGATCCCGGATGGAATTGAAGCGTCTCTTGATGTGCTTGGTCCTCTTGTGAAATCTGGATTCCTTTGCCAAGGCAATTGCACCAGTATTGTCACAGAAGATCTTCATTGGCCCCGATGCACTAGGTATGACACCTGGATCGGAAATTAACTCCTTCATCCAGACTCCTTCATTTGTTGCTTCCGAAGCAGCTATGTACTCCGCTTCGCATGTAGATCCCACCACGACGCTTTGTTTAGAACTGCACCAACTTACAGCTCCACCATTTAATAAAAACACGTATCCGGTTTGCAATTTCGAATCGTCCGGATCAGTGTCAAAGCTTGCATCGACGTAACCATTTACGACTAGCTCTTTGTCACCTCCATAAACGAGAAACATATCCTTAGTCCTTTTCAGGTATTTCAGGATGTTCTTGACCGCTGTC
This sequence comes from Triticum timopheevii, assembly GCA_963921465.1. Classification (NCBI taxonomy): domain Eukaryota; kingdom Viridiplantae; phylum Streptophyta; class Magnoliopsida; order Poales; family Poaceae; genus Triticum; species Triticum timopheevii. The sequence continues at coordinate 462,783,861 of OY997262.1, read as the reverse complement.
CAGTGATCCACTCCTGGATTACTTTGGTACCTACCTACCAAGATTATTGCTAAGCATACGTCAGGTCTGGTACACAGCATTGCATACATGATAGAGCCTATGGCTGAAGCATAGGGAACATCTTTCATTTTCTCTTTATCTTCTGCGGTGGTCGGACATTGAGTCTGACTCAACTTCACACCTTGTAATACAGGCAAGAACCCTTTCTTTGCCTGATCCATTTTGAACTTTTTCAAAACTTTATCAAGGTATGTGCTTTGTGAAAGTCCAATTAAGCGTCTTGATCTATCTCTATAGATCTTGATGCCCAATATGTAAGCAACTTCACTGAGGTCTTTCATTGAAAAACTTTTATTCAAGTATCCCTTTATGCTATCCAGAAATTCTATATCATTTCCAATTAACAATATGTCATCTACATATAATATCAGAAATGCTACAAAGCTCCCACTTACTTTCTTGTAAATACAGGCTTCTCCAAAAGTCTGTATAAAACCATATGCTTTGATCACACTATCAAAGTGTTTATTCCAACTCCGAAATGCTTGCACCAGTCCATAAATGGATCACTGGAGCTTGCACACTTTGTTAGCACCTTTTGGATCGACAAAACCTTCCGGTTGCATCATATACAACTCTTCTTCCAGAAATCCATTCAGGAATGCAGTTTTGACATCCATTTGCCAAATTTCATAATCATAAAATGCAGCAATTGCTAACATGATTCGGACAGACTTAAGCATCGCTACGGGTCAGAAAGTCTCATCGTAGTCAACCCCTTGAACTTGTCGAAAACCTTTTGCAACAAGTCGAGCTTTGTAGACAGTTACATTACCATCAGCGTCAGTCTTCTTCTTGAAGATCCATTTATTCTCAATGGCTTGCCGATCATCGGGCAAGTCAACCAAAGTCCATACTTTGTTCTCATACATGGATCCTATCTCAGATTTCATGGCTTCAAGCCATTTTGCGGAATCTGGGCTCATCATCGCTTCCTCATAGTTCGTAGGTTCGCCATGGTCAAGTAACATGACTTCCAGAATAGGATTACCGCACCACTCTGGTGCGGATCTTACTCTGGTAGACCTACGAGGTTCAGTAGAAACTTGATCTGAAGTTTCATGATCAATGTCATTAGCTTCCTCACTAATTGGTATAGTTGTCACAGGAACCGGTTCTTGTGATGAACTACTTTCCAATAAGGGAGCAGGTACAGTTACCTCATCAAGTTCTACTTTCCTCCCACTCACTTCTTTCGAGAGAAACTCCTTCTCTAGAAAGGATCCGAATTTAGCAACGAAAATCTTGCCCTCGAATCTGTGATAGAAGGTGTACCCAATTGTCTCTTTTGGGTATCCTATGAAGACACATTTCTCCGATTTGGGTTTGAGCTTATCTGGTTGAAGTTTCTTCACATAAGCATCGCAGCCCCAAACTTTAAGAAACGACAACTTTGGTTTCTTGCCAAACCACAGTTCATAAGGCGTCGTCTCAACGGTTTTTGATGGTGCCCTATTTAACATGAATGCGGCCGTCTCTAAAGCATAACCCCAAAATGATAATGGTAAATCAGTAAGAGACATCATAGATCGTACCATATCCAGTAAAGTACGATTACGACGTTCGGACACACCATTTCGTTGTGGTGTTCCGGGTGGCGTGAGTTGCCAAACTATTCCGCATTGTTTCAAATGTAAACCAAACTCGTAACTCAAATATTCTCCTCCACGATCAGATCGTAGGAATTTTATTTTCTTGTTACGATGATTTTCCACTTCACTCTGAAATTCTTTGAACTTTTCAAATGTTTCAGACTTGTGTTTCATCAAGTAGATATACCCATATCTGCTCAAATCATCTGTGAAGGTGAGAAAATAATGATACCCGCCGCGAGCCTCAATATTCATTGGACCACATACATCAGTATGTATGATTTCCAACAAATCAGTTGCTCGCTCCATAGTTCCGGAGAACGGCGTTTTAGTCATCTTTCCCATGAGGCACGGTTCGCAAGTATCAAGTGATTCCAAAAGTCCATCAGTATGGAGTTTCTTCATGCGCTTTACACCGATATGACCTAAACGGCAGTGCCACAAATAAGTTGCACTATCATTATCAACTCTGCATCATTTGGCTTCAACATTATGAATATGTGTATCACTACTATCGAGATTTAATAAAAATAGACCACTCTTCAAGGGTGCATGACCATAAAAGATATTACTCATATAAATAGAACAACCATTATTCTCTGATTTAAATGAATAACCGTCTCGCATCAAACAAGATCCAGATATAATGTTCATGCTCAACGCTGGCACCAAATAACAATTATTTAGGTCTAAAACTAATCCCGATGGTATATGTAGAGGTAGCGTGCCGACCGCGATCACATCGACTTTGGAACCATTTCCCACGCGCATCATCACCTCGTCCTTAGCCAATCTTCGCTTAATCCGTAGTCCCTGTTTCGAGTTGCAAATATTAGCAACAGAACTAGTATCAAATACCCAGGTGCTACTGCGAGCATTAGTAAGGTACACATCAATAACATGTATATCACATATACCTTTGTTCACTTTGCCATCCTTCTTATCCGCCAAATACTTGGGGCAGTTCCGCTTCCAGTGTCCAGTCTACTTGCAGTAGAAGCACTCAGTCTCAGGCTTAGGTCCAGACTTGGGTTTCTTCTCTTGAGTAGCAACTTGTTTGTTGTTCTTCTTGAAGTTCCCCTTCTTCTTTCATTTGCCCTTTTTCTTGAAACTGGTGGTCTTATTGACCATCAACACTTGATGCTCCTTTTTGATTTCTACCTCCGCAGCCTTTAGCATTGCGAAGAGCTCGGGGATAGTCTTGTCCATCCCTTGCATATTATAGTTCATCACGAAGCTCTTGTAGCTTGGTGGCAGTGATTGAAGAATTCTGTCAATGACACTATCATCAAGAAGATTAACTCCGAGTTGAATCAAGTGATTATTATACCCAGACATTTTGAGTATGTGTTCACTGACAGAACTATTCTCCTCCATCTTACAGCTATAGAACTTATTGGAGACTTCATATCTCTCAATCCGGGGATTTGCTTGAAATATTAACCTCAACTCCTGGAACATCTCATATGCTCCATGACGTTCAAAATGTCGTTGAAGACCCGGTTCCAAGCCGTAAAGAATGGCACACTGAACTATCGAGTAGTCATCAGCTTTGCTCTGCCAGACGTTCTTAACATCATCAGTTGCATCTGCAGCAGGCCTGGCACCCAGCGGTGCTTCCAGGACGTAATTCTTCTATGCAGCAATGAGGATAATCCTCAGGTTATGGACCCAGTCCGTGTAATTGCTACCATCATCTTTCAACTTAGCTTTCTCAAGGAACGCATTAAAATTCAACGGAACAACAGCACGAGCCATCTATCTACATCAAACATAGACAAGCAAAATACTATCAGGTACTAAGTTCATGATAAATTTAAGTTCAATTAATCATATTACATAAGAACTCCCACTTAGACAGACATCTCTCTAGTCATCTAAGTGATCACGTGATCCAAATCAACTAAACCATGTCCAATCATCACGTGAGATGGAGTAGTTTCAATGGTGAACATCACTATGTTGATCATATCTACTATATGATTCACGTTCGACCTTTCGGTCTCCGTGTTCTGAGGCCATATCTGTATATGTTAGGCTCGTCAAGTTTAACCTGAGTATTCCGCGTGTGCAACTGTTTTGCACCCGTTGTATTTGAACGTAGAGCCTATCACACCCGATCATCACGTGGTGTCTCAGCACGAAGAACTTTCGCAACGGTGCATACTCAGGAGAACACTTCTTGATAATTTAGTGAGAGATCATCTTAAAATGCTACCGTCAATCAAAGCAAGATAAGATGCATAAAGGATAAACATCACATGCAATCAATATAAGTGATATGATATGGCCATCATCATCTTGTGCTTGTGATCTCCATCTCCGAAGCACCGTCGTGATCACCATCGTCACCGGCGCGACACCTTGATCTCCATCGTAGCATCGTTGTCGTTACGCCATCTATTGCTTCTACGACTATCGCTACCGCTTAGTGATAAAGTAAAGCAATTACAGGGTGTTTGCATTTCATACAATAAAGCGACAACCATATGGCTCCTGCCAGTTGCCGATAACTTTGGTTACAAAACATGATCATCTCATACAATAAAATATAGCATCACGTCTTGACCATATCACATCACAACATGTCTTGCAAAAACAAGTTAGACGTCCTCTACTTTGTTGTTGCAAATTTTACGTGGCTGCTACGGGCTGAGCAAGAACCGTTCTTACCTACGCATCAAAACCACAACGATAGTTCGTCAAGTTAGTGTTGTTTTAACCTTCGCAAGGACAGGGCATAGCCACACTCGGTTCAACTAAAGTTGGAGAAACAGACACCAGCTAGTCACCTGTGTGCAAAGCACGGCGGTAAAACCAGTCTCGCGTAAGCGTACGCGTAATGTCGGTCCGGGCCGCTTCATCCAACAATACCGCTGAACCAAAGTATGACATACTGGTAAGCAGTATGACTTGTATCGCCCACAACTCACTTGTGTTTTACTCGTGCATATAACATCAACGCATAAAACCAGGCTCTGATACCACTATTGGGGAACATAGTAATTTCAAAAAAATTCCTACGCACACGCAAGATCATGGTGATGCATAGCAACGAGAGGGGAGAGTGTTGTCCATGTACCCTCGTAGACCAAAAGTGGAAGCGTTATGACAACGCGGTTGATGTAGTCGTACGTCTTCATGATCCGACCGATCCAAGCACCGAACGTATGGCACCTCCGAGTTCAGCACACATTCAGCTCGATGACGATCCCCGGACTCCGATCCAGCAGGGTGACGGGGGTGAGTTCCATCAGCATGATGGCGTGGTGACGATGATGATGTTCTACCGACACAAGGCTTCACCTAAGCACCGCTACGATATGACCGAGGTGGAATATGGTGGAGGAGGGCACCGCACACGGCTAAGGAACGATCACAAAGATCAACTTGTGTGTCTAGAGGTGCCCCCCTCTTCCGTATATAAAGGGTGGAGGAGGAGGGGGCCAGCCAAGGGGGTGGCGCGCCCTAGGAGGGGGAAACCTACTCCAAGTAGGTTTGCCCCTCCCTTTCCTAGTCCAAGAAGGAGGGGGGAGGAAGGAGTGGGAGAGGGGAAAGGCAAGGGGGGCGCCGCCCCCCCTTCCTTGTCCTATTCGGACTCAAGGGGAGGGGCGCACCTCTTGCCCTAGCCGGCCCCTCTCTCTCTCCACTAGGGCCCAACAAGGCCCATTAGTTCCCGGGGGGGTTCCGGTAACCCTCCAGCACTCTGGTTTTCTCTGAAATCACCCGGAACACTTCTGATGACCGAATATAGTCGTCCAATATATCAATCTTTATGTCTCGACCATTTTGAGACTCCTCGTCATGTCCGTGATCACATCCGGGACTCCGAACAACCTTCGGTACATCAAAACTTATAAACTCATAATAAAACTGTCATCGTGACGTTAAGCGTGTGGACCCTACGGGTTCGAGAACTATGTAGACATGACCTAGAACTGTTTCCGGTCAATAACCAGTAGCGGAACCTGGATGCTCATATTGGCTCCTAGATATTCTACGAAGATCTTTATCGGTCAAACTGCATAACAACATACGTTGTTCCCTTTGTCATCGGTATGTTACTTGCCCGAGATTCGATCATCGGTATCCAATACCTAGTTCAATCTCGTTACCGGCAAGTCTCTTTACTCGTTACGTAATGCATCATCCTGTAACCAACTCATTGGCCACATTGCTTGCAAGGCTTATAGTGATGTGCATTACCGAGAGGGCCCAAAGATACCTCTCCAACAATAGGAGTGACAAAACCTAATCTCGAAATACGCCAACTCAACATGTACCTTTGGAGACACTTGTAGAGCTCCTTTATAATCACCCAGTTACGTTGTGACGTTTGGTAGAACACAAAGTGTTCCTCCGGTAAACGGGAGTTGCAAAATCTCATAGTTGCAGGAACTTTGTATAAGTCATGAAGAAAGCAATAGCAACATACTAAACGATCAAGTGCTAGGCTAACGGAATGGGTCAAGTCAATCACATCATTCTCCTAATGATGTGATCTCGTTAATCAAATGACAACACATGTCTATGGTTAGGAAACATAACCATCTTTGATTAATGAGCTAGTCAAGTAGAGGAACACTAGTGACATTATGTTTGTCTATGTATTCACACATGTACTATATTTCCGGTTAATACAATTCTAGCATGAATAATAAACATTTATCATGATATGAGGAAATAAATAATAACTTTATTATTGCCTCTAGGGCATATTTCCTTCATCCACGCCCAATAATGGCCATCTTCCACGTGTCAAACGAATGCGAAAAGCCAGGGTGTTTTTTCATTTACCCCCCTAGCTACGCAAATGAGCTGCCTATAAAAGAGACGAGGATTTAGATCTGAATCACACCATCTTCCCTTCGCGAGCATTCATCAGAGCGCATCCGACAGAGATCCATTCCATCATGGCCAGTCGACGCAGCTCCTCCTCTCGCCCTCCCAGCCCTCAGCCTGGAGATTGCGAGAGATGCTCCGCCCGCACAGCGAGCTAGTGACGCTCCAAGCCAAGGGGTTTCTCCCCCCAGCCTACATGGTCCCGGTTTGAGCCGGGCTTGCCACATATAATGGTGGAGAGCAAGTGGAGAGCGTCCCCAATCCCTCCAAAGGAGAGCGGGTATGCCTTGTCCCTTATTTGATAAGAGGGCTCGGATTTCCAGTTCATCCGTTTCTCCGGGGGCTCCTGGAGTTCTACAGCCTCCAGTTGCACAACCTTACGCCTGCCTCCATATTGCATATTGTGGGCTTTGTAGCCCTTTGCGAGCTGTTTTTGGGCATCGAGGCTCATTTCGCGCTGTGGAAGAAGCTGTTCTGCCTTGTGCCCCGTTCTCAGGAGGGGTCGATATATCAAGTGGGCGGAGCCGAACTATGGCGCATCGCCGGGACCGGATATCTATCCGGAACCCCAAAGAAGGCGTCCAAAGACTAGCCTTTAGAATGGTTTTATATAGAAGATGTCCCCCTGCCGGACCCTGTTTGGATCGGCCTCCCTGAGTTCGATAATGCTCCTTTGAAGAAGCGCCTAAGCTGGCATCCACGGAGCCCTCAGAAGGAAAATGACAAGGACGTCCTTTACCTGATGAGCCGGATAAGGTTGTTAGCTCATTCCGGACTGACCATGATCGAGGTCATGGCTACATGCATTATGCGGGGGGGTGCAGCCACTTCAATATAGAGGCCACCCCATGTGGGACTTCAACGGGGAGGACGACGCCACCCGGTGCGGCCGTAAGGGGCCGGAATCGATTGCCGCTCTAATAAAGATCTTGTCTGCTTTGTACAAGGGAGAAGAGGAGGAATTTCTCCGCGTCAACCCACGGGGCGGATTTTCTATGTACAATCCTCCAAGCTGGGTAAGCGGACACTTTCACTCGCCCGTCCATTTCATATTCCCATAGTTAAGTATTCAGTCTAGCAATTTCAACGCAGGAGCTACGCCAGGCTGTAAAGGAGATAAACAACCATCCTCCACAACCCGAGGACCCGGAATGGTCCTTCGACCCGGTCTCCCAAGAGGACCCGGACTTATCTGTGGAGCTTATCGATGGGGTGTTTCATCAATTGAGCAAGGACAACGCCTTAGTGGCCATTACGGCCGATTATCCCGGACTACTTCCAGACTCACAAGTAACCGAGACCGAAGTCCCAGTACTTTTAACATGATCCATCAGTGCTTATTTTTATCACCGTATACCAATGGTGTTTTTGTAGGGGAAGTCCTTGAGGCGGAAGGCCGAGCCTGCGGTGGCTAGCCAACAAGGGGCAGCAAGGCCAAGCACGCTAAAAAGAAGTGCGGTCCGGATTAAGACGCCGGCGCAACGGTATGGCGTGCCATCTTATTCCCAGGTTTTATTCCCTCAAGGCATACTAACGCTCGTGCTCTCTTCAGGAAAAAGAGCGCTCGCCGGACTATATTCGGAGAGGTTGCCAATTGCGCCTCCACCAGCCAGGCTCCAAGGCCGGGTCCGGAAGCGGAGGCGAACACGAGGCGCGCACCGGACGCTCCTCCGACAGAGGATGCGGACGGGCTGTCTGCCACCAATTCCGAGGTGGAGAGTGCCATGAACCACAGGCATCGCCGAACAGTTCTTCGTGACGCTTGTTTCTCCCAAGAGGCATTGGATGCCTTCAATTTGGGAGATGCTTACCTCCGTGCCGCTCAAAATGGTATAGCCAGAGCCACGGAGCAGTATGTAAAAGACATACGGGTGAGAAAATTTGATGGTTATATATGTCAGTAGCCCCCGAGACTTGAAAAAGTTAGAATAACTGATTTAAGGATCATTTGTTATGCAGGATCTTACAGAAAAGAATACCCAACTGTCCCAGGAGCTGGAAGAGTGCAAAGCCCAACTTGAGGCCGCACTAGCCGCGGTAGGGGAGGCCAAGGAGACCCCCTCTGGTAATATATGTGATGTCTACTACACAACCTTCTTCTTGTAGACGTTGTTGGGCCTGCAAGTGCACAGGTTTGTAGGACAGTAGCAAATTTCCCTCAAGTGGATGACCTAAGGTTTATCAATCCGTAGGAGGCGTAGGATGAAGATGGTCTCTCTCAAGCAACCCTGCAACCAAATAACAAAAAGTCTCTTGTGTCCCCAACACACCCAATACAATGGTAAATTGTATAGGTGCACTAGTTCGGCGAAGAGATGGTAATACAAGTGCAAAATAGATATTAGATATAGGTTTTTGTAATCTGAAATAATAAAAACAGCAAGGTAGGGAGCGGTAAAAGTGAGCGTAAACGGTATTGCAATGGTAGGAAACAAGGCCTAGGGTTCATACTTTCACTAGTGTAAGTTCTCTCAACAATAATAACATAGATAGAACATATGACAAGCCCTCAACATGCAACAAAGAGTCACTCCAAAGCCACTAATAGCGGAGAACAAACGTAGAGTTTATGGTCGGGTACAAAACCACCACAAAGCTATTCTTTCGGATCGATCTATAAAAGAGTTCGTACTAGAATAACACCATGAGATACAAATCAACCAAAACCCTAATGTCACCTAGATACTCCATTGTCACCTCAAGTATCCATGGGCATGATTATACGATATGCATCACACAATCTCAGATTCATCCAACCAACATAAAAGTACTTCAAAGAGTGCCCCAAAGCTACTACCGGAGAGTCAAGAACGTGTGCCAACCCCTATGCATAGGTTCCCAAGTGTCACGAAACCCGCAAGTTGATCACCAAAACATACATCAAGTGGATCAATAGAATAACCCATTGTCACCACGGTTATCCCACGCAAGACATACATCAAGTGTTCACAAAAGACTCAATCCGCTAAGATAACTTTAAAGGGGAAACTCAATTCATCACAAGAGAGTAGAGGGGGAGAAACATCATAAGATCCAACTACAATAGCAAAGCTCGGGATACATCAAGATCGTGCCATAGAGGAACACGAGAGAGAACACGAGAGAGAGAGAGAGAGAGAGAGAGAGAGAGAGAGATCAAACACATAGCTACTGGTACATACCCTCAGCCCCAAGGGTGAACTACTCCCTCCTCGTCATGGATAGCGCCGGGATGATGAAGATGGCCTCCGGTGATGGGATCCTCCTCCGGCAGGGTGCCGGAACAGGGTCCCGATTGGTTTTTGGTGGCTACAGAGGCTTGCGGCGGCGGAACTCCCGATCTATTTTCTTGTTCTGGAAGTTTTAGGGTACGTAGGTATATATGGGTGCAGGGGGTACGTCGGTGGACCTCCGGGCTGCTCACGAGGTAGGGGGGCGCGCCAAGGGAGGGCGCGCCCTCCACCCTTGTGGACAGCCCAGGACTCCCCTGGCATGCACTCCAAGCCCATCAGGTTGGTTTCCTTCCAAAATTAACTTCTCCAGTTGATTTCGTTCCGTTTTGACTCCGTCTGATATTCCTTTTCCTCAAAACACTGAAATAGGCATAAAACAGCAAATCTGGGTTGGGCCTCCGGTTAATAGGTTAGTCCCAAAAATAATATAAAAGTGGATAATAAAGCCCAATATTGCCTAAAACATTAGATAAAGTAGCATGGAGCAATCAAAAATTATAGATATGTTGGAGACATATCAATCATCCCCAAGCTTAATTCCTGCTCGTCCTCGAATAGGTAAATGATAAAAAAGAATTTTTGATGCGGAGTGATACTTTGGCATAATTTCAATGTAAATCTTCTTAATTGTGATATGAATATTCAGATCCGAAAGATTCAAGACAAAAGTTCATATTGACACAAAAATAATAATACTTCAAGCATACTAATCAAAGCAATCATGTCTTCTCAAAATAACATGGCAAAAGAAAGTTCATCCCTACAATATCATATAGTTAGGCTATGCTTCATTTTCGTCACACAAAGATGTTCCCAACTTCTATACCCAAGATGACAAGCCAAGCAATTGTTTCATACTTAAATAATCTCAAACTTTTTCAACCTTCACGCAATACATGAGCCTGAGCCATGGATATAGCACCGTGGGTGGAATAGAATATGATGATGGGGATTGTGTGGAGAAGACAAAAAAGGTGAAAGTCTCACGTTTACGAGGCTAATCAACAGGCTATGGAGATGCCCATCAATTGATGCCAACATGAGGAGTAGGGATTGCCATGCAACGGATGCACTAGAGCTATGAGTGCTCAACAAAAGAAAACTAGTGGGTGTGCATCCAACTTGCTTGCTCACGAAGACCTAGGGCATTTTGAGGAAGCCCATCGTAGGAATATACAAGCCAAGTTCTATAATGAAAAATTCCCACTAGTATATGAAAGTGATAACACATGAGACTCACTACATGAAAAACAAGGTGCTACTTTGAACCACAATATATGAGACTCTCTACATGAAGAACAAGGTGCTACTTTGAAGCACAAGTGCGGAAAAAGAGATAGTAGCATTGCCCTTTTTATATTTATTTTTTTGTGCCTTTCTTTTTTTCTTTTTGGCCTTTCTCTTTTTTTTGGGGGGGGGGGGGGGCAATGCTCTAATAATGATGATCATCACACTTCTATAAATTACAACACAAGGATTACAACTCGAAACTTTGAACAAGATACGACTCTATATGAATGCCTCCGGCAGTGTACCGGGATGGTGCAATGAATCAAGAGTGACATGTATAAAAATAATGCATGGTGGCTTTGCCACAAATACGATGTCAACTACAAGATCATGCAATGGCAATATGACAAAAGTAATGCATGTCATGATGATGATGGTGGAAGTTGCATGGCAATATGTCTCGGAATGGCTATGGAAATGCCATAATAGGTAGGCATGGTGGCTGTTTTGAGGAAGATATAAGGAGGTTTATGTGTGACAGAGCGTATCATATCACGGGGTTTGGATGCACCGGCAAAGTTTGCACCAACTCTCAACGTGAGAAAGGGCAATGCACGGCACCGAAGAGGCTAGCAATGGCGGAAAGGTGAGAGTGCGTATAATCCATGGACTCAACATTAGTCAAAAGAACTCATATACTTATTGCAAAAATTTAGAAGTCATAAAAAATTCAAGTACTACGCGCATGCTCCTAGGGGGATAGATTGGTAGGAAAAGACCATTGCTCATCCCCGACCACCACTCATAAGGATGCACAAGCCAGGTATACTTCATGTTTCAAATTTGTTACACAACTTTAACCATACGTGCATGCTACGGGACTTGCAAACTTCAACACAAGTATTTCTCAAATTCATAATCACCCTACTAGCACGACTTTGATATTATCACCTCCATATCTCAAAACAATTATCAAGCATCAAACTTATCTTAGTATTCAACGCACTCAAAAGAAAGTTTCACATATCTTGAATACCAAGTATATTAACATTAAGCAAATTACCATGCTATTAACGACTCTCAAAATAATCTAAGTGAAGCATGAGAGATCAATAGTTTCTTTAAAACAAATCCACCACCGTGCTATAAAAGATCTAAGTGAAGTACTAGAGCAAAAATTATCACGCTCAAAAGATATAAGTGAAGCACAATGAGCAAAACTATCAAGCTCAAAAGATATAAGTGAAGCACATAGAGTATTCTAACAAATTCCAATTCATGTATGGCTCTCTCTCATTAAAGAATCTCATATCTTGATACTTTATTCAAACAGCAAGCAAAGCTAAAGGAAACTACAATGCAAGGATAGCACAACTCATGTGAGGAAGCAAAAACTTAGGCTCAACCGATACTAACCAATAGTTGTTGAAGAAGAAAGGTGGGATGCCTACCGGGGCATCCCCAAGCTTAGATGCTTGAGACTTCTTGAAATATTATCTTGGGGTGCCTTGGGCATCCCCAAGCTTGAACTTTTGTGTCTCCTTAATTCCTCTCATATCATGGTTTCTCTTTTTATCAAAAGCTTCATTCACAACAAACTCAACAAGAACTCGTGAGATAGGTTAGTATAACCAATGCAAAACCTTATCATTTTCTACTGTAACAAATCACTTAAATTATTATTCAACATTGCATACTAAAAGCCTCTGTATATTTAATACTCCTATCATCAAATAGAATCATTAAAAAAGCAAACATATGCAAACAATGCAACCATAACAGCAATCTGTCAAAACAGTATAGTCTGTAAAGAATGCAAGAGTATCAATACTTCCTTGACTCCAAAAATTATGAACTAAAATTCCCACTGTAATAAATTGATCAGAGCTCAATATGCAAAAAGATTCAACGTTAGACCATGCTCTGACTTTTCTAGGGAATTTTTGCAACAGTGGTAAACTTTCTGTTTTCAAACAGCAACATGCAAACTAGCAAAATAAGCATGGCAAAGGCTACCCTTGACTTTTTTATTGAAACTAAAGATGCAAAACATTATTCTAACTAACAGAAAACAAAAACTAACAAAATAAAATGACACTCCAAGCAAAACACATATCATGTGGTGAATAAAAATATAGCTCCAAGTAAAGTTGCCGATGAGCGAAGACGAAAGAGGGGATGCCTTCCGGGGCATCCCCAAGCTTAATTGCTTGGTTATCCTTGAATATTATCTTGGGGTGCCTTGGGCATCCCCAAGGTTAGGCTCTTGCCACCCCTTATTCCATAGTCCATCGAATCCTTACCCAAAACTTGAAAACTTCAACCACACAAAACTCAACACAAAACTCGTAAGCTCCGTTAGTGTAAGAAAATAAAACCACCACTTAGGTACTATAATGAACTCATTATAAATTCATATTGGTGTAATATCTACTGTATTCTAACTTTTCTATGGTTCATACCACTTAATACTAGCCATAGATGCATCAAAATAAGCAAACAACACAATGAAAACAGAATCTGTCAAAAACAGAACAGTCTGTAGTAATCTGTATAAAACGTATACTTCTGGAACCCCAAGAATTATGAAATAAATTTCTGGACCTGAGAAATTTGTCTATTAATTATCTGCAAAAAGAATCAACCTAAAAGCACTCTCTAGTAAAACATGGCAGCTAATCTCGTGAGCGCTAAAGTTTCTGTTTTTCACAGCAAGATCACATAAACTTCACCCAAGTCTTCCCAAAGGTTCTACTTGGCACTTTATTGGAACAAAAAGCTATAAAACATGATCACTACAGTAGCATAATCATGTGGACGCACAAAAACAGTAAGGATAAATATTGGGTTGTCTCCCAACAAGCGCTTTTCTTTAATGCCTTTTAGCTAGGCATGATGATGACAATGATGCTCACATAAAAGATAAGAATTGAAACATAACGGGAGCATCATGAAGCATATGACTAGCACATTTAAGTCTAACCCACTTCCTATGCATAGGGATTTTGTGAGCAAACAACTTATGGGAACAATAATCAACTAGCATAGGATGGCACAACAAGCATAGCTTCAAGAATTTAAGCACATAGAGAGGAAACTTGACATTATTGCAATTCCTACAAGCATATGTTCCTCCCTCATAATAATTTTCAGTAGCATCATGAATGAATTCAACAATATAACCAGCACCTAAAGCATTCTTTTCATGATCTACAAGCATAGAAAATTTTCTACTCTCCACATAAGCAAACTTCTTCTTCATAGCATACGTATCATCACAATAATCATCATAAATAGGAGGCATGATTTCATCATAGTAAATTTGCTCATCAAAGCTTGGGGGACAAAAAATATCATCTCCATCAAACATAGCTTCCCCAAGCTTGTGGCTTTGCATATCATTAGCATCATGGATATTCAAGGAATTCATACTAACAACATTGCAATCATGCTCATCATTCAAAGATTTAGTGCCAAACATTTTAGAGATTTCTTCTTCTAGCACTTGAGCACAATTATCCTTTCCATCATACCCACGAAAGATATTAAAAAGGTGAAGCGTATGAGACAAACTCAACTCCATTTTTTTGTAGTTTTCTTTTATAAACTAGACTAGTGCTAAAACAAGAAACAAAAAGATTCAATTGCAAGATCTAAAGATATACCTTCACTTACCTAGCCTCCCCGGCAACAGCGCCAGAAAAGAGCTTGATGTCTACTACACAACCTTCTTCTTGTAGACGTTGTTGGGCCTGCAAGTGCACAGGTTTGTAGGACAGTAGCAAATTTCCCTCAAGTGGATGACCTAAGGTTTATCAATCCGTAGGAGGCGTAGGATGAAGATGGTCTCTCTCAAGCAATCCTACAACCAAATAACAAAAAGTCTCTTGTGTCCCCAACACACCCAATACAATGGTAAATTGTATAGGTGCACTAGTTCGGCGAAGAGATGGTAATACAAGTGCAAAATAGATATTAGATATAGGTTTTTGTAATCTGAAATAATAAAAATAGCAAGGTAGCGAGCGGTAAAAGTGAGCGTAAACGGTATTGCAATGGTAGGAAACAAGGCCTAGGGTTCATACTTTCACTAGTATAAGTTCTCTCAACAATAATAACATAGATAGAACATATGACAAGCCCTCAACATGCAACAAAGAGTCACTCCAAAGCCACTAATAGTGGAGAACAAACATAGAGATTATGGTCGGGTACGAAACCACCACAAAGCTATTCTTTCGGATCGATCTTTTAAAGAGTTCGTACTAGAATAACACCTTAAGATACAAATCAACCAAAACCCTAATGTCACCTAGATACTCCATTGTCACCTCAAGTATCCGTGGGCATGATTATACGATATGCATCACACAATCTCAGATTCCTCCAACCAACATAAAAGTACTTCAAAGAGTGCCCCAAAGCTACTACCGGAGAGTCAAGAACGTGTGCCAACCCCTATGCATAGGTTCCCAAGTGTCACGAAACCCGTAAGTTGATCACCAAAACATACATCAAGTGGATTAATAGAATAACACATTGTCACCACGGTTATCCCACGCAAGACATACATCAAGTGTTCATAAAAGACTCAATCCGATAAGATAACTTCAAAGGGGAAACTCAATTCATCACAAGAGAGTAGAGGGGGAGAAACATCATAAGATCCAACTACAATAGCAAAGCTCGGGATACATCAAGATCATGCCATAGAGGAACATGAGAGAGAACACGAGAAAGAGAGAGAGAGAGATCAAACACATAGCTACTGGTACATACCCTCAGCCCCGAGGGTGAACTACTCCCTCCTCGTCATGGATAGCGCCGGGATGATGAAGATGGCCTCCGGTGATGGGATCCCCCTCCGGCAGGGTGCCGGAACAGGGTCCCGATTGGTTTTTGGTGGCTACAAAGGCTTGCGGCGGCGGAACTCCCGATCTATTTTATGTTCTGGAAGTTTTAGGGTACGTAGGTATATATGGGTGCGGGGGGTACGTCGGTGGACCTCCGGGCTGCTCATGAGGTAGGGGGCGCGCCCAGGGGGCGCACCCTCCACCCTCGTGGACAGCCCGGGACTCCCCTGGCGTGCACTCCAAGCCCATCAGGTTGGTTTCCTTCCAAAATTAACTTCTCCAGTTGATTTCGTTCCGTTTTGACTCCGTTTGATATTCCTTTTCCTCGAAACACTGAAATAGGCATAAAACAGCAAATCTGGGCTGGGCCTCCGGTTAATAGGTTAGTCCCAAAAATAATATAAAAGTGGATAATAAAGCCATATATTGCCTAAAACGGTAGATAAAGTAGCATGGAGCAATCAAAAATTATAGATACGTTGGAGACGTATCAATATGCTTCGAAAGATAAGTATGTTGTGAAGTGCGGCGTGTGTGCAAATTTGACAATAACATTGTAGATGGCACCGGAGTAGATCCAGACAAGCAACAACTCTTGCGCCGGTTAAAGGCCGGCGAGAGCGTGCTTATAGAGGTGAGGCAGGAGAAGAATAATCTCCAAGATGCCAACACCCAGCTGGGCGAGGAACTAAAGGATGTTCGTGCCCAGCTGTCGGACTCCGTGAAGGAGAATCGGCGGCTTCGACGTGGCATTTTTAGTAAGTGCTTGAATGAACTTCGAAAAAGAGTTCGGCGAGGAAGTCGATTGACAGAGTTATGTCTGTAGGTATGCTAACAGGTCGGCCTACAGAGGAAATGCCCGGTTCTACGGGTGACCTTCTTCCCGAGCTCTCACAACTGCACGAACGAGTTCGGCAGGTAATGCAAGGCGTCGCCCAGGCCTTGTGGCCATCCGTCTCCATGCCCGAAGGCCTTGGAGAGCTTGCAGAGAAGCTGAAGGGAGCGCGGTGGCGCTTCCGATTATGGAAGATATCGGCCTGCCATCAAGACGCCAGGGAGGCCTGGGCCATGGTGAAGACGCGGTACACGAAGGCTGACCCAAACCACATGGCCAAGGTCGGACCTGTGGGGCCCAATGGGAAGGAGATCCCTGTGAGCTTAGTGTACGGCCATGTAGAGTTGGCCGCCAAATATTCCCAACAGGACTGTAAACTAGACAGCCTATTGGATGGTATTGAAGAGGAATATACCCAGTCAAATTGACTATGTAATTTAAGATGACATGTAAAATGCCTTTTAGACAGATTGTAGATCGTTTGTCATGGCGGACCTTTTTGCTTCAACCTCGGGACCCGATAGTCTGGAGTGTGTCCGAATACCCTCTCGGTTATGTAAGAACCGGGGCATGCGTGGAGACCAGGCGTAGGGGTCATTAGTTCTTGAACAGACAAGTGCCCAACTAGTTATGTTATATTACATGGTTAGTAAGAAACATCTTCCAGGGAGAATAGTTCCGTTAGGGGTTCCTTTCCCTGGGAGGCATGCCCTAAAGTGCATGTCTGGACTGCGAAAAAAGCAGAAAAGCATCTGGGGGCGGATAAATAAACGAGTGAGAAATCATCTTTAGTTCACCGACCGAATATTCCCTTAAGAACGCTAGCTTTCGGCTTCACCCAGTCTGAGGTACACATCCGGCTGACCCGGTAGTAACAATCGCAGAGGTGCTCCCTTTACTGCCTAGCCGAACAATCGGGAACGTAGGGGTAAGCACAGGAGCCAGGCAACCCAGCTTGGCCAAAACTTAAGTCATATCGATGCATATAATGGTGAATAAAAGGTACATGCGGAAGTGTGACACATGTGTTGGGCATGAGGCCCATATAAACAAGCTTCTGTTAAAGAAGCCCCCAGGTATAATGAGCGCGGATAGCGCGTCAATTGTGTGCGAACAAGGCGCGAACGAGCCCTTAAAGGCTCTAAGAGAAAGGGAGGGAGAAGAAGAGAAATATAAGACAGCTAATGTGTAAAAAATATATAGAGGAAGGAGACGAACACAGAGTCCGGCGCTACGCGTAGAATCTTCGGAGACGGGCTGCGTTCCATGGGTTCGGCTCGAGTCGGTTATCCGATGCATCTCGCAGACGGTACGCTCCACCAGTCAGGACTTGGTCAATAATAAAGGGACCTTCCCATTTGGGCTTGAGTTTGTCCTTTTTCTTGTCCGGCAGGCGTAGAACTAACTCACCAACATTGTAAGTTTTGGTCCGTACTTCTCTGCTTTGATATCTTCAAGCCTGCTGTTGATAGAATGCAGAACGGGCTTCTGCCACATCATGCTCCTCCTCCAAGGCATCCAAACTGTCCTGTCGATCGAGTTCGGCTTCTCTTTCTTCGTACATGCGCACGCGAGGTGAGTCATGAATTATGTCGCAGGGCAGAACTGCCTCTGCGCCGTATACCATAAAGAATGGTGTGAATCGGTGGTGCGATTCGGCGTGGTCCACAGCCCCCAGAGTACGGAGTCGAGCTCCTCTACCCAGTGCGTGTTAGATTCCTTGAGGGACCGCACTAATCTGGGTTTGATGCCGCTCATGATTAGACCATTTGCTTGCTCGACTTGACTGTTAGTTTGTGGGTGATAGACTGAAGCATAGTCGAGCTTGATGCCCATGTTTTTGCACCAGAGTTTGACCTCGTCGGCCGTAAAGTTCATGCCGTTATCAGTGATGATGCTGTGGGGGACGCCGTAATGGTGTACGACCCCTGATATGAAGTCTATAACTGGTCCAGATTCGGCCGTCTTAACAGGCTTGGCCTCTATCCATTTGGTGAATTTATCCACCATGACAAGTAGGTATTTTTGCTTGTGGGTTCCTCCTTTAAGGGTCCAACCATATCAAGCCCCCATACCGCAAAGGGCCAGGTGATGGGTATAGTTTGGAGGGTGGTGGGTGGCATATGGCTTTGGTTAGCAAAGAGCTGGCAACCGACGCATCGTTGGACTAAGTCCTGAGCATTTGCCTGGGCCGTCGGCCAATAAAATCCTGTATGGAAGGCCTTGCTTACAAGGGGCCGGGCTGCGGCGTGGTGCCCGCCGAGTCCGGCATGAATTTCAGCCAGAAGATTCCGCCCTTCCTCTTCGGAGATACATCTTTGAAGGACTCCGGTGGTGCTTTTCTTATAAAGCTCTCCCTCATGGACTTCATAGGCTTTAGATCACCGCACTATGAAGCGTGCCTTGTTTTGGTCCTCAGGAAGTTCCTGCCTGGTTAGGTAGGCTAGAGTGGTTCTGTCCACGGGGCAATGACTGCCATTATTACGTGGGCTGAGGATGTTACTTCGTTGGCAAAGCCTCCCGTTGTGTCAGAATGTTCGGTGTTGGGCAGTGCGGTTGGGTCCGGGCTGTTATTTCCAGATTCCCCTTCCCATAATACGGATGGCTTGAATAGCCTCTCCAAGAAAATGTTGGGGGGACTGCATCGCGCTTTGCGCTAATGCGTGCCAAGACGTCTGCCGCCTGATTGTTTTCCCGGGCTATATGGTGAAATTCGAGCCCCTCGAGCCGAGCTGACATTTTTAGGACGGTGTTGCGATAAGCTGCCATTTTCGGATCCTTGGCATCAAAGTCTTCCTTTATTTGGGATATCGCGAGGTTTGAATCCCCGTGCACCTCTAGGCGTTGGATGCCCATGGAGACTGCCATCCGGAGACCATGTAGAAGGGCCTTGTATTCGGCTGCGTTGTTGGAGTCCGTATACATTATCTGGAGTATGTATTGAACTGTATCTCCTGTTGGGGACGTTAGAACAACGTCAGCCCCCAGACCAGCTAACATTTTGGAGCCGTGGAAGTGCATGATCCAGTTGGAATATGTGTCGTACTCTTTAGGGAGTTCGGCTTCAGTCCATTCGGCGACGAAGTCGGCCAAAACTTGTGACTTAATAGCTCGCCGTGGCTTATGGGTTATGTCGAACGGGAGGAGCTCAATGGCCCATTTGGCAATCCGGCCCGTCGCGTCGCGGTTATTTATAATATCGTTAAGTGGTACTTCGGAGGCTACTGTTATCGAACACTCTTGAAAGTAGTGTCGCAGCTTCCGAGATGCCATAAACACCGTGTACGCTATCTTTTGATAATGCGGGTACCGTGACTTGCATGGAGTGAGGACAGTGGACACGTAGTAAACTGGTTTTTGAAGGGGGGATTTGTGTCCGTCCGTTTCTCGTTCGACGACGAGCACTACGCTTACAACTTGATAAGTTGCTGCAATGTATAATAGCATTGGTTCGCCGATGGTAGGCGCGGCCAGGACCGGGTTTGTTGCCAATATGGCTTTTATTTCTTCGAGTCCGGCCATGGCGGCATCCGTCCACTAGAAGTGTTCGGTGCGCCGGAGGAGGCGATAAAGGGGTAATGCCTTTTCTCCCAAGCGGGAGATAAAGCGGCTTAGAGCCGCCACGCATCCAGTCAATTTTTGTATTTGTTTGAGGTCCTTTGGAATATCCAATTGTGACAGAGCTTGGATCTTGGCTGGGTTTGCTTCAATTCCTCTACCGGATACAATGAAGCCCAAGAGCTTTCCGGCTGGTACACCGAAAATGCATTTTTCTGGGTTAAGCTTGATGTCATATGTTCGGAGGTTATCGAATGTGAGCCTCAAGTCGTCTACTAGAGTTTCGACATGCTTGGTTTTGACGACCACGTCATCTATGTATGCCTCCACTGTTTTGCCGATCTGGTCTACCAGACATGTCTGAATCATGCGCTGATATGTTGCGCCGGCGTTTTTGAGCCCGAAGGGCATTGTGTTGAAGCAGAATGGGCCGTATGGGGTGATGAATGCCGTTGCGGCTTGGTTTGGCTCTGCCATCTTAATTTGATGGTAGCCGGAGTATGCGTCGAGGAAGCACAATGAATCGTGTCCTGCGGTAGCATCGATAATTTGATCGATGCGGGGGAGGGGGAAGGGATCCTTTGGGCAAGCCTTGTTGAGGTCCTTGAAATCGATGCATAGGCGCTAGGATTTGCCCTTCTTTGGTACCATCACCAGGTTTGCTAGCCAGTCCGGATGTTTTATATCTCTGATGAATCCGGCCTCCAGTAGTTTGGCTAGCTCCTCTCCCATGGCTTGTCTCTTAGGTTCGGAGAAACGCCGAAGAGCCTGCTTGACTGGCTTGAATCCTTTTAGGATGTTTAGGCTGTGCTCGGCCAGCCGGCGTGGCATTCCTGGCATGTTTGAAGGGTGCCAGGCAAAAATGTCCCAATTTTCGCGTAGAAATTCTCGTAGTGCGGCGTCTACATCAGGGTTTAATTACGCCCCGATGGAGGCCATTTTTGTAGGGTCCGTTGGATGGACTTGGAATTTGACTATTTCGTCCGCCGGTTTAAAGGAGGTGGACTTGGATCTTTTATCGAGTATCATGTTATCCATGTTCACTATGGAGCACAGTGCAGTCAGTTCCTCGGCCGCTAGGGCTTCGGATAGTGCCTCAAGGGCCAGTGCGGCTGTCTTATTTTCGGCGCGGAGTGCTATGTCCGGGTCACTAGCAAGAGTGATGATTCCGTTGTCCGTGCAATTATTGCAGAAGAATGAAATTGCATCCTCCTCGCGACAGTCCTTTATCCTATTCATGACCAGGAGGAATCTGGCCCAGTAATGGTGTACTGTTTCTGTGGGCTCTTGCCGAATTTGGGATAGATCGCTTATATTTGGGTGGGCGGGTGGAACTAAATCCGGAACCTCGCCCAATCTGAGACTCAGGGGCCAAGGAGTTTCCAAACTCGGAAGCTTGGGTTCTTAGATGTTGTCCAATGAATCTAGCCCGCTGCCTGACTTTAGGTTCAGGGCTTGAGTGACGTCCTCCCCTCCACGGGTATCCGGCTTGGAGGGATCGGGAATCCGGACATAACTAGTCCTTAAGATAGATGAAGGCTTGCCGCATTGTTCCTCCACCACTGCAACGTGGTGGGTGACCTGGGGAGAGTTAATCTCTCTCGGATCGGGTTTAGGCCCAATCTGATCGTAGTTGTAGCGACTCCCAGGGCGGCGATGCGATCCAAGAGCTCATTTAAGGAAGAGAGCTCCATCGGATCTAACTACTCGGCGAGTTTCGAGTTGACGTGGAGATTGCTTTCGATGACCCGAGAAGTCATCGTCGGCGCGGCGGCCGAACAGGCGGCCATAAGAAAACCGCCTAGCCGGAGAGTTTGGCCCATAGCCAAAGCTCCTTTAGCAACAGTGCCGTCTTTAAAGACGGGATGAGGCATCCTTCCTGATGGCGACGGCACAGCGGAACTCTCAATGAAAGCACCAATGTCTGTGTCAAAACCGGCGGATCTCGGGTAGGGGGTCCCGAACTGTGCATCTAGGCAGATGGTAATAGGAGACAAGGGACACGATGTTTTTACCCAGGTTCGGGCCCTCTCGATGGAGGTAAAACCCTACTCCTGCTTGATTAATATTGATGATATGGGTAGTACAAGAGTAGATCTACCACGAGATCAGAGAGGCTAAACCCTAGAAGCTAGCCTATGGTATGATTGTTGTTCGTCCTACGGACTAAAAACCCTCCGGTTTATATAGACACCGGAGAGGGCTAGGGTTACACAGAGTCGGTTACAATGGGAGGAGGTCTACATATCCGTATCGCCAAGCTTGCCTTCCACGCCAAGGAAAGTCCCATCTGGACACGGGACGAAGTCTTCAATCTTGTATCTTCATAGTCCAGGAATCCGGCCAAAGTTATAGTCCGGCTATCCGGGCACCCCCTAATCTGGGACTCCTTCACATACACTCTCCAAATAAGAGTTCTCGTTAGTTCCATCTTAACTAAAAATATTATATGCAATTGGATTGGCCCCCCTACACGACGGATTTAGACTACTAGGAACAAGTTGTCTTTGATAAATTTGTGATGGATCGCGATTGCAGGGCATTTATTCTAGGTGTTTGTTTCTTCTTCTTCTTTCATGGACATGTCTGTGGAAGAAATAGGACAGATCTAGCCTAAAGGATGGGAAGGCCAAGTTTATGCATAATGGATGACGCTGAGGCATGTCGAAGCTGGTAGAAGTGTTGGGAGTGAGCACCTAACCGTAGAGCGAGTGACTCGTTGATGATCAATGATGCATGCCTTGTGCCTTGTGCCTATGTTGTGGAGCCTTCTTTTTGAATACTCTGATAATTTTCTTCTTGATATGTAATAAGTTGGGTGTGACACTATGCTTTGGTGCTATCAGTGTTTTGTCCCCTGTAATGGATGAAGACTATGAGCTCTAATGGTGTATGGGACTTAGTACATTTTTTTGAACAAATCAATATGGTAGTGTGGACATTCATTACAAGCTTCTATTAGTGCACCAGCTCACTATTCCTTCTCTTTCTCTCTCACTATTTGTAACAATCGTGTCTTTTGAGTTGTGTCTAATGGAAAATGGTTTAGTCCGGTTGGAGAAAGTGAAGTGCCACTTGTTAAAAGTACATTTTCTACACCTAATATTTGTTGTAAAGTATGCAAATGAAGTATATATGCATAGATAAACTGAATTCATGCATGCATCAACTTTATGTGATACCAATTAATTTGGTGAAGAGCCTGCATAAAACTTATTCTAGTTTATAAAAAACATGCGAGGTTTATATCAATTCAGGTACCTCCACTCTGTTTTGGTCTAATCCTTGAGATATGTTTCTTTGGTAAACTCTTCGCCTCACATGTTTTCATTTGACATCAACTAGAATTGCTATGTTAGGGATATAGGGTCAGCTATTCAGCTAGCAGGTTGTTTCATCTTCCCTTGTGTGAGGAGGCATATGCTCCATTTATGCAACTACAAGTTTGGAGAGACTGATGTCTGCTAGAACTACGTTGATATTTCCCCAAAGAGGAAGGGATGATGCAGTATAGCGATGGTAGGTATTTCCCTCAGTGATGAGACCAAGGTTATCGAACCAGTAGGAGAACCTCCTCACACCACGTAAACAACACATGCACACAAATAACAAATACTCACAACCCGACGTGTTAAAGGGGTTGTCAATCCCTTTCGGGTACGGGGCCTCTAGTGGGCAAATAATGTGAGGTAAAAAGTGGTAGATATGATAAACAGATCGCGGAACAAACAAATTGCAGCAAGTTATTTTTGTATTTTTGGTTTAATAGATCTGAAAATAAGTGCAAGAGAAAATAGATCGCAAAGGCAAATATGTTGAAAAGAGACCCGGGGGCCGTAGGTTTCACTAGTGGCTTCTCTCGAGAAAAATAGCAAACGGTGGGAAAACAATTACTGTTGGGCAATTGATAGAACTTCAAATAATCATGACGATATCCAGGCAATGATCATTATATAGGCATCACGTCCAAGATTAGTAGACCGACTCCTGCCTACATCTACTACTATTACTCCACACATCGACTGCTATCCAGCATGCATCTAGTGTATTAAGTTCATGAGAAAACGGAGTAATGCAATAAGAACGATGACATGATGTAGACGAGATCTGTTTATCTATTGCGGCAGATATAGATCTCATCTTGTTATCCTTAGTAGCGACGATACATACGTGTCGGTTCCCTTTCTGTCACTGGGATCAAGCACCGTAAGATCGAACCCACTACAAAGCACCTCTTCCCATTGCAAGATAAATAGATCAAGTTGGCCAAACAAAACCCAAATATCAGAGAAGAAATACGAGGCTATAAGCAATCATGCATATAAGAGATCAAATAAGACTCAAATAACTTTCATGGATAAAAACATAGATCTGATAATAAACTCAAAGTTCATCGGATCCCAACAAACACACCGCCAAAAGACCTATATGATATGGATCTCCAAGAAACCATTGTATTGATAAACAAGAGAGAGAGAGAGAGAGAGAGAGAGAGAGAGAGAGGAAGCCATCTAGCTACTAACCACGGACCCGTATGTCTACAAAGAACTACTCACGCATCATATGAGAGGCACCAATGGAAGTGGTGAACCCCTCCATGATGGTGTCTAGATTGGATCTTGGTGGTTCTGGACTCTGCGGCGGCTGGATGAATATTTCGTCAACTCCCCTATGGTTTCTGGAATATTTGGGTATTTATAAAGCAAAGAGGCGGTTCGGGGGCACCCGAGGTGGGCATAACCCCCCAGGGCGCGTCTGGGCCTCCTGGCGCGCCCTGGTGGGTGTTGCTCACCTCGAGCAGCCCCTCAGGTGCTTCCTTGGCCCATTGGCTTTCTTCTGGCCCAAAAAAATCCTCCAGGAGTTGCGTTGCGTTTGGACTATGTTTGATAATGATTTCCTGTGATGTAAAAAACATGCAGAAAACAACAACTGGCACTGGGCACTATGTCAATAGGTTATTACCAAAGAATGATAAATGACTATAAAATGATTATAAGACATCCAAAAATGATAATATAACAGCATGGAACAATCAAAAATTATAGATACGTAGGAGACGTATCAGAGACCAGGTTGTTCATCCCGATAACAAAGATATTTGGAGTTACCTAGGTGCCCATGCATGCTACGTCTTGAGCTTGCGTTGGTTTTCCTTGAAGAGGAAAGGGTGATGCACCAAAGTAGCGTAAGTATTTCCCTCGGTTTTTGAGAACCAAGGTATCAATCCAGTAGGAGGCTCCTCAAAAGTCCCACGCACCTACACAAACAAACAAGAACATCGCAACCAACACAATAAAGGGGTTGTCAATCCCTTCATGGCCACTTGCGAAAGTGAGATCTGATAGAGATAATATGATAAGATAAATATTTTTGGTATTTTTATGATATAGATTGGAAAGTAAAAGATGCAAATAAAAGATAGATGAAAGCTTATAAAGGATAGACCCGGGGGCCATAGGTTTCACTTGTGGCTTCTCTCAAGATAGCATAAGTATTACGGTGGGTGAACACATTACTGTCGAGCAATTGATAGAAAAGCGCATAGTTATGAGATTATCTAGGCATGATCATGTATATAGGCATCACGTCTGTGACAAGTAGATCGAAATGATTCTGCATCTACTACTATTACTCCACACATCGACCGACTCCTGCCTACATCTAGAGTATGAAGTTCATGAAGAACAGAGTAACGCATTAAGAAAGATGACATGATGTAGAGGGATAAACTCATGCAATATGATATAAACCCCATCTTTTTATCCTCGATGGCAACAATACAATGCGTGCCTTGCTGCCCCTGTTGTCACTGGGAAAGGACACCGCAAGATTGAACCCAAAGCTAAGCACTTCTCCCATTGCAAGAAAGATCAATCTAGTAGGCCAAACCAAACTGATAATTCGAAGAGACTTGCAAAGATAACTTAATCACACATAAAAGAATTCAGAGGAGATTCAAATATTTCTCATAGATAAACTTGATCATAAACCCATAATTCATTGGATCTCGACAAACACACCACAAAAAGAGTTACATCGAATAGATCTCCAAGAAGTTCGAGGAGAACTTTGTATTGAGATTCAAATAGAGAGAAGAAGCCATCTAGCTAATAACTATGGACCCAAAGGTCTGTCGTAAACTACTCACAACTCATCGGAGAGGCCTTGGAGAAGATGTAGAGGCCCTCCATAGTCGATTCCCCTCCGGTGGAGCGTCGGCGAAGGCTCCAAGATGGGATCTCGCGGATACAGAAGGTTGCGGCGGTGGAATTAGGTTTTCTTGGTCACTTCTAATGTTTTCAGGGTACGGGAGTATATATAGGAGGAAGAAGTAGGTCGGTTGATGCTCGAGGGGCCCATGAGGGTGGGGGGCGCGCCCACCCCCACGGGGCACGCAGGGCACGCTCGTGGCCACCTCGTTTGTTGCTTGACGTCCACTCCAAGTCTCTTGGTTGGCATTTGTTCCAAAAAGATCGCTCCCGAAGGTTTCATCCCGTTTGGACTCCATTTGATATTCCTTTTCTTCGAAACACTGAAATAGGCAAAAAAACAGCAATTCGGGCTGGGCCTCCGGTTAGTAGGTTAGTCCCAAAAATGATATAAAAGTGTAAAGTAAAGCCCATAAACATCCAAAACGAGTAATATAATAGCATGGAACAATCAAAAATTATAGATACGTTGGAGAGGTATCAAGCATCCCCAAGCTTAATTCTTGCTCGTCCTCGAGTAGGTAAATAATAAAAACAGAATTTTTCATGTGGAATGCTACCTAGCATATTCTCAATGTAATTTTCTTTATTGTGGCATGAATCTTCAGATCCAAATGATTCAAAACAAAAGTTCATATTGACATAAGAAATAGTAATACTTCAAGCATACTAACAAAGCAATCATGTCTTCTCAAAATAGCATGGCTAAAGAAAGTTATCCCTACAAAATCATATAGTCTGGCTGTTGTTCTATCTTCATCACATAAAGTATTTAATCATGCACAACCCCGATGACAAGCCAAGCAATTGTTTCATACTTTAGTAATCTCAAACTTTTTCAACTTTCACGCAATACATGAGCGTGAGCCATGGACATAGCACTATATGTGGAATAGAATGGTGGTTGTGGAGAAGACAAAAAAGGAGAAGATAGTCTCACATCAACTAGACGTATCAACGGGCTATGGAGATGCCCATTAATAGATATCAATGTGAGTGAGTAGGGATTGCCATGCAACGGATGCACTAGAGCTATAAATGTATGAAAGCTCAACAAAAGAAACTAAGTGGGTGTGCATCCAACTTGCTTGCTCACGAAGACCTAGGGCATTTTGAAGAAGCTCATCATTGGAATATACAAGACAAGTTCTATAATGAAAAATTCCCACTAGTATATGAAAGTGACAACATAGGAGACTCTCTATCATGAAGGTCATGGTTCTACTTTGAAGCACAAGTGTGGTAAAAAGGATAGTAGCATTGTCCCTTCTCTCTTTTTCTCTCATCATTTTTTTTATTTGGCCTTTTTTTTATAAAGTCCGAAGACTCATCCCGACTTGTGGGGGAATCATAGTATCCATCACCTTTCCTCACTTGGGACAATGCTCTAATAATGAAGATCATCACACTTTTATTTACTTACAACTCAAGATTACAACTCGATACTTAGAACAAAGTATGACTCTATATGAATGCCTCCGGCGGTGTACTAGGATATTCAATGAATCAAGAGCGACATGTATGGAATTATGAAGGTGGCTTTGCCACAAATACGATGTCAACTACATGATCATGCAAAGAGCAATATGACAATGATGATGCGTGTCATAATAAACGGAACGGTGGAAAGTTGCATGGAAATATATCTCGGAATGACTATGGAAATGCCATAATAGGTAGGTATGGTGGCTATTTTGAGGAAGGTATATGGTGGGTGTATGGTACCAGCAAAAGTTGTGCGGCACAAGAGAGGCTAGCAATGGTGGAAGGGTGAGAGTGCGTATAGTCCATGGACTCAACATTAGTCATAAAGAACTCATATACTTATTGCAAAAATCTACAAGCCATTGAAAACAAAGTACTACGCGCATGCTCCTAGGGGGATAGATTGGTAGGAAAAGACCATTGCTCGTCCCGACCGCCACTCATAAGGAAGACAATCAATAAATAAATTATGCTCCAACTTCATCACAAAGCGGTTCACCGTATGTGCATGCTATGGAAATCACAAACTTCAACACAAGTATTCTTTAAATTCACAATTACCCAACTAGCATGCCTATAATATTACCATCCTCATATCTCAAAACAATTATCAAGCATCAAATTGATCATAGCATCCAATTCACTTTCTATGATAGTTCTTATTATACCCAACTTGGATGCCCATCATTCTAGGACCAATTTTATAACCATAGCAAATACCATGTTGTTCTAAAAAACTCTCAAAATAATATAAGTGAAGCATGAGAGATCAACAATTTCTTCAAAATAAAGCCACCGCCGTGCTCTAGTAAATATAAGTGAAGCACATAGAGCAAAACTATCTAGCTCAAAAAATATAAGTGAAGCACATAGAGTATTCTAATAAATTCTAAATCATGTGGGTTTCTTCCCAAAAGGTGTGTACAGCAAGGATGATTGTGGGAATCTAAAAATCAAAGACTCATATTATACAAGAAGCTCCAAGCAAAACACATATCATGTGGCAAATAAAAATATAGCTCCAAGTAAAGTTACCGATAGACGAAGACGAAAGAGGGGATGCCTTCCGGGGCATCCCCAAGCTTAGGCTCTTGGTTATCGTTGAATATCTTGGGTTGCCATGCGAATCCCCAATCTTAGGCTCTTGCCACTCCTTATTCCATAGTCCATCAAATCTTTACCCAAAAAACTTGAAAACTTCACAACACAAAAGTCAACAAGAAATCTCATTAGCTCCGTTAGTGCAAGAAAGAAAAACCACCACATAAGGTACTATAATGAACTCATTCTTTATTTATATTGGTGTTAAACCTACTGTATTCCAACTTCTCTATGGTTCATACCCCCCGATACTAGTCATAGATGCATCAAAATAAGCAAACAACACACGAAAAACAGAATCTGTCAAAAACAGAACAGTCTGTAGAAATCTGTAACTTTAGAATACTTATGGAACTCTAAAACTCGTACCAAAATACGAAGTCCTGTAAAATTTGTCTATTGATCTACAGAAAAAAGAATCAACGCAAAATCACATTTCTGTAAATTACTAAAATTATTATCGTGCGTGCAAAGGTTTCTGTTTTTCAGCAGAATCAAATTAACTATCACCGTAGGTTATCCTATAGGTTCTACTTGGCACAAACACTAATTAAAACATGAAAACACATCTAAACAGAAGCTAGATGAAATTTTTATTACTAAACAGAAGCAAAAAGCAAGAAACAAAAATAAAATTGGGTTGCCTCCCAACTAGCGCTATTGTTTAACGCCCCTAGCTAGGCATAAAAGCGAGAATAGATCTAAGTAGTGCCATCTTTGGCACTCAATTCATAAGTAGCACGCATGATAGATTCATAAGGTAATTTAACTTTCTTTCTTGGAAAGTGTTCCATGCCTTTCCTTAATGGAAATGGGAATCTTATATTCCCTTCCTTCATATCAATAATTGTACCAATCATTCCAAGGAAAGGTCTACCAAAAATAATAGGACATGAAAGATTGTAAGCTATATCAAGAATGATAAAATCTACAGGCACATAATTCCTATTTGCAACAATAAGAACATCATTGATCCATCTCATAGGTTTCTTAATGGTGGAATCCGCAAGGTGCAAGTTTAAAGAGCAATCATCAAAATCATGGAAACCTAGAATATCACATAAAGTTCTCGGAATCGTGGAAACACTAGCACCCAAATCACACAAAGCATAACACTCATGATCTTTAATTTTAATATTTATAGTGGGTTCCCACTCATCATAAAGTTTTCTAGGTATAGAAACTTCCAAATTGAGTTTTTCCTCATAAGATTGCATCAAGGCATTAACAATATGTTTGGTAAAAGCTTTATTTTTACTATGAGCATGAGAAGAATTCAACACGGATTGCAACAAGGAAATACAATCTATTAAAGAATAATTATCATAATTAGATTCCTTGAAATCCATAATAGTGGGTTCAATGCGATTTAAAGTTTTGACCTCTCCAATCCCACTTTTACCAAATTTAGCATCAAGATCTAAAAACTCCAAATTATTGGGACGCCTTTTAACTAAAGTTGGCTCATCTCCAGTCCCATCATTATCAAGATTCATATTCCAAAACAAGGACTTAATAGGGGATACATCAATAACTTTTAGATCTTCATCATTATTTTCATGGAGACTAGAAGAACACGCTTTTACAAAGCAATCTTTCTTAGCACGCAATCTAGTGGTTCTTTCTTTGCACTCATCAATGGAAATTCTCATGGCTTTGAGAGACTCATTGGTATCATGCTTAGATCTAAGTTTCAAAGAATCAACATCAAGCGAAAGCCTATCAACGTTTCTAGCCAAATCATCAACTTTAAGCATTTTTTCTTCAAGCAAGGCATTAAAATTCTTTTGAGATATAATAAATTCGTTAACGCTATTCTCAAAATCAGAGGGCATCTTATTAAAATTTCCATAAGAGTTGTTGTAGTAATTACCATAATTATTAGAGGAATTACTAGGAAACGGTCTAGGATTAAAGTTTCCTCTATAAGCATTGTTACCAAAATTATTCCTACCAACAAAATTCACATCCATAGATTCATTATTATTCTCAATCAAAGTAGACAAAGGAATATCATTGGGATCAATAGGAGCACTCTTAGTAGCAAACAATTTCATAAGTTCATCCATCTTTCCACTCAAAACATTAATTTCTTCTATAGCATGCACTTTTTTACTAGTAGATCTTTCGGTGTGCCATTGAGAATAATTAGCCATAATGTTATCAAGGAGTTTAGTAGCTTCTCCTAAGGTGATTTCCATAAAAGTGCCTCCCGCGGCCGAATCTAAAAGGTTTCTAGAAGCAAAATTCAAACCGGCATAAAAAATTTGTATGATCATCCGTAAGTTCAAACCATGAGTAGGGCAATTGCGAATCATTAATTTCATTCTTTCCCAAGATTGGGAAACATGCTCATGATCAAGTTGTTTAAAATTCATAATATCGTTCCTAAGAGAGATGATCTTAGCGGGAGGAAAATATTTAGAGATAAAAGCATCTTTGCACTTATTCCATGAATCAATACTATTCTTAGGCAAAGACGAAAACCAAGTTTTAGCACAATCTCTAAGTGAAAACGGAAATAACTTCAATTTAACAATATCATTATCCGTATCTTTCTTCTTTTGCATATCACACAAATCAACAAAGTTGTTTAGATGAGTAGCGACATCTTCACTAGGAAGGCCGAAGAATTGATCTTTCATAACAAGATTCAACAAAGCAACATTGATTTCACAAGATTCAACATCATTAAGAGGAGCAATCGGAGTGCTAAGGAAATCATTATTATTGGTATTGGAAAAGTCACACAATTTGGTATTATCTTGTGCCATCGTGACAAGCAATCCAACACACAAGCAAACAAAAAGGCAAGCGAAAGAGAGAGAGAGGAGAGATTGGGAAAGAGAGGGCGAGTAAAATGGCAAGGGTGAAGTGGGGGAGAGGAAAACGAGAGGCAAATGGCAAATAATGTAATGCGAGGGAGATGAGTTTGTGATGGATACTTGGTATGTCTTGACTTGAGCGAAGACCTCCCCGGCAACGGCGCCAGAAATCCTTCTTGCTACGTCTTGAGCTTGCGTTGGTTCTCCTTGAAGAGGAAAGGGTGATGCAGCAAAGTAGCGTAAGTATTTCCCTCAGTTTTTGAGAACCAAGGTATCAATCCAGTCGGAGGCTCCTCAAAAGTTCCACGCACCTACACAAACAAACAAGAACCTCGCAACCAACGCAATAAAGGGGTTGTCAATCCCTTCACGGCCACTTGCGAAAGTGAGATCTGATAGAGATAATATGATAAGATAAATATTTTTGGTATTTTTATGATATAGATTGGAAAGTAAAAGATGCAAATAAATTTAGATGAAAGCTTATAAAGGATAGACCCGGGGGCCATAGGTTTCACTTGTGGCTTCTCTCAAGATAGCATAAGTATTACGGTGGGTGAACAAATTACTGTCGAGCAATTGATAGAAAAGCACATAGTTATGAGATTATCTAGGCATGATCATGTATATAGGCATCACATCCGTGACAAGTAGATCGAAATGATTCTGCATCTACTACTATTACTCCACACATGGACCGACTTCTGCCTGCATCTAGAGTATTAAGTTCATGAAGAACAGAGTAACGCATTAAGAAAGATGCCATGATGTAGAGGGATAAACTCATGCAATATGATATATACCCCATCTTTTTATCCTCGATGGCAACAATACAATACGTGCCTTGCTGCCCCTGCTGTCACTGGGAAAGGACACCGCAAGATTTAACCCAAAGCTAAGCACTTCTCCCATTGCAAGAAAGATCAATTTAGTAGGCCAAACCAAACTGATACTTCGAAGAGACTTGCAAAGATAACTTAATCACACATAAAAGAATTCATAGGACATTCAAATATTTCTCATAGATAAACTTGACCATAAACCCACAATTCATCGGATCTCGACAAACACACCGCACAAAGAGTTACATCGAATAGATCTCCAAAAAGATCGAGGAGAACTTTGTATTGAGATTCAAAGAGAGAGAAGAAGCCATCAAGCTAATAACTATGGACCCGAAGGTCTGTGGTAAACCAGTCACAACTCATCGGAGAGACCTTGGAGATGATGTAGAGGCCCTCCATGGTCGATTCCCCCTCCGGCGGAGCACCGGCGAAGGCTCCAAGATGGGATCTCGCAGATACAGAAGATTGCGGCGATGGAATTAGGTTTTCGTGGTCGCTTCTGATGTTTTCAGGGTACAAGAGTATATATAGGAGGAAGAAATAGGTCGGTTGACGCTCGAGGGGCGCGCGAGGGTGGGGACGCGCCCACCCCCAGGGGGCGCGCCGGGCACCCTCGTGGCCGCCTCGTTTGTTGCTTGACGTCCACTCCAAGTCTCCTGGTTGGCATTTTTTCCAAAAAGATCGATCCCTAAGGTTTCATCCAGTTTGGACTCTGTTTGATATTCCTTTTCTTCGAAACACTGAAATAGGCAAAAAAAATAACAATTCTGGTTGGGCCTCCGGTTAGTAGGTTAGTCCCAAAAATGATATAAAAGTGTAAAGTAAAGCCCATAAACATCCAAATCGAGTAATATAATAGCATGGAACAATCAAAAATTATAGATACGTTGGAGACGTATCAATGCACTTCCAGTGTTGCCAAACCATATAAGGCTCTAATTGGTTCTCGTAATCACATCCAAACAACTAAATGGGTTTAGAAAGGGTTTTTCCATATGAAACACAAAGTTTTCTTCTACTTGTTGGCAAATAATAGATTAAACACTAAAGCATTGTTGCAAAGGGAAAAAGATTAATCATTCTTGATTACACCTGTGCCATGCATGGAGTGTACACTTTGAAAACGAGAGACAATTCTTCGTTGACTGCCCATTTGCCATTTGCAACCACCGTTGGACTTATATTTTCCCACATTGGATCCACCTCATGGAAGTATTTAAAAAATTATCAAGCATTTCAAGGGGATGATGGCAATTCCTTTCACCAAGGATCTTCATTCTCACTGCTTGGGCTATGTGGTTGATAAGGAATGATTTAATTCTTAAAGGTATCAACTGAGCTTATACAACTATAGAAGAAAGTTCAATAAGAAATCAAGCTCTGTGCAAAAAGGAAGAAAAAGTGTAATCGTCAAAAATTCCAGCATTCCACTCAATACTTTGTTACACCTTTTTCTTTTCTTTTCCTTTCTTTTCTATTATGTTGTAAGCTTGTAGCTCCTTTCTTAGTAATATGCAGCGAGAGAAATTGTGATGTTTTACGGGAAAAAACACCCAACCATTTGTGATGCAACTATACAACACAACCACACTATGGACCCAAAGGTGGCCATCCGGGCCGAACATCATGAGTTGGTCCGGTAGCACGCGCGCACGACACGTAGCAGGCTCGGCCCAGCATAGGACTAAATGGGCCATGCCTAGGCCGCGACAAATTGTGTATCATGCTCGACCGCTTAGGCGAGGCGCTCATGGCAAGCACGACACAACCGATTAGTAGCAAACTGCACTTTTTTTATTTTTATGTATTTTTCTATTTTTTTCAAAATAATTGGGCAAAAATGGCCCGCGGGGCATGGTCCATAAAGGCCACACGTGCCCTGCTCGACCCGTTTGGTTAATGGCGCGACTATGTCTCGCTTGATGCGAGATAGTAGCATGTCTCGCCTAAACAGGCGCCAGATGGGCCGGCCCAGCGTGGACCACAAGCCTTCAATGCTCTTTTTTACCCCCCCCCCCTTTCCTCATCTTTTCTTTCATTTTTTGCTTTACTTTTTTTACTTTTGCTTATACTTTGGAATATTTCTAAAATACATATTATAAAAATCACTTTACAGACTAATTTGAAAAATGTTAATCGCTCACTAGAAAAATACAAAATGTGTATAAAAAATGGTTCTAATGTGTACGAAAATTGTACAATGTGTATGAAAATAAGTAGACATCAAAACATATATACGAAAAAAAGTTAACCATGTATAAGAAAAATATACGTGAATATAAAAAATATTCCTAATGTATGCAATAAAAATATGTATATGAAAAAAAAGTAGAAATCAAACATATATATGGTTTAAGAAATGTTAATAATGTATGTAGAAAATGTTGAACATGCACACAAAAATATTCCCGATGTATATAAAACATGTATTACAGTATGTATGGAAAAAGGTAGACATAAACAAACAAGTTTTCAAAAATGTTGATCTTTTATGTGAAAAACAACAAATATGTATATAAAAATGTTCTTGGCATATATGAAAAAATTTGACGTCAAAATATATGTTTGATAAAAATCAGGTATTTGAAAAAAATGTTCAACGTGCACACAAAAAATGTTTATATGATGTTCACGTGGGGTCTTAATTGAATCCGAGTGAACGAATAAAAACACGAAAAATGGGTCGCCGGGAGGGGGAGGGGGATCCCTCAGGTGGGAGACATACGATATACTCGCTATAAGTGAGATGCAGTCTTTGCGTTTAGTTAATTTGTCGTGCCTGTCCCCGAAGGCGAGACCCGTGTGCCCACACGGCACGACCCGCTTATAAACATTCCTCTGCGTGTCGTGCCTAGGCTAGACTGTTGCCCACCTTTGCCATGAGCTGAATTGGACATGAATTTAGAACCTCAAGTGGGAGGCCCACAATCTCGCAAAATATGGTCTTTGGTTAGGAGTCCACGTGTGTTTAGGCCAACCCGTAGATCTTCTCTTCTTCGTATCTGTAAACATTGCAACGGATTAATAAAGTTTTGCGAGTTTGGGTAAAAAAAAAGAGTAAATATTTGCCCCCTTGCTCTATCCTGCAAAATACGAGGATCAGTACACAAAAGCGGCAGGGGTCCTTCCGCAAAAGTGCCAGCAGCACCGCCCTGGCGCCGGATCTCGCCCATCCTTCTCCCATCGAACGGCCCATAAGTCTCTGGCGCAGTAATCCCCACGTCGCACAGGCCACCTTCTCGACCACAGGCTCGCTAACCCTAAATCTCCGCCTCGTCCGTCTTCGCCACCACCATCGCCGTTCCGCCGCCGCCGCGCCGTACCCCAGGCGCCCCCGCTCCCGCCTGCGGCCTCTCGCCCGCGCCGCCGTCCCCCGTTCTTCCTCGCCGGGACGCCGCGCCCCTGCCGTCTCCGCCGCGTCCCCCCCGGTCTCGGGCCGTCGGGTCTCCTTTGCTTGAGGTATGAGCCAGGTCGTTTCCATCGGCGATTCCCTTGGTTGAACCCCTCCCGTTTGGGAGGAGACCTTCACAATTTCTCGGCGCACACCATCTAGATCCGCCCCCGAGGATAAGTAGCCAATCCGAATTTGCAAATAGGTCGAGGTCTGAATAGGGTCAACGATCTTGTTTGAATTCAATTCAATGGGGTTTCAATTCAATGAGGAAGTTCTGAAGTTGTGTGTAGCAGGCAGGCTAGAATTCAATGGGATTTGTTCTTGTTGGTTAGGCCGGGTGGGTGGGTTGTTCATTGTATGTGTTCTTTCCTGCACTGCAAAAATCAGAATCTTTTCAAGAGTGTGAACATGACGGGGTGAAGCAAGGGGATGAGGGTTTGCCACATTCGTTTGTTCTGATTATCTTTGGTCCGTAGTGGACACTTTCTTTTATTAGCAAGTAGTGCAAAGCGCGTGCGGTGCCTGTGCCTCGAACGAGGGTGGGCGCGAGCATGCCACGGATACTGCTAGCAATCCGAGCACTGCTCGAGTTCTCATTAGTCCATCGCTTACGTTATACCACATGTTCTTTCCAATGGGTTTCCTAGGAGTACATCTCAGATAAGCCAAACATGGTCTTTCTTTTGGTGCCTAGCTGTTCTGAACTTTTCCCCTTTTTTGTACTCTCTTGACCGCACTAGGTTGTGTGTATTACTGACTTCTTTATCTGTCCGTGGTTTCTATTTTGCACTTGTCCATATTGCTAATGCATGCTTAATACATTTGTCATAAGTTACTACTTATAATACTGCTCGTTTTAGGTGTTGGGATCTAATACTGTATCTCTACAGTTTGTTATTGTTTTGGTTGCAAATGGCGACTGAAGCTGCTTCTCACATCTCTGGCGGTTCGGAGTCAACAACGGTGGCGTTGCTAGAACAACTTACTGAAGTATTTGGCAAACTGAAGTCCCACACAGAAGCATCCCTACAATTGCAAAGTGGCATCCAGTGGGAAGATATCAAAGTACATTTCCTGAACCTTGAGAAGTCATACAGAAGCAAGTGTGATGAACTGGAAGAAAAGCAGAAGGCATTAGAAGAACAGAAAGCTGGAGGTCGTAGGCTGATTGCTGAGAAAGAAGCTGATCTTTCTGCAAAAGAGCGTGCTTCTGTGAACAAGCTTCAGGAGCTGAAGGATGCTGCCGTCTCTACCCTAGCAGAGGTGCGCAAAAAATATAATGTCGAGCTTTCTGAGATACTTGATGCCAATGGAAGCAAAGACAAAAAGGTAAAACCCCCAACCGACGACACCAATGCATCGCTCCCTTCAGACGAGCATAACTCTGCTAAAGGGTCGGGCAAGCCATCTGAACCTTCACCAGTTGAGGTTAAGCCACGCCCTGCACTGAAGGAACTCTGTGAGCAGATGGACGCTAAAGGCCTTCTGAAATATATTTCAGAAAATTCAAAAAAACTTGCTGGCTTTCGTGATGAACTTTGTGTTGCACTAAAATGTGCAACTGACCCTGCGCGCTTTGTACTTGATTCCTTGGAGGGTTTTTTCCCAGACCAACTGCCTGGGGATAAAAATTACTCCGCTCAGGGGCAGCGCAGAAGCTGTATTGTTTTGATGGAGGCTCTAGCACATTCAATAGGAATGAAGGAGCCGGGTGGCAAACACCCTTGGAGCTCTGAAATTGTGGAGCAAGCCAAGGCAATTGCCAATGAGTGGAAGAGTAAGATAGCTGAGGTTGACCTTGATGCTTCTGATGGCTACTCATTGGAAGCACATGCATTCCTGCAGCTTCTTACAACTTTTAATGTTGATTTGGTGCTTGACGAAGATGAACTATACAAGATTGTAGTTGCCATTTCTCGTCGCAAGCAGACTGCTGAGCTATGTCGCTCTCTTGGTTTGACTGAGAGAATACCAGGTTGGTATCCACTCAGAATGCCGCAAGGCATTATCATCCCTTAATTTACCAGGCTGGTGCCGGTCATGATTTACTGCTAGGCCCCACAACCATCTATGGAATAAATAGCTTACTACTATGTGA
Source organism: Triticum timopheevii (assembly GCA_963921465.1). NCBI lineage: Eukaryota > Viridiplantae > Streptophyta > Magnoliopsida > Poales > Poaceae > Triticum > Triticum timopheevii. The sequence continues at coordinate 462,745,722 of OY997262.1, read as the reverse complement.
ATACCGTAGACGTTATGTATAAATGCGGTATTCTATGGTCCTAGTGCTGATCATTTGTTCTGCAGGTGTTATTGAGGAGTTGATTAAGAAACACAGGCAAATTGATGCAGTTCAATTCATACAAGCCTTTGGGCTGTCAGAGGCTTTTCCTCCTGCTCCTCTCTTGAAGGCATATGTAGATGAGATAAAAGGCTCACTTAACAATAAGGGGGATGCCGGTGCAACTCCTTCAGTGGTCTGTTCTCTCTACTTACTTTTTGACACGTTGATGATTTTCCAACACATGTTAGTTATTAGTAGCTCAGGATTTATCAACTCCACACTTCTTGCTTTGGGAATTCACTGTTAAAATACTCTCCTTTATTTTCTTGCTATAAGGATTGTTCATGTTGATGTATCAGGATGTATTTGGTATGCACGAGTTATCAGTAATCTTGGGCACATTTAAATTGAGAAGTTATAATTGAGAAATCTGCTGTTGTATTTAGCCCCCAAAAAACTTTCGTTGAGGCAGGTGGGAAATTACTTTATAATCTGCTTACATGGTGCTGCTATCTGTGAATGATACAAGACTGAATTATTAGGTTGTATAGCACCCAACTGCCTCATGTCATTCCCTTGTTCAGAATCCAGAGTAGTTAATGTACATGGTGGATTATTGTCTATTATTGCTTTCTGTGCTTTAATAGTTTCATGTTTAGTTTTCCTGCCATCATATCCAGTCTGCATTTTATGTTGAGAATTTTGAGCTAATTGTGTTGTGATTTGGTAAAAAAAAAACACATGTGCAGGATGACTTGAAGAGCCGCGAGCTAATTGCATTGAGGGCCATAATCAAGTGCATCGAGGAGTACAAGCTCCAGAAGGAGTGTCCACTTGGACCTCTCCAGAAACGCATCAACGAGCTGAAACCAAAGGGTGCGAAAAGGCCATCGGGTTCTGCTAACCGCAACTACGCGAAGAAGCAGCGGGTCTCTGGCAGTGGCACTTCAGCTCCTCGGAGGCCCACTGTTGCAGCTCCCCGCAGACCCGCAGCTCCAGTCGGCACATGGCAGCAGCGCGCCCCTCCGCCGGTGCCCGCCTACCCCGACAGGTACGGGGTCGCCGCCGACCGGTACCACTACGCGCCGCCGCCTGCCGCAGCGTATGACGCGGCCACCTATGCCGCCTACGGCGGCGGCGGCGGCGGCGAGCAGTACAGGGCCGCCGCCCCGAAGCCGTACCAGTACAACCCAGGATCAGCAGGAGCAGCCGCCGCCGCCGCGTCGTACAACAACATACCCCAGTATAAGGTTGTGTATGGCGGCCCCGGTGCCCAGCCATCCACGGCTGCGGGCGGCTACGCGCCCTACGGCGGAGGCTTGGTGGGGCAGCAGCAGCCGCAGCCTGCTGCTTCCTCCGGCGGCTACCTGAGCTACGCCGCCGGGTTCGGCTACCGCCCTTCTCAGCAGCAGTAGAGGATGTGAGCTGAAACTACCCTGTTAGGCCTTTGCTCTTGTATGCACCGTGTACTTTGCTCCCTGGAACCACCCTCCCTCCCTAGAGGAGTGGTGGAGTTGTTTACCATCCATCCATCCATCCCCTAGTGCATCTTGTAGGTGCTGTAACTTGCTTTTTTCCCCCAAATCTTGTCGATGTAAGAAGTCATAAAGAGATTTGTGGTGCTACGTGCATCTTACTTAACTGTCAGCACCCTCTGTCTTTCTATCTGCACTAGCTGTTGCCGTGGTTGCTTGCTTGGACCTCATCAGGCCTTGTACAATGCAAGGTGCTTAGGGAGGTGTTTATTTGTACAGGATAGAGCTTAACTAAGCATCTCTTCTGTAGAAATAGGCACCGGTGCTTCAGAAAAACTCGGCTTATTTTTTTAAGCACCTTCCTAAGCATCTTTCATCGTACAAGGCCTCAAGCTGTTGGTTTGCGTTTCTAAGTGAATAGTTTATGTGTGTGTTTGATGTGCAAACTGCAAACCTTTTTGGATGAGAGCGTGGACAAGAAGAAAAGATGGAGGCACAAACAGAGGAAGTTGAAAAGCTCGTCGGATCTGTGCTGTCTTCCTAGTAACAGGGCTGGATTCCTGAATCCTGTGCTGAGACCGACTGTGCTAGTTTTTCGATCGAACTGGTTACTACGCCCACTGCCGCCACTCCAGCCCCCATGGGCAGCCACCTACCTCCCTCTTGGGCTTACAGCATTTACAGCCGGACATAGCAAATATGACCCCTTAAACGTCCGCGGACGCGTTTGGTTAGCGACTCGGCGTGTTCGTTTTAAGCCCTCATTTATCCATCCGCGCAGCCACACTACTCATTTTTCTCCTCATATGTCCGTTCACTTGCACGTGATTGGTGAAGACGAAGAGAGAGAAATAAAAGAACAGATAATAAAAGAGAAAAGGTAGTCCGGGGTGGGGCTACGTCCTACGTGTCGGACTGCCCGGACGCGTCCGCGAGCCCTTATATCCTCTCCATATTTGAGATGGATATGAGGGTTCACAGACGGCCCAGGCGTACAGGGATGATACGAGGGGTCCGGTTGGATCATGTTTTTTCTTCTCTCTCCTGTCCGGTCACTGACCGGGCACGTCCACGGGCGTATGAGGGATGTTTGAAAGGTCTGGTTATAGATGCTCTTAACTTGCTTGTGTTGTCCTCAAGATGGCAAAGGGGACGAAACCCACCGGGTTTTGCTTGCCCAAACCCACCCCATGAGAAAATCGCAAACCCGTTCTCGTCTCCATCACCGTGCACGGGGCTATTTTTTGCCTGTCCCCTAAACCCGTCGGGTTTTCTAAACTCACAGGGAACCCCGTCCCCACGAGCATATCGTGCAAGACTGGGCTGCTCACCTCGTCTTTAACTTCTTGCGGACGTTGAAGTTGGATGGAGGCTTGGGGGTCGGATTGGAAAGCCCTCGGCCTACTCTTCCTCGAAGGCCACGGTAGACGCCACCACTGAGTTCGTCACTGGCGGCGGCACCCTTTCTTCTTATTGCAGGACGCGTGGAGGGTTTGTGAAGGGAGGCGGCACGGTGGAGAAGAAGTGGAGGGAGGCGGCTCAATGGCACAGAAGGTGGTCGCGCAGCGCTGCGAGATGGGATCGAGCTCAGGCGATGGCGGAAGGACTAGGTTTAGGTTTAGGATTGTGTGTGTCCCGTGTGTTGTGTGGTGTGCGACTGTGCCCTGTGCGAGACGGCTCAAGCGAACGAGCGGGGGGTGCTCATGCACTCGAGGGGCTGGGGCGCTTGGCCGGTCGTGTACTCGTATTCGTGTATTTAGATGGGCCGCGAGGATGGGTCAGTAGATGGATTTATTTTGACGGGTTTCGGGATCGAGTACCACTGAAACCGGTTTGAACCCATGAAACATGCTGGGTTTTATAATGTATCCATCAGTAGCCCTGCGGGTTTAGAAAGACGTCTATCCCATCCCCTAATAAGATAAAAACCAACATAAATGTGGGTTTCAGGGCCCATTCCCATCTTGAGTTGTCCCGCCAAGACGGTTCGTGGCCGGCATGCGGGCGTCCATTTCATTTTTCACCCAATGAGAAGTGTGAATCATCTCTCTCCTCGTTTAACCCTGAGTCACCCCCCACACTTGTAAATAATCCATGGCCGGCTGACAATGCCGCAAGTCCTGTGAAAATCAGGGCATTTCCTTGTACCCCTCCAACGACAGCATATCAGGTGACACGGACCTTCCCATGCTACGGGGTATTGGCAACCGTGCGAGCAGAATTAAAGGGACGCGATGCAGTTACTTGGTGTTCTTTTGTATAAGCCCTCCGTCCGGGTTTATTAGACCCCCTTTTATTTTGGGCTAAAATTTGACCTAAAAATTAAACTAACAAAACGTAAACTACATGTCACAAAAATTATATTGTTAGAAAGCTCTTTCAACTACAAATTCAATAGTATAAATTTTTATAGCATATACTTTATATTTTAGTAATCTATAGATGGTCAAAGTCTAGTCCAAAATATGAAGGGGCCTAATTAACCCGGACGGAGGTAGTACTCCACTACTCAAATTTCCGGTTGATCCACGGGACAAATTACTAATGGCACATAAATATGTGTGTGTGTGTGTGTGTGGGGGGGGGGGGGGGGGGGGGGCGGAGATGAAACGAAAAAACATAGGCTCCATGACCGCAGCAGCAATCACGGCCATGGAACGGGACTCCCCTTTGCAATACATCACTTTTCCAGTGTGGCTTGTACTATACATCAACTAAGTGGATGCTTGCACACTGATCATGTTGGTGTGATAGGAATCCAATGGCTGTTATTGCTCTGTAGCACCGCACACGATATGTTCGTCCCCCCTTGACACGGTACACCTGACCTCCCCCTTTGCCACCCCCCACCATCTGGACGACACGCGCAGGTACACTGGGCACGCACGGGAGGGGGGAAAAAGGTGTTTATCGCCACGGGTGTCGGCTGGGCGGCGCGGCTTGCATCCCACCCGATGCAAGGCATCGAATCGCGCCAACCGTCCGCGTGACGGCTGCTCCTTTGTTCCCTCCTACTTTCCCCTGCTCCGCCGCTCGCCCCCTTTCTATATACTCCAGAAACCACTCCCCCACTCCACTCCCTCTCTCTCCCGAGCCTTCCCGAGTACTCCGGCCGTGAGATCAGATCAGACCGACGGAAGTCCAAGGAAGGAGGAGAAGCGGCGGAGGATGGCGGACTGGGCACCGGTGGTGGTGGGGGTGGTGCTGTTCGTGCTGCTGTCGCCGGGGCTGCTGTTCGAGATGCCGGGGTCGCACCGCCACGTCGACTTCGGCGGCCTCCACACCAACGGCAAGGCCATCTTCGTCCACACCCTCCTCTTCTTCGCCGCCTTCACCATCCTCACCCTCGCCCTCCACATCCACATCTACGCCGGCTAGCCCATAGATTCATAGATGCACCGTGTACTACCAGTACTAGCTAGCTCTCGCCGGTCCGCGTGCCGTTCTCTTGCTCGGTCGATCGATCCCCTCCATGTAATCAATCTGCTTGTAATCCAATCCCTGCCTGCAAATCCGGTGAAGAAGCGTGTTGATATTGAGGTGCTGCGCTGTGTCTGTTTATTTATCTGATCTTATCTGATCTGATGTGATGTCTCTGTCACCGTGTGGGGATCGATCTGTTGCAACGAGTTGGTTAGCGATTGACTTCAGTGCTCGTCGTCGTCGATGGGCGTTTTAATTAAGTCGCTGCGCATGCTACTGGAGTTTGTTAATCATCGTCATCCACTTTCCGATTAGTTCTTTTGGCTTTCTGCGCGAAGGAATAGGAGTATGTATTCCGGCTCATCAAAGCTACTGAACTGCAGCATCTTTTGCCGGCCGCCAGGAACGAACAAAGCTCGATCCAACTAGAAAGCTCGCTTTGGCCTTTGTGAGGAAAGAGGGTGGATGAAGCGGACATTCCTAATCCACATTGCTCCCCATCCATAGTGCTCATTGCTAACGAAAATTTGCAAAAAATAATAATAATCAAAAATCAATTTTTTAAGTTTCAAGAAATGTGGTTCCTAGCCGAATTTAAACATAGATACTACAATCCGATTCAAACTAAATTGCATAGATGAATTTATAAACTAAAAAGATTCCAACAAGATAAAAACTACTCCCTACGTCCGGAAATAATCGTCGGATGAATGGATGTATCTAGATGTATTTTAGTTCTAGATATATTCATTTTTATGCATTTTGTCGATAAGTATTTCCGAACGGAGGGAGTACGTAAAAATAACTAGTCGCTTTCATTCTCGAGCTTCTTCCAACTGATGTAGTCGTCTGAGTCACCGTTGTCAGACCGAAGCCGGAGTTGCGCGAGGAAAGGTCGATGACAACCCCATCGGATGGTCCGGCCTCGTTGATAGCCCCCCCTTGCACAGCTCGAGCCGTCGGTGCTCCTCGACGACGATCTTCGGATGATTCCGACAGAGCTTCGCCATGTACCCCTCATTGGCGCGTGCTGCCTAGAGCTGCTCGAAGGCCACCATAGAGGATCACTGCCTTCACGTCATACCTCGCCACTAGCTCAGCCGACTGAAAGGAGCCAATCTACTTCCTCCGTCCGGAAATACTTGCAGTTGAAATGTATGTATCTAGATGTATTTTAGTTCTAGATGCATCCGATTTCGTTTATTTTGATGACAAGTAATTCTGGACGGAGGGAGTAGTAGTGATGGTTGGTGTCCCGGTCCTTGATTTCTGACACCCACAACCCCATGGCCGGTGTCGCACACCGTAGTACTTCCTTTTTGACGGCGGCAGTGGTAGATTGGTGAAGGAGGAGGGGGGAGGCTTCACTGCATGCTCGGGTCGGCTGCACACCATGACACGGATCCACACTCGAATGAACTACATCGACCTCTGGCGGTTGGATCCTGCCATTTTGAGGGCGGCACTACTTGATCCTTGGGTTGTGGTGTTGGTGGGAACGTCGGTGGAGGTGCGTGGTGGATTTGGATGGCGCCAACGTCAATGTGGTGCGAGCGAAGGAGAAAGGTGCGGCGGGGAAGACGAAAATTTATCCCGAGATCGAGGCACAGGCAAGTAAATACACACGATGGACGCCATGAGGAGTATAGTCTTTGAGGGGTTAAACCGAATGAGGATTCAACTAGATATGATTTAACTCATCAAAATGCTGGTTTTGAGGGATCAGTTAGAGATGCCTTAACGCTGTTTTTTTATCATGAACATATACACATTATTAGATAACATCCCCATGTGCACTGGGAGGGATTTAAGTTTAGGAGGGATTTGTCTGGAGATAAAAGAATTCTATGGGACAGCTTGAAGTCCAGATGTGATGAGGTGAGAATGTATGAGGGCAAAGATCAGCCAATGTGGATGCTGACGGCCAACAGACAATTCTCAGTTCAATCTTTATATCAACAATTAGTTAAAACTAATGTAGGATTTCCACACGAATTTCTTTGAAAAGTCAAAATTCCAGTGAAAATAAAAATGTTTCTCTGACTGATTGCCACAAAAAGTATACTGACTAGAGACAACCTGGCAAAAAAAGGTTGGAAAGGGAATCAAGGTTGTGTGTACTGTGGGCAAAATGAATCCATAGATCACCTTTTCTTCTCTTGCTCTGCTGCCAAGTTACTATGGACTTTGATAAAATGCTCCTTCAACTTAAAAACAGCTCCGAGTGGGGTTGAGGATTGCCTAGGGGCATGGATCAAGAAATTTAAACTAGAGGAAAGAAAACTAGTACTAGTTGGAACATCTGCAATTCTTTGGGCGATTTGGAAATGTCGAAATGATATATTTTTTCGTGATAAATTGGTCACTGACCCCATGACATTGGTGAAACTAACTTGCAGTTGGATTGTGGACTGGCCTGTTTTGCAGAGAAAAAACTCAGGACAAACCCTACTGATGCTGGGGACAAAACTAATCGAGCAAGTAGCAAGTGGGGTATACAAAGCTTCGCAGGGATGGAGAGCGGGAGTTCCTCGTCTCATGGGCTGAAGATTTTGTTTCCTGTGATGGCTAGATGTTTTCCCTTTCTTGTTTTTAGGCTTGCTGGAGGCTGCGCCCTCGTGATCATAAAATGGCCGCTTGTGGCCCTAGAAAAAATAGAATTTGAACTTGCTACTTAGATCAGTTTGCTTTTAGTTGGTGGTAGTTGTTTAGGTTTTCGCTGTGATGAACTGGATGGTCGTGAAGGTTTCTTTAATGAAATCGCCCCCCCCCCCCCCCCCCCCCCCCCCCTCTATTGCTAAAGAAAAAACCCATGTGCACTTATATTTTTTTTAACTTCAAAATGTGATATTTTTTTCACTCACTCAAAATTTCAACCTTCATGGATACTTAAAAATGCCCACCAAGTGAGATCGTGAAAATCCGTCCCTAACAGAGTCAAACTCCGGTCTGCAAGGTGTTCCACAGCGACCTTGTCACTAGGCTACTGCCCAATCCTTGGAGCTCCATGGATACTTGTATGATATGACTCTCTGCATGAGATAATAATTAGTCTTTTCCCTTTTTTTCGTTGGCAGGTCTTTTTTTAACACAGTATAGAAACAAACGCTCATATACACGCGCATACACTCACCTCTATGAATGCGCGCGCACACACACAATACTCTTATGAGCACCTCCGAAAGACTGAGTCGGCATATCATCTTGAAAATTTTAAAGTCACTATAAGCACTTCATCATCGACGAAAACGTCTAATAAATCCCGAAATAAATGCGAGCATCAGGATTTGAACCCGATGGGCTGGGATACTGTCATGCCCAATATGCGACCCTATCCAAAAGGAACTCGAAGGTCCCACCAAGGATAGACCCGCATATTGAAACACTTTTGCAAGGTGGATATCATTACATCAACATTACATAATAGATGGGGATACATACATAAGGCATACAATGCCACACGAATACAACATCATCTTACATAAGGGCACCATCCGACTACGGATGAAACACAAACAGAAAACTCAAACGACATCCACCCTGCTAGCCCAGGCTGCCGACCTGGAACCTATCCCCTGATCGAAGAAGCAGAAGAAGAACTCAACGCAAGCAAGCATCGCTCTCGCGTCATGATCATCGCATAACCTGTACCTGCAACTGTTGTTGTAGTAATCTGTGAGCCACGAGGACTCAGCAATCCCATTACCATGGGTATCAAGACTAGCAAAGCTTAATAGGAAAGGAAAGGGTAAAGTGGTGAGGTTGCAGCAGCGACTAAGCATATATGGTGGCTAACATACGCAAATAAGAGCGAGAAGAGAAGCAAAGGAACGGTCGTGAAGCTAGCAATGATCAAGAGGTGATCCTGAACACCTACTTACGTCAATCATAACACAGAAACCGTGTTCACTTTCCGGACTCCGCCGAAAAGAGACCATCACGGCTACACACACGGTTGATGCGTTTTAATTCGGATCTGGTGTCAACTTATCTACAACCGGACATTAACAAATTCCCATCTGCCTATAACCGCAGGCACGGCTTTCGAAAGATTATACCCTGCAGGGGTGTCCCAACTTAGCCCATGATAAGCTCTCGCGATCAACGAAGGATATTCCTTCTCCCAGGAAGACCCGATCAGACTCGGAATCCCGGTTTACAAGACATTTCGACAATGGTAAAACAAGACCAGCAAAGCCGCCCGATGCGCCGACAATCCCGATAGGAGCTGCACATATCTCATTCTTAGGGCAACACCAGATAATTCAAGCTACGAGTAAATCCAACCCTCAAGTTTCCCCGAGGTGGCCCCGCAGGCTGCTCGGTTCGGACCAACACTTAGACAAGCACTGGCCCGGGGGGGGGGGGGCTAAAATAAAGATGACCCTCGAGAGGGCGACTCCCAAGGGAAAAGTATAGGTGGTGGTGAGGCAAATGGTAAAATCAAGGTTGGGCCTTGCTGGAGGAGTTTTATTCAAAGCGAACTGTCAAGGGGGTCCCATAAATCACCCAACCGCATAAAGAACGCAAAATCCGGGAACATAACACCGGTATGACGGAAACTAGGGCGGCAAGAGTGGAACAAAACACCAAGCATAAGGCCGAGTCTTCCACCCTTTACCAAATATATAGATGCATTAATTAAATAAGAGATATTGTGATATCCCAAACATAATCCTGTCCACCATGGAGCAATCTTCAACTTTACCTACAACTAACAACGCTATAAGAGGGGCTGAGCAAAGCGGTAACATAGCCAAGCAATGGTTTGCTAGGAAGGGTGTCAAAGGTTAGAGGTTCATGGCAGTTTGGGAGGCTTGATGAGCAAAAGATAGGTAACGCATCATAGCGATAGAACGAAGCAACTAGCATAGCAATGATAGTAGTGAGATCCAGGGTAGCGGTCATCTTGCCTGAAATCCCGCAAGGAAGAAGAACGAGTCCATGAAGAAGATGAAGCCACGAAGATGAACCAAGCGTATACGAACGAATCCTCACGATCGCAACGAAACAGGAACTATCGAAAAGAAGCACACAACATGGTAAACACATCACACATGAACAAGACATGATGCACAACAAGCATGATGCATGACAAAGTTACATGAAGCTACTCATGGCAAGAGATAATGCAAACAAGAGCAACACAACAAAGCAAGTTTAAATGAGGCCGGGAACAACATATAACAATTCAGGTAAGTCCTCATATGCAAATTTCGAAATTGGTCTAGATCTGAATAAACCTTATGTTCAAGTTGTTAAACAGCAAGTTAAGATGCACCAAGATGATCTACACGAGATTCTAGTCAAGTTACATATAAAGTTCATTTAATTTGGAGCTACGGCCTAGAAGATATGAGCAAAACAAGTTAAACATGGCATTGATGCAAAATGCACCCAAACATCAAGCAAACACCTCAAAACAAGGATGTAACATGATAATATGAAACTACATGCAAAATCAAGCAAGTTTCATATAGAGCACACTCAAAACGGAGTAACGGTTCAACACACACACACTATACAAGTTATAGCAACAATCTGTCCAAAACAGCATCTAGGCATATTGCAAGCATCAAAACAATAAGCTACAATATCTCAACATGAAAACAAAAGACATGGGCATGATGTACAGGTAAAGCATAACAAAACATGAACACTGAGCTATCTCCAGAAATCACTAGAACATGCTCAAACACACATGGCAAGATTGCAAATAATATCAGTTTCAGACTTTGCAGAAATTAACATCAGGTTGCAATGTTTAGAGCTATCAAATAACATGTTACAGGAACTTATCATGGCAAACAAAGGCATGGCATGAATCTACTAATTGCATAGAATAAAATGCCTTTACTGACCATGAGCCAAAAAGGCACAGAAAATATGATGGCACCCATGTAAACATAGCAAAAGTTATGACAGATTCATACATGGCAGGAACAACAATAAGTAGGCATGTTGGTGAGCTTGAACCACTCACCACAGAGCAATACATGGCATGGCAAGGCAACCAACAGTAAGAAGACATGTTTATGAAGCTAAGCATGGCAAGAGCAAGCTCATAGGGTGCATGGATAACTAACAACAATCATGGAAACATTGAACTTCATGTTAACAGGCTGACAGCAACATCATTTAGCAAGTTTGGAGCAAGATATGAACAATCTACAACAAGGTATAAATGAAACCAGGGGCATGGATGGATAGAGCATAACCATATGTTCAAAACATCCTTACTGAAGTATCTTAAAATAAGGATGGATCTCTCTGTAGCATCATGTTTACATGGCATAAAAATAACAGCAGAACAGGGACTGAAATCAGCAACATCACGAGGCCTAGTTTACATCCTTGTGCTAGTCACCACATTGATCACAAAAATACATGGCATACACCCCTGTAAAGATTGCATGGCATAGTTTAAAACATATGTAGGGCTCAAGTTCATAAGATGCACACATCAATCATAGCAAAAATGACAAATGAGCATGTTATAATAGTTTCAGCAGATTAACAGCAACATGCACTCTTGCAACGATGATTCAGGCATCAAGATGAGCTCAAATGAATATGATACAATGTAATTAAATGAAATACTCGTCGAGACGAACAATTTGACATATTACACGCATGAAACGGAGCAGTATGCAGAAAGTTATGATGCGATGAACATGGCAACATTATGCAAAAATATTCAGGACTTAGGAATTTCGAGGTCAACCTCGGGTCCCGCACGGATTTTAATAAGAGGGAGAACGGAGGGCGGGGAGGGGGGGGCTGGATCCAGTCGCTCCTCGACCGGATCTGGCCGGAGTCGACGAGGAGCGGGAGGTCCGGCGCGGCGGCGGGCGGCGCGCGGGAGACGGCGAGGCGCCGCGGTGCCGGCGCGCTCGAGACCGACGGGGCCGGCGGCGGGGCAGGACGCAGGCGGAGGGTGGCGGCGCTCGGCGGGGGGGGGGGGGGGGGGGGGGGGAGGCGCGGGGCGCGGGCGACGGCGCGCGGGCCCGCGACGGGCTCGGGCGGGCCGCGACGGAGGCGGGCGGCGCGGCGCCACGTGGCAGGCTGCGGTTGGCCGGGCGGCGGCGGGCGGATGTGTCCGGCGTCGCCTGGACGTGTCCGGCGGCGCAGAGGAGGTGGATCTAGGGTTTGGGGGGATTAGACCGCGAATTTCGTGGAGGGGCATATTTATAGGTAGAGGGAGCTAGGAGAGTCCAAATGAGGAGCGGTTTTCGCCCACACGATCGTGATCGAACGACCGAGAGCATGGAGGGGAGTTAGATGGGTTTTGGGCCACTTTGGAAGGGATGTTGGGCTGCAACATAAAGAGGCTTTTACGGTTACCCGGTTAACCGTTGGAGTACCAAACGACCTCCAAATGACACGAAACTTGACAGGCGGTCTACCGGTGCTATACCAAGGCCGCTTGACAAACCTTGGGCCATTCCGAGAAAGTTTAACACCCGCACATGAAAAGAGGCAAAAGGGGGCGCCGGATGACATAGGAGTGCCGGATTGCAAAACAGACAACGGGGAAAATGCTCGGATGCGTGAAACGAACACGTATGCAAAATGAGATGCACATGATGACATGATAAAATGCAACACGCAAGCAAATGACATAGCAACGACGGCGAATAACTGGCAGACATCTGACGCATCGAACCCGGGGCGTTACAGATACCACAGCTAGACCTGGCCATGGGAAGCCCGGCTCGAAAAAGCCTGACCCGGCCCGGCCCAACACTGCCCCCGGGCCGAGCTCGGGCCTTGATTTTCAGCCCAAAGGCCGGGCCCGGGCCCGTCGTTTTGACGTTTATCTAAAGGTCGGGCCGGGCCGGCCTGAAGCCCGACGGGCTTTTACGGGTTCGGGACAGACTCGGGCCGAGAAAATAGACCCGATGGCCGGGCCGGGCTGGGCCTGGCTTTTTTGCGTCGGGCTTGGCTAGGCCCGGCCCGAGGTATGGCCAGTATAACCACAGCCCCTCTAACCATCCAACTACAGGTTGGTTGGTGTGGGTGGAGAGATAATTAGTCGTGATCGTAACGTGTCTTCGCGTGCATACGACTCTCATGTGGTACATGGCTCCAAGAGACGGTTCCGTCGTGTAACATGGCCACATCGTCCTTTCCCAAGGTGCCGTGGTCCGTGGAACGAAGTACATCTACAGGATTAGCACAGGAGCACGTAGATGTACTACCGCAGGATTAGCACAGGAGCAGTATCGTCGATCGACCACGTGGACGCGTACCCTCGTCCTGTCCTGTGCCCCCGCCCCGTCTGCGTCCGTCCGTGCGTGCGTGCCGTGCGTGCGTGCCGACCAGTCGACCACCGGCATGCATCGCAGGAGCCGAGGCCAAAGCCGTGGACGCGGTCACCGCACGGCAAGTCGGCACCCGCCCCCACGCCCGCCAGCGTGAGGCCCGCGTCCACCGAGGCCCCGCCACGTGGCCGCCCGCCCTCGCCGCGCGAGCTGAGCCTGATCTGATTGATGTACTACTCACTCACGCACGCGCTCCCTCCGCTCATCACTCCAGTACAGTGCTACAGTAGACAGACTTCCAGAGACACCATCCATCATCCACCGGTGAGGCTTCCAGCTCCGACGAACCCGGTCGGCCGAGAGAGAGAGAGAGGGACCGCGACCATGTCCATCTCGCTGCGCCTCGCGATCCCCACCGCGGCGCCATGCCCCGTGCCGCTGCGGAATGCGGGCTGCTCCCCCGCCCCGCGGACGGGCGCGCTCAGGTGACGGCTTTGCGCCCGCTCCCCTTCCGTGTGATTCGCCTATCCACCGCGCCGTCCGGTGATCTAACATCTACGTCTACGCAGGGGATGCGCCGCTCTGCCGCTGAGGCCGCAGCCCCTTGGCGCGGGCGCGGCGCGGCCGTGCCGGACCCGGGGAAGCGGCATCGTGTGCAGCGCCTCGGCGTACCTCAGCCCGCCCACGACGCAGTGGGTCTCCGTCGCGGCCGCCGCGTGAGTGCCTCGCCGCCTCCCCTCCTCGCCACACAACCATAAAGTACCTTTCTCCGGCACGATTTGCTCGTGCGGCCACACGAGCCTTTCCGTGCTCCGAATCTGTTCGTGCTTTTGCCTGCGAGGGCGGCGAGTTACACGCGCAGCTGTTGGTTTTCTGCTGATGCTGGTAGGTAGTAACTGGTGCCGGATTGTGAGATGCGCGATCCCTGTCACACAGATTCCGCAATCTGTTGATGGTTACTCGTTCAGAGCTCAGAGGACATTACAACAACTGTTGCACAGAGTTGGTCTCGTTATCGATAGACGCACTCTTTGCCTCTTGCAGAGTGCTATTGCTCGAATACAAAACGCATCATGTGATTTCACAGCTCTAGGAGACAGGAGCAAACATTAACACGCTTTATACAAGAACATAACACTGTGTGTTTAATAAACTAGACACATGATACCAGATTTTCAGTCTGCGTACACCTGAAATAACACTCTGTGTTTAATAAACTAGACACATGATACCAGATTTTCAGTCTGCGTACACCTGAAATAACACTCTGTGTTTAATAAACTAGACACATGATACCAGATTTTCAGTCTGCGTACACCTGAAATAACACTCTGTGTTTAATAAACTAGACACATGATACCAGATTTTCAGTCTGCGTACACCTGAAATAACACTCTGTGTTTAATAAACTAGACACATAAGTAGTTTACTTGCAGCACCATACAGTGTGATGACGAATGATGCCAGATTATCAGTCTGCTTGCACTTGAACATAACACCATGTGTTTAATAGTGCCACTTTGTATCCCAGGATAGTGCATTGCATGGTTTTTGTATTAAAAAGTTTGATTGTCGTATAACACAAATGCAGAAATTGACCCAAGGTATTAATTCCAGTCGCGTTAACATCATCAGTCTGTTGAACATAACTTACAGGGGTTTCGGTCCAGTTGGTGACTTGCTTAGCTTGCCACAGAACCGTAGTATATCTACTTTATGCTTCCGATGTATCGTAAGTACTAGCGTGTATTCATGTTGCGACGGTAACTGTCAACGCCGAGGTGGTAATTTTGCTTCAGATCTTGGATGAGTTACTGGGGCTGTTCACGCCATGACTCCAAATTGTGATTTTTTCTTGAGGACGGGCAATCTTGTGTAGCTGAAAGTGATATATTCTTCGAAAACTCAGCTCCTACTATTCACCTTGCAGTTTTTATTATTATTCTGCAACATATTTGGTTTTGTCATAAAAATTAAAATGATTGGATTATTCTGAAGAAGTACACAGTGTAACCTTCCACCCCCTCAACGATTATTATTTGAGCATTTATTTATTACTCTTTTGCCTCTTGCAGAGTGCTATTGCTTGCTAAAGGCACAGGCATACACAAATCTTTCCTCGTGCCATTGTTTGTTCTGCAAGCACCTACCGCCGTAATCTCATGGATCAAGTAAGATTCTGCCATTTGGCCCAAAGAATTATCTGATGGTATCTTTTCCCCTTTCCTTGCTATAGCTACTGGATGTTTATTCTTTTTGAGACAAGAACACTTACTTTTGGCCTACTTATCCTGTGGTGTCTATTCCTAATTTTAGGAGTGAGTATGGGCTGTGGACTGCTTTTCTTGCGCTTGTGGTGCGTTTGTTCTTACCCTTTCCAGGTAGAGTGACAAGGAAGATACATGTGTCCTGCTTAAAATCAAGTATGACATTTGATGAGACATGGAACATATACATGTTACTTATGCACGTGCGTCTGTCTATTGCAGGTGAGCTAGAGCTTCCACTGTCAACAATGCTGGCTGTCAGCGTTGCTCCTTACCAGGTGATGAATGTGAGGTATGAAACATTCTCGCCATTTGGAAAGACATTAGCTGTACTGTTTGCCTACTGCTGCATATGTTAGGTTCTTAGCTTTTCAGTTTATGTCCTGGTTGCTACTTTTTCCTCATTCTCTCCGGTCCTACTTCCTATCTACAGGGGAACTCAAGGTGGCGCGATAGTGTCGTTGGTACTAGCCGCGTACCTCGCCTTTCAGCACTTCACCAGGACCGGAGGAATAGGAAAAGCCTTCGATCAGGGATCGATAGTTGCGACCATGGCAATCATCTGTATCGCAGTTATCAATGTGATCCTGCTGTTCTGAGTTGCCAAGAGCTACTTCAGAGTGCAGATAAATAAAAAGAAACCTTGTAGCGCATCATCCTGTCAGACTTTGTAGCTTGTTTTATCGTAATAAGAATGACCTCTGAGTTGTGACATGACTGATAGTATATATCTCCATGTACGGTGTGGTTTGCACAGTAGTTGTGTCTTTGTGTGATAAAGTGTTAGTGTTCAGTTCTTCCTGATGGCCAGTTTCTCCCCCCTTTTGCTGATCCTCTTGCTCATCTTGGCATCAAAACTTTGGTATCAATGGAGCGCACATGTTTATTTGCTACTCTTGTTTTTTGCAGTGTGCTATTGGTTTCTAAAGAGACAGGCATACACAAATCTTGGCTCATGCCATGGTTTGCACAGCAGGCACCTAGCAGTGTAATCCCATGGATCAAGTAAGACACTGCTATTTGGTGCAAAGAGCTATCTGATACATTTCCCGTTTGTTTGACATAAGAACTCTCTCTTTTGGCCTGCTTATACTATGGTATCATTTCCTAATGTTAGGAGAGAATATGGACTGTGGACTGCTTTTCTTGCGATTTTGGTGCGCTTGTTCTTACCCACTCCAGGTAGAGTGACAAGGAGGATTCAAACATCAGGCTAACATTGATTGGACAATCGATAAAACATACAACCCGGGGTATGTTACTTACGGCGCATGCTTTATGTCTATGGCAGGTGAGCTGGAGCTTCCACTCTCAACGATGTGGCTTATCATCATTGCTCCTTACCAGGTGATGAGTCTGAGGTATGAAGCATTCTCCCTATTCTGGCTATACTGCCACTACTGTATCTGTTAGGGCATTAGTTTTTGCTCATTCGCTCCGATTCCTACCTCCCGTGCACAGGGGAACTCAAGCTGGCAGGATACTATCTTTGGCAATAGCCGTGTATCTCGCCTTTCAGTACTTCACCAGGAACAGAGGGTTGCGTAGAGCCTTCCGTCCGGGATCGATAGTCGCGACCCTGGCCATCATCTGCATCACAGTTACCAACGTGATCCTGCTGTTCTGAGTTGCAAAGAGTTCACCCCGTGTTGTAGGCCTGACTGCTATCGAGGCCTCGAGGGGAAGAGGAGGAGCTACTCCAGAGTGCAATCTACTGATATATATCTTCATGTACGGTATGCTTTGCACAGTGGTTGTGTGTTAGTGTTCAGTTATCTATGATCCCCTTTGTTGACCCTCTTGTTTTCGTTTGCACCAGACGGAGTCGCACAGATAGGGGCGGGGCTTTAATTTTAGATTTTCTCTGGTCCATAACAATTTCACAGCCATCTCTTATATTTTGACGACAATTTTTGCCGACTCGGGGTACAATCAAACTCAAAGGAGGGGAAAAAAAGAGCAGGAAAAGAATCTTTGGAATTGAGGAGCCCCTTGATATAAGAATACACTCCCTATTTGGCATATGATTTTCTCCTGCGCCAAACTTTTCAAAGGTTGACCAAATTTATGGCAGAGTATATAAGAATGTCGTACATAATCCCTGTTTGGCCTAACATTTTGTTTGAGGTGAACATTTGCATGGTTTCAAGTTTATGGAAAAAAATAATTAACATTTATAAATATACCACATGTATGTCCTATGAGAATGCATTTCATGATGTATTTGATGATATTGATTATGTGTTGTTGATGTTGATGTTTTTTTTATAATCTTGGTCAGACTTTAAAGCGTTTGACCTGAGACAGAGATGCATATGCCTTTGCAAACCAAAAAGGAGAGAGTAATTGAAATCTTTACTATGATTCTAAAAAAACAAATCTTTACTGTTGATGTCCCGTACGAGTGTACTAGTTACCTTTCTTTAATATAAAAAAAATGAGCGATATTGTTAGTGGAAGATGAGTTATTCGATTACTTTATTTTTTGCGGGGAGTTGTTCGACTCTGGTAAACCATCATAGACCGTGGATGATGATTGATGGTGAACGCTACTTGAAATTCCAGTTCCTCATCATATCGTCGGAACCTTGAATTCGACATATTTTACGCTCTATGATATGAGCAGTAGTTTGACGAAAAGGTGTGAAAACAACAGGGATGATGGAGCTCGATAAAATTCATCATCTTAAATTTGGAAATTTTCAAATTCCGGAAAAAAGAGAGTCCACCCTCGTGATCCGTTCCTCAAATAGGGATGAGCGTATGCGCGTGTATATGGGCGCTGTACTGTGTTCAAGAAAACATGCGGTGATGGCTTTTGAATCGACCCGGTCAAAAACCGATCGTCGTTTTGTGCTTCATCGGGCCCAAAAAGCGACCGAATTCGGAAAAGAAAAAAAGGAAGTTTGATGAAAGAGTTCTTTTGAAGGATCTTTTTTTTAGAATGCTCCCTTGCACATTTTACCCTTTTCCATTCCGTTCGTGGCAAAAAAAAAAGAAAAAGAAAAAAAAAAGAAGGTGGAATCAGATTCAGTTACCACTCATAGACCGCGGCTCGCCTCCCCTCTCTCCACCGTCCCTTGCATTTCTTCGCCGATTCCTCCCCTCCCCTGGCGACCTACCACCGCCGCCCGGCCACCGCCGTGCCCTAGCCCCGCCTCGCCGCCGGCGGCCTCGCTCCCCAGACCCCACCCCCTCCGCCTCCCACGCGTCTCCGTCGCCTCCTCCGCCTCTGACGCGCGTCCGCGTCCCGCATCGTCGCGACCCCGCCCGATCCCGAGGTACGAGCTCCAGCGATTAGCCAGGCCCTCGCCGCCGCCCGCGAATCTCGGGCGCGCCGCCTAGATCTGCCCCCGCTAGGCCTCAGACGAGCTGTAGCTCTGGCCACGTGTCTCGCCTTCCTCTAGCGCCCCGCCAGGAACGGGCGGAATTCTGGGGCACCATAAATTTCCTTGACCGGCGGTATTTCAGTAGAGTTACGCGTTACGCCGCAGAGCTTGATTCATCACGTATGTGCTAGGAGAGCTTGTCCGACAGAGTAGCACATAGGTCGGCCGGAAAGAGGGGCATCATTCGTGTGAGCAGTGTCTCTGTTTTCTGCACTGGGTTGTGCGGCAGGTCATGCATCAGACACAAATGATCGCAGATCTTGTCGTGGTATCATTTAGCGCTCTTGAAATGTTGATTTGCGATACATAGAGAGGTTATAAATCGGTCGGTGCTGTACTTTTTTACTTGTTGGCCTCAAGTACTTCTGTTGAAGTCCTGGGGTACATATGTTCAGTTCAGGCCGACTGCCTTCATCCAGCCCTGTCAAGGACAATATCCCTGTTGGCTTGTTCAGAACGTTGCCACTTTTGCAGTTATTGCTTGCCCCACTCCCAGTACCTGACCGAGCAATAACCTTGGTTCAAGATGGCGTACCGGTGTTAGGTTTGATGTTAGGACTTTGAAACACTTCTGCTGCCAGACCTGTTGAAGAACTGGACCAGTATTAGTTGGTGTGTGGTTCCCTTCTCCAAACTAGAGATACCCCAGGATGGGTTGCGCAGTTTTATTTACCTCTCCATTTTTTCCAAAGTAAATTTTGTGTATGTCTTATTACATTGACTTCCCACTACTTATTTATGTAAACATGTTCTTTGTACTGCTACATTATGGTTGGAATGTCAATATATTTCCTGGAATACGGTTCAGATTAATTCCCAATTTGTGTATGCCCTGGCGTGTTTTATGCCTACTAATTTTGATGGCATTGAGATAAATTATCTGATAAGAAATCTGTCTCCTTGTAGCTTGTTTGATCATCCGCTCGTACAATATGTCGGAGAAGCCATCTGATGAGACGACCGGTCAGGTGAGGCCTGAAGGAGATGTTTCTGATGTGAAAGTGGAAACTGCCAACCAGGATAAAGGAAATGAGATGCCAGCAGCACAGCAAGAGGTATCATCTTTTGTTAACAAGTGTAATGCTTAACCTTGTGTGCTTGCATGTTTCCATATGTACGATTTTACTAATTTACTTTCTACTGTAAAACTGTCAAAATATATCCATAAGCACAATCTGACTTTACCGAGTATTTGCAGGAAGCAGTAATCAAGAAAAAATATGGAGGAGTACTGCCCAAAAAGTCACCACTCATATCCAAGGTATCATTGCCTTAAATATATTACTACCTATTAGATGTATATATACAGTTTATGTCATCTATGTATAAAGCAGTCAGGGAAGTTAGATCAATTTTAGCTCCATATCCATTAGTTTCACCTGTGTTAAAATGTGTTATCAGGACCATGAGCGAGCTTACTTTGATTCTGCTGATTGGGCTCTGGGAAAGGTATTGTACTGTTCTTTTCGGAAGTTATATGGATTTTGAGGAAGCAATGCAACACCTACGCGATCTTGCTCACCTGATCGTTTGGTTTCCTGCAGCAAGGAGGACATCCTCAAAAGCCTAAAGGGCCGCTTGAAGCACTTCGACCGAAATTACAGGTGCTAAAACTGTCATTGTTTGCATGATTGTGCTTACCTTGTATTATACCACTGTTGATACTGTATATGTTTGACATTATCCGCTAGCTCTTTCATTAGCGTATTTGCTGGTCTTTCTATTAACCCAATAGATACATATCCATTTTTTGGTCTAGTATTTAAAATGAACTCAGTTCAAGGTACCTGCCCGCTAGTCCTTTTAGTAATTCTTTGCTTGTGGGGCTGATTTTGCTATCAGACGTACTACTACTGTTGATACTTTCTCCGTTTGGCACCAGCTGCTAGCTGTTCCATTTGTGCATTTGGGGGTCTTTCTAACAATCCAATAGATAACATTTCCAGTTTTTTGGCCCAGTATTTAAACTGGATTCACTGTCAATTACACGTTTTGTCACCTCATTCTTGTTAGTAAGTCTTTGCTTGTGGAGCTGATATCCTTTTGCTGTCAAATGTGGTAATAATTATGAAATTAACTTGCATGCTACACTGAATTTATTTGGTCGCTTACATCTTCCTCGATGTTCCTGCAGCCTACCCAGCAGCAAGCCCGTTCACGCCGATTCCTTCATGCATCTACTGACAGCGACGGTACTTCATAGTCACAAGATACCAAGCAAGCAATCCAGTACATTTATCTTGCCATCCTCACAAGCATCGCTTTGCCATCTTTGCCATTGCAGAGGGTGCCAACTCGCCTACGGAGGCGACGACCCCGACCCAGGAGTCCACCGAGGAGGCCAAGGCGGCCGAGAACAAGGAAGCCACCGAGTAGCTCCCATGTCCTTTTTTGAACGGAACTCTGCCATTTGCTGCGCCCATGCCGTCTCGTTGCTCCAGTAATAAGTATTCCGGACGTCGTGTAACGCCTGCTGAATTTTGAACTGAAGTGTCGCAGACATGCCGTTATCCACCGCGCTATGCCATTCCATGGCTGTTGATGCCTGTAACAGTTCGGTATGGGACCGGGAACATTGTCATGTCGCACCGAGTGTTGTCCGGGTCGGACAGAATAAAAGCATGAGCCTGAAACTTATACTGGTACTGCGTTGAACGTCGAACCGGCTGCTGCCTGCTGTCTGAACTACCCCGCTGTAAGGTTTACCGTTTGAATTCTGTGGAATTTCATGAAGGGATCGTGTAATTCTGTTTGGTGTGTTGGTCTATGGTGTCTTGGTACCCTAGCGATTTTGCTTGAAATCGCCGAATTCCAAACGTGTTCATGGCATGATTTCAAAACACGGTCCGAACTTATAACAAGATAACTGAAGAACGTTTCTTCTGGACTTCTAGGAAATCCAAGCACTGCCAATCACCTAAAATCTGTTTTCGTTTTTTGTTTTTGAAAAGAACGTAGCCAAAAGTTGAGAGATCTGATTTCATTTCCATGTATACAAAAAAAAAACAGAGATCTGATAAAAAAGATTAGTCAAGAGATATCCGATCGATGATATTTTTTCATGTGGAGAAATATTCCACTTGTTTAACGGGCTGGAATCGGACGCGGACATGTGAGTCCATGGAGTACACGATGACAAGTGGGCCATCGGCCCGGTAGAGGCCACTCAGAAAATAAATATTCCTTTACCCAAACCCTAAAGCCCCTCGTCCCGTCCTCCTCCTCCATCGCGTCCCACCCAACCCTAACCCACCCTCGCGCCGCCGCCACCGCCTCCCTCCGCCCCCGGATCCATCCGCACCGCCGGCGCCGCGACCATGGGCTTCGACGTGGGCGTCGTCCCCTTCAACCCGGACGGCTGGGGCCCTCCCGACTTGCCGGGCGCGGCGCCGCTGCTGGGCGGGGCCGTCGCGACGGCCTCGATCCCCTTCGCGCCCTTCTCCCGCTCCGACAAGCTGGGCCGCATCGCCGACTGGACGCGCAACCCGGGCCACCCCGGCGCGCACGGCCACCACGGCGCGGCCGCCGCCTCCCGCGACTCGGTCTTCGACTTCTCCTCGGCCGACGACTCGCTCGCCGCCGCCGCCGAGGACTCGTCCTTCAGCCTCGTCGACGCCAAGCCGCCGCCCAAGCACCCGCGCTTCGGCCCCAAGTGGCGCTTCAACCAGCGGCCCCAGCTCCCCCAGCGCCGCGACGAGGAGGTCGAGGCCAAGCGCCGCGAGGCCGAGAAGGAGCGCGCCCGCCGCGAGCGTCACTACCAGAACCACCGCTCCCACCACCACCAGGGCTTCCGCGGCAACCAGCAGAACACCGCCAAGCCGTCCGTCGACATCCAGCCCGACTGGACCATCCTCGAGCAGATCCCCTTCGCCAACTTCACCAAGCTCTCCTTCGCCGTCAACGACCAGCCCGAGGACCTCCTCGTCTGCGGCGCCGTCGACTCGTACGACCGCGCCTACGACCGCGTCAACCCCAAGACGGCCCGCCGCCTCGAGCGCTTCAAGAACCGCCAGTTCTTCAAGATAACCACCACCGACGACCCCATCATCCGCCGCCTCGCCGAGGAGGACAAGGCCACCGTCTTCGCCACCGACGCCATCCTCGCCGCCCTCATGTGCACGCCCCGCAGCATCCTCTCCTGGGACATTGTCGTGCAGCGCGTCGGCAACAAGCTCTTCTTCGACAAGCGTGAGGGCTCCCAGCTCGATCTGCTCACTGTCAACGAGACTGCGCAGGAGCAGCTCCCTGAGAACAAGGATGACATCAATTCCGCGCCGGCCCTTGCTGTGGAGGCCACCTACATCAACCAGAACTTCTCGCAGCAGGTGCTGGTCCGTGATGGCGAGAAGGTTACCTTTGATGAGCCTAACCCGTTTGCCTCTGAGAATGAGGAGGCGGCGCCTGTTTGCTACCGTTATCGCCGCTGGAAGCTGGACGACGATATTAGCATCATTGCCCGCTGTGAAGTGCATGCTGCTGGTGTGGATCCGAGTGGTGCTCGCCAGTTCCTCACTCTTAATGCACTCAATGAGTTTGATCCTAAGATTACTGGTGTTGACTGGAAGCAGAAGCTCGAGTCCCAGCGTGGTGCTGTGCTTGCTACAGAGCTCAAGAACAATGCCAACAAGCTCGCTCGCTGGACTGCCCAGGCTTTACTTTCTGGCGCTGACATGATGAAGTTGGGTTATGTCTCACGTGTGCACCCCCGCGACCACTTCAACCACTCCATACTCACTGTGATGGGCTACAAGCCAAGGGATTTTGCTACCCAGATCAACCTCAACACTGCAAACATGTGGGGAATTGTCAAGTCGATTGTGGACATATGCATGAAGTTTGAAGAGGGCAAGTATGTGCTTGTGAAAGATCCTGCAAAGCCACAGATGAGGATCTATCAGGTTCCTAATGATGCATTTGAGAACGATTATGTTGAAGAGCCACTTCCAGAGGAGGAGCAGATTCGTCCGGCTACAGATGATGTCGATGCTACTGCACAGGAGATGGATGCTGCTGCCGAGGCAGAGGCTAATAAAGCAACTACTCAGGGTGGTGACGGTGAGAAGAGTGCAGATGCTGTTGCTGCTTGAAGGGTATAATGGGCCATCTTGCTTTATCTAGATAATGTGCCTTTTCTGTTTTATGATCTGTTTTGATGGATTAAAGGGTTGAACTGCCTTGCCTTGATACAGTGGTCTTGTTTTGGTCCATGAGAAAACTTGTTACTCTTAAATTTTGTGCTTAGATGTGCTAAGTTTAGCACCTACCGTTTCGGATTAATGACTATGCTGGTAGTTGAATATTGATTTTATGTGGTTGATCTGCTATGTATGTTTTAACCATTGTGTATGCACATCTGTTTTTCAAGTCTCGTCGCCAAAATGCATCATAAGAACCTTGTGGCGCTTAGTTGATCTGCTATGTACTCCGTCCCAAAATAAGTGACTGAACTTTGTACTAACTTTATTTGAAAGTTAGTGTAAAGTTGAGTCACTTATTTTGGGACGGAGGGAGTATGTTTTAGCCATTGTGTATGCACTTCTGTTTTTCCAGTCTTGTCGTCAAAATGCATCATAAGAACCTTGTGGCGCTTAGTAACTTCAGATTACCCTGAGTTGTCTTGCAATTTCCATGCTCCTAGGACAATGTCTGAGTTTGTTGCTGCTTGTTCGTCCTTGTTGCAATTGTATGTGGGTTGAGAGTGCCTGATAGTTTTCCATCCTATACCAATTTGGGGAAAGTGAACAGCTTATTTAAGTCTTTATATGCTTTCTTGAACAATCACTTTCCTCTCATCTAATCTGACACTTCTGTGTATTTTTGTGCGATTGTTGTATGTCTCCATGACATCATAACAATATGCTTGCCTTTTTCTGTTCTTCGTATGTGATGAATGCTTCTGAATCTATCTGCTTTGCATACAAATTTGTTTCAGTTTTTTCTCCCTTGTTGCCTTTGCAAGGTAAGTGTGTATCGGTTAAATGCCTTTTGATGTGCATTTCTTACTGAAAGTGTTTCCTGCTATATTAATTTGAGGAAAGTGGGCAGTTGGGTTGAGCTTGATAATCTCTTTCGCCAACAATCATTTTCCTCTCATTTCAAATGCATCTCATTGTTATTTTCATGCCTTTGGTATCTGCATGCTTTTCTTTTGATGAAAATTTAGTAAACTATATGATGCCTGGAAGCTTATTCTCTGCCTTCAGATTTCTGCATCTTTCGAGCTCTGTGTGCAGGACTAGCATGTTTTATGTTGGTTCATATTTGATCTATGCTGAAATTTTAGAGGCATATTTGTTCATGCTTGGCTAGTGATGAAAACCTATTAATCATACCATCTTTCGGGACTGATTGGTTGCTATGCTGTCTTTCTTCAATTCTGAAGCCAAATTGAACAGCTTTTGAGTGTCTAGTTGAAGTGTCTTGCATTCTTTAATGTGTTATTTTTTTTTGGACAGCGCATGATCCAAAAACAATTTGAGGGCTACAGATTCCATCTCAACTCTTCCTTTTGTTTTTACTCGGTTATTGTTTGGTTGTGTGGCATGGATGAAGATATGCACTGGGCTCTGAGCAGCAAACGTTGCTGTGTTCTGATGGAGATGCATTTGCCTAGAAAGCATTGTCTGACCGCTCACCTTTGCAAATCAGAACCATTTGTTCATCTATTAAAGCATGAGCATCAGGGCTGCATTGTACCAAGGCCTTGGTTCTTTGTACCATGGTCTTGCTTGCCAGATTCGGCTGTAGTCAAATTACAAAGGAAGGAAATCTGGTCGGCCTGCCCATGTTAATGGGCAACCCGCTTACCAACCTTCCTACATCTCTT
The DNA here is from genome assembly GCA_963921465.1 of Triticum timopheevii. Lineage (NCBI taxonomy): Eukaryota > Viridiplantae > Streptophyta > Magnoliopsida > Poales > Poaceae > Triticum > Triticum timopheevii. The sequence continues at coordinate 462,720,036 of OY997262.1, read as the reverse complement.
ATCACCATTCTTTTTCGTGAGATTCTGCAAGCTTGTAGCGGAGGGTGATCAGTGCTACCTTCATGTCTTCTTCTATGCCAGATTCTCAAGTTCTGGACATTGTGGTTTGTTGTAGCCGAGACTACCTCATTCCAGCGTATAAAGCATGATGCAATTCACTAGAAACTGCAGGATTTTGTGTGCGGAGCGTGATGCAATTCCGTGTGCCTGTTTGTCAACCTGTTGTCTTTTGTCCGTTCTTCTTGTGGCCAAGGATTAAACTGAATTATAGACAAGCATATGTCTGAATTTTCTTCATATGCTGTTTTTATTTCCGTGAATGTTACTGTGGTATGTCTGTCAGGGCGAAGTATCCAGTGAAAATGCCTTTTCAATGTAAATCTGAAAATTACTACGCGGCCCGTCTGCTCTATAATGGACGCCGAGGATCGAAGGTGGGATCCCTGAGCATCCACTTAAATGCGATTAACAAATAACCCCCTATTATCATTGAGACCTGGGGCACCGCGAACACAACTGACGGCGACACGGGCGCGCACCACGTCAGGGCTCTGTCTCATCGTCGAGATTTTTCATCAAAAGAGACCACATATTGGATTAAAATGACAAAAAAGACCACCTCTGAATCAGATTGACAAAAAAGACCCCCTCGCCACCGCGCGCCAGGCAACACGTGGCACCTGCCGCCACGACGCGAGGCGGCCGGCCAGGCGGCCAGTGGCTCGCTACGGGATTCCAGGCCGGCGATGGAACGGGGACGGGCTCGTGGGCCCGGCCGTCACAGTATGAGACAGCTGCACTGCTGCTGCCCGACAGCTTCTGCCGCACGTGACGAAGGGGTGGGCCCTGCCGCCACACCCTGTGGCGGCCGCACTGCCGCTGCTGCACGCGCGCCGATTGGTGCCAGCCCCAGGACGGTCTGTGTGGGATATGTGTCGAGACGTCGCTAGCATGGCTAGCTAGAGCAACAGGATGCTACAGTACATGCGTATAAATTTATATTGATCTGTGTACAGGACTGCACCGCATTGACCATGCATGCTGCTCCATAGAGCGAATCGAACACTGTGTCCATCGAGGACGACGCATCACGTCATGGGATAAACATACGTATACTATTGCAAAAACAAAAAGGCTTAGGTATACATGTTGCAGGCATGGGTGGGACGGATAATTGTATCATGCAGATTCCGGGCTACGACTCTTCTCGCGACGGCATGCAGAATAGCAGTGCGGCCGCCACAGGGTGTGGCGGCAGGGCCCACCCCACCGTCGCGTGCGGCAGCAGCGCTGTCGGGCAGCAGCAGTGCGGCCGCCTTATACGATGGCGGCTGGGCCCACGAGCCCGTCCCCGTTCCGTCGCTGGCTTGGAATCCCATAGCGAGCAACTGGCCGCCTGGCAGTGTGGCGGCGGGGCTGGCCGCCTCACATCATGGCGGCAGGTTCCACGTCTTGCCTGGCGCGCCTGCCGCCACAATGAGGGGGGAGGTCTTTTTTGTCAATCTGACCTAGAGGTGGTCTTTTTTGTCATTTCAATCCGACAGGTAGTCTTTTTTGACAAAAAATCCATCGTCGATGGGACTCCCGAGGAGCCGAGGCGGGGACACCGCTAGGGGAAAACATTGACAAAAAGGACCCCCTAACTAGTGGCGGCAGGCGACACGTGCCACCTGTCGTCACGCTATAGGCGGCTGCCCCATAAAACGTTCCTTGTAAAACATTTCTCGTACAGTGGCCCGAGCCAGGACGGAACGGGCGAGGCCAGGTGGGCCCTGCCGCCACCGCGTGAGGCGGCCTCTGCTGCCCATGACGTCCAGGCCGACAGATATAGCTGCAGTAGGCGGCCACGCTGTTTGTGCTGCATGCGGCCCGACAGCCTGTCCTATTGCAGACTGGGATGGTTCCCACGCGCGCGACGACGACGAATTTCACGGGCCGGCTGTTGCAGACTGGGCTGATTCCCGCGCGCGGAGGACGACGAATTTCACGGGCGGGAATATAATCACTGACAACGCTGATGCCCTGCTGCTGCCCGTGAATCACTCCGGCTTTTTCTTCTTTTGCCTCAGCGGATGCGACGGCACTGCGGGAATCACTCTGGCTATTGCTTCAGCAGATGCGATGGCACTGCAGGAATCACTCACTCGTTGCGGGAACTTCCCGCCTGATTTCGTCCGTTCGCGCTTATTTTTTCGCCATCATTTGTCGTCTAAGCCTATAAAAGGAGACACCAAGGCTCTCGTCCACCCATCCTCTTCCCTCCAACCCCCTTCACACGGAGGTGAATAAGCGGTGTAGTGTAGTGTAGTCGAGATGTCCCATTATCCTTTCGATCGTAGTTTTCACGCTGGGATGAGCAGATGTCTTCTGAGACTAGCCACTGATTTCAGGATGGACAATAGGATAGTTCCATGGGACGAATTCACCGGTAGTGACTCCATAATGAATGAGTTGGCCCACGAATTACGTAGGTCTGGGTGGCCTGAAAGGACTTATGAGGAGGTACGTACAAAACTTCTTAGGTTGCATAAAAGGTGGAAGAAGGTAGTGGAGCCGAAGAATGAAACTTTCAGAAGGACTACAACAAAGCATCCATTTTTATGGACTGAAGAAAATGAGGACGACCATGATATCTTCATGCCGCCGCTTCCGAGTTGTGCATCTTCGAAGGGCAAGAGTTCTGCATCGTCCAAGGGCAAGAGTTCTGCATCGGCGGAGGATGATGATGATGCATTCATGTAGTTTTTAAGCTACGTCCTCGAAGGGCAAGATTGTGGTGGTTTTGAACGCTGGACAGAGGGACGTGGGGGACGATGTGTGAGTTTAGTGTCTAAATTTCTACAGTTTCGTGTAGCTTTATTTCGCAATCGTTTGTATCTTAATTTCTGCAGTTTAGTGTAGCTTTATTTCAGTACTTAAATGTAGCTTCATTTCAATAGTATGATGTATCTTAATTTCAGTTGTACTGTGTCTTAATGAAAAAAAATATTGTTTTACAATAAAATGTAGCATTTTATTTCCCTCCATTAATTATCGAACGTCGTGTAACAAGTACAACAAGCACAAAGTAATAATGCAAGTACATCTGAATTTAACGGGACTAGTGCATTTTTATTTCAGCATACATAATGTTTCATACATAAGTCAGAAAGTCTGATACTGACATATGTAGATACAATGAGTTGCACACGTAGATAGATGAATCATTGTAGTCGACGACGACCACCTGGCCTTCCCTTCGGACCGGAAAGCTCCAAGCGATTAGGTGGTCGAGTTACACGAAGACCGCGACCGTACTCCAGTTGGTCTTCCTGTGTCTGCGACTCCTCCATAGGTGGTGGAGTCTGTAATCCTTGTTGCGAACCTGATGCATAATTGTAGGCATATGGTTGTTGTGACTCCCCGGTGATAAAAGATGGGCCAATAACGTCCTCTCTGAAGAAATCCATATCTACTGTGTTAACATTGTCGCCATCATAATGTGATGATCCCTGTATGCGTATGTTGAGGCCAGGTTGGGTGTACTCATCGTCCCAATTTACATCAGGTATGTCCTGCACAGAGAAACATTGTAAAAAAATTGTTAGAGGATAATATGTAATACCACTGTAAATGCATTAAAATGTAAACATGACTTCCTGATCAGATCCCTGGCCTGTACTGTCTGGACATTCTACCTGGTACTGGTTTAAATATGGGACATGAGTCTCCTCGGGCATGGAGATCCTTCGCGTGGAGAGATACGGCTGAGATCCTTCACCTTGAGTGTATGCGCCATATCCTGTGCATGCATATGGGTTTGGGGAAAGATACAGCTCGGGCATCGAATCCAAGCCCATGCCATGGTCCTGCGATGTTTGCCCCTGACGAAGCAGCACGAAAGAAGAGCGATGTAGTGGCAGAGATGAGTCATGTCGTGGCAATGTCGTTGTAGTACTCGTACCCTCCCCCCACTGCCCTTGGCTTCTACGTGCCTCGCTCGGTCTAGACGAAGGCGCCGCACTCGGTCTAGACGAAGGCGCCGCACTAGGTCTGGCTGACCTTGGTATTGGCATGTTGTACGCTCTAGTGACAACGTCGTTGCCTCTACCACATCTCAACTTTGGTAGCATGTATTCTTTAAAACGTTTATTGAATGACTTGACAGCTTGTCCCCTGGCCGGCATGGTTTCCGTCGCCATCTCCGCTATGTCGTTGGCAGTTTGAAGGTGGAAAATATTTGGTTGTTATTTGGTTGAAATGGTTATGAAATGATGGACCTGAAAAAAATTAGTAGTGATTACCATCCGGTCATGATAGTAAGCTGCATGCAGCTCAACAGGTCTCTGCATCTGCTCCTCGTGCGTGAGATTTGTTGGTATCGTAGCTGGTTGACCGGTCAGGCTTGTACGCGTGCTGATGCAGTACCACTGCTTGTACGCTTGAGCTGTACTTCCATTGTACGGTCCGCAAAATTATATAATAACATCAACCGTTGTGATGAAAGCAAAGCATCTTCGCGCATCGTATGGTCATCGTAATAAAATAATGTAAATAAAATGTACCTAAGTTGATACACTATATCTGCTAGCGCTTCATTTTCCCACTTGTGTACCCATTAAATGTTGCGTTCCCTCCAATCGTGAAGACTCCAACCGTGGCCCTTATTGGTCAGCCTGCAAATTATGTAACAAAGTGTGATTTTAGTAAATTAGAAAGGACACTAACTATTTAGGGATGTCACATCTTACTTATGGGTTTCCTCGTCGGTACATCTTGGAAAAGGTGGTGGAATCTCCTAATACAGACCGAACTGTCTCATGACGCACTCTGGGTTGTAAGGCTCAACACACCACAAGAACAATAAGTAGCAGCGAGTCAGCCAGAATGCACTATAGGTCAACATGCCATCTGTGATGGGTCGTATATCAAAGACCATCTGTACATGCTCCTGAGTCCATGGTTTCCATGTGACTACAGACTCATCAAGTGCCTCAAACTGCTGGTGGTATATAGGGTAACAATTTTTCACAATACTTGGAGACCAATGTTTCCGTGCCTTTGTCCACCTGCTGGCCATAGTTACACAACTGCCCTCGCTATAGTCGTATGGATGTATGGGATTTACTATACGAGGTCGTCCTACAGGGAGGTATTCCCAGGACCACAACTGTAGAAAACTCGTAGGGGACACAAAGTAACGGAACTTTTTTTGTGAAGGAAGTTTTTTGTGTGGCATCACATAAGCCTCTATATGTATGACATAGAATGGCAGAACCGAAGCTGTATTTTGGCTGCTCGGGTAAAGGTTCATCTACCATCTTCTCCACAATGTAGATGAGACCGGGAAGAAGTACGTCCCCGTGTGAATTTGGAAACATAACCCCGAGGAGCCACAACAAATGCGCAAACAGATATCTTTTCCTCGTCTCAGAATCAGCGAAGCTAGAAAAATTAACAAAGTTATCATGAAGCCAGGAGAGTGGGATGCCACGAGGGCCACCAGTACGTTGTGAATCTGGCATTGTCAACTCAAGACGGTTTGATATATTTTGTGCCCAAGATTTAGACACTCGTGGAGAGACTAACGACTCACCTCTAATTGGTAGAGCAAGGATCATAGAAACATTTTTCAATGTAGGTGCAAGCTCCCCAGAACGAAAGTGAAAGGTGTGGGTTTCAGGTCTCCACCGGTCAACGAGGGATGTCAATAGGGATGGGTCCGAACGTAACTGGGATGGGTCTTCGCATGATGTGAGCCTAGCAAAAGCATGTAGTCCATAGGCGTCAAGGTAAGGAATGAAATAATTGTGTATTGGTCAGGTTTTTTTTACGGTTCGAAGTCTGAAACTCCGATAATCATGTTCTTTATTTGGGTTCAAAAATAGGTGGCAACGGGGGCCGGCGTCATGGGGCCCCTCCAAAAGCACTGGCACTTGAGCCATAACCTGCACACAAACATACAAAAAAATACAAAGAGATTCAGTGTACAATAAATATAAATACAATAACACAAAGAGATTCAATAATACAAAGAGATATAATTTACATTAATTAGCTGAAGTTAACATCACAAGTACAATTATACAAACATATTCAATTTAAATTAATAAAAATATATTACAAATATAAGTAGACATAGCAAGTACAGATAAATCAGCATCGTGCGGTGTTGTTCGCTCGATACGGGCATTCCCTACGTGAACGTCCAGGACACCTACAAACGCGGCATCGCCTTGGTTCTCCCATCTGGCTATGGTCCATGTCATTGCGATGACGCCTAGACCGACGCCGTCCCTTGGCGGTTCTCATCAAGTCAGCGTTCGGAACCCATTTCGGCCCATCTGGCCACATCATTTTGTAGTTCATATCAATACCCCAGGCCCAGAACTCACCGTTCCAAGTGTTGTACAGATTGTACATGTTGAAGTACGGCGATATGTATGATCAACACTGATTTTTTGATCTGCAGCCGCCCGGAGCACATGACTACAAGGGTAGCCCTCAAGCTTGGGCTTGTTACACGTGCACTCACAGGACGTTGGGCCGAGGGTGACAATTTGCTTTTTTGATCCTCTGCGCTGACCCTTAACATACTTGGCTCGCACATTGACCTCCCACTTATTCCTAAGTGCGTCCACTTTCCTGCTGCCATAGCTTTGTGGCTTCTTTGCTTTCTCGTCCAGATGTCTTTGCGCCTTCTCGGACTATGGCTTGTTCAATTCAACTTGTGCTTTAGCCACGGTAACCCTGTCTGCAAAGTATGACAGGGTCCGGTTCCGAGTTTTTACAATTAGGGCTGTGATAGGCAGGGCTCTCACCCCTTTAAGAAGACCATTGTACACCTCTGACATGTTGCTGGTCATTATTCCATACCGAGCCCCAGTGTCGTGAGCCTGCGCCCACTTGTACAAATCAGGGCAATTCTCGCCGATCCACTGGCTCAAATTTATGGCCTTCCTTCGACCCCTCCGGTCTTCTCTCTGCGGCAAGGCCGCGCGCTTGATCTCACCATTGATACCTGCCCTGATGGCATTCATTTTGGCTGCAGTTTTCTGCATGCACATCCTCTTGAATAACTCGAACCAGTCCTTATTCTTGAATTTGGAGTAAAAGTTTTCTGCCAAATGCCGCATGCACCACCTTCCCTCTAGATCCGGCCACCCCCACTCTTCTGACGACTCCTTAATTATGTCGAGAGCACTTAATAATCCTGTGTTGCGATCAGAGATGATGCAAACACCTAAACGCTCTTTCAGGACACCCATCTTCACGTAGCTCAGGAACCACAACCAGCTATCTTTGTTCTCGCTCTCGACCAGTGCGTATGCAATAGGAAGAAGCTGATTATTTTCATCTGCTGCAATTGCCACCAATAGTGTGCCCTAGTACTTTCCAGTGAGAAAGGTACCATCAACTGATAATACCGGGCGACAGTGCCTGAAGGCTTGTATAGTCTGGGCGAATGCCCAGAATAAGCGGTCAAGGATTACCTCATTCGGGTTCTTTGGGTTTTGGCGTTCTCTCCGCCAAATTTGAGTCCTCCTGTTAGCACTTGCTATCTGATGAAGCATTCTGGGGGCATAAGAATAGGCCTCCTCATAGGTTCCATACAAGTTCTGGAATATATTTTCCTTCACACGCCTAGCCTTGCTGTAGCTGACAGGGAAGCCAATCTGATCTTCTGCATCTTTTTGCAAAGCCCTAACACTAATGTTGAGACTTTCCTGCACAATCGTTTCCATCACTTGTGCCACATATCTTGCGTCACATTGCGGTGATTTGAAAGAGTCCCAGTTTGCTCACAGCTATGCTGCACTATTTTTGTGATATGCCATGACTGACATACCCCAGGCTTCAGTCTAGCGAGAACTCTTCCGCGGCAACCTTCCGCGGTGTGGATGCATATGACCTTCAACTCTTTTTTATCAGACTGCTTCACTTTATGCTGGCGGTGGAGGGCGATTGCATACCTATTAATTTCCTAGTAAGCAGACTTCTTGTCTGGGAAAACCTGCCCAACCTCCAGGCTCCCCGCTTCTAGGCCAGAAACAGAGTGAAATTCATTTGTGATGCTCATATCTTGTAAAAACCCAGGTTGCAGTGACACCGCGATCGCCCTCTGGGGAGGAACATTTTCTTCTTCGCTTGACTCGAAAGACGCGGAAGAGTGATCGTCATCATCTAGCGCCTCCGGCAATCCCTCCACGTGTTCACTCATGTCAACGGCCGCAGACCAATATCCTGTGTCATACACAGGTTGGTCGCCCGTCGGTTCCGATGGGCCGATGCTAGGGGCTGATGTGATGGCCAACTCAACCTCACCGCCCCTGCTACTGCATCCGGCAACATCGGTGACTGAAATGAACTCCACATACACCATCGGCTGACCAAACACTGGGTTATTGGGGTTGCTTGCAAACCTCATGTACGACCCCCACGACTGATCACCTGTGACAGGCCGCAAACCCCAACGGGCAGCTGTCCCATCATTTGCTCCGTCAGCGACGAAGGCCTCCATTGTCATTTTCCCCCTGCATCCCTGGGCCAAACACCCCTCGGATGCACCTTCTCACAACTGCGTAACCCACGTTCACCATGTCTCTAACTACAACTGTAGTCGACTCGCACAAGGACACATCCACCCCAAAAGGACCGTCGTGTAAGACGTTCCCATAGTACACTACTAAATTTTCCATAGTACCTAACCAACATACATGTTTACATTTCAAACAATTAGTAACTGAACATTTAATAGTAGTACGATGACAACATTTACATATCATACAACTAAAATAATAATTGTATTTTCGTTACAAATATTCAGTTTGTTTTTAGAATCATTTGCTTAGAATTTCCGGGGTTGTTTGGTTAACGGGTTTTTAGAGATCTATTTTTTTCTCAAACTCGTCTACGAGAGTCACAAACTAACACTCTGTTTGCTTTTCTCTAACTACCCCAAAAATATCCTAAACTGATTCTCGTAACATGCAAAAACCGAGCTTTTGGAAATACGACTGTTAGTAAAAACTAATTTTCTTACAACGGGTTATGACAAAACCGATGGTAATTACTCACTATCCAAACAACCACTAAACATAATAGTACGATAATAACATTTTAATATCATATCAGTAAAAACATTTAATTTCTTCCGGCTTTATATAATTTTTTCATATCATACGATAACAATCATTTATTTACAAATAATAATATTTGCAGCGGCATGCACATTATTTACAACAATACATCAATACAAAAAATATTAACAAAATCACGACGTCATTTTATATCTTAGCTCCAATATGGATGTCCTTGCGAATGCAATTAAGCATCAAAATAGTTCCAATAAATATCCGTCACCAGTACTATATAAACGGAGTCAACCTATTATCACATGAAAATCAATATCACACACAGATTTTTCTTCCTGCTATCAAAAGTATGAAAATAGCACTTGCATGTATGTGGTTATCACCTCAAAAGAGACAGCGAAGATGGAAGCACAATTTCTTCAATCACGTCATCTCCTCCTCGTTTGCTACTAAGATGAATTATTTTACCTAATTACATACATCACATTAGCACCTAATCTTAACATATAAAATTTAGATTATTGCGACATAACAAAGTAGACCTACGGTTTTCTAACTATAGACTTATTAATAAACATACCACATGAAATAACATACCACATGCAATGAACAATTACAGTACAATTTTTTTAATTACCGTATTAAGATTTCCCGCATGTCAATACTAATGGATGCACCTAACATTGATACAACATCTTTAACCTATTCTTCTATAAAAATAGTATAAATGCTACATCTGTCGTCTGAAATTATTTCTAACCCCTGAGCACTACCATCGCATAGCTAATAACGAGCTAAAATACGAACTAATTACCATCCTGCATGCACAAAAAAATCAATGTATTGCAAATCTCATACCTTGATCTTGAACTTCGTAGTTCACTTTGCTACACAAATCCTACTCCTGAAGCTCTAAATGACTCCAAAAAGTGATGAAATAATACCTAACTCAACAGAGAACACATAGTTATGAACTAAACGAAAAGAGTACAAACTTCATGCATGCGAACGAAACCAACAAAAATGGATAGATCTTACCTTCGTCTATCTTTTCTTCAACTTCAGCATATTCAAAATCCAACTCTAAATCGCCCTAAATCATGAGTGGAAGTTCCTAGTGAGTTTTGCTTTCTCTCTGTTCTTGCACGCGGAGAGTAGAAGAGGAGGCCAGAGTGTGCTTGCGTGTGAGTGATCGGCACGGAGCATACGCATACTATATAAAAGGAAGAGGATCCCTGTAGTGTCGGCACAACAGGTTTCCACAGCCTCGGATTCCCGCAGCATGTGAGTGTCCTGCAGTGCCGTCATATCCGCTGAGGCAAAAGAAGGAAAAGCCGGAGTGATTCCCGGGCAGTAGCATCGCCAAAGCAACCACTTCGGCACAAAGGGTCAAATTTCATAGATTCCTGCGCGTGGGAATGAGTGCTGACTGCAGGGGAATCAGCGCCGTATGCGGACGCGCATGCAGCACCTGGCCGCCTCCGCTAGTGGCGGGAGGGCCCGCGCCTCGGCCCGCGAGCAGTAGCAGCTGTCGGCCAGCAGTGCCGGCTAGATGAGGCCGCCTCACGCAGTGGCGGCGAGGCCCACTGGCGGGGCCCGCGCGCAGCGGGGCCTATTGGCCAGCCAGCGACCGCGCCAGGGTTGGCCACCTCCGGCAGTGGCGGCGGGGCCCACCTGCCCCCCCCATTCCGTCGCGGCTCGGTGAGGCGCTAGGGTTCCCGTTCGCCTGTGTGGCCGCTGAGGGAGTCCTGGATTAGGGGGGTATCCGGACAGCCGGACTATATACATCGTCCGGACTATCGAAGCGTGAAGATACAAGACTCAAGACTTCGGCCCGTGTCCGGATGGGACTCTCCTTTGCGTGGAAGACAAGCTTGGCGATCCGGATATTATATTTCCTTCCTTGTAACCGACTCCATGTAAACCCTAGCCCTCTCTGGTGCCTATATAAACCGGAGAGGATGGTCCTTAGAAGGGCGATCACAATTACAATCATACCATCATAGGCTAGCTCTGAGGGTTTAGCCTCTATGATCTCGTGGTAGATCTACTCTTGTACTACTCATATCTTCAATATTACTCAAGCAGGAAGTAGGGTTTTACCTCCATCGAGAGGGCCCGAACCTGGGTAAACATTGTGTCTCTTGCTTCCTGTTACCATCAGCCTAAGACGCTCAGATCGGGACCCCCTACCCGAGATCCGCTGGTTTTGACACCGACATTGGTGCTTTCATTGAGAGTTCCTCTGTGTCATCGCCGAAAGGCTTGATGGCTCGTCTCGTTGTCAAAGATGACATCATCTCTGGAGGAACGCTGGCTGTAGGCCAGATCCTCTGACTCGGCGGCTTCATTATGGCCGCCCCATTGGCTGTCGCGCCAACGATGGCCTCTCGGGTCATCACCCATAACCTTCACGTCAATTCGGAGCTTGCCGAACAGATGGATCCAGTAGAGCTCTCCTCTCTTAATGAGCTCCTGGATCGCATCGCCGCTTTGGGAGTTGCAACGTACTATGACCGGATTGGGCTTAAACCCGACCAGAGGGACATTAAATCCCCGCCGGCCACCCATGAGATAGCGGTAGTGGAGGAACCACACACGGGTCGCCCCTCAACTTTGAGGATGAATTATGTCCGGATCACCGAACTCAGTAAGCTGAACACCTACTCAAAGGAAGACATGACCCGAGTCCCGGACTTAGAGTTGGGCATCAGGCCGAAGAGATCGGGTGATACTCCGGACCTCAAACTGTCGGGCTCGGAACCTCCCGTGCCCCTGGGTGTCAGATCGGATCAAGATCCGGGTTCGGCCAACGACACTCGCTTAGACTGAAACCGTCTCCCCCGCATCAGGCAAGAGCCCCTGGAGACGGTACACCATTACTGGGCCAGATTCCTCCTTGCGCTTAACAAGGTCGAGGACTGCCACGAGGAGGACATAGTCTCACCTTTTTGCAAAAACTGCACAAACAAAGGACTCCTTAATGCTATAAGCCGCCGTGACATAGCACACTTTGCGGGCTTAGCGACCATATTACAGAAGTACTGTGCGTTGGAAAGCGCCTGGAAAACCCAAACGGAATTTTGGGATAGTACGACCCTCACTAGAACCTTGGTCCGAACTAGACGGCCGAACTCTTGTAAGTCGACCAATTCAATCCCCAAGAAACCAAAACCCACCCGAGGGCGTGGAACCGTATTGGAAGGATGGCTCAATGGGCCATGTAAGCTTCATGGTACGCCGGATGCAACACCAACCCATAGCCTTAGGGCATGTTGGATACTCCGGCAGGTAGCTAAAAGTGGCGAGGATCTCCTCGAGAGCCATAAAGCCGAACAGCATCCCGCCAAGGAAGACAATACGGTACTAACAGTCTTCGAGACTTTCGCCTCAAACAATAGGCGCAAACGAGCTCATCGAAGCTCTGCTGAAATCTGCCATGTGGCAATAGTAAATCTATGGAACGACACTGCCATAACCTTCAATGCCAGTGACAAGCCACAATTCCAGACCGCCCGGACACCAGCCGCTTTGGTCCTTAGCCCAATAGTGGACGGCTTTCGGATCACTAAAGTGCTCATGGACGGCGGAAGCGGATTAAACCTGATCTACGAAGAAACACTCAAGAAGATGGAAATTGATAAAGGCCGCATTGAGCAAAGCGACACAACCTTCAGGGGAATTATCCCTAGTCGGGAGGCACGGTGCGCGGGGAATATCACACTCGATGTGGTATTCGACACCCCAGAGAATTACAGGTCCGAAGAAATCATATTCCATGTGGCCCCTTTCAGCAGCGGATACCACACCCTTCTAGGGCGGGACGCGTTTGCAAGCTTTCAAGCCATACCCCATTACGGGTACATGAAGCTTAAAATGCCTGGACCCAGTGGAATCATCACTCTAGCTAGTGATCTTGACGTCGCACTCCGCGCCGAAAACAAAACCGCAGCACTAGCCTTGGAAGCACTGTCTGAAGCCCTAGCGGCGGAAGAATTAACAACGCTGCACGCCATCATGGACAGGGACGACGTGATACTCGACAAACGACCCAAGTCCACCTCATTTAAGCCCGCATATGAAATAGTCAAATTCCAAGTCCACCCTACAGACCCCATGAAGACAGCCTCCATCGGGACACAGTTAAGCCCCACTATGGACGCCGCACTGCGAGACTTCTTACGCGAGAATTGGGACATTTTCGCCTGGAACCCATCGGACATGCCGGGCATCCCGCGCGAATTGGCCGAACACAGCCTTAACATACTGAAGGGATACAAACCCGTCAAGCAGACCCTAAGGAAATTTTCAGAGCCCAAACAACAAGCCATGGGGAAGGAGCTAGCCAAGTTACTTGAGGCCGGATTCATCAGAGATATCAAACATCCGGATTGGATGGCGAACTTGGTAATGGTACCAAAGAAGTACAAATCCTGGCGCCTGTGCGTCGACTTCAAAGACCTTAACAAGGCTTGCCCCAAGGATCCCTTTCCCCTCCCTCGCATCGATCAAATCATCGATGCCACAACAGGACACGACTCGCTGTGTTTCCTCGACGCATACTCTGGATACCATCAAATAAAGATGGCAGAGTCCGACCAAGCTGCTACAGCTTTCATAACGCCATATGGCCCTTTCTGCTTCAACACTATGCCTTTCGGGCTCAAGAATGCCAGAGCAACCTATCAACACATGATTCAAACATGCCTGGAAAAGAAAATCGGCAAAATAGTGGAGGCATACGTGGACGACGTAGTCATAAGAACAAGACACGTCGAAACCCTAATAGATGACTTGAGGCTTACGTTCGACAACCTACGAACATACGACACCAAGCTGAATCCGGAATGCATTTTTGGCGTCCCCTCTGGAAAACTGCCGGGCTTCATCGTTTCCAATAGAGGAATTGAAGCTAATCCAGCAAAAATCCGAGCTTTGTCATAGTTGGCCATACCAACAGACCTCAAACACATCCAGAAACTAGCTGGATGCGTGGCTGCTTTGAGTTTCTTTATCTCCAGGCTAGGAGAAAAGGCATTGCCTCTTTACCGCCTTCTTCGGGGCACCGAACACTTCGTGTGGACGGATGGAGCCGCGGCTGGACTCGATGAAATAAAGACCTTATTGGCCAATAATCCAGTCCTAACAGCGCCAAATATCGACGAACCTATGCTGCTGCACATATCTGCAACACATCAAGTTGTAAGCGCAGTACTCGTCATCGAACGAGAGGTTGACGGATACAAATTCCCGCTACAAAAGCCGGTTCACTACGTATCCATGGTCCTCACCCCATGCAAATCCCGATACCCACACTATCAAAAAATAGCATATGCGGTCTTCATGGCATCCCGAAAGCTACGACACTACTTTCAAGAGTGTCCGATTACGGTGGCCTCCGAAGTACCACTAAACGATATAATAAATAACCGCGATGCCACGGTCCGGATCGCTAAATGGGCCATTGAGCTCCTTCCGTTCGACATAATATACAAGCCTCGGCGGGCTATCAAGTCGCAAGTATTAGCTGACTTTGTCGCCGAATGGACGGAAGCCGAACTCCCTAAAGAGTACGGCGCATACTCTAACCGGATCATGCACTTCGACAGCTATAAAATGCTGGCCGGATTGGGAGCAGGCGTAGTTCTAACGTCTCCCACCGGAGACACGGTCCAATATGTCCTCCAGATCTTATACACAGACTCCAACAATGCAGCCGAATATGAGGCTCTGTTGCACGGTCTTCGGATGGCAGTCTCTATGGGCATTCAACGCCTAGAGGTGCGTGGGGATTCAAACCTTGCAATATCCCAAATAAACGGAGACTTTGATGCCAAGGATCCAAAAATGGCGGCCTACCGTAATGCCGTCCTTAAAATGTTAGCTCGGTTCGAGGGGCTCGAATTTCACCATGTGGCTCGAGGAAACAATCAAGCGGCAGACGTACTTGCTCGCATCGGTGCTAAATGTGACCCTGTCCCACCTAACATATTCTTGGAAAGGCTGTTCAAGCCATCCGTGGTATGGGAAGGGGAGTCCGGCAATAACAGCTCGGATCCGAATACGTCCCCAAATTCCGAACTAACAGACACAATCGGAGGCTCTACCACCGAAATAACAACGTCAGCCCATGAAATAATGGCCGTCATTGCCCTGTGGACTGAACCCTTCTTGGCCTACCTAAATAGGAAGGAGCTCCCCGAAGACCAAAATGAAGCATGCTGCATCGTCCGGCTTTCTAAAGCTTACAAAGTCCATGAAGGGGAACTCTATAAGAAAAGTGCGACCGGAGTGCTTCAAAGGTGCATCTCCGAAGACGAAGGGCGGCAGCTCTTGGCTGAAATCCATGCCGGACTGGGCGGGCACCACGCCACGGCTCGAGCACTAGTCAGCAAGGCCTTCCATACAGGTTTCTATTGGCCTACGGCCCGAGCAGACGCACAGGACCTTGTCAAACATTGCGTCGGTTGCCAGCTCTTTGCCAGTCAGAGTCATATGCCCCCTACCGCTCTCCAAACAATCCCCATAACTTGGCCCTTCGCGGTCTGGGGGCTGGACATGGTTGGACCCCTTAAAGGGGGAAGCCACAAGAAAAAATACCTATTGGTCATGGTAGATAAGTTCACCAAATGGATAGAAGCCAAACCAGTGAAAACGGCCGAATCTGGACCAGTAATCGACTTTATATCCGGGGTCGTACACCGATACGGTGTCCCCCACAGCATCGTCACTGATAATGGCTCAAATTTCACGGCCGATGAGGTGAAATCTTGGTGCGGCAAAATGGGCATTAAGCTCGACTATGCTTCCGTCTACCATCCTCAAACAAATGGCCAGGTCGAACGGGCAAACGGTCTCATCATGAGTGGCATCAAACCCAGACTAGTGCGATCCTTGACAGAGTCAGATACTCATTGGGTCGAGGAGCTCAACTCCGTACTCTGGGGGCTGCGGACCATGCCGAATCGCACCACCGGATATACACCATTTTTTATGGTGTACGGTGCGGAAGCAATACAACCTTGCGACATAATACATGATTCGCCACGCTTACGCACGTACGAAGAAAAGGAAGCCGAGTTAGATCGGCAGGATAACTTGGACGCCCTGGAGGAGGAGCGTGATGTCGCCAAGGCCCGTTCCGCATTCTATCAGCAACAGGCTCGACGATACCATAGCAGAGAAGTTCGGGCCAAAACTTATAATATTGGCGAACTCGTTCTACACTTACCGGAGAAGACGAAGGACAAGCTCAAACCCAAGTGGGAAGGCCCCTTCGTCATCGACCAAGTTCTCACCGGAGGAGCATACCGCTTACGTAATGCGTCCGATAACAGACTCGAGCCGAACCCATGGAACGCGGCCAGACTCCGGAGATTCTACGCCTAGCGCTGAACTCAGTGTTTGTCTCCTCACCTCCTCTTTTTTATTCATGCTCCCTCCCTCTTCCTTTATCGATCTTTTTCTCTTCACACAAAGTATTTCATACAGTACGGACTCCCGGATTGTTCCGGCCGCACTATGTGTGTAAACAATACCTGGGGGCTTCCTATACGGAAGCTAAAATATAAATTACTCTAAAGGCTTTTTGCCCATCACACATGAGTTTCTTTTTATGTGTGCCTTTTCTTCACCATTATATGCATCGATATGACTTAAGACGTGGCCAAGCTGGGTTGCCTGGCTCCTGTGTTTATGCCCTACATTCCCGTTAATTCGGCTAGGGCATAAGGGGAGCACCTCTGCGATTGTTACTGCCGGTTGAGCCGGATGTGTACCTCAGACTGGGTGAAGCCGAAAGCTAGTTTCCTTAAGAGAATATTCGGTCGGTGAACAAAAGATGTTTTCGTTTATCATAATATAAATCCCTAGAAGTTTTGTATCCTGCGCCTTTGTCCGTAGTCCGGGCATGTGCTTTGCCGCGTGCACCCCCAGGGAAAGGAACCCCTAACGGAACTATTCTCCCTGGAAGATGTTTCTTACTATCCATGTAATATAACATAACTAGTTGGGTACTTGTCTGTTTAAGCACTTATGACCCCTACGCCTGGTCTCCATGCATACCCCGGTTTGGTACAACTGAGCAGGTATTCGGACACACCTCGGACTATAGGATCCGGGGGCTAAAGCGAAAAGGTCCGCCATGACAAATGATTTTAATCCGGCCAGGGGTTACCTATGCCCATTAAATTACACAGTCATTTGGACTGACTATATTCCCCCTCTATGCCATCCAACAGGCTATCTAGTTTACAATTTTGTTGAGAATACTTAGCGGCTAATGCTACCTGGTCATATACCAGACTTACGGGAATTTCTTGCCCATCGGGCCCCGCTGGTCCTACTTCGGCCATATGGTTTGGGTCCAGCTTGGTGTAGCGCGTCTTCACCATTGCGCAAGCTTCTCTTGCACCTTGCCGGCATGCTGATATCTTCCACAGCTGGAAGCGCCGCCGGGCTCCTTGAAGCAGGTCCACAAGCTCCCCTACGCCATTTGGCAGGAGGCTTGATGGCCACAAGGCCTGAGCAACGACGTGCATCACCCGCCGAGCTCGCTCGTGCAACTGTGAAAGTTCTTGCAGTACATCACCTGTAGATGAGGGCATCTCCTCCTCGGGGCGACCCGTTAACATTCCTACAAGCAAAATTCTTTCAATACACTTCCTCGCCGAACTATCATATAGTTCATCTAGGCACTCACCATAAATGCCGCGTCGAAGCCTTTTATTCTCCTTTACGGAGTCCGCCAGCTGGGCGCGGACGTCTTTTAACTCTACGTCCAGCCGGACATTGGCATCTTGAAGATTGTTTTTCTCCTGCCGCACTTGTGTGAGAATGCGCTCGCCAGCCTTTAGTTGCCTCTGGAGATGCGATTCATCATCTCTCTCTCCATCCGGATTCACTCCGGGGTTATCTGCAGAATTTTCTGTTTGTCACACCAACCAGTTGCTAACTAGTACATTTTCGTACAATCGAGATAAAATGTTACCGTATGAGGCCTTCTGGGATTCCTATAGCTTGGCAACTGTGGCCCTTAGTTGGGTCTTGCACTCTTCTAGATCCCGAGACAATTGCTCATTCTTATCTACAAGAACCTGCGCATAAATTGATACTTAAAACTGTTGTTCCAACCATTTCAAGTCTCAGGGGCTACTGCTATACATACTTATCACAATTTCTTACCCGTATATCTTTGGTATACTGGTTCGTCGCTTGGGCAAGTCCGCCTTGAGCAGCCCGGACGTATGCGTCTGCCGAATTGAAGGCATTAAAGGCCTCTTCAAAAAAGATGTTGTTCTGAAGCATGGCCCTCCGGCGCCGGTGATTCATGGCGCTCTCCACTCCGGAGTTTGTGGCCGAAAACATATCCGCATCCTCTGTCGGAGGACTATGCGGCATTGGCCCTATGTCCGCCTCCTCTCTTGAAGTTGGTTCTGGAGCCCAACTAGTGGAGGCGTGGTTGGCAGGATCCTCTGATACAATCCGGATACCCCTCTTCCTACTAGGATGTAAAGGGCGCTGTTACACTCCAAGTAACAATCATTACATGACAAGTTGTTTCCTTACCTTTGTAGAGGCGTGTCGGCCCTAACCGCCTTCCTCTTGAGCCTACCCAATCTGGACGCCTTTGGCTGATGGGTCCCTAGGGGCTCGGCCCTGCGCTTCGAATGTCGCTTCTGCAAAAGCACGACGCATCAGGGATAAAGCGTGACATCAGGAAAGAGTCTTCTTCGGAGGATCGGATTTTTCGGCTTGGCTTACGCGCTACGAAGGTAGCAGTCCGGGATAATCAGCAGTAATAGCCACTGAGGCGCCGTCACGGCTCGCCCGATAAAATATCCCGTTGACAAGCTCCACGGCCGCATCTGGGTATACTTCGAGTCCTGGATCCAGGGCCCTTTCGGGGTCCTCTGGCTGCGGGGAAGGGCTGGAGATTCCTTCTACGGCCCTCCTCAGTTCCTGCTTGGAAATATCGAGGCAGGTAACCTTAGCAAAGAACGCCACGATAAGTGAAGCGAGAACATAAATGACGACTTACCCAGTTTGGGGGATTGTACATGGAGAATCCGACTCGCGGTTTGATATGAAGGAAGTCTTCCTCTTCTCCTTTGTATAGATCGGACAATATCCTTGCCAGAGCAGTGGCGGAGTCCGGACCCTTACGACCGCAGCGGGTGACATCGTCTGTCCCGTTGTAATGCCACATGGGATTGCCCCGATATTGAAGCGGTTGCACTCCCCGCATTATGCATATTGCCACGACCTCGACTATCGTCAGTCCGGATTTGGCCAGTAACTTTATCCTGCTCATCAGGAAATGTATTTCCTTGGAATCCTCTTCTTGGGGGCCTCGAGGGCACCAATTTAGACGTGCCCTCAGCGGGGCGTTGCTGAACTTGGGGAGTCCTGTCCGGACTGGATCCGGAAGGGGAGCATCGTCAATATAAAACCACTCTGAAGCCCAGTTATCTAGTGCCTTCTTCGGAGTGCCGGATAGGCATCCGGTCTCAGCGATACGCCATACTTTGGCCCTGCCCACTTGACATAGGGATTCTCCTTGGTTGTGGGGGATAAGGCAGAACAACTTCTTCTACAATCCGAATTGAGCCTCGCAACCTAGAATAGCTCAGAAAGGGTGACATACCCTGCTATATGTAGTACGGAGGCTGGGGTAAGGTTGTGCAACTGGAGGCCGTAGAACTCCAGGAGCCCACGAAGGAATGAATGAATAGGAAACCCGACGCCCCTTAACAGATGCGGAATAAGGCATATTCGCTTCTCTGGAGATGGATTGGGAAATCTCTCCGCTTGTTCTCTGCCGTTATAGGTGGCCACTCCGGCTCGGACAGGGACCATGAACGCCAGCGGGAGGAGTCCTTGGGTTTGTAACTTTATCAAACGGCTATGAGAAACTGAACACTCTCCCCAGTCCCCCGGCTTGGGGCAAGGGGAGCGAGCAGGAGAGCTGCGACGACCGGCCATGTTGGAATGGTTTTTTCTGGGCACTCTGTTGGATGCTTGTTCGAGGAGGGAGAGTGAGGTTTGGATCTGGGAATCCCCGTCTCTTTAAATAGACGGTTAGCCCAAAGGACCGAGGGTGGCGAATGCAAAAATGCCTCGACTACTCGCATTCGCTCGACACGTGGAAATGGTCATTATTGAAGCACTGAAGCCGAGGAGTACAACATTGATGAGATGCTGGACACTGTTCGTCGTGGTGGGTACATTGGAGTATTCGGAGAAGGAACCCGCCTTGCAATGCCGAAGACAAGACTGCGCGCCGGACTCATCGTCATTGAAGCCTGGTTCAGGGGCTACTAAGGGAGTCCTGGATTAGGGGGTATCCGGACAGCCGGACTATATACATCGTCCGGACTATCGAAGCGTGAAGATACAAGAATCGAGACTTCGGCCCGTGTCCGGATGGGACTCTCCTTTGCATGGAAGACAAGCTTGGTGATCCGGATATTATATTTCCTTCCTTGTAATCGACTCCATGTAAACCCTAGCCCTCTCCGGTGCCTATATAAATCGGAGAGGATGGTCCTTAGAAGGGCGATCACAATTACAATCATACCATCATAGGCTAGCTCTGAGGGTTTAGCCTCTATGATCTCGTGGTAGATCTACTCTTGTACTACTCATATCTTCAATATTAATCAAGCAGGAAGTAGGGTTTTACCTCCATCGAGAGGGCCCGAACCTGGGTAAACATTATGTCTCTTGCTTCCTGTTACCATCACCCTAAGACGCACAAATCGGGACCCCCTACCCGAGATCCGCCGGTTTTGACACCGACATCCGCCTCCTGCGGTGGCGGCAGGGCCCGCCGCCTCCTGGCGTGGCGGCAGGTGCCATGTGTCGCCTGCCGCATCTGCCGCCACCGCTGTGGGGGTCCTTTTTGTCAAATCAATTTGCAGGTAGTCCTTTTTGTCAATTCCATTGACAACGTTGTCACTGGACCGTACAACATGCCAGTACCGAGGTCATCAAGACCGAGTGCGGCGCCGTCGTCCAGACCGAGCGAGGCGGGTAGAAGCCAAGGGCAGTGGGGGGAGGGTCCGAGTACTACAACGACATTGCCACGTCATGACTCATCTCTGCCACTACATCGCTCTTCTTCAGTGCTGCTTCATCAGGGGCAGACACCGCAGGACCATGGCATGGGCTTGGATTCGATGCCCGAGCTGTATCTTTCCCCAAACCCATATGCATACACAGGATATGGCACATACACTCAAGGTGAGGGATCTCAGCCGTATCTCTCCACCCGAGGGATCTCCATGCCCGAGGAGACTCGTGTCCCAGATTTAAACCAGTACCAGGTAGAATGTCTAGACAGTACATGCCAGGGATCTGATCAGGTAGTCATGTTTACATTTTAATGCATTTATAGTGATATTACATATTATCCTCTAACAGTTTTTTTACAATGTTTCTATGTGCAGGACATACCTGATGTAAATTGGGACGATGACTACACCCAACCTAGCCTCAACATACGCATACAGGGATCATCACATTATGATGGCGACAATGTTAACACAGTAGATACGGATTTCTTCAGAGAGGATGTTATTGGCCCATATTTTATCCCTGGGGAGTCACAACAACCATACGCCTACAATTACGCATCAGGTTCGCAACAAGGATTACAGACTCCACCACCTATGCAGGAGTCGCAGACACAGGGAGACCAATTGGAGTACGATCGCGATCTTCGTGTAACTCGACCACCTAATCGCTTGGAGCTTTCCGGTCCGAAGGGAAGGCCAGGTGGTCGTTGTCGACTACAATGATTCATCTATCTACATGTGCGACCCATTGTATCTACATATGTCAGTATCAGACTTTCCGACTTATGTATGAAACATTATGTATGCTGAAATAAAAATGCACCTGTCCCGTTAAATTCAGATGTACTTGCATTATTAGTTTGTGCTTGTTGTACTTGTTGCACGACGTTCGATAATTAGTGGAGGGAAATAAAATGCTACATTTTATTGTAAAACAATATTTTTTCATTAAGACATGGTACAACTAAAATTAAGATACATCATACGATTGAAATGAAGCTACATTTAAGTACTGAAATAAAGCTACACTAAACTGCAGAAATTAAGATACAAACGATTGCGAAATAAAGCTACACAAAACTGCAGAAATTAAGTCACTAAACTCACACATCGTCCCCCACGTCCCTCTGTCCAGCGTTCAGAACCACCACAATCTTTCCCTTTGAGGACGTAGCTTAAAAACTACATGAAGGCATCATCGTCATCCTCCGCCGATGCAAAACTCTTGCCCTTCGAGGACGCAGAATTCTTGCCCTTGGACGATGCAGAACACTTGCCCTTCAAGGACGCGGAACTCTTGCCCTTGGACGATGTAGAACTCTTGCCCTTCGAGGATGCACAACTCGGAAGCGGCGGCATGAAGATATCATCATTGTCCTCACTTTCTTCAGTCCATAAAAATGGATGCTTTGTTGCAGTCCTTCTGAAAGTTTCACTCTTCGACTCCACTACCTTCTTCCACCTTTTATGCAACCTAAGAAGTTCTATACGCACCTCCTCATAAGTCCTTTCAGGCCACCCAGACCTATGTAATTCGTGGGCCAATTCATTCATTATGGTGTCACTACCGGTGAGTTCGTCCCATGGAACTATCCTATTGTCCATCCTGAAATCAGTGGCTAGCCTCAGAAAACATCTTCTCATCCCAGGGTGAAAACTATGATCAAAAGGATAATGGGACATCTTGACTACACTACACTACACTGCTTATTCACCTCCATGTGAAGGGGGTTGGCGGGAAGAGGATGGGTGGACGGTAGCCTTGGTGTCTCCTTTTATAGGCTTAGACGACAAATGATGGCGAAAAAATAAGCGCGAACGGACGAAATTAGGCTGGAAATTTTTGGATCCCTGTAGTGTCGGCACAACGGGTTCCCGTAGCGAGTGAGTGATTCCTGCAGTGCCATCGCATCTGCTGAAGCAATAGCCAGAGTGATTCCCGCAGTGCTGTCGCATCTGCTGAGGCAAAAGAAGAAAAAGCCGGAGTGATTCCTGGGCAGCAACAGGGCATCAATGTTGTCACTCATTATATTCCCGCCCGTGAAATTCGTCGTCCTCCGCGCGTGGGAATCAACCCAGTCTGCAATAGCTAGCCCGTGAAATTCGTCGTCGTCGCGCACGCGGGAATCATCCCAGTCTGCAATAGGACAGGCTGTCGGGCCGCATGCAGCACAAATAGTGTGGCCGCCTACTGCAGTGGCGGCATGGACCGCAGTCTCGTCGCGCGTGTAGCTGTACCTGTCGGCCTGGGCGCGGCATGGGCAGCCGAGGCCGCCTCACGCGGTGGTGGCAGGGCCCACCTAGCCTTGCCCGTCCCGTCCTGGCTCGGGCCACTATACGAGAAACATTTTACCGGGCGGCCGCCTCCTAGCGTGGCGGCAGGTTCGGCCGCCTCCAGGAGTGGCGGCAGGTGTCGTGGAATTAACACGTCATATGTCCTCATGAAAGGACTTAGTCATGGAGCCATCGCGATGGGTTAGCTTGAAGGGGTTAAACCGGACAAGGGACACGAGAGTTTTATACTAGTTCGGCCCCTTCAATGAAGGTAAAAGCCTACGTCTAGTTGTGATGGAATTGATTGGGTTTCGATGACCAGGGAGCAAATACGCTTTGCCTGGGTCTCGAATTGTTGTTTCTTGTCCCTGAACCGCCGCCGGGTTGTCCCCTTATATACATGGGTTGACGCCCGACCGGTTTCCAGAGTCCCGAGGCCGGCTCATACAAGTGTCCGGCTCGGTCTCTCCTTTCCTAGCTTACAATACAAGTTACATAACCCTGGCGGTTTACCACTATGGGCCCTAATCCGCTTTTGGGCTCCGGCCCTCTATGCTTTATTAGTAAAGCGCCATCTTCTGGGTCTTCGTGAGCTTCAATATAGTTGAAGGTGAACCGGCCCCTCCTGGGCGGTTTACGCTCAGTAGTTATATCCCCAACATTAGGCCCCAGATTGATTTGAACCTGTTCATGTCAATCTTCAATACTTAAAGAAATTATGTGAACATCTCCTTATATTTCTCGTAAACCGCCATGATGTCTTCTCCTGTAAACTTTGTTAAACTGCCGTGACGTCATCCTCTGGACACAACAACGGATCATCATGACGTCATCTCTGTATAAAAAGATTAGAAAGATTCCCTTCATTAATGGTATCCTGAAGATCGAGGTGACAGCCGCGCCCACTTTTGCCGCTTCAGGCTCCTCGATTCTCGCACCTACCACTTATCCCTTTCTCCTTATAAATAAAGCCGGGGGTATTTCCATTCTCTCCCCTTTCCTCTTCGCCTTGTCTTCCTCCTCGCGACCCGACGAACTCAAGCGCCGCTGCCGCCGTCGACCTTCAACTCTGCATCGACCAGGCCACTGCATCAACCTGAAACGCTCTAGAGATCCGCACTCTCCTCCGCTGCTCCTGAGAACCCGGTGAGTTTTCTTCCCTTAACCCTAGATCTCCATTAGGGCGTCCTGTTCATCTGCGTTCAACCGTGTTCATCTATGTTCGTCAGTGCTTCTCTGCCTTTCTCTTGGCCTTTTTACTGAACTTAGCTAAGTTTGATAGTTTCCTTTTACGGCTAGATCCATAGTTTTAATCTGCCATACTGTAGTATCTTCCTGTTTATGAAAAAATCCTCTCTAGACTTTCTCTGTTCTACTTAACGCCATTGTAGGTCGCAAAATTTTTTCTTTACTGAAGCACGGTAGATCCAAGACTACACTATTATTTTGTGAAACCTGTTTCTGCAACACTTAGCAAATTTCAGCTCTACCTCTTCTAGTTAAGGGCGGTTTAACCTTAAATAGTTGATAATCCGCCATATACCATTAGCCCTTACTTAAACCGCCATCTTGACTTGAATAGTAATTTCCGGTTTATCTCACATATAGGCTTTAATCAGATTCCCCGGTTTAACACCAATTAGTGCTCCTGAACCGTCAATTGTAAACTGGCCTTCGCTTTCCTTTTGCAGTTTGCTTTTCAAGATGACCAAGCAATTCTCTGCTTGCAACTAGGTTCCATCCCGGATCACGGAAACACAAGTCAACGGATATGTTGTAACGGGCGCTTTAGCTTCAAAAAATGTCCTTCAATGGCGAGTTCCTGGCCCTGAGTGCCTTTCTGAGCCTCAAGATGGAGAAGTTATTGTTTTTATGCAGCACCTAGACCGGGGCTTCAGCCTTTCTGGATCAATTTTTTTTTGGGATGTCCTTGCTAGCTTTCAACTCCATCCACAGGATATTGGGCCAAATTCTGTATCCAATATATGCAACTTTCAAGTATTCTGTGAAGTTTACCTTCAAGAAGAACCGTCTGCTGAGCTCTTCCGGGACTTTTTCCATCTAAACCGCCGAACTGAGTTCTCTGATGGTCCTAACA
Source organism: Triticum timopheevii (assembly GCA_963921465.1). Lineage (NCBI taxonomy): Eukaryota > Viridiplantae > Streptophyta > Magnoliopsida > Poales > Poaceae > Triticum > Triticum timopheevii. The sequence continues at coordinate 462,694,513 of OY997262.1, read as the reverse complement.
CGGAACTTGGTGGGGTGTCAATCCAGAAGAGGAAAGAAATTGATTTCCCTCATGCAAAACACCACAACCATCCCAAAGACTAGAACCAAACTTGGTTCTACTGCCAGAACACTGCCCCTACTGGAGAAAATCCTTTGCTGGGTTACTGCCCTCACCGGCTTAGCAATTTCCACCCGTTACCTCAATGATTAACTGCCAAAGAACGACAAACTTATGCACCTCAACTCGCCAAGGTCCGGGCTCTCCTAGCCAATAGTTTGACTGGTGTTGATCTCGTTTGCTGCTGGGTTTCGTGGCATATCCTGCCCTTAAGTCGCCGCTCCGGATTAATGCATGAGTATACCGGCAACGCCAAGGACCCTCAACGGTTTAACAAAATAGAAATGACCGATGGTGAAGTCACTGAAAGTGTGAAGAAGATGCTTGACGAACCGATCGCCACATGCAGCCAAACTGGGCTGCTCCCTTTTTACACCTCCAACAAACCTCCAGCGGTAAAAATTGTAATCTTGTGACTTTTTGATCCGCCTCCGCTTGAACCATGTTGTAATATTCCTTTGTTTAATTTCAAAGGCCAACAACTCCTTCTGGAAGAGGAAAACTCAAGATAAACCGGCTAGGTCTCCTCGTACGAAGAGCAAGGTTACAAAGAGAGCAGCCAAGAAGAAAACCGCCGAGTCTTCTGATCCGCCAGAAGATATTGACGAATCGGATCAAGAGGTAGAACTTGACTCCCTTGGTTCCTTTTTCATACACCTTATTGACAATGACTATTCCCAGGATGATGCGGAGGCCAGCCGTGCGAACCATGTAGAGGTAATCTCTCTTTCCTCTGATTCAGATCTTGTGTCGGTTCAAAGATTTCACCATGCAGTTCGGAAAGTAAAATACTCTCACCCTCTTGCTTATTTGGATCCAAAATTTTCTTTGAAGACACAGCAACCTGAAGGGCGTCGCACCACCCGGCACAACGGCCAACAAGTCACTTATTCCGTTTTACTATACACCAATCCGGAAGCGTCGCCCAGAGGTTTCTTGTTCTCCCAAAATTTTTTATCCTTTGAAGGGTTGCTTCCAATACCCACTTAATCCGTCTGATCCAAATTATCAGGATTCTTCCAATTCATCTGGCGGTTCATCAACTACTCAGCTGCCTCCCCTTAAAACCATCTCTGGGTAAGTGTACTGCCCTTCATCTTTTTCCTTCATATTTCGGTTTACCGTGCTAATCTTTGTTTTGATATCGCAGTGCCAAAGCCCGACTGAGCAAGAAGGCTAAAACCAGTACCCCCATTGGTGAAGTTGAACCGGAGAGTGCTCTTGAGGGCACCGGTAGAAATACTGATGTCATGGATGATTCCGCCCCACAAGGTGAGAACACTGAAGCTAATCCGCTGGAAGCTGACCCGGCCACTCACATTGATCTAGCAAGCCCTCATGCTACTCCTCCGAGCCCAGCTGCTGATCCGCCGAGCCCAGCTGCTAATCCTCCAAGTCCAGCCAGGGATACCGTCAATCCGCCAAGTCCACCAAAAGGTGATGATGATGATGTTGTTATTACTGGCACGGGTCACACTAGTCCTGGTAATCCGGTTGTCTTGTCCAAACATACTGCCAAGGAGGAATTCACTGCTATGGGCAAGGGGAAAGGGAAGATCGATTTATCCAACTTCATTAACCTTAGTGCCGAGGAACTTCATTCTGGATTTTTAAACCGCCTCTACACCAGCCGTGACTTTGAAGCCGGTTTAGTGAACCTGATGAAGGAACGTTATGAGGTAATCTTCAAAAACGCTTTGAAATTTACTTTATTCTGTATATCTCTTCCATTGTAGCCCCCAAGGGCCGGTTTATCTCTTGAAGATAAACCGGGACTTCGATATAAAGAACACTTCAACTGAGTAGCCCCCAAGGGCCGGTTTGTCTCTTGAAGACAAACCGGGACTGTCTGTCCTTGTTAATTGCCTTTACTTATAACTGATCAATTGTGCATTAGCCCCCAAGTGCCAAGCTTAATACCTGGATTGAGCCTAGGGACTTGAAAATACTCACTTTAAAAAGCAATCCACATTAGCCCCCAAGTGCCGAGTGTATAACTTGTTATGTGCTTGGGACTTTAACAACTTCATCTTCTGACGTTTGCAGACTGATAAAAATATCAAAGAATCTCAAATCGCCGACCTTCAAGAAAACATCAAGTCCCAGCAAGAAGAGACCTCTAAAGCCAAAGAGGAGCTAAAGGGTGTTTTGACAACCATGGAGCAATTGAAGGATGGTTTCAAAAATGAACGCACCAACTGGGAAACTGAGAAGGTTGCTCTGTTGAAGCGGGCTGAAGATGCCGAAGCAGCTCTTAAGCCGGTGGCGGAAGAGCTGACAGGGCTAAAACATCAAGTGAATGCTATGACTTCTGCAATGTTTGGTAAGTACTTTGTCATAGCCGGTTCGAAAATATCTTGAACTCTGCCAGTTTAACATTGAATTCTTAAACCATTGCAGGTAATCGCATTGCTCAGCTGGGCACATATATGCGGATGAAATTGAAGGAGCGTACACTTTGATTGAGCAATTATACACCGGTGCCCAACGGGTTATCTGTGCAGTCTTGTACAACAAACTGGCACCAACATTGATCAAGGACACACTAATAAGATTATCCATGACACCAACACAGATAGAAGAGGTGAAGCGATCTGCTGCCAGGGCTGGCGCTTTACTGGCACTGACTCGGGCCAAAGCATGTATATCTGACTTGGATCCAGTTGATATCGCCAAGGGATTTCCGGATGAACAAGCAGATGGGTCAGCATTTGACAACGAAGCCCTTAAGGCCCTGACAAAGGAGATGCGTCCGCTGTCGAGTCAACTGGCTGAAGAGGCTAACTTGACTATTCATTGGTCCTTTTACGATGAAAGGAACCAGTGGGTTGATACGACTATGACAGAAGCGCAAAACCTTATCCCAGCAATCCGTAAGCACACTTACGCTCCTGATGTTGAACCGTCCAATCTGATAAGTGAAGAAGCTGTATTTCAGGCTCTAACCCGGATTGTCTGGACCACCATTGACTTCCAGCCACTGGGTGGAGAGGAGGAGGTTGAACCGGCGCCTGAAGATCCATCAACTTCACGTCGTCCTGGCAATGAGTCTTAATCCGGGAATCGGGTTACTTTAACAGACTTTGTTTTGTGTACGAACAATCAACATTTTGGGCCTCAAAGCGCCTTGTAATAGGCTAGTTCAAGTAATTTGATCTGCGGCACTGATACATGACTTTGTTTGATCTGCCATGATATGTGCGATGCTTGATTATATATGTTCATGCAATCCTGCTGTCTGTGATATTAAATCACTTAGTTGGTTTACCAACTTGTTTTTGTAGTAAGGGTGAAAAACCCAAATCCGAAGCATTGATAACTCCCACCATGCAGTGCTGGTGTATAATTTTAAACCATACCGGGTTGTGAATAACACCATATGATCATGCTGGTAATATGTAATCAAAGCCAGTCCGGGTTATGAAACACCGGTTTGATAAGAAATATGGCCTGACAACTTATAGTTGAAAGCCAAGCTGGGTTAACAAACACCGGGTTAACATGAATATGGTCTGACAACTTGTGGTTGGAAGCCAAGCCGGGTTAACAAACACCGGGTTAATATGATGACTGAAAAAGCCACACTAGGTCAATGGACACCGGTTCAATATAAACTTAACAAAGGGTAAAAAACTTTGCAGAAAACAAATAAAACCGTGTAGTCGAAGCTTTTCAAGGGCTGCCGGGCCCAAATTCGAGGCTTTTCATGGGCTGCCAGGCCGCTGAGTTAAACCATTTTGCAAAGCCTTTTAAGATGGGCCTCCAACTAACCAATCATCATTTTAACTTCGACAAGTTCAGGGTCTTTAAAAGATTGACTTATCAAACGTTCGGCGGGTCATGCCAGGATTACCTGGATAGGAGTGGCTTACTTGATGAAGGCAGGTTAACCCGGGGTTTTATGTGAATACACCAGGCTTCCAAGCCGTGCTTGATAGCATATTACAAGGGTCCTTTCAAACTCTTTGTTGCAGTGCACAAAGAGCCCCCGAGTAACTTTGTGAGCTATGCTCGATGGGTGCCTATGTTTGAGTTGTGCACAACATCCACACTCTCTTTGGCCCCTTGGGTGTGAAGCTCCCAAGCTGTAGTGGCATGATAGCCGGTTCAACAGGTAGTACTTCGCTTTGTTAGCCGAAGCGCCCATGTAACCAAAAACATATTTGAGGGAAAACAGCAGAGGCCCTGCTTATAGCAAGGGTGCCTGTTTATTATATTGATCATAATATACACATTGTCAAAATATGTACATAAGAAAAGCCTATGGCTCAAGTGTAGTAAGGCCGAAGGAGAGCTATGTTCCATGGCCGCCGGGTCTTCTGCTCAGAACTGCGTGAGTTGTCTCGAACGTCAATGAGGTAGTATGATCCGTTGTGCAAATTCTTGCTGACCACAAAGGGCCCTTCCCAAGGTGGGGATAACTTGTGCATATCGGTCTGATCCTGGATGAGCCGGGGCACTAAATCGCCTTCTTGAAAGGTTCTTGTTTTAACCCAATGGCTGTGATAATGCCATAGATCTTGCTGATAAACCGCCGAACGAGCCAAAGCCATGTCCCGTTTTTCATCTAACAGGTCCAGCTCCTCTTGACGTGCTTGCTCATTGTCCTCTTCAACATAATTTGCAACCTGGGGCGAGTCATGACAAATATCACTTGGGAGGACGGCCTCTGCCCCATAAACCATGAAGAAAGGTGTATAACCTATAGATCAGTTTGGCGTGGTGTTTATACTCCATAGCACAGATGGTAATTCTTCCACCCAACAACCTGGCATTCGCTTCAAAGGAACCATAAGCCGGGGCTTGATACCCTGCAAGATTTCTTGATTAGCTCTCTCCGCTTGACCATTAGACTGGGGGTGAGCCACGGACGCCACATCAAGCCTGATGTGCTCTCGTTGACAAAATTCCTCCATCTCACCTTTAGAAAGGTTCGTGTCATTATCTGTGGTGATACTATGTGGAAAACCAAAACGGAAGATGATCTTTTTGAGAAATTGAACCGCCGTGGCTGCATCACACTTACTGACGGGCTCCGCTTCAACCCATTTGGTGAACTTGTCAACCGCCACCAACAGGTGGGTCTTCTTATCCTTAGAACGCTTAAAAGGTTCCACCATATCAAGCCCCCAAGTAGCAAATGACCAAGTGATAGGAATCATCCGTAGCTCTTGAGCCGGAACATGAGCTCGACGTGAAAACTTCTGACAAGTGTCACACCGCTTTACCAGATCCTCCGCATCAGCATGAGACGTCAACCAATAAAACCCATGATGAAAAGCTTTGGCCACTAGGGATTTGATCCGGCATGGTGACCACAATCTCCTTCATGGATTTCACGTAGAATCGCTTGTCCTTCTTCAGGAGAAACACAACGTTGGAATACGCCTGAAACACTACAACGGTGTAATTCGCCATTGTGAATAACGATTGACTTGGATCGCCGGATTATCTGTCTAGCTAAAACCTCATCATCTAGTAGCTCGCCCCGGTTCATATATGCCAAATATGGGACCGTCCAATCCGGAATGATATGTAAAGCGGCTACCAATTGGGCCTCCGGATCAGGAACAGCTAAATCCTCCTTTGTAGGCAACTTAACAGACGAGTTATGCAAGATATCTAAAAAGGTATTAGGCGGTACCGGTTTACGCTGAGATCCCAGCTGGCTTAAAGCATCTTCTACTTCATTTTTGCGCCTGTCAATATGCTCAACCGGATAACCTTTGAAGTGACCAGCCACAATGTCCACTTCGCGTCGGTAAGCCGCCATGAGGGGATCTTAAGAATCCCAAGTACCAGAAACTTGCTGAGCCACCAGATCAGAATCTCCAAAACAACGAACCCGGCTTAAATTCATTTCCTTGGCCACACGGAGACCATGGAGCAAGGCCTCGTACTCAGCTGCATTGTTAGTACAAGGAAACATTAAGCGGAGAACATAACAAATTTTATCACCTCAAGGGGAAGTAAGGACAACTCCAGTCCCCGAGCCTTCCAATTGCCTGGATCCATCAAAGTGAATACTCCAGTATGTATTATCCAGTTTGTCCTTTGGTGCCTGTAACTCGGTCCAATCATTGATGAAGTCAACAAGCGCCTGAGACTTGATGGCCGTTCGAGGTATATACTTCAACCCGTGTGGACCAAGCTCAATTGCCCACTTTGCAACCCGGCCAGTTGCTTCCCTGTTCTGAATTATATCGCCCAAAGGAGCAGAACTAACCACTGTGATGGGATGGCCTTGAAAGTATTGCTTGAGCTTCGGACTTGCCATAAAAACTCCATACACCAGCTTCTGGCAATGCGGATATCATTGTTTTGACTCAATCATTACTTCGCTGATATAGTAAACTGTCCGTTGAACCGGATATTCCTTCCCAGCCTCCTTACGCTCAACCACAATTGCCACACTGACCGCACGGGCATTGGCAGCCACGTACAATAACAAGGGCTCTTTATCAACCGGAGCAGCAAGGACCGGCGGTTCAGCCAGCTGCCGCTTCAAGTCCTCAAATGCCGCATTAGCTGCGTGGCTCCAAACAAAATCATCTGTCTTTTTCAACATCTGATACAAAGGAATCGCCTTCTCTCCCAAATGGCTGATAAACCGGCTGAGTGCTGCAATTCGACCCGCCAGACGCTGAACATCATTGATGCACTTCGGTTTAGCCAAGGATGTGATCGCTGTGATTTTTCCGGGTTGGCCTCAATACCACTGTTAGACACTAGAAAGCCCAAGAGCTTGCCTGCCGGAACACCAAAAACGCACTTGTCCGGATTGAGCATCATTTGATAAACCCGAAGATTGTCAAATGTCTCCTTGAGGTCATCTATCAAGGTTTCCTTCTTCCTGGATTTTACCACAATGTCATCCACATAGGCATGAAAATTACGCCCAATTTGCGTGTGAAGACAATTTTGCACACAACACTGATAAGTTGCCTAGGCGCTCTTGAGGCCAAAGGGCATAGAAGCATAGCAGAAGGCTCCAAAGGGAGTGATGAAGGCTGTCTTCTCCTGGTCCTTAACTGCCATTTTGATCTGATGATAACCTGAATAAGCATCCAAGAAACTCAGACGCTCACAACCCGCTGTCGCATCAATGATCTGATCAATACGCGGGGGAGCAAAAGGATCGGCCGGACAAGCCTTATTCAAATCTGTGTAGTCCACACACATGCGCCAAGTGCCGTTTTTTCTTAAGAACGAGCACCGGATTAGCCAACCACTCAGGGTGAAATACTTCGACGATAAACCCAGCAGCCAACAGCCGGGCTACCTCTTCCCCAATGGTCTTGCGTCTTTCTTCGTTAAAGCGATGGAGAAACTGCTTGACCGGTTTAAACTTGGGATCAATATTGAGAGTGTGCTCAGCGAGTTCCCTCGGTATACCTGGCATGTCAGAAGGCTTCCATGCAAAAATGTCCCGGTTCTCATGAATGAACTCGATGAGCGTGCTTTCCTATTTCAGATCCAGGTTGGTGCTGATGCTAAACTGTTTGGATGAATCACCAGGAACAAAATCAACAAGTTTAGTCTCATCAGCCGGTTTGAACTTCAGGGTCGGGTCATGCTCAGTGGTGGGCTTCTTCTGAGGGGTCATATCTGCCGGATCAACATTGTCCTTATATAACTTCAGCTCCTCTGTAGCACAAACCGACTCAACATAAGCCGCATCACCTTCCTCACAATCCAAAGCGATCTTTCGACTTCCGTGTACTGTGATGGTCCCCTTATGACCCGGCATTTTGAGCTGTAAATAGATATAGCTGGGCCTTGCCATGAATTTTGCGTAAGCCGGCCGTCCAAACAGTGCATGATATGGGCTTTGGATTTTCACCACTTCAAAGGTCAATGTTTTAGACCTGGAATCATGCTCATCTCCAAACACAACCTCCAAAGCGATCTTGCCAACAATATATGCCGATTTACCTAGTACTACACCATGAAAAACAGTGTTTGACGGTTTCAGACTCTTGTCTGTCAACCCCATACGACGGAAAGTCTCATAATATAGGATGTTGATACTGCTCCCTCCATCCATCAGCACCTTGGTAAACTTATAACCTCCCACCTGAGGTGCCACCACTAAAGCTAGATGACCCGGATTGTCAACCCGGGGCGGATGATCCTCTCTGCTCCACACAATGGGCTGCCCGGACCACCGCAAATAACGTGAAACTGCCGGTTCAACAGCATTAACTGCCCTCTTATGAAGCTTCTGATCACGCTTGCACAGACTAGTAGTGAACACATGATACTGCCCACCATTCAACTGCTTGGGGTGACTTTGATAACCTGACTGCTGCTGATTCCCTTGATTATTCTGTTGGTTATTACCACCTTAATTGTTCTGGCTGCCCTGATTATTCTGAAATCCAGAGTTTGAATTGCCACCACCATGAAAACCTGGACCTGAACCGCCCGATGGACCCTGATCATACCGGAAGAGATCAGAGTTTTAAACTCCTTCATAATATAACAATCTTTCCAAAGATGTGTGGCAGAGGCCTCCTTAGTCCCATGCTTTGGGCAGGGCTGGTTTAACAGACACTCCAGATTCATACCTCCACCTCGCTGGGGCGGTTTACCTTTGCGACGCTGCATATTAGTGTTAGCCACAAGATCTAAATTATCTGCTTTGCGCTTACGATTATTCCCATGGCCTCCTTGGTTGTGATGCTGTCCCTTTGCACCACCATTCTTCTTTCCCTTCTCCGGTTTCTCCTCATCAGAATCGGGATCCTTGGTATTATCAGAATCAGCATATTTAACCAAGGCTGCCATAAGTGTTCCCATGTCATTGCAGTGGCGCTTAAGCCGTCCCAACGTCATCTTTAGTGACTTAAACCGGCAATTACGCTCTAGCGTTATGATTGCTTGGCCAGCATTAATCTGGTCTGACGAGTGCAAAACTTCTGAAACTCGGTGCACCCAATGAGTTGTTGACTCGTTCTCCCCTTGAACACAGGCATCCAGATCCACAATGGATGTCGGGTGGTAGGTGCGACATATGCGAATGGATGGCTTATCATTGTGGGAGCCAGTAAGACATCGCCGGTGCCTGGAAACGGAATAAGGCGAAGACATGCACGCCGGCGGATCTTACCCAGGTTGGGGGCTCTCCGTGGAGATAATACCCCTACTCCTGCTTTGCGGGGTCTCCGCATGATCACTAGATCAATAAGAAGCTACAAGAGGCTCCTTGAGCTGTTCAATGGGAGGAGGAAGAAGGGCAAGGCTAGCTCTCTTCTCTCCCTATGGTAGTGTCTAAAACTCTCTGAGATCCACCCTTTGCATGGTGTCGGTGTACTAGAGTAGGGATACCCTAGTATCCCGAACTTGTGCACGGGCAGTCGCAGCACCCCGCGGCAAGGCTCGCCAGGTGACTGCCAAGACCCTCTGTGGCTCCTCAGGAGACAAGACCCCGGCAAGAGGAGCTTGCCGGGAAGCCATTCAAGAACAAAGTACTCAAACTTGGAAGACAAGGCCCCGGCAAGAGGAGCTTGCCGGGAAGGCCAGCCAAGGCGTCTCAAGAAAGCTTGCCGCGACGCGCCATGCGTCCCGGCAAGGCTCGATGAACGACAATCTCCCGAGCCCGACAAGACAACGACCGCGGCAAGCGGCCACACCGCACCCGCTCTCCAGCACATCCACCCACGTGTCGCTCAGGGGCCCTCCCGGGCACGCGTGGCGGGAGGCTGTGCAGCCAGGGGTGCACGGTGGCAAGCGCCGCCGACGAGAAGGCCATCGTGGCGATCGCTGGTGCCCCTGACGGTCTCTGTTTGCACTGTTTGGGCGACACAGACGGGCATTTAATGCCCTTGTCCCCTGCCGTCAGAGTTAGGTATGATACACTGGGTCTACAGTATAGGTAGTTGTACCTACCGCATTCTTTTTCCATTTTTACCCTTTCTGTCTGCGTTGCCACCTGTCGGTGACCCCTTGAGCATATAAAAGGAGGCCCATGCGCAACGTAGAAAGGGGTGGACTCATTCGAAGCTAGGAACGCTCCCACGTTCGGTTCCGTAGCACTGATCGCTCCTAAGCAAGAACTCAATATACACTTAGATGCAGCAGTAGGAGTATTATCTCTCCGGAGAGCTCCGAAGCTGGGTAAACTGCTCGTGTGCACTACCTCGATCCGCTCTTCGTGCGATCTCCGCCCTCCGCCGAACCGAAAGGGGCTCGGTCCGCCGGTCCCATAGGTGTTCGTGGATCAGTTTCCCCGACATCTTTGGCGTGCCAGGTAGGGGGCGTCGAGATTGTGTGAACCCAATCCGGTGTGCGCACGAGCTAGGTCTTCATCATCTTCATCGACATGCCACCGAAGAAGAAGGCTTCGGAGGCAGCAGTTCCGTTCGCGTCGATTCCACCGCCACCGGAGCAAGCAGGTGGTGGGGTAGACGCTGGCGGAAGAACGGGCACCGACGAGGGTGCTCACAGTGCTGCCAAGTCCAAGGACAAAGCAGCACAGACCTCGGCGTCTGTACGCGCACCACGCCCGTCTCAGGAGGCGCGGGACCAACAGCGTCATGGCGTTCGCAGTGCCATACGTTCGCTGGGCCAAGATCAAGCTAGTGGATCTCGCGGAGTTCAAGACCAGCATGCACGCCAGCATGCTAGCCCCAGCGAAGTACGGTCGCCTGGACAGGATGCTGCTCCTTCTAACATAGTTAGAAGTCCGAGCATATCCCGCTCCTCGCACCGTTCGCCGCTGCCGCCCACCACTCCAGCAGAAGCCTTGGCGCGAGCTCAACTGCTTCTAGATTACCCTTCGACGGCGGACAAGACCGACGAGTGGAGGGCCACCATTCAGAGTCTCATTGGCTTCGCCAACGGCGATACTACGCGGCAACCAAGCGCCTCGCTGCCGCGGCAAGACTGCCGGACGCGAGCCGATGGCGACAAGACCGATCGGGGTGCAACTTCCATGCACTCTCCACCATGAAGGCCAAGGTCTCCGACTTGCCGGGTCCACCTCGACAGCGACTCCACTGCGTCGTCAGATCCGCGAGCTCGTCGCGATCAGCGCCAAGTTCTGCACGAACGACAGCAAGAGGACGCTCGTACTCGCATCGAGCGTTAAAGAGAAGCGCGGCGTCAATCTGACCAGCGCGCTGGGCCCTCTGTCGACATGCATGCGCCAGGGGAACCAGGCAACTTGCCGTATGCGGTAGGTTGCCCTGCGTTCACTCGTGAGCTGCGGCAAGTCCAGTGGCCCAGCAAAAAGAATTTCAAGCCTGATGTACCGGAGAAGTACGACGGCAAGTCGCATCCGTCGGAGTTCCTCAGCATCTATACCATTGCGGTGCAGGATGCCGGGGGACAAGACGACAAGATCCTTGCCAACTACTTCCCGCTGGTACTCAAGCCTAACGTCAGATCCTGGCTCATGCACTTGCCGGACAACTCCATATCCTCTTGGGCAGATCTATGCCATCAGTTTGTCGGCGCCTTTACAGGCGGCCACAAGCCTCATGGCCAAGAAAGCGATCTTCATCTGCTCGCCCAGAAGGAAGGAGAGCCCCTGCGCAAGTACATTCAGAGATTCAGCCGTGTATAGCACAACATCCCAGATGTCCACCCTGCCGCGGTCATCAGCGCGTTCCATCAGAACGTGCGAAACCGCAGGATGCGGGAGGAGATGACGATGTGCAAGATCAGGGACGTCAGCGACCTTTATGCCCTGGCCGACAAGTGTGCACATGCCGAAGAGGGGAGGAGGCTCCCCGGAGAGAATACAGGAGCAGGAGGGTCTGACAGTGAGGATGCTGCCCCGACAAAGAAAGGCCGGCGGCGGAACAACAGGAAGAAAAAGGTCACAGAAGTGCTAGTTGTCGAGCAGTCCGGCAACGGAGGTGGCGCCAAGAAAGCTAAAGTTGGAGGCTCCGGCAAGGAGAGCCAGGCTGTGGCGGCCGCCGACAAACAAGACAGCTCCGGCAAGCAATACTGCAAGATCCACCGCACCAAGGGCCATGACCTCCAGAGTTGTAAGAAGGTTGAGCAGCTTGTTGAGCAGCAGAAGGCTGAGTACGAGCGACGCGACAAGGAGAAGGCCCAGGAAGGTGCTGGAGGAGCCAGCAAGAAACGCCCCGGCCGGGGGGGGGGGGGGGGAGGGGGGGGGGAGGGGGGCGCCGCGGCAAGGCTAAGCAGCGGCAAGGAGACAGGCCTCCCCGGGGCCGCGACAAGGATGAAGATGATGACGACGATGAAGATATGGATGATGATGAGGCCGATGAGCAGGAATTTCAGAAAGCCACAGAGGTCCTGTGCGTTGACGGTGGCGCTTCTCTGCATACTTCGCACCGCCAGCTCAAGCAGTGGATGCGGGAAGTCAATGCAGCAGAACCATCCGTAGAGTCACGCAAGCCTCTGAAATGGTCCAGCACGCCTATCATCTTTGATATCGAGGACCACCCTGATCGCATAACTGCGGTCGGGTGCTTGCCGATGTTGGTTTCCCCAACTATCCGCAACCTCAAGGTCACAAAGATGCTAGTTGACGGCGGGGCCGGCTTGAACCTGATCTCCTCCGCAGTCCTCCAGAAACTCCAGATCCCTGACAGCGAGCTCGAAGAGACCGGCACATTCCAAGGAATCAACCCGGGAAGAAGCAAGCCGAAGGGAAAGATCACACTGCCGGTGACATTTGGCAGCGAGCTGAACTTCAGAACTAAGAGGGTCACTTTTGACGTTGCTGATTTTCCATTACCCTACAATGGAATACTCGGCCGTCCTGCGCTCGCCAAGTTCATGGCAGCCTCTCATTATGCATACAACATGCTCAAGATGCCAGGCCCGATAAGTGTCATCTCTGTCCCTGGCAACAAGAAGGATGCCCTTATCTGCGCCGACAAGATTTACCGGGAGGCAGCAGCCGCAGCTGATCGCACGTCACTTGCCGCTGAAGCTCCCGGGGGGAAGAAGAAGACCAAGTCCGGCAAGAGTTCTGGTGCCTCCTCCGGCAAGCGCACCTCTTCGGAGTGCTGCGCTACCGTCGAGGACGCACCATCGAGCTCCACCGGCAAGTATAAGAAGGCGATGGCAGCTCCACCCGAGACTAAGAAGGTGTCCGCCAAGGAGGACGGCACTGGTGGTACCTTCACCATCAGTACCACCCTCGACCCAAAATAGGAAAGCGCGCTTGTTGCTTTCCTGCGGGCGAATGTCGACGTGTTTGCATGGCAGTCGTCTGATATCCCCGGTGTTCCCAGGGAAGTAATTGAGCACCACCTAGCCGTTTGTCCTCGTGCGCGGCCCGTCAAGCAGAAAGTCAGGAAGCAAGCAGTGGAGCGTCAAGAGTTCATTGCAGAAGAAATCAAGAAGTTGGAAGCAGCATGCCTTGTCAGAGGAGTGCTCCATCCTACGTGGTTGGCCAATCCTGTAGTCGTGCGCAAAGCCAACGGGAAATGGAGACTTTGTATCAATTTCACCGATGTCAATAAAGCTTGTCCCAAAGACCCATTTCCCTTGCCGCGCATTGACCAGATTCTTGACTCCACAGCCGGATGTTATTTTCTTTCATTTCTTGATGCATACTCAAGATACGATCAGATCTTCATGGCAGAAGAGGATGAGGAGAAAACCGCATTCATCACCCCATGTGGCACATACTGTTTCATACGGATGCCCTTCGGGTTAAAGAATGCTGGTTCAACATTTGCAAGGGTAGTCCACGTCGCTTTTGAGCCACAGATACACAGAAATGTAGAAGCCTACATGGATGATATAGTGGTCAAGAGCAAGGACAAGGCGACCCTGATTCAAGATTTAGACGAAACCTTTGCAAATCTGCGTAAGATGAACCTCAAGCTTAACCCCGAGAAGTGCGTATTTGGAGTCCCTTCCGGCAAGCTTCTCGGGTTCTTTGTGTCTCAGCGGTGAATTGAAGCCAATCCCTACAAGATCAAGGCCATCGAGCAGATTGAAGCACCGAAGCGCGTCAAGGATGTGCGAAGGCTTGCTGGTTGCGTGGCTGCTCTAAGCAGGTTTATCTCTAAGTCTGCTGAGCGTGCCCTACCGTTTTTCAAAATATTGAAAAAGGCAGGTCCAATGAAATGGACTCCGGAAGCGGAGGCTGCGCTGCAAGACTTGAAGAGGTACCTGTCGTCCACTCCAATACTTGTCGCACCTAGGCCACAAGAGAAGTTGCTGTTGTATCTAGCAGCAACCAATCAAGTGGTTAGTGCTGCGTTAGTAGCGGAAAGGGAGGCGGATGATGAGCCAGCGACCACGGCAAGTGCATCCAGCGACAAGCAGGGGGCTTCGCCGACAAGCTCTGGTCCCGACAAGGATGGATCTGTGCAGGTGCGCGAGGAGGTGCATAAGAAAATGGTGCAGCGCCCAGTTTACTTAATCAGCTCCCTTCTGCAGGGGGCTAGGTCAAGGTACTGTGGTGTGCAGAAGTTGCTTTTCGGCCTTGTCATGGCCTCGAGAAAATTGCACCATTACTTCCAGGCACATGAGATCACAGTTGTCACTCGCTTTCCGCTGAAGAGGATATTGCAGAATCCAGAAGAAACAGGCAGGATTGTCGAGTGGGCACTGGAACTGTCAAGCTTTGGCCTCAAGTTTGAGAGCACTTCAACAATCCAAAGCAGAGCATTGGCAGAGTTCATAGCAGAGTGGACGCCAACACCAGATGAAGAAATTCCAGAAACGAGCATCCCCGTCAAGGAAACAAGCAAAGAGTGGCTGATGTACTTTGATGGTGCCTTCTCGCTGCAAGGCGCCGGTGCTGGCGTGCTGCTTATCGCACCCACCGGAGAGCACCTCAAGTACGTAGTCCAGATGCACTTTCCCAAGGAGCAAGCAACGAACAATACTGCAGAGTATGAAGGTTTGCTTGCCGGTCTCAGGATCGCAGCAGACCTTGGGATCAAGAAGCTCATTGTCAGGGGTGACTCGTAGCTTGTCGTCCGCCAAGTGAACAAGAACTATCAGAGTCCATTGATGGAAGCTTATGTTGATGAAGTGAGAAAGCTAGAAGAGCACTTTGACGGCTTACAAATGGAACATGTTCCAAGAGCTCAGAACGACGTTGCTGAAGGCCTGTCAAAGTGCGCCGCACTTAAGTTACCTGTGGAACCAGGGATCTTTGTGCTCAAGCTGACTCAACCATCCGTGACACCATCAACTGGACAGAGCAAGAAAAGGAAGTTGGTTTCCGGTGACTACTTTCCGGCAGAGCTTCCCGAAGCCGCCGCCAAGAAGGTCCCCAAGATCAACGCCAAGGGTGCTGAGGAGCAGTCTGCTCCGGCAAGCCTTACGGTTTGCTCCGTTGAAGCAGACGCTCCCGACAAGTTTTGCTCCGGCAAGCTTGCCGGGGAACATCAAGCTCCGGCTGGGCCTACCCTTGCCGTAGAAGCGGGTGTTCCCGCAGCAGCAGATGTGCCTTTAGTCCTTGTTGTCGAGCCGCAAGCTCCAGCATGGGCGCAGCAGATTGTCCATTTCCTTCAAACAGGAGAACTTCCCGAAGAGCAAGAAGAAGCGGAAAGAGTAGCCCGGCAGTCAAGTATGTACAAGTTTGTCGACAACACACTATACAGAATAAGACTAAACGGTGTGAAATTAAAGTGTATTCGTCGGGAAGATGGACAACAGCTGTTGGCAGAGATACATGGAGGCATATGTGGTCACCACATTGGCGCAAGAGCACTTGCCGGAAAAGCGTTCCGGCAAGGTTTCTTTTGGCCGACAGCCCTCCAGGATGCAACTGCACAAGTAACCAAGTGTGAAGCGTGCCAGTTCCATTCCAAGCAGATACACCAGCTAGCTCAAGCTCTCCAGATGATCCCTTTATCCTGGCCATTTTTGGTCTGGGGGCTCGACATCCTCGGCCCTTTCCCCCGAGCTGTCAGGGGCTTTGAGTTCTTGTACGTCGCCATCGACAAGTTCACAAAGTGGCCGGAAGTGGAACCAGTGAGGAAGGTGACAGCACAGTCAGTAGTCAAGTTCTTCAGGTCGATTGTTTGCCGTTTCGGGATCCCTAACAGGATCATCACCGACAATGGCACGCAATTCACGAGCCGCACCTTCATGCAGTACGTCCAAGATCTTGGCGCCAAGGTCTGCTTCGCTTCTGTTGCTCATCCGAGAAGCAACGGTCAAGCGGAGAGGGCAAATGCTGAAGTGCTGCGAGGGCTCAAGACCAGAACTTTCGATAGGCTGCGCCGGTGCGGAAGAAGCTGGATCGAGGAGCTGCCGGTGGTTCTTTGGTCCAGCAGGACGACGCCAAATCGAGCCACTGGCCAGACACCTTTCGCTCTAGTCTATGGAGCAGAGGCAGTTCTCCCCACGGAACTCGTATACGGGTCACCTCGAGTGCTCGCTTTTGATGAGCTTGAGCAAGAGCAGCTGCGACAAGATGACGCGCTGCTCCTTGAGGAAGATCGTCTTTAGGCCGCTGTACGAGCTGCTCGATATCAGCAAGCTTTGCCGCTACCATAGCCGCAAAGTTAGGGCCAGAAGTTTCGAGGAAGGCGACCTTGTTCTTCGGCGCGTTCAGTCCGCCAAGAATTCCAACATGTTGACGCCGAAGTGGGAAGGCCCTTACCGGGTGAAACGAGTCACTAGGCCTGGCGCTGTCCGCCTTGAGACCGAAGATGGCATTCCGGTGAGCAACTCTTGGAACATTGAGCATCTTCGTAAGTTTTACCCATAGGGCGCGGTTGCCAGAACCCGTTCCGGCAACCACCTTTTGTACAAGTCTTGCCGCTGTTGCATGTAATCCTTCGTACAAAGCCGGGAGCAGACCCTGTGCGTAAATAAAGTTCATGTTCTTCGCACAGCTTGTCAATTTCATGTTTTCTTTCTTTTCGCATGTATCATCTGACACTTTGTGCAGCACCTACCCCCGGTAAGCAATAACGAGCTGTCAGGCTCCATATCTTTATTTCCTCTTCTGTCTCTTTCTCAAAGGAAGGAAGGTTCCCTCGCCCACAAGGTTTGCCGGGGGGAAAGGAGAAGATAATGGTTTGGACCGGGCCGTTCAAGAAAGTTTCGCCTTGCCGGGAAGCAAACGACAGAAAAGCTAAGTTGCCAAAGTTTGAGCAATCAGATTTTAAATTTTTAAGTTATCTTCCTTGAACGACCGTACTTTGTATGGAAAACCTATGCGCAGAGGAACCAACTCGTAGCTAGTTGCGCCCTTACTTTGTTTCGAGTCCGCTCAACAACTTAAGTGAGCTGCGACTAGTTGCGACAAGGTTGCTTGTCGGCAGCGGCACCGCCAGCAGGCTGCTGACGTTCCGCACTCAGCGCTCGCGGCAAGGGTGCCTGCGCCGGCAAGTTCCCTAAAAAGCGTAGGGTAAAAACATACAAGGGAGGGAATCCAGTAAAGGAAATAACATAGCAATCACTACCCAAAATAGAGTTATATTACAAAATAACTTGTCGCGGCTCTGATAAAGTGTTCTCATGACATGACTAGCAGCGGCAAGAAAAGAAGAAAACGGGCGGCCTAATCTACGCGGCCACCATCGACCCTCTTGACCTCATTCACCTTGTCCACAATGGGTACGACAAGGGCTTTGAGCGCGTCCAGATCAGCATCCGCCAGCAGCTTCTTGAGGACGTTGGTGAAGTTGAGGCCTGGGTTGCGGAAGGCCACTTTCACCAACACCTTCTCCAGAACTCTGGCGCAGATCGTGCGCGACTCGCCGGCCAGCTGCTTCGGGATCTTCTCTCGGAGCTGCTGGAGGGCTGTCGCCACGCCTATGAAGAATAGGATGAGCTTGGCGCTGGGTTGGATGTTCTCATTGGAGGAGTACCCAAAGTCCTCTACTCCCAGCTGCGCCAGCTCCCCGTCGATGACTGCAGCGATGTTCACGAGGCCCTCCGTCCAGAGCTCCACCATATCCTTGAAGGTGTTCTGGGTTTTGGCGGCCCTCGCCAGCAGCGCTTCGTTGCCCTTGATCTCCTCGTTCAAGTCCACCTCCCGCTTCTTGGCGCCGTCCAGCGTCTCCGTCAAGGTGGCCAGCTTAAGCTCCAGATCGGCGTTGGAATCCTTGGCGGCGCTCAGCTCCTTGCCCTTCTTGGTGAGTTGACCCTGCAACTCACCGTGGGCGAGGGCGTCCTTCTCGCGCTCAAGCTTGAGCACGGCAAGCTCTTCGCCGCCCGCCTTCAGATCAGCCTCCAGCTATGCTACCTCTGCCTCCAATTTCTTCTTGGCGGCCTCGGCAGCCGCAGCCATGTCCTTTGCTTCCTTGAGGGGCCCGCCAAGTGCCTGCTCGCGCGCGGCAAGATCCTCCTCATGGCTGTCAAGGTTAACTTTCCGTTGGGCCAGCTCACCTTCTTGCTCATACAGCTTCTCGCCGACGAGCCGCTGTTGCTCTTCAGCTTCGGCCTTCTCGAGGAGGAAGGCCTTCCGCTCCTCAGCAAGTTGCTCCCGCTCCTCCGCCAAGGCCCGAAGAGCTTCCTCCGCGCGCTTCTCAATATCCACGCTCGCCTTCGCGACAAGCGCTTCCCGGGACTCCAGCTTGGCTTGGCGGGCGCGGTAGAGTGACATCAGCCTCCGTAGCAGCCGCTCCTTCTCAGGCTCGTCGCCGCTGCTTCCCGGCGCGTCGACAATCGACAATCCAGTAGAGGCAAGCACCTCCCCATCCAGGGTTTCTCCTTCAACCGGCGCCCTGGAGCTTGACGCCCAGGGGAGCTTGATGAAAATGCCCTCGCCGGCCTTCAGATTGGCGCCGGGCTGGGGCTCCTCGGAGCCTGGTGCTGCGGCAGCAGCGGAGGGATCGATGGTCGGTGCAGCGCCTTGCACTCCTGCGGCCTCAGGGCCATCAGTGCGATCGCCGGACTCCTCGCCAGCTTCCGCGGCAGCAGCCTTGGCAGCCTCTTCGCCGGCGGGCGCATCAGCACCGGCTCCTTCTTCGGTGGTCGCGGCATCATCAGTATTGCCGCGCGTGTTCTCCTCGCCGCCCGCCTCGGTCTCCATCGGCTCCGTGGAGGGTGGATCTGACGACCGGAGAAGAAGGAGAAGTCAAGCAAACATTCAAAAAGAAGAAAAATCAGCAGAAGAACACAAGGAAAATTTCAAGCAAGGGATTACCTGCACTAGGGTCCATGGACATGGGCTCCACCATCGGAGGAGCACTAGTGCTGCCCCTTGTCGGAGACTCCTCCCTTGCTGGGGAATCCTCCCTTGGCGGTGTGGTGGAAGCAGATGGCACATCGGAGGCGGTTTCCGAGCCCTCCTGGTGAGGCTGTTCTGCTCCTGCACAAACAAACCAACATTCAGATATCAGCAAAGAAAAGAGCACCCGTGCGCGCCCAAAAGCAGAAAGTAAACCATGTACTTACGCTGGGGGCTGCGCTGGGGGCTGCTTCGCGGAGTAGTTGCCGGGTCCGGCAAGGTGGTCTCGGGCGCCCCCCTGTTGCTTCGGCGGGCTCGTCCTCGATGATAACCACCGGAACTTTGGCCCTCTTCGCCGCTCTTTGAGCCAACGTCCTAAAAAGGAACAGGTTCAGATCGAAGCAGATCAGATATAAGACAAAGCAACAAAATCAAAGAACTACAAGTACAGCAGAAAAGTCTTACTCTTCTTCCTCCTCGTCGAAGCTGAGTGCGGAGAGGTCGAAGTCCGGCCCACCTGCGGCGCGACGAGGCGGAGGAGTAGGATCCCTTGTCCGCTTGGCGGGCGCAGTGGCGGTGGCGTGGGAAGATCCCGCTCTAGTTGTCACAGCGGTACGAGGCGCTCCCGCGGCAACATCGCTTGTCGCGGTTGAGCGCGTCGCGCGGCGTGACGGCTGCTGGCCCCCTTGCCGCCCTGCTACGTCCCCGCCCCTGCTAAGACGCCTTCTCGGTGGAGCTGGGGGCTGCGCTGTGGGCTCCGCCTGCGGCGAGTGGCCTGGAGATGGCGGGCCGCTCGCTCCCTCGGCGGGCTCGCTCGACTCGACATCCGGCGCGGCGAGCTCCTCCTCGCCATCAATCCACTCTCGCTCAGCAAGGCTTGCCGCCGCCTCTGCCTCTGCCTCCTCCACGGTGAACCCGAACTCACCCGCGGCAGCGGCTGCCACCGCCTCTTCCGCCCTGGTGGCGATCCGTCGCATCTCCTCCTCGGTAGTGTTGCGGGTGAGGCTCTTCTGCTCGTCGGCGCGGACCGCCACCTCCACCAGTCCATCGAAGAACTGCTGCACAACATCGTCCGCTGGCTCTTGCCACGTCGGGACAAGACCATGCGAGTCGCACAGCGGCATCATCGTGCGGATGCGGTCGAGGGAAGAATTGTTGCACAGCGGGACGACCCCCGCCGGCAGCCTGAACCATTCTGGATGTTGGGGGTCATGCTTGAACAGCTCCTTGAGCATCGCATCCAGCTCCAGCACGGTGAAGTTAAAATTGAGGCCTGGGCGCAGCCTCATGATATCCGCCGGACCGCCAAACTCCCAAGCAGGCCTCCTCCTCTCCTGCAAGGGGGCGATGTGGCGGCGGAGAAAGTCCGCGCCCACGGCGCCCACAGTCAGCCCGGCAAGCCTGAGGCGTAGGATTCTGGTGATGGCAATCTTCAACCTAGCGTCCTCCGGGGCCAGGCTGCTCCAGTCGTTGCCGCGTACTACTGGAACTTGGCGCAAGGCGGTGAATGGCTGCGGGTTCTCCTCCATGATCCAACACCAATCAGCTCTCCACTCCTCCCACTTGCTGCAGAGCTCCCCCTCCAGATACGCCTCCTTCTTGCCGGCCCTCGAGATCCAGGCGATCCTGCCGGAAAGTGGCTCTCCTCTCTCGACCCGAGGCATGAAGTAATGGTGGAAAAGGGCTACGTTTGGGTGGACTCCGACAAAGTTTTCACAGAGATGTGCGAAAACGGACATGGTCAGAATGGCGTTGGGGGTGAAGTCAAGAAGATGAAACCCGTAGGTGTTCATGATGTCGCAGAAAAACTCCGAGAAGGGCGGACAGAGGCCGCAGTAGAAGAACAGCGGGAAGAAGGGATACCCATATGGAGCCCGTTTCGAAGCAGCGGCGGAGAGTACCTTCGTGCGCGGATGTGCACGCGTCTCCGTCGACCAGAAGAGATAGAACCACTGCCTCAGCCCCGCCGCATCGAGCTCGGAAGGGAAGGTGGCCCGCTCCTTCCGCAGCACCTCGAGCCGCAGCGCCTCGGCCGACTTCGCGACCTTCCCGGCCTTCGGAGCCATGGCGAAGGTGGTGGAGGAGATCGACGGCGTTGGTGGCGACGACGGTGATGAGGGGCGGAGCGCTGCTCTCTTTCGACCTTGGAGAAAGGGGGAGCGGTGGAGATTTGGGAGTAGTAACCGGCGAGATGAGCTACTGCCCCTGTTTCCTCTGCTTATAAAGAGGGAGGGGGCGAATGTTACGCTTTTTCTGAATAAAGAAACCCCCACGATCTCTCCCACGACGCCGCATTCAACGCGTGCCGTTCGGGGAGGGCGCGGTGGATGCGGAGTAGGAAACGGCACGACCCAGGCCGCGTGTGCCCGTGCCCTGTTTTGGGCCTGGCCCAACAGCGCTCGGCACCGTGTGTGGCCCGGGCCCGGGGGCTCCTGTCGGTGTACTAGAGTAGGGATACCCTAGTATCCCGAACTTGTGCACGGGCAGTCGCAGCACCCCGCGGCAAGGCTCGCCAGGTGACTGCCAAGACCCTCTGTGGCTCCTCAGGAGACAAGACCCCGGCAAGAGGAGCTTGCCGGGAAGCCATTCAAGAACAAAGTACTCAAACTTGGAAGACAAGGCCCCGGCAAGAGGAGCTTGCCGGGAAGGCCAGCCAAGGCGTCTCAAGAAAGCTTGCCGCGACGCGCCATGCGTCCCGGCAAGGCTCGGTGAACGACAAGCTCCCGAGCCCGACAAGACAACGACCACGGCAAGGCACTTGCCGCGGCAAGTGGCCACACCGCACCCGCTCTCCAGCACATCCACCCACGTGTCGCTCAGGGGCCCTCCCGGGCACGCGTGGCGGGAGGCTGTGCAGCCAGGGGTGCGCGGTGGCAAGCGCCGCTGACGAGAAGGCCATCGTGGCGATCGCTGGCGCCCCTGACGGTCTCTGTTTGCACTGTTTGGGCGACACAGATGGGCATTTAATGCCCTTGTCCCCTGCCGTCAGAGTTAGGTATGATACACTGTGTCTACAGTATAGGTAGCTGTACCTACCACATTCTTTTTCCATTTTTACCCTTTCTGTCTGCGTTGCCACCTGTTGGTGACCCCTTGAGCATATAAAAGGAGGCCCATGCGCAACGTAGAAAGGGTTGGACTCATTCGAAGCTAGGAACGCTCCCACGTTCGGTTCCGTAGCACTGATCGCTCCTGAGCAAGAACTCAATATACACTTAGATGCAGCAGTAGGAGTATTATCTCTCCAGAGGGCTCCGAAGCTGGGTAAAGTGCTCGTGTGCACTGCCTCGATCCGCTCTTCGTGCGATCTCCGCCCTCCGCCAAACCGAAAGGGGCTCGGTCCGCCGGTCCCATAGGTGTTCGTGGATCAGTTTCCCCGACACATGGGTGTCCCGGGGGGCTTATATAGGCCTACCCCCTGGGGGTACAATGGTAATCCGGCCGGGCGTGGGTCCAGGCCGTCAGTGTCTATGACCGCCGGCTTCTCCGCCGGCTCCTGGGGCCCACCGACTGGTGGGTTCCGCCGGCTGCTGGCCCATTGGTCGACAGGCCGGCCCCACCGCTTGGGGGATCTTGTCGAGGGCTGGTTACTGTTGCCTCACCTCTGATGACGAGGGCTTTGTCGAGGTAAGCATGGCTACAGTGCCGCCGCCTTGCGGGTGCTCACTGTAGCCTTACCTTGTCTCGTCTGCTTAATGGTGCACGCGCCCCATGGAGGGGAGCAGGCCGGCTATAGGAAGCCGGCCTGGCCTTAGGCCAGCTTGGGGAGGTCAGGCCGCCTTCGGATGTCTCTTTGACCGAAGGGGCCCGCCGCCTTCGGGCTGTACTGGCGACCCGTCATGGATGGCGTCACGATTCACATGGCAACAGTGCCTCGCCGGACAGGAGATGGCCGCCCTGTACGGCGCACTATAGCCATGCATGTTCCGGGATTCGGGGGTGGCAGGGTCCACCGTAGCCACGCCCCATCACGTCACCGTTATGGGGGGTTGACTTTAGGGTGCGACCCATGGCCACCTGCCATGGGCCGGCTTTCTTGGAGTCGGTCCTTCATGGGCCGGCTTTCTTGGAGTCGGTCCTTCATGGGCCGACTTTCTTGGAGTCGGCCCTGTTGTGGCGTCCCCTAAAGATTGTTTATGGCCGGGCCACCTTCCACCAGTCGGCCTATGTGATAGCCGGCCGGAAGAAGGCGGCCCCGTGTCTTGGGCGCTTCAAGGCTCGGTCGGCCCATTGTTTTTTCTAAGGGCCAAAGGGAGCCGGTTAGGCTACCCGTGGTCATTTACTCTGACAGTAGTCCCCGGAGCTGGTTGGGCTTCACGGTTGAAGGGGGAAACGAGAAGCTCGGCCAGCTTCCTATCCCGAAGAGCCGGCAGCTAGGAGCCAGCCTCCCTTGTGCGTGCCTTCTCGGCGAAGCCTTCTCAAAATCCAAAGGCGGGAAACAACTGACGTGCTAGCCAAGCGGCGGGCTGACCGCCTGCTATCCGCGCGCCATGTGGCACCCTTCGGCTGGAAGGGCCTGCCAGCCTACGCGCGTGATGGGACGCCGCCGCAGGCCAGGGCCCACCACTTCCGCGCATCGGCCCGTGCGCGGATCTTCTGTGGCCCGGACCGACCGCACATCTTCCGGCGGCGGTTCCCACTCGCCATCAAGGCGCGATAATCGCGGGTCATGGGGGAGTGGGTGCAGTTAATCCCATGCCCCCGCGCCTCGCCTCCTCAGCTTCGCTGCGCGAGGCTATAAGTAGGGGCGGGGAGGGGGAGCGGCAGTCATTCGCACGCTCGCCCTCGCCCTGCCTCCTCCCTCTTCTTCCTCGTTGCGGTAGCCTTTCGCCGTGCTCCCTCTCCGCCATTCTTTCTTCTTCCCAGCGTGCCATAGGCTCGCTGCCTCCGCGCCGAGCACTCTCCACCACCGCGCTCACCGCCATGGCTCCGACCTCGAGCTCTTGGGACGGCTCCACCGTTCACGACGACCACATCGATTTTCTCCACAAGACGCGGCGGCTGCCGGGCGAAGATCTTGTGTGAGTCCGCCTCGCACTGGCGAGGGAGGTTTCGCCGGCGCCGGAGGAAGGCGAGCGAGTGATCTTTTACTCGCACTGTCTGCGCGGCATCGGCCTCCCTGCGAGCGGCTTCTTCCGTGCGTTTCTCAACTTCTATCAACTTCAACCGCACCACCTCACCCCCAACACGGTGGTGTTGCTGTCGGCCTTCGTCTCCTTGTGCGAAGGTTTCCTTGGCGTCCTCCCCACCATCGAGCTCTGGGGGGAGTTTTTCCAATCCAAGCTCGGCACGGTTGTCGCACGCGTGCCGGCTCCGTGCGGCGCCTTCATCGCCATAAGGAGGTCCACTACCGACAACCCATTCCCTCGTATCGCGCTGATCCATTTGGTGAAGCTCTGGCAACGTTCTTACTTTTACGTGAAGAACATTGCCCCGAACGGCGATTATGTCAACTTGCCAGCTTACGTAGCCGGCCCGCCGCCTGCGAGGCTGTCTTCATGGTCCTATCGGGCCAGGTTGCTGACGCCGGCTGGAGCTGGTGCCATCGCCCCGCTTCGGGTGCTGATCCAGTCGGAGCGCCTGACCGGGCCTGTCGGTGTCAAAACCGACGGATCTTGGGTAGGGGTTCCCGAACTGTGCGTCTAGGCGGATGGTAACAGGAGACAAGGGACACGATGTTTTACCCAGGTTCGGGCCCTCTTGATGGAGGTAAAACCCTACGTCCTGCTTGATTGATATTGATGATGTGGGTATTACAAGAGTAGATCTACCACGAGATCAAGGAGGCTAAACCCTAGAAGCTAGCCTATGGCATGATTGTTGTTCGTCCTATGGACTAAAACCATCCGGTTTATATAGACACCAGAGAGGACTAGGGTTACACAGAGTCGGTTACAATGGTAGGAGATCTACATATCCGTATCGCCAAGCTTTCCTTCCACGCCAAGGAAAATCCCATCCGGACACGGGACGAAGTCTTCAATCTTGTATCTTCATAGTCTTGGAGTTCGGCCGATGATGATAGTTTGCTATCCGGACACCCCCTAGTCCAGGACTCCCTCAGTAGCCCCTGAACCAGGCTTCAATGATGATGAGTCCGGCGCGCATATTGTCTTCGGCATTGCAAGGCGGGTTCCTCCTCCGAATAATTTATAGAAGATTGTGAACACCAGGATAGTGTCCGGCTCTGCAAAATAAATTCCACATTCCACCGTAGAGAGAATAATATTTCCACAAGTTCAATATGCTGACGTATTTCATGGCGTGACGTCACACCACAACCAAGCCTTTACTTGAATTGTTTTTATTATACCACCTCAGCGCATTTAGCGAAGCGGTTTCCTTGGCACGTCTTGTCGAAGCAGAGATCGTGTTCCCCTTATTCCGGGATTCCCATCAATACGGACATGGGTAACCCAACCGTGCCTGTCGCCACGCCCCCTCCATCGAAGGCGAGTTCCAAACGGTCACGGGGACGGCTCTTGGTATTCTCCCTCTTTATAATGAGACCAAGGCCCGTTCTTTTTCTTCAATCCTCAATCGAATCCGCCCCTCGCCCCGAGTTCCAACACCCAGGGCTCCAGATTCGGGCACTTCGGACCTTCGACAATGTCCAGCTCCGACCTACAGGGCCGGTGGATGCCCTCCTCCATCAAGGAAGAGGACGTGCTAAAGTTGAGAGACGCCAGGTAGTTAACCTACGAGATTTCGCACAGGTTGCCTGCCCAAGGGCAAGTCATTCCTACTCCTGAGCCTGGCGAGACTGTCGTGTTCATGCCTCACTTCCATCGGGGTTTAGGCTTCCCGATGGATCCCTTCGTGAGGGGGCTCCTGTTTTACTATGGACTGGAATTCCACGACTTGGCTCCAGAGTCTATCCTCCACATCTCATCATTTATTGTTGTCTGCGAAGCCTTCCTCTGCACTACCCCTCACTTCGGTTTGTGGCTCAAAACCTTTAATGTGGAGCCGAAGATGATTGAGGGGCGTCAGGCAGAGTGCGGCAGGGCAGTTATAAGCAAGAGGGCCGATGCTCCCTAGCCCAAGGGCTCTTTTAAGGAGGAGCTCGGCTTGTGGCAACAGGAGTGGTTCTATATCACCGCTCCCAGGGGCAGTAGGCAGAGGCCGCTGCCCGCCTTTCGCTCGGTCCCTCCACAACGGCTGACGTCGTGGGTCAACAAAGGGTTTGACTGGGGGCCGTCCAAGGACGTACCCCTATTGCA
Organism: Triticum timopheevii; assembly: GCA_963921465.1. NCBI lineage: Eukaryota > Viridiplantae > Streptophyta > Magnoliopsida > Poales > Poaceae > Triticum > Triticum timopheevii. The sequence continues at coordinate 462,668,110 of OY997262.1, read as the reverse complement.
GGGCTGGATTCGAGACCTCCAAGAGAGGGAGATCAATCTGGTCATAGTGACGCAGGTTATGCTGATTCGACGTATTCTGCCCTGCAAACGTCGCCCTCTCCGCCTGTGGGAATTCAATCCGGAGGGGCCGCGAGCTCTCCAACACTTCATGGGTACAAAACCCGTGGAGATGTACAAATTGTTCTTCGGATCACAAGAAATGTGTCCGGATTTGACCGAGGACGCTGGCCTAAGCTGCAATCGCCCGGATACTCAAGTAAGTAGCCCTATGTCCGGACATATCATCCATTTATTTATCATGGATTTGCCTTTTAACCGGCTATACCTTGAACAGGAGTGGATAGCGCAAGCAAAACTAATAAGGTGTCCGCCCCCCCTCCCTGAGACCATGCTGGATCCCGTTTTAATCAAAATGTTGGAGGTAGCGCCTTTGAAGGAGGGCGAATGGGGGAACAGGGAAACTACCACCTCTGTCAAGGAGGCTCTCAGAGAGGGGGGAATCAAGAATCCCTCCCTCCAGGGGGAGAAGAGGAACACTTCCGAAAACCCGGAGGCCAAAGCCTCGAAGCGGGGAAAGAAATCCGCACCGGAAGGTCCTGGGTCGGGAGGAGTCCCGGCCGCACAGTCTCCCCAAAGGAATCAGCCCTCCAGCGAGCCGGAAGTAAAAAAAGAGAAGTTTTGTAATACGGGACATCCCTATATAATTTCTGAGGATAACCGAAGTTTTTACCTTGTAGTTCGGATCTTAGCCCGTCTCAGCAGTGCTCATCCTCGGGGGACCTTCATCCGGAGATGATGGAGAGCGAAACGCCTCCATTTGCCACCCTGTCAGGCAAGGCGGATGACCCTGAGGTGTCTTCACGGAGGGTCTCCTCGAGTCCGGCGGGGCCGGGGAGTTCGGCACCCACTGGAGTACGGCCGGTGGAGCTGCAGGGTTTGCTCGAGAGGGCATCTCTCTCAGAAGATCACCGCACATTAATGAGTACAGTGACTGAAAGGATCTCATCCGCCGAAAGCGGGTTGCATAAGGCCGTTGGAAGTTTACTGATGGGGTTTGAGGTACGCAAAAAATGACATACCTTTTGACAGTTTTGCACATAGAGTGCGCCCTGTATAGATAGTAGCCCCTGAGACTCGGTATGTTGTCGAAAGCGACAGCGTGCCGAGGATCTTAATCTCAGTTACAAAATGTCGCCTTTCCTATGCAGGTGGCGGAACGTTCGGTGGCCAGCCGGACTGATAGAGTTGCCGAGCTAAAGCGGCAACTCGATGTTGCGGATGCGGACATCGCGCTGGTCAATAAACGACTTGACGAGTCACAAGGTAGGTGGTTTGTCCGCGGTCACCTGGTAAGGGAGCTGATGCCCACTCCTTACAATATGTATGCTTGATGCATATGGTGCCGCTGCTGTGGAAAACCTTCGGGCGGAGCTTGCTCGAGCCAAGGAGCGAGCCAGAAAAAGTGATGCGGCTGCCTCGAAGGCAGCGGAGGAGCTAAAAGCCGAAAAGGCTGCTCACTGCCGAAGCAGGGAGGAAATGCCCGTAATGGCCGTGAAGCTAAAAGATGCTACCGACCGCTATGAGGTTCTTGAAAGAGAACGCCAAGCGAAGCAGGAGGGCCTGAAGAAGGCCACCGCCGAAGCCAAGGATGCCCGTTCTGAAATGCGGGCTATGAAGGAGGAACTGCGTCAGGCCGGAGACATTGCGGCTGGAAAGCCCTTTCTGTTGTGTAGGAAGTTCACGGATCCGAAGTATGCTCAGTTGGGCCAGTTGTGGGGTGCGGAGGATCCTTATCTGGATTTGACGGCGAGTGCGGCGGACGCCGTTGTGCACTTCCGAAGTCAGAAGGATCATGAAATGGAAGAGCTTTTTTGGTCTCAGTTCCATAGTCCGGAGCATCCACTTCCATTGACCAATCGGTTGGCTGAGTGGGCTGAGCTGAATAGATTGTCCAGACTTGCCATGACGGATGTGGTGGCTCATCTGTGGCCGGAGAGGCCCAAGCCGAAGAGTTATTTTGACTTATTGCAGCAATTCCTTGGGGCGGTGGCGCATATCAAGGCGATGAAGCGGTCGGCATGCATAGAGGGTGCACTGATGGCTCTTTCCCGTGTTAAGACATACTGGGCGGAGATGAATGCCACCGCTTTGCATCCCGGGGTTCGGTCGAGAGCCGATTACCCACCGAGCACTATTTTGAGGAAGTCCTGCAGGGCGCTTGTTTAATAGAGTCGCAGTGCTCGAAAAATGTCATGTTCAAATGAAATGTATGATTTGTGAGATCATATTTATAATGTAACGACTTTTTATACTTGTGCGTTCAAGTATTGAAATATCTCCTGTGCGGCCGTTAATGTATATGTATTTATAACCTGAAAGATGGCAGTCTTTGGCTTCAGCCCCCACGCACATGGTGCGGGCGTGTTTGCAAAAAAAGGCGCATTTTCACACTTAGTCCAACGTCTTGGTCCTTTGAAGGAGGTGATAGCATAGCAAACTAGGCAACTAGACTATAATGCTTTATCACTTTCACTTAGCCATAGGAGCTCGATGGTGGGGCTACTATATAGCCCCTAGATGCACCGCGCTCTCTGAACTCGGGGCGCATGTGTGCCTGATCGGGAAGCGGTCCTTCGTCAAAGCGGAGGAATTCTAAACATTCCAGTAGTCGATCAAGTGGTTGACCAGTCTCTCGCTATATCGTCACAGTCAGTTTTCGGCTTTCTCTACTGAGGTGCTCGCCCGGCCGAACTGGGGCACAATCGCAGTAGTTCTCCTGGTGCCGCGTTAGCCGATGGAGCGGAACATAAGGCAGCAAAACACAGGAGCCGGGCAAACCCAACATTTGACCAAAGACATGATCCGGAGCTGATGCATATAAGGCCTAACTCGAGATGACGAACACTCCCTAAGGTATTCGGACTTTATGATAACAGGCAGAACAATGCCCTAAGCCCCTAGTGTCCAAGTACAGGCGAGAACTTCTGATGCGGCCAATGCCAAAACGCCATCCTCCTCCTCAGTTATGGTAGGGAACCAGGGGATGAGTATCAACAAGAGACAGTAAGAAAGGTTTATGCAGGGCCTTAATCTGAAAAGAATCCTTGCAACGGGTCCCTGCTGCACGTCTGCGCCTGTGTCTCCGTTGTGCTGTATCCTGGACGGGTGTAGCACGTGGTTCATCTGTAAAAGAGAAGAACTTAGTTTAGAAAAAATATCGTGCAAAAAATGTATTTAAAACAGAGTATGATTTAGAAGATGAATAAAATTGAGCTTTATTGGCTCTCATTGTGTATATGTGCAGCCCCTTGTACAGAGGTATGCGGCTGGGAAGCCCCTTGTTTATTTATGCCGGACTCGCCTAACCATGTCCGAGGTCTGAATGACCTGTTTTTAGGGCTTAGCAGGGTTGGACTAGTGTGTGGCTGTCAAGGCAGTCTCACGTTTTCCGTGGTCGAGGAACACTCGGAGTTACCCTTTAATGAGATTATGCCGCGTGGACCGGGCATTTTGAGTGTAAGAGACGCGTAATGCGGTATCGCGTTAAAGCATGCGAAAGCTTCGCGTCCCAATAGTGCTTGATTGCTACTTTTGAATGGGGTGATGTGAAAAGTTAGCTTTTCGCAACGGAAGTTGTCGGGTGAACCGAACACAACCTTTAGTAGTACAAAGCCTGTACAATTGGCATAAGGGCCTGGCGTCACTCCTTTGAAGGAAGTGTTGCTATGGCGAATTTTGGTAGGGTCTATCCCCATTCTGCGGATGGTGTCCTGGTATAGCAGGTTTATATCGCTTCCGCCATCCATTAGGACTTGTGTGAATTGTAGTCCGTTGATTATGGGATCCAATATCAAAGTAGTTCCTCCTGCATTTCGAATACTTCTGGAGTAGTCTTGATAGTCGAAAGTAATTGGGTTTGACATCCAATTTCGGGGCTCCGCTTGGGTGGATCATGCGGCGCGTGTTTTAGTAGTTGCTGCACTGTTTATCACATGAAGTGAGTTCACTGTTTTGACTTCTAGTGGGAAAGTCTTCTGTTTTTCGGCCTGCTGCTTGTGGGATTCGTCATCGTCTTCGCTTGGTGTGTCGAGCCCCTTGTGTTCGGTGTTAAGTCGGACGGACTGCTTGAAGACCCAACAATCTTTGCGGGTATGGTTTGCAGGCCTCCCGGGGGTACTTTGGATTTGACATATCCTATCCAAGATTTTGTTTAGGTTGGATAGCTCGTCACTGTTGTCCTTCAGAGGCAATGTTTTGTTATTCGGCCGAGAGCTTTTGAATCCGGCGTTGACCGCCTTGCTATTTGGTCCATTTTCCTTATTCCGGCGCTGATCTTTTCTGTGTCGTGATTTCCCATTTCCATCCCTGACCTCGGATGTACTCGGGTCACTGATGCTGCATCTTGCTAGCCAGCTATCTTCCCCCGCGCAAAAGAGGGTCATGAGGCTTGTTAGCGCGGCCATTGTTCTTGGTTTTTCCTGGCCGAGGTGTCTGGCGAGCTATTCATCTCGGACGTTATGTTTAAAGGCTGCTAAGGCTTCGGCGTCCGGACAGTCGACTATTTGGTTCTTTTTGGTGAGGAACCTATTCTAGAATTTGTGTGCTGACTCTCTAGGCTGTTGAGTTATGTGACTTAAATCGTCTGCATCCGGAGGTCGGACATAAGTCCCCTGAAAATTTGCTCGAAACGCATCTTCAAGCTCTTCCCAACTTCTGATGGTGTTTTCTGGGAGGCTTTTGAGCCAATGCCGAGTTGACCCTTTGAGTTTGAGGGGTAGGTATTTTATGGCATGGAGATCGTCTCCTCTGGCCATATGAATGTGTAGGATATAATCCTCAATCTAGACTCCGGGGTCTGTTGTTCTGTCATATGACTCTATGTTTATGGGTTTGAATCCCGCTGGAAATTCATGATCCAGTACCTCATTGGTGAAACATAGTGGGTGTGCGGCGCCCCTGTATTTAGGTGTGCCATTATCTTCAAACACTCGGCGGGTTGTGTTGCTCCCTGGAGTCTTCTTTTTTGGCCCATAGATGGACCTGACCGGGCCATCCTTTTTGCGAGGATCCTTATGTGGATCGTGTGCCGGCTTGTGTGCGGCGCTGTTTGCCGCTCTTAGCCTGTCATATGGTCGTCTATCCGGCCAGGCGGCCTCTTTCTTTTTTGACTGTGGGGGCTCTACGGCCTCCTTGTCAAATTCGGGCAACAACTTGCGCTTCGGGTAGCTCTTTGCTTGGCGACTATCGCCGTATTTATCTGCGGTCTTGAGTACTTTGCTCCATCTCACTCTGAGTGTGTCCTCCACTGTTTTGAGCTTCCGCTTTTGCTTCTTCAAACTTCTTGCAGTGGCGACGAGCCTTTTATGAAGGTTCTTATGCTCCGGTGATGTGTCCGGCGTGAGATTGTCTGGACTGTTGTTTTCGCCGGGGATGGGTTGCTTGTCCAATTCATCTTGTTCTGATGGTTGCTTGGTGGCATGTTCATCGTCCACTGCTTCGCCCTGCTCTAAGGCTGGGTCAGTATGGGTGTCGTTGTTATCGAGGCGGGACTTCGGGCAGCGCTTGCGTCGCCGTTTTGGTTGTTTGTCGGGGGAGTTGTCCTTCGCCACATCCCGTTGTTCCTAGTTGTCGCTTCCTTTTGGTGTATCCACCATGTATACATCGTGAGTTGAGGTGGCTTTCCAGTGCCCAGTAGGCGCCGGTTCTTGGTCGTCTCCGGCATCGTTGTCCATACCGTCGATGTCTTCGGAGTCGAAGTCTAGCATGTCGGTTAGATCATCGACAGTGGCTACTAAGTGGGTGGTGGGTGGGTCTGGAATTTCTTCGTCGTCCGCATCCCAACCGTCTTGGCCGCAGTCCGGCCAGGGCTCTCTTGATAATGAGAGATACTTTAGCGAACTCAGGATGTTGCCGAAAGGTGAGTGTTGAAAGATGTCCGCAGCGGTGAACTCCATTATCGGCGCCCAATCGGATTCGATTGGAGGGGGCGCGGGAGGTTTGGAGTCCGGCAAGGAGTCCGGCACCTCGGAGTCACGAGCTTCACAGGTGATAAGGTCAGTATTCGGCTCTATCACCATAGAGGTTGTAGCCCCCGAGGCGGTGCCTAACAACCCGTCCTCGATCTGCACAGCCGGCTCTGAATTGAGGGTCGGAGCGGACTCGTGTGCAGCCTCCAGGGCACTGTCCGGCTGCAGAGCTAAATCATGCCCATCGTGACAGTGCGGCGCGCTCGGCTGTGGCTCGAATCCATCGAAGATCAAGTCTCTGCGGATGTCGTCCGTGAAGTTCAAACTTCCAAATCTGACCTGACGGCCAGGGGCGTAGCTTTCGATCTGCTCCAGATGGCCAAACGAATTGGCCCGCAGTGCACAGCCGCCAAATACGAAGATCTGTCCGGGGAGAAAAGTCTCACCCTGGACTGCGTCGTTGTTGATGATCGAAGGAGCCATCAAGCCTATCGGTGATGACACAGAGGAACTCTCAATGAAAGCACAAATGTCGGTGTCAAAACCGGCGGATCTCGGGTAGGGGGTCCCGAACTGTGCGTCTAGGCGGATGGTAACAGGAGACAAGGGACACGATGTTTTACCCAGGTTCGGGCCCTCTTGATGGAGGTAAAACCCTACGTCCTGCTTGATTGATATTGATGATGTGCGTATTACAAGAGTAGATCTACCACGAGATCAAGGAGGCTAAACCCTAGAAGCTAGCCTATGGTATGATTGTTGTTCGTCCTATGGACTGAAACCATCCAGTTTATACAAACATCGGAGAGGGCTAGGGTTACACAGAGTCGGTTACAATGGTAGGAGATCTACATATCCGTATCGCCAAGCTTGCCTTCCACGCCAAGGAAAGTCCCATCCGGAAACGGGACGAAGTCTTCAATCTTGTATCTTCATAGTCTTGGAGTCCGGCTGATGATGATAGTTCGGCTATCCGGACACCCCCTAGTCCAGGACTCCCTCAGGGCCCGACTTGATCGCCGCCTTCATCGAGCGCCGGGTTCTTCCGCTTGAGGGCCGCCCTCATCTGATCTGTCAGATGAGCGGCTGCTTCGACCCAAGCCGGCTCAGCACTAGAGAGATGCCTCACGACGAGGTATCATACATGGTGAACTACATCGCCAACTGCAAGCTCACCGAGGACTGGCAGTATGGCAAGGCGCCATACTCTCGCGCCAATCCACCACCCTTGGTAATCTTTCTTTCTTCTTTCTTTGTTCCCCAATTTTCTTTTCTGGCCGACTCTTGACCAGTCGGCTTGTCTTCAATCAGAACCCCCTTCTTCATCCTTCGGCCGGAACCGCGGGGCCGGAGCGCGAGTTCTCCCCCGACCGCGAGGCGGACGACATTGATGACCCCGACTTGGGGGCGGCCGCCCTGGACGACGACGCCGTGGGGGGTGGCGGCGAGACAGGCGGCTCCGGCTTCACCGCCGGCTTGATGACTGGCCCGACGATGATGAGGCCGATCCCATTCCACACCGCCAGCCGGCGACCGACCCCCAAGGCACCGGCCCATCCGGCGGGCCAACCGCGCGCGGCGGCGCTCAGAAGCGTCGGGCGCTGCCGACTCTCTTCGGCGGCCGGCCGAAGAAGCCCAAGGGACCCACGATAGCGACCAAGCGGGACGAGGCGGCCGCAAAGGTGGCCCGCTTCCGCAAAGTGGTGAAGCAGCCACAGGCGGTCTCGGCGTAAGTTCTGGTCCTTACGCATTTTCCTCTCTTTCTTCAGTTGATGTTCTTCTAAGTCCTTTCTCCGTTTTGTCGACCAGGGCCCCGCTCTCTCTTGAGCGGAGTACCGCCGCCTCCATAGTCGGCGGAGCAGGAGGATCTGGGGGTTCCCGTCGCATAGACCCCCGCGCCGAGCTTCAGGCGGCGACGGAGCGGAACACGCGGGAAGAGCGGGAGGCGGAGGAGCGAAGGGCAGCCGCCGCCGAGTCGGCCTAGGAGACGACGGCGGAGTCTGCCGAGGCGCACTCCGACGCGGCAGCCAGGGCCCAGGCTGAGGCTGAGGCCACAGAGAGGGCTGCGGAGGCCCTGCGTGGCCAGCCTCCGCAACTCATCATCCCCCTCCGCTCCATGCTCCCAGACGTCCCGGTGCCAACGCCGGAGGAAATCGGCCACGACCCGCCGGTGATGGAGAGGGAGGGGGGCGACATAGTCGTCCTGGAGGGAGAAGTGGTGCCGCCTCCATTGGCCGGGACCGGTCAAGGCGGCCAGCCCGAGGTGCCGCCTGGGCAGCCGACTGGAGGAGGGCCGACTGCAACGGCGGATCTTGTGGTCCTGTTGCGGGGTGGGCGGCTTCAGAGCTGGATCCGCAGAGGGCGGCCGGTTCCAGCTCGTTGTCGCATGATTTGGAGTCGGCCACGGCTAGCTCGCTGGGGTGGACACCGGGCGGTGGGACGGCCGCGATGAACTTGGTGGAGCAAGATGTCCGCCGGCTCCAGGCTCAAGCCACCGCGCTGCAGCAGTGTACCCGAGAGTTTCTTGCGACACGGGCGGTTGTTCGGGTGAGTTCTTTTCTCTTGATTTTTTCCGTGGGGGCGCGTCAGTGCACCCACTATGTGTAGTCCCCGAGTTCCGAGTCGGCTACTGAGCAGGCGGCTTGGAACTTCTTCGAAGACTTTGTTTTACTGATTTGCTCTTGCTTGCTTCTTCGTCCTGTTTGCAGGATTATCACAACCTCCACGCCGCTACCTTTAACTCCCAGGTCCGGGAGGCGAACCAAAAGGCCACCGATCTATCAGAGAGCCGGCGTGAGTGTCTTTGTCTTTTTATCTCATGTGGGCGCGCGTCAGCGCACCCACTGGGTGTAGTCCCCGAGATTCGGGCCGACTGCTGAGCAGTCGGGTCGGATCTTTCTTGCCGACTTATTTCTTAATTTCTTCTTTCCATACTGGCAGGAGCCAACGCTGACTTGAGGCAACAGCTGGGCGTGGCCCAGACCGCCCTTCGCACCAAGGAGGGTGAGCTCAGTGCCTTGGCTCAGGAGCGTGACCGCCTGGCCAAGAAACTAGCCGACCAGGAGGAAAGCCACAAGGCAGCCCTGAAGGCGGCGCAGGACAGTGAGGCCGCCCTCAAAGCCGAATACGAGACCAAGGCGGCGAGCTGGGCCAAGGCAAGGCAAGCTCTGAGCAAAGGCTACGGCCGAGTCGAGGATTTGGTTGACGGTAGGCCGCCTTCTTCTTCGCTCTTTGCTTGTCCTTGTAAGCTAGTTTATCTTCTGACTTGCTTTGTTTCTTTCATCTTTGTGAAGAGTACTTTCCTGGTTATTGCGTCACCGCCAACCAAGCCATCGAAGCCCACCGCGAGGCCCGGCGGCAGGCTGGGGTTGAGATCACGCCGGATGCCAACCGGGCGCTTGAGGAGCAGCTTCTGACGATACAGGCCCGCCTTCAGCCGGCCTACCGCATGCTCCGCCGGCTTCAGCATGCCGGAGCACAGGTGCTGGCCGCCCTCTGGCCTGGCGAAGTGATTCCTCGCACCCCCAGCCGTACTGCCGACTGGCTGGAGGTAGCGGTCGGTCGCCTCGAGGCTTGGAAGGCCTCAGCAGCTCGATTCGGCGCTCGACGGGCGCTAGAGTTCGTCCGGGCTTGGTACCCTGGGCCGAACTTGGACCAACTGCGCACCTGGCGGCAGGAGGCTGACGAGGAGCTGGAGACGGTGCGGCCGGCTATCATCCAGCGCACCTCGGCAATCGCTGACTTCACCGACACCAGTGCCTTTGCTCCTGAGGTGAACGAGGACGGCGTCGCACAGCCGGAGGAATGGTTCGGGCTGAACTCGGCCGACGGCGAAGACTCGGCGGAGGAGATTGACTCCAGCGACGAGGGCGAAGAGGAGGAGGAGGAAGACGGCGAAGACGCTATGTAGGATGTTGGAGCAGCCAGCCAGCCTCAGCCTAACCGTGCCTCCAGCAATGAGGCGCGCGCGAATGCTCCACCTGCCACCGGCGATGACCAGGCCGAGACTCGCCAGCCGGCCACTCCTCCAGCCGACACCGCCGTCTCAACCAATCTTCCTGACACTCCGGGCGCTCCCTTGGCTTGACTCACTATTTTTATTTTCCTGCTTGACGCTCTTTGAACAAATTTGTTATCTTTGCGCAATTCCACCCACTGGGGGTGTATTCAAACTTCGTTGAATGCCGGCCTCTCGAAGGCCTTTTGTGTAAATATTATTTTGCATGTGCTTGGCTTCCATTCCTACTTGCTTTTTATCTCTTGGCTTTTTTCCTTTGCCGCCTTCCCTTGGTTGCCGCCTTCCCAGTCGGACAGCTGCTCTGCAGTCTGTGGCTGGGTAAGGAGTTCAGCTGTCTGGGAAGGCAAATACTCAAGCTTTCTTAGATTGTAGCAGAGTAGGAAAGGAAGCCGGCCAGCCGACTGCTTCGACAGCCGGCTGGCGAGGGTGGAGCCGGCTTTTGTTATGTAAGTTCATTAGTCCTTAGCCATTTTTCATGTGGGCATCCTTTCTGCCTTCAGCTCTTGCTAGTCGGGCAGCCGATTCTTCGAGCTGTGACTTTCGCAAGAGAGGGCTTGGGTGCCGGCACATTACTTGTCTGACTGCAGGTAGAACTTGGACATAACTCAAGGCGGCAAGTCCCCGGGCCGACTAGTCGAACCCGGTGCCGGACGGAGAAAATAAATGTAGTGGGGTAACCATGGGTATGATACCCGGCATACATAGATAAAATAGGATAGTCCCCGAGAACTCCTCGAGGGGCCCGTTGTCTCATACTTAATACAAAAGGTAGCATGATACATACTGCATTTCAACTGTAAAATCTTCGAAGAAGATTGGCGTTCCATGGGCGCTCCGACTCCTTGTCAGAGTCGTCTCTCTTGCGTGCCTTCGGCTTCTGCGTGTCGATTAAGTAATAGGAGTCGTTTCCTAGAGCCCGGTTGATGATGAAGGGGCCGTCCCAAGGGGCTGAGAGCTTGTGCTGGCCGGTTGTTCGCTGTATCAACCGGAGCACAAGGTCTCCCTCTTGGAAGGCTCTTGGCTTCACCCTCCGACTGTGGTAACGGCGCAGACCTTGCTGGTAGATGGCGGACCGGCTGAGGGCTAACATCCGGCTTTCTTCCAGCAAGTCGACACCGTCTTCTCTTGCTTCTTTAGCCTCCGCCTCCGTGTACATGGTGACCCAAGGTGAGTCGAACTCGATGTCAGTTGGGATGACAGCTGTCGGTGTCAAAACCGGCGGATCTCGGGTAGGGGGTCCCGAACTGTGCGTCTAGGCAGATGGTAACAGGAGACAAGGGGCACGATGTTTTACCCAGGTTCGGGCCCTCTTGATGGAGGTAAAACCCTACGTCCTGCTTGATTGATATTGATATTGTGGATGTTTACAAGAGTGGATCTACCACGAGATCAAGGAGGCTAAACCCTAAAAGCTAGCCTATGGTATGACTGTAAGGGTTGATGTTATTCGTTGTCCTACGGACTAGAGCCATCCGGTTTATATAGACACCGGAGAGGGCTAGGGTTACATAGAGTCAGTTACAATTGTAGGAGATCTACATATCCGTATCGCTAAGCTTGCCTTCCACGCCAAGGAAAGTCCCATCCAGACACGAGAAGAAGTCTTCAATCTTGTATCTTCATAGTCTTGGAGTCCGGTCGATGATGATAGTCCGGCCGATGATAGTTCGGCTGATGATGGTAATCCGGCTATCCGGACACCCCCCAATCCAGGACTCCCTCAGTAGCCCCTGAACCAGGCTTCAATGACGATGAGTCCGGCGCACATATTGTTCGGCATTGCAAGGCGGGTTCCTCCTCCGAATAATTCATAGAAGATTGTGAACACCAGGATAGTGTCCGGCTCTGCAAAATAAATTCCACCGTAGAGAGAATAATATATACATATACACAAGTTCAATCTACTGACGTTTTTTGCGGCGTGACGTCACACCACTACCAAGCCATTACGTTTTTTATTTTACCACCTCAGCGCATTTTAGTGAAGAGGTTTCGTTGGCACGTCTTGTCGAAGCAGAGATCGTGTTTCCCCTTAATCCGGGATTCTCATCAATACGGACGTGGGTAACCCAACCGCGCCATTGATGGTGGCGCTTGGGAGATAAGCGAGTTTTACCAGGCTAGCGGGGACGCATAGTCTTCGTCCGCCTATATATAAGGGATAAGGATTCACCTTTTCACCTACGCCTTCTTCCTCCTTTGCTTATTCCTCTCCGCGCACTCGAGCTCCAGCGCCCAAGTTCGCGCATCTCGTCTCGACCTTCTCCAACCATGTACGGAGCGGGAGGCAAGTGGATGACCTCCTCCGTTACGGAGGAGCACATCGAAAGACTGCGCGACGCCGGCTATTTGTCCGGTGACATCGCGCACCGGCTGCCCGACGAGGGGCAGCTCATCCCCACCCCCAAGCCCCATGAGAGGGTTGTTTTCCTTCCCCATTTCCTCCGCAGACTGGGCTTTCCACTTCACCCCTTCGTCCGGGGGCTCATGTTCTACTACGGCCTGGATTTCCATGATCTGGCGCCGAACTTCATCCTCAACATCTCGGCGTTTATCGTCGTGTGTGAGGCCTTCCTCTGCATCCAGCCCCACTTTGGCTTGTGGCTCAAGACCTTCAATGTCAAGCCGAAGGTAGTGAAGGGCACTCAAGAGGAGTGCAGAGGCGCCATGTTGGGAAAGATGCCCAATGTCCTTTGGTTCGAAGGGGCCTTCATGGAATCCATCAAGGGATGGCAATCGGGGTGGTTCTATATCACCGAGCTGTGCGACCCTACGTGGGCGGCAGCCCCCGAATTCAGATCTGGCATCCCCACGCAGCTCACCTCCTGGAAAAAGAAGGGCTTGCAGTGGGGTAGTTCGGAAGAGGTGACGGGACTCCAAGCCTGTATCCAGAAGCTGGTGAAGAAGCTCAGGCTGGTTAACGTGGTCCAAGTCATGCTCGTCCGCCGGATTCTCCCATGCCAAGAGAGGGCATTCAATCTGTGGGAGTTTGATCCGGAACAGCACCAGGCGTTGAGCGAGCTCTTCGACACGACGTACGAAGGCGCCTGGAGGGTTCTGTTTAAGGGCGCCGAAGCCCCCACATCCGCGACTGAAGATCGCGGATTTCGCTCGCAGCGCCAAGCTGACGAGGTAAGTGATTCTACCCCTTTATGGGACACTCGCTTTTCATAGTTTGACTCTATGCGGGTTTTGATTTCCCCCTTTCGTTTGACAGGACTGGATGAGGAAGGCGGAGCGGATCATCTGCCTGGCTCCCATGCCAGAAAACCAAGTAGACGCCCGTCTAGCGAGGCTGCTGGTTCCGGCACCGCACGTGGTGCCGGAGAAGAAGGCCAAGAAGGAGGCCACGGGTACTCGAAAGAGTTCCCGTTTTCAGGTGTCCGACGACTCCGAGGCGGGCTCCTCCCCCGAAAACGAGGAGGAGAAAGAGGACTCTCTCCCAGAGGAGGGAGAGAGGAAGAGGAAGGCTTCCCCAACAGGGGAGGCCGAAGGGTCCAAGAGGGGAAGGACTATCCCCCCGGACAGCTCCGCCAACATCAATGTTGGCAAGGAAGAATGGCCTTCAAGGGCCAGGCCTCCAGCGAGATCGTAAGTATCCGGATCCCTGAATGATTTATAATTTCTTTTTATGTCACATAACATCCCTCTAATGCCGCATACTGCCTGTAGTCCGACCGATGATGATCTCCCCGCTTCATCAAGCGGGTCGTTGGCTCCGTCGGATGTGGATTCCATCCCGACGGCCTCTACCCCTCGCGCCACTGAGGACGCCGAGGTGGGGTCCCAAGAAGGGACCCATCAGGGGGAGGCTCCGAAGGCGCCACAAGGCGGCCTCCCGGACTTTGCGCCGGACTCCACATCGGAACCCGTAGTGGTTCCGGAGTCCGGCCGGTGGCCCCTTCGCAAGAAGGGCAAGACCGTGATGCCGGCGGCCTCCGTCCAACCGGAGGCGCCAGACAACTTGTTGGAGGCGCTCCAAGGCGCTTTCATCAAGGAAGAACACCGCACTATCATGAGTGCGGTGATTCAGAAGGTACAGCTCGCCAAGAGCGGGCTGTCCGAAGCCTGCAGTAGCCTTCTAACAGGCTTTGAGGTAAGAAGTTAAAATTATGTAATGCAATACCGCATAGACAGTAGCCCCTGATGCTCGGTTCGGTGTTCGGAAAGAAAAGCCGGACTGAGAATCAGAAAAAAAGGAGATATACGCAGGGTTGCTAAAAAAAATTATGTCAATATGGGTGTGCAGGCTGCACTGCTGACCTCTGCCGCACTGACTGCGGAGGTCGGTGCTTTGAAGTAGGAGCTCGAGCGGTCCGAGCAAGAGCTCGGCCGTGCCAAGAAGCAGCTCCAGGACAAAGAAGGTGAGTAACGCCACTTTGAATAGTTACCTTACAGAAAAGGATTTAGGTTGCAATAAAAGAATAACAAGGATAACATGGGTACTGCAGGGGCCATGAATGAGGTGGCAGCCCTGAAGGAGGCCGTGTCCGCGGCCGAACACAATGCGGCCGCGGAACGGATGGAGCGAGAAAAGCAGGAGGCGCAGGTGGCAGTGGTTCGGCAAGAGCTCCAGGCTCTCATGGAAAAGCATGAGAGTGTGGAGTGTGACTCCAAGACTCGAGAGTCCGAGCTTGCCTCGGCTCTCGAAAGTGCCAAAGCCGCCAAGGCCGAGGCCCATAAGGCCCTTCAGGAGGTGGAAGATGTGAAGAAAATTGTGGCGGGTAAGGCATTTTTCATGCAAAGCAAGCATGTTAATGTAAACTACTTGACACTTACCCGAATTCGGAGCTCTCCAGGGGCGTTTGCAGATTTGCCTCATAGTGTATCCGATGCCGCCATATTCTACCATGGCAAGGAGGGAAGCTCAACGGAGAAGGTCTTCTGGTCTCAGTATGCTGAGGCCGGCCATCCGGTGCCCCCTAGCGACCAGCTGAAGCAGCTGGTCGAACTCCACAAGGTAGCCGAGGAGGCCATGAAGGGCCTCATAGTCTGGCTGTGGCCTGGAGAGGCCATGCCTGGGAGCTACTTCGGCCTCGTACGGTGGCTGGTGGATGCGTGCCCCTGGGTGGAGGTCATCAAGCGCTCCGCCTGTATTGAAGGTGCTCATCGGGCCCTTGCCCGCGCAAAGGTGCATTGGGGCAAGTTGGATGCAGAGAAGCTGATCACTGACGCGCCACCAACGGGCAAGGAATATCGTATGCCCGAGATGTACTATAAGACTGTCCTAAAGGGTGCCGGCAAGATTGCGGATGAGTGCCCCCGAGATGTAATTATTGAGTAAACTCGCTATGTAGTATCCTGTGCACTTGAAAACTTTGTTAATATGCGCTAAGCAACGCTTGTTTTAATTTAAAATATTACCTTCTGTGCGGCCGTTTATAAAATCTGAGAGATGGCAAGTCGTTGGCTTCAGCCCCCATGGCACTAGTGCTGGGGTGTTCGGGATAAACTTGAGCACTCTTGTTCCCATATTTGGGTCCATCTAGGGAGGCGCTCAACACAACGAACAAGGCAACCAGACTTATAATGCTTGAACACTCTCACTTAGCCATAGAATTCTATAATTTTAAATTTCGGCGAAGCCCCTAGTATTCGGAAGACTGAATTTGGGGCGCTATCCATGCCTTCATCGGACATTATCCGGAACTTCGCTCGAAGCGGCGTAGGCCTTTAAGGACCCGAAAAAACTTCTCGAACAGCGACCAGTCTCTCGCCTTATCATGACGGTCAGTTTTAGCTTTCTCCACTGAGGCGTTAACCCGGCTCAACCGAGGCGCAATCGCAGTGGTTCTCCCAGTGCTACCTTAGCCGATAGAACGGAAACGTAAGGTGCCAAACATGGAAGCCGGGGAAACCCAACTATTGACCCAAGACATGATTCGGAGCCGATTCATATAATGCTATAAGTTCGGGGTGCCGAACTTGTGAAAGTGTTCGGACTTATCACACCATAATGCGGGGAACATAAGCCCCTAGTGTATTCTGCCGTACCAAAATATACGGATGCAACATGTTGTAAATGAACATATATATAAAGTAATGCATTTATGGGCGAAAGGTGCTGCATTTTATTCAAGAAGTTCTGCTATGAGTGTGGAATGATACAAATAGTGCGGAAAGCAAGGGATTGGACGAATTAAAGGCGTCTCCCTCCAGGGGTAGGCCGCGGAATGGTGTATTTAGCAAATTTAATGCTCGTAATGGAGACCACCTGAGTATTCGTCGCAGCCTTTGTCTCTCCCTAGCTGTTGCATCATGAGTTCGGCAGGTTCGCCGCCGGACAGAGTCCTGTAAAAAAAAGGAAAAATAAAAGAAAAGAACGACACACTTGGGAGCCCCTGGTGTGGTCGAACTGCACTCTGGGTTTGTTGTGGTCGTGCCCCTTCCCCTGGACCCATGGTATCTCCAGGGCGTAATTATGTACGGGGAGAGTTTGTCTTACAATTGTGCGAGGGCTGGGGTTGGGGCCGCATTGCTACGCGTGCTCGGAACGTGCCAGGTGGTCTTGGTTGATGTTGCTCCGGGCGCGTTTGGTCGTGTCCGGCCGTTTAATGGCCGGACTCGGAAATTGCCTTAAAAGGCTGCTCTGTACTTCTGCCGCGAGAGCCGCTGTATGTTCCTCCATCCGGAGGGAGCGTTCCGTGTTTCCATTGACCGTGATGACTCCGCGAGGGCCTGGCATCTTGAGCTTAAGGTATGCATAATGCGGCACCGCGTTGAATTTTGCAAACGCGGTTCGTCCGAGCAGAGCGTGATAGCCACTGCGAAACGGGACTATGTCGAAGATTAACTCCTCGCTTCGGAAATTATCCGGGGATCCGAAGACCACTTCCAGTGTGACTGAGCCTGTGCAGCTGGCTTCAACACCTGGTATGACGCCTTTGAAGGTCGTTTTTGTAGGTTTAATCCTTGAAGGGTCTATGTCCATCTTGCGCACTGTATCCTGATAAAGCAGGTTCAGGCTACTGCCGCCGTCCATCAGGACTCTCGTGAGGTGAAAACCATCAACGATTGGGTCTAAAACCAATGCGGCGAATCCGCCATGGCGGATACTGGTCGGATGGTCTCTTCGATCGAAAGTGATCGGGCAAGAGGACCATGGGTTGAATTTTGGGGCGACTGGCTCCATCGCGTATTCGTCCCTTAGTGCACGCTTCCGCTCCCTCTTGGGTATATGCGTTGTGTATATCATATTTACTGTCCGAACTTGTGGGGGGAATCCCTTCTGTCCTCTGTTGTTTGGCGGTCGGGTTTCTTCCTCGTCGTCGCTGTCTAGCCCCTTGTCATTGTTTTCGGCAATTAATTTGCCTGCCTGCTTAAATTCCCAACAATCTCTGTTGGTGTGGTTAGCTGGTTTTTCGGGGGTTCCATGTATTTGACAAGAGCGGTCGAGTATTCGGTCTAAATTGGACGGACCCGGAGTAGTTCTTTTAAATGGCTTCTTCCGTTGACCAGGTTTAGAGCCTCGGAATCCGGCGTTGACTGCCGTATCCTCATTGCTATCGCCGTTAATGCGGCGTTTGTTTTTGTATCGACGCGACCTGCCATTGAGGTCCTTGGTATCCAGACTGCCAGCATTTTTGCTCAGGTTGTTGCTGCGAGCTAGCTAGCTATCCTCTCCCGCACAAAAGCGGGTCATGAGTGACGTGAGGGCTGCCATGGATTTCGGCTTTTCCTGTCCTAGGTGCCGGGCCAGCCACTCGTCGCGGATGTTATGTTTGAAGGCAGCGAGGGCCTCTGCATCCGGACAGTCGATGATTTGATTTTTCTTTGTCAAGAACCGTGTCCAGAATTTCCTGGCCGATTCGCCTGGCTGCTGGATTATGTGGCTTAGGTCATCTGCGTCCGGTGGTCGCATGTACGTGCCTTGGAAGTTGTCGAGGAATGCGGCTTCCAGGTCTTCCCAGCATCCAATTGACTCTGATGGCAGGCTGTTAAGCCAATGCCGGGCTGGTCCTTTAAGCTTGAGCGGGAGACATTTGATGGTATGAAGATCGTCGCCGCGGGCCATGTGTATATGAAGGAGATAATCCTCGATCCAAACCGCGGGGTCTGTTGTGCCATCGTAGGATTCGATGTTAACGGGTTTAAACCCTTCAGGGATTTGATGATCCATTACTTCATCAGTGAAGCATAGTGGGTGTGCGGCGCCTCTGTATTGAGCAATATCGCGACGTAGCTCGAGAGAGCGTTGTCTGCTGTGTTCGGCCCGGCCGGAGTAGTTGTGTCCGGCGCGACGGTATTCGTCGTGGGTCTTGGGGCGCCTACATGATCCATAGATAGATCTGGATTGTCTTGCCTTGTCCTCCAATATGTCTCGCAAGTCCGGCGCGTTCCCCCGTGGCTTCGCGCTTTTTGAGCGGTGCTGAGGGACGGTTTTGGTGGAGGGCTTGCATGCCTCTCTGTCGCGGCCACGAGGTGGTCGGTCTGCCGTATTGTGCACTGGTGATGCCGGATTGTATGCTTCCTCCTCTAGTCGGGGGAGCAACTTGCGTTTTGGGTAGCTTTTGGAGGGGCGTTCGAGTTCATACTCTTCGGCCGCGAGGACCTCGGTCCATCTGTCGGCTAGAAGGTCTTGGTCAGCTTGAAGCTATTGCTGCTTTTTCTTTAGATTGTTTGCTGTGGCCATTAGCCTGCGTCTAAAACGCTCTTGTTCGACAGGATCCTCAGGTACGATGAATTCGTCATCGTCGAGGCTTGCCTCGTCTCCGGAGGGAGGTATGTAATTATCATCCTCGACCTCTTCGTCTGCCGCCCTCTCGTGAGGGCTTGCTTCTGCCTCCTCTTGCGCTGAATCTTGCTGGAGGGGGTTGTCTTCGGCACTTTCTGGGGTGTTGTTGTCTCCTGTGCTGAAATCTCCATTCTTGCTATGGCGGGATTTAGAGCGGCGCCGCTGACGTCGGCGCTTGGGCTGTTTCTTTAAGGAATCTGCCTCCGCTACTTCTTCGCCGTCCCCATCTTTTGGGGTGTCCACCGTGTATATGTCGTATGATGAGGTGGTTTTCCAGTGTCCTGTAGGCGCTGGTTCTTGATAGTCTCCGGCATCGTCGTCCATACCGTCGTTGTCTTCGGAGTCGTAGTCGAGCACGTCGGTTAGATTGTCGACGGTGGCTACGAAGTGGGTGGTGGGAGGGTTCAGAATTTCTTCGTCGTCCACGTCCCAACCATCCCGGCCGTAGTTCGGCCAGGGCTATCCGGATAACGAGAGATGCTTTAGCGAATTTAAGATGTCGCCGAAGGGTGAGTGCTGAAAGATGTCCGCAGCGGTGAATTCCATGACCGGCGTCTAGTCGGATTCGACTGGCGCGGGCGTAGGAGGGTCGGAGTCCGGTAGAGAGTCCGACACCTCGGAGTCATGAGCTATATGCGGGACAAGGTTAGTGTTCGGCTCCATCGCCATAGAAGTTGCAGCTCCCGAGGCGGTGTCCAGCCACCCGTCCTCGATCTGCGCGATTGGCTCCGGACTATAGGTCGGAGCAGATTCGAGTGCGGCCTCCAAGGCGCTGTCCGGCGGCAGAGTTAGGTCGTGCCCACCGTGGCAGTGTGGCGCACTTAGATGCGGCTCGGACCCATCGAGGATCAAGTCCCCGCGGATATCGGCCGTGAAGTTTAGGCTTCCAAACCTGACCTGACGGCCAGGGGCGTAGCTTTCGATCTGCTCCAGACGGCCAAGTGAGTTGGCCCGCAGTGCGAAGCCGCCGAATACGAAGATCTGTCCGGGGAGAAAAGTCTCACCCAGGACCGTGTCGTTGTTGATTGAAGAGGCCATCAAGCCTATCGGTGACGATACAGAGGAACTCTCAATGAAAGCACCAATGTCGGTGTCAAAACCGGCGGATCTCGGGTAGGGGGTCCCGAACTGTGCGTCTAGGCAGATGGTAACAGGAGACAAGGGACACGATGTTTTACCCAGGTTCGGGCCCTCTTGATGGAGGTAAAACCCTACGTCCTGCTTGATTGATATTGATATTGTGGATGTTTACAAGAGTGGATCTACCACGAGATCAAGGAGGCTAAACCCTAAAAGCTAGCCTATGGTATGATTGTAAGGGTTGATGTTGTTCGTTGTCCTACGGACTAGAGCCATCCGGTTTATATAGACACCGGAGAGGGCTAGGGTTACTTAGAGTCGGTTACAATTGTAGGAGATCTACATATCCGTATCACCAAGCTTGCCTTCCACGCCAAGGAAAGTCCCATCCGGACAAGAAGTTTTCAATCTTGTATCTTCATAGTCTTGGAGTCCGGTCGATGATGATAGTCCGACCGATGATAGTTCGGCTGATGATGGTAATCCAGCTATCCGGACACCCCCCAATCCAGGACTCCCTCAACAGCCTCGGCACCATATACAAGGAAGAAGGGGGTGAAGCCGGTTGACTTGTTTGGGGTAGTGCGCAGACTCCAGAGGACCGCCGGTAGCTTGTCGAGCCAGCAGCCGGCCGAACGCTCCAGTGGCACGACCAGTCGGGGCTTGATGCCGGAGAGGGTGAGGCCGTTTGCTCGCTCGACTTGGCCGTTTGACTACGGGTGGGCAACGGACGTTAAGTCCAGTCGGATGTCCTGTGTTGCGCAGAAATGTGCCAGTGTTCCATTGGCAAAATTTGTGCCGTTGTCGGTGATGATGCTGTGTGGCACACCATACCGGGTTGTAATATCTACAATGAATGTCACGACAGTCGGCCCATTCAGTTTTTTGATCGGCTTTGCTTCAATCCACTTGGTAAATTTGTCCACGGCGACAAGAAGATGTGTCATGCCGCCGCGCGCCGTCTTGAATGGGCCGACCATGTCCAGCCCCCAGACGGCAAAGGGCCAAGTTATGGGGATGGTCTTGAGTGCAGAAGCCGGCAAGTGTTGCTTGGAGCCGAAGACTTGGCACCCTTTGCAGTGTTTGACTAGTTCCTTGGCATCCTCCAAAGCAGTCGGCCAAAAGAATCCATGGTGGAAGGCCTTAGCGACGAGCGCCCTGGAGGCGGCATGATGGTCGAATTCGCCTTGGTGAATGTCTTCGAGGATTGCTATGCCTTTCTCTGGCTCGACGCAGTGCTGGAAGACTCCGGTAGCGCTGCGCCTAACTAGCTCTTGGTTCATTATTGTGTAAGCTCCGGCTCGGCGTTGGACTTGTCTTGCCGAGACCTCGTCAGTTGGCAGCTCTCCATTTATCAGAAAACGGAGGATGGGCTAAGCCCATGATGGAGCTGTGACTTCTTCGATTGCCAAAACGGCTACTACAACCAGGGTGGGCGGGCTGGGTTGCGAAGAGTTGGAGTCGGCCTCCGCCTGCTGTGCTGCCGTAGTCCCCGGGCCGGGTTCGACTATGGCAGTCCCCGAGCCGGCTGCCGAAGTCCCCGGGCCGCCTGCCTAGTCCCCGAAGTCGGATCCGACTGCGTCGGGGTCAGGCGGCATGAAGATGGAACTGGATTCCGGAGACGGCTTGACAGATGGCTTGAGGAGGCATTGGAGGGCGACGCCGGTTGGTATAGCTTGTCGGGTGGAGCCTATTCGTGCCAGGGCATCTGCTTGCTCATTGTCGGCCCGTGGCACGTGAAGGAACTCCCACCCCTCGAAATATTCGCTGATCTGCTGGACGTGGAAATGGTAGCTTGCCATGTTTGTGTCCTTGGCATCCCAGTCGCCGGATGATTGCTGAACCACTAAGTCCGAGTCGCCATAACACAAGATGTGGCGAATGCCGAGTTCCTTGGCTAGCCGGAGCCCGTGTATGAGCGCCTCGTACTCGGCCACATTGTTGGAGGCGGCAAAGTGGATTTGCAGTGTGTATATGAGTTTGTCGCCCTTGGGAGAGGTGAGGACGATGCCGGCTCCCAAGCCGGTGCGCATCTTGGATCCATCAAAATGCATCCGCCAATGAGTGGAGTCGGGGGCCGGTACTGGGTCTCGGCCCACTCGACGAGGAAGTCGGCCAATGCTTGGGACTTGATGGCGGTGCGGGGCTGATAGTAGATCGTGTAAGGAGCCAGCGCAATGGCCCATTTCGCCACCCGGCCGGATGCGTCCCGGCTTCCTATGATCTCGGCAAGCGGGGCAGTGCATACGGCCGTGATGGGATGTTCTTGAAAGTAGGGCTTGAGTTTCTGGAGGCGAGGTACACACCATAGCACATTTTCTGATAGTGCGGGTAGTTCTATTTTGAGGTGGACAATACTTCGCTCAAATAATATACCGGCCTCTGGACTAGCTGAGCCCGACCTCCTTCTGGACGCTGGACCACGATGACCGTGTTGACCACCCGGCTGGTGGTGGCAATGTAGAGGAACATGGGCTCCTTCTCTGTTGGGGCCGCCAAGACGGGTGGTGTGGACAACATCTTCTTCAGCTCGTGGAAAGCTTGGTCCGCCTGGTCATTCCACTCAAAGTGAGTGGATTTCTTCATGAGTCGGTAGAGGGGGAGAGCCTTTTCTCCGAGCCGGCTCATGAAGCGGTTTAAGGACACCAGGCATCCGGTGAATTTTTGAACGTCTTGAAGCTTGGTAGGGACCTTCATTCTCTCTATGGCCTTGATCTTCACTGGGTTGCATTCGATGCCGCGTTTAGAGACCAGGAAGCCTAGAAGCTGGCCGGCTGGCACCCGAACACGCACTTCTCTGGGTTGAGCTTGATCTGAAACCGGCGCAGATTCTCAAAGGTCTCCTTGAGGTCTTCCAGCAGGGTGCCGCGCTTCTCTGTCTTCACCACGACATCGTCTACGTAGACGTGGGCATTTTTGCCGAGCTTGAGGAGGCATTTCTGCATGCAACGCTGAAAGGTGGCACCGACATTTCTCAAGCTGAATGTCATGGTCAGGTAACAGAAAGCTCCGAATGGGGTAATGAAGGCGGTCTTCAAGCGATCGGCTGGGTTCAACTTTATCTGGTGGTAGCCTGAATAAGCATCCAAGAAACTCAATAGCTCGCATCCGGCTGTGGAGTCTATCACTTGGTCAATCCTTGGTAGGGTGAACGGATCTTTAGGGCAGGCTTTGTTGAGGCTGGTGTAGTCGATGCACATGCGCCACTGCTTGTTCTTCTTCAACACGAGGACCAGGTTGGCAAGCCATTCTGGAAAGAACACTTCCATAATGAAGCCGGCTGCCAGAAGCCGGGCTATTTCTTCTCCGACTACTCTTCTCTTCTCTTCTGATAGGCGGCGCAAGGGCTGCCTGACCGGCTTTGCGTCAGATCGGACGTGTAGCTTGTGCTCGGCGAAATCCGTCGGGACACCCGACATGTCTTTGGGGGACCATGCAAAGACGTCCCGATTCTCACGGAGGAAATCGACGAGCTCGCCTTCTTATTTGCTGTCAAGGCCTGTGCCCATGATAGCGTGCCTCTCCGGGTGCTCCGGGTCTAGAGGTATCTTCTTTGTCTCCTTGGCTGGCTGGAAAGAACCTTGAGCTTCACATTCTTTGGGGTCAGGAGACAGAACCGGCTGCTTGCCAGCCAATGCCACAACTCGATTCCGCATCTTCTTCTCTTCGGCGATTACGAGGGACTCGGCCAGCCGACTGCTGGCTGCTGCACACTCAGAAGACTTCTTATAGTCTCCGGCTATGGTGATAATGCCCTTGGAACTCGGCATCTTCATCTTGAGGTAGGCGTAGTGGGGCACAACCATAAACTTGGCCAACGCTGGTCGGCCAAGCAATGCATGGTACGGGCTCTCCAAATCCACTACCTTAAACCATATTGCCTCTTGGCGGAAATGATCCTTGTCCCCAAAGAGGACATCCATCTTGATCTTGCCGATTGGTGAGCAGGACATGCCGGGTACGATGCCGTGGAACATAGTCCAGCTTGGCATGAGTTGCTTCGGCTTGATGTTGAGCTTCTCCATTGTATCTCGGTACAGTATGTTGATACTGCTCCCGCCGTCTATCAGCACGCGGGAAAATCGGGTGGCACGCCTCTCCGTCACTAGGGTGGCATCCAAAACCAGGGCATAGGAGCTAGCAGACGGCATCACCTCTGGGTGGTCGTCCCGGCTCTAGCTGATGGGCTTCTCTGACCAGTGCATGAACTCAGGGTTACTGGAGGCGACCGCGTTGACTTCTTGCTGCTGTTGGCGCCGGCTGCGCCGATCTTCTGTCTGGCTGGTGAACACGATGTAGGCGGCTTGCTTGTCGGGGAACTCGTCTTGGACAGCTCCAACTACAGGCCGAGCGGCCGGCTGCTATGGGGCAGAAGGCGGCTGGCCTGCAGGCGGAGGCGGTAGCAACCCCTCGCCCTTGGAGATTCGGGTGAGCCAGTGGCACTTCTGAGTTGTATGGTTGGACGGCTTCGCGCCGCTGTGGAACTTGCAGGGGGCGTCGAGAGTTTGCTCGTAGGAGAAAGCCGGCTGCCAAGCCGGCCTGCCGCCCTTCTGCTTCTTAGGAGCCGGCCGTCCCTCAGGTTGCTCTTCTTCGATCGTGGCACCTGCCGGCTAGTGGAAGGCGGTATAGGGGCCTTGCGCTTGTGGTCATTTTGATACGGGCGCTGGCTTGATTCTCCAGCCGGCGTCTCGGGAGCCGGCGCCAGCACTTTTCCGGAGGCGTCTACCTGGAGCTCAGTCTTCATTGAGGAGTCGGCCATGGCATACTTGTCCGCGATGATCAGTAGCTCATCAAGGGTTGCCGGCTTGTCGCAGAGGAGTCGGTGCTTGAGGAGAGTGCCCTCGCGGCACCCGGCGGTGAAGTACTCAATGGCATGAACCTCGTGCACCCCTTCGCAGGAGTTGCGAAGCTCGGCCCAACGCGTGAGGTAGTCGTGGGTTGATTCGTTGGGCCCTTGTATGAACTAGGAGAGCTGTCGGGGCTTGGGAGCCCGTTTGTAGGTGCTGGTGAAGTTGCGTATGAAGGCTTTTGTGTAGTCCAGCCAGCTGTTGACGCTGTAAGGCTTGAGGCTGTTGACCCAGGTGCACGCCGTGCCTTGGAGCATCAGGGGGACATATTTCACGACAACACGTCGGTTGCCATTTGCTATGCGAACCGCGGTGGAGTAGTCGATCAACCAGTCTTCCGGCTTCACAGAGCCGTTGTACTTGGGCGTGTCTCTTGGGAGCGAGAACCCTTTGGGAAAGGGCTCGTCGTGGATGCGGGGGCCGAAACAAGGCGGGCCGACATCATCTTCTTCTTCCAGGGCCAGGGATTGCGCAAGGCGGTTGATCCGATGGCGGGCATCATTCTCGCCGACTCCTTCACAGCGACCAAGTCGGCTGCTGAGGGTCGGATTCTCGAGAGGCGGCGGGGGGGGGGGGGGGGGGGGGAGGGGGATATCTTTCCCCATGAGGCGGAGGAGGAGGCGGGTCACCTCGTCGTTCCACTCCTCGGGGACGGCCTTCTGCATCGTGCTCGATGGTGATGCGAGTCCGGCTGCGGCTAGCAGCCGGCTCCTTGTCTTATACGGGCGCCACCCGCAGTCGGCGTACGCGACATCGTGCCGTGCTCTCGGCGAGGGGGGCTTCCAGCTCGGAAGCCAGCTTCGTGCCGCTCTGCGGCCGTGTCAATCAGCTGTTGGATGCGTCTGGTCATGTAGAGGAGCTCGCCGGCCCCCAGTCCGTTTAGCTCGTCAACGATCGACTGGGCAGCGCGTAGATTCTCGAGGGGCGTGGCATAGACTGGGCGGTCCGCTCCCAGCATGCTGGTGATGGCCGCGCCGCGTTTCTTGACAATGCCAACTCGGCTTGGCCCTTCTGGAGGCGGCGTGCCGAAGGCGGCGCGGTTGGACTTTGCGCTGGTGGGCCTCCGTGAGGCGTCTCATGGTGGCTATCTTCTGGCCCTCTACAAGGAGGGCAAGGCAGCGTGCCTCCAGCGTCTCGGTGTGGGCATCCGCCGGGATGGGGGAGGACAGATCGTGCAACACGGCCTGCAGGGCGTCGCGGGCGTTCTTGTCAGAGGCGACGTCGTGGCTGATGACTAGCACTTCGGTGACGGTGCTGCCACCACTGTCAGCTCAAGGGAGAGGGTCATCGAAGATGATCACATCGGTGTGGAAGGCGTCGAGCGACGCTGTGTCGGAGTCGACAAGCATCGGGTCGATGGAGCCGACCGACTGCAAGTCCGCGGTAGGCTTGCCGGAGACGTGGAGTTGGTCGAGGAGGCTAATGAGGCAGCTCTCGGGGTAGCCTGTGCCCGCGTCGGATGCGGGCTCGTCGGAGATGCGTGTCTCTCCCAGAAGATCGGCGAGGCAGCTCGCTGCGTAGGCATCGTCGACGCTTTGCAGCGCGTTGGGGCAAGCGCCATCGGGCGTGCCGGGCTGGCTACGCTCGCTGGGGAGGAAGAGGGTTCCCGTCCAGAGTAGTTCTCTGGACGACGGTGCACCTGGCCCCATGGTGGGCGCCAAATGTCGGGTGGTAGGTGCGACATATGCCAACGGATGGCTTATCATTGTGGGAGCCAGTAAGACATCGCCGGTGCCTGGAAACGGAATAAGGCGAAGACATGCACGCCGGCGGATCTTACCCAGGTTGGGGGCTCTCCGTGGAGATAATACCCCTACTCCTGCTTTGTGGGGTCTCCGCATGATCACTAGATCGATAAGAAGCTACAAGAGGCTCCTTGAGCTGTTCGGTGGGTGGAGGTAGAAGGGCAAGGCTAGCTCTCTTCTCTCCCTATGGTAGTGTCTAAAACTCTCTGAGATCCACCCTTTGCATGGGTGTCCCGGGGGGCTTATATAGGCCTACCCCCTGGGGGTACAATGGTAATCCGGCCGGGCATGGGTCCAGGCCGTCAGTGTCTACGACCGCCGGCTTCTCCGCCGGCTCCTGGGGCCTGCCGACTGGTGGGTCCCGCCGGCTGCCGGCCCATTGGTCGACAGGCCGGCCCTACCGCTTGGGGGGTCTTGTCGGGGGCTGGTTACTGTTTCCTCGCCTCTGATGACGAGGGCTTTGTCGAGGTAAGCCTGGCTACAGTGCCGCCGCCTTGTGGGCGCTCACTGTAGCCTTACCTCGTCTCGTCTGCTTAATGGTGCGCGCGCCCCGTGGAGGGGAGCAAGCCGGTTATAGGAAGCCGGCCTGGCCTTAGGCCGGCTTGGGGAGGTCAGGCTGCCTTCGGATGTCTCTCTGACCGAAGGGGCCCGCCACCTTCGGGCCGTACTGGCGACCCGTCGTGGATGGCGTCACGATTCGCATGGCAACAGTGCCTCGCCGAACAGGAGATGGCCGCCCTGTACGGCGCACTGTAGCCATGCATGTTCCGGGATTCAGGGGTGGCAGGGTCCACTGTAGCCACACCCCGTCACGTCACCGTTATGGGGGGTTGACTTTAGGGTGCGACCCATGGCCGCCTGGCATGGGCCGGCTTTCTTGGAGTCGGTCCTTCATGGGTCGGCTTTCTTGGAGTCGGTCCTTCATGGGCCGGCTTTCTTGGAGTCGGCCCTGTTGTGGCATCCCCTAAAGATTGTTTATGGCCGGGCCGCCTTCCACCAGTCGGCCTATGTCATAGCCGGCCGAAAGAAGGCGGCCCCGTGTCTTGGGCGCTTCAAGGCTCGGTCGGCCCATTGTTTTTCTGAGGGCCAAAGGGAGCCGGTTAGGCTACCCGTGGTCATTTACTCCGGCAATTGACATAGGCTGTTTGCACATATCTTTGAAATTGGCTATAAACTGGGCCTTCAACTGGTCCCATGACTCGACGGAGTTGGCTGGTAAGTTTTTCAACCAAGTATGGGCTGTCCCTTCCAACATCATCGTGAAGTACTTTGCACAGGCCGCTTCATCCACATCCAGCATCTCCATTGCCATCTCATAACTTTCCACCCACGCCTCAGGTGGCTGATCTGTGGTGTAATTAGGCACCTTACGTGGACCCTTGAAATCCTTAGGCAGTCGCAAATTACGAAGAGCCGGAATGAGACATGACACTCCCCAAGAACTTAAAGCAAGCCCGGTGCCTCGGTCTACTGACGCCGCTGGCTGAACCGGGTCGGGTTGATAACGACCCTTATATTGTGCTGCTAAAGCGGCCTCCCTTCATGCTCTGCCATTATCCACCACGTCCTGAGCATTTGCCTTGTCGCGTGCCGGATTGGGTCCTTACGGCGCCGCGCACTGCTAGACACCTCCGGCTCATCTATGTGCCTGCTATAGCTTTTGCTCGGGCAGGGGGTTGAATGAATTCTGTCTCGGCTATAAGAATAAGCCTGCTGCCGCACAACAGCGGTTTGAAGAAGATACCTGGCCTGCCGCGTCTCAATCGCCGCCAGTGAATCACCCTCCATCGGAATAGCTGCCAGGCGAGATGCCACATCAATCATGTTATCCAAAGGGCTAGAAAAGTGACCCGGTGGTGTTGATATGTATTGCAGCGGGTTATCCGTTCGACGAGGTGGTTTCGTTATCCGTGGTCTGTCCGGCACTGCCCTAGGCGCATCGATCCGGTTTGCAGCTGCCAAATTACTCGGCCTAGCCCTTGGCGTATTAAAGAGATTCAGTCCTTCGAAGACCGGCTGCATACGCGATCGGTACTTCCTTCGCATTACGTCGTTTGATGCATTCTGATCCAACATGAGCCGGTAATTCTGCGTCTGTATCTGCTGTGACTGGGCATCCAAAGCGGCCCTTTCTTCAGCCATCCTAGCGTCCTCAGCTGCCAGGTCCTCCTTAGCCTGTGTTATCTGGTCCTTTAGCTTCGCAACGTCCGCATTGTGCTGACCTGCGTCTCCAGGGTAACTGCCGTGGTTAACAAGGTCGGCCAGGCATCCATCAAACCAGAGAGAACTTGAGCCGGTCGGCACATCGGGCCTCCTGCCGCGGCCGCTGATCCGGAATTCATTGCTGCTGTAGATGAATACTGCAAAGTGGGCTGTGTTCCGGCCATGAAAACAACAACCCAACTTGGCGGTTCAAGGAGGTCTGGAATACTGTTGCCACCGGAATATCCTTCGAACACACTATCATGAATCTGGTACAGGGCTCGGTTTCACTAGTGGATGACTCACCGCCGGAATAAACGGCCGTCTCGCCTTTAGACACCAGTTCAGATCCGATCCCATGGACACATCCTATGAACGCACACTTCATGGCGGGCTTAACTCGGGAAGATTCGCATGCTGAGCCATCTCGACGAGGTCAGTGCAGATGTCCGGCTCAGGGCCCGGTTCGCCGATCTTGCCAATGAAGACATGAATTCCACCAAAGGGGACCCGGTACCCGTACTCGATTGAGCCGGCCTCGGGGCCCCATCCTTCATCGTCGATGTAGAGCTTGTCGCGACGACTCTTGGTCATTCAGCAAACCGCGTACCCTTTGAGTCCTTCAAAGCTGCCCTTCAAGAATTCGAAACCATCGTGCGATAGCCCCACGGTGGGCGCCAACTATCATGGAATTAACACGTCAGATGTCCTCATGAAAGGACTTAGTCGTGGAGTCATCGTGACGGGTTAGCTTGAAGGGGTTAAACCGGATAAGGGACACGAGAGTTTTATACTAGTTCGGCCCCTTCGATGAAGGTAAAAGCCTACGTCTAGTTGTGATGGAATTGATTGGGTTTCAATGACCAGGGAGCAAATACGCTTTGCCTGGGTCTCGAATTGTTGTTTCTTGTCCCTGAACCGCCGTCGGGTCGTCCCCTTATATACATGGGTTGACACCCGACTGGTTTCCAGAGTCCCGAGGCTGGCTCATACAAGTGTCCGGCTCGGTCTCTCCTTTCCTAACTTACAATACAAGTTACATAACCATGGCGGTTTACCACTATGGGCCCTAATCCGCTTTTGGGATCCGGGCCTCTAAGCTTAATTAGTAAAGCGCCATCTTCTGGGTCTTCGTGGGCTTCAGTATAGTTGAAGGTGAACCGGCCCTCCTGGGCGGTTTACGCTCAGTAGTTATATCCCCAACAGCAGGTGCCACGTGTCGCCTGCCGCCACTAGTTAGGGGGTCCTTTTTGTCAATGTTTTCGATGAGTGGTCCTTTTTGGCAATTCTATTGGCCAGAGGGTCCTTTTGGACAAAAATCCCCTAGCTGTGCCCCCAACACGGCCCCTAGGCGATTTTTTTCGCCCCGATGCCGAAAAAACGGCCCAGTCGCGCCTCCAAGAGCCCGTTTTTTGCCGGTTTGGGCCGAAGTTAGTGCCGACGGACCCAGGCCAAACCCGGTGCGCTGGGGGGCGCCGGGGCGAGCAGTTTTGGCGCAAACGGGGACGGGCCATTCTAGCCAGCGAGGCGCCGCTTCGTCGCCCTCGTCGCCTTGGTTCCCGCAGGATTCAATGCCAAGGCTGGCCAAGGCTGTCGCGCCGGCCAGCCTCCAGTTATGCCTCACGGGTGATGCAGTGAAGGCGCCTCTTATGCGCGTTCTACCCGCTCCCGCCACACGTCGCCCGGCATGCAGCGTCCCCGCCACCCCGCTGGGGCTATAAAAGGCGACCCCTCCCCGCCGGTGAACGCCACAACCTCCCCCTCACAATAGCCCTCCCCTCCCCGCCGACGAGCAAAGCAAAGATGGCCAAGAGGTTTCCAGGTGATGGCGCAACGGCGAACGACTTTGGCCGCCGACACCTGCAAGAGCCGGAGGTGCGCCTCCTCTACGAGGCCGAGTGAGATGCACGTGCTAGGGGCGTGGAGGCTGAGCAGCGGCGGCGTCTCGGGGCTGCCAGTGCTCGAAGGGGCGGCACGTCAGGCGGAGATCGCCCGCATCCACTCCTCCCTGACGGAGGAGCAGCGGAACGAGCCGAGGTACGCGCCCAACAGCGAAACACTTTGGATGATGTACTTCGAGCGCCGCCGCGAGGAGCAGATCGCCTTTGTCAACGACATCATTCCCCACAGCCGCCTCAATGCCGAAGGACGGCGCGAGTGGTGGGGAGTCCCCGGCCGAGCCCTCGAGGCCGTCCTCGACTACATCGAGACCGGCAACGTGCCATGCCCCGAGTACCCGACGCGACCGTCCATCTCTCGCCGCCACAACCGTTCCTGGACGCCGCGACGAATGGAGCCGACGTCCTTGTCGTCGGGCTCCGGCTTGATCTCCTCTGGCTCGTCGGCTCTCCATTCTGTCAAGCCAGAGCCGGAGGAGACACCAAAGCGGCACCATACCCGCAGTGGCGCCCTCGTCATCAACGAGGGTGCCCGCCCCTCCCCGCGCTCCCTTCGCCTGGTCTGGCCGAAGCTCGAGCCGGGCCTGCTCCCCATGAAGCCGGAGCACGCCGACATGGTGGAACCCGACGACGAGGCCGCCCTAAAATGGGCGAAGGAGGACTATGGCCGTGAGCAGGTGCACCGCCAGCGCCAGGCGTACGCGGAGCTCTAGGCCCGGCGGCGCGGCCACGAGGAGGGCGACGTCATTGTCCTCGACAACGAGGAGGAGGAAGAGGCTGGGCCGTCCAGTGCCCGGCCACGCGTCAGCAAACCTTGGGAGTGTTGCAGCAGGGACGGGGGTGGCTCCGGCGGGGCGCGTGACGACGATGACGATGACGACGGCGACGGCGACTACACCCGCTTCTACAGGCTTCTCGGCATGTAGATGGCGGGCGGTGGACGCGGAGTAGTGGCTAGCGGCGTAGTGGCTGCCGTAGTTTCCGTAGTTTGGCATAGTTTGCCGTAGTTTGCTTGTCTAGCATTCTTCCATTGAATTGAATATAAACTAGATCATCCCTACGACGCACATCTAGTTTATTTCTCCTCTTTGCATCTACCTACAAATGAAGCTTAGAGATTCACATCCTGTCAAAAACAAAGTAAGGATCAGATTTGAGTTTTTGCAAGTTGAGAATTACTTGTTCAAGAACGCTCCAATTTCTTTCACATCCGGATGAACTTGTGGTCAAGTTGAGTATCCTCAAAGCCACGTGCATCAAGATAGGAGTTTGTAGTCCATAAGTTGCCCACCACTCCCCTACATTCATAGAAAACTGAAACTATAATTCACCAGTCCAAAACTTCCAGATGCAATATGGCAAAATTATCATTGAGAACAAGCTTACCGGCATTGTAATTTTGATTGGTAATGGCTCTTGTGGCAGCCACCTTCCCAAACATGCCTCCCTTCTTCTTAAACTTGGGCAAGTCCGTGTTAAGCGCTTTATCCTGCTTGTCATCATCACTATGATAAAATTGTTCAATAGCCTCCATCAACCCAAAAATGACTTCTACATCAGTAAAGATGCTTGCGGTAGTATAACCATAATAAGGATTCAAGGCATATGCTGCCATGTGCAATATGGTATCTAGCCTCCCATTCGTCTTGCTCTCCATGGCTGTTGTGATCACCTTGTAATCCTTATCCGAACTTTCAACCGCAAGCATTATTGCCTTCTTTGTTTCTATTATTTTTCCATACATAGAGGCCATGGACTGCCCATCACTATCAGCCAACTGAAGTAACTTCACCAAAGGCTCGAAAACCTTGCATTCCAACATAAAACATAGAAAAGCACAACATTAATATTTAACTATTATGGCATGATGAGACACGATGAAACAAGACATAATTTGTGGTTCATCTAACCATATCTTGATGCAAAGAGACACATTTTTCCAAAATGCCCTACTCATTATTGTGGCATGAGCCACCTTCCCTTTCTTTGTTCTTGTGTGTTTGCAATCTTCCCAAGTGGGACTACAACACATATCCCTTAGTTGCTTCCTCTTAGCAGCAAGACTTTGCAAGGTGAGAAATGCCGAAGCAAATCTAGTTACTCCCGGCCTAACAATGTCTCTCTTTTTTGTATGATGCCTCATCAATGCCAAGGTCACATGATGTGCATAAAGGAAACATGTCATCTCCTTGGCTTTGGTTATTGCAGGAGCAAACTGCTTCAACTTCCCAATTGCATCTACCATCAAGTTGATTGTGTGAGTTGCACATGAGGTCCAAAATATCTTGGGCATTTTACTTTTCAACATCGCCTTTGCTCCCATGTTATTTGATGCATTATCCATGACTATTTGCACAACATTTTCAGCCCCTACAAAGCATCATTGCAAAACACAATAATCAAAACATAACATTCAGCACACAAGCACATGATGAAAATTTGAAAAACAATGAATGAGAGCAAATTAAAAAGTTCAGATTAGTACCAATTTTCTCAATGCAGTCATCCACATAATTGAAGACGTATAGACTTGTGTGTGCAAAGGCTGATGCCTCCTTTGATCCAAGAAAGGCTGTTCCCAACTTACAATGGACACACAACTTAATGATGCTTATCCTTTTCTTGTCTGTCCAAGCATCGGTCATGATAGAGCACCCGGTATCCGCCCTCTCAACATCATGTGGCTTCAACAAATCCCTAGTCTTTCCACCTCTTGCAACAACATCTTCTCACAATGCTTCCAATTAGGACCATAACGACCAAGAGCCTCACAAAACTGTTTGAAGTCATCATCATTTATAGCATTAAAGGGTACATTCTTCTTGTACAGCCATCTAGCCAAATATTTCCCTACTCGGTAGCTTCTCTCCTTATCAACACTATCATTAATATTCCGCTGAAATTTCATCATGTTCAATGGGATCGAAGGGTCGATTGGAGCGAGATATTAATCCATCGGCCCCTACTTCGGATCACCTTTGCCAACTTCATTGCGCTCTTCTTGATCATCCTCATTTTCATTGGCCTCTATGGTCACCAAAGCTCTTACTTTTTCATCTTGTTTTTGCTTTTCCTTGTTCCTCTTCTTTGGTGCCTCATGTGCAGCCTTACATCAAGCTTTCTGATCTGGTGTGGCTTGTAAACAACTTGTTACTGTCCCTTTAATTCCAGCTAGGTGTTGCTTCATCCTAGTCACCCCTCCTGACATATCTTTTCCACAAAGAATGCACTTGACTTTTTGCAGATCATCTGGATCAATCAGCACAACAAATTCCCAAGCCATGTCATCTGAGTTTCTCTTACATTTGGAACTTGCAACCTCGGAAGTACCAGAAGCAGACATCTACAAACATCACAAGGGCAGCAACATTTATTACTTTATTAGCAGCACTACACAACAAGCTCTACAAATCTACAATACCAAATTATCAAAGAATTGCAGCATCTATTCATCTATACCGACTTAAATCAAAGTGAAGCAACAACATGTATTAGACATTTAGACTGAAATCAAAGGGCAGGAGCAACAACATCTATTCTACTGATCTACATTAGCATCTACACATCTACACATCAGCATCTAAATTTATCTTGCACAAAGAAAATTAAAAAATAGTAAAAAGAACGAAAAATGCCCTGCTGTTGTGCTGGATGAGTGAGTCCAGTATTGCAATTTACATTACACTGGAAGGAGCAGAGTTGTTCTCCTTGGTGCCAGAGGAGGGAGTGTAAGAGATGGTGCCATGTGCAGTGTGCTGTTGCAGGAAGTGGTGGTGGCGACGAGATGCTCCTGGAGGGACGGGAGTCGAGGAAGGGGTCGCAGTGCTCTGCTCTCCTGGAGGAAGGGTGGATGTGGTGGCGGCCGTGGATGCTCCGGCCGTCGGGCGTGATCCTGTAGGAACGGAGTGCATGGTGGCTGCCGCGAGATGCCCCGACCGTAGGGCATCGGACCTCGGGCTCCTGGAGGAACGATGGAAGTGGTGGTGGCGGCGAGATGCCCCGCTGTCGGGCATCGGGATCCTGGTGTCGGTGTCAAAACCGGTAGATCTCGGGTAGGGGGTCCCGAACTGTGCGTCTAGGCGGATGGTAACAGGAGACAAGGGACACGATGTTTTTACCCAGGTTCGGGCCCTCTCGATGGAGGTAAGACCCTACTCCTGCTTGATTGATATTGATGATATGGGTAGTACAAGAGTGGATCTACCACGAGATCAAGGAGGCTAAACCCTAGAAGCTAGCCTATGGTATGATTGTTGTAATGGTTGTCTGTCCTACAGACTAAAACCCTCCGGTTTATATAGACACCGGAGAGGGCTAGGGTTACACAGAGTTGGTTACAATGGTAGGAGATCTACATATCTGTATCGCCAAGCTTTCCTTCCACGCCAAGGAAAGTCCCATCCGGACACGGGACGAAGTCTTCAATCTTGTATCTTCATAGTCTTGGAGTCCGGCCGATGATGATAGTCCGGCTATCTGGACACCCCCTAGTCCAGGACTCCCTCAGTAGCCCCTAAACCAGGCTTCAATGACGATGAGTCCGGCGTGCATATTGTTCGGCATTGCAAGGCGGGTTCCTCCTCCGAATAATCCATAAAAGATTGTGAACACCAGGATAGTGTCCAGCTCCGCAAAATGAATTCCACATACCATCGTAGAGAGAATAATATGTACACAAGTTCAATCTGCTGACGTATTTTGTGGCATGACATCACACCACCACCAAGCCTTTACTTGAATTGTTTTTATTATACCACCTCAGTGCGTTTAGCGAAGCGGTTTCCTTGGCATGTCTTGTCGAAGCATAGATCGTGTTCCCCTTGTTCCGGGATTCCCATCAATACAGATGTGGGTAACCCAACCGTGCTCGTTGCCACGCCTCCTCTATCGAAGGTGAGCCCCAAACGGTCACGGGGACGGCTCTTGGTATTCTCTTTCTTTATAATGAAACCAAGGCTTGTTTCTTTTCTTCAATCCTCAATCGAATCTACCCCTCGCCCTGAGTTCCAACACCCAGAGCCCCAGATTCGAGCACTTCAGACCTTCAACAATGTCCGGCTCCGACCTTCAGGGCCGGTGGATGCCCTCCTCTGTCACGGAGGAGGATGTGCAAAAGCTGAGAGAAGCCAAGTACCTGACTTACGAGATCTCGCATAGATTGCCTGTCAAAGGGCAAGTCATTCCCACCCAGAGCCCGGCGAAAGCGTCGTGTTTATGTCCCACCTCCGTCGGGGTTTAGGCTTCCCGATGGATCCCTTTGTGAGAGGGCTCATGTTTTACTTCGGATTGGAATTCCATGACCTGGCTCTGGAGTCCATCCTCCACATCTCATCATTCATCGTTGTCTGTGAAGCCTTCCTCCGCACTACCCCCCACTTCGGTTTGTGGCTCAAGACCTTAAACGTGGAGCCGAAGATGATCGAGGGGCGTCAAGCAGAGTGCGGAGGGGCAGTTATAAGCAGAAGGGCCGATGCTCCATGGCCCGAGGGCTCTTTCCAGGAGGAGCTCGGCTTGTGGCAACAGGAGTGGTTCTATATCACCGCTCCTAGAGGCTACAGGCAGAAGCCACCGCCCATCTTTCACTCGGGCCCTCCACAACGGCTGATGTCGTGGGTCAACCAAGGGCTCAACTGGGGGCTGTCAAAGGACGTACCCCTACTGCAGGGCCGGATTCGAGACCTCCAAGAGAGGGAGATCAATCTGGTCATAGTGATGCAGGTTATGCTGATTCGGCGTCTCCTGCCCTGCAAGCGTCGCCCCCTCCGCCTGTGGGAATTCAATCCAGAGGGGCCATGAGCTCTCCAACACTTCATGGGTACGACACCCGTGGAGATGTATAAATTGTTCTTCGGATCAAAAGAGATGTGTCCGGAATTGACCGAGGATTCCCGCCTAAGCTGCAATCGCCCAGATGCTCAGGTAAGTGGCCCTCCGTCCGGACACACCGTTTGTTTGCGCCTTCTTGAATTTGCCTTTTAACCCATCGTCTCTTGAATAGGAGTGGATAGCGCAAGCGAAACTGATACGGTGTCCGGCCCCCCTCCCGGAGACCGTGCCGGATCCCGTGCTGGTCAGGATGCTGAAGGTTGCGCCTTCAGAGGAAGGCGAAGGGGAGAACAGGGACACTGCCGCCTCTACCAAGGAGGCTTTTGAGAAAGGGGGGATCGAGAATCCCCCTTTCCAAGGGGAGAAGAGGACCGCTTCCGAAAACCCGGAGGCCAAGGCCTCGAAGCGGGGTAA
Organism: Triticum timopheevii; assembly: GCA_963921465.1. NCBI lineage: Eukaryota > Viridiplantae > Streptophyta > Magnoliopsida > Poales > Poaceae > Triticum > Triticum timopheevii. The sequence goes on along the minus strand of OY997262.1, from coordinate 462,631,380 downwards.
GAGATCTTCACCAGAGGGTCCTGCGTCCGGGGAGGCCCCGGCCGCACTATCTCCCCTAAGGAATGAGCCCTCCAGCGAGCCGTAAGTAGAAAAAGGGGGGTTCTGTAATAAGAAACATACCTATTTTCACTTCTGAGGATAACCGAAGTTTTTACCTTGTAGTTCGGATCTCCGTCCTTCTCAGATGAGCTCGTCATCGGGGGACCTTCGTCCGGAGATGATGGAGAGCGAGACGCCTCCATCTGCCACACCGTTGGATAGGGCGGACGAACCTGAGGTGTCATCACGGAGGGTATCCCCAAGTCCGGTAGGGCCGGAGAGTTCGGCACCAACTGGTGTGCGGCCGGGGGAGCTGAAGGATCTGCTTGAGAGGGCGTCTATCTCAGAAGGTCACCGTACATTGATGAGTATGGTGATTGGAAGAATTTCGTCCGCCGAAGGCGGGTTGCATGATGCCATCAGGAGTTTGCTGGCGGGGTTTGAGGTACATAAAAATGACATACCTTTTGACAGTTTTACACATAAAGTGTGCCCTGTAAAGATAGTAGCCCCCGATACTCGGTAGATTGTCGAGAGCGACAGCGTGCCGAGGATCAAAATCGCAGGTATTGATTTTCGCCTTTCCTATGCAGGTGGCGGATGGTCAGGTGGCCAGTCGGACTGATGGAGTTGCCGAGCTAAAGCGGCAACTTGACGTTGCGGATGCGGACATCGCGCTGGTCAATAAGCGACTTGACGAGTCACAAGGTAGGGTTGTTCTCCGCGGTCACCTAGTAAGGGAGCCGAAGCCCATTCCTTACAACATTTGTTCTCAATGCAGATGGTGCCGCTGCTGTGGAGATCCTTCGGGCAGAACTTGCTCGAGCCAAGGAATAGGCCAGAAGGAGTGATGCGGCTGCCTCGAGGGCGGCCGAAGAGCTAGAAGCCGAGAGGGCTGCTCACTGCCGAAGCAGGGAGGAGATGGCCGAAATGGCCGTGAAGGTGAAAGATGTTACCGACCGCTATGAGGTTCTTGAAAAAGAACGCCGAGTGGAGCAAGAAGACCTGGCGAAGGCCACCGCCGAAGCCAAGGATGCCCGTTCTGCAATGAGGGCTATAAAGGAGGAGCTGCGCCAGGCCGGAGATATTGTGGCTGGCAAGCCCTTTCTGCTGCGCAGGAGGTTTACAGATCCGAAGTACGCTCAGCTTGGCCAGCTGTGGGGTCTGGAGGATCCTTATATGGACTTAGCGGCGAGTGTGGCAGATGCTGTTGTGCACTTCCGAAGTCAAAAGGATCACGAGACGGAAGAGCTTTTTTGGTCTCAATTCCATAGTCCGGAGCGTTCACTTCCGCTGACCGATCGGCTGGCTGAGTGGGACGAGCTAAATAGATTGTCCGGACTTGCCATGACAGATATCGTGGCTCATGTCTGGCCAGATAGGCCCAAGCCGAAGAGTTATTTCGGCTTATTGCAGCAATTCCTTGGGGCGGTGCCGCATATAAAGGCGATGAAGCGGTCGGCCTGCATAGAGGGTGCGCGGATGGCCCTCGCCCGTGTGAAGACACACTGGACAGAAATGGATGCCACCATTGTTGCGACCCGGGGTTCGGACGAGAGCCGGTTACCCGCCGAGCACAACTTTGGGGAAGTTCTGCGTGGTGCTCGTGTAATAGAGTCGCAGTGCTCAAAAAATGTCATGTTCAAATGATCTTTATGGTTTTGTAAAATAATGTTTACAATATAAGCGCTTTTTGTACTTGTGCGTTCAAGTATTGAAACATCTCCTGTGCGGCCGTTAATGTATACTTGTGCAGAACCTGAAAGATGGCAGTCTTCGGCTTCAGCCCCCACGCACATGGTGCGGGGGTGTTTGCGAAATATCGCGTTTTCACACTTAATCCAACGTCTTGGTCCTGTTAAGGAGGTGATAGCATAGCAAACGAGGCAATCGGACTATAATGCTTTATCACTTTCACTTAGCCATAGGAGTTCGAAGGTGGGGCTATGATATAGCCCCTAGGGGCACCGCGCTCTCTGAATTTGGGGCGCGTGTGTGCCTGACCGGGAAGCGGTCCTTCGTCAAAGCAGAGGAATTCTAAACATTCCTGAGGTTGATCGAGTGGTTGACCAGTCTCTCGCTACATCATGACAGTCAGTTTTCGGCTTTCTCTTCTGAGGCGCTCACCCGGGCGAACCGGGGCACAATCGCAGTAGTTCTCCTGGTGCCGCATTAGCCGACAATACGGAACGTAAGGCAGCAAAACACAGGAGCCGGGCAAACCCAACATTTGACCAAAGACATGATTCAGAGCTGATGCATATAAGGCCTAACTCGAGATGCCAAACACTCCCTGAGGTGTTCGGTCTTTATGATGACGGGCAGATCAATGCCCTAAGCCCCTAGTGTCCAGGTACACGCAAGATCCTCTGACGCGGCCGATGCCACAACGTCAGCCTCCTCTCTGGTTATGATGAGAAACCAGGGGATGTATAGCAACAAGAGACAGTAAAAAAAAGGTTTAGGCAGGGTCTTAATCTGAAAAGAATCCTTGCAATGGGTCCCTACTGCATGTCTGCGCCTGTGTCTCCGTTGTGCTGTATCCTGGACGGGTGTAACACGCTGTTCATCTGTAAAAGAGAGGAACTTAGTTTGAAAAGAAATCGTGTCAAAAATGTATTTAAAACAGAGCATGAATAGTTGAATAAAATTGAGCTTTTATTGGCTCCTTATTGCACATACGCACAACCCCTTGTGAAGGGGTGTGTGGCTAGGAAGCACCTAGTTTATTTATGCCAGACTCGTCTAGCCGTGTCCGGGGTCTTGAACGACCTTTTAATGAGATGATGCCGCGTGGACCGGGCATTTTAAGTTTAAGAGACGCGTAGTGTGGTATTGCGTTAAAGCGGACAAAAGCTTCTCGTCCCAATAGTGCTTGATGGCTACTTTTGAATGGGGCGACATGAAAGATTAGCTTTTCGCGTCGGAAGTTGTTGGGTGACCCGAACACAACTTCTAGTAGTAAGGAGCCCGTGCACTTGGCGTAAGGGTCTGGCGTCACTCCTTTAAAGGAAGTGCGGCTATGCCGAATTTTAGTAAGGTCTACCCCCAACTTGCGGATTGTGTCCGGATATAGCAGGTTTAAATCGCTGCCGCCATCCATTAGGACTTGTGTAAATTGTATTCCGTCGATTATAGGATCCAATATCAGAGAAGTCCATCCTACGTTTCGCATACTTCTGGAATAGTCCAGATGTTCGAAAGTAATTGGTTTTGACATCCAGTCTCGAGGTTCCGCTGGGGTGGACCGTGCGACGCGTACCTCAGCGAGTGTCGCGCTGTTGTTCCGTGGTATCACATGAAGTGAGTTTACTGTTTTGACTTCTTGTGGGAAAGTCTTTTGTTTTCCCGCACTCTGCTGGTGGGGTTCGTCGTCATCCTCGCTTGGTGCGTTGAGCCCCTTGTGTTCGGCGTTGAGTCGGCCGGATTGTTTGAAGACCCAACAATCCCGGTGGGTGTGGTTTGCGGGCTTCCCGGGTGTACCGTGGATTTGACATATCCGATCCAAAATTTTGTTTAGGTTGGATAGCTCGTCGCTGTTGTCCTTAAGGGGCAGTGTTTTGTTGTTCGGCCGTGAGCTTTTGAATCCGGCGTTAACCGCCGTGCTCTTTGGGCTCTTTTCTTCATTTCGGCGCTGCTCCTTTCTGCGCCATGATTTTCCGTTTCCATCTCTGATCTCGGATGTACTCGGGTCACTGGTGCTGCGTCTTGCTAGCTAGCTATCTTCCCCCGTGCAAAAGTGGATCATGAGGCTTGTTAGCGCGGCCATTGTCCTCGGTTTCTCTTGGCTGAGGTGTCTGGCGAGCCATTCGTCTTGGACATTATGTTTAAAAGCTGCTAAGGCTTCGGCGTCCCGACAGTCGACTATTTGGTTCTTTTTGGTGAGGAACCTGTTCCAGAATTTGCGCGCTGATTCTCCGGGCTGTTGGGTTATGTGACTTAAATCGTCTGCATCCGGAGGGCGGACATAAGTCCCCTGAAAGTTTGCTCTAAACGCGTCCTCGAGCTCTTCCTAGCTTCCAATGGTATTTTCTGGGAGGCTTTTGAGCCAATGCCTGGCTGGCCCTTTGAGCTTGAGGGCTAAATATTTTATGGCGTGGAGATCATCTCCTCTAGCCATATGTATATGTAGGATGTAATCCTCAATCCAGACTCCGGGGTCTGTTGTTCTGTCATATGCCTCTATGTTTACGGGCTTGAACCCTGCTGGAAATTCATGATCCAGCACCTCATCCGTGAAACATAGTGGGTGTGCGGCGCCCCTGTATTTGGGTGTGCCGTTATCTTCGGACACTCGGCGTGTTATGTTGCTTCCTGGGGCCCTCTTCTTCGGCCCATAAATGGACCTGACCGGGCCATCCGTTTTGCGAAGATATTTATGTGTGTCATGTGCTGGCTTGTGTGCGGCGCCACTTGCCGCTCCTGGCCTGCCTTCTGGTCGTCTATCCGGCCAGGCGGCCTCTTTGCTTTTTAATTGTGGGGGCTCTACGGCCTCCTCGTCGAATTCGGGCAGCAGCTTGCGCTTCGGGTAGCTCTTTGTTTGTTGGCTATTGCCATATTTGTCCGCGGTCTTGAGTACTTTGCTCCACCTCATTCTGAGTATGTCTTCCGCTGTTTTGAGCTTCCGCTTCTCCTTCTTCAAACTTCTTGCAGTGGCGACAAGCCTTTTTTGGAGGTTCTTATGCTCCGGTGGGAGATCGTCTGGACTGTTGTCTTCGCCGAGGATGAGTTGATTATCCGATTCATCTTGTTCGGATGGCTGCTTGGTTGCATGTTTGTCGCCCACTGGTTTGCCCTACGCTATGGCTGGGTCATTATGAGTGCTGTTGTTATCGAGGCGGGACTTGGGGCGGCGCTTGCGTCACCGTTTTGGTTGTTTTTCGGGGGAATTATCCTTCGCCGCGTCCCGTTGTTCCTCGTTATCGCTCCCTTTTGGGGTGTCCACCATGTATACATCATGAATTGAGGTGGCTTTCCAGTGCCTGGTAGGCGCTGGTTCTTGGTCGCCTCCGGCATCGTCGTCCATACCGTCGATGTCTTCGGAGTCGTAGTCTAGTATGTCGGTTAAATCGTCGACAGTGGCTACAAAGTGGGTGGTGGGAGGGTTTTGAATTTCTTCATCGTCCGCATCCCAACCGTCCTGGCCGCAGTCCGGCACCTCGGAGTCACGGGCTTTGCAAGGGACAAGGTCAGTATTCGGCTCCATCGCCGTAGAGATTGCAGCCCCCGAGGCGGTGTCCAGCCACCCGTCCTCGATCTGCGCGGTCGGCTCCGAACTATGGGTCAGAGCGGACTCGTGTGCGGCCTCCAGGTCACTATCCGGTAGCAGAGCTAAATCGTGCCCACCGTGACAGTGCAGCGCGCTTGGTTGTGGCTCGAATCCATCGAAGATCAAGTCTCCGCGGACGTCAGCCATGAAGTTTAAGCTTCCAAACCTGACCTGACGGCCAGGGGCGTAGCTTTCGATCTGCTCTAGATGGCCAAGCGAATTGGCCCGTAGTGCAAAGCCGCCGAACACGAATATCTATCCGGGGAGAAAAGTCTCACCCTGGACTGCGTTGTCATTGATTGAAGAAGCCATAAAGCCTATCGGTGACGACACAGAGGAACTCTCAATGAAAGCACCAATGTTGGTGTCAAAACCGGCGGATCTCGGGTAGGGGGTCCCGAACTGTGCGTCTAGGCAGATGGTAACAGGAGACAAGGGACACGATGTTTTTACCCAGGTTCGGGCCCGCTTGATAGAGGTAAAACCCTACTCCTGCTTGATTGATATTGATGATATGGGTAGTACAAGAGTGGATCTACCACGAGATCAAGGAGGCTAAACCCTAGAAGCTAGCCTATGGTATGATTGTTGTAATGGTTGTCTGTCCTACGGACTAAAACCCTCCGGTTTATATAGACACCGGAGAGGGCTAGGGTTACACAGAGTCGGTTACAATGGTAGGAGATCTACATATCCGTATCGCCAAGCTTGCCTTCCACGCCAAGGAAAGTCCCATCCGGACACGGGACGAAGTCTTCAATCTTGTATCTTCATAGTCTTGGAGTCCGGCCGATGATGATAGTCTGGCTATCCGGACACCCCCTAGTCCAGGACTCCCTCACCTGGCGACGCTCTCCTGCTGCTGCCTGCTAGCTGCGGGAAGATGGAGATGGCGTAGGTGACTGGAGTGTTGGGGAAGAGGAGGAGTGGAGGAGGAGATCCAGAGGATGGGCAGCAACAACGGTGCTAGCTCGGGCCGCCGGAGCCAAGCAGGGTGGCAGCGGCAGTGTGGATCGAGAAGGTGGAGGCGGTAGTGTGGATGGGGAACATGGCGGCGGTGTGGACTGGAAACCCTATCGAGTGGCAATGTTTTGTGGTTTGCGGGGGAAGGGAGGCCCATTTTGAGGTTTCTGTACAGAGGGCCCCATACCGATTAATCGAAATATTCGGGATAAATCGGTTATCAGGCCGATAAATCAGGCCAACAGATTAATGTCGACGATATGGCCTTATCTTAGCGGCCACATCCCAAGTAGCGATTAATCGGCCGATTTCTTGAACAGTGCCTGGAACACCATAGCGAAATGGTGTGTCTGAACGTCGTAACCATACTTTATTGGATATGGTGCGATCTATGATGTCTCTTACTGATTTACCGCTATCGTCTTGGGGTTATGCTCTAGAGACGGATGCATTCACTTTAAGTAGGGCACCATCAAAATCCATTGAGACGACCGCTTATGAACTGTGGTTTGGCAAGAAACCAAAGTTGTCGTTTCTTAAAGTTTGGGTTTGCGATGCTTATGTGAAAAAGCTTCAACCTGATAAGCTCGAACCCAAATTGTAGAAGTGCGTCTTCATAGGATACCCAAAGGAAACTTTTGGGTACACCTTCTATCTTTGTTGTTAAGAATGGATCCTTTCTAGAGAGGGAGTTTCTCTCGAAAGAAGTGAGTGGGAGGAAAGTGGAACCTGATGAGGTAACTGTACCTTCTCGCACTAGAGTAAGATCCGCACTAGAGTGGTACGGTAATCCTGTTCTGGAAGTCACATTACTAGACCATGATGAACCTACGAACTATGAGGAAGCGATGATGAGCCCAGATTCCGTGAAATGGCTTGAGGCCATGAAATCTGAGATGGGATCCATGTATGAGAACAAAGTGTGGACTTTGGTGAACTTGCCCGATGATCCGCAAGCCATAGAAAATAAACAGATCTTTAAGAAGAAGACCGATGCAGATGGTAATGTTACTGTTTACAAAGCTCGACTTGTTGCAAAAGGTTTTCGACAAGTTCAAGGAGTTGACTACGATGAGACTTTCTCACCCGTAGCGACGCTTAAGTCTGTCCGAATCATGTTAGCAATTGCTGCATTTTATGATTATGAAAATTGGCAAATGGATGTAAAAACTGCATTGCTGAATGGATTTCTGAAAAAGAGTTGTATATGATGCAACCGGAAGGTTTTGTCGATCCAAAGGGTTCTAACAAAGTGTGCAAGCTCCAGCAATCCATTTATGGACTGGTGCAAGCCTCTCGGAGTTGGAATAAATGTTTTGATAGTGTGATCAAAGCATATGGTTTTATATAGACTTTTGGAGAAGCCTGTATTTACAAGAAAGTGAGTGGGAGCTCTGTAGCATTTCTAATCTTATATGTAGATGACATATTGTTGATTGGAAATGATATAGAATTTCTGGATAGCATAAATGGATACCTGAATAAGCGTTTTTCTATGAAAGACCTTGGAGAAGCTGCTTACATATTAGGCATCAAGATCTATAGAGATAGATCAAGACACTTAATTGGACTTTCCCAAAGCACATACCTTGATAAAGTTTTGAAGAAGTTCAAAATGGATCAGTCAAAGAAAGGGTGCTTGCCTGTGTTACAAGGTCTGAAGTTGAGTCAGACTCAAAGCCCGACCACCGCAGAAGATAGAGAGAAAATGAAAGTCATTCCCTATGCTTCAGCCATAGGTTCTTTCATGTATGCAATGCTGTGTACCAGACCTGATGTATGTCTTGCTATAAGCATAACATGGAGGTACCAAAGTAATCCCGGAGTGGAGCACTAGACAACGGTCAAGAACATCCTGAAATACCTGAAAAGGACTAAGGACATGTTTCTCGTTTATGGAGGTGAAAAAGAGCTCGTCATAAATGGTTACATTGATGCAAGCTTTGACATTGATCCGTATGACTCTAAGTCGCAAACCGTATACATATTTTTATTGAATGGAGGAGCTATGAGTTGGTGCAGTTCCAAGCGGAGTACATTGCTGCTTCAGAAGCAGCAAATGAAGGAGTTTGGATGAAGGGGTTCATATCCGATCTAGGTGTCATACATAGTGCATCGGGTCCAATAAAAATCTTTACTGGTGCAATTGCCTTGGCAAAGGAATCCAGATTTCACAAGAGAACCAAGCACATCAAGAGATGCTTCAATTCCATCTGTCATCAAGTGTTGGAAGGGGACATAGAGATTTGCAAGATACAAATGGATCTGAATGTTGCAGACCCGTTGACTAAGCCTCTTCCACGAGCAAAACATGATCATCACCAAAGCTCCATGTGTGTTAGAATCATTACTATGTAATCTAATTGACTCTACTGCAAGTGGGAGACTGAAGGAAATATGCCCTACAGGCAATAATAAAGTTATTATTTATTTCCTTAATTCATGATAAATGTTTATTATTCGTGCTAGAATTGTATTAACCGGAAACTTAGTACATGTGTGAATACATAGACAAAACATATAGTCCCTAGTATGCCTCTACTTGACTAGCTCGTTAATCAAAGATGGTTGTTTCCTAACCATAGACATGTGTTGTCATTTCATGAACGGGATCACAGCATTAGGAGAATGATGTGATGGACATGACCCATCCGTTAGCTTAGCATTGTGATCATGTTAGTTTCATTGCTACTGCTTTCTTCATGACTTATACAAGTTCCTCAGACTATGAGATGATGCAACTTCCGAATACCGGAGGAACACTTTGTGTGCTACCAAATGTCACAACGTAAAAGGGTGATTATAAAGGTGCTCTACAGGTGTCTCCAAAGGTGTTTGTTGGGTTGGCATAGATCGAGATTAGGATTTGTCACTCCGTGTTTCGGAGAGGTATCTCTGGGCCCTCTCTGTAATACTCGTTACTATAAGCCTTGCAAGCACTGTGACTAATGAGTTAGTTGCGGGATGAAGTATCACGGAACGAGTAAAGAGACTTGCCGGTAACGAGATTGAACTAGGTATTGAGATACCGACGATCGAATCTCGGGTAAGTAAAATATCAATGACAAAGGGAACAACGTATGTTGTTATGCGGTTTGACCGATAAAGATCTTTGTAGAATATGTAGGAACCAATATGAGCATCCAGGTTCCGGTATTGGTCATTGACTGGAGACGTGTCTCGGTCATGTCTACGTATTCTCGAACCCATGTCCGCACGCTTAACGTTTGATGACGATTGGTATTATGAGTTTATGTGATATGTTGTACCGAAGATTGTTCAGAGTCCCGAATGTGATCACGGACATGATGAGGAGTCTCTAAATGGTCGATACATAAAGATTGATATATTGGATGACTATATTCGGACACCGGAAGTGTTCCGGAGAAGTTTCGGGTAAAACCAGAGTGCCGGAGGGTTACTGGAACCCCTCACGGAACTAATGGGCCTCGATGGGCCCTAGTGGAGAGAGAGAGAGGGGCCGGCCAGGGCAGGCCGCGCGCCCCCTCTCCTGAGTCCGAATAGGACAAGGAAGGGGAGCGCCCCCCCTTTCCTTCCCTCTCTCCCTCTCCTTCCTTCCCCTCCCTTCCCCAAGATGGAAACCTACTAGGAATAGGATTCCTAGTAGGAATCCTACTTGGGGCGCGCCCTACAGGGGCCGGCAGGCCTCCCCCTTGTTCCTTTATATATGGGGGCAGGGGGCACCCTAGAACACACAAGTTGACAATTGTTTTAGCCGTGTGCGGTGCCCCCTCCATAGTTACACACCTCGGTCGTATCGTCGTAGTGCTTAGGCGAAGCCCTGCGCCGGTAACTTCATCATCACCGTCACCATGCCGTCGTGCTGACGAAACTCTCCCTCGGCCTCAACTGGATCAAGAGTACGAGGGACGTCATCGAGCTGAACGTGTGCTGAATGCGGAGGTGCCGTACGTTTGGTGCTTGGATCGGTTGGATCGCGAAGACGTTCGAATACATCAACCGCATTAATTAAACGCTTCCGCTTTCGGTCTACGAGGGTACGTGGAAACACTCTCCCCTCTTGTTGCTATGCATCACCTAGATAGATCTTGCGTGATCGTAGGAATTTTTTTGAATTACGTCGTTCCCCAACACATAGAACTCTCACAAATACCATGGGTTAGTACACAAAGCGCAATGGACAATGCTTACTAAACCATGAGATCACTTGATCCCACTCGGTGTATCTTCTATGCTTTGTGTGATGATCAACTTGAATCACTCTCTGTATTTAGTCTTGATCAACCTTGACTCTTTCCAACTCTCTTCATTTGGATGATGTCTTGAAGGTAAACATGAATGATCACACAATCTTCTTCTTCAAGACATGCTTGCAATAAGCTCAATACTCACACGACCAATCTTTAGATAATCCTTAATAGCACCTTGGTCAACTCATAAACTCCTTGAAACCAACACATGTACTTCAAGAAATGCCTATGGGCAAATCCTTCAAATATAACTCAATGCAACCATTAGTCCATAGAGAATGTCATCAATTACCAAAACCACACATGGGGGCACCGCATGTCCTTTCAATTTCCCACATTTTGGTAATTGATGACAACCACTTTAAAGAGAGTTTATATAAGGAATTATGCATCACCATGCAATGCAACAAACAATGATGCAGGAGAATGAGATGCAAATGCTTAGGAACAAAACCAAAGCAAGGAGAAAACTATGAAAACCTTCTCCACAAAACTCTCTGAAACTTCTCCCCATTGGCATCGATTGCCAAAATGGGCAAAAATATTTGAAGGCCAATATAAAACGTGTTCCTCCATAAATTGTGTATTTCTCAACAAGATAGTGGAATTCCATACACATATTCAAAGGTAAATACTTGGCGGAATACAAACTATATTGAGGCACAAAGATCGCTAAAGAATGATATGACACAAGGACATAAAAAAGAGAGACACAAGCAATCAAGCAATCACAAGATACCAATTGAAGCAAGCAATCAAAGGATATCAATTGAACCAACTAGACCAAAGATCATACAAGCCACATGAATAAAGGGTATTATGATATGAGCGAAGGAGTGTTCTAAAGAAACTAGAGAAGCTCCCCATGATTTGTGCACACACAAGAATTTTTGTATTTGAATACAAAGTGCACAAAATAAGATCATAGCTCCCCCAAAATCAATAGAAACTGACAACAAGTGCAAGTGAGCATATAGCTAACAAAGCCTAGCACTTGCAACAAACAAATGGTTGAGCAATCATGTAAAAGAGGCAACTAAGAATAGGCTCAACCAAAATGATGTGTGTGAGTCATGGCAAAGCACTTGAGAAGACTAAAATAAGGATGAGCATTAAGCATCAACATAGTCTTGGATAAATGAGATACACGGTGCATGACATGTCCTCTCCACACACTCCCAACTAGGAAATGGGTTCACAAGCTCACTAAAATGATTACAACAAAGCTTGCGAGAACCCATGGTAAAGATAGAAGACGAAGGCCTCATCAAGACGAGGGATACCAATTAAGATGGCAAAAGCCTCGTAAAGATAAGCATGAGGAAAATAATCTTCACCACACAAGAGTGCATCCAGATGCAACGATATAAGACACGCACTCAAGGCAAAAGCTTTCACGGAGCCACCAAAGAAATAACATAAGAAAGACAAGGTGGACGTGAAAGAAAGGATATCATCTAGATATGCAACTTCTCTCAAGTGTATAAGATTCTAGGTAGATGAAATCATGATGATATATATCTACAAAGAAGGATGTACACCCGAAATAGTTACAACACAAAGGAACAAGATATCCTCAAGGAAGTCATACAGATACCAGTAAGATATTTGCTTGGAAGCATAGCACATGGCTAGATATGGTCTTATTGTATATAAATGAATTCCTACCACACAACCATCAAAGACATCACAACTAGCAACATGAGATTATCGTTAAGATGCTTTGAGAAAGGAAACACGTATCACAAGATGGAATTAATATCATGCCAAGATGCAACCTACACAAGGTTGAATGCAATAAAATAATGCATGAAAATATACTTGTTACCGAGATATCATTGGAAGGATGTAGAAGAAACCAATTGAAGGTAGTAGATAGTAGTTCATTGAGCATCCTAGCTTGATCCCAATAAGCTCATGGTGACACCACCTTCCTTGTGAGTGAGCCGAGCATCCAATGTATCTCCAATTGTTCCTAGAACAACAACACAAACAAAATGGTACCCAACCTCATTGGGACCAAAGAGTTAGAGAACCAACAACACATAGGACAAACTCCACATAAATATGTGCATATAGATATGAAAATGAATTTCATGCACATCTCATCCAATTTGAGACTTGGTGGAGTTTCCCCTATATATTGGGTCAAAGAAAGAAAGCATGCCAAAGAGGCTACATGAAGTTAATATACATGCTCAATACTTTCAAGAACTGAAACCAATTGACAAAGAAATACCAAGTGAAGAAAAGATACCAAATGAATAAATCAACACTTGGAGGATATCCATAACAGATACATCGAGGAATGAGATGTCCATTGATACACACTAAATAAAAGATATCAAACTCTCAAAAGAGAGGAGGGTTCCAAACAAACCAAGCTCTCTACAAAGTTTCATGATGGAAGAAAGTACCAAAAAGAAAACGGCTTGCCTTCCACCAACACACACTTGATAAGGATCGCAAGATGAGTGTTTTATAGAAAATAGGATAGCTCCCCCAAGACTAGTGCATTATAGGGAATTTGCATTTGAATACAAAATGCACAAGGTGGGATCACCACTTTCACTATATCTAGAAAACACTAGACAAGATCAAGAAATTAACAAGATCCACAGGTGGTATGGAAGACAAAGGGAGTTGATACATTCCTTGGCAAGAGAAAAGGCAAATAAAAGCAAAAGCCAATGTAAAGATGATCAATAAATTCTACCAGACAAGTGAGTACCAATTGTCAAAAGACAAGAAGCAAAAGGAAATAATTCCCGGTGGTAGATAGCAAGGATATCCGACATCATCTTCACACCAAACCGATAAGCATCTTGCAACTTTTAGAGCTAACATGCCACCTAGGAAGAAGATAATTTACAATATCAACTCTAGGTGACATTTCTCCCGACATAGGTAGCAACGTCTACTCTTCACTTTCTTCTCACTTGATTTCTCAACTTGAGAAGCATTAGCTTGAGTTTTCTTGGGAAGAGGCCTTTCTTCAACTCGAGGTTGAGCATGAGAGTGAACTTGTGGCCGCTTCCCTTGTTGCTTGTCACTAATGGGCTTCTTCTTCAATGGGCAAGATCTAACATGATGCCCTTCTACTTTGCACTTGAAGCAAACAGTGACTTGTTCTTGGCCCTTCTTTTTGTTCATCTTGGACTTCTTCTTCTTATTTAAGTTGAATCCAAGTCCACCTTTGTCATTGGGGGATTTTTGCACACTCAAGATATTGTTGAGTGTGAATTTCCCTTCATGACTCTTTTCCAAGTCTTTCTTCAAAGAAGTGACTTGGGCCTTGAGATCTTTGATTTCCTCTACATGGTTAGTCTCAACACAAGTACTAGAGGAAGTATAAACTTCATCATTAGAGCAACAAGGCAAGGAAAGCAATTCATCATGAGATGTACCAACATTGTGAGTAGATGAATTACAAGGACTAGCACATGGCATTATAGCATTTTGACTAGAAATAGTGCTAGTATCCACATGAGGCTCACTAGATGGTACCTTTGCAATCATGGCCTCATGAGCTATCTTTAGCACATTATGATATACTAGAAGGTCATCATGAGAGCTTGAGAGCTTTTCATGACGTTCTTCCAATTTCTCATAGTTGTTAGATAGCAACTAAAGTTGAGCCCTTAGCTCAACGTTCTCCTTCAAAGTGGATGCTTCACTAGAAATAGAGTTAGTAGCACAAGCATCATCAATACTAGCAAGAGGAGAAGGAAACTTGGCAAGCTCTTTTGAATATAAAGCTTTAAGTTGTGCATGAGACTCGGTGAGTTTGATGAGCTCACTCTTATTGACCATTGAGCCATTTTCGAGATGCCCAAAGTCCTCAAGGAGTTTAGCATGCACAACTTCAAGCTTCTCATTTTTAGTTTCAAAATCATTGGCCACCTCAAGAGCTCTATCATGTGATTCCTTCACTCTAGATAATTCTGGAGCAACAGTCTCAAGAGATTCTTTGGTGGTTTGTTCAAGTTCAAGATCTTGAGAGAGGTCCACAATCTCATTAGCGTAATCACACTAATCACCTTCCATTTTCTCAATGGCGACCTCATGCTCCTCGAGATGAGATTCCAACTCCTCAATATATTTCTTGCCCTCAATGGCAATAGACATGATTTCCATGAAGTTGGAACGAGCAATTTTATTCTTATGAAGAGCTTTAAAAATCATTTCTCCCTTAATTTTTAAGGAAGCAACATTATAATTCTCTTCATCATTATCCTCATCATCATTAGCATTAACATCATCATCAAGAGACATATTGGGGTTCAAAGTAGGAGATACCTTTGAAGCCTTAGCCATAAGGCAAAAAGCAATAGATGATGATGTAGGATCCCTTGAAGCACCATCCAAGACCACATCTTGTTCCATGGAGTGTTGGGTTTCCTCTACATTGTTAGCACAACAACTCGAGGAAATACATGCATTTTTATCATGGAAAAAAGATATAGCAAGCATATCATAATGAGATTTAGTCAAGCAATTTCTACATGATATGCACGGACTATCAACACAAGCATGAGAAACATGTAAGGTGCATGAAGTGTTAAAGTCCAAAGATGGAGCATTGCAATAAGATAGTGATGAAGAGTCACCAACGATTAGCACACTATCATCATTGAAATGACCAACACTACTCACCATAACATTACCTTGTGGAAATCCACATGTAGGTGAAGTAGAAGAAGTTGAGAAGGCAACACAGCCGGAGGTGGAGGAAGAAAAATCATCCCCACAAAACTTGGACACACCATATTTATCTTGAAGCTTTGTCCACAACTCATGAGCATCCCGGAACGACATGAGTTGAAATATAACTACATTGCTCAAAGCATCGAAAAGCACAATAGAAGCTTGAGTATTGAGATAAGAGTTTTTCTCATCCTCTAAAGAGAATCTTTGGGGATCCCTTGGAGGAGAAAAACCCATATCTACAATTCACTCTAAATTTGGGTCCATGACCCTAAAGAGATTAAGCATGCGAATTACCCAAACATGAAAATTTGTGCAATCGAAACTAAGAGTGTCAGTCAATCCTAATCCCCTAGTCGACATCTTTACTCTCTAGGAGGTTAAGCCTAACAAAGAGAGACGAGGCTTTGATACCAATTGAAAGATCATGGATGTCGCTTAGAGAGAGGGGGGGGGGTGAATAGGTGCTTAAAATAATTACGGTTTAGGCTTGAACAAATGCGGGATAAACCTAGTGGTTAATTTGTCAAGCACAAAACCTACAATAACTAGGCTCACCTATGTGTACCAACAACTTATGCTAAGCAAGATAAACAACTAAGTGATAGCAAGATATATGACAATATTACTATCACAAAGTAAAGTGCATAAGTAAAGGGCCGGGTAAGAGATAACCGAGGCACGCGGAGACGATGATGTATCCCGAAGTTCACACCCTTGCGGATGCTAATCTCCATTTGGAGTGGTGTGGAGGCACAATGCTCCCCAAGAAGCCACTAGGGCCACCATAATCTCCTCATGCCCTCGCACAATGCAAGATGGCGTGATTCCACTAAGGGACCCTTTAGGGCGGTCACCGAACCCGTACAAATGGCAACCCTTGGGGGTGGTTGTCGGATTACGGGTTCCGCAAACCCTTGAAAGGTTCGAACTCTAGGGTGCATGCAGAAGTCTCAACCTACCCAGCCTACCTACTCGTGATTATCCTAAGCCTAGCGCGATGAGATCGAAGAGACAAACAGACACGACAGTTTATCCTGGTTCGGGCCACCTTGCGGTGTAATACCCTACTCAAGAGTTTTGGTGGATTGCCTCAAGGGGCTGAGGATGAACTAGTACAGTGGATGAATTGGCCTTAGGAGGTGAGGTGTTCTTGAGCACGATAGAGCTGGTGAGGTGGTCGGGTGAGAATGGATCCCCTCTATGGTGGTGGCTAAGTCCTATTTATAGTGGCCTTGGTCCTCTTCCTAAATGTTGGCAGGAAGGGATCCCACAACGGCCGGATTTGAAAGGGGACAAGTAGTACACCTTATCCTGACAAAAGTGGTCTTCGCTTACGAAAAGCCCCTGGCCGTGACGCTGTGGTGGGCTCGGTGATGACCTCCGCCCTGCCGTCCTGGTGGTCTTGGTCTTGTTGCACCAGAATGGAAACCTTTGGCTGATTCCTCAGGACTCCGCGCCTGTGGCTTGCCTCCCTTGCACCAAAGAGGAAACTGGCGCTCTGCGCCCGCTGGCGCCTGCCTGGCCTTTGTCATCACAGCTCACGTCAGCTGAGCCTCGTGAGGTGCACCTTTCATAGAACTCTCAGCCCCTCGGGAGCCAGCCTGAAGAGGCCGATCCCCTCGGGGTTCTTGGCATCATCCGCCTCGCGAGGCTTGGCCCCTCACTTTGGTCTTGAGTTGTTGATGTAAAAGTTGGGCCGTACCAGGCCGTCGATGGAGCCACGTGGTGGGCTGCAGGCAGGCAAGTCTGGATACCCCCATATCCAGAACACCGACAGTAGCCCCAGGACCCAAGGCGCGCGCTTAGACTTGGCTTCCAGGTGAAGCCAAAGGGGGAGTGCGGAGCGTCGCGGGCCCTAATCGCCTGTGGCCTTGATGATGCGTGGCGATTGATGGGACATGGGCGTCTCCACTTTCCCATGCTTTCTCGGCAAATGTCCGACTTGACGGAACAACATGGCATGCAGAAGATCATCATGGCGCGAGGTTGTGGAGGTTGGTGGTTGTCCTTCCTTGGCTATAAATGTGGGGGAGGGGCAGGGCCCCCCGCTCATCTCTCCTTCGTCTTCCTACCGCCCGCTTCTTCTCTTTCTTCATCTTGCTTCCATGGCACCGATCAGGAGGTTCTCGGCGGCCGAAAAGGGGAAGGCCCCTAGGGAGGGGCCTGATCCTCTCCCACTGAAGAAGTGGCTCCGCCTCCCTCATGGTGCCAGCATGGGGCAAGAGGTGACCAGGCCTTGGCAATCAAGGCCTCCGCATGGCTTCCCCCTCCCCATGTACGCCCGCATGAAGATGTGCGCCATCGAGCGGCCCCCAACAATGGAGGGCGGGCCGCCATTGACTTGCCGACCATGCCACGGGCTCACGCCGAGGGCATCTCGTGCGAGTTTGTGGTGTGGGCGGTGATGGCTCCCGATACCTGGATCCGGCTCCCGAGGTTCTTCTCCAGCAAGCTGCCTCTGAGGGGGCTGCTTGAGTTGTGGCTACAACACGCCGGATGCTGTAGCTTGGCCACCGGAGCTGAGGTTGAGGTAGTGCCCCTCGGAGATGTCTTCATGACCCGCGGATGGGGTGAGGTCACCCGGGCTTGCCGCGCCGAGGGATCCCTCGCGATTCACTTGGAGTATGATGGCACAGCCACCTTGTTCTTCAAGGTCTTCAACGAGAAGGGAGAATGGCTAGAGTGCTGCCCCGAAGGAAGCAGCCTGCAGGGTGCAGCCGCGGGCGATGGACCGCCTTCTGTCCCCTTTGGCGCCTTCTCCAGCAGCAGTGACGACTCCTGGGAATCCAGTGACTCTCCTGAGCCCAGTGAGTCTTCGGAGTCTAGCAACGATAGCTACGTGCCGCCTAGCTCCCGCCGTGGTCGGAGCGCAGCAGCGGCTGCCGCCCCGCGTCACCGGTGACGCCCAACGGCTTAGTAGTATCCTTCCTTCTTTCGCTTTCCCTGCGCGGAATGAAAACCAGCCCCCGTGGGGTTTGTAAGGATCGGAATGTATTTAATACCAGTGTTGCTTTCTTTGATTCCGTGGTGAATTCGTGTATCCCAGTCCGACATGATTTCTCCCTTTTTCTTTTCCCTAGGCGGCACGACGCTCTACGCCGATGGGACCCAGTCCCTAGGCAGACTTCAGCCGTCGCTAGTATGCCAGGTTGTGATACCGTGGTCAAGGCTAGCAGGTGAGCAGCCCAAGGTCCGGTGAGAGCTCATGAGACATGATGCTCACGAGGTCCCCCTTGGCGTGCAAGCAGCCGCCCAGGGAATCGAAAAGGGGAGCAAAGTTGCCGGAGTGGGACTGCGAGGCTGGGGCATGCAGGGAGCATGACCAGTGCCACAACGAATGCGACTTATCTTTTGGTAGTCCCGATCCGTCAAGAGGAGGGTGCCTGCTCTTGCGTCTTTGGAGGCATCATTAGGTATGGCCCGCAATGACCACCCTCTTGCCTTGCTTGCCCAGGTTCTCTACATCCTCGGGTCCCAGCCCTCGAGCGAGCTCAAGCGCCGCTGGTATGCCAGGTCGTGGTGCCGTGGTCAAGGCCAGGGGGTGAGGGCTAGAGAGCCAGTAGGAGCTCCCAAGACGCGATGCTCGGGACCTCCCCCTTTAACGTGCAAACGACTCGTGAGACAAGATGGCGGTCGTCCAAACCGGCCCATGAATCATCGTCAGGTGAACTTGTAGGTTAGAGGACAGGAGAGGCTGAGAATCCCTACAGAGCGGGCTGCTAGCCCAGGGCCTTGGGCACCAGACGAAGGCTCCGAGGTCCTGATGAGGTGGCGTGCGCAAGGCGGGTCGCGAGCCAGAGCTCGGTCCTCGGGTTTGTCAGCATTGTAGGGACGGACACTACAAAAAAAATACACTTCCATGATGATACGTGTTTGTCATAGTAGGTCACATTTTTTGTCATGCATGTACATCCATGACGATTTTATGACAGAATCAAGATAGTCATACCTGTGCTGTCGTAGAAGTGTTCCATGACATTACCAAAATTATTATTTATCATCACAGAAGTGTCCACTTCCATGACGATAAATCACGCGTCACAAAAGTGCTTTCGTCAAGGGTGACTGACACGTGGCATCCACCGTAACGGAACGCCGTTAAGCTATCGGGTCCGATTCTGGATCCGATAACCCGTTAACAGCCGTGACTAGTGGGAAATTTCCACGTGTAAAGTTCTGATTGGCCGGAGGGAACACCTATCAGCTCGTCAGTGGGCCAGATGTCGCCCGCCCATTGGAGGAGACATGCCTATGATACGCCGACACGTGGATGGGCCCAACAGAGGCCCATATAGGTTAAAAAATCCGGCCCAGTCAAAGGCCCGTAGTACTTACTCAGGTACTAGTGGGCCAGCCAGATTTGGACCGTTAATTGTTCGCCGAATATTTGGGCCCATTTACGGCCCGAAGCCAAATCTGGCCCGTTAACTGTTCGCCGAATATTTGGGCCCAATTACAGCCCAGTGACTTTCGTCCTGTTAGAGGCCCGATGTAGACATGGGCCCATTTCAGCCCGGTGTGACTTTCGGCCTGGGAATGGCCCGTGCTGCCCATGGCCCATATATGGTCCGACGGACATCGGGCCCACTAATGGCCCATGATAAAGGTGGCAACAGTTAAGCCCAACGTGACTTTGGGCCTCTTAAAGGCCTATAGCATAATTCGGCCCGTTGATGCCTGTACTAAGCTTTCAGCCTCTTAAAGGCCCATGATATCAGTGGGCCAACTAAGGCCCGAGATATGTTTCAGCTTGGTAACGGCCCATGATATAACTGGGCCCAAAAAGGCCCGGTCTACATTTCAGCCCGCTGAAGGCCCGTCGGCGACTAGTGAAAATTGAGGCCCAACATGCATTTTGGCCTGCTAAAGGCCCATGGTTTCATCTAGTCCGTAACAGGCGAGTACAATATTCAGCCTGTTAATGGCCCAACGCTACCTGGGCCAAACTAAGCGCTGGATCCACAAAAGGCCCAACTAAAATATAGGCCTATGTAAGTTGTGGGCCTGGCACAAAGTGTGAAGGCCCCAATCATTCGAGCCCAAGAAAGATGCAGGCTGGCCCAATTGTGGCCAGCTAAAAACCAGGCCCGTTAGAGGCGAATGTCTTGGCCCGATTGACTACATCTAATTTTTTTTCAAATAGCGAATGATGGCAGAAACTAGTAGGAATTCAGAACAAACCTACTCTATACAATAAAGAAATTACGTCATTGTAACTAAGAATAAACCTAAACTATACAATAAAATATTTATGGTATATTGCATTCACTGGGCATCGAAGTTTGCCACCAGTGATCATAAAGCGCAACGAAGAAGCAGATTACAAAAACTGGGCACCATTGCAGCGTAACAAAATAATATTGAACCGAGACCACTTCTAAGACAGTTCAAGAAAGGTTAGCCTTGCAGGGGAACTGCGGCGCAAGCTACTGAGCAAGGCTGTGAGACCGGCCTAGCATGTCGGTCATAGCTTCCAGGTGTAGCTGTTTAGCGATGAGGTTCTCATTGGTGTTCTCCGCAATCTTTCTTAGAGATAGGACTTCAAGTTGAAGTTGACTTGCAGAATGCCTTTCTGCTAGAACTTGGGACTGAAGAAGTCGAACTGATTTGACAATGAATTCTGTGAGCTTGTCTGACTCCTAGTCTCAAGTAACTTGAACACTGCATCAAGACAAGACTTTGGGGTTGTCTCGCTATATTCTAGATGTTTGCCTTCTTTGCTGCAATATATGTTGGGTTTGTCTCACAGCCTTCAGCAGACTTGTGCACGCCATCAGGCATATCACCCTGAAGCAAAGCAGAGAGATGACAGGTTTTGCACGTGTATAAACAAAGATGATAACTATGCTGTCAATTCCATCCATTTTGAAGTTAGAAAATAAAGAGTAAGTTCAAAATATCAATAGCATAATTTGGCATTGTTCATAATGCGGGGAGCTTCACCACACTACTGGATTACCATGTCAACATAACAAGCATAGATGAAGGGAAAAGAAAATCATTGTATCTATTTTGGTTAATGTGCATTGCATGTTGTTCATATCATCAGCCACATCAGTAAGATAAAACAGGAGATGACAAGGTGCAAACGTGGGCTGCTTCACCACACACTGGATTATAGATCCACAAAAACATGCATACATATCGGGAGTATTGAGTAATGTGCATGGTATGAATAAGGAATTTGGTTTTACAAGTAAAACTTAGAACTTACGTTTCTTGCGAACATGCATTTTGGTAGAAACAACAAACTAAACAGCAGTAAATGATAGGGAGTATGAGCAAATTGAACAGCAGTTAAGGATAAAGGCTTTAGAAGGACTGACTTACATTAATAGTTAACACCGGCTTTATAATGCCCTTCTCCATGTCAAGGGAAGGATAACTCAAGAATTCCAGCACATAATCTTCTTCATAAGCATTGCTTGTACTCTACATTTTGTAGAGAGTAATTATATATATGATAATATTGGAAGGGATAGAGGATAATGAAGATAATATGCAGATTGATGCTACATAATCAACTACCAATCCCTAGAAGTACAAGCATTACAGGACAAAATGTACTGACAAGAGCAATGGGCTACACTTCTGTACTGGCATTGTCTGTGTATTCTACTTGTCGGTAAGATTAAATATAGGTCTGATCTTTTTTAGTAAATGGTGGGCGAGGGAGATAAGATGCAGAATGCTACACAATGAACCAATCCCTCTTCCTATAATACAAGAGTGTTTTGAACACTGGTGTACTGTACAAAACGTTCTTTTATTATGGGACAGAGGGAGTAGCTGTTAATGTAAGTACAGTGATAGACGACGTTCAGTCCTTACAAGAGGACTGCAAAGCTAAACCTCTTCAAATGCATTGGGTTGATTCTAAATTTATGCAAGAGTCCATACAGATCTTATAATGTCCACCAAATGGACGATAACGAGGCTAACATGTGCAGTGATGCTACATAATCAAACAACTATGAAAGTAAGTATGGTAATACAGGGCAGGAGATACTCACAAGAGCAATGCAGTGTGCAGTATAGTTGCGAGATTCTGTGGTCCCTTGAGAATGAATGTTCTTCTGCTAACAATTTTCGTACAAGTGAGACGTTAAGGCAAATGCAGAAATGTAGTTCAAATTGTGATGTGATATCATAGACAGTACCTTACGCTGCAGCCGAGACCAATGTGTAACAAGATTATTCTAGTCACCGTCAGATAAATGTAGCACCAGAGACTTTACGGAAATTTCGTTTAGAGGCTTGCCATCGAAGTGCGCTTGCCTCAGGTCGGAACGATACTTCGTCAACGAGTGCTTAAAAAGTGCAACCAGCCCTTGCTCGTCTTCACAATCCGGTTTGCTCCTCGCCTATTTAAAAGAATAAAATCTTGTGTCTTCTATCAGCAGAAACATATGCAGTAATGACCATGAATAACTTTAGTACATTACTTACGTGTAAGTTGCGGAGGAAGACTGGAAATTGTTCTGTGTCTGCGGTATAATCTTTCCATGAAGGAAAGATGCGCACAAAGTTCCTGACAACAATATAAGCTTCGTCTTCTAAACTGGGAAGAAATGGAACAGGGGTCCTATTTGCTGCAATTGGGGCTCTCTCTGGTTCGAAAAGGGATTTGGCAACTAGATTTGGTGTACTCTTTGCTGGAATGGGGGTTTTTGCATCGTAGAGCTGGTGCTATGTCAACTGGCATAATCATACTATTTGTTGCAGTTGGGGTCTGCTGAGTTGGGGCATCAGAAATGACCAGTGTAGTAGGGCTAGACTCTGCTAGAGTTGAGGGTTTTGTGGGTCAGGTGATATTGCAACTACACCTAATGGGCTATTTGATTTATCAGGTGCCACTACCTTTTCCAAATACTTTGCTTGTGCTCGTCCACGATCATCAATCGCTCTCTTCCTTTTGAACATCTGATACACAAGAACAGCATTTGAATGGATAGATATGGTATGATGACAGATGGAATATGTACTGAAAATGGATAGGCAGGGTGTATTCACATACACGATGTGTAAACTAACCTAATGGCAGTTCAACAAAGTAGAAGCAATGCAAAGCATCAGTTGCAAGATATGCGCGACTGATGTCTACTACTAAACCTTCTTCTTGTAGACGTTGTTGGGCCTGCAAGTGCACAGGTTTGTAGGACAGTAGCAAATTTTCCTCAAGTGGATGACCTAAGGTTTATCAATCTGTAGGAGGCATAGGATGAAGATGGTCTCTCTCAAACAACCCTGCAACGAAATAACAAAGAGTCTCTTGTGTCCCCAACACACCCAATACAATGGTAAATTGTATATGTGCACTAGTTCGGCGAAGAGATGGTGATACAAGTGCAAAATAGATAGTAGATAAAGGTTTTTGTAATCTGAAATAATAAAAACAGCAAGGTAGCGAGCGGTAGAAGTGAGCGTAAACGGTATTGCAATGATAGGAAACAAGGCCTAGGGTTCATACTTTCACTAGTGCAAGTTCTCTCAACAATAATAACATAGATATAACATATGACAAGCCCTCAACATGCAACAAAGAGTCACTCCAAAGACACTAATAGCGGAGAACAAACGTAGAGATTATGGTCGGGTACGAAACCACCACAAAGTTATTCTTTTGGATCGATCTATAAAAGAGTTCGTACTAGAATAACACCTTAAGATACAAATCAACCAAAACCCTAATGTCACCTAGATACTCCATTGTCACCTCAAGTATCCGTGGGCATGATTATACGATATGCATTACACAATCTCAGATTCATCCAACCAACATAAAAGTACTTCAAATAGTGCCCCAAAGCTACTACCGGAGAGTGAAGAACGTGTGCCAACCCGTATGCATAGGTTCCCAAGTGTCACGAAACCCGCAAGTTGATCACCAAAACATACATCAAGTGGATCAATAGAATAACCCATTGTCACCATGGTTATCCCACGCAAGACATACATCAAGTGTTCATAAAAGACTCAATCCGATAAGATAACTTTAAAAGAGGAAACTCAATTCATCACAAGAGAGTAGAGGGGGAGAAACATCATAAGATCCAACTACAATAGCAAAGCTCAGGATACATCAAGATCGTGCCATAGAGGAACACGAGAGAGAACACGAGAGAGAGAGAGAGATCAAACACATAGCTACTTGTACATACCCTCAACCGTGAGGGTGAACTACTCCCTCCTCATCATGGATAGCGCCGGGATGATGAAGATGGCCTCCGGTGATGGGATCCCCTCCGGCAGGGTGCCGGAACAGGGTTCCGATTGGTTTTTGGTGGCTACAGAGCCTTGCAGCGGCGGAACTCCCGATCTATCTTCTGTTCTGGAAGTTTTAGGGTACGTAGGTATATATGGGTGCAGGGGTACGTCGGTGGACCTCCGGGCTGCTCATGAGGTAGGGGGGCACGCCCAGGGGGGGGGCCCTCCACCCTCGACTCCCCTGGCGTGCACTCCAAGCCCATCAGGTTGGTTTCCTTCCAAAATTAACTTCTGCAGTTGATTTCGTTCCGTTTTGACTCCGTCTGATATTCCTTTTCCTCGAAACGCTGAAATAGGCATAAAACATCAAATCTGGGCTGGGCCTCCGGTTAATAGGTTAGTACCAAAAATAATATAAAAGTGGATAAGAAAGCCCAATATTGCCTAAAACAGTAGATAAAGCAAAATGGAGCAATCAAAAATTATAGATACGTTGGAGACGTATCAAGCATCCCCAAGCTTAATTCCTGCTCGTCCTCGAGTAGGTAAATGAGAAAAAAGAATTTTTGATGCGGAGTGATACTTTGGCATAATTTCAATGTAAATCTTCTTAATTGTGATATGAATATTCAGATCCGAAAGATTCAAGACAAAAGTTCATATTGACACAAAAATAATAATACTTCAAGCATACTAATCAAAGCAATCATGTCTTCTCAAAATAACATGGCAAAAGAAAGTTCATCTCTACAAAATCATATAGTTAGGCTATGCTTCATTTTCGTCACACAAAGATGTTCCCAACTTCTATACTCCCGATGACAAGCCAAGCAATTGTTTAATACTTAAATAATCTCAAACTTTTTCAACCTTCAGGCAATACATGAGCGTGAGCCATGGATATAGCACTATGAGTGGAATAGAATATGATGATGGGGATTGTGTGGAGAAGACAAAAAAAGAGAAAGTCTCACGTTGACAAGGCTAATCAACGGGCTATGGAGATGCCCATCAATTGATGTCAACATGAGGAGTAGGAATTGCCATGCAACGGCTGCACTAGAGCTATGAATGCTCAACAAAAGAAAACTAGTGGGTGTGCATCCAACTTGCTTGCTCACGAAGACCTAGGGCATTTTGAGGAAGCCCATCGTAGGAATATACAAGCCAAGTTCTATAATGAAAAATTCCCACTAGTATATGAAAGTGATAACACATGAGTCTTACTACATGAAAAACAAGGTGCTACTTTGAAGCACAATATATGAGACTCTCTACATGAAGAACGAGGTGCTACTTTGAAGCACAAGTGTGGAAAAAGAGATAGTAGCATTGCCCTTTATATATATATATATATATATATATATATATATATATATATATATATATATATATATAGGGCCTTTCTTTTTTTCTTTTTGGCCTTTCTCTTTTTTTTATTTGGGCAATGCTCTAATAATGATGATCATCACACTTCTATAAATTACAACACAAGGATTACAACTCGAAACTTAGAACAAGATATGACTCTATATGAATGCCTCCGGCGGTGTACCAGGATGGTGCAATGAATCAAGAGTGACATGTATAAAAATAATACATGGTGGCTTTGCCACAAATACGATGTCAACTACATGATCATGCAATGGCAATATGACAAAAATAATGTATGTCATGATGATGATGATGGAAGTTGCATGGCAATATATCTCAGAATGGCTATGGAAATGCCATGATAGGTAGGTATGGTGGCTGTTTTGAGGAAGATATAAGGAGGTTTATGTGTGATAGAGCGTATTGTATCACGGGGTTTGGATGCACCGGCGAAGTTTGCACCAACTCTCAAGGTGAGAAAGGGCAATGCACGGTACCGAAGAGGCTGGCAATGGCGGAAAGGTGAAAGTGCGTATAATCTATGGACTCAAAATTAGTCAAAAGAACTCATATACTTATTGCAAAAATTTAGAAGTCATCAAAAATTCAAGTACTACGCGCATGCTCCTAGGGGGATAGATTGGTAGCAAAAGACCATCGCTCGTCCCCGACCGCCACTCATAAGGATGCACAAGCCAGGTACACTTCATATTTAAAATTTGTTACACAACTTTAACCATACGTGCATGCTACGGGACTTACAAACTTCAACACAAGCATTTCTCAAATTCACAATCACCCAACTAGCACGACTTTGATATTATCACCTCCATATCTCAAAACAATTATCAAGCATCAAACTTATCTTAGTATTCAATGCACTCAAAAGAAAGTTTCACGTATCTTGAACACCAAGTATATTAACGTTAAACAAACTACCATGCTAATAACGACTCTCAAAATAATCTCAGTGAAGTATGAGAGATCAAATAGTTTCTTTAAAACAAATCCACCACCGTGCTCTAAAAGATCTAAGTGAAGCACTAGAGCAAAAAACAAACTACTCCAAAAGATATAAGTGAAGCATATAGAGTATTCTAGCAAATTCTAATTTGTGTAAGGCTCTCTCTCATTAAAGAATTTCAGATCTTGATACTTTATTCAAACAGAAAGCAAAGCTAAAGGAAACTACAATGCAAGGATAGCACAACTCATGTGAAGAAGCAAAAACTTAGGCTCAATCGATACTAACCGATAGTTGTTGAAGAAGAAAGGTGGGATGCCTACCGGGGCATCCCCAAGCTTAGATGCTTGAGACTTCTTGAAATATTATCTTGGGGTCCCTTGGGCATCCCCAAGCTTGAACTTTTGTGTCTCCTTAATTCCGCTCATATCATGGTTTCTCTTCTTTTTATCAAAAGCTTCATTCACAACAAACTCAACAAGAACTCGTGAGATAGGTTAGTATGAACCAATGCAAAACCTATCATATTCTACTGTAACAAATCACTTAAATTATTATTCAACATTGCATACTAAATGCCTCTGCATATTTAACACTCCTATCATTAAATAGAATCATTAAACAAGCAAACATATGCAAACAATGCAACTATAACAACAATCTGCCAAAACAGTACAGTCTGTAAAGAATGCAAGAGTATCAATACTTCCCTGACTCCAAAAATTATGAACTGAAATTACCACTGTAATAAATTTATCAGATCTCAATATGCCAAAAGATTCAACGTTAGACCATTCTATGACTTTTCTAGGGAATTTTTGCAACAGCGGTAAACTTTCTGTTTTCAAACAGCAACATGCAAACTAGCAAAATAAGCATGGCAAAGGCTATCCTTGACTTTTTTATTGAAACTAAAGATGCAAAACACTAATCTAACTAACATCAAGCAAAAACTAACAAAATAAATTGACGCTCCAAGCAAAACACATATCATGTGGTGAATAAAAATATAGCTCCAAGTAAAGTTACCGATGAACGAAGACGAAAGAGGGGATGCCTTCCGGGGCATCCCCAAGCTCAGTTGCTTGGTTGTCCTTGAATATTACCTTGGGGTGCCTTGGGCATACCCAAGTTTAGGCTCTTGCTACTCCTTATTCCATAGTCCATCGAATCCTTACCCAAAACTTGAAAACTTCAACCACACAAAACTCAAAACAAAACTCGTAAGCTCCGTTAGTATAAGAAAATAAAACCACAACTTAGGTACTGTAATGAACTCATTCTAAATTCATATTGGTGTAATATCTACTGTACTTCAACTTATCTATGGTTCATACCCTCCGATACTACTCATAGATGCATCAAAATAAGCAAACAACAGATAGAAAACAGAATCTGTCAAAAACAGAACAGTCTGTAGTAATCTGTATAAAACGTATACTTCTGGAACCCCAAAAATTATGAAATAAATTGCTGGACCTGAGAAATTTGTCTATTAATCATCTTCAAAAAGAACCAACCTAAAAGCGCTCTCCAGTAAAAAATGGCAGCTAACCTCCTGAGCGCTAAAGTTTCTGTTTTTCACACTAAGATCACATAAACTTCACCCAAGTCTTCCCAAAGGTTCTACTTGGCACTTTATTGAAACAAAAGCTATAAAACATGATTACTACAGTATCATAATCATGTGGACACAAAAAAAACAGTAAGGATAAATATTGGGTTGTCTCCCAACAAGCGCTTTTCTTTAATGCCTTTCTAGCTAGGCATGATGATGACAATGATGCTCACATAAAAGATAAGAATTGAAACATAACGGGAGCATCATGAAGCATATGACTAGCACATTTAAGTCTAACCCACTTCCTATGCATAGGGATTTTGTGAGCAAACAACTTATGGGAACAATAATCAACTAGCATAGGATGGCAAAACAAGCATAGCTTCAAGATTTTAAGCACATAGAGAGGAAACTTGACATTATTGCAATTCCTACAAGCATATGTTCCTCCCTCATAATAATTTTCAGTAGCATCATGAATGAATTAAACAATATAACCAGCACCTAAAACATTCTTTTCATGATCTACAAGCATAGGAAATTTACTACTCTCAACATAAGCAAAATTCTTCTCATGAATAGTAGTGGGAGCAAACTCAACAAAATAACTATCATGTGATTGAAAATTAAGATCAAGATGATACGTTTCATGGTTATCATTATTCTTTAAAGCATACGTGTCATCACAATAATCATCATAGATAGGAGGCATGCTTTCATCATAGTAAATTTGCTCATCAAAGCTTGGGGGACAAAATATATCATATTCATCAAACATAGCTTCCCCACGCTTGTGGCTTTGCATATCATTAGCATCATGGATATTCAAGGAATTTATACTAACAACATTGCAATCATGCTCATCATACAAAGATTTAGTGCCAAACATTTTATAGATTTCTTCTTCTAGCACTTGAGCACAATTAACCTTTCCATCATACTCACGAAAGATATTAAAAATATGAAGCGTATGAGACAAACTCAACTCCATTTTTTTGTAGTTTTCTTTTATAAACTAGATTAGTGCTAAAACAAGAAACAAAAAGATTCGATTGCAAGATCTAAAGATATACCTTCAAGAGATAACCTCCCCGGCAACAGCGCCAGAAAAGAGCTTAGTTGACGAGGTGTGAGTGAGTGCCCTTTACCTAGCCTCCCCGGCAACAGCGCCAGAAAAGAACTTGTTGTCTACTACAGAACCTTCTTCTTGTAGACATTGTTGGGCCTGCAAGTGCACAGGTTTGTAGGACAGTAGCAAATTTCCCTCAAGTGGATAACCTAAGGTTTATCAATCCGTAGGAGGCGGAGGATGAACATGGTCTCTCTCAAACAACCCTGCAACCAAATAACAAAGAGTCTCTTGTGTCCCCAACACACCCAATACAATGGTAAATTGTATAGGTGCACTAGTTCGGCGAAGAGATGGTGATACAAGTGCAAAATAGATAGTAGATAAAGGTTTTTGTAATCTGAAATAATAAAAACAGCAAGGTAGCGAGCGGTAAAAGTGAGCGTAAACGGTATTGCAATGATAGGAAACAAGGCCTAGAGTTCATACTTTCACTAGTGCAAGTTCTCTCAACAATAATAACATAGATAGAACATATGACAAGCCCTCAACATGCAACAAAGAGTCACTCCAAAGACACTAATAGCGGAGAACAAACATAGAGATTATGGTCGGGTACAAAACCACCACAAAGTTATTCTTTCGGATCAATCTATAAAAGAGTTCATACTAGAATAACACCTTAAGATACAAATCAACCAAAACCCTAATGTCACCTAGATACTCCATTGTCACCTCAAGTATCCGTGGGCATGATTATACGATATGCATCACACAATCTCAGATTCATCCAACCAACATAAAAGTACTTCAAAGAGTGCCCCAAAGCTACTACCGGAGAGTCAAGAACGTGTGCCAACCCCTATGCATAGGTTCCCAAGTGTCACGAAACCCGCAAGTTGATCACCAAAACATACATCAAGTGGATCAATAGAATAACCCATTGTCACCACGGTTATCCCACGCAAGACATACATCAAGTGTTCATAAAAGACTCAATCTGATAAGATAACTTCAAAAGAGGAAACTCAATTCATCACAAGAGAGTAGAGGGGGAGAAACATCATAAGATCCAACGACAATAGCAAAGCTCGGGATACATCAAGATCGTGCCATAGAGGAAGACGAGAGACAACACGAGAGAGAGAGAGAGATCAAACACATAGCTAGTGGTACATACCCTCAGCCCCGAGGGTGAATTACTCCCTCCTCGTCATGGATAGCGCCAGGATGATGAAGATGGCTGCCGGTGATGGGATCCCCCTCCGGCAGGGTGCCGGAACAGGGTCCCGATTGGTTTTTGGTGGCTTCAGAGGCTTGCGGTGACGGAACTCCCGATCTATCTTCTGTTCTGGAAGTTTTAGGGTACGTAGGTATATATGGGTGCAGGGGGTACGTCGGTGGACCTCCGGGCTGCTCACGAGGTAGGGGGGCACACCTAGGGGGGGGGGCACCCTCCACCCTCGTGGGCAGCCCGGGACTCCCTTGGCGTGCACTCCAAGCCCATCAGGTTGGTTTCCTTCCAAAATTAACTTCTCCAGTTGATTTCATTCCGTTTTGACTCCGTCTGATATTCCTTTTCCTCGAAACACTGAAATAGGCATAAAACAACAAATCTGGGCTGGGCCTCCGGTTAATAGGTTAGTCCCAAAAATAATATAAAAGTGGATAAGACAGCCCAATATTGCCTAAAACAGTAGATAAAGTAGCATGGAGCAATCAAAAATTATAGATACGTTGGAGACGTATTAGCGACCAATATAACCTTGGAAAGTTAGAGCAAGCACCTTGATGGGTGAATAAGATAGGGCATCTTCCTGTGACTCCTCCACTAGGGGGCTACATTGACTTAGGTCTCCCTCTAGCTCAGAATCACTGTTAGGATCATATTCTGAGCATGAATCTGTAGGTGGAGAGCGTTTGCATTGCATTGCATTGCATCCAGACTTGATTTCAGTCCCTTAATGCCAAGTTTGACATCCATGGCATTGTTCTGCTTTATTCTTTTCATGCACGCAAGCTCATAATCATTATGATGCTGTGTAGAATATGAGATTCATGAAAACATAAAAAGTAGTCAGATTATCTATGGAATGCATTGCGGATTCAACTCGAAGAGTGTCTCTCTATAAACCCCTGCATATGCAAAGTTCACCCCCCCAACCGTGCTGACCAGACCACACACAGAAATACAAACCCCTTATGTCTCTATAACAGGCAGACACACATTTCAAAACTGAAGTAGGAACACTAGAATCATATGAAATTCGTATTTGAACAAATAAACTAAGGAATTATGAGTGGCATAATGTTTAACTTCAAGGGTGGAGTGTTGGTAGTGCGACACAAAGCAAGTAGGCAGATTGTATTCCATGTAAAAGATCGAAGCTTATGTAAAAGCTGGAAATGACACTTTCTTTCTATACAATGCAGTGTTTGTTGCCCACACACGATGGAAGAGAGAGCATAGAGAAATACTATTCACTCATGTCTATGGTTCCAGTATTTAGAAACAAGGTGGTCCACCCTAAAAGAATATTGACAACAAATATGACAAGGCAATCATAGATGTAGTCAATCAATTATTTACTTATGAGCTTACTAGGACAAGTATGCAAAATTGTAACTGCAGTAAAAGACCGTCCAAAATCTTAATCAAGAAGTTTGTCTAGCACTTATTGTTTGCAACTAATCGACGTGAATAATTGGATATTATATCGAATAAGTAAGGAAGACAAGTAAAACTGTCAACAAACCTAGCTTGTAGTAGTAATCTGGGTCAATGTCACTACGACCAACAATCCAAAATGACTATTGTCTGTTCCGAGGGCCGGAATTTTGAAAATCCTGTGAACTTTACAGGTACTAAAGATTACCGAAATACATCTGAACCATTAAGTGTAGGTAGCACTGAGCAAACAACAAACCCTAATGACAGTCCTGCCTAATGGGTAATGAATCAATTAGAAAATGTGTGATGAGGAGTGGCTGTTGAGTGTTGAGGACATATCTCAGGATAAATTGGGTTGGCTTAATGGGTTCTGCACGCCTGAGCCCTGAACGGACTGGGAAGGTAGGCACGACAGCGCGCCTGGGCAGCGGTGATGCTGTTGGGCGAGCGGCTCCTGACCTCCTGTTAGTCCGGCGTCTCCTCCTAGAGTCATGCCGTCCGGTGACGCAAGTCGCCAGCGAGGTAGGCGGCTGGGGGCGAGTAGAGATCGGAAGTGCGCAGCAGAACAACGGGGAATCGGGGCCTGGGATGACCCAAAATCCTGGGTGGGCCGGCCCACCGTGGTTACCCTATAGAGATACACACACGAGCGGCGAACATGCATTTTCGAAACTAATTTAGGAACATTTAGCTGACCAATTAGACGACTCTGTTTTAATAATATCATATTCGTATTTGAATAACTAAGCTTGTTTAGCTTGATGGGTGGAGCACTGCTATTATGACACGAAGCACGTATTCTGATCGTATAGTGATCATAAAAGGGGGAAACTATAAGCATATTTTTTTTAGCAAAAGAGGGTTTCCCCTTCGATTTCTATTAAATAAACCACCACGGAACCAACATGATAAATTAAACCCTAAGCATGATCAATTAAACTGTATTATGACAGTGCCATGGCAGATTTGAAGCTGCAAACCGGAGAAGCGATATTTAGCATCCATTGTTTGCTTCGAACTAAGAACTAAATTCTAAGAGCTGAAAATAAAGTAGAGTAACCAAGTTAAGATCTATTTTCTAGTTGAGATCAAAAATTTGAGGAGATATGAAGTACCACCTCTCTTGCGGCGCCGTGTAGGTATCAGGGGTGCGATGGCTGTCGGTGGCGTTGAAGCAGATCTGCGATGGTAGACGGGTGCATCAGGGGATAAGTCCCGTTGTGGTGGAAGAGAAGGTCGTGTGAGCGGCCCCGGCAAAGAGGACGACAACGTCGATGAAGCAAGAGGACGCGATGCAAGGCTCTTTGTCCATTGCCGTGGATGAGAAACGTTCATCGCTAGTAGTGGACGACGCAGTCTTGGAAGGCGCTCCGGCATGGTGGAGGACGGCGGTGATGGATGGGGTGGAGGACGGTGGTGATGGATGGGGTGGCGGACGGAGGCTAGTGTGGGGATGTTATTCTAGCGCGAACGGTGTATGAATGAAAAAATGGAGGGAGAGGTACGGGGAACCATGTTTTTGGGACGCGCCTGTCTGAAATATGGGAAAGTTACGAACTTAGCCCCCATTTAAAATTTGGACGTCTTGTCGGTTGGGGATAGGACGGTAATCTCGCATCTCGCCAATATTTGCCCAGTGCGATTTCGCACGAGGAGAGGGTGGTTGGCGCCCATGGTTGGCACCCACGATGTATGAACGGGGCTGACAGGTAGGGCGTTTGTGTCACGTCTGAGTGATGTTACAAACATGCCTCTATTGAAAATATTTGCCGACATCGATTTCGGCCGAGTCGAGTTTGTTTTGCCGCTCACCGTGTATGAATGGGGAAATGGAGGGAGAAACAGAAGTCCTCCAGACGAGCTTGAGTCAAATGTGTTTTGCCGCCCATGTTTGACACCCACCGTGTTGGAATGGGCTCAGAGGCGGTCGTGTCACGTCTAATTGAAGTTACCAACCTACCCCTATTAAGAGCAGTGGAAATTGGGCCGATGGATTGTCCGTGTAATGGGTAGACAGTAATTTCCATCTCTTAAACACTTGGCTTCGGGCAGCCGACATGGGAGTGGACATTTTGCCGCTTCTTTCGAATTTTGGGACAATAAGCATCCACGTTTACCCTGGCAACTAAATTCGAATCCATTTTGTATTCCTATACGAATCTTTATAAATCATTCTATGTGTTTTTATATATCTTCAAAAGGACGACAAAGACGTATTCCACTGTCATATATGAATATGGTTTACAAATGTTGATACTCAAATTCAGAAGCTAGAATCCAAGTTAAGGTGAATTCGAATATTTGGAACACTTCATGTCCAACTCAAATGTCACATGCAGCATAATGTGTACTCCCATTTAGATATGTACACAAGCAATGTATCAAGATTCAAATACCAAGTCAATCAACCAAGAATGTACATAACTAACAGACATATAAACACTTATAGAGTATATGGATCAATAATATCAACTAACATACATAAGCCAGGCCGCTGTACTTTTCTTTGCTACAACAACATCCTTTTTTTAGCGAAGCTACTACAACATCTTGGCCCTTTTCGATGCGTGCCACTTATGGTCCATCTATACTAATATTATTGCTGAATGCACATTCGGCCCGATTAGCATATTTGTAGGTCTGGCACAACAATCAAAATGAAATGTCTCCGAGTCTTATCAATTAATACAGACTTGTGCTCAAATAAAATCACAAACCACAAAACAAAAAACAAAAAACAATTATTACATGATCTCTAAAACAAATGGTTTGATTGATTACATGAACAAACAACACAAAGGTTACTCAACGATAGAAAGAGCATTTTACCTATGATTTACCAAGTGGGAATTTAATTTCCTTTTTTCCTTCGGGACCTTAACAATGTGGCCAGTCTCAGCTTGCTATGTTTTGAAATCCACCAAATATTTAATGGTTGTCTTGAGTACTCCTTGTGATTGTGTTGTTTGCTTCCTCAACATGTTAATTTCATCTCTAAGTGCAGAAGCAGAATCTCTTTCTACCACTAGTTTAGCCTCTAGAGCATCAGCAATTAGCAATTCATAATGCACGATTGGGCCGGTGCCACTGCTGTGGGATGATACAACGTCCATGAGGACCTCGCTATTTGATCTCGGGCTAACCTGTTTGCCATTAAAGTTCCGATTGGATTCAGAAAAGTTGAAGTTAGCAAAACATCTCAACTGGGAGTTATAACAGCAAACCAGTTAAACAAACAAGGAATTAAAGAATTTCAATTGGATGCTGAAAAGTAGTTATTAACATCATTGTAACCCATTGTTGCAGCAGCAAAGTAGTTAAACAAACAAGTAGCTATTTAAGTTCAGGCAAACAGGTAATTCTTAACAGTAAGTATCAAACACGTAGATAGGCACAGTCTATAATAGGATTAACAGGTTGTGGCATTATGTAATCAATAGCAATCTAAATTAAGCCAAGCAACATAATTGAATAATTTTGCAATAAGTGGCTAACTAAAATTCTGAGAAGCAGGTAACTGAACTTACGCTAGTTCTTTGTATAGGCACACTGCAACTTCTTTTTCGCTTACCAGGTTGTACGAAGGAGTCCATGGCATCAATTGCTTGGACATGCAGTCCCAATACTTCTTTCTTCCCACACTGCATTGGTAAGTCGAATGGTTAACCTGGTAAGATGGTATGTCCTTGATATGTTATATGAGGACGTGTAGTCAGACTAGTTGTAGCCACACACATCACGCTCGCTTTTACTGTATATTTCATGCGATTACTTTTGGCATATCAAGATCTACGCAATCTACAATATGATGAAAAGACTGGCATCCTTCACATTATTGGCGAACTCAGTTCACAGAAACAAGCAATTCAACCATTCTGTGGGTAAATCAAAAGTGCCACTGGAATATTTTTCACTACCCCAATCATACACGCAAAAAGGGGCGACGCCACCATCGGGGCTGGTTGGCGGCCACCTCAGGTGGCTGGAAAGTGTGCACCTAGTTTGAGTCGTCCAGGTTGGCCCATGCTAGTTTTGTTCGTCCCAACGCACGAGCAGGCAATGTAAAAAATGAAGAAAAATGTTTCAATTTGGATGGGCCAATAACATAAGTGCAAGGCAGGCCCTATAGCAGGCTTGCGGCCCAAACGAGCGCCTCCCATATCGATTGACAGCAGGAAAAATCCCAATTCATTCGCTCCAGCCTCTAGTCTGGTTTGCTCCTAACCTAGCCACCGCTGGACAGACCGACATAGCACTTCCTCGCGCCCTCGTTGGAGGGCGGTCGCCGGGCTTCAAGCAAATGGAAGGACAAGAAGATGAAGATCCAACCCTGGGTGTAGCCTGCGTGGGATGCAGTGGCGGCAGCACGAGCATTGAATCGAGCTTGCGCAAATGGACAGTCGCAGCCTGCAAGAGTAGCATGCGCAATGAGCATGTACATCACATCCCTGATTATATCTAATTAAACTCTTCAATTTTTGATGATATCTCCATAAGAAATAAGAGTTAAAGTTAGAGTTGCATAGGCGTGTAAGCTAAGAGAGCAGTGAAAGGATATCCAAACATCGTCGGAATAGTGCACAAGGGAGTGATGTGTGGATACCTAGTTCGGGACGGCGTTTGGGGATGCTCGCCTAGCTAGAGTGCGGGCACTTCAGAGCCGTTGAGGGTGATGCGCTGGCGTTGGCTGGCCGCGCACGGATGCAGATCTTGAGTGGCAGCGGAGCGCTACGATGCGGTGGACGAGACCATTGGTGATGCCCCAACGGCCTCGGGAGGCGGAGGTGCGACGATGTGCTCGGTGAAGTAGCCCCGGTGAGTTGGGAGATGGCGTCGGTGAAGCGCACCCGATGCGGTGGAAGTCGGTGTCTGTGAGGCACGTCGGTTGTGGCGGCCGACATTGTCAGTGGACCACCCGGTGCGGTGGACAAGGGCGTAGATGAGGTATCTCCGGTGCGGTGGTGAAGCGTGACCATCATCTTCGTCATCGTCGTCCGGCACAGAGGTGGGGAAAGAGACGAGACGAGGGGCGATTCGAACTTTGCTTGGGTTGGCGGCGAATTAGGGATTTGAGCAATCTGGGCACGGAAGGGGACGGTGGAGAAGGGAGATTTTACAGGGCTGAAATTGGGGCCGCCAGATATTTCAATCCAAAACATGGAAGCGCGAACTTATTTTGTCATTGTCCTTTTTTTGGGTGGAGGGGGGGAGGGGTGGTTGGCTGGGTGGTACGCGTCCGTCCGACACACGCGACCACCACAACACGACCCTGGTCTGCCTGGTGCGCCTACATTTGAGAATGCAAATGAATCTGTATGTATTACCATGCCTGTGTTTTCCTTGCAATAATTAGTCATTCGAAACGAGATACTCCCTCCATTCACTCTTGTAAGTCGTTTCAGACAACTTTTTTTGTGGGAGTTTCAGACAACTTAAAATGAACTGTTTTGCACATTGTCTGAAATGTCTTCAAGGTCTTATAAAAGTGAATAGAGGGAGTACTATAAATTAATTAATGAGGAGTTATTTGAAAAAAAAACCGAAACGGTATCCACGCTAACATGGATTAGAGTGTGTGTCACATAATTAGTTATTTGAATTAGAGTGTGTGTCACGTAGCGATCTCCGATTCTAACATGGATTTCGCGTTTCACTGTATCCATGCTACTTTTTAATACAAATTCATATGTATATGATGAACACCATGGTAGTGAGAAAACTTTTGGATGGATTCAAATATATGACCTACAAAATAACACAACAAATCGAGTCAATGTCAACTTTTCGAAACCTAGTATGGCACGAATTCGAAATAATTACCCATATGCATTGTCCTCAGTTCAAATCTTAGAATGTACACCGAATTGAAACATCGATATTAAGTCTCGTACTATCTACATTCAAATGTTGTTTTTAGCCCCCCCCCACAGGCTACATACTTCCTGTACCGATCAATCTTCCTCTCCTAACCACCTTAGGAAGCTATCGGTTTCCAACACACGTTCATTCTTTCTCTCCATGTTTCGATCTCTAACTCTCTCAACTACACAACCCCCTTTTCCACTTTGTTACCAAATGTATTTACCTCACACACCTGCCATTGCACCCCATGCCGAGCACTCTCTATCCATCTCCCTCTCACCCTCTCGCGCTACATACATGCATTTCTTATCTAGCCCCGCAACCTCTCGTGTGCACGCACGCACGTTGTCTATCTAGGTCACTCCCTCGAGACTGTCTCACTCTTTCTTCCGCACGGCAGGCCACACTCGCTCAATCTCGCTCTCTTTATCCGAGTCTCGTTTAACCTTGTTTTCTTTCACACACAAATGATATATCTCCTTTTCGGGCCTCGATCGACACACTCTATACTCTCTCACGCAGATTGTCTATCTAGGTCAGTCCATCCAAGCCGCCCCCACTCTTTCGATCTCATGGCGGGCCACGCTCGCTCAATCTCCCTATCCCTCTCTCTCTCTCTCTCCCTATATCTCTCTTTGTATGTCTCGATTGACCTTGCTCTTTTTTGGACAAAAATGATATATCACCATGTCTGAGCCCAGTTCGACCTATTCACATTGTATACTCTCTCACGCACATTGCCTATCTAGGTCACTCTCTCCAACCTGTCTCACTCTTTCGATCGCACGACGCCTCTATGTGATCGATTGACCTTGCTTCCTCCCACGCACAAAATATATCTACACGTCTGTGACTGGATCATCTCTCAAGCTCTATCTTACAACCCTCATCCTTGCCAAAAGCTCAATCAGAGAATATCTCTCCAGAGCATATATATCTGTTCAATGAATGTCGGACCATACTCACTTTGTCTCTCTATCTATATGTCTCTCGATTGACCTCGCTTTCTCACGCCATGTGTTCCACGCCTTGAAGCTACCTCTCCATCCCTCGCAAAGCCGGAGCTATTTACATTGCGAGGGGAACTCCAACCTTGGATTAATTTGTGTATGCATTTATTCCGGTCGGTTTAGATTATATTTTCGTAGCATTCGTCCCACAACTACTCCAAACACCGTTGCAACCCCCACAACTCCCCTAGTTGATTTCCCTCTAGCTCGGTCATTGCTCTCTCGCACGTCCTTTCTTGCCTTCAACGTCACACCATGGTATTATTGCAAAAAACTCTAGTGTTCTCTTTAATTATTATAAATAAGCTACACAACTGCACACCGATAGTCCACTTGGAATGGAACGAATTTCGACCCATAAATTAAAGTGCTACAAACTACACACCGAGGGGCCCCCATGTCATGAAACAAATTTGGACCCATATACAAATTAAAAAAAATAAAGGACAAGGATCGAACATGCGACCAGGGCCTTCAAGCCGCACGTCAATAGGCAACATACATAGAACAACAATGTCTATTGTACTCCCCTTTGTTCACATAATATTTTTATATCACCATAGCCTATTTAATGGATAACATGTAATATTATTTTTAGTACATTAGTGGGACCAGCTCGTTAGCATGTACTATTTGCCTTCACTTACTAGTGGGTTCCATGTGTGCTCTCTCTCTTTCCTCCCTTTCTGCGTTCAGACGCACGGGCAAACACGAAGAACTCGCGGGCGATGTTGCTGTTGACCATATCTGGACGCGTTCACAAGTTACAGCACCAGTTTCACATACTAGTAGCACTAGTCAGTGTGTACGTGCAATGCACGTTAATTTGGAAGTATATTAAGTGCATGCAGATATTAAGTAGGATATTATATGCGTGTTATTATGTGATTATCACTATTTTTGGCATGAAATTAACTGCACGCTAAACGTGTTGAACGCTCGACATTGAAGCAGTCTAGATCGTTGGATGACAAGGAATACATGTGGCTTGATGACGTTTTATATTTAATTTGATACGGCTCTAGAAGAACATTCAATCGATCAAACCATAGATTTCGTTCAGTTTTTCTCTGACTTTAAATTATACAACGATCAATCTAAAATAAAGGGAAATGATAAATGTTCGGATTTTAAGCATAGAAATCCGAATGTTTTTAATGGCAAAGTTAGATTATGCGGCGGCGGCGGGGGCGTCTTGCGGTGGGAAGCGGCTCCTCTGCCGTGCTCTGTGTGTCGTCAGACCACTGACCGACAGCGACGGTGGCGTCTTGTGCCATTGTTGGTGTATTCCTGGACGTTGGCCTAGCTTCAAGGAAGGCCAAAATGTTTTGGACTTCGGAGCGAGTCAACTGGCAGGAAGAGGCGACTGGCGTTGGTGCAAGGAAGTGGTCGACGGCGGCCATCCATGCCGCTGAGGGGGGCACTGGCACCCGCGCGGGGACAGGTCAACGGCGCAGCGGAGACATTCGTGTGCATAGGCACCGGCACGGGCGCGCACGTTAGTGCACGCGTAGGCGCATGTGCTCGCAGGTGCATGGGCATCGGCACGGGCGTGCGCGTCAGCGCACGCGCATGCGCTGGCTGGTGCACATGCGCATGAAAGTCGGCGGGGACCTCGTGGAACCCCGTGGCATCAAGCTCGGCGACAATGTGTGGCTCCCAGCCCATCAATGCCATGGGGATGGGCGCTGGCGCAGTCGGGGCGACGGGAGCCAGAACGGGAGCGGGGACAGGTGCGGCGTCTTCCCGCAAGGCCATTTCAAGCTCGTCCCAGAGCGCCTTATGTTCTTGAGACTCCGGCTGGGTGTCTTCCTCAGGAAACTGGAAGAATAAGGGCAGACCATCGTGATGCGGCATGGCGTACATTTAGGTCAGGCTGGTTGGAGGTAGACGACAGGAGAATCGGAGAGGAAGAGAGAAGATTGTAGAGATACCAGGTAGTGCGGGGTTGATTTTAAACTACGGCGCCAGCGACATTAAAAGTGGGAGCAGTTGGGACGAAGGTGGGCGGGGGAGCCTGGTCAAACGGCTCGCCTCCCGGTGAGCCTGCATAGCGGTCTGCTCGAACGCCTCCCTGTCAGCCGGCGCAGCGGTCTGCTCGCACGCCTCCCATCGACACACATGCTTGCTCGGACAGCACCTACCAATGAGAAGCGGGACTCGTGGTGGCACGTAAACACCCATAGTTTCAATAGTGAAAGGATTCGCCTTAACGTGACATGTCTTTGTTCCAAAATACCTTGGCTTTTCATTTGTGCAACTTGTCATAAGCAGCATGTCTCAAATTGAAGAAAAAAATTACGAAGTAATATTTATGCCATATCACGTGACCATGCTCAGTTTCAAGAATTTATGGTCACTTTTAGATTTTCTGAAATTTAAGATCCAGGACACGAAACAATATCATAACCTGCATCATGCAATAAAGTTTCAAACCATACATCTGTCCGGTTGTATTTCTTAAGAAAGGATTTGGTCAAACATTTTGCTTAGTTAGACTTCACACAAGTTATATATGCAGAGTAAAAGGATAATCCCTCCGCACTAGTGCATTGCTTGATATATTAACTCAAGTACTAGGCACGAACAAACATGCTCAATTTTGTGCTCATCCTGTAGTAGTAGTAGTAGTAGTACTAGGCAATGCAGTTGACGGGTGACCTTGGTGAGCGGCGACCGAGGGAATTGAACCGTGCTCGGCACGGTAGGTAACATTGTCTAGTCACTAAAGCATCCCTCCGTTGTTCATCGGTAGTAGTCATTATGGACAGGCGACATGAGGGGAATTTCCTAGGGCTGGAATTCTGGTCGCCAGATATTTCGACTCGAAACGTTGAGCTTTGACTGGTTGGGGTTACCTAATGTGCATACCACGCACGCCACCACACGAGCCCGTTTTTTTAGGATCAACACGATCTAAGGTCTGGCTAGTACGCCGTTGGGTCCTACCATTCGAGAATACGAAAGGAACCTTTTAAATTGCCGAACGAATCTATGTGTATTACAATGCCCGTATTTTCCTTGCAAATACTAATCTCAACATGGTAACTGATTTAAGACGAGTTGTTGAATTAGAGTGAGTTTGTGATATAGTGATCCCAACGTGGATTTCACATTTCATGGTATCCCTAGTAAGTTTTTCAATGCAAATTCAAATTTAAAAGATGAACAATATGGAGGTGAGAAAACTTTGTATGTATCAAGCATATGACCACACACACACACACACACACACACACACACACACACAGAGAGAGAGAGACACGAACACAACAACAATCCAATAAGTATAGTGCATCTATTTGTCCAAACCATGCATGTATGACACAAATTCACAAATACTTCTTCTGTTCCTAAATATTAGTCTTTTAGAGATTTCAACAAGTGACTTACATATGGAGCAAAATGAGTGAATCTACACTCTAAAATATGTCTATATACATCTGTATGTGCTAGTCCATTTGAAATCTCTAAAAAGACTAATATTTAGGAACGAAGGGAGTAAAATTTAAGACATGCATGGTCCTCAATTCAATATTTAAAGTGAACATGAAACAGAAACATGAATATTAACTCTAGTACTACAGTACATGCAAATGTTGTGTTTAGGCGGAACTATGATTGTCGGGGGTCAACCCCTCGACCTTAGATAAAATTGTGAAGCTCTGTTTAGGGTTGTTTAGATTATATTTGTCCCCACCCTCCCAACCACCGATTGGTTGTGCACCCCCACCCCTCCTCCCCGGGAGAATATCATGTGCCCCCCATACCTTAGATGCTATATGCCGATACGAGTTGTTTGGAGATTGTAAATCCGAGATATAGTAGCTCACATGATGTCTTAATATTTTTACAGGAAACCTTGATGAGTTTGAGAATTGCACACAATTTGTACAAAAACTACTCAGATGCCCTTGGATCCCATATCCAACGACCTCGAAGCTCGTATCACCGTAGCATCTAAGATGAAGGAGGACATCATATTCTCCTGTATGTAAGAATGTCATGTGCTACTACACCTTAGATGCTTTGGTGATACAAGCTCTTCAGAGCCGTTGGATTTGTGACCCAACACCTCCTTGGCGGTTCGAATTTTTATTTTTTTTGCAGAAAAGCTCCCAAAGAGTTTGGCCACTGCTTACAAGCACAAAGACTGCTCAGATGCCATTGGATCTCAGATCAAATGACCTCGAAGCTCGTATCACCATAGCATCCAAGCTGCGAGAGCACGTTTTGTTTTCTCGCATGGGAGAATATGAGGTGCTCCCGCACCGTAGATTCTATGGTGATACGAGTTCACGGAGATCTAACGGCCCACAGTAGGAGGTTTGAATGTTTTTGCAATATATGGCTGAGAGAGTTTGGGAATTGCACAGAAAGAACAAGTACTACGCATGTGCCATCTGATCACTGATCATATAACCTAGATGCTCATATCACCATAGCGGGTAATTAAGCTACAGGGAGCACCTAATATGAGCAACGGGGAGCCATTGGATCCAAGATGCAGCGGCACACACGAGGCATGAATGTTTTATTTGCAAAAAACCTTTCGAGAGTTTGGAAATTCAGCATAATTACAAAGACTACTCCCAAGCCATTGGAACTCACTTCCAACAGTGTAAAAACTCGTATCACCATAGCATCTAAGCTGCGGGGTGGATGTGATATTCTATGCCGCTGTCAGTTTTGTTCATAAACTTGCAAAATACGTGTAACTCATGCCATTACTTGTCTAACCGCGCAAAGTGTTTGTTCAAAAAAGCCATCCTGCACTGAAATA
This sequence comes from Triticum timopheevii, assembly GCA_963921465.1. Classification (NCBI taxonomy): domain Eukaryota; kingdom Viridiplantae; phylum Streptophyta; class Magnoliopsida; order Poales; family Poaceae; genus Triticum; species Triticum timopheevii. The sequence continues at coordinate 462,587,666 of OY997262.1, read as the reverse complement.
TCAGAACAACACACCGGGGTCCCACTTGCCATTAACCAAATTTGGACCTAAAACTAACAAATCTGAAAGACAAGATTCGAACGGGCAACCTGGACTACAAAGCGTAAGTCGATAGCCTGAAACAACAACGGTTGTTGGCTTTGTCCCATAACTTGATTTTATACAGTATTACGTTGAGTAGAGTAGATGGAGTTCCTCGTCAACACGTGCATGACCGTTGACTCACTTACTGGTGTGTCCCATGTCTGCGATCTCTCTCTTCTCTCCATCATCTAACCTTTGCACTGGCACACACAAAGAGCGGCACTAGCTTGCCGTGGTGTTATTACAACTAAAAAAGCTTGGAAGATAGAAGAATCGCCTAGAACAAGAGACGTTGTTGCTGGTCGAGACGGAGCTAACCACACCTACCCTCTGTGCCATGTTAGCATGATGAAGCTGTGTGGCTAGTGGGGTGTTTTCGACCGACTGGCTGGATCCCGAGGTCGAACCATAGGTACTATGTCTAATATAGTATATTTTTACACGCACATTTTTCCTCCATGCCGAGACGTGGCACACCCTACCATGCGGTTTCGGGGTCCTCCCGGGTGGTGCACGCATATATTCTTCCTGGTGTGGGACGCCCTACTGCGTGTTTTCTAGGTCATCCTCGGTCATAGCGCCAAAGCAAGTAAATGAGTCACAAATCATGAAAGACTACCTTTCCCGCCAAGTACATCAGTGAAGCACGGTGGCTAGCTAGTTGGGCTAGTTCAACCGATTAGCTAGGCCGTTGCCACATTTGTTTTTTCACCCTTTTTTTATCTACTTGCCGGCAGGTAAATTTAAATATCCACCGCGGCGTTGCTCTGGTGTTTGGGTGTGGCGGGATTTTTAATTTTTTCATTGACGGGAGCAGGCGCAGTAGGATTTTTTAATTTTTTGATTGATGGGAGCAGGTGCGGTAGAAATTAGTCACGATGACTCCGCCTGTAAAATCCACTGCTCCCTGATGTGAGAAGTCGTCGACTGGTGTTTTACCATGGTGAAAACCGAAAGATTCCCTGCTCCTCGGCTGGCTCCCTCCGCCTTCCCATAGATTGCATTGCCTTTCAGCCATTTCGCCCACTTTGCTTCCTCTCCCCATTGCTTCTACCTGGTGCCATGGCAGCACAGTAGATCATGGAGTCCGAGGTGAGGCGCCTGAAACAGGAGCTCCAGGCCAAGGATGCGGAGCTCAGGGCCAAGGACTGGAGCTCCGTGATCTCAAGGAGGAGAGGAGCGCCATGCTCCTACGTTATGTGCGGGAGTTCACGGAGATTCAAAAGCGGCAGGCATCCACCACAAAGATGCTCGAGGCATCGGCGACATTGCTGCAGAAAGCGGGAGATAAGATAGGCCATCAGGGGAGCCGGCTGGAGCACGAGCGGGCCGATCGTGACGAGGTCCAGGATCGCCTCAGCCACTTGGTGAACCAAGTTGCCACACACGTGTTGGGGCTGCGTGATGCCTACCGTCGTGCCAGCGCGACCATGCCGGTCGTCGGGCTAAACCCGTTCGACCACCCGGTCGATTTCAACGAGATGCGGCTTCCTGACCTGGTCTCCTTCTTCACCTATATCTCCGAGGAGCTGAGCCGTCTCCACGCGATGGTGGGGGCGGAGCTGGACAAGGAGGGGTTGCGGGCTGCCGTCGCCATTGCCGAGCGAATCCTTTCAGGGCTCCTTGACTAGAATCCATTCGTGCCATTGGATGCTGTCTTTGACGAGGTGGCTCCAGTCAACCGGGAGCGGGCTCTGCGGGCGATTGCACCATGCATCACCAATGTCACGCGCCTCGAGAAGCAGAGGGACTTCAGTGGTGTTTAGGCGCCCTCTGCATGGGCATGTCCTTGTCTCGGTGCAACATGACCATTGGATCAAACTCAGACGGTGCAGATCAGTCAGTGTAGCACAAAGCGTGTGGGTGTGTTTGGTTGCATTCTCATCTCAATATAGTTGTTTCCTCTTCGTGTATTTGTGTTAACCTACTAATGTGGACTCATGCACCCTTCATGCACTCTGCCAAGCACCCAAAAGTGGGTCGAGAAGGGAACTTTTGCTCCCATCCCATGCACCCTTCAGACACCCTGCCAAACACTATTCGTGCTTCATATGGTTCATGTTTCATGGAGTACTGTAGCACCATACTCTCCGTGCGCCGTACACCTAGTTCTATTAACATTGATCTCACTGTTCATTCTTGACTGGACAGTCGAAAAAGCGGTACTATGTTACTACATTACTGTTCATATAGTTGACATGCGCACAACATCATTTGTTATCGTCATATCTTACTACACTAGCAACAAGATTATGTAGTACTGATGTATGAATCATTGCACATTCCTAGTAGTAGGAGCACTGTGTATGTTCAAGTGCCTGCCGTGTTTTGCACTCCTCCATCATAAGAGTGGAAACGCTTGTTGTAATAATTTTTTTCTTTAGAAAAATAGTGGACACGCTCTACCGTGCGGATCCTCCTCTAGACTTGCACTAAATTACTCACTTTCACCGACATGTGGGACAGTCAGCATCGGGGTCCACCAGCCATGCACTAAATCACTCCGTAGTAGAGTGATGGTAGAATACCCCGATCGAAGCGCCGCAGCAATGCCCAATGAGCCGTCAAATCACAAAACCCCCTCCTTTCCAGCAGTAAGTTGGGCGGACGAAGCAACCATCATTTCACTCTTCTCTCTCAGCTTCCTCTCTTGAAGAAAACCACCACTCTCTTTGCTTCTCCCTCATCTCGTTCCTCATTTCACTCTTCTCTCTCAGCTTCCTCTCTTGGATGGACGCTGGAGCACCGGCCGACGTGATGTCTATGGCTCTGGCCAAAACCATCGAGGCTCATGGTACAAAGAAGCGCAAGCACCCCATCGAGACTACAACAGACAAGCTGAAAGCCATTGCCCTATCCAAGCCCCCCTCTCCGAGATCCCTCATTAAGCAAGTCTAGGTAATATATCTTCTTGATGATCTTTTTCTTGATATTGATCGTGTTTTTTCATCTAGCTAACATGCAGTACTAGTACTAGTAGTACAACTTTCTGGGTGATCTTGCATGTGATTTTTGTGTGCCAAATGACGCTTCTAAATTCTTGTTTTGACCAAAACATGTGAGAGGTTGACACTGATTTCTTATAGATTACTTTCAACTACTCCCTCTGTTCCAAATTTCCTGTCTTAGATTTGTCTAGATACGGATGTATCTAATACTAAAATGTGACTTGATACATCCGTATCTAGACAAATCTAAGACAAGAATTTTGGGACGGAGGGAGTACTTTATGAACATCAATGCTACCTTTGAAGAGGGCATATTTGCCTCAGTAACTTGTGTTATGGATATTGCAAGTAATCCCTCTGCTCTCATGCCTTTGAAGACATGTTCTAGTGTCTTTGTTCACTCATTTTTGTGTGTATATGTAGTCATATATTTGAGTATAATATCAAAAATCATCTTATATTTGTGAACGGAGGTAGTAATAAAATATGGTTTCTGTTTGAATTAGAACCAGGTCTGTGGTGGAGATGAAGTTCTCAAAGTCATGCAGTGTGAACTGGAAGACCTGAGGATGAGTTCTACTGCTAAACTATCCAGCTGTTGTGTCCCGAACTAGTGTTTTCATGTAGCATTGTTGTCAGGCGTGTTCTCGAGGCTATACTTGACCACAACAATTTCCTGGATGTGCCTTTGATTATGAAGGGTGTGGTTCTTGTAAAGCTTCCCAACAAATCTGATGTGGCCTGTCTTCATCATCATGTTTATGAGTGGAAAGACCACTCTGTTAGGTTCTCCAAGGTTGATGAGATGGTGAAGGTGCATGTAGACATCTCTCACGAAGTCCATGGCCTAGTCAGTTATGCGGGGTTCATCTCGTAGGTCGGTGGCAAGAAATAGTCTGCAGAGTTTAATTAGTGCAACTTTGCTTGTCTATAGTAAGTACTATTGTTCAGTACTTGATTTGTGTTTGTGAACCCTGCATTGTTTATTAGTACTGCCGCTTTTGGTGTGTGGTCAGTCCTGAGAACGGTCTATGTTAATGTCTGTCCACTCAATTCAGTCTGTATATTTGTGGTATCCAGATCATCTTTTTTGTGAGGATGGTTTATCAATTATGGCTACACTCCAATATATGTATGCATTGCAGGGTTTATCGCACCCACCAGGATTTCCAGTCCCATGGATGTTCGGTCCATATGATTTGTCATGACCTTTGGACTATCCTGCTTGTGGGAGTAGGCGAGGCCCCTGCATGCCACCCGTAGTTGGACGATCAATCTTCTGTTTAGTACTTCAACATAGTGATTTCCTGGTAAGGATTCACTCGTGTCACATGAAGTAAATCTTATTGATTTACTGTCTAAATATTATTGATTTAATGTCATGTTTTCTTTCTTTTCCTGCAATTTTACGATGCATGTTTTGCCATGTGACATTCATCACAGAATAAACCGTTTGGTTTGCTCTACGATGGCTATTTTTGCAGGTTTCACTTATTATGTCGTGTCAGTAACGAAGGCATTGTCCATAACTTATATTCCTGGAAAAAATTGGATCAGTCTGTTGTGTGAGTACAAGCTGAATCCCTATGATGAACTGCAGTTTGGTTTAACAAAGACACCACAATTAGTCCTTCTCGCGTTTAAAAGAAATGAAGAAAAAAACTAGATCACGGTCACGGATCCTAGTCAAGTTAGAAAGCTGATCATAGCAGACCACACACAACCGCCGCTGTCTCGCACATCGGTACCACCTTCAGCAGCGGATCGAGCACCGACAGTTGCTCTAGCACTGACAGCGGCAGTAGCTTAGTCTGATCCAGTTGAGGATTGGGCACCGACCAGGTCAGTGGATCAGGTTGATCTACTGGAGGATCGTGCATCGACACCGGCACCTGCTCCGACACCGGCACCAGCTCTTGAAGGAGCACCATCTCCAGCAGCAGCAGCAGCGGCTTCGGCACCTGCACCAACACTTGCACTTGCATCTTCTCCGGCCCGTGCAGCGGCAACTGAACGAGCAGTTGCACTGGCAACAGACTGGGCTGCAGTTCGCACTTCATATACCAAAGTCCTTACAAAAACGACATGTATACCTTCTTGGTAAGCATTGGCCGCCCAAGTGCTTCGTTCTTTTTTCTTTTCATGTTGTTTCACATGATTCACTGTGTTGATCTAACTGTTTGGGTATGTCTTCTTATTTGCAAACAGAGAATTCCTAGAGGAACGAGGGAGTCGTTCAATAATCTGGGCGACCGCAACCAAGTTTCTCTTACCATGCGTAGCCTTGGTGTGAATGAACCTGCTCAATATACCGTAAGTACAAAGGATGGTCGCATGATGATTGATGCTAAAGGATGGTCAAGGTTCAAATCTAAATCATATCTTGCGGTAGGGGATGATGTCAAAATCGAACTTTCTCGGCAAGGAGAGCTGGTCCAAATCAACTTTGAATTTCTTCACTAGCAACACGCAACTGCCGAACTGATCTATCCTCTGAGAGATTTTGATGTAATAATTTGGCATCGTGAAACAAGTGTCCTTTGTGTATAAGTAGTACGACAGTATTATTTATCACATGGTATATCGTTGATAGAATTGCAACTCTCATTGCTGGTTAGGAACTGTTGTTCAATTTCATTCCAACAATTGCCGTGCTTTATTCAATTTTCTGTATTCGCCTTGTGACAGCATCAAAAACCAGTGCCGTACCGATCGCTTGCAATATGAGAAGCGCTGAGGTAGAACAATTGGGCCCCCAAACATGCAGGGTGGGCCTGCGGCCCGAAGTCCAGAACCGTGAGCCTGTCTGAGTATTATATTCTCACCTGAACCCCCATAATGCCCGTGCATTGCACATAACATCAAGATGCATTTGTATGCGTATTTTAACTTGTGAGAGTAAATGATGAACGAGGGAAGGCCTTATTTGCAAATGTGGAGAGGTGTGTGGGTACCTTTTTGCAAAATATCCATAGTTTCCTTCCTATCCGTCAGATATAAATCGGACGGCCTATATTGCAGGATGGCAGGCACACCATCATCACCAAATCGTCTATACTGTGTTAAAAACAACTCTGTTTTTTATAATTATATATGTTATATGTATATTCCCCTTGATTTGTATAAAGTTGTGATATAGAAGATTTGTATATTTCTTTATAGAGGGACTATCCCTCTGTCAAAAATATATTTATGTGTAACTAGTTACTCCTATCTTTCTACTTCCTTTCACTGATATGTGCGGCATCCGACAACGAGGTCCACGTGCCATATGCACATGTTAGAGTGCACAACTACACAGTAGACACACCCCGGTCGTAGCGCCATAGTAATGAGCCGTCAAATCACCCCCCCTTCCAGCTTTAGCAGTAAGCTGGACGGACGAAGCGGCAATATTTCACTGGGCCTGAATGACTAAATCCTCTTCTTCCTCGCCTGCTTGTTCAGAGAAAACCCCCTCTCGGCGATTGCATAGGGTTTTCTCATGGAGAACCAGGCATGAATTCTTCATCCATCCCTGATAAATCCAAGTCCCTTGGTCGCGGGTAATCCTAGGATGGCCGCCGCCGCCGTTGATGCATTTTTCTTCCTACTGAATCAAGTGTGTTTCATTTACAGTGCGCAAAGTGCAAGGACCCTACAGGTTTCTATGCCCTCGGCGAGACACCACACTTGTTCTTCTCATCCTAACACAGGATTATAAAACACGCACATTATGTTCCTAGAATCCTCTTTTCTATCCAAGAGAGTGGGTGAGGGAGTCCTGGATTAGGGGGTGTCCGGAGAGCCGGATTACCATCATCGGCCGAACTATCATCGGCTGGACTATCATCATCGACCGGACTCCAAGACTATGAAGATACAAGATTGAAGACTTCGTCCCGTGTCCGGATGGGACTTTCCTTGGCGTGGAAGGCAAGCTTGGCGATACAGATATGTATATCTCCTACCATTGTAACCGACTCTATGTAACCCTAGCCATCTCCGGTGTCTATATAAACCGGATGGCTTTAGTCCGTAGGACAACAACATCAACCCTAACAATCATACCATAGGCTAGCTTCTAGGGTTTAGCCTCCTTGATCTCGTGGTAGATCCACTCTTGTAACATCCACAATATCAATATCAATCAAGGAGGACGTAGGGTTTTACCTCCATCAAGAGGGCCCGAACCTGGGTAAAACATCGCGTCCCTTGTCTTCTGTTACCATCCGCCTAGACGCACAGTTCAGGACCCCTACCCGAGATCCGCCGGTTTTGACACCGACATTGGTGCTTTCATTGAGAGTTCCTCTATGTCGTCACCGATAGGCTTGATGGCCTCTTCAATCAACAACAACGCAGTCCTGGGTGAGACTTTTCTCCCCGGACAGATCTTCGTATTCGGCGGCTTCGCACTGCGGGCCAACTCGCTTGGCCATCTGGAGCAGATCGAAAGCTACGCCCCTGGCCGTCAGGTCAGGTTTGGAAGCCTAAACTTCATGGCCGATATCCGCGGGGACTTGATCCTCGACGGATCCGAGCCGCATCCAAGTGCGCCGCACTGTCACGATGGGCACGACCTAACTCTGCCGCCGGACAGCGCCTTAGAGGCCGCACATGAATCCGCTCCGACCTATAGTCTGGAGCCGATCACGCAGATCGAGGACGGGTGGCTGGACACCGCCTCGGGAGCTGCAACCTCTATGGCGATGGAGCTGAACACTGACCTTATCCCGCATAAAGCTCATGACTCCGAGGTGCCGGACTCCCTGCCGGACTCCGAACCTCCTGCGCCCCTGCTAGTCGAATCCGATTGGGCGCCGATCATGGAATTCACCGCTGCGGACATCTTTCAGCACTCACCCTTCGGGGACGTCTTAAATTCGCTGAAGCATCTCTCGCTATCCGGAGAGCCCTGGCCGGACTACGGCCAGGATGGTTGGGACACGGACGACGAAGAAATTCAGAGCCCACCCACCACCCACTTCGTAGCCACTGTCGACGATCTAACCGACGTACTCGACTACGACTCCGAAGACATCGACGGTATGGACGAAGATGCCGGAGACTATCAAGAACCAGCGCCTACAGGACACTGGAAAACCACCTCGTCATACGACATATACATGGTGGACACCCCAAAAGACGGGGATGGCGAAGAAGCAGCGGAGGTCGATTCCTTAAAGAAACAGCCCAAGCGCCTATGTCAGCGGCGCCGCTCTAGATCCCGCCACAGCAAGAATGGAGATTCCGGCACAAGAGATAATAACTCCCCAGAAAGTGCCGAAGATAACCCCCTCCAGCAAGATTCAGCGCAGGAGGAGGCAGAAGCAAGCCCTCACGAGAGGGCGGCAGACGAAGAGGTCGAGGATGATAATTACATACCTCCCTCCGGAGACGAGGCAAGCCTCGACGACGACGAATTTGTCGTGCCTGAGGATCCCGTCAAACAACAGCGTTTCAGACGCAGGCTAATGGCCACGACAAATAGTCTAAAGAAAAAGCGGCAACAGCTTCAAGCTGATCAAGACCTGCTGGCCGACAGATGGACCGAGGTCCTCGCGGCCGAAGAGTATGAACTCGAACGCCCCTCCGAAAGCTACCCAAAACGCAAGTTGCTCCCCCGACTAGAGGAGGAAGCATACAAACCGGCAGCACTAGCGCACAATACGGCAGACCGACCACCTCGTGCATGCGACAGAGAGGCATGTAAGCCCTCCACCAAAACCGTACCCCACCACCGCTCAAAAAGCGCGAAGCCACGGGGGAACGCGCCGGACTTGCGAGACATATTGGAGGACAAGGCAAGACAATCCAGATCTATCTATGGATCACGTGGGCGCCCCAAGACCCACGACGAATACCGTCGCGCCGGATACAACTACTCCGGCCCGGCCGAACACAGCAGACAACGCTCTCTTGAGCTACGTCGCGATATTGCTCAATACAGAGGCGCCACACACCCACTATGCTTCACTGACAAAGTAATTGTCGGGGCCGTTCCTTTTCTGCGGCCGCGAGCACCTATGGGGCACGGGGGGCCCCTTCTGGTCCGGCAAGGGGGGCGGAGGCCGCGCGCAGAGCAGATCGAGGTCGGGCGCGCGCGGGGAGACGAGACGGGCGATTTTTACCCAGCTTCGGAGCTCTCCGGAGAGATAAAACTCCTACTGCTGCTTTGTGTTTTTATTTGATCTTGCTCGAGAGCGAGCGTATGGTGGTTCTGTGTGTGTCGGCTGGACCGAACCTCTCCGCTGCGGAGCCAAAATTCCGAACCTCCTCTACGTGCGCATGGGCCTCCTTTTTATAGGTTAAAGGGGTCACCGACAGGTGGCAGCGTAGAAAGAAGGGTAGAAAGGTAAAAACGCGGGTTGGTACAACTGCTACCAACAGTGTCCCCTACCTAACTCTGACAGTAGGGGACAAGGGCATTTAATGCCCGTCTGGTCGCCCCAACAGTGCAAGGAAACGACCGTTAGGGGCGCCACCGATTGCCACGATGGCGTCTCCGTCAGCTCCGTTTGCCACCTCGCTCTGCATGGCTACGCAATGCCCCGCCACGTGCCCCTGGGGTGGCCCTGGGGTGACACGTCGCTGGATGCGCTGGATTTTGGGTGGCTGCCTTGCTGCGGCAAGTGCCTTGCCGCGGCCCTTCTCTTGTCGTGTCGGCAAGCTTGCCGGCCGTCGGGCCTTGCCGGGACGCGCGGGGCGCCGCGGCAAGTCTTCTGGAGATGCCTTGGTCGGCCTTCCCGGCAAGCTCCTCTTGCCGGGACCTTGTATTCTTCCCGGCCAGCTTCTCTTGCCGGGGCCTTGGTTGGCCTTCCCAGCAAGCTCCTCTTGCCGGGGCCTTGGTTTGAGTACTTCGATCTTGAATGGCATCAAAGTAGCCGTGGAGGATCTTGGCGGACGCCCGGCAAGCCCTGCCGCGGGTCGCTGCGACTGCCTGTGCACAAGTTCGGGATACTAAGGTACCCCTACTTTAGTACACCGACAGGAGCCCCCGGGCCTGGGCCATACACGGTGCTGAGCGTTGTTGGGCCAGGCCCAAAACAGTGCACGGGCACGCGTGGCCTGGGGCCACACAGAATCGGACTCCGTGTCCATTGCGTCCTCCCGCAACGGCATGCGTCGATTGCGGCGTCGTGGGAGAGAACGTGGTCAATACTTAACTCCAGGAAATGCGTAACGTTCGCATCCCCTGTTTATAAGCAGAGGAAACGGGGCCGTTCCCCCACTTTCGCCACTTGCAGTTCCTTCCTCCAAAAGCTCCGCCACTCTCCTCCGTCCCTTGAATCGAGAGAAAAACAGCACTCCTCTGCCCGTCGCCGCCGTCGCCGTCATCGCCATCGTCGCTTTCGCCTCCCCCTGCTGCCCCCGCCATGGCTCCGAAGGACGGGAAGGCCACGAAGGCTGCGAAGGCCGCGAAGGCCGCGAAGTCGGCCGAGGCACTAGAGCTCGAGGCGCTGCGCAAGAAGCAGGTGCTTTTCTCCCCCGAGCTCACCCCGGAGGTGTTGCGGTCGGGGTTCTACCTCTTTTGGTCGACGGAAACGCGGGCGCACCCGCGCACGCCGGTGCTTCCCGCGGAAGCCTCCAAATCGAAGAAGTGCCCCAGAGGGTACTACTTCTTCCCTGTGTTCTTCTATTGCGGGCTCTGCCCGCCTTTTTCCGATTTCTTTTGCGACATCATGAACACCTAGGGGTTCCATCTGCTTGATTTCATCCCCAATGCCGTTCTGACAATGGCGTTTTTCGCGCACCTCTGTGAGAACTTCATTGGTATCCTCCCCAATGTCGCTCTTTTTCGCCACTATTTCTCCCCTCGGGCCGAGAAAGGGGAGCCACTGGCTAGCGGAATTGCCTGGACCTCCCGGATGGGCATGAAGGAGGTGTACTTGACGGGCGAGCTCCGCGGCAAGTGGGATGAGTGGAGGGCGGAGTGGTGTTGGATCTGCGATGCCGATCCGCCGTCGTTCACCAAGCTGCGCAAGACTCGGGTGGTGCGCGGCGGCGACTGGAGCGCTCTGTCGCCGGACGACGCCAAACTGACGATCGCCACCACCCGAATCCTCCGGCTCAGGCACGCCGGACTCACAACAGGGGCGGTCGGCGCAGATTTCCTTCGCCGTCGTATCGCCCCTTTGCAGGCAAGGGGGAGGCCCGCCTGGCTGTTCAGCGGCCCGGCGGATTTCATGAGGCTGCGCCCAGGCCTCAACTTCAACTTCACGGTCCTGGAGCTTGACGCGATGCTGAGGGAGACGTTCAAGCACGACGCCAATCATCCAGAGTGGTTCCGGCTGCCGCAGGGCGTCATCCCCTTGTGCAACAACTCCCAGCGCGATCACATCTGCATAATGATGCCAGAGTGCGACTCGCACGGGGTAAGTGCCAACTGGATAGAGCCCGCCGTCGAGGTCGTGCAGCAATTCTTCGACGACTTGTCGGAGGCAGCAGTCAATTCTGACGAGCAGAAGCTCCTCACCCGCGCCACCACTGCCAACGAGCTGGCGTACATCGCTAGCAGGGCCGAGGAGGTGGCGGCAGCTGCTGCCGTGGGCGAGTTTGGCTTCATGCTGGCGGAGGCGGAAGCAGATGAGGTGGCAAGCCTTGCCACCTGGGAAGATCTTGCCGGAGAGGGCGACGACGAAGGGGAGGCCGCGGCCGAAGCGAGCCAGCCCGCCGAGGGCGCGAGCGGCCAGCTGTATTCGAGCAACTTGCCGCCGATGGAGCCCTCAGCGCAGCCCCAGTTCCGATCGAGAAGGCGTCTCCGTCGAGTTGGAGAGCTGGCAGAGGCGCAGGCCGATCAACAGCCGCGGCGCCGCGGGACGCGCTCTGCCGCGGCAAGTTTCGTCGCCGCGGGAGGGTCCCAAGCCGCGCCGGAAACTGAGGCTGGGTCTTCCCGGGCCGCCACGCCTGACCCTGTCGCAGCCCTTGGCAAGCGCCAGAGGGAGCCTACCCCTCCGCCACGCCGCGCAGGGAGGGCACCGGAGTTTGACCTCTCCGCGTTGAGCTCTGATGACGACGAGGAGGAGGAGGATGAAGAGGAGTAAGGCTTCCTCCGTACTGCACTCGCCTTTCGCTTGATCCTTGTTGTTGTTTGTCTTGTATCTAATCTGTTTTTCTCTCCAAACTCCTGTTCTGTCTCAGGACTTTGTCGGAGAGAGCGGCGAAGAGGGCCAAGGTCCCTGTGTTTAACATCGAGGACGATCCTGCTGCAGTGGCGGAAGATGCGTCCGAGACCACTTTGACGGACCCGGTCCCTTCCCCTCGCAGCAGCTCCCAGCACAGCCCCCAGCGTAAGTGCCTTGATTCACTTCCTGCCGTGGGGCGCGCATGGTCGCCTCTTCTTCTACCAATATCTTGGTTATTGACTCTTTTGTATACAGGAGAAGAACAGGCCCACCAGGAGCAGTCGGGGGCCGACCCGGAGGTGTCGTCAGCCTCGACTACGCCACCAAGGGCCGATTCCCCGATATGGGAGCCATCTCCGGCAAGGAAGGGGTCTCCGGCAAGGGGTGGGACCAGTGAGCCCCCGGTGGTGGAGCCCACGATCTCAGAGCCCAGCACAGGTGACCCTCCTTGTCGGGGACTCTCCCTCGGGTTCTGCTGCTCTCCCTTTTCCTTCTTTTGGGCATTTGCTTGACTGTCCCTTCCTTTCCCTGCCTTCAGATCCTCCCCTTGGGGACCCGATGGAGGCTGAGGCCACCGGCAAGGAGCGCGGGCGCGGCAACACTGGGGATGCCGCCGCCGCTGAGGAAGAGGCCGGCGCGGAGGAGCCCGCCGGCGAAGAGGCCGCCAAGCCCGCTGGCACAGGGGCCGGCGAGGGGTCCGGCGACCGCACTGACGACCCAGAGGACGCAGGAGCGCGAGGCGCTGCACCGATTGCCGACCCCTCCGCTGCTGACGCGGCGCTGGGCTCCGAGGAGCCTCAGCCCGGCGCATATTTGAAAGCCGGTGAGGGCGTATACATCAAGCTCCCCTGGGCGTCGAGCTCCAGGGCACCGGTTGAAGGAGAGGAGTTTGATGGGGAGATACTTGCCTCTTCCGGGCTGGCAGTGGTCGACAGGCCAAGCTGCAGCAGTGGCGAGTTCGAGGAGGAGCAGCTGCTCCGAAAGCTGGTGTCACTCTACCGCGTCCGGCAAGCGAAGCTCGAGTCCCGGGAAGCGCTTGTCGTGCAGGCGGGAGTTGACATAGAAAAGCACGCGCAAGAACTCAGGAGCCGCAACCAGGAGGCCCTCCAGTCCATTGCTGAGGAGAGGGCGCAGCTCGATGAAGTGAAGAAGGCGTTCATCCTGGAGAAGGCTGAAGCCGAGGAGCAGCAGAGGCTCGTCGCCGAGGAGCTGTCCAAGCGGGACGGCGAGCTGATACAGAGGAAGGCGTACTTGGATAGCCATGACGAGGAGCTCGCCGTCCGGGAACAATCATTTGGCGGGGCACTCAAGGAGGCGAAGGATGCCGCCGCGGCTGCCGAAGCCGCCAAGAAGGAGTTGGAGGAGAAGGTGACGCAGCTGGAGGCGGACGCGACAAGGAAAAACGAAGAGCTTGCCGCACTCCAGCGCGATCGCGAGAAGGATGCGCGCACCCACGGTGATCTGCAAGTCCAGCTCTCCGAGAAGATCAAGGAGCTGAATGGCGCCAAGGACTCGAGCACTGATCTAGAGCTGAAATTGGCCACCTTGACGGAGACGCTGGACGCCGCCAAGAAGCGAGAAGATATCCTGAGGAAAGACCTCAAGGGCAACGAGGAGCTGCTGACGAGGGCCGCCGAGACCCAGAACACTTTCAAGACCACGGTGGAGCTCTGGACGGAGGGCCTCGTCAACATCGCCGCGCTCATTGGCGAGGAGTTGGCGGAGCTGAACTTGACGGGTTTCAGGTACTCCACTGAGGAGAATCTCCAGCCCAGCGCCAAGCTCACGCTCTTCTTCAAGGATGTGGTGGCGGCTCTCCGGCAGCTCCGGGAAAGGATCCCGAAGCAGCTAGCCAACGAGTTGCGCGCGATCTGCACCGGGGTCTTGGAGAAGGTGTTGGTGAAGGTCCTCTTCCGCAATCCGGGCATCGACCTCTCCCGCATCACCAAGAAGCTGCCGGAGGGCACCGATCTTGAAGAACTCAGGGCCATCGTCGCACCCATCGTGGACAAGGTGAACGAGGTCAGGAGGGTCGACGGCGGGCGCGCGGATTAGGCCGCCCTTCTTCTCCCATTTTCTAGCTGCTGCCGTTTTGGTTACGAGAACAATTTAATCAGTGCCACAATAAGTCATTCTTGTAATATAACTCTATTCTGGGTACTGCTCGCTATGTTATTCCCTTTACTCTGTTGCATCCCTTGTATGCTTTTTCCCTACACTTCGAGGAATCTTGCCGGCGCGAGCACACTTGTTGAGTGCGGAACATCAATAGCCTGCCGGCGGTGCTGCCTCCGGCAAGAAATCTTGTCGGGACAAGTTGCAGCTCGCTTGTATTGTCGAGCGGGCTCGGAGACAATGTAGGGCCGCAACTTAGCCGCGAGTCGATTCCTCCGCGCACAGGTTTTCCATACAAGGCACGAACGTTCAAGGGATATAACTCGAAAAAATTTAAAATTGACTGGGCTCAAACTTTAGCCACTTAGCTTTTTTTTGTCTTCTTCGTCCCGACAAGGCTAGATTCTTTTGAACGGCGCCTGGTCCAGATCTGACCTTTATCCCCCCCCCCCTATGGTGAACTTGTGGGCGGAGGAGTCTTCTCTTTTGGGAAGAAAGAAGAGAAAATAATGAAACAGAACCCTAAGGTTCTTTATTGCTTACCAGGGGAAAGTGCTGCACGAAGTGTCAGATATACATGCAAGAAAAATAGATATGCACTGAATTTGACAAGATGTGCAGGGCACATAGACTTTTATTTACGCACGGGAGCTGCGCCCGGCTTTGTACAAAGTGTCACATGCGACAGCGGCAATGCTTGTACAAAAGGTGGTTGCCGGAGCAGGTCCGGCAACCGCGCCTTATGGATAAAACTTGCGAAGATGTTCTATGTTCCAGGAGTTGCTCACCGGAATGCCATCTTCTGTCTCTAGGCGGACAGCGCTGGGCCTAGTGACTCGTTTCACCCGATAAGGGCCCTCCCACTTTGGCGTCAACTTGTTTGAATTCTTGGCGGATTGAACGCGCCGAAGAACAAGGTCGCCTTCCTCGAAGCTTCTGGCGTTAACCTTGCGGCTATGATAGCGGCGCAAAGCTCGTTGGTAGCGAGCAGCTCGCACAGCAGCCTGAAGACGATCCTCCTCGAGGAGCAGCGTGTCATCTTGTCGCAGCTGCTCTTCCTCAAGCTCATCATAAGCGAGCACTCATGGTGATCCGTATACGAGTTCCGTGGGGAGAACTGCCTCTGCTCCATAGACAAGAGCAAAAGGTGTCTGGCCAGTGGCTCGATTTGGTGTCGTCCTGATCGACCAGAGAACCACCGGCAACTGCTCGATCCAATTCTTTCCGCACCTATGCAGTCTATCGAAAGTTCTGGTCTTGAGCCCACGCAGCACTTCAGCGTTTGCCCTCTCCGCTTGACCATTGCTTCTTGGGTGAGCAACAGAAGCGAAGCAGATCTTGGTGCCAAGATCTTGGACGTACTGCATGAAGGTGTGGCTCGTAAACTGCGTGCCATTGTCGGTGATGATCCTGTTAGGGATCCCGAAACGGCAAACAATCGACCTAAAGAACTTGACTGCTGATTGTGCTGTCACCTTCCCCACTGGTTCCACTTCAGGCCACTTTGTGAACTTGTCGATTGCAACGTACAAGTACTCAAAGCCCCCGACAGCTCGGGGGAAGGGGCCGAGGATGTCGAGCCCCCAGACCGAAAATGGCCAGGACAAAGGGATTGTTTGGAGAGCTTGAGCTGGTTGATGAATCTGTTTGGAATGGAACTGGCACGCTTCACACTTGGTTACTTGTGCAGTTGCATCCTGGAGGGCTGTCGGCCAGAAGAAGCCTTGCCGGAAAGCTTTGCCGGCGAGCGCTCTTGCGCCAATGTGGTGACCACATATGCCTCCATGTATCTCTGCCAATAGTTCTTGTCCATCTTCCCGGGAAATGCACTTCAATTTCACTCCGTTGAATCTTCTTCTGTATAGTATGTCATCGACAAACTGGTACGTACTTGATTGCCGGGCTACTCTTTCCGCTTCTTCCTGTTCTTCGGGAAGTTCTCCTGTCTGAAGGAAGTGGACTATTGGCCGTGCCCAGGCTGGAGCTTGCGGCTCGACAACGAGGACTAAAGGCACAAAGGTTGCTGCAGGAACATCCGCTTCAACGACGAGGATTAGGGATCCTGTCGGAGCGTGATGTTCCCCGGCAAGCGTGTCGGGACACAGCTTGTCGGGAGCGCCTGCTTCAGCGAAGCAAGCCTCGGGGCTTGTCGGAGCAGACTGCTCCTCAGCTCTTTTTGTGCTGATCCTGGGAACCTTCTTGGCGGCGGCATCGGGGAGCTCTGCCGGAAAGTGGTCGCCAGTAGGCAATTTCCTCTTCTTGCTCGGTCCAGTTGATGGCGTGACGGATGGCTGAGTCAGCTTGAGCACAAAAATCCCTGGTTCCACAGGCAATTTGAGTGCGGTACATTTTGATAGGCCATCTGCAATGTCGTTCTGAACTCTTGGAACATGCTCCATTTGCAGGCCGTCAAAATGTTCCTCTAGCTTCCTCACTTCATCAATGTATGCTTCCATCAGCGGACTCTGGTAATCTTTGTTGACTTGGCGGATGACAAGCTGTGAATCGCCCCTGACAATAAGTTTCTTAATCCCAAACTCTGCTGCTATCCTGAGTCCGGCAAGCAGTCCCTCATACTCTGCTGTATTATTTGTGGCTTGCTCCTTGGGAAAGTGCATTTGGATCACATACTTGAGGTGTTCTCCGGTGGGGGCGACAAGTAGTACGCCCGCACCGGCGCCTTGCAGCGAGAAGGCACCGTCAAAGTACATGATCCATTCCTTGCTAACCTCCTTGACAGGGATGCATTTCTCCGGAGATTCTTCGTCCGGCGTTGGCATGCACTCCGCTATAAATTCTGCCAAAGCCCGGCTCTGAATAGTCGAAGTACTTTCGAACCTGAGGCCAAAGCTTGACAATTCCAGTGCCCACTCGACAATCCTGCCCGTTGCTTCTGGATTCTGCAGTATCCTCTTCAGCGGAAAGCGAGTAACAACCGTGATCTCATGTGCTTGAAAATAATGGCGCAGCTTTCTTGAGGCCATGAGTAGGCCGAAAAGCAACTTCTACACACCAGAGTATCTTGATCTAGCCCCCTGTAAAAGGGAACTGACAAAGTAAACTGGGCGCTGCACCTTCTTCTTCTGTTTTTCTTCAGGCAACTGCGTGGATCCGTCCTTGGCGGAACCAAAATTCGTCGGATCAGGGCTCGCCGGGCCAGAGATTGTCGGAGAAACCCCCTGCTTGTCGCTGGACTCGCTCGCCGCGGTTGCTGGTTCATCATCTGTCTCCCTCCCCTACCTGGCGCGCCAAAGATGTCGGGGCCGTTCCTTTTCTGCGGCCGCGAGCACCTATGGGGCACGGGGGGCCCCTTCTGGTCCGGCAAGGGGGGAGGAGGCCGCGCGCAGAGCAGATCGAGGTCGGGCGCGCGCGGGGAGACGAGACGGGCGATTTTTACCCAGCTTCGGAGCTCTCCGGAGAGATAAAACTCCTACTGCTGCTTTGTGTTTTTATTTGATCTTGCTCGAGAGTGAGCGTATGGTGGTGCTGTGTGTGTCGGCTGGACCGAACCTCTCCGCTGCGGAGCCAAAATTCCGAACCTCCTCTACGTGCGCATGGGCCTCCTTTTTATAGGTTAAAGGGGTCACTGACAGGTGGCAGCATAGAAAGAAGGGTAGAAAGGTAAAAACGCGGGTTGGTACAACTGCTACCAACAGTGTCCCCTACCTAACTCTGACAGTAGGGGACAAGGGCATTTAATGCCCGTCTGGTCGCCCCAATAGTGCAAGGAAACGACTGTTAGGGGCGCCACCGATTGCCACGATGGCGTCTCTGTCAGCTCCGTTTGCCACCTCGCTCTACATGGCTACGCAACGCCCCGCCACGTGCCCCTGGGGTGGCCCTGGGGTGACACGTCGCTGGATGCGCTGGATTTTAGGTGGCCTCCTTGCCGCGGCAAGTGCCTTGCCGCGGCCCTTCTCTTGTCGTGCCGGCAAGCTTGCCGGCCGTCGGGCCTTGCCGGGACGCGCGGGGCGCCGCGGCAAGTCTTCTGGAGATGCCTTGGTCGGCCTTCCCGGCAAGCTCCTCTTGCCGGGACCTTGTATTCTTCCCGGCCAGCTTCTCTTGCCGGGGCCTTGGTTGGCCTTCCCGGCAAGCTCCTCTTGCCGGGGCCTTGGTTGGCCTTCCCGGCAAGCTCCTCTTGCCGGGGCCTTGGTTTGAGTACTTCGATCTTGAATGGCATCAAAGTAGCCGTGGAGGATCTTGGCGGACGCCCGGCAAGCCCTGCCGCGGGTCGCTGCGACTGCCCGTGCACAAGTTCGGGATACTAAGGTACCCCTACTTTAGTACACCGACAGTAATGGATCATCAAATCCCTGAAGGGTTTAAACCCGTTAACATCGAATCCTACGATGGCACTACAGACCCCACGGTGTGGATTGAGGATTATCTCCTTCATATACATATGGCCCGCGACGACGATCTTCATGCCATCAAATATCTCCCGCTCAAGCTTAAAGGACCAGCTCGGCATTGGCTTAACAGCCTGCCCGCAGAGTCTATTGGGTGCTGGGAAGACCTAGAAGCCGCGTTCCTCGACAACTTCCAGGGCACGTATGTGCGACCACCGGACACAGATGACCTAAGCCACATAATCCAGCAGCTAGACGAATCGGCCAGGCAATTCTGGACACGGTTCTTAACAAAGAAAAACCAAATCGTCGTATGTCCGAATGCAAAGGCCCTCGCTGCCTTCAAACATAACATCCGCGACGAGTGGCGGGCCCGGCACCTAGGACAGGAAAAGCCGAAATCAATGGCAGCCCTCACATCACTCATGACCCGCTTCTGTGCGGGAGAGGACAGCTGGCTTGCTCGCAGCAACAACCTCAGCAAAAACGCTAGCAGTCCGGATACCAAGGACCGCAATGGCAGGTCGAGTCGAAACAAAAATAAACGCCACATTAACGGCGACAACAATGAGGATATGGCAGTCAACGCCGGATTCCGAGGCTCCAAACCCGGTTAACGGAAGAAGCCATATAAAAGAACCACTCCGGGCCCGTCCAATTTGGACCGAATACTCGACTGCTCTTGTCAAATACATGGAACCCCCGAAAAGCCAGCTAACCACACCAACAGAGATTGTTGGGTATTCAAGCAGGCAGGCAAATTAATTGCCGAAAACAATGACAAGGGGCTACACAGCGATGACGAGGAAGAGACCCGGCCGCCGAACAACAAAGGACAGAAGGGATTCCCCCCTCAAGTTCGGACGGTAAACATGATATACGCAACGCATATACCCAAGAGGGAGCGGAAGCGTGCACTAAGGGACGTATACGCGATGGAGCCAGTCGCCCCAAAATTCAACCCTTGGTCCTCTTGCCCGATCACTTTCGATCGAAGAGACCATCCGACCAATATCCGCCATGGCAGATTCGCCGCACTGGTTTTAGACCCAATCGTTGATGGATTTGACCTCACGAGAGTCCTGATGGACGGCGGCAGTAGCCTGAACCTGCTTTATCAGGATACAGTGCGCAAGATGGGCATAGACCCTTCAAGGATTAAACCTACAAAGACGACCTTCAAAGGCGTCATACCAGGTGTTGAGGCCAGTTGCACAGGCTCAGTCACACTAGAAGTGGTCTTCGGATCCCCGGATAATTTCCGAAGCGAGGAGTTAATCTTCGACATAGTCCCGTTCCGCAGTGGCTATCACGCTCTGCTCGGACGAACCGCGTTCGCAAAATTCAACGCGGTGCCGCATTATGCATACCTTAAGCTCAAGATGCCAGGCCCTCGCGGAGTCATCACGGTCAGTGGAAACACGGAACGCTCCCTCCGAACGGAGGAACATACAGCGGCTCTCGCGGCAGAAGTACAGAGCAGCCTTTTAAGGCAATTTTCGAGTCCGGCTGTTAAACGACCGGACACGTCCAAACGCGCCCGGAGTAACATCAACCAAGACCACCTGGCACGTTCCGAGCACGCGTAGCAATGCGGCCCCAACCCCAGCCCTCGCACAATTGCAAGACAAACTCTCCGCGTACATAATTACACCCTGGAGATACCATGGGTGTAGGGGAAGGGGCACGACCACAACAAACCCAGAGTGCGGTTCGACCACACCAGGGGCTCCCAAGTGTGTCGCTCTTTTCTTTTATTTTTCTCTTTTTTTATACAGGACTCTGTCCGGCGGCGAACCTGCCGAACTCACGGAGCGACGAACACTCAGGTTGTCTCCATTACGAGCATTAAATTTGTTAAATACACCATTCCGCGGCTTACCCCTGGAGGGAGACGCCTTTAATTTGTCCAATCCCTTGCTTTCCGCACTATTTGTATCATTCCGCACTCATAGAAGATCTTCTCGAATAAATAATGCAATACTTTTTGCCCATAATTGCATTACTTTATATATATGTTCATTTACGACATGTTGCATCCGTATATTTTGGTACGGCCAAATACACCAGGGGCTTATGTTCCCCGCATTATGGTGTGATAAAGTCCGAACACTTTCACAAGTGCGGCACCCCGAACTTATAGCATTATATGAATCGGCTCCGAATCATGTCTTGGGTCAATAGTTGGGTTTGCCCGGCTCCCATGTTTGGCACCTTACGTTCCGTTCTATCGGCTAAGGTAGCACTGGGAGAACCACTACGATTACGCCCCGGTTGAGCCGGGTTAACGCCTCAGTGGAGAAAGCTAAAACTGACTATCATGATAAAGCGAGAGACTGGTCGCTGTTCGAGAGGTTTTTTCGGGTCCTTAAAGACCTACGCCGCTTCGAGCGAAGTTTCGGATAATATCCGACGAAGGCATGGATAGCGCCCCGAATTCGGTCTTCCGAATACTAGGGGCTTCGCCGAAATTTAAAATTATAGAATTCTATGGCTAAGTGAGAGTGTTCAAGCACTATAAGTCCGGTTGCCTTGTTCGTTGTGTTGAGCGCCTCCCTAGATGGACCCAAAAATGGGAACAAGAGTGCTCAAGTTTATCCCGAACACCCCAGCACTAGTGGCATGGGGGCTGAAGCCAACGACTTGCCATCTCTCAGATTTTATAAACGGCCGCACAGAAGGTAAATTTTAAATTAAACAAGCGTTGCTTAGCGCATATGAACACAGTTTTCAGCGCACATGATAATACATAGCGAGTTTACTCAATAATTACATCTCAGGGGCACTCATCCGCAACCTTGCGGGCACCCTTCAGGACAGTCTTATAGTACATCTTGGGAGTATGATATTTCTTGCCCGCTGGTGGCGCGTCAGTGATTAGCTTCTCCGCATCCAGCTTGCCCCAATGCACCTTTGCGCGGGCAAGGGCTCGACGAGCACCTTCAATACAGGCGGAGCGCTTGATGACTTCCACCCAGGGCCACGCATCCACCAGCCGCCGCATGAGGCCGAAGTAGCTCCCAGGCATGGCCTCTTCAAGCCACAGCCGGACTATGAGGCCCTTCATGGCCTCCTCAGCTACCTTGTGGAGTTCGACCAGCTGCTTCAGTTGGTCGCTAGGGGGCACCAGATGGCCGGCCTCAGCATACTGAGACCAGAAGACCTTCTCCGTTGAGCCTCCCTCCTCACCACGGTAGAATGCGGCGGCATCGGATACACTACGAGGCAAATCTGCAAACGCCCCTGGAGAGCTCCGAATTCGGGTAAGTGTCAGGTAGTTTACATTAACATGCTTGCTTTGCATGAAAAATGCCTTACCCGCCGCTATTTTCTTCACATCTTCCACCTCCTGAAGGGCCTTACGGGCCTTGGCCTTGGCGGATTTGGCACTTTCGAGAGCCGAGGCGAGCTCGGACTCTCGAGTCTTTGAGTCACGCTCCAAACTCTCATGCTTCTCCATGAGAGCCTGGAGCTCTTGCCGCACCTCCGCCACCCGCGCCTCTTGCTTCTCTCGCTTTGACCGTTCCGCGGCCGCATTACGTTCGGCCGCGGACACAGCCTCCTTCAGGGTTGCCACCTCATTCGTGGTCCCTGCAGTACCCATGTTATCCTTGTTATTTTTTTGTTGCAACCTAAATCCTTTTCTGTAAGGTAACTATTCAAAGTGGTGTTACTCACCTTCTTTGTCCTAGAGCTGCTTCTTGGCACGGTCGAGCTCTTGCTCGGACCGCTCGAGCTCCTGCTTCAAAGCACCGACCTCTGCAGTCAGTGCGGCAGAGGTCAGCAGCGCAGCCTGCAACCCATATTGACATAACTTTTTAGCAACCCTGCGTGTATCTTTTTAGATCCTCAGTCCGGCTTTTCTTTCCGAACACCGAACCGAGCATCAGGGGCTACTGTCTATGCGGTATTACATTGCATATTTTTAAACTTCTTACCTCAAAGCCTGATAGAAGGCTACTGCAGGCTTCGGTCAGCCCGCTCTTGGCGAGCTGAACCTTCTGAATCACCGCACTCATAATAGTGCGGTGTTCTTCCTCGATGGAAGCTCCTTTGAGCGCTTCCAGCAAGTTGTCCGGCGCCTCCGGTTGGACGGAAGCCGCCGGCGTTACGGTCTTGCCCTTCTTGCGAAGGGGCCGCCGGCCGGACTCTGGAACCACTGCGGGTTCCGACGTGGAGTTCGGCGCAAAGTCCGGCAGGCCGCCTTGAGGCGCCTCCGGAGCCTCCCCCTGATGGGTCCCTTCTTGGTGTCCCACCTCGGCGTCCTCGGCGTCGCGAGGGGTGGAGGCGGTCGGGATGGAGTCCACATCCGACGGAGCCAACGACCCGCTCGATGAAGCGGGGAGATCATCATCGGCCGGACTGTAGGCAGTATGCGGCATTAGAAGGACGCTACGTGACATAAAAAGAAATTATAAATCATTCAGGAATCCGGATACTTACGATCTCGCTGGAGGCCTGGCCCTTGAAGGCCATTCTTCCTCACCAACGTTGATGTTGGCGGAGCTGTCCGGGGGAATAGTCCTTCCCCTCTTGGACCCTTCGGCCTCCCCTATTGGGGAAGCCTTCCTCTTCCTCTCTCCCTCCTCTAAGAGAGAGTCCTCTTTCTCCTCCTCGTTTTCGGGGGAGGAGTCCGCCTCGGAGTCGTCGGACACCTGAAAACGGGAACTCTTTCGAGTGCCCGTGGCCTCCTTCTTGGCCTTCTTCTCCGGCACCACGTGCGGTGCCGGAACCAGCAGCCTCGCTAGACGGGCGTGTACTGGGTTTTCTGGCATGGGAGCCGGGCAGACGATCTGCTCCGCCTTCTTCATCCAGTCCTGTCAAAGGAAAAGGGGAAATTAAAACCCGCATAGAGTCACACTATGAGAAGCAAGTGTCCCGTAAAGGGGTAGAATCACTTACCTCGTCAGCTTGGCGCTGCGAGCGAATCCGCGTTCTTCAGTCGCGGATGCGAGGGCTTTGGCGCCCTTAAACAGCACCCTCCAGGCGCCTTCGTACGTCGTGTCGAAGAGCCCGCTCAACGCTTGGTGCTATTCCGGATTGAATGCCCGCTCTTGGCATGGGAGAATCCGGCGGACGAGCATGACTTGGACCACGTTAACCAACCTGAGCTTCTTCACCAGCTTCTGGATACAGGCCTGGAGTCCCGTCACCTCCTCCGAACTATCCCACAGCAAGCCCTTCTTTTTCCAGGAGGTGAGCTGCGTGGGGATACCAGATCTGAACTCGGGGGCCGCTGCCCACGTAGGGTCGGGCGACTTGGTGATATAGAACCACCCCGATTGCCACCCCTTGACGGATTCCACGAAGGCCCCTTCAAACCAAAGGACGTTGGGCATCTTGCCCAACATGGCGCCTCCGCACTCCGCTTGAGTGCCCTTCACTACCTTCGGCTTGACATTGAAGGTCTTGAGCCACAAGCCAAAGTGGGGCTGGATGCAGAGGAAGGCCTCGCACACGACGATAAACGCCGAGATGTTGAGGATGAAGTTCGGCGCCAGATCATGGAAATCCAGGCCGTAGTAGAACATGAGCCCCCGGACAAAGGGGCGAAGTGGAAAGCCCAGTCCGCAGAGGAAGTGGGGAAGAAAAACGACCCTCTCATGGGGCCTGGGGGTGGGGATGAGCTGCCCCTCGTCGGGCAGCCGGTGCGCGATGTCGTCGGACAGATAGCCGGCGCTGCGCAGTCTTTTGATGTGCTCCTCCGTAACGGAGGAGGTCATCCACTTGCCTCCCATTCCGGATATGGTCGGAGAAGGTTGAGACGAGATGCGCGAACTTGGGCGCTGGAGCTCGAGTGTGCGGAGATGGATAAGCAAAGGAGGAAGTAGGCATAGGTGAAATGGTGAATCCTTATCCCTTATATAGGCGGACGAATGCGTCCCCCACCAGCCTGGTAAAACTCGCTTATCTCCCAAGCGCCACCATCAATGGCGCGGTTGGGTTACCCACGTCCGTATTAATGAGGATCCCGGATTAAGGGGGAACACGATCTCTGCTTCGACAAGACGTGCCAAGGAAACCGCTTTGCTAAATGCGCTCAGGTGGTAAAGTAAAAAACAATTCAAGTAATGGCTTGGTAATGGTGTGACGTCATGCCGCAAAAAACGTCAGCAGATTGAACTTGTGTATATATTATTCTCTCTATGGTGGAATGCGGAATTTATTTTGCAGAGCCGGACACTACCCTGGTGTTCACAATCTTCTACGAATTATTCGAAGGAGGAACCCGCCTTGCAATGCCGAGCAATATACGCGCCGGACTCATCGTCATTGAAGCCTGGTTCAGGGGATACTGAGGGAGTCCTGGATTAGGGGGTGTCCGGAGAGCCGGATTACCATCATCGGCCGAACTATCATCGGCCGGACTATCATCATCGACCGGACTCCAAGACTATGAAGATACAAGATTGAAGACTTTGTCCCGTGTTCGGATGGGACTTTCCTTGGCGTGGAAGGCAAGCTTGGCGATACGGATATGTAGATCTCGTACCATTGTAACCGACTCTATGTAACCCTAGCCCTCTCCGGTGTCTATATAAACTGGATGGCTTTAGTCCGTAGGACAACAACATCAACCCTAACAATCATACAATAGGCTAGCTTCTAGGGTTTAGCCTCCTTGATCTCGTGGTAGATCCACTCTTGTAACATCCACAATATCAATATCAATCAAGCGGGACGTAGGGTTTTACCTCCATCAAGAGGGCCCGAACCTGGGTAAAACATCGCGTCCCTTGTCTCCTGTTACCATCCGCCTAGACGCACAGTTCGGGACCCCCTACCCGAGATCCGCCGGTTTTGACATCGATAGTGGGTTTTTTTTTGAACATGCTGTCGACTAATTTGGAAATTTGGATTGCTATATTTGGATAAAAGGTACTACTAGCACGATGGTCAACAATGATGTGAAGGAGGAAGTTATTTCTAGATTTGGGTAGGGAATACATTGTGTTCTCGTATTATTTTTCCTGCAGTGCATTATATGCTCTGCCAGAACACATGTACTCAAGATGCTCGGCCTTGCCATAACTGAATACACTAGTTTAATGGTCACAATGAAGACAAGCCATGGATATAAGTTCCGAGTTGGGTTCATGAACCAAGAAGGTCGCTGCTTTTTTTATGGACGGACTTGGATAAACTTTCTCAAGTGTTACATACTTAAAGTTGGTGCATGAATGTTGATGGAAATAGCAAAACCTGGTCTCATCTTCACTGCGATCTTCCACCCTGACGTTGTTCCAATTGTTCATCCATGTTAGTTTTGTATCTGGTTCTTGCTTGTTGCCTCGATTACTTCTTAATCCACCTATTCTGTCTAAGTAATCACAATTTAA
Source organism: Triticum timopheevii (assembly GCA_963921465.1). Lineage (NCBI taxonomy): Eukaryota > Viridiplantae > Streptophyta > Magnoliopsida > Poales > Poaceae > Triticum > Triticum timopheevii. The sequence goes on along the minus strand of OY997262.1, from coordinate 462,561,723 downwards.
CTTTAGAAGTAGCAACGAATCTCTCACGAAGATGCTACTTCTAACTAATATTTTCTTATAATTCGTGGCACGTGTAGGTTTTTTCAGAGTTAAGTAGGTTGCTCGTTTGTTATTCTGTAATAACTTGACTATTACTGATGGCACTGAAGTTGACTGGGACGTCATCCGCAAGTTCCTACACTTTATTGACCGTCTTTAGGTCCTTGTGGGGCGTTTCGATGGTGGAAGGCCACGTGGGATATGTGTGCCACTGCTACACTCATTGAACAGGTCTAACTGTGTTGAGAAACTTATGGTACGAGCTGTTTTCTGTTATATATGTTGTTCATAAACTATTTCTTATACATAGTTTACAGCTGTGATCCTCTTGAAACAGAAACTGCCCAGTTCTATTGTTCCTATACAGATGCCTGACCATGGTCGGGTCAAACTTGCGCTTGGTCACAACATGATATTTATGTCAACCTACTCCATTCCCCTTGGAGGTGAAAAGATACTTATTCATGGGTGGTCTCAAATATTGAAGGCCCGTCCATCATGGAGAATAGGACAGAAGATTATGTTCCTGTTTTTCCATGGCTCTAAAGCGAATATCCTGTTTATTGACCACATTGCGAGATGAAGCCGCTTTTAGAAGGTTGTGGATGCGCGGGGTGGCGCCTGGGTCTTGTCCTAGGGCTTGGCGGCCTCACCCTTGGTTAACTGTAGGCAAAGTAGCACTGTTCGAGGCGTGCTTTGTATGGTTGAACCTATATAAGTACTCATACTGCTTTCAGCTATGGTTGTTAAGTGCCCCTGCTGGTTTCAATTAAGGTTGTTAAGTACTCTTGCTCCTTTTACAATCTGTCGTGTTTCTTTAGTCTTGTCTTCCTCCTGCCGCCAAAACCAGCCGCCAAAACCAAACCAGCGCAGCGGGGCCGCCTGCTTCCGCCTCCCATGACTGGCTGCGCCTCACACTACAAAAAAATACACTTCCGTGATGATACGTGTTTGTCATAGTAGGTCGCGTTTTTTGTCATGCATGTACATCCATGACAAATTTATGACAGAATCAAGATAGTCATACCTGTGCTGTCGTAGAAGTGTTCCATGAAATTACCAAAATTATCATCACGGAAGTGTCCACTTCCATGACGATAAATCGCGCATCACATAAGTGCTTTCGTCAAGGGTGACCGACACGTGGCATCCACCCTAACAGAACGCCGTTAAGCTATCGGGTCGGATTTTGGATCTGATAACCCGTTAACAACCACGACCAATGCCGATTTTCCACGTGTAAAATTCTCATTGGCTGACGGATCCACGTGTCAGCTCCGTGTTGGCACAGGTGTCACTCATCCAACGGTCAAGATGGGCCTATGATATGTTGACACGTGGACCGGGCCAAAAGTGGCCCACAAAGTTTAAATGGGCCGGCCCAACCGAAGGCCCATAAGATTTAGCAGACCATAATGGGCCGGCCCAGCTAAAGGCCCACAAAATTTAGCGGACCATAATGGGCCGGCCCAGCTAAAGGCCCACAAGATTTTGCAGACCACAATGGGCCGGCCCAGCTAAAGGCCCACAAGATTCTGCAGACCATAATGGGCCGACCGAGCTAAAGGACCAACATTCTCTGTCAAATCGGCCCGTCAATAGCCTGGTCTAAACTTGTCATCAATGCGGCCCATGGTCTCTTCTTGCCCGTTAACAGTCTGCTAAGTAATTGGGACGAATTGCGGCCCGGTGTATTTCCGGCCTGTTAAAGGTCCGGCTTCATTTGGGTCCATTTACAGGCCATCAAAACTTTCGTCCCATAAACGACCGTGAAGGATTTGTGTCATATTCGGCCATGTCTGTCATTCGGCCTGTTAGAGGCCCACTATAGATTTGGCCCACTTTCGGCCTGTTGTCATTTTTGGCCCGTTAACGTCGGACTAAACCATGGGCCATATATGGCCCAACATCATATCAGGCCCATTAACGGCCCATATAAAAATGACGATAATCTAGCCCGACCGAAGTTCTGGCCTGTTAAAGGCCCGTGTATTAGGTCGGCGCATTTACGGCCCATATGAATTTCGGCATGTCAAATATCTGCATCGTAAATGGGCCACCATTTCGGCCTGCTAAGTGCAGTGGGTTATTTGGCACAATCAGGGCCCAATCTCACTTTCGGTCTATTAACGGCCCATGTTTTTTATGGGCTCGACATATTTACACCTGTAAACAGCCTACTTTTACTGAGGGCCCAAATTATGTTTAGGCCTGTTAAAGGCCCACTATGGGCACAGGCCTACTAGAAAAATTTGAAAGCTTATGCTAATTTAAGCCCAGATATTTTTAGTGGGCTACATGCCAATTTCGGCCCGTAATCATTTTTAGCCCAATTGGAATGGGCCCGACGAATGTTGGCATGTTGGGCTCCTACGAAGCTTTCGTCTGAATACATTACTAAGATAAACCTACACTATACAAAAATAGCGTCATAATTACTACAACATGTGGCAGCATCATAAATATTGTATCGCAACAAAATAAATTCCAATCATACAACAAAAGGCCTGTTGGCATAAAGTTTATAGTCCTTCCAGATAAAAGCACCATCAGATGTATAGAAGCACAGATCATTTGACCTGAGTGCTAATGTTTCAGGCTGTAGAATTTGATGGAGCAGCACGATCTCCACCTTTTCTCCGCCACTGCTCTTCAAGAACAAAGCGAATGTCTGATAGTCTGGTTTCAAAACCATTCATATCTTGACAACATTTCTCAACCACTATTCTTGTTTCTGAAATAACGTCCATTAGGGATTGGACTTGTGTCTGGAGCACAGATATATCACTCTGTCTAGTAGGAAGATTTTGTTCAATAGGCAATTTGGACGAGGTTACCTTGACAACCAACCCAGAATTACGCAGGAAGGTGCTTTTTGCACAGTTAGTGGAGAGATACCGACGCACTGCAGCAAGAGGTGACATTGTGCCTGTAGTAGCCTCGTCACCTTCAGGTGGTTGTGGCTGTTCAATCATTTGTTCCATAGCTTCCTGAAAGTTTGAACTTGTATATTAGTGTACCAGTGAGTTACTAATGAGACAAAAACAAACAAAGTAGGTTAAATGTTTATACATAACTTATTTTGGTGAACTACTGTAATACATTAGCATGTATTGTAGTGCCAACTACATAATAAAATCACTTTCGGAACATATGTCCATGTAGCATGCCTACTTTATTATCAATTTCCTCACATTCATTGACATCTAAGGATAAAGAGACATGGTTTAAAGTAAGATGAACATAGTATGACATCATTCATATCATGGGCAAACAGATATAAAACAAACAGGCTATTTTATCATTGTGTGTGCACGTGAACATAACAACTAGATTACAGATCAAGACCAAAAGAATATCCTTCATCTCTTTGAAACCATGTAAGGTGAAATGATACGTTAAGACAACTATGTATAAAAGTGAACGGAGTAACTGACATTGGCTGCAAACCAAGTAGTTAAATGAACACATCACAGTACCAATCAGTTCAAGGCAGGAGGAGTAAGGACTTACAACAGCAGCTTGAACTGGTGTGCTCATGCCCTTCATCTTGCTGGTGTGACAATCCTTGAAGATTTGCACTGCATTCGGTTGAGGTTCTTTTTGGTCCGCACGGGCTTTCCGCTGTATTTTGAACAAGTCAATATAGATACGATAATATGTTACAAAAAAGAAGGAAGTAGTAGCTATTTAGAAGAGCCTCGCAGTGTGCAATATAGCTACGAGATCCTGGTGTCTGTTGGAATTTTACTTTAGAACGGTTCGTTTTGTTCTTCAAACAGTTAGCCTAGAAGAAGATACACTTGTAAGGCACATACATAAATACAAGTTCAATATGTGGTATGATCAAATACATATAGCCTACCTGATAATTTGGATCAGGCCAGTGTTTAACGAGGGCTGTCCAGTCTTCATCTGTAATATATTCCACTGGAGATGTTTGGGCGATTTCATTATTAGCCTTGCCTTCAAAGTGAGATTTTCTAAGGTGGTACCGATACTATCGCAGAGCAGACTGAAAAACATGAGTGCATGCTTGTTTAGTTGCATCATCTTTCGGATCCAACTTGAACCTCATCTGTTGAAAGAAGAATGTGAGTCTTATTAGGAGGAAGCTAGAAAGTATGGGACAGAGCAAGACAATATTACTAATTGCGATGAATAACATTACTTACAGATAAATGGTCAAGGAAGGTGTTAAACTAGGTATTTTCTTTCTCATTCCTGTATTGGATCCATGTTGGGAGGATATGCGCATGACACCTAACGGCAACGGCTGCCTCTGATACTAACTTGGCTGACTCTGTAGCATCACGTGGCCTTTTTAAACCCGCCTCAAAATGGATCTCCATTCTTCCTCCTTTAGATTTTGTTAATATGTCAAGCATTATCCCTGATGTCTGTTTCCGCTTGCGCCGTGGTGCTAGTTCAACAACGAATATGGAAAGTGTTAGTGTACATCAAACTGTGAGAGTACATATAAAGGAGCATGCAACTTCAACTTGACTCGGTTAGGTACCGTCTTGGTGTTGATGCTCATGAGGTTCACCTGATCTTGCCAAGTCCTGTTGTGTCAACAGTGCTTCGGAAGTAGTGTTAGGTGTGAAAGCAGCTTGGGAACTGGCCAGTTTCGGAGCAAACGAACGAGTAACTGCTTGAGATGCTGGTACAGTTGAAGCAGATGTTGCAGCTGGTGGAGCAGGTGATACTGTGTTTGTAGATTTAGCCGGTGGACTTGGACCTTCTGCTGCACTATAAGTACTAGCAGAATCTCAACGGTAGAGCTTTTTTCGTTTCACCGGACGAGTAACAACACTCCCTACTATATTATTTTCCTTGCTCTTTTTTGACTTTGCCATGTCAAGCTGTACCCACAACACAAAAGAATAAAATCACTCTTCAGAACTCATTGATGCATGATACAGACAAGCAATACTTTGATGTAAGACAACCGTATGAGGATGGAATATGTAAGAAAAACAGGACGACATGACATATTGACAGCTACGATGTGCAAACTAAGCAGAAGGATTTTCAAGAAAATAGAAGTAATGCAAGCTAGACACCATATGAAGGATGCAACCAACATTACTCTCCCAAGTTAAAAGCGTCTTGTCATAAGTGGCAATTCAAAAAATTAGAAGCTGTACAACATAGAAATCAATGCAAGATGCAATCACTATCAAACTGCCATGTTAAAAGCGTCCAATCATGAGTTACTGATGCGGGATACACAACAGCAGAACTTTGATGTAAGAACAGGGTATGATAGATAGATGTAGTGTATTCTAGACACAGAAAGCCATGTCATATGCACATGTATAATGTATAAACTCACCAGGTGCAATTTAATCAAAATAGAAGAAATATAGGCTAGACAACATATGCAACATGAAACCAATTATCACAATATCAACTTAGAGCAAGCACCTGCGATGGTGGAGTGCGGGAGATGAACTCATCATGTAGACTTGGGACTTCAACTTCATTAGCAGTAGCAGTGGCAAATCTAGAGAGTCTTTGTTTGCATTGGTGCAGAGTACCACCAACATCCCCTAACTTACTCTTTTCCTTCCTATTTTCTGATATTGCCTTATGAAGTCAAAACCGCAAGAAGATGAATAAAATTAGCTCCGCATAACTGGTTGATGCATGATACAGACGAACACTACTTTGATGTAAGGCAAGCGCAGGAGGATGGAATATATACAAAAAAAGACAGCTTTTCATATTCACACGTACGATAGGAGGATGGAATATGTATGAAAAAACAGTAAGCGGAAGGCATTTCAACAAAATTAGAAGAAATGAAAGCTAGGCTCCATATGAACATGCAACCAATATCACTCTATCAGGTAAAAAGTGTCTCGTCGTAAGTGCCATTTCAAGAAATTAGAAGCAGTACAAGCTAGAAGACAATGCAAGATGCAACCTACATCACAGTCCCAAGTTAAATATGTCTTATGGGTATGTGATCGTTGCAGGTATAAGTTGTAAGCTACGCAGATGCAATTCAACATAATCAAAAGCAATACAAACTAGACATCATACGGAAAACGCAACCACGTATAACAGTTCCAAGTAAGAGCAAGCACCTATGATGGTGGAGTAGGGGAGATGTGCTCATCGTGTACACCTATGTTCTAGAAACAGGAACACGTGTCATATTCACAGGCACTATGTGTAAAGTAAGAAGATGCAATTCAAGTTAGAAGCAATACAAGGTAGACATCATACGCAACATGCAACCACATATAATAGTGTCAAGTTAGAGCAAGCACCTATGATGGTGGAGTAGGGGAGATGTGCTCATCATCTACACAGCTACGTTGACTGTCCAGCCTTGTGTTGTCCTGCGAATCTTGTTGGGAGGATGGTGGAGTAGAATCTGTAGAGACCCCCTGTTTGAGTTGCTCTGAAGGACCGCCATCATCCACCGCCGGACTAATTTCCTTCAGCTGTAATGATTTTGCATTGTGAAGTCAAACCGATAAGAAAAAGGAATAAAATTCCCTCTTCAGAACTCATTCATGCATGATAATGACGAATACTACTCGGATGAAAGGCAAACACATGATGCGAGGATGGAATATGTATGAAAAATAGGATGGTGTGACATATTCACACCTATGATGTGGTAACTAAGCAGAAGGCATTTCAACAAATTAGAAGCACTGCAAGCTAGACACCATATGAAAGATGCAACCAATATCACTCTGCCAAGTTCAAACTGTATGTCGTTTCAACAAATTAGAAGCAGTATATGCTAGAAATCATATGCAAGACACAACCAATATCACAGTGGCAACTTAAAGGTGCCTTATCATAAGTGACTGATGCGGGATATGCAAGAATAGTAGTCTGATGTAGAAACAGGAACACATGTCATATTCACAGGCATTATGTGTAAAGTAAGCAGATGCAATTCAACAAAGTTAGAAGCAATACAAGCTAGACATCATACGCAACATGGAACCACATATAATAGTGCCAAGTTAGAGCAAGCACCTGTGATGGTGGAGTAGGGGAGATGTGCTCATCATCTACATAGCTACGTTGACTGTCTAGACTTGTGTTGTCTTGCGAATCTTGTTGGGAGGATGGCGGAGTAGAATCTGTAGAGAACCTCCATTTCAGTTGCTCGGAAGGACCACCATCATCCAATGCCTTGCCAATTTCCTTCAGCTTTATTGATTTTGCATTGTGAGGTCATACCGACAAAAAAAGGAATATCATTCACTCTTAAGAACTCATTCATGCATGATACTGACGAACACTACTCTGATGAAAGGCAAAGTCATGATACGAGGATGGAATATGTACGAAAAAATGGATGGCTTGACATATTCACACCTATGATGTGGTAACTAAGCAGAAGGCACTTCAGAAAATTAGAAACACTGCAAGACACCATATGGAAGGTGCAATCAATATCACTCTGCCAAGTTAAAACTGCCTCGTCATAGGTGGCGTTCATCAAACTAGAAGATATAGATGCTAGAAATCATATTCAAGACGCAAACGAATATCACACTGCCAACTTAAAGGTGTCCCATCATAACTGACTGATGCAGGATACACAAGAAGAGTAGTTTCATGTAAGAACATGGTGTGATAGACAGATATAGTATGTACCAAAAACAGGAAAGCGTGTCATATTCACATGTATCATGTGTAAGCTAAGCAGATGCAGTTTACACTAATTAGGAGCAATACGAGCTAGACACCATATGCAACATGCAACCAGATATCACACTGCCAAGTTAGAGCAAGCACCTTGGATGGTGGAGTAGGGGAGCGGAGACTTGGACCATGTAGTGCACTATCAATACAAGGAGAATCGATTCAGATGCTCCGTTTACATTGCTACAGAGGACCACCATCATCGCCTTCCTTACTCTTTTCCTTACTCTTTCTTGATTTTGCCTTGTCAAGTCAAACCCACAAGAAAAAGGAATAAAATTTGCTCTTCAGAACTTATTGATGCATGATACTAACGAACACTACTTTCATGTAAGGCAGCCGCATGATAGGAGGATGGAATATGTATGAAAAACAGGACAGCATGACATATTGACATGTATGATGTATAAAGTGTAAACTAAGCACAAGGTGCTTGAACTTGTTAGAATCGATGCAAGCTAGAAACCATATGAAAGATGAAACCAATATCACTCTGCCAAATTAAAAGGGTGCCCTAACAAATGTATTTGACCAAATTAGAAGCAATACATGGCAACAGGCTAGAAATAATATGCAATATGCAACGAATAAAGGTGACTCATCATAAGTAATTGATGCAGGATACAGAAGAGAGGTAGTTTCATGTAAGAACAAGGTTAATACATAGATGTAGTGTGTACCAAAAATAGGAAGGCATGTCATATTCACAGGTATAGTGTGTAAACTAAGTAGATGCAATTTACCCTAATTAGAAGCTAGACACCATATGCAACATGCAACCACGTATCACACTGCGAAGTTGGAGCAAGCACCTGTGATGGTGGTTGTCGGTGTCAAAACCGGCGGATCTCGGGTAGGGGGTCCCGAAATGTGCATCTAGGCGGATGGTAACAGGAGACAAGGGACACGATGTTTTACCCAGGTTCGGGCCCTCTTGATGGAGGTAAAATCCTACGTCCTGCTTGATTGATATTGATATTGTGGATGTTTACAAGAGTGGATCTACCACGAGATCAAGGAGGCTAAACCCTAGAAGCTAGCCTATGGTATGATTGTAAGGGTTGTTGTTGTGTCCTACGGACTAAAGCCATCCAGTTTATATAGACACCGGAGAGGGCTAGGGTTACATAGAGTCGGTTACAATTGTAGGAGATCTACATATCTGTATCGCCAAGCTTGCCTTCCACGCCAAGGAAAGTCCCCTCCGGACACGGGACGAAGTCTTCAATCTTGTATCTTCATAGTCTTGGAGTCCGGCTGATGATGATAGTCCGGCCGATGATAGTTCGGCCGATGATGGGTATCCGGCTATCTAGACACCCCCTAGTCCAGGACTCCCTCAGTAGCACCTGAACCAGGCTTGAATGACGATGAGTCCGGCGCGCATATTGTTCGGCATTGCAAGGCGGGTTCCTCCTCCGAATAGTTCGTAGAAGATTGTGAACACCAGGATAGTGTCCGGCTCTGCAAAATAAATTCCACATTCCATCGTAGAGAGAATAATATATACACAAGTTCAATCTGCTGACGTTTTTTGCTGCATGACGTCACACCACTACCAAGCCATTACTTGAATTGTTTTTTACTTTACCACCTCAGCCCATTTAGCGAAGCGGTTTCCTTGGCACGTCTTGTCGAAGCAGAGATCGTGTTCCCCGTTAATCCGGGATTCTCATCAATATGGACGTGGGTAACCCAACCGCGCCCGTCGCCACGCCCCCTCTATCGAAGGCGAGTCCCGAACGGTCAGGGAGACGGCTCTCGGTATTCTCCCTCTTTATAACGGGACCGAGGCTCGTTTCTTTTCTTCAATCTTCCATCAAATCCTCTCCCTGCTCCAAGTTCCAGCACCTAGAGCCCCAGATTCGAGTGCTTCGGACCTTCAACAATGTCCGATTCCGACCTCCAGGGCCGGTGGATGCCCTCCCCCGTCACGGAGGAGGACGTGCTAAAGCTGCGGGAGGCCAAGTACCTGACTTACGAGATTTCGCACAGGTTGCCCGCCGAAGGGCAGGCCATCCCCACCCCCAAGCCCGGTGAGTATGTCGTTTTTGTATCCCACCTCCGTCGGGGTTTAGGCTTCCCGATGGATCCTTTTGTGAGAGGGCTCATGTTTTACTATGGATTGGAATTCCACGACTTGGCTCCGGAGGCCATCCTCCATATCTCCGCATTTACTATCGTCTGCGAAGCCTTCCTCCGCGTCACCCCTCACTTCGGCCTGTGGCTGAAGACCTTCAATGTGGCGCCGAAGATGATCGGGGGGCGTCAAGCGGAGTGCGGCGGGGCGGCCGTAAGTAGGAGGGCCGATGCCCCATGGCCCGCGGGCTCCTTCCAAGAGGAGCTCGACCTGTGGCAGCAAGAGTGGTTCTATATCACCGTTCCGAGGGGCAACAGACAAAAGCCGCCGCCCTTATTCCGCCCGGGACCTCCATGACGGTTGATGTCGTGGGTCAACCAATGGCTCAACTGGGGGCCGTCAAAGGACGTGCCCCTACTGCAGGGCCGGATTCGAGATCTCTAAACAAGGGAGGTTGATATGGTGGTGGTAATGCAGGTCATGCGGATTAGGCGTCTCCTGCCCTACAAACGCCGCCCTCTCCAGCTGTGGGAGTTTAATCCGGAGGCCCACGGATTCTTCAACACTTCATGGGTATGACACCCCTAGAGATGTACAAATTATTCTTCGGATCGCAAGAGGCGCGTCCGGAATTGACCGAGGATGCTGGCCTAAGCTGCAATCGCCCGGATACTCAAGTAAGTAGTTCCAAGTCCGGACATACCATTTGTTTGCCTTTTGATGATTCGCCTTATGACCAATTTCCTTCTAAACAGGAGTGGATAGCGGAAGGAAAATTGATATGGTGTCCGGCCCCCCTCCCAGAGACCGCGCCGAATTCCGTGCTGGTCCGGATGCTAGAGGTTGCGCCTCTAGAGGAAGGCGAAGGGGAAAGTGGAAAAGCTACTGCGTCGCCTAAGGAGGCTCTTGAAAGAGGGGGGATCGAAAATCCCTCCCTCCAAGGGGAGAAAAGGACTGCCTTCGAGGACCCGGGGGCCAAAGCCCCTAAACTGGGGAAGAAATCTTTGCCAGAGGGTCCTGCGTCCGGGGAGGCCCCGGCTGCACAGTCTCCCTTAAAGAATCAGCCCTTCAATGAGCCGTAAGTAGAAAGAGAGGAGTTTTATAATAAGGGACATCCCTTTTTGTGCTTCTGAGGATAACTAGAGTTTTTACCTTGTAGTTCGGATCTCCGTCCTTCGCAAATGAGCTCGTCTTCGGGGGACCTTCGTCCGGAGATGATGGAGAGCGAGACGCCTCCGTCCAGGGCACCGTCGGATAGGGCGGACGAGCCTGAAGTGTCGTCAAGGAGGGAGCCCCCAGGTTTGGCGAAGCCGGATAGTTCGGCGCCAACTGGTATACGGCTGAAGGATCTGCTTGAGAAGGCGTCTATCTCAGAAGATCACCACGCATTGATGAGTGTGGTGATTGAAAGGATTTCGTCCGCCGAAGGCGGATTGCATAATGCCGTCAGGAGTTTGCTGGCGGGGTTTGAGGTACGTAAAAATGACACACCTTTTGACAGTTTTGCATGTAGAATGCGCCCTGTATAGATAGTAGCCCCTGAGACTCGGTAGGTTGTCGAAAGAGACAGCGTGCCGAGGATCAAAATAGCAGGTTTAAATTTTCGCCGTGCCTATGTAGGTGGCGGGTCGTCCAGGGGCCAGCCGGACTGAGGGAGTTGCTGAGCTAAAGCGGCAACTCGCCGTTGCGGATGCGGACATCACGCTGGTCAACAGGCGACATGATGAGTCGCAAGGTAATTGTTTCTTTGCGGTCCCTTGGTAAGGGAGCCGAAGTTAGCTCTTTACAACATGTGTGTGAAATGCAGATAGTGCCGCTGCTGTGGAGAGCCTTCGGGCTGAACTTGCTCAAGCCAAGGAGCAGGCCAGAAGGAGTAATGCGGCGGCCTCGAGGGCGGCCGAGGAGTTAGCGGCCGAAAGGGCCGCACACTGCCGAAGCAGGGAAGAGATGGCCGAAATGGCCGTGAAGTTAAAAGATGCTACCGACCGCAATGAGGCTCTTGGGAAGGAGCGTCTAGTGGGGCAAGAAGACCTGGGGAAGGCCACCACCGAAGCCAAGGATGCCCGCTCTGCAATGCGGGCTATAAAGGAAGAGCTGCGCCAGGCCGAAGACATTGTAGCTGGCAAGCCTTTTCTACTGCGCCGAAGGTTTACTGCGCCGAAGACATTGTATGCTCAGCTGGGCCAACTGTGGGGTCCAGAGGACCCTTATATGGACTTAGCAGCGAGTGCCGCGGATGCCGTTGTGCATTTTCGAAGCCAGAAGGATCACAAGACGGAAGAGCTATTTTGGTCTCAATTCCATAGTCCGGAGCGTTCACTTCCGCTGACCGACAGTTTGGCCGAGTGGGCTGAGCTAAATAGGTTGTCCGGGCTTGCCATGACGGATATCGTGACCCATGTCTGGCCGGATAGGCCCAAGCCGAAGAGTTACTTTGGCTTATTGCAGCAATTTCTTGGGGCGGTGCCGCATATCAAGGCGATGAAGCGGTCAGCCTGCATAGAGGGTGTGCGGATGGCACTCGCCCGTGTGAAGACACATTGGACAGAGATGGATGCCACCGCTGTTGCGACCCCGGGTTCGAACGATAGCCGGTTACCCACCGAGCATTATTGTGGCGAAGTGCTGCGTGGTGCTCGTGTAATAGAGTCGCAGTGCTCAAAAAATGTTACGTTCAAATGATGTAAGCGCCTTTTATACTTGCGCGTTCAAGTAATAGAATATCTCCTATGCGGCCGTTTATGTATACGTGTGTATAACTTGAAAGATGGCAGTCGTTGGCTTCAGCCCCCACGCACAAGGTGCGGGGGTGTTCGCAAAAATAGCGTGTTTTCACACTTAATCCGACGTCTCGGTCCTGTAAAGGAGGTGGTAGCGTAGCAAACGAGGCAACCGGACTATAATGCTTTATCACTTTCACTTAGCCATGGGAGTTCGAGGGTGGGGCTACGACATAGCCCCTGGGGGCACCGCGCTCTCCGAATTTGGGGCGCGTATGTGCCTGACCGAGAAACAACCCTTCGTCAAAGCGGAGGAATTCTAAACATTCCCTTGGTCGATTGAGTGGTTGACCAGTCTCTTGCTGTATCATGACAGTCAGTTTTCGGCTTTCTCTACTGGGGTGCTCGCCCAGCCGAACTGGGGCACAATCGCAGTAGATCTCCTGGTGCCGTGTTAGCCGATGATACGGAACGTAAGGCAGCAAAACACAGGAGCCGGGCAAACCCAACATTTGACCAAAGACATGATTCAGAGCTGATGCATATAAGGCCTAACTCGAGACGCTGAACACTCCCGAAGGTGTTCGGTCTTTACAATAGCGGGCAGAACAATGCCCTAAGCCCCTTGTGTCTAGGTACGGGCAAGTTCTTCTGACGCGGCCGATGCCAAAACGCCAGTCTCCACTCTGGTTATAATGAGAAACCAGGGGATTATAGCAACAAGAGACAGTAAGAAAGGTTTACGTAGGGTCTTAGTCTGAAAAGAGTCCTTGCAACGGGTCCCTACTGCATGTCTGCGCCTGTGTCTCCGTTGTGCCGTATCCTGGATGGGTGTGCACGTTGTTCATCTGTAAAAAGAGAGGAACTTAGTTTGAAAAGAAATCGTGCGAAAAAGTACATAAAAAATTGAAATATGAATTTAGAAAGCTGAGCCTATGCTAGCTCATAATAGCTTATATGCACAAACCCTTTTGAAGGGGTGTGCGGCTAGGTAGCCCCTAGCTTATTTATTCCGGACCAGCCCAGCCGTGTCCCGGGTCTTAGACGACCTTTTAATGAAATGATGCCACGTGGACCGGGAATTTTAAGCGTAAGAGACGTGTAGTGTGGTATTGCGTTAAAGCGGACGAAAGCTTCACATCCTAGTAGTGCTTGATAGCTACTTTTGAATGGGGCGACATGAAAGGTTAGCTCTTCTCGTCGGAAGTTGTCAGGTGAACCGAACACAACTTCTAGTAATAATGAGCCTGTGCACCTGGCATAAGGGCCTGGCGCCACTCCTTTGAAGGAAGTGCGGCTATGTCGAATTGTAGTAGGGTCTATCCCCATCTTGCGGATTGTGTCCGGATATAGCAGGTTTAAGTCACTATCTCCGTCCATCAGAACTTGCACAAATTGCAGTCCGTCTATTATGGGATCCAATATCAGAGTAGTCCATCCTGCGTTCCGGATACTTCTGGAATAATCTAGATGGTCGAAAGTGATTGGTTTTGACATCCAATCTCGCTGTTCCGCTGGGGTGGACCGTGCGACACTTGTCTTAGCGAGTGCCGTGCTTTATTTCCATACTATAACATGAAGTGAGTTTACTATTTTGACTCCTTGTGGGAAAGTCTTCTGACTTCCGGTGCTCTGCTGGTGGGGTTCGTCATCGTCCTCGCTTGGCGTACCGAGCCCCTTGTGTTCGGCGTTGAGTCTACCGGACTGTTTAAAAACCCAACAATTTCAGTTGGTATGGTTTGCAGGCCTTCCGGAGGTACTGTGGATTTGACATATCCGATCTAAAATTTTGTTTAAGTTGGATAGCTCGTCACTGTTGTCCTTAAGAGGCAGTGTTTTATTGTTTGGCCGCGAGATTTTGAATCCAGCGTTGACCGCCGTGCTCTTTGGGCTTTTTTCTTTATTCCGGCGCTGGTCTTTCCTGCGTCGTGATTTTCCGTTTCCATCTCTGAACTCGGATGTACTCGGGTCGCTGGTGCTGCATCTTGCTAGCCAGCTATCTTCTCCTGCGCAAAAGCGCGTCATGAGGCTTGTTAGCGCGGCCATTGTTCTTGGCTTCTCTTGGCCGAGGTGTCTGGCGAGCCATTCGTCTCGGACGTTGTGTTTAAAAGCTGGTAAGGCTTCCGCGTCCGGACAGTCGACTATTTGGTTCTTTTTGGTAAGGAACCTGTTCTAGAATTTGCGCGCTGACTCTCCGGGCTGTTGAGTTATATGTCTTAGATCGTCTGCATCCGGAGGGCGGACATAAGTCCCTTGAAAATTTGCTCTAAACGTGCCCTCAAGCTCTTCCCAACTTCCAACAGTGTTTTCTGGGAGGCTTTTAAGCCAATGCCGAGCTGGCCCTTTGAGCTTGAGGGGTAGATATTTTATGGCATGGAGATCGTCTCCTCTAGCCATGTGTATGTGTAGTATGTAATCTTCTATCCAGACTCCGGGGTCTGTTGTTCCGTCGTATGCCTCTATGTTTATGGGTTTGAACCCTGCTGGAAATTCATGATCCAGCAACTCATCGGTGAAACATAGCGGGTGTGCGGCGCCCCTGTATTTGGGTGTGCCGCTGTCTTCGAACACTTGTCGTGTTGTGTTACTTCCTGGGGCCCTCTTTTTTTGCCCGTAGATGGACCTAGTTGGGCCGTCTATCTTCCCAGGATCATAAGTCGGCTTGTGTGCGGCACCGCTTGTCGCTTTCAGCCTGTCATCTGGTCGTCTATCTGGCCAGGCGGCCTCTTTATTTTTTGGTTGTGAGGGCTCTATGGCTTCCACGTCAAATTCTGGCAGCAGCTTGCGCTTCGGGTAGCTCTTTGTTTGATGGCCATTGCCATACTTGTCTGCGGTCTTGAGTACCTTCTTCAAACTTCTTGCAGTGGCGACGAGTCTTTTGTGAAGGTTCTTATGCTCTGGTGGTGTGTCCGGACTGTTGATTGCTCTGGGAAGGGGTTGATTATCCGGTTCGTCCTGTTCGGACGGTTGCTTGGTTGCATGTTCGTCGTCCACTGGTTTGCCCTGCTCTATTGCTGGGTCGTTAGGAATGCTGCTTTGATCGAGGCGGGACTTAGGGCGGCGTCTATGTCGCCGTTTTGGTTGTTTGTCGGCGAGATTATCCTCTGCCGCGTCCCGTTGTTCCTCGCTATCGCTTCCTTTTGGGGTGTCCACCATATATATGTCATGTGACGAGGTGGCCTTCCAGTGCCCTGTAGGCGCTGGTTCTTGATCATCTCCGGCATCGTCATCCATACCGTCGATGTCTTCGGAGTCATAGTTTAGCACGTCGGTTAGATCGTCGACAGTGGCTACGAAGTGGGTGGTGGGTGGCTTTTGAATTTCTTCGTCGTCCGCGTCCCAACCATCCTGGCCGTAGTCCGGCCAGGGCTCTCCGGATAGAGAGAGATGCTTCAGCGAATTTAAGATGTCGCCGAAGGGTGAGTGCTGGAAGATGTCCGCAGCGGTGAATTCCATGATCGGCGCCCAATCGGATTCGACTGGCGGGGGCGCAGGAGGTTCCGAGTCCGGCAGGGAGTCCGGCACCTCGGAGTCATGAGCTTTATGCGGGACAAGGTCAGTGTTCGGCTCCATCGCCGTGGAAGTTGCGGCTCCCGAGGCGGTGTCCAACCACCCATCCTCGATCTGCGGGATCGGCTCCGGACTATGGGTCGGAGCGGATTCGTGTGCGGCCTCCAAGGTACTGTCCGGCGGCAGAGTTAGGTCGTGCCCATCGTGACAGTGCGGCACGCTCGGCTGTGGCTCGGATTCATCGAAGATCAAGTCCCCGCGGATATCGGCCGTGAAGTTTAGGCTTCCAAACCTGACCTGACGGACAGGGGCGTAGCTTTCGATCTGCTCCAGATGGCCAAGTGAGTTGGCCCACAGTGCGAAGCCGCCGAATACGAAGATCTGTCCGGGGAGAAAAGTCTCACCCAGGACCGCGTCGTTGTTGATTGAAGAGGCCATCAAGCCTATCGGTGACGACACAGACGAACTCTCAATGAAAGCACCAATGTCGGTGTCAAAACCGGCGGATCTCGGGTAGGGGGTCCCGAACTATGCGTCTAGACGGATGGTAACAGGAGACAAGGGACACGATGTTTTACCCAGGTTCGGGCCCTCTTGATGGAGGTAAAACATACGTCCTGCTTGATTGATATTGATATTGTGGATGTTTACAAGAGTGGATCTACCACGAGATCAAGGAGGCTAAACCCTAGAAGCTAGCCTATGGTATGATTGTAAGGGTTGTTGTTGTGTCCTACAGACTAAAGCCATCCGGTTTATATAGACACCGGAGAGGGCTAGGGTTACATAGAGTCGGTTACAATGGTAGGAGATCTACATATCCGTATCGCCAAGCTTGCTTTCCACGCCAAGGAAAGTCCCATCCGAACACGGGACGAAGTCTTCAATCTTGTATCTTCATAGTCTTGGAGTCCGGCTGATGATGATAGTCCGGCCGATGATAGTTCGGCCGATGATGGGTATCCGGCTATCCGGACACCCCCTAGTCCAGGACTCCCTCAGTGGTGTAGGGGAAGTGTTGTCTTCAGGTACAGAGCAACGTTCAATATCTTCATTTAGGCTTGCTATTTCTTGAGAGTCATGTGGAGAGGATGAAATTGTATTCTTTATAAGAGTATTGTGTCTCATATTAACCCACGTGCGTGACTGTCTCATCATAAGCGATAGACACAGGATACACAAGAACAGTAGTTTGATGTAAGAACATGGTGTGATAGGCAGATGTGTATTATGTACCAAAAACAGGAAGGCGTGTCATATTCACATGTATAATGTGTAAGCTAAGGAGATGCAATTTAACAAATTAGGAGCATTGATGAGGGATACACAAGAGAAGTAGTTTGATGTAAGAACATGGTTAATGGAAAGACGTAGTATGTACCAAAAATAGGAAGGCATGTCATATTCACAGGTATAATGTGTTAACTAAGCAGGTGCAATTTACCCTAATTAGAAGCATTACAAGGTAGACACCATATGCAACATGCAACCACATATCACACTGCCAAGTAAGGGCAAGCACCTGCGATGGTGGTGTGGGGGAATTGCGGTCATCAAATAGAGAGCTATGTTGACTATCTTCATTTAGCCTTGCTGTTTCTTGAGAATCATGTGGGGAGGATGACACTACACTCTTTAAACGAGTAGGGCGTCTCACAGTCACCCACCCGGGTGACTGTCTCATCATAAGTGATTGACGAGGGATACAAAAGAACATTAGTTTGATGTACGAACATGGTTAATAGACATATGTAGTATGTATCAAAAACAGGAAGGCATGTCATTATCAAAGGTATAATGTGTAAAGTAAGCAGATACAATTTAACTAAATTGGATGCAATACAAGCTAGACACCATATGCAACATGCAATGACATTTGACAACACGAAGTTAAAGCAAGCACCTGGGATGGTTGTGTGTGGCAATTGAGATCATCAACTGCAGAGCTACTTTTACTGTCTCCAACTATTGACACTGCACCCATTAGAGCGTTGAAACGCTTACTGCTTATCTTCGAATTACACTGGAGCAACTTCTGTCTTTTCTTTTCTGCATTCATCAACACAGCGTCAGAGTCTGAAATACCCATGCATAAAAAACAATAGTGTGAGTATGGGTGAAGTGTGTGCACAATTAGTATAGTGTAAAGGTAGCAAATAGCAGGTCGGTGAGAAATAAATGACGGGAGACATATGATAGCTCTACAACATGCATGGCACACTCAATTACTACATGATTATATGAAAATAACAGTCGACTGAAAGCAAATAGGTCAATCCATTTTTTCTGCACCGTATGATGTACAAAGAACAGGGAGATCGCCTTCATCTACCTCCAGCTAGTCAGTGTTGATGATCTTCCTCGAAACACCAGCGACCACCGGCCTAGTATTCCTCCCCTGCCTGTGCCCTCCCCTCGACCTCACTGCACCGCCGTGCTTGGCACCGCCCCCTCGGCCATCAGTTCAAGCCCCGCCGACCTCCAGATTGGGCGCAAGCAGCTCCTGCGCCCCACACCCCTATGATAGACACTGATGCGCCGCTTCCCCGGGGAATAGGCGGACTAGGTGCTCCGCGTGCCTAAGCAGGTGCTGCTTCTTTTAGTTGCGGTTCGAATGACCCTGAATTGAAATCCAGGCGGGCTACTGACCTCTAGCAAAGGTGAAATAGTAAAAGGGAGGAAACCTTGTGCATTTAGTATCACAAAGAAGATGCAGTAAGAAGCGCTCAACTAGTTTCTTTCGTGGGATGAATACGGTGTGAGCGGAGACGTAAGATTTGCACGAATAAGGGAAGAGGAGTACCTCTTTCTGCTGGCAGTGCTGTGTCCTCCTTCTGTTTTTCCGACGATCTTGTTGTTCGCTGGAAACCAGAAGTTGTGGAGGACGGTGCAGATTTGGTCGAACCCATGGCCAAGTTGTTGAGTGTGGTGCGGTGGCCGTCTGTCGGCGGCGGGGAAGCAGATCCGAGGCGGCGAACTACGGCGTAGCGGGAACAGCTCCGGTGCGGTGGACGGTTGCGACAGTGGAGCCGCAACAGTGAGGCGCAGGACGGCATGGTCGGAGTGGTTCTGGTACGGCGCACGTTGGCGTCAGCGTCGTGGAGGCAACTCTGCCTCGGCTTTAGCTGCTAAGTCCTTGAGGGCGTTGCGGTTGCGGTTGCGTTGGACGACGATGTCGGGGTACCAGCTCCGGCATGATGGAGGAGGGCGACGGTGGATTGGCCGCTATGGGGTGGAGGACGGAGGAGGTTCGGGTTTCGCGGCTGGTGGAGAGGGCATTTTCGCGCCCATGGAGTATGAATGGGGAAACGGAGGGAGGCGGGGAACCAAGGGGGAACAATGTTTTGGTTTGAGACGCGCTTGTTTGAAATTTGGGGAAAGTTACAAACTTTGCCCCCATGTAAAATTTCGGACATATTGCAGGTTGGGGGTAGGACAGTCATGTCAGGTGTCCCAAATGTGGGCGGGATAGATTTCGGCCGAGCGCATGGGCATTTAGGCGCCCACTACATATGAATCCTTCTCGGAGGTGGTTGAGACTGGCGTCTTGGTGAAGTCACAAACCTACCCCGATTTAGACCTTTGGACATCGGGCCGATAGGCTACACGGGCCAAAGTCAGGACAGTAATTTCCTACCACCAAAACATTAGTCTCGCGTGGTTTCGGGTGACCAGAGGCCTATTTGGCGCTTTGTTCAATATTTGGGAGCAGAAGCATTAACGTTTTCGATTCTCTTGAATTGAACTTTCAGGATTTGTCAAACTTCACAAATCTTTACTCTTGAAAATCCTAAAGCTACGATTATTTTGGAATGGAGGGGGTACATTTTAATATACATTGTACACGAGTATATATTAAAAAATATGCAACTTACCTCAGTTCATGCATGGTTCCAGGTATAATCTCCTTGGTTGCAAAAAAAAAGTTAGATATGCGTATGAATATATATACCATGTTCAAACTCACAACATAGATTGATGCCCCCTTTTACATCTGATTTACAAATGCCATTATCTTGGGTTCAAATAGATGAATGCACTTCCTATGAATTCAAATCTTCGAAACCCCCTTTATGTTGAATTCGACATGTATTTTATTCCATAGCTAGCAATTTGGAATGTATCCATGCAAGTGACAAATGTATAAAGTGCTTCACACTAACAACATGGAGTGCACTAATTAATGTTTATATATGAATTGCAAAAGCATCCATTGCCTGTATTTCAAACCGCTCTCACTCTATGGATCGATAATATGAAATAAACACATGCACATGCTAGAATTCAATAGAGTATGGGTGTCTGATAGATCGATTTTCGTCCATACGCAAGTTTGCAAAATTCATGATCTCATCCAAAAATAATAGTGCCACTTATATTTTAATTTAATGCGTAGAACCGCCTTTTACACGTAGATATCTCTCTATCTAACGCATAATTGCACACACTTTATATGCATCGGCATTTCTCTTTCATACATGCTCACAATCTCTCTCAGGGTGTCGGGGTGTCTCACGCATATGCTCTCTCTGTTTCTCTATCTCTCTTTCTGACTACTATGTACCACTCTTTTCATATATGTGCCTACGTGTCTCCCGCATGCACATTATCTTTAGGCCTCTCTCGCACACATTGTCCCCCCCAACACACCTCTCTAATAGTAGTTGGCAGATATGATTTCATCATATCATTTAGTAGGATATCCCTGGCTGTTAGGCTGGATGGTAATATGATGCAAAATTTTACCCTAGTTCGGATCGGACCCTTGCAGTTGAAGAAAGAGCCTCCTGGTACTGTATATTAGTATTAGGGGTGTGTACAAAGTACACGTGAATACAAGGCATTGTGCGTGTGTGTATACTATCGACGAACTAGCCCCCAAGCTTGTATAACATACTAAGGGCCTAGGGTTACAAATCATATATAGTCGGCTTATCACCAGTGGGGATAGAGTCCTCCGCGACTCTGGTAGCTTCGTGTTGTATGCCGAGTCCTCCACATGGGTCTCCGTATAACACGTCTCGGTCCAACCTATATGTGGCGTAGGATGGAACCGACCCATGAGTCTTCATGTTGACCCACCACAACTAGAAATGATGTGCCCACCACACCACACATGCAATCGGCCACTAAGAAAATAAGCATATACAATAGTACAACGGTATCTAGCTCACGATACATCTCCATATTTTGTTGATAACACTGACGGACTTTGCATTTGATGCGTGCTCCATATTTTGTTCACGGAACTTACGGTCATTGTATTTGAAGCGAAATCACGATATGGTCACTGGACTTCAGAATAAGCTCATCACGGTCACCACATACATTTTGTCGTGCTAACAAACATGTGGTTGGATGGTTAGAGAACAGTGGTTTCTCGAGCCCACCAAGGTTGAAGTCCCGGTGCTCGCATTTATCTTGTGTTAATTTCAGTATTTTCCGGCGATGTACGTTCAGCGGGAGGAGACGTTCCACTCGACTATGAGGCACCTATGGTGACTTCATAAAATCTCAAGATCATATATGCTGGCCCACTCTCTCGAAGGTGCGGCGGCGGACCGGCGGTGGGGAGTGGTTTCGGGGAGGGCGGGCCGGCCGTGGGCGGCAGGGGCGGGCGGTTCTGCTGGTGGTGGCTGGCGGCTCAGGGAAGGGGGGGGGTGGAGTTTGATGATAAACTGGAGGCCCTTGATATCATATCCAACGGCTGGAAAATCTAATGACCAGAGATGAAAAAGTCAGTCGACTGACGTGTAGCCTCACCCCGCACGTACACATGCACGCACGCAAGACACGCACGCATGTAGGCGTGCAACACTGACATGTACACATAACGTACACACGCACGCATGCTGGCGTGCAACACTGACACGTACACATGCACGCACGAACACACGCACGTACACACCCATGCATGCAACACTGAAACGCACCCTTGCACGTACGCACCCATGCATGCAACACTGAAACGCACCCTTTCATGCACGCAACACTCGCACGCCTGCATGCACACAGCACACGACGCAAGACATACGCTTAACTACATGAAAAAGACGACGTCACACTCAATGAACAATCATCGGTTTATGAAATGCCCGCTTCTAACCGCCCTGGCCCACCAAAGGTTCCTCTGCTATGCGCTGCCTGCTTTGGGTCACTGACATGCATGCCATGCACCAAAAGAGCCCACACGTCAGTGGAAGAACGGCGCGGTGTCCTATGTCAGAGTCGAGGGTGCCACTCGCGGCACGCCCGCCTGGACACGCCTCCGTGCCGCATTCAAACGCATCCATGAAACCCGCCCGTGTGGAAGCCGAGAAACCCACTTTGGACACGCGTCCGTTCATGACCGGGCCGGTGTTAAACGCAATGCCGGCCGAGCTCCTCCCGTCCGCTGTCTATTTAATCTCCTATTTAAACGAGGCCAAACGTCGGCCAAGAATCACACACCTCCGCCGCCCCCCTATCTCCTCCACCATTTTGTCCACTCTTACAATGGCTTAAGAAGAGTAGTTATTCCGCATCCAAGCCGGCTGGGTAGCCCGCCGGATACGAGCTATGCAGCTCGCTGATCCACCTCCCTCCCCTCGCCCAACGGAGCCAGTTGCCGCCCCAAGCCGGCACGCGGTTCAACAACTCGCCGCTCCAGGCCAGCTCGATGAGGAGCAGCGCACGGGCGTCGCTGCTGCCATCCACGCCACCGCCTCGTACCGCGTCTCCCGTTTATGTGGCCGAGACTCCCATGCCGACGGCCGCGCCATGCAAGCAGCGACAGAAACCGAGTGCGTGGAGAGCGACGAGTCGGTGGCCAGCGCCTCCGCGTCCGCCGCCATCATCAAGGAGAATTAGAACACGGGAGGCCGCCCCCGCTTGGGTCCCATGAAGGCCACCGCGGAGGCGACGCCGGCGTACACAGCAGGTGTCTTGCCGGATCCTTTTGTTGTGAGGACCTTCGTCGACCCCGCATGGGCTCCACGGAAGAGGTCAATGTTAGGATGAACTCGATCTGGTGCCGGCCATGGCGAAGTAGTGGCCGGTGATGAACTCAAACCGGTGCTGGCCACCATCATCTTCGGCACCAGCCAATGATATCAGTTGGGCAGTGGGGAAGCAAGCCGTCCTTTGCGCTGAAGCATATACCTCCGGGCTCCCGGCAGTCCGGTGATCGTGCTGCCGGACATGAGGAACACAAATCGATCGGCGGGCGACCATTTAGGCCATGTATTATATACCTGTGCTGTCCAAAACTAGCACCGCGTAGTTCATTTGAATGTAATGAAATCCGTCATGTTTGTGTGAAAATCCGGTATTTTATATGATTTTCGTCGTTGTCTATATGAAATACACCGGTGGTTGCGTGAATGAGTATCAGTTTGTCTACGTGTTTGCGTGAATTTTGTCCGGTTGGTTGAGTTGCTGTCATAATGTGTGCGGCTACGGTTGGATGACGTAATTTGCGGGTCGCCGGTCGGTTTGCGGGCGGCTCGGGCGGCGTTGTGGGACTAAAAAACACAGCTCGTGCGAGCTCGTCTCCAATGTGCGCACTGGAAGTTGCATGACAACATGAGCACTCGAGCCGTTCCTCGTTCATCGTTGGCAAAGGCACCGATGGACAAAAGGGTCGCCAATATTTTGGCTACCCCGGGCAAGATCCAAACAGCCCCTCCCAACAGATTCAAATCCCTCGTTCGCCATGGAATTTTGCCTAGGTTTGTATCTCTCTCATGCATGCAAGGGTTAATTAATGTCAAGATGCATTTTTTTTACAAACTCCCGCATGCATGCAAGGGATAATTAATGTCCTACTTTGCTAGTACCACAAGGCAAACGCCATTAATATTGCATCGATTAGTGTTAGTGGCCTTGTATATCTGCAAATTGTAATTTTGATAGTGGCCCCTTGTATATAAAAATGGAGGGAGAAATATGAGAGATAAGGTGAGGAGGAGTGGGGCGTGGTGCCGTGGTGGTGACTGGTTGTCGGACTGGGCGGAGGCATGGGGATGGACGGTGCATTATGTCTAGGTTTGTATCTCTCTCACACACACCCACGTAGGTGGGGGACATACACGAAGAGAAGAGGTGCACGCACGGTGCACGTACTCCCGTCTCTTTCCCAACCACACCCGCGCGGGTACACGGTGGAGCTCATTTCTGTACGAAATAGGCAGCCCACGTGGTAATTTGGCATGTGTACTGGTTGTCCACTTGGTGAAGGGACGATCGTCTACCATGGGTGAACAAACAAATTGCGACTTGACGCATTATGTTAAATTAAAAAAAGAGGTAAACCATGTGGGGCCTACCTTAGAGGCAAGGCTCTATACACTGGAGTACTTTTGATGTGTCCCATCAACTCGCAGAACGAGAATAAACTTGCTTAGTATGCCGTCTCCCCTGCCCATGGGTGCGGTGGCTCGCAGGATGAGTTGAAGCTAGAGTACTACTGTACGCCTTTACGCCCGCTCCCTCACCCACGCGCGCGGTGGCTCGCAGCACGAGGAGAAAATTTTACTACTCCCTCCGTTTACTCCTCGTCCCTACTACGTACTTTGGTTAGTACTCCCTCTATTTACTTATAAAAGGCCACTATAAAAAAATATTTTGCATCTATACAAGGCCAAAATAGTAATCGAGACAAAAGTTACTACTCCCTCCTTTCCAGTTTATGGATCAATTTCAAAATCTCTCCAACCAAGGTAGACGGTGAGTGGTCGAATTAATTTCGTAGTTTGCACAGTACACTCGTTTTTCTCAAGAAGTTATGTTTACCGAGGCATTAATTAGAATGAATGCATGAATGACCACTAAATTTCCATGAACTTGTACATGCATTGGTTAGTTTCCTCTTGACACTGCCTGCGTCGGGTGATCTAACGCACCTCGAAATCCAACATGTAATGGTACTACTACTAGTATAGTACTAGAATTGAGACTTATCAAACGGAAAAACGAATGTTATTTAGATGAGCCCTATAATCCCTAGTGGGTACGTACTCCGTAAAAATAGATTTTTCCAAAACTAAGTCGCTCCCTTTCATGAATTCTATAGTATACTCCTCCGTCGATGCTCCCTTTCATGAATTCTGTACTTCCTGTCGCCGACATGTGGGACATATAGCAACCGGGTCAACGTGTCAAGCACCAAATAATAGTGCATCCCACTCGTACCGGCCTAGTGTTTGTAATGAGCAATGAGACGTCAAATCACAATGCCGCACCTTCCCAGACGGACGAAGCAACCATTATTTCACACTTCGGTTCGACATCATCTCAAACCACGTACTAGTATTGCTTCTGCCTCAAGAGGGACACGCGCATCGCCTTGGTACATCATGACACGTGGGACCGCATGACAGGCCATGCTCCCCCGCCGTTCGCTGGGTAAAATCACCTCATTTTTACTATACTTCCTCCGGATCGGTTTACTACATGGCATGCACGTCGTTTTAGGTTGAGAATTTAACTGGCTATATATATATATATATATATATATATATATATATATATATATCTGTGTGTGTGTGTGTGTGTGTGTGATGAACAGTACGCTAGCCTTTTAAAAAATGTATACTTTTGTACAGTAGTACTCCACTATCGATGGATTGCGCCATGGAGCAAAAATTGAAATTTAAAAAATAGGTGGTAAATATAGAGAGCGCTCGTCGCCAAATTATGCATATAGTACTATTAAAAAAAGCTTGTACGTGCTTAATTAGGGTGCTAAATTCTATTAAAGAAATACTAGTACTAGTATGTACATACTGAAGAGTTAAAGTAACAAGAAGAAACATAACATAGTTCTGTTGGGGGCTCAACACAACACACCCCTCAAATTAAACTAAGCACACCGGAAATTAAACTATGCAACTAATCCGGTAGACACTGCATTAGAAGTTTAGAACCGCCATGAGCAATGACACTGCCACCTTACTCGGAGTCCTCGTCCACATCCTCGACTTCGTCCTTGTCCCTCTTCCTCTTGGCCGATACTTCTTTGCTTGAACCGCCAACTTGGTTGTTGCTCTTCATCCAACCCTTATAGATATTGAAACAAAGGTAGCCATCCATTGAAGTGTAGTGGATGTGGTCTATATCTAGTACATTCCGCTGCCATGCATGACGATGAAACGTGTAATGAGGTGTCTCCAGTTTGCGGTACGAAGGATGAACCATGGCTTCTGCCAGGGTCAGCATTGAGGGCTGACGAGAGGGCACGAGCTGATTCTTTTGGAGGTTGAAGGGGTTGCCTACAACGAGGCCTATCCGACACAGGACTTCTTTGTTGTTCTTAAAGTCTACATTAACAAATTTGACTGTTTTGTCCTCGAGGAAGTTCTTAAAATCCTGGCACTCAACGTCGGCATGGCATATGTGGTAGACCAAGCAAACATTATGTACGCAAACCTGGATCACGACGGGCTTCTTCCTCTCTTCATCCTTTAGATCCTTCTCTTGTCCCATGACTGTGGTGTACTCAACATCTAGCCCAGCGACCCACTCATCATGTGAGTTTTCGAACATGCGTTTGAAGCGAGACAGGCATCCTTTCACTGTCGCGGAAGTACGGGTGTAGATGACGTCGAACTCATCGCCGGTGATGGTTCTAACCTTGTACTCACCGTCGATAGGGGAGATTTGGGACGCCATGGATTTGGGAGGAGGGTTAGGATTAGTGGAACTGCCGTAATGTGAATGGACGGGACGACTAGGAGCGAACTGCCGTAGTATTAAAGGATGTGCGGGAAGGAGTAGGAGCGAACTGCCAGTGTGCGAATGGCAGGGTAGTGGCTTTCCATTCTCCCATGATACGGGCTTCCGAGAGCCCTTGGATCTGAGATCGAACGGTTGCATGGTGTGATTCTAGACCTATGGGTGAATATCCTATCCTGGAGGGTTATTCTTAAAATTTTCAGCAACTTAGCATGTGACCGTTTGATCTCAGATCCAAGGGCTGCCAGCAGCCCGTATCATGGTCGCGCCTACCATGACCGTCGCTTCGCTCGCATGGTCGCGCCCTTGGAGATTTAACACGGTGTGTTAGGCTATCTGATGTTGGCATGTCATACATAGTCATCACTTAGTCACTCATACTACAACAAGGTTGGCTATAAGGTTGGCTATAAGTGTATTTTTTACTCCTCTCTATCTCTTTCTTCGTACCCCCTCCATCCCATAATATAAGAACCTTTTTGACACTAGCTAGTGTAGTGTCAAAAACGTTCTTATATAATGGGACACAGGGAGTACTAGTATTTATTGCATTTGCCAAGGAATGACCTCGTCCAATGAAATGGTGTTGCTAAGTTTGCTTCATTTAATTAGCTATAGACTCAAAATTGTCTTTTCACCTAGGTACACGTGCTTAGCACCATTTCTTCCTTGGGTCACCAAACTAGTCTCTCTCTTCTTGATTAACTTGCCACATCAGACTTTATGCCTATGTGGCAAGCTTAAGCACCTGTAGGAGCAAGTAAGTACAATAGTGCGCTTTGCCGCTTTACATGGCATTTTTGCATATGTGGAGGAAAGAGAGGCAAGGAAAAAGTGGAGAAGTGGGCTCTCATGCAAGAGCCAGCCTCTACTACTACATGGTGGAGCATTGGGAGAGGCACCTGTATGGAGGTGGTCAGGAATCAGGAGACTCACGCCGGTCGTAGCGCCGCAGTTAAAATGATAATGGCAAGTCAAATCACGGGGCCCCACCTGTCCAACAGTAACTCGCTATCAAATCACACAGCCCTATGTTTGTAGTAGCCTACTCCCTCGTCTTCTCGCGTCTCTGTCAAACCGACTAGGCGGAACTGCCCCGCCTACCGCGCAGGAAAAGCCTCGCCCTCGACTTTTAAATACAACTACTCCCTCCATTGGATGCGTTTGGTTGCAGGTATCGTATGAATGGATTGGGAGCATTCAATTTTTTTGGGATTAAACCATTCAATTCATGTGTTTGGCTGAATATAAGAGATGAGCTAATTATTTAAAATGAGACCACCAGTCATGCTCACATAGTCATGCATGCAAAGGGTGGCCATTTGATTTGACCGATTTGGTTAGGTGGAATGGTTCAGCATCTTCAAGGCATATTCTCTTTTTTTGACTCGAACCATTCATGTGCTTTATAACCAAACATGTCTATTTTCTGAATGATCCCAACCCATTCATGACCACCCTTGCAACCAAACGCACGTCATCTTACGAAAACCAAATAATCCCACAATACTAAGGCGCGGTGCATTAACATCTACCTCGTTTCTTGTTTCCTCACATATCAACCAATAAGAATCCAATGATATACTTTTTGTGACATAGTAACTCATATTTAGTTAGTCAAATGAATGACCTACAACTACGTGCAGGCCCTATAAAACGAGACGCCTACAAATAAAAAACCGAGACGGAGAGGGTAGTTCAACACGTATCTTTTTAGATCAATATAGTCAGGATTCACCAAGGAGCAAAACCAAGTGGTAGGCTGCTCCTGTCATGTTGGCGTAGCAACTCAAGCAGGGTTAGTCCGCACACGAAATGGCGACACACTTAACAGGACCCGTTTGGCAGACATGTGGCTCATCCACCGTCTTGTTCCACGTGCGACGCACAAAATTACAGTTCGGAGCAGTGGTTGGAATTGGAGGCACCCCGGTCGTAGCGCCGCAGTAGTTGAAAATGAGCGATGAGGGGTCAAATCACAAAGCCCCACCTTTCCCGCATTAAGCTGGACGGACGAAGCAACCATCATTTCACTCTAGCGCGCAAGAGCATAAAGAAAAGAGAAAACAATGATGCGTGCGGCAGCTACCTAGGGCACCCTAGGGTAGGGGTCTCCACTACAGATCCTTTTTTTCGAAAGCGCCTCCACTACAAATCGGCTTCTCCCTCGTCATCTTGAAGAAAACTGATGATGAGTGTGGCGGTAGGGTTTGTAGGAGTACTACGGCGTGCGGGGCCATGTCGTAGTAAACGGGTTCGAGTCGATGCCTTAAATATGTGTGGCCTCTTGGTTTGACGGGAATGAGGCAGCATTTTGGGTTCGGGGACCAGTGGAGATATAGCATGTACAAAAAATTGTGGACGTAGGTTCGACCGAAAGGCAATAATGCATGGGCCCTGCATTTTGATATACCCGGGGCCGCGTGAAATTTGCTACTCTACTCAAAACTAGTAAGGTACACATGTATTGAATGCATGAGATTTCGAAACCAAATTATGAATAACTACACACTATAGCATGTAAAGCTTTGAGTCATTTATGCATGATGTACATGTTCGTTTAGTTCTTATAGTTCATCTCATTCAAAATCAATTAGTTTTATAAAAATGTTAAGATTCATGGGGTTGTGCATTGTAAACCATAAAGTAAAAAACAAATAATGGCAATTCATTTAGAAAAAATAATCAATTATGATACAGAAGATTCTAGAACAAAGGAGAAGTGCTTGTGTTTTGAGGTTTGTGCATTATGCTGAAGTTCAACCATGGAGTCTTCTAAATTGTACATGTGGCAGATCTGGTGGAATGTTGATGATATCCAACGACCAGTAGTGCTCGGATTTGCCCATCTCTGCACTATCGGGTTAGCTTTATCCAGCGACCATCTTTCAAAGTTATTGGCACACTATATAGTTCTTGTGCCATAGTTGCATGTTTTGGAAAAAAGCTACTAGTGGGTTGTACTATCTATTTAGGAATAGAAGATGCATACGTGGAAGTTGTAGGGAAAGAGATGACATGGAGCATCTCAATTCCTATGAGTAGGGATTAGAAAAGAGATGTCATTTGGTTCACATCATAGGAACTTTTCTATTGAATCTAGAGATGACATGTATCTCAATTCCTATGAGGAGGGATTAGTAAAGAGATGTAATTTGGTTCATATCATAGGAACTTTTCTATTGAATATATGCTAATGTTTATTTTCCTTTGAAATTAAGGAGTATAGGAATCCATTCATATGAACCAAGTGGCTCTAAAGCTATAGAAATGATATCATGTTTATTTCCCTTGAAATGTAGAGTATATGAATCTATTCCTATGAACCAATTGGCTCTAAAGGAAAAAAATCCTATAAAAATCATATCATATAGAGTTCCTATGATATTCCTCGACACTAAAGGGTGGTTGAAATTGCTGCAGGTGATACGATGGTCTTTCTTTGTAGACTCCTCACCCATCTTTATAGTTACCTATCAATGATGAATGAAATGATATATACAAGGTATTCTACATGTGCAATTTGGTAGACGAAAACTCCGTAAAAGTTTATGAGGTTCTAATTTTCAATAAAGCTATATGCACTGCATTTCGAAACGAAGGGAGCATACGACAGTTGCTAACACTCACGTGGAAGATTTGTGTGTAGGAGGAGTGGCTGTTCTGTTAAATGACATGGCAAAACTGACACTGTCGGATGCCAATCTAACGGTTCTTACGGCGTTCGTCAGGAAAAGGCTTGTGGCGAACGTTTGTCAGATAATGATTTACGGACACATGCATTGCATTGATACGTGCCCCCCTCTCTCTCACTCACACGCACCCGCATGAGTCACGACTCTCCCGAGTCCTCTCGCAGACTCGCATGTCGCACCCATCCTCTATCTGCAGGTAGATGTCACACACATATGTGATCTTCACACCCTACCCTCAGAACTTCTAAAAAACAAAAGACGGCGCGCACATTTTATTTTAGCTCACACGTCACACACTTATACTATTACTCTTGCGGCGAACGTTCTTTGGGCATAGTATATATTGTAATCTCACGAAGAGAAGCGGTGCACGCACGCACTAGTTTTCTCACACCCACTCGCGGGTACACGTAGGAGCGCATTTTTTGAAGCCGGTACAACAAAATCACTCCACTATATATAAAAGCAGGAGCCTTAGGGCTTGCTTTACTAGGGTTCCTCTCATTCACTCTCTCATGCTCTCCAGATCTAAGCAAGACATAGGTGGCCACACTCTCTCTCTCTCAGCTCATGGCTGGTCACAAATCTGGCCGGACAACCTCGACCGGGGCAGGGGGTGTAGGTGCATCGTTCATGCTATTGTCGGCAGTGAGG
Source organism: Triticum timopheevii (assembly GCA_963921465.1). Lineage (NCBI taxonomy): Eukaryota > Viridiplantae > Streptophyta > Magnoliopsida > Poales > Poaceae > Triticum > Triticum timopheevii. The sequence continues at coordinate 462,530,629 of OY997262.1, read as the reverse complement.
GAAGGGACCAACGGCTGCCCGCGTGTCCCGATCGGCGGCCGTGCCATTCTCTCCAAGAGAGCGCCGGCTCGGGAGGGCCTCCGACCCCTTCTTCCTCCCCGCGGTATTGTGGCCAAGATGCGGCCTCCCGATGCCGTCTTTGCCACATGCCGATGACCCTCAGGTATATATTCCTTCGAAACCTGCCTTGCTCTACTGCCCCAGCTCTTCCCCCTTCGTGTGGATCCTTTTCTACTTTCGTCTGCTGTTACAAAGCCACCTAGACTTTTACTATTATTAGAAGTAAAGCTAGTTCATACAGTGAACTCAAAGCGTTGGTTCAAACAGGGAAGAAAGTGGGAAAGCTGTAGCATGAATCTAGGACTTGGTTCTAAGAGGAAACAGGGGAAAGTAGTAATTTGTGTCACTGTTTAAATAACCGTATTTCGTATTTGCGCAAACAGGGATGTCTGTCTCCATATCGTTTCGGGATGTCTGTCTCCGTATTGTTTCTATCCACGCAATCAAAAGCACACACCTTAGTTTTAGTACACCTGCGCAAAATGAGATGGCTATCCCTTGTTGCTGTCGTTTAACCTCCCGTCTTCAAGGTATCCCTACATTGGTAGTAACTAAGGTAGAATGACCAACGCAATCTAAAAGAAGTTGATTCGTATGTTTTACTTCCTGATTGCAGTGCAGGGATGAGCAAAAACAACTACATCCTAGTCCGGAATGCACTTTCTACCAGTTCATCCATGGACCGAGGACTAGCTGGCACGACGGTTTTTTGGACAGGTGCATGAACAAGAGGCATTGTGGTCTGCTTACTTTTGCAAATAGAGGTTGTCGGTGTCAAAGCCGGCGGATCTCAGGTAGGGGGTCCCGAACTGTGCGTCTAGGCGGATGGTAACAGGAGACAAGGGACACGATGTTTTACGCAGGTTCGGGCCCTCTTGATGGAGGTAAAACCCTACGTCCTGCTTGACTGATATTGATATTGTGGATGTTTACAAGAGTGGATCTACCACGAGATCAAGGAGGCTAAACCCTAGAAGCTAGCTTATGGTATGATTGTAAGGGTTGATGATGTTCTGTCCTACAGACTAAAGCCATCCGGTTTATATAGACACCGGAGAGGGCGAGGGTTACATAGAGTCGGTTATAGTGGTAGGAGATCTACATATCCGTATCGCCAAGCTTGCCCTCCACGCCAAGGAAAGTCCCATCCGGACACGGGACGAAGTCTTCAATCTTGTATCTTCATAGTCTTGGAGTCCGGTCGATGATGATAGTCCGGCCGACGATAGTTCGGCCGATGGTGGTAATCCGGCTATCCGGACACCCCCTAGTCCAGGACCCCCTCAGTAGCCCCCGAACCCGTCTTCAACGATGATAAGTCCAGCATGTGTGTAGTCTTCGGCATTGCAAGGCGGGTTCTCCTTCAAATTCCATGTACCTGCCGAACAGTGTCCGGCTTCCTCATCAATGTTGTGCTTCTTGGCTTCCACGCCCAATAATGGCCTTCTTCCACGCGTCGCACGAATGCGAAAAGCCAGGGTGTCTTTTATGTTTTACCCCCTAGTTGTGCGAATAATCTGCCTATAAGAGAGGCAAGAATCCAGATCCAAACCACCATCTACCTCCCGCGAATACTCACCGGAGCGCTTTCGACCAAGAATCCATTCCATCATGGACCATCAACGCAGCTCCTCTTCTCGCGCTCCCAGCCCTCTGCTAGGAGATTGGAGGAGATGCTCTGTTCCGCACAACGAGCTGGTGAAGCTCCAAGCGGGGGGATATCTCCCTCCGGCCTTCATGGTTCTGGTTCGAGCCAGGCTAGCCACTTACAAAGGTGGGAAGCAAGCGGAGGCTACCCCAAGTCCCAACAAAGGGGAGCGGGTATGTTTCGTCCCCTATCTGATAAGGGGGCTCGGATTTCCTGTACATCAGTTCCTCCGCGGGCTCCTGGAGTTCTACGGACTCCAGCTTCATCACCTCGCGCCCGCCTCGATCCTGCATGTTGCGGGTTACATAGCTCTTTGCGAGCTATTCCTGGGCGTCGAGCCCCATTTCGCGTTGTGGAAGAGGTTGTTCTGCCTTGTACCCCGCTCTCACGACGGGTTCATATATCAAGTGGGCGGCGCCGAAATATGGCGCATTGCCGGGACCGGATATCCATCCGGAACCCCTAAGAAGGCGTCCGAAGACTGGCCTTCGGAATGGTTTTAGATAGAAGACGCTCCGCTGCTGGACCCTGTTCGGATCGGCCTCCCGGAGTTCAGCAATGCTCCTCTGAAGAAACGCCTTAGTTGGCGTCTGCGGAGCCCCCAACTGGAGGAAGACAAGAGCGTCCATTACTTGATGGGCCGGATAAAGTTACTGGCCCATTCTGGGTTGACCATGATCGGAGTCATGGCAACATGCATTATGCGGGGGGTGCAGCCGTTACAATACAGGGGCCACCCCATGTGGGATTTCAACGGGGAGGATGACGCCACCCGCCACGGCCGCAAGTGGCCGGGCTCGGCCGAGGATCTGGTGAAGATCCTGTCCGGCCTATACAAGGGGGAGAAAGAAGACTTCCTCCGTACAAACCCATTGAACGGGTTTTCTATGAGTAACCCTCGGAGCTGGGTAAGCGGTCGTTTATCCATCCGACACGTGCTTCTAAAGCCGAGTACCTTACTCTGTGATTTTGACGCACGAATTGCGCTGGGATGTGGAGGACATTCACAGTCCGGCTCCACAACCCGAGGATCCGGGAAGATCCCTTGATCCGACCTCCGAAGAGGATCCGGATATAAAGGTGGAGCTAATCGATGGGGTGTTCCATCAGCTCAGCATCAATAATGCTTTAGTCGCCATTACGGCCGACTATCCCGGGCTATATCCGGCTTCCCAGGTGATTGTGACCAAAGTCCTGACACCGTTATTCCTTCCTTGCTTATTTCTGACCACCGTATATGATGACGCTGTGCAGGAGGCGCCTCTAGGGAGGGAAGCCGAGCCCGCGGCGGCTGACCATCAAAGGCCAGTCCGGACCAGTAGGCGGAAGAGGAGCGCGGCGCGGACTGAAACGTCGCCGCAAAGGTATAGCTCACAATCCATTATTTGGAGCAACGTTCCTAGGAAGCGTTTGAGTGCTCATGACTTTTGTAGGAGAAAAAGCGCCCGCCAGACTGCGGGTGTAGAAGTTGCCAATCCGGCCTCTACCAGCCAAGCTCCAATGCCTGGCCTGGAGGGGGAGGCGAGCGCAAGGCGCCAGCCGGACACTCCTCCTACAAAGGATGCCGACAGACTGTCCGCCACCAAGTCTGAGGTGGAGAGCGCCATGAACCATAGGCGCCGCCGGACAGTATTTCGTGACGCGTGCTTCTCCCTCGAGGTGTTGAATGCCTTTAACGCGGGGTACGCGCACCTTCGTGCTGCTCAAGATGGTTTTACCAGAGCCACGGAGCAATATGTAAAAGACATACGGGTAAGATAATTTAATAGTTATATATGCCAGTAGCCCCCAAGACTTAAAGTAGTTATATTAACTGATTTAACGATCATATGAAATGCAGGGTCTTACCGAGAAGAACACCCAACTGTCTCAGGAGCTGCAAGAGTGTAAGGCTCAATTTGAGGCCGCACTCGCTACCGCAGGAGGAAACACAGGGACCTCTCCTGGTAACACATTATTTAAAAAGATAAGTAGTGTTTGGCCTGTGCGCAAGTCTGATAATGACGTTGCAGGTGCTGCTGGACAAGATCCGGACAGGCAAGAACTTCTGCGCCAGCTGAAGGCCGGCGAGAGGGTGCTGAATAGAGTAGAGCAAGAAAGGAACAAACTCCAAGATGCCCATGCCCAGCTTGGAGAAGAGCTGAAAGGCGTTCGGGCCGAGTTGTCCGGCTCCATTAAGGAGAATCAGCGACTTCGTCGCGGCATTTATAGTAAGTGCTTGAGCGAACTCCTTTGAAAAGAAGAGTCCGGCGAGGAAGTCGATTGACAAGATATGTCTGTAGGTATACTCACAGGTCGTCCTGCGGAGGAGATGCCCGTATCAACGGGTGATCAACTTCCCGAATTGCTGCAACTGATCGAACGAGTTCAGCAGGCAATGAGCGGCGTCATCCAGGCTTTATGGCCAGCCTTCTCCTTACCTGAGGGCCTTGGGGAGCTTGCGGAGAAGCTTCAGGGAGTGCGGCAGCGCTTCCATTTATGGAAGATTTCAGCTTGCCGCCAAGGTGCCAGGGAGGCCTGGGCCATGGTAAAGACACGGTACAAGAAGGCGGATCCCAACCACATGGCCGAGGTCGGACCTGTGGGGCCCGATGGGAAGGAGATCCCTGTGAGTTTAGTATACGGCCAAGTAGAGCTGGCTGCTAAGTTTTCCCAACAGGACTATAAATTAGACAGCCTATTAGACAGGATTGAGGAAGAATACAGTCAGTCAATTTGACAATGTATTATAAAATGACATGTAAAATGCCTTCTAGCCGGATTGTAGATCGTTTGTCTTTGCCGACCTTTTCGCTTCGACCTCGGGACCCTAGGGTCCGGAGTGTGTCCGAATACCTTCTCGGTTATGAAACAACCGGGGTATGCATGGAGACCAGGCGTAGGGGTCATTAGTGCTTTATCAGACAAGTGCCCAACTAGTTATGTTATATTACATGGTTAGTAAGAAACATCTTCCAGGGAGAATAGTTCCGTTAAGGGTTCCTTTCCTCTGGGGGTGGCATGCCCTAAAGTGCATGTCCGGACTGCGAAAAAAGTATAAAAACATCTGAGGGCAGATAAATAAATTGGTAAAAAATCATCTTTCAAATCACCGACCGAATATTCCCTTAAGAACGCTAGCTTTCGGCTTCACCCAGTCTGAGGTACACATCCGGCTGACCCGACAGTAACAATCGCAGAGGTGCTCCCTTTACCTCCTAGCCGAACAATCGGGAACGTAGGGGTAAGCACAGGAGCCAGGCAACCCAGCTTGGCCAAACCTTAAGTCATATCGATGCATATAATGGTGAATAAAAGGTACATGTGGAAGCTTGACACATGTGCTGGGCATGAAGCCCTTATAATTAAACTTCTGGTAAAGAAGCCCCCAGGTAAAATGAGTGCGGATGGCACATCAAGTGTGTGCGAACAATGCGCAGGTAGGCCCTTAAGGGCTTTCTAATAGGAGGTTAAGAGAAGAAAGAGAAATAAAAGACAGCTGAAGTGTAAAAATTTGAGCAGGGGAAGAGGACGAACTCTTAGTCCGGCGCTAGGCATAGAATCTTCGGAGGCGGGCTGCGTTCCATGGGTTCGGCTCGAGTCGGTTGTCCGACGCATTTCATAGACGGTACGCTCTGCCGGTCAGGACTTGATCGATAATGAAGGGGCCCTCCCATTTGGGCTTGAGCTTGTCCTTTTTCTTGTCCGACAGGCGTAGAACTAGTTCGCCAATGTTGTAAGTCTTGGCCGGTACTTCTCTGCTTTGATATCTTCGAGCCTGCTGCTGATAGAATGCGGAACGAGCCTTGGCGACGTAGCGTTCTTCCTCCAATGTGTCCAAGCTGTCCTGCCGATCTAGCTCGGCCTCTCTTTCTTCATACATGCGCACTCGAGGTGAGTCATGAATAATGTCGCAAGGCAGAACTGCCTCTGCGCTGTACACCATAAAAAATGCTGTGAATCCGGTAGTACGGTTGGGCGTTGTCCACAGCCCCCAGAGTACGGAGTCGAGCTCCTCTACCCAGTGCATGTCAGATTGCGTAAGTGACCGCACTAGTCTGGGTTTGATGCCGCTCATTATGAGACCATTTGCTCGTTCCACTTGACCGTTGGTTTGAGGATGATAGACTGAAGCGTAATCGAGCTTAATGCCCATATTTTTGCACCATGATTTAACCTCGTCGGCCGTAAAATTCGTGCCGTTATCGGTGATGATGCTGTGGGGGACACCGTAACGGTGTACTACCCCGGATATAAAGTCTATCACTGGTCCGGACTCTGCCGTTTTAACTGGCTTGCCTCTATCCATTTGGTGAATTTATCCACCATGACCAATAGGTATCTTTGCTTGTGGGTTCCCCCTTTAAGTGGTCCAACCATGTCAAGCCCCCAGACCGCGAACGGCCAGGTAATGGGTATAGTTTTGAGGGCGGTGGGTGGCATATGGCTCTGATTAGCAAAGAGCTGACAGCCGACGCATCTTTGGACTAAGGCCTGAGCATCTGCCCGGGCGGTTGGCCAATAAAATCCTGTGCGGAATGCCTTTCCTACAATAGCCCGGGCTGCAGCGTGGTGTCCGCCTAGTCCGGCGTGAATTTCAGCCAGGAGGTCTCGCCCTTCCTCTTCGGAGATACACCTTTGAATGACTCCGGTTGTGTTTTTCTTATAAAGTTCTCCCTCGTGGACCTTGTAGGCTTTAGATCGCCGAACTATGCAGCGGGCCTCATTTTGGTCTTTGGGAAGTTCCTGCCTAAGCAAGTAGGCTAGGAATGGTTCTGTCCACGGGGCGATTACAGCCATTATGTCGTGGGCTGAAGGTGTTATTTCAGCGGTGGAGTGGCCGCTTATGTCCAATTGCTCTGTCTCGGTTGGTCTCGCTGCTTCCGATTTGTTATTTCCGGACTCCTCTTCCCATAGTACGGATGGCTTGAACAGCCGTTCCAGGAAGATGTTTGGAGGGACAGCGTCACGTTTTGCGCCGATGCGTGCCAATACGTCGGCCGCTTGGTTATTATCCCTGGCTACGTGATGGAATTCGAGTCCATCGAACCGAGCTGACATTTTTAGGACAGCGTTGCGATATGCTGCGATTTTCGGATCCTTGGCGTCAAAGTCTCCAATTATTTGGGATATTGCGAGGTTTGAATCCCCGCGCACCTCTAGGCGCTGGATGCCCATGGAGATTGCCATCCGGAGACCATGTAAAAGGGCCTCGTATTCGGCTGCGTTGTTGGGGTCCGTGTACATTATTTGAAGTACGTATCGGACTGTGTCCCCGGTCGGGGACGTCAATACGATGCCAGCCCCTAGTCCGGCCAACATTTTAGAGCCGTCGAAGTGCATAATCCAATTGGAGTATGCGCCATACTCTTTAGGGAGTTCGGCTTCGGTCCTTTCAGCGACAAAGTCAGCCAAAACTTGTGACTTTATAGCTCGCCGAGGTTTGTAAGTTATATCGAATGCTAAGAGCTCAATGGCCCATTTTCCAATCCTGCCCGTTCCTTCGCGGTTGTTTATAATGTCGTTGAGTGGTACTTCAGAGGCCACTATTATCGAACACTCTTGAAAGTAGTGTCGGAGCTTCCGGGATGCCATGAACACCGCATACGCTATCTTCTGATAGTGCGGGTAACGGGACTTGCAGGGGGTTAACACAGTGGATACATAGTACACTGGTTTTTGAAGAGGGAATTTATGCCCTTCTGTCTCTCGTTCGACGACGAGTACCACGCTTACAACTTGATGTGTTGCTGTGATGTATAACAACATTGGTTCGCCCAGGTTGGGCGCAGCCAGGACCGGATTCGTTGCCAATATGGCCTTTATTTCTTCGAGTCCGGTGGTGGCAGCATCCGTCCACTCGAAGTGTTCGGTGTGCCTGAGGAGGCGATAGAGGGGCAATGCCTTTTCTCCTAAGCGGGAGATAAAGCGGCTGAGAGCCGCCACGCATCCAGTCAATTTCTGGATCTGTTTGAGGTTTTTTGGAATATCCAGCTGTGATAGAGCTCGGATCTTGGCCGGATTTGCTTCAATTCCTCTACCGGATACAATGAAGCCCAAGAGCTTTCCGGCTGGTACGCCGAAAACGCATTTTTCCAGATTCAGCTTAATATCATATGCTCGGAGGTTGTCAAATGTGACCCTCAAGTCGTCCACTAGAGTTTCGACGTGTTTAGTTATGACGACTACGTCGTCTACGTATGCCTCTACTGTTTTGCCGATCTAGGTAGCCAAACATGTCTGAATCATGCGCTGATATGTTGCGCCGGTGTTTTTAAGTCCGAAGGGCATCGTGTTGAAGCAGAATGGTCCATATGGAGTAATGAATGCCGTTGCGGCTTGATCTGCTTCTGCCATCTTGATTTGATGATAGCCGGAGTATGCGTCCAGGAAGCACAATGAATCGTGCCCTGCAGTGGCATCGATGATTTGGTCGATGAGGGGGAGGGGGAAGGGATCCTTTGGGCAGGCCTTATTTAGGTCTTTGAAATCGACACATAGGCGCCAGGATTTGTCCTTCTTTCGTACCATTACCAGGTTTGCTAGCCAATCCGGATGTTTGATGTCTCTAATGAATCCGGCTTCCAATAGTTTGGCTAGCTCCTCTCCCATTGCCTGTCTTTTGGGTTCGGAAAATCGTCGAAGGGCCTGTTTGACTGGCTTGAATCCTTTTAGGATGTTTAGGCTGTGTTCTGCCAATCTGCGTGGGATTCCGGGCATATCCGAGGGGTGCCAGGCGAAAATGTTCCAATTTTCCTGAAGGAATTCTCGCAGTGCGGCATCTACATCAGGGTTCAATTGTGCCCCGATGGAGGCCGTCTTTGTCGGGTCCGTTGGGTGGACCTGGAATTTTACTATTTCTTCTGCTGGTTTAAAGGAGGTGGACTTGGATCTCTTATCGAGTATCACATCGTCCCTATTCACCGTAGAGCGCAGCGTGGTGAGTTCCTCTGCCGCTAAGGCTTCGGATAGTGCCTCCAGGGCTAATGCGGTCGTCTTGTTTTCTGCGCGGAGTGCTATGTCTGGATCACTAACGAGAGTGATTATTCCGCCGGGCCCAGGCATTTTGAGCTTCATGTACCCGTAATGGGGTACGGCTTGGAATATTGTGAATGCCTCTCGTCCTAATATAGCGTGATATCCGCTATTGAACGGGGCCACCTGGAACGTGACTTCTTCGGATCTGTAATTGTCCGGCAAGCCGAATACCACATCGAGTGTGATTTTTCCTGTGCAGCGCACTTCCCGGCTAGGGATTATTCCTCTGAAGGTTGTGCTGCTTTGCTCAATGCGGCTCCAGTCTATTTCCATTTTTTGAAGGGTTTCCTCATAGATGAGGTTTAATCCGCTGCCGCCATCCATGAGTACCTTGGTAAGTCGAAAGCCGTCCACTATTGGACTGAGGACAAATGCGGCTGGTGCTCGGGCTGTTCGGAATTTAGGTTCGTCGCTGGCGTTGAAGGTGATGGCCGCATCGCTCCAAGGATTTGCTATGGCTACTTGGTAGACTTCGGCGAGGCTGCGGATTGTTTGTTTCTGCATATTGTTTGATGCGAAAGTCTCGAAGACTGTTGATACCGTACCGGTATTGTTGGTGTGGTTTCCCGGGGCTAGAAGCTCCTCGCCACTTTTGGCCACCTGCTGTAATATCCAACATGCGCGAAGGCTATGTGTTGGGGTGGCGCCCTTGGTACCGTGAATTGTACATGGTTTACTGAGCCATCCCTCCAGTACGGTTCCGTTCCCTTTAAGGGGCTTCTGTTTTTTGATTTTTGTGTCCGGTGCATGAGTATAATGCACCCTTTTGTTGCGGACTAGGGTTGTATTCGGGGCCGGATTGTCCCAAAATTTATTTTCGGTTTTCCGGATACTCTCCATCGCACAGTACTTTCGTACTATGGACGCCAGGTCGGCAAAGCGTGTAATTTCACGATGGCTGACGGCGTTCAAGATACCCTCGTCCGTGCAATTATTGCAGAAAATTGAGATTGCGTTTTCCTCTCGGCAGTCCTTTATCCTGTCCATAACCAGGAGGAATCTGGCCCAGTAGTGATGTACTGTTTCAGCGGGCTCTTGCCGGATTAGAGATAGATCGCATATGTCTGGGCGATTGGGCGGAATTAAGTCCTAAACCCCACCCATCTCAGGGCTCAAGGGCCGAGAAGTTTCCGAACTTGGAAGCTTGGAAAGTGGAACGTTGTCCAGCGAGTCCGGTCCGATGCCTGACTTTATGTGCAGCGCTTGATCGAAATCCGCTCCTCCGCGGGAATCCGGCATGGAGGGTTCGGTAGCCCGGACACGACTAGTTTTCAATATGGGAGAAGGATCGTCGCGATGTTCCTCTACCACCGTGACGTGGTGGGTAACCTGGGGAGAGTTTATCTCTCTCAGATCGGTTTTAAGCCCGATCTGATTGTAGTCAGTAGCGACTCCCAGGGCGGCGATCCGATCCAAGAGTTCGTTTACAGACGAGAGCTCTGCTGGATCTAGCTGCTCGGCGAATTCCGAGTTGACGTGAAGATTGCTCTCGATGAACTGAGAGGTCATCGTTGAAGCGGTGGCCGGACAGGCCGTCATAAGAAAACCTCCTAGCCGGATAGTTTGGCCGGCGGCCAGGGCTCCATTGGCGAAGATACCGTCCTTGAAGACGGGAAGAGGCATCCTTCCTATCGGTGACGGCACAGAGGAACTCTCAATGAAAGCACCGATGTCGGTGTCAAAACCGGCGGATCTCGGTAAGGGGTCCCGAACTATGCGTCTAGGCGGATGGTAATAGGAGACAAGGGACACGATGTTTTACCGAGGTTCGGGCCCTCTTGATGGAGGTAAAACCCTACGTCCTGCTTGATTGATATTGATATTGTGGATGTTTACAAGAGTGGATCTACCACGAGATCAAGGAGGCTAAACCCTAGAATCTAGCCTATGGTATGATTGTAAGGTTGATGATGTTCTGTCCTATGGACTAAAGCCATCCGGTTTATATAGACACCGGAGAGGGCTAGGGTTACATAGAGTCGGTTACGATGGTAGGAGATCTACATATCCGTATCACCAAGGAAAGTCCCATCCGGACACGGGACGAAGTCTTCAATCTTGTATCTTCATAGTCTTGGAGTCCGGTCGATGATGATAGTCCGGCCGATGATAGTTCGGCCGATGGTGGTAATCCGGCTATCCGGACACCCCCTAGTCTAGGACTCCCTCAGTGGTGCTTAAATTTAGGGAATGCACAAGCATTTTAGCTGGTCAGTACACTGCATGGTTTAGTTCAGCATTCCAGCTGAGACCACAATTATAATTGGTTATTCTGGAATGAGAGAACCTAACCCTGGATGGTGGCAACAAGAAAAAACCAGAGTAAACTCCAAGAAATTTAAGCCTGCCGGGAGGCCCTTTGCTCAGAGAAGCCTTGCTTGTTTTTTCCTGATTTGTAAACCTTCTCACAACTTTGTCTTTTGTTGTGAACTAGTATATGTTTGTTATGTTCTATGAATCATTGAGATGTATAAAATTGCTTAACTTATGCTTTTCAAGATTTTTATGAAGACGAGTTTAATTGTGAGTGTTCCACATGAGCGCTGGACTAGCGTGTGAACGTTTGGCATTTATTACATTGTGGCCTCAATTAACTGCATGAACCACTGTAACAAGATACATAGTAGTTGCTTGTATGTCAGACAACACATTGTTGATTGTTAGCTGGTCGATAGCCTAGTGTTGAAGCGAGCTGAGCCAATGTGCCGTGTTTTGCACAACTGCTTACAAGTGGGGTAGCACCAACAGTGTTTACAAGTACTTATGTATACGTCGGTGCACGGTTCTCGAACGAGTGCTCTATTTCATCAAAACACACACTGCTCGTATGATAAACCGTGACAACTTATGTCTTACCATGCCATATTCATGAAAAAACTAGTGAGGACGCATCTGTTTCGGCAACAATTACGATGGTTCTCACATGATTCACGGGCACACAAAAGTAGCACCAGTTCCCATAGACGGATTCAAACAGAGCACTAGCCCCAGAGGGGTCGATAACAGGCAAGGTTCGGATAATTAGACACAATCCAAACTACTATTAAACACTAGCTGGGGCAACTATTTCATACCTCGATCTAATTTGGGCTGGACACAAGACGGACCTTGCCATGAACATCATCGAGGACGTCCCGCAGCAGCTCAATCCTGTGAACCTTCATGAAGACAACCTTGTGGCCTTGCCACTGATAAACTTGTTTGTGGAGGCATGCCACGTCATCTTCCTGCGTAAGCTTGACAAGAACAGTATGCCTCACAAATGAAGGAGTAGCTTTGAACTTGTTGTGCTTCAGTACACCCTGGACAACACGCCTGACAATAGTGAGGATGGAATACAACTCTTCATTGGTATAACCGCAAATGGCTTCCAGGATCCAACAGCCTAAGAACTCTATTTTCCCAGTGCGTATATTCAGGTCGTCCACCTCATAGTGAGTGACATGCACAACCACACAATCCTTGTCTGCATCAGGGCTCTAATTGAAACAGAAACAAATTCCAAATTACTTTTCAGTATAAGAACCACAAGTTATTTAAACCACTATGTATAGCATGGCATCAAAGCTAATAAAATTTTGCATTATTAATCACCACATACTTCCTTTTCTAAAAAAATCACCACATACTTAGATGAAAAACCACAATCGAGATCGGCAAAGAAGGAAATCACCTTGGGCAGCTCGGTGGGGGGGGGGGGGACACATCCTCGAAGGGGGAAAACTGCTACTGCAGTGCCACGGGGGCTGTAACCTCAAACAGGCGTTGACCATCTCAGTAGTGGCCGTGAGCGTCTCTGTGGTCGGCTCGGTGGTTGCCTCCATCTTCTTGGAGCTCTCTGTCTCGTGGGGATCAGCCTCCCACGTCTGCTCCAATATCGGAAGATCTTTGCCTGGTTCTCCTTGGTCCATCATGAAACTGACGAATACTAGGAGACCACTGAAAGGAAAACACAATCCCAATGACCATGAAACAAAAAAGAGTGAGGATCGGTTACTGCTTTGCAAAAGTTCTTTTTTTTTCTCTGAACGAAAATATACCAACATCACAGATCCACTTACCTTCCCTTTGTTGGGAGAGAAGAACAGTGGCAGATGCGAGTGTTGCCTTTCTTGAAGACGGTGAGGGAGAAGGGGATTCAGCGAGGAGTGAAATGATGGTTGCTTCGTCCGTCAAATTTAGACTGCGGGGAGGTGGGGTTTTCTTATACGACGGCTCGTTACTGCCGCGCTACGACCGGGGTGACTCTCTGCCTGCATACTGCCTGCTAATTTGGTGGATGGCATTTGGTCCCCCGCGCGCTGCGTGGCCCGCATGTCGGTGAACAAAAGTATAACGGCATTCAGTACAGGGAGATGTTTCAATGACCTAGGAGGAGCCAGAAGCGGTAGAGTGTCTCCACTGTACTAGTAGTAATTGTTTGTGTGGGTAGCTGTAGAGTGTCTCCACTGTACTAGTAGTAATTGTTTCTCTGGGCCCAAGACAAAACAGCCAATCCACACTAGTAAATAGTAAAATCAATTCAAAAGGCGCTACCCACACCCAGCACACCGCCACCCCTCCCCCACAAAAAAAACCTTGGTGCTCTTCTTCCTCCTCGCTCCCGCCCACCTCACGTCAGCTCGCTCCACTCGTACCCCCAAATTCCTCACCTCACTCCTACAGAAAACCCCAGCTCCCCTTCTTCCTCACTCCTACAAAAAAACCCCAGCTCCCCTTCTTCTTCGCTCGCACTACAACTAGGCTCGTCATTCGTTACTCTGCTCAAATCCGTGAGCGCGACGCGACGCCCTCGAGGAAAGTGGAGTCGGCTGACCCCAGCTCCAAGAAGATGAGGCTCCTGCTAGCGGCGACGCCTGTTGTAGATCCCGCACCCGGCAGCGCGGGGAGAAGCGGCGACCCCGCCCCCACCTGATCCCAGGAACCCGTAGAATCTCGGGTGGACCGCATCAGCGATCTCCCGGACGCCGTCCTTGGGGAGATCATCCCGCTTCTCCCCACCAAGGATTGCTGCCGCACCCAAGTCCTCTCAATTCGGTGGCACCCTCTATGGCGCGCCATGCCCCTTAATCTCAACCGTCGTCAGCTATCTCTCTTCAATGATTTTGAAATCCCCAGAGCCATCATCTCCTCCCACCAGGGCTCCGTTCAAAGCCTCTGCATCCTGTCATGCTACCTGAGCAAGCATACCATGCCCTGCACGGTGGACGCCTGGCTGAAATCCCCTGAATTCACAGAACTACAGTTGCTTGAGTTCTACTATTCCCATGGAAATCACATACCACATACAGAACGCCATGAACTTGTGCCCTCACCACCGATGTCCATCTCGCGGTTTTCCTCCGCTCTCCACACCGCCACCTTTGCGTTGTGCTACCTTCCAGATAATCTGGTACTAAACCTTCAACTCCCATTTCTCAAGAAACTTTCACTTGTGCGGGTTCGTATATCGGAGGCCTCATTGCACAACATCATCCACTCCAGTTGCCCCGCGCTAGAGTGCTTGGTGCTTGTTTTCACAGTTAGAATTGGTTGTCTCCAAATAAAGTCGCCTAACCTTGTAAGAATTGGAATTTCTTTTGATGGAAGGCAACTCATCATCCAAGATGCCCCTTCACTTCAAAGGTTGAGCCTTGATTCTAGTTATTCACTGTTGCAAATAACCGTCCTCTCTGCGCCTAAACTGGAGACCTTGGGTGTAATACATGAACTCTGTGCTCATTTCAATATGGTGTTTGGCTCCATAGTTCTTCAGGTACTTTATATTATCATCTACACTTGTAACCATATGCTGCATGTTAAATTTCTGCGCATAATTTATATATCATCTTGGAGTACACATGTTAGAATCGGTTGTCTCCAAATTATGCTCAATGAAGAGTTTCTCCATGGATGGCCTATCAATGGTGCTGGATTCTGTCAAGATCTTATATATCCAAATGAATAGTTTTGATCTGAACAAGATTATTGGCTTGCTGCAATGCTTTCCATGTCTGGAGAAGTTGTATATAAAGGTGATAATTTCACGCACATTGGAAGCCCGCATATAGTGTACTAGAATTAACCGTTCAGTTGTTTCTCTTTTGACACTCTTCTTTTAGACCTTAACTATTTTCAATTTTCATGTCTATTTAGGCAACAGGACGGGGTAAGAAAGTTATAACCAATCGGTGGATTCGTAAGCATCGGGATTTTCTCACTTCTCATGAGATTCGATTGAAGACAATAACGCTAGAACGATATGTAGCCAACCGTGTAAACACAAGATTTGTCACATTCTTCCTGCTGAATGCGAGGTTACTATTGTCCATCAGGCTTAAGTTTATCAACAGCATGGTTTTGACGGATGGGTATGTCAATAGCAAAAAAAGGAGTTTCAGGTGGGCAAAAGAGCTTCTGAACGTGCCAGGCTTCTATTTACAACATATTGTGGTCATAATCCAGTAAATTTTACGATCCAGGATGTTCATTCTATGGACCTGACCGATCCATTTGACTGTGACTGCCGAAAACAGTGCTGGAGTTAGATGTTGTTGCCCTTTTCAATCTGGGTTTTTTTGTAAACCTGATGAACAATCAACCCTCGTGCTTTTGTACAGTTTGTAAGCTGGAGTTAGATGTTCCTGCCCTTTTCAACTCGGCTGTGACTGTCATATTTTCTTTGAAACAAGGCAAATGGCTTGCCATTCGTTTAATTTAGAGTGAAATATTGTAACAAATCACAACCAAGGGAAATAACATCACTCACGCCGGCTGCTTGAGCTCACTGTGCATTACAGAAGCCAAGTGACTAGCCCCCACCACCCCCACCAGTCAACCCTCGTATTTCCCCTAAGCCTGCGACTGGACCAGCGCATCTTCAACGGCTCCTATTCGTTCAGTCCGACGCCTCATCGTCGTCCTCCACCTTGCGACCTTGGTTAGCTCGCCATGCACGGTGCGCCGCCCTCTTGCGTTGTCAACATCGTCAACAACCGAGAGGAACAAGGAGATGACTGTATGTGGAGAGGATGACAGTAGGGACCCACCAGCGTCATGGCAGTACGCAAGCAAGTGCCTCTATAGTAGAAGCCAAAAAATATGGTTCCTCCTAATGGTTGGACATCTGGGGCTCACGCCATCGTCAACGTAGTCAATAAACGAGAGAATTACACTACGAGCGGCTGACACTAGGGACCCAGCAAGTCGTGCAGTTTTTTTAAGGAACAAGCAGTTTTTTTGAGACAATGAGGAACAACTAGTTTTTATTTATACTAGTTTTAGCGACAGATCAGGGTAACAACGGGGCTGTGCGGGGGCTGTGGCCCATCTAGCCAAGGATTTATTTATGTTTACCACATCATGAGCCCAGTTGTGTTTTTTTCTTGCTGACAATGGCTAGCCCAGTTCTATTTTTTAAAAGAAATACCCAAACAAGGCCTACTTGCTTTATCGGCCCTGCTAGGCTGCAAATGTTTCAAGACGAGGAGAGTTTCATTCGGTTTGCCCAGAAATGGCCTATACATTTTTACAATACATCAAACCGGGAATTAGTTTCATTTTTTTTCATTACAAGATCTTAAATTCCATTGATTTTTATGCGTGGTCAATTATTTTGATTTTATATTTATATAAATTATTTTTCAAAATAGTTTGAATGTGAATCGATATTTCTGGATTAAAAATAGTTGACCGCACCGAAATATGCAAAATTTCGTATACTTTTTAATCGTGGCCACAATATGGGGTGTAATGCTAACAAAAGGAAGATGGGCTCCAAAAAAATCTCAAGAATTAGCAAATGGGCTGTATTATATGAAATAATGGCAGATGGGCTGTATGTTGTTTTCCACAGATTTGAGGCTGACTTGTGCGCCTACTACAGGTTGGCGCGTATGCTTTCATAAAAAAAGGTTGACGCACACACAACGCCCTGTCATCTTAGTCAACACACGAGAGAAGTGACTATTGGATATTCATCCAACGGCTGTCGTGCTTCTTCAATTTCTGCTCTTCATGCTCCAGCCGCTCAAACAAGCGCTGGCGGGACTGCCTGCTCCCTCCTCCCGCGGCCGGCTATGCTGCCGCGCAGGCCTCACGGCCCCACCGTACTCCCAGCGCTAGCCTAGCTATCCCTCTACTCACCACACATGCTGTTATTCTCCGGCGACGGCAGACAAACCAGTAAATCCTCATATTCCTCCGTGTGGGAAACAACTGCCAAGTATTCCCTGGCTCCGTGTCGTTCCCTTCCTAGGCCTCGCTGTCGTCCACCACCCTGGTGCTCTCGGCGCGACCTGGTCAACATGGTCAATGAACGACATCCATCGGAAGTGGACTGTACGTGGAGAGGCTGACAGTTGGGTCCACGGCCACACGCAAGGAAATGCCTCCTTATTATGCGCAAAATAATGATTCCTCCACCTGACAGCTAGGACCCACAGGACGGGCCTCTGTATTTCGAGAAAAAAACATTCCCCCCACTGACAGGTCGGACCCACCAGCTATATCTTCGCACGCAAGGAAGTGCCTCCTTATTACGCACAAAAAAATGAATACCCTGCTAGCCTGGGACCCACCATATTGTTGGGCTGACTTGTGGGCCTACTAAGTTGACTGGGACGGAGGGCTTTGTCAACTTAGTCAATAGTCTAGTGACTGTATGATGTCCATCCAATGGCCATACGGCTTCTTCAACCTCTGGTCTTCTTGCTCCAGCCACCCAAAGCAGCGCCGGTCGTGCCGCCTGCTCCTGCCTCCCGTGGCCGGCTGTGCTACCGCCTGCTCCTGCCTCCCGTGGCCCAGCTCTGCGTCGTCCCCTTCCTAGGCCTCGCCGTCGTCCACCGCCGTGGTACTCTCGGCGCGGCGTGGTAAATGTGGTCAATGACCGACTTCCATCAGAAGAGTACTGTACATGGAAAGGCTGACAGCTGGGTCCACGGCAGCCGCAAGGAAGTGCCTCCTTATTACACGGAAAATAATTATTCCTCCACCTGACAGCGGGGACCCACTGGACGGGCCACCAGTATTTTGCGAAATAAATGATTTCCCCCTGACTGCTAGGACCCACTGGACGGGCCACCGTATTTCGCGAAAAAAACATTCCCCCCGCTGTTAGCTTGGACCCACCGGAAGTGCCTCCTTATTACACAAAAAAAAATGAATACTCCCCCGGCTAGCTGGGACCCACCTTGGTGGGAGGCTGTCTTGTGGGCCTACTAAGTTGACGAGGCCGAAGGGCTTTGTCAACTTAGTCAATATGGACGATTCTAGCTCCAGTGACTGTATGATGTCCATCCAACGGCCGTAGTGCTTCTTCAACCTCTGGTCTTCTTGCTCCAGCCGCCTAAAGCAGCGCCGGTCGTGCCGCGTGCTCCTGCCTCCCGTGGCCAGCTGTGATGCCGCGGAGGCCTCACCGCCCCCTACTATTCCCACTGTTGGCCAGACCATCCCTCTACTCACTCACACCCCCTGTTATTCTGCGGTGACGGAAGCCTCACAACGCAGCCGAACCAGTGAACCCTCATACTCCTCTACATGTGGGCATACACTGCCGCGTCTTCCCCGTCTCCGTCTCGTCCCCTTCCTAGGCCTCGCCGTCGTCCACCGTCCTGGTGCTCTCGGCGCGGCGTGGACAACATGGTCAAGGAAAGACTTCCATCAGAAGAGTACTATACATTGATAGGCTGACAGCTGGGTCCACGGCAGCCGCAAGGAATTGGCTCCTTATTACGCGCAAAGTAATTATTCCTCCACCTAACAGCAGGGACCCACCAGACGGGCAATTGTATTTTGCGGAAAAACCATTTCCCCCCTGACTGCTGGGACCCACTAGATACATCTTCACACACAAGGAAGTGCGTTCGTGCAAAAAAAATGATTCACCCCCCTGACTGCTGGGACCCACCAGCTACATCTTCGCACGCAAGGAAGTTCCTGATAGTCGGGACCCACCTGGTCGAAGCGTACATAGCATTGTCATTTTGGTCGCGAACATGTACATACATACTGGTCGATGTAGAGGCGCGCACGTAGCATGTACACGTACGTACAGCGGCCAGTGTGCAAGAATGAAAATACGGCCACGTATGTACATATGGGAGGGGTCTCGAATGCCTACTCACAAATATGTACGGCCAGGGCTCGTGTACATGGTTGGGTCAGAACGGAGAAACTGCGTCATCGTCGTGTTCATGGGGAGGCAACGGAATGCGTCGTGTTCATCGGGAGGCAACGGAACGCGTGGGAGCCAACCGGCTTGGATGGAACAACCGATGGAAATGAGGCTTGGCGTACCGCAGAATGAAGGAAATGGCCTTGTGTTCGACCGACCACGTTCGAAACGGGATCCTGTTCATCGGGGGGGGGGGGGGGGTGGGGGTCTGGCGTAACGCAAAACGGAGGAAACGGACTTGTGTTGGAGCGCTACGGTCGAAATGGGGGTCCTGTTCATCGGGAGGGGTGTGTCGTACCGCAAAACGGGACTCCATGGGATACTATTCATCTCCACCGTCGACCTCCTCCAGCCTCCACCTGCGACTGTTCATCCATGGGCTCCTGTTCATCCAGCCTCCACCGCGCGCTACTCCACCGGCTACTATTCAACCAGCCCGCTCCACGGGCTCCTGTTCAACCACCCCTCCACGGGATACTGTTCAACCACCCTTCCACCATCTCCTGTTCATCCATCCCTCCATGGGGTCATCCTGTTCATCCATCCCTCCACGGGGTCGTGTTCATCCATCCCCAACCTGCTCGATTGATCGGGGTCCTGTTCATCCAAAGGTAACACCACGGGGTCCTGTTCATCCACCCCCACCGGGAACTGTTCATCCAAACCCCCCCAACAATGCTCAATGTTCATCCAGAGGCAGCGTCGATCGGCTTCTGTTAGCATTAGTAGCAAAGGAATCGCTCGACCCGGTTCAGTTAACAACCATCGATCGATCGCTCGGGTTTAGTAACGCGTAACCTGCAGTGCAATCACTCGGGTTCAGTAGGCAAATGCCTCGCAAGGGTTCAGTTAGAGCCCAACGCCTCGCACCCACGTGCGTGCGTGTACGAGAGAAACGCTCAAACCTCCATGCATCGCTCGGCCCCGACCACCCACCATAACCGGGAACACCCCTCGCTTCTACCATGGTTTTTTCGGTCATGGATGGCCCAAAGAATGTCATGCAGCTGCGTCTCCGCCTCGCACAGGACGAAAAAGCCCATTTTCTGTCATGATTTTTTGTCATAGAAATAGGAGCCCACCACATCTATGATGATACAGGGTTTTTTCACAATTATCGTCATAGAAGTGTCATAAGTATGACATAATTTTTTTTCGTTCTGCCCAAAATGTCACGGATGTGTTTGTTTTTTGTAGTGGGACCCGAGCACAAGCGTCGTGCCGACGTGAGTAGCCATGCAGTGAGGCGAGCGAGGGACAAGCCAGCAAATACAGGGAGACCGCGAGGCGGTTAAGACTCGGGGCCACAGAGTGACAATCATAGGTAAACTCATAGAAGATGGTTAGACAATCCTGGTGAATGTAAAATGATACACGCCGCAGGGACGGAAACACGCGGCCTGGGGATGATGGAGCCCAAGGGGCGCCCCAAAACTGAACGAACTAGAGAGATGCCACCTGACCTGAAGAGGTGTTGGGGTAGCGGAAGACGCGCACTGCCGGAGCCGTTCCTCATGAGCCACCCTAGCGCTGAGCCTCGGGAGGCCCAGAGGGCTTGGGAGGCTCCTGGGGGTGCTCCTCCATCTCCGCCAGGATCGCCCGGTGCCTAGCCTCGCGAGCTGCCTGGACGCCCCTTGTGCAATGCTAGAACACCACGGCCGCGTCTGGGAGGCCGAAAGGCATGCAGACATAGTTGTGGGGTGGACCCTCGCATCGGCCGACACGAGACGACCAGAAGAGCTATCGGGATGCGGCTCTGTTGAGCCCGGGGAGGTCGATGCAAACACGAAACTCCTTACCCCCGCCAGGGCAGTGAGCCGTGCCTCGCGGTAGGTGGCGATTGCCTTGCAGAACCCTTGCCTCTTGAATCTCCTCGATTGCCTTGCCGATGAACTCTTGAACGCCTGCACTACAAAAAAATACACTTCCGTGATGATACGTGTTTGTCATAATAGGCCACGTTTTCTGTCATGCATGTACATCCATGACGATTTTATGACAGAATCAAGATAGTCATACCTGTGCTGTCGTAGAAGTGTTCCATGACATTACCAAAATTATCATCATGGAAGTGTCCACTTCCATGACGATAAATCACGCCTCACAGAAGTGCTTTCGTCAAGTGTTACCGACATGTGGCATCCACAGTAACGGAACGCCGTTAAGCTATCGGGTCGGGTTTTGGATCTGATAACCCGTTAACAGCCTGAACAAATGGGAAATTTCCACGTGTAAAATTCTCATTGGCCGCGGAACCACGCGTCAGCTCCGCATTGGCACAGGTGTCAGTCATCAAAGTCGAGATTGGCCTATGATACGTTGACACGTTGACGAGCCCAAAAGTGGCCCATAAAGTTTAAATGGGCCAGCCCAACTGAAGGCCCATAAGATTTAGTGGACCATAATGGACCGGCCTAGCTAATGGCCCCCAAGATTTTGCAGACCATTATGGGCCGGCCCAGCTAAAGGCCCACAAGATTTAGTGGACCGCAATGGGCCCGCCCAGCTAAAGGCCCACAAGATTTTGCAGACCATAATGGGCCGGCCCAGCTAAAGGCCCAACATTCTCTGTTAAGGCCCGTATGACTATTATCAAATCGGCCCGTCAATGGCATGTCCTAAACTTGTCATCATCGCGGCCCATTGTCACTTCTGGCCCGTTAATAGTCTACTAAGTATTTGGGCCGAATAACGGCCCAGTGTATTTCCGGCCTGTTAAAGGTCCTGCTTCATCTGGGCCCATTTACAGGCCATTGAAACTTTCGGCCCATAAACGACCGTGAAGGATTTGGGTCCTATTCAGCCATGTCTGACATTCGGCCTGTTAGAGGCCCACTATAGATTCGGTCCACTTGCGGCCTGTTGTGGTTTTCGGCCTATTAACGTCGGCCGAAAACCATGGGCCATATGTGGCCCAACGTCACATCGGGCCCATTAACGGCCCATATAAAAAAACCGATAATCTAGCCCGACCGAACTTTCGGCCTATTTACGACCCGTCCGAATTTCGGCCTATCAAAGATCCGCATTGTAAATGGGCCACCATTTCGGCCTGCTAAGTCCAGTGGGTTATTTGGCACAATTAGGGCCCAATCTCACTTTTGGTCTATTAGACGCCCATGTTTTTTATGGGCTCGAGATATTTACACCTGTAAACGGCATATTGTTACTGAGGGCCCAAATTAGGTTTAGGCCTGTTAAAGGCCCACTATGGGCACCGGCCTACCAGAAAAATATGAAAGCTTATGCTGATTTAGTGTCGGGGGTTGGGTGCGAGATATGCCAAGGGATGGCTTATCATGGTGGGGGCGAGTAGAATATCGCCGGTGCCTGGAAACGGGATGAGGCGAAGACATGCACGCCGGCGGATCTTACCCAGCTTCAGGGCTCTCCGTGGAGATAACACCCCTACTGCTGCTCTGCGGGGTCTCCGCATGATCACTATGGCAAAGTGAGTACAAGTTGCTCCTTGAGCTGTTTCCTGGAGGTAGGAGAAGGCAAGGCTAGCTCCCTCCTTTCTATATGGTCTGGTCTAGTGCTAAAGAAGCGATCCCCCTTGCATGGGTGCCCTGGGGGCTTATATAGGCCCGCCCCTCAGGGATACAATGGTAATCCGGCTGGGTGCGGGTCCCAGCCGTCTATCTCTCAGGCTGCCGTCTTCTCCGCCGACTGCTGGGCCCTGCCGACAGGCCCGGTACTGTAGCCATGCTTCTAATGACGCTGGCTTGGTCATGGGGTCCTAGCAACAGTGCCGCTACCTGACGGACGATCACCGTTGCCATTCCCCATCTTGTCTGGTTAATGGCGTGCGGGGCCCGTGGGAGGGGCCGGCCGAATCCCGGGGGCCGACTCCCAACGGGTCATGCTTGTGGCGCTCTTGCCGTGTTCTGTACCCCTGCTGATGGGTGGGACCCGCTGTCTCTGGGCCGTACAGACAGGCCGTCGTGGGCATAGTGCGCTGCCCACGGGGGTTGAGGTCAGGGCAGGCATGGCAACAGTGTCGCGTCAGATGGAGATCTCCATCGATACGGCGCACTATGGCCATGCCAGCCCTTCGTAAGCGGGGCAGGGATGGGCCACGTGGTGACCGTACCCCATCCCGTCCATCGTGGCGAAGGCAGGAGGTGGTCGGAGTCACGGGCCGACTCCCCATAGCCGGCTTCTCTGGAAGCCGCCAGTTAGGAGTCGGCTTATCTCGAAGTCGTCCCTGGGACTCGGCCGTGAGGGGCAGTCGGCGGCCTTTCCGCCGACTCCCTGGAGGCGTCTCTTTATCGTGGGCTCTTGAGGGGCGTAGCCCGCCCCGATGTGTTGAATGGTTCAGGGGCTCGGGTTAGCCTACCTGTGGCCAAGTACTCCGATAGTAGTCCCCGAAGCTGGGGAGGCGCCGAGGGTGACGTGTCGAGGAGCCTCAACAGTTTCATCCTTCTGGTGGTGGAATCTAGACTTTGCTTGCCGTCTTCCTCTAGGCCGACTAGCTAGAGCCGGACTTGCAGAAGGCCGTCTTGCCCCTTAAAGAGATTTAAGGTAGCAGCGGGATCCAGGCAGCGTTCTTGATAAGCTTCCAGGCAGTCGCCCGTTGCAGACCCGTCGCATGGCGCCACGCGGCGGGGTCAGTCTGCCAACCCACGCGCGCGACGGGGCAGGCCGTCAGGCGGGGCCCGCCACTACCGCGCCTCGGCACGCGAACAGATTTGTTGCGGCCGGGCGGACGGTTGGGGTTCCCACGTCGTAACTGCGCGCAGTTACTTCGTGTGGTAAATCGGGGGGGGGGGGGGGGCGTGCGGTCCTGGGCACAGTTAATCCCACATCCGTCATCGGCTTCTCAGCCCACGATCCTATAAGTAGGCGGGAGGAGGGGGGCGGCGGAGCATGCGCGCCCATCTCCCCTACTCCCTTCACTTTTTCTTGCTTCTTCTTCCTCTCGCCGCCGCCGCGCCGAACCACGCCATGCCTGCAGCGATGAGCTCTTCCTCCGCCGCTGCACCTCCTGCCGTGCGCTCCGGTGTGTGGGACGGCTCCGAGGTGGACGACGACCACATTGAGTTCCTTTGTAGGATGCGTCGCCTCCCCGGCGAGAACCTACTGCGAGCCCGCGCCGCGCCAGCGAGGGAAATATCGCCGGCACCGGAGGCGGGCGAGTGGGTCGTATTCCGCTCGCACCTCATGCGCGGCCTAGGGCTGCCGGCGAACGGTTTCTTCCGCTCCTTCTTGGAGTTCCACGGGCTCCAGTCGCACCACCTCACTCCGAACACGGTGGTGCTGCTGGCTGCCTTCGCCACCTTGTGTGAAGGCTTCCTCGGTGTTCTCCCCACCATCGAGCTGTGGGGGAGTTCTTTCAGTCCAAGCTCAGTTGGTCAATCTGCCGCCTTACGAAGCCGGCGCACAGGCTGGTCCCACCGGGTCAAGACACTGACTCCCGCTGGTGCCACTGCTGTTGCGCTACTCCGAGTGCTTACGCAGCCGGAGGGTCTGACTGGGGCCGACCTGCTGGCCGCCTTCGTGGCGCGCCGAGTCCTCCCACTCCAAGTCCGACCTCATCTGATCTGTCAGATGAGCAGCCACCGAGACCCGTGTCGGATGTGCTCCAAGGACATGCCCCACGCGGAGCTGGCGGACATGGTGAATTACATTGTGAACTGCAATCTCGCGGCGGATTGGCAGTTCGGCAAGGAGCCGTACTCACGCGCCAACCCCCCGCCTGCCGTAAGTCGTCTCTCTTCTTCTTCTGTCTTCTTTTGCAGCCGAATCCGACTTCTGATCTTTTTGGTTTTCTTCAAGCCAGAACCCCCTCATCCAGCCTTCAGCCGGCACCACGGGCCCGACCCGTCAGTTCGTCTCCGACCGGGCGGAGAACGACGTCGATGACCCTGACTTAGGGGCGGCAGCGATGGAGGCCGACGCCGAAGGAGGAGGAGGAGGAGGAGGCTTTAGGCCCTCGGCCACCTTTGCCGACTGGCCTGATGATGACGCCGAGGGGGAAGTTGCCCCACGCCATGAACCAAAGGTCGGCCAGCCGGGCGCGAGTTCCTCTGCCGGCTTGGACGGTCAAGGCGGCGCAAAGAGGCACCGGGCCTGGCCGAGCTTGCTTGGCGGCCGGTCGAAGAAGTTCAAGGGGGCGCCGCCGCGACCAAGCGGGAAGAGGCGGTCGCGAAAGCCAACCGCTTCCGTAAGGAAGTGAAAAAGCCGCCACTGGTCTCTGCGTAAGTGCTTCCGCCTTTTGTCTTGTTTTCTACTGGTGAATTTTGTCCAAAGCTTTTACATGACTTCCTCGCTTCAGGGCTCCCCTTACCTTTGAGAGGGTCGCCGCCGCCTCCGTCATGGGGTCGGCAGAGACGTCCACTGCTACTTGGCGGATTGACCCCGCCACCGACCTCCGGGAGGCGACGGAGTGGAACGCGCGGGAGAAGTGCGATGAGGATGAAGCCGCCCGCCTGGAGAAGGTGGAGGCCGAGAAGGCGGCGGCCTCCGCTCAGAGGAAGCTGGATGAGGCCGAAGCCGCCGTCGCGGCAAGGCGGCGAGCTGAGGAGGCAGCGCACCGCCAATCAGCGTTGCTCGTCATCCTGCTGAACTCCGCGCAGCCGCCCCCGGAGTTCACGGGGCAGACTGGGGAAGCTGGCGGCGAGAACCCCATCATGGAGAAGGAAAGCAGCAAGGCGTCCATGTCGGACACGGCCGTGCCGTCACCGCCGCCTCTGCCGCCATCTGGGAGCGCGCAAGGTAAACAGCCGGCAAGCCCGCCGGTGCTGCCGACTGAGGACGAGTCCGTGGCGAAGCTGCTCCTTCAAGTCACCTCGCCAGCGCGCCGCCGCCTTGAGAAGGCGATTTTGGCACCACGCCCCTTGGAGACCGGCGCCGCCAGCTCGTCTATCCCAGACGCCGAAGCGACGAGTGCCGCTCCCGTTGGGTGGGTACGAGGAGGCGGCACAGGCCTGCTGAACCAGGCGCTTCTAGACGCTCAGGCGAAGCTGCGAGCCGAGGGTGACGCCCTCTAGAACTGCACCAAGGCGCATCTGGCATCGCGAGCAGCCGTCCGGGTATGCTTTCTTTTCTGACTTTGTTTTTCCTTGTTCTTCTCTGTGGGGGCGCGCCAGCGCACCCACTGGGTGTAGTCCCCGAGTTTCGGGCCGGCTGCTGAGCAGGCGGCTTGGAACTCCATCTGGCGAGTTCAAAATATTTAAATTTTTCTAAAATTCTTATCACAGGAGTATCACAACCTCCGCATCACTGCCTTCAACCGCAATGTTGAGGAGCTGGGCAACCGGACTGCCGACTTGTCGGAGAGCCGGAGTGAGTCCTCCTTCTTCTTCACGGGGGCGCGCTAGCGCACCCGCAGGCTGTAGTCCCCGAAATTCGGGCTGACTGCTGAGCAGTCGGGCTGGATCTTCCCGGCTACCTTCTTTGTTGACGACTTAACATCTTTTTCCTTTTTATTCTGCATAGGCCAATGCCACTCTTCAGCAGCAGCTGGGCGAGGCCAACACCACCCTGAATGCCAAGGGGGAGGAGTGCAGCAAGCTCACCGCAGAGCGTGACCTGCTGGCTGCGCAGCTGGCGGAGCAAAGGGAGCGGCTCAAGAAGGCGCAGGACGAAGCAGAGAAGAAAGAGATAGCTCTCCTGGCCGAGTTCGAAAGCGAGCGCTCCTCCTGGACCGACAAGGAGGCACTGCTGACCTTTGGCTTCCATGAGATTGAGGACATCATCGACGGTGAGTTTCTTTACTTTCTTTCTTTCTTTGAGCTGCTGACTATGGGTCGGGCTGACTCCTGATTTTTTGACTTGCTTCTTTTTTCGTCTTGGCAGACTTCTTCCCTGGCCACTCGCAGGCGGTCACTCAGGCCATCGAGGCTGATCGCGAGGCGTAGAGGGCAAATGGTGTGGAGATCGCTGCCAACGCCCCCTGGACCCTCTATGAGCAGCTTCTGAGCATCGAGGCTCGTCTGCGGCCGGCCCATCGGATGTTGCACCGGCTTCAACTTGTCGGCGCCCAGGCAGTTGCTGCCTTGTGGCCAGACATGCCAGTTCTGCGCACTCTTAGTCGGACTGCCGACTAGCTGGAGGTCGCGGCTGGTCGTCTTGGGGCCTGGAAGGGTTCCTCGGCTCGGGCCGGAGCGCACCAGGCCTTGGAATTCGTGAAGGCGTGGTATCCAGGGCTGGACCTAGACCGGCTGGCCGCGTTCCGGTCAGAGGCCCAGGCGGAGCTGATAGCTGTGGAAGACGCCCTCGTCGCCCATGCATCGGCGATCGCGGACTACGCAGACACCAGGATCTTCGTCCCTGATCGGGCTGAAGACGGCCGAGAGGCGCCGCCGGAGTGGTTCGGGATGAACCCGGATTATGACGAGGACTCAGCGGAGGTGATTGGTTCCAGCGCCGAGGAGGAAGGCGAGGCGGAGGACGGAGGTGAGACGGAGGCGCCAGAAGACGGAGCGGGCGACCAGCCTCAGCTCGACCGCGCCTCCAGCAACGAGCCGCGCCCGACCAAGCCGGCTGCCGCCGGAGAGGATCAAGCCGAGACTGTTCGGCTGGCCGTCCCGGTGCCTGACACCGCCGTCTCTTCCAACCCTGCGAACCATCTGCCGCTTCCTAGGCTGCCGTCATGCCTTCATTTTATCTGCTTTAGTAGTCTTTGAAGAACTTGTTAATTCGAACAATTCACCCCGCAGGGTGTATTTTGAACTTCTGCTTGAAGATTCGGCCAAGGACCTATGTTATGTAAATATTTATCCGAATTCTATCTTTCCTTGCTCATTGCTCCTTTGGCTTTTTCCTTTGCCGCCTTCCCTTAGTCGCCGCCTTGCCAGTCAGACAACCTTTCTGCGGACTGCCACTGGATCAAATGCTTGGCTACTTTGGGAAGGCAAGTACTTGGCCATTTTTTAGAGTCTTTTTAACAAGTTGGATAGAAAGCAGCAAGCCGACTACTCAAGAGTCGGCTTTGCTAAGAGAGGCTGGAAGCTGGCTTAAGCTATGTTTATGCTTTGAGTCCTTAGCCATTTTTCATGTGGGCGCCATTCTTCCTTACTCCTGCCCACCAAACTGTCGCTCTGCGAGCTGCGGCTTCTGACAGGATACGGCTTAGGCACCGCACACTACTTGTCCAACTGCAGGAAGCATTCCATAGCGCGAGGTGGCGAGTCCCCGAGCCGACTAGTCGAGCCCGGTGCCAAGCAGCATAACAAAGAGTAGCATACTCAAAGGCATAATTCTTATCATACAGATAACAAAAAGGGCAGTCCCCGAGCTCGTCTCGGGGGGCCCGATGTCTTGGTACTTTAATACAAAGGGTAGCGTGGTACATACTGCATCAACTGTAAAATCTTCGGAGAAGATTTGTGTTCCATGGTCGTTCCGTCTCTTTGCCGGAGTCATCCCTCTTGCGTGCTCAGGGCTTCTAAGCATCGATCAGGTAGTAGGAGTCGTTGCCCAGCACTTTGCTGATAATGAAGGGGCCTTCCCAAGGCACCGACAACTTGTGTTGGCCGGCAGTTCGCTGGATCAGTCGGAGCACAAGGTCGCCCTCTTGGAAAGATCTTGACCTGACCTTCCTGTTGTAGTATCGGCGCAGGCTCTGCTGGTAGATGCTGGACCGGCTGAGTGCCAACAGCCGGCCCTCTTCCAGCAGATCGACACCGTCTTGACGTGCTTCTTCTCCTTCCTCCTCGGTGTACATGGTGACTCGTGGAGAGTCGAACTCTATGTCCGTTGGGATGACGGCTTCAGCACCATAGACGAGGAAGAAAGGTGTAAAGCCGGTTGACTTGTTTGGAGTCGTGCTCAGACTCCAGAGGACGGCTGGCAACTCATCAAGCCAACAGCCGGCCGAACGCTCCAGTGGTTCGACCAGTCGAGGCTTGATGCCAGACAGTATGAGGCCGTTTGCTCGCTCTACCTGGCCGTTTGACTGCGGATGGGCAACAGACGCTAAGTCCAGTCGGATGCCCTGTGTCGCACAGAAACGGGTCAAGGCACCTTTGGCAAAATTTGTGCCATTGTCGGTGATGATGCTGTGCGGTATGCCGTACCGAGTCGTGATGTCGGCGATGAAAGTCACTGCAGTTGGACCATTCAACTTCTTGATGGGCTTTACTTCTATCCACTTAGTGAACTTGTCCACCGCGACAAGTAAGTGAGTTAGGCCGCCTCGTGCTGTTTTGAATGGTCCCACCATGTCCAGGCCCCAAACCGCAAAGGGCCAGGCGATGGGGATAGTCTTGAGTGCGGAAGCCGGCTGATGTGACTTGGAGCAGAACTTCTGGCACCCTTTGCACTTTTGGACTAATTCTTTGGCCTCTTCTAGGGCAGTTGGCCAGAAGAAATTGTGTCGAAAGGCTTTGGCGACGAGTGCTCTTGAAGCTGCATGGTGGCCGCACTCGCCTTGATAGATGTCTTTGAGAATTGCTTGGCCTTGCTCTGGCTCGATGCAACGTTGGTAGACACCAGTGACGCTGCGCCTGACCAACTCTCTGTTGACTATGGTGTAGGCTGCCGCTCGGCGTTGTACTTGCCAGGCCAAGATTTCATCGGTTGGCCGCTCTTTGCTTACTAGGAACTTGAGGATGGGCTGGGCCCATGAGGGTGCTGCTATTTCTTCAACTGCCAGTACTGCAACTTGGATGAGGGCGGCTGGGCTGGGAGGCCGCGGGCTGGAGTCCTTGGCCGCTTGCTGGATTGATGAAGTCCCCGGGCCGACTGAAGCAGTCCCCGGGCCGAGTTCTGGAGTCTTCGGACTGGTCGCCGCAGTCCCCGGGCCGGGTTCTGAAGTCCTCGGGCCGGCTTCGACTGCGGCGTTCTTGGAGCCATTTGTAAGAATTCTTGTGCCGTCTGCTGGGGCTCTTGAGTCGGATCCGACTTGTTCGGGGGGAGCCGGCACAAAGATGGAGTCTGATTCTGGTAAAGGCTTGACAGACAGCTTAAGGAGGCGCCGAAGGGCGACGCCAGATGGTATTGCTTGGCGGGTGGAGCCGATTCGTGCCAGGGCATCTGCTTGGTCGTTGTCATTTCTTGGCACGCGAAGGAACTCACACCCCTCGAAATATCCGCTGAGTTGCTGTACAAGGAAACGGTAGCTCGCCATGTTTGCATCTTTGGTGTCCCAATCACCAGATGACTGCTGGACCACTAAGTCGGAGTCGCCATAACAGAGGATCCGGTGAATGCCAAGTTCTTTGGCAAGCCGGAGCCCGTGAATGAACGCCTCATACTCAGCGACGTTATTGGAGGCGGCGAAATGGATCTACATCGCATATTTGAGCTTGTCGCCTTTGGGGGAAGTGAGGGCAACGCCGGCTCCCAAGCCAGTGCGCATCTTGGAGCCGTCGAAATGCATCCGCCAATGGGTGGAGTCGGGCGCTGGCGGCAGGTACTGGGTATCGGCCCAGTCGATGAGGAAGTCGGCCAGTGCTTGAGACTTGATGGCGGTGCGAGGCTGGTAGTAGATGGTGTAGGGAGTCAGCTCAATGGCCCATTTGGCCACTCGGCCAGAAGCATCTCGGCTTCCGATGATCTCGGCTAGTGGGGCTGTGCAAACCACAGTGATTGGATGCTCCTGAAAGTAAGGCTTCAACTTCTTGGCGGCAAAGTGCACGCCGTAGCACTTCTTCTGGTAGTGGGGGTAGTTCTGCTTGGAGGTCGACAGTACTTCACTCAGGTAATATACCGGTCTCTGGACTGGTAGCATCTTGCCTTCCTCCTTGCACTCAACTACAATGACTGTGCTGACTACCAGGCTGGTGGCGGCAATGTACAGGAGCATGGGCTCTTTAGGAGTCGGAGCCGCCAACACAGGGGGAGTAGTCAACATTTTCTTCAACTGGAGAAAAGCTTCGTCCGCCTTGGGGTTCCACTCGAAAACGGTCGTCTTCTTCATGAGCTCGTATAAAGGGAGAGCCTTCTCGCCCAGCCGACTGATGAATCGGCTGATGGACGCCAAGCAGCTGGTGAACTTTTGCACATCTAACAGTCGGCTGGGTACCTCCATCCTTTCGATGGCCTTGATCTTTACAGGGTTGCACTCTATGCCGCGTTCAGAGACCAGGAAGCCAAGGGGTTGGCCGGCTGGTACTCCGAAGACGCACTTCTCGGGGTTGAGCTTGATCTGGAATCGGCGCAGGTTCTCAAAGGTTTCCTTGAGGTCTTCCAGCAATGTCCCACGCATTGCCGTCTTCACTACCACATCGTCCACATAGACGTGGGCATTTCTGCCGAGTTGCTTGAGGAGGCACTTCTGCATGCAACGCTGAAAGGTGGCGCCGGCATTCCTCAAGCCGAACATCATGGTCAGGTAGCAGAAGGCTCCAAACGGTGTGATGAAGGCGGTCTTCAGTCTGTCAGCCGGGTTCAGCTTGACCTGGTGATATCCTGAATATGCATCTAAGAAGCTGAACAGCTCGCATCCGGCTGTGGAGTCTATCACCTGATCAATTCTCGGCAGAGCGAATGGGTCCTTGGGGCAGGCTTTGTTGAGGCTTGTGTAGTCAATACACATCCGCCACATCTTCTTCTTCTTCAGCACCAGGAACGGGTTTGCTAACCACTCTGGGAAAAATACTTCCATAATGAAGCCGGCTGCGAGGAGCCAGACTATCTCTTCTCCAACAACTCTTCTCTTCTCTTCTGATAGGCAGCGCAAGGGCTGCCTGACGGGCTTCACATCAGATCAGACATGTAACTTGTGCTCGGCGAATTCCGTCGGTACACCTGGAATGTCTTTAGGGGACCATGTGAAGATGTCTCGATTCTCACGGAGGAAATCGACGAGCTCGCCTTCCTATTTGCTGTCAAGGTTCGCACCTATGACAGCGTACCTCTCTGGGTGTTCCGGGTCCAAGGGTATCTTCTTCGTTTCTTTGGCCGGCTTGAACGAACCCTCAGCTTCCGACTCCTTGGGGTTGGACGACATCTCGGGCTGCTTGCCGGCCATCACCACAACCCGATCAAGAAGCCGCTTCTTTGCCGCGATCACCAAGGACTCGGCTAGCCGATTGCTTTTGGCCATGCAAGCGGACGACTTTCTATAGTCGCCGACTATGGTCAGAATCCTCTTGGAACGCGGCATCTTCATCTTGAGGTAGGCGTAGTGGGGAACCGCCATGAACTTGGCCAAAGCAGGTCGGCCAAGCAACGCATGGTACGGGCTTTCGAGGTCCACCATTTCAAACCAAACTGGCTCTCGGCGGAAATGATCTTTGCCTTCAAAGAGGACGTCTATCAGGATCTTGCCGATTGGTGAGCAGGAAAGGCCAGGAACAATGCCGTGGAAAACAGTCCGGCTGCTTTGAAGCTGTCTTTGCTTGATTCCTAACTTCTCCATGGTATCCTTGTACAGGATGTTGATGCTACTACCTCCGTCTATCAGCACTCGCGAGAAGTGAGCGGCCCGCCTATCTGTGGCAAAGGTGGCAACTAAGACCAGGGCGTAGGAGCCCGGATTCGGCATCACCTTCGAGTGATCAGCTCTGCTCCAACTGATAGGCTTCTCGGACCAGTGCATGAACTCTGGAGTACTTGATGCTACTGCATTCACCTCTTGCTGCTGCAGCCGCCTGCTGCGTCGATCGTCAGCCACACTAGTGAACACCACATAGGATCCGTGCTCTTCTGGGTACTTGTCTTGTACTGCGCCGACTGGCCTGACAGCCGGCTGCTGGGGCGGCGGTGGAGGCGGCGGCGTAGCAGGTGGGGGAGGCAGGAGGCCATCTCCCTTGGCGATTCCGGTGAGCTAGTGGCATTTCCGAGTGGTGTGGTTCGGCGGCTTCGCGCCGCTGTGGAACTTGCAGGGGCCATCTAGAGTCTGCTCGTAAGAGAAGGCGGGCAACCAGTTGGACTTGCCGCCTTTCTGTCGCCTGGTCGGAGGCTGCTCCTCTGGCTGTTGGTCTTCGACTGTCGCAACTTGCCGGCTGCTTGAAGCCGGCCGTGGGGCTTTGCGCTTGTGATCGTTCTGTTGTTGTCGTCGACTAGCGTCCCCAGCCGGAGTTCTGGGAGCCTGAGGGGCTACTTTGCCGGTCGCACTAACTTGAATCTCCGCCTTCATGGAGGAGTCGGCTGTGGCGTACTTGTCTGCTATGATCAGCAGCTCATCAAGGGTCTCCGGCTTGTCGCAGAGGAGCTTGTGCTTCAGGAGGGTACCTTCTCTGCACCCGGTAGTGAAGTAATCGATAGCCTGCACCTCGTGCATGCCCTCGCGGGAGTTCCGAAGCTCGGCCCAGCGCGTGAGGTAGTTGCGAGTGGACTCGTCGGGGCCGTGCACGCACAAGGAAAGTTGGTGTGGCTTGGGAGGTCACTTGAACGTGCTCGTGAAGTTGTGAACGAAGGCTTCGGTGAAGTCGACCCAGCTGTTGATGCTGCGGGGCTTCAGGTTGTTCAACCATGTCCGGGCCGTGCCCAAGAGCATGAGCGGAACGTACTTTACGGCAACACGCTTGCTGCCATTTGCTATGTTGACGATCATGGAGTAGTCAACCAGCCAGTCTTCCGGCTTCAGGCAGCCGGTGTACTTGGGCGTATCTCGGGGGAGCGTGAACCCTTTGGGAAAGGGCTCGTCTCGGATGCGAGGTCCAAAGCAGGGCAGACCCAACTCGTCTTCTTCTTCCAGCGCCAGGGATCGGTGGAGTCGGTCGATCCGGTGGCGGGCATCATTTTCTCCGACTCCCTCTCGGCGGCAAAGGCGGTCTCTGAGAGTCGGATGCTCAACGGGTGACGGGGAGACTCGTCTTTGTTTGTGAGGAGGAGGAGGCAGGTAGTCGTCCTGCCGTTCCACTGCTTTTGGGCGGCCGTCTTGGTCGCGTTCGATGGTGATGCAAGTCCGACTGTGACTGACAGCCGGATCCTTGTCTTTCCTTCCGCGGACACCGCCAGTTGGTGTCCGAGATGTCGCGCCTTTATCTCGGCAGGGAGGCAGGTCGTCGTTCTGTTGTTGCGGCGCCTCTGTGCGGCAGCCGGCTTCATTCTGCGCGGCAGCCGCGTCGAGGAGCCACTGGACTCGCTCCGTCATCAGGCGGCACTCTTCACCCTCGAACTTGTCTAGCTCGTCCGCCGCCGCTTGGGCGGTGCGGATGTTCTCCGCAGGCGTGGCGTACATAGGGCGATTGGCCCCGAACAGGTTGGCGATGGCCACGTCGCGCTGCCGGACCGCGCCTAGGCGGCTAGGCCCAGTTGGGGCCGGCGAGCCGCCCACAACGCGATCCATCTCTCGCTGGTAGGCTTCTGACAAGCGTCTCATGCTTGCCAGCTTCTTCGCGCCTTCGACGAGCTGAAGGCGGCATGCCTCCAGCGTCTCGGCGTCAGCGTCTTCCGGAATAGGCGCGGTCAGGTCTTGTAGAGCCGTGTCGAGTGGATCATGAGCTCCTTCACCGAAATGCTCGCCATGATCGAGGATGAGAACCTCTGTGATGGTGCTTCCGCCGCTCTCCGCGCGGGGGAGCGGCTCGTCATAGACCACCACGTTGGTGGGAAACGCGTCGAGCGATGCGGTGTCGGAGTCGACCAGCATTGGGTCGGTGGAGCCTATGGACTCCAGGTCCACGGCAGGCTCGCCGGCAACGTGGAGTTGGTCGAGGAGGCCTGCATGGAGGCTCTCGGGGCCGCCCGTGCCTGCGTCGGATGCAGGCTTGTCGGAGAGGTGAACCTCGCCGACAAGTTCGGCGAGGCAGCTGGCTGTGCAGGCGATCTCAGCGCCGTGCAGTGCATCGGCGCAGACTCCGTCTGGCGTGTCGGGCTGGCTGCGCTCGCCAGGGAGGAAAAGGGTTCCCATCCAGAGCAGGTCTCCGGACGACGGTGCACCTCGCCCCATGGTGGGCGCCAAATGTCGGGGGTTGGGTGCGATATATGCCAAGGGATGGCTTATCATGGTGGGGGCGAGTAGAACATCGCCGGTGCCTGGAAACGGGATGAGGCGAAGACATGCACGCCGGCGGATCTTACATAGCTTCAGGGCTCTCCGTGGAGATAACACCCCTACTGCTGCTCTGCGGGGTCTCCGCATGATCACTATGGCAAAGTGAGTACAAGGTTGCTCCTTGAGCTGTTTCCTGGAGGTAGGAGAAGGCAAGGCTAGCTCCCTTCTTTCTATATGGTCTGGTCTAGTGTAAAGAAGCGATCCCCCTCGCATGGGTGCCCTGGGGGCTTATATAGGCCCGCCCCTCAGGGATACAATGGTAATCCGGCTGGGTGTGGGTCCCAGCCGTCTGTCTCTGAGGCCACCGTCTTCTCCGCCGACTGCTGGGGCCCGCCGACAGGCCCGGTACTGTAGCCGTGCTTCTAATGACGCTGGCTTGGTCATGGGGTCGTGGCAAGAGTGCCGCTACCTGACGGACGATCACTGTTGCCATTCCCCGTCTTGTCTGGTTAATGGCGTGCGGGGCCCGTGGGAGGGGCCGGCCGACTCCGGGGGCCGACTCCCAACGGGTCCGTCTTGTGGCGCTCTTGCCGTCTTCTGTACCCCCGCCGATGGGTGGGACCCGCCGTCTCTGGGACGTACAGACAGGCCGTCGTGGGCACAGTGCGCCGCCCACGGGGGCTAAGGTCAGGGCAGGCATGGCAACAGTGCTGCGCCGGATGGAGATCTCCATCGATACGACGCACTGTGGCCATGCAAGCCCTTCGTAAGCGGGGCAGGGATGGGCCACGTGGTGACCGTTCCCCATCCCGTTCATCGTGGCGAAGGCAGGAGGTGGTCGGAGTCACGGGCCGACTCCCCGTAGCCGGCTTCTCTGGAAGCCGCCAGTTAGGAGTCGGCTTATCTCGAAGTCGTCCCTGGGACTCGGCCGTGAGGGGCAGTCGGCGGCCTTGCCGCTGACTCCCAGGAGGTGGCTCTTTATCGTGGTGTCTTGAGGGGCGCAGCCCTCCCCGACGTCTTGAAAGGTTCAGGGGCTCGGGTTAGCCTACCCGTGGCCCATTACTCCGACATTTAGGACCGGATATTTTTAGCGGGTTACATGCAAATTTGGGCCCATAATCGTTTTTAGCCCAATTGGAATGGGGCCGACGAATGTTGGCATGTTAGGCTCCTATGAAGCTTTTGGCCGAATACATTACTAAGATAAACCTGCACTATACAAACATAGTGTTGTAATTACTGCAGCCTTTAGCTGCATCTTAAATGTTGTATCACAACAAAATAAATTGCATCCATACAACAAAAGTCCTGTTTGCATCAAGTTTACAGTCCTTGCAGATAAAAGCACCATCAGATGTATAGAAGCACAGATCATTTGACCTGAGTGCTAATGTTTTAGGTTGTAGAATCTGATGGAGCAGCACGATCTTCACCTTTTTTCCGCCATTGCTCTTGAACAACGAAGCGAATGTCTGATAGTCTGGTTTCAAAACCATTCATATCTTGACGACATTTGTCAACCACTATTCTTGTTTCCAAAATGACATCCATTAGGGATTGGACTTGTGTCTGGAGCACAGATATATCACTCTGTCTAGCAGGAAGATTTTGTTCAGTAGGCGATTTGGACGAGGTCACCTTGACAACCAACCTAGAATTACGCAGGAAGCTGCTTTTTGCACTGTTAGCGGAGAGATACTGACGCACTGCAGCGAGAGGTGACATTGTGCATGTGGTAGCCTCGTCACCTTCAGGTGGTTGTGGCTGTTCAATCATTTGTTCCATAGCTTCCTGAAAGTTTGAACTTGTAGATTAGTGTACCAGATAAGTTACTAATGAGATAAAAACAAACAAAGTAGGTTACACGTTTATACATAACTTATTTTGGTGAACTACTATAATACATTAGCATGTATTGTAGTGCCAACTACATAATAAAATCACTTTCGGAACATTTGTCCATGTAGCATTCCTAATGTATTGTCTATTTCCTCACATTCGTTGACATCTAAGGATAAAGAGACATGATTTAGAGTAGGATGAACGTAGTATGACATCATTCATATCATGGACAAACAGATATAAAACAAACAGGCTATTTTACCATTGTGTGCGCACGTGAACATAACAACTAGATTACAGATCAAGACCAAAAGAATATCCTTCATCTCTTTTAAACCATGTAAGGTGAAATGATACGTTAAGACAACTATGTATAAAAGTGAACAGAGTAACTGACATTGGCTGCAAACCAAGTAGTTAAATGAACACATCACAGTACCAATCATTTCAAAGGAAGGAGGAGTAAGGACTTATAAGAGTGGCTTGAACTGGTGTGCTCATTCCCTTCATCTTGCTGGTGTGGCAATCCTTGAAGATTTGCACAGCATTCGGTTCAGGTTCTTTTTGGTCCGCACGGGCTTTCCTCTGTATTTGGAACAAGTCAATATAGATACGATAATATGGCACAGAAAAAAGAAGGAAGTAGCAGCTATTTCCAAGAGCCTCGCAGTGTGTAATATAGCTATGAGATCCTGTTGTCTATTGGAATTTCACTTTAGAACGGTTGGTTTTGTTCTTCAAACAGTTAGCCTAGAAGAAGATACACTTGTAAGGCACATACATAAATACAAGTTCAATATGTGGTCTGATCAAATACATATAGCCTACCTGATAATTTGGATCAGACCAGTGTTTAACGAGGGTTGTCCAATCTTTATCTATAATATATTCCACTGGAGATGTTTGGGCGATTTCATTGTTAGCCTTGCCTTCAAAGTGAGATTTTCTAAGGTGGTACCGATATTGTCGCAGAGCAGACTGAAAAACATGAGTGCATGCTTGTTTAGTTGCATCATCTTTCGAATCCAACTTGAACCTCATCTGTTGAAAAAAGAATGTGAGTCTTATTAGGAGGAAGCTAGAAAGATGGGACACAGCAAGATAATATTACTAATCGCGATGAATAACATTACTTACGGATAAATGGTCAAGGAAGGTGTTAAACTGGGTATTTTCTTTCTCATTCTAGTACTAGATCCACGTTGGGAGGATACGTGTGTGACACCTAACGGCAATGGCTGCCTCTAATACTAACTTGGCTGACTCTGTAGCATCACGTGGCCTTTTTAAACCTGCCTCAAAATGGATCTCCATTCTTCCTCCTTTAGATTTTGTTAACTTGTCAAGCATTATCCCTGATGGTTGTTTCCGCTTGCGCCGTGGTGCTAGTTCAACAACGAATATGGAAAGTGTTAGTGTACATCAAACTATGAGAGTACATATAAAGGAGCATGCAACTGCAACTTGACTCGGTCAGGTACCATCTTGGTGTTGATGCTCATGAGCTTCATCTGATCTTGCCAAGTCCTGTTGTGTCAGCAGTGCTTCGGAAGTAGTGTTAGGTGTGAAGGTAGCTTGGGAACTGGCTAGTTCCAGAGCAAACGAATGAGTAACTCGTTGAGATGCTGGTACAGTTGAAGCGGATGCTGCAGCTGGTGGAGCAGGTGATATTGTGTTTATCGATTTAGCCAGTGGACTTGGACCTTCTACTGCACTATAAGTACCAGCAGAATCTCGATGGCAGATCCTTTTCCATTTCACCCGATGAGTAACACCACTCCCTAGTATATTATTTTCATTGCTCCTTTTTGACTTTGCCATGTCAAGCCGTACCCACAACACAAAAGAATAAAATCGCTCTTCAGAACTCATTGATGCATGATACAGACAAGCAATACTTTGATGTAAGACAACTGTATGAGGATGGAATATGTAAGAAAAATAGGACGACGTGACATATTCACATCTATGATGTGTAAACTAAGCAGAAGGATTTTCAAGAAAATGGAAGTAATGCAAGCTAGACACCATATGAAAGATGCAACCAATATTACTCTGCCAAGTTAAAAGTGTCTTGTCATAAGTGGCAATTCAAAAAATTAGAAGCAATACAACATAGAAATCAATGCAAGATGCAACCACTATCAAACTGCCATGTTAAAAGCGTCCAATCATGAGTGACTGATGCGGGATACACAACAGAAGTACTTTGATGTAAGAACATGGTATGATAGATAGATGCAGTGTATTCTAGACACAGTAAGCCATGTCATATGCACATGTAAAACGTATAAACTCAGCAGGTGCAATTTAATCAAAATAGAAGAAATACAAGCTAGACAAAAAATGAACCATGAAACCAATGATCACACTGTCAACTTAGAGCAAGCACCTGCGATGGCGGAGTACGGGAGATGAACTCATCAAGTAGACTTGGGACTTCAACTTCATTAGCAGTAGCAGTGGCAAATCTAGAGAGTCTCTGTTTGCGTCGGTGCGGAGGACCACCAACATCCCCTAACTTACTCTTTTCCTTCCTATTTTCTTATATTGCCTTATGAAGTCAAAACCACAAGAAGATGAATAAAATTAGCTCTGCATAACTGGTTGATGCATGATACAGACGAACACTACTTTGATGTAAGGCAAGCGCAGGATAGGAGGATGGAATATATACAAAAAAAGACAACGTTTCATATTCACACGTACGATAGGAGGATGGAATATGTATGAAAAATAGTAAGCAAACGACATTTCAACAAAATTATAAGAAATGAAAGCTAGGCACCATATGAACATGCAACCAATATCACTCTATCAGGTAAAAAGTGTCTTGTCGTAAGTGCCATTTCAAGAAATTAGAAGCAGTACAAGCTAGAAGACAATGCAAGATGCAACCTACATCACAGTCCCAAGTTAAATGTGTCTTATGGGTAAGTGATCGTTGCAGGTATAAGTTGTAAGCTACGCAGATGCAATTCAACATAATCAGAAGCAATACAAACTAGACATCATACGAAAAACACAACCACATATAACAGTTCCTAGTTAGAGCAAGCACCTATGATGGTGGAGTAGGGGAGATGTGCTCATCATGTACATGTATGTTCTAGAAACAGGAACACCTGTCATATTCACAAGCATTATGTGTAAAGTAAGCAGATGCAATTCAACTAAGTTAGAAGCAATATAAGCTAGACATCATACGCAACATGCAACCACATAAAGTAGTGCCAAGTTAGAGCAAGCACCTGTGATGGTGGAGTAGGGGAGATGTGCTCATCATCTACACAGTTGCGTTGACTGTCCAGCCTTGTGTTGTCTTGCGAATCTTGTTGGGAGGATGACGGAGTAGAATATGTAGAGACCCCCTGTTTGAGTTGCTCCGAAGGACCACCATCATCCACTTCCGGACTAATTTCCTTCAGCTTTAATGATTTTGCATGGTGAAGTTAAACCGATAAGAAAAAGGAATACAATTCGCTCTTCAGAACTCATTCATGCATGATACTGACAAACACTACTCGGATGAAAGGCAAACACATGATGCGAGGATGGAATATGTATGAAAAACAGGATGGCGTGACATATTCACACCTATGATGTGGTAACTAAGCAGAAGGCATTTCAACAAATTAGAAGCACTGCAAGCAAGACACCATATGAAATATGCAACCAATATCACTCTGCCAAGTTTAAACTATATGGCATTTCAACAAATTAGAAGTAGTACATGCTAGAAGTCGTATGCAAGATACAACCAATATCACAGTGGCGACTTAAAGGTGACTTATCATAAGTGATTGATGCGGGATATGCAAGAACAGTAGTCTGATGTAAGAACATCGTGTGATCAGATATAGTATGTTCTAGAAACAGGAACACATGTCATATTCACAGGCATTATTTGTAAAGTAAGCAGATGCAATTCAACAAAGTTAGAAGCAATACAAGCTAGACATCATACGCAACATGCAACCACATATAATAGTGCCAAGTTAGAGCAAGCACCTGTGATGCTAGAGTAGGGGAGATGTCTCATCATCTACACAACTACGTTGACTGTCTAGCCTTGCGTTGTCTTGCGAATCTTGTTGGGAGGATGGCAGAGTAGAATCTGTAGAGAACTTTCGTTTCAGTTGCTCGGAAGGACCACCATCATCCAATGTCTTGCCAATTTCCTTCAGCTTTATTGATTTTGCATTGTGAGGTCAAACCAACAAGAAAAAGGAATATAATTCGTTCTTCAGAACTCATTCATGCATGATATTGATGAACACTACTCTGATGAAAGGCAAAGTCATGATACGAGGATGGAATATGTACGAAAAAATGGACGGTTTGACATATTCACACCTATGATGTGGTATCTAAGCAGAAGGCACTTCAACAAATTAGAAGCACTGCAAACTAGACACCATATGGAAGGTGCAATCAATATCACTCTGCCCAGTTAAAACTGTCTCGTCATAGGTGGCGTTCATCAAACTAGAAGATGTAGATGCTAGAAATCATATTCAAGACGCAAACCAATATCATACTGCCAACTTAAAGG
The DNA here is from genome assembly GCA_963921465.1 of Triticum timopheevii. Classification (NCBI taxonomy): domain Eukaryota; kingdom Viridiplantae; phylum Streptophyta; class Magnoliopsida; order Poales; family Poaceae; genus Triticum; species Triticum timopheevii. The sequence goes on along the minus strand of OY997262.1, from coordinate 462,489,522 downwards.
TGTCCCATCATAAGTGACTGATGCAGGATACACAAGAAGAGTAGTTTCATGTAAGAACATGTTGTGATAGACAGATATAGTATGTACCAAAAACAGGAAAGTGTGTCATATTCACACGTATCATGCATAAGCTAAGCAAATGCAGTTTATATTAATTAGGAGCAATACAAGCTCGACACCATATGCAACATGCAACCAGATATCACACTGCCAAGTTAGAGCAAGCACCTTGGATTGTGGAGTAGGGGAGCGGAGACTTGGACCTTGCAATGCACTATCAGTACAAGGAGAATCGGTACAGATGCTCCGTTTACGTTGCTGCAGAGGACCACTATCATTGCCTTCCTTACTCTTTTCCTTCCTCTTTCTTGATTTTTCCTTGTCGAGTCAAACCCACAAGAAAAAGGAACAAAATTTGCTCTTCAGAACTCATTGATGCATGATACCGACGAACACTACTTTCATGTAAGGCAGCCGCATGATAGGAGGATGGAATATGTATGAAAAACAGGACGGCGTGACATATTGGCATGTATGATGTATAAAGTGTAAACTAAGCACAAGGTGCTTGAACTTGTTAGAATCAATGCAAGCTAGAAACCATATGAAAGATGAAACCAATATCACTCTGCCAAATTAAAAGGGTGCCCTATCAAATTTATTTGACCAAATTAGAAGCAATACATGACAACAGGCTAGAAATAGTATGCAATATGCAACGAATAGAGGTGACTCATCGTAAGTGATTGATGCAGGATACAGAAGAGAGGTAGTTTCATCTAAGAACAAGGTTAACACATAGATGTAGTGTGTACAAAATATAGGAAGGCATGTCATATTCACAGGTATAATGTGTAAACTAAGCAGATGCAATTTACCCTAATTAGAAGCAGTACAAGCTACACACCGTATGCAACATGCAACCACATATCACACTGCGAAGTTAGAGCAAGCACCTGTGATGGTGGTGTAGGGGAAGTGCGGTCTTCAAGTACAAAGCTACGTTTAATATCTTCATTTAGGCTTGCTGTTTCTTGAGAATCAGGTGGAGAGGATGAAATTGCATTATTTAAAAGAGTAGCGCGTCTCATATTAACCCACGGGCATGACTGTCTCATCATAAGCGATAGATGCAGGATACACAAGAATAGTAGTTTGATGTAAGAACATGGTGTGATAGGCAGATGTAGTATGTACCAAAAACAGGAAGGCGTGCCATATTCACATGTATAATGTGTAAGCTAAGGAGATGTAATTTAACAAATTAGGAGCAATACAAGCTAGGCACCATATGCAACATGCTACCAGATATCACACTGCCATGTTAGAGCAAGCACCTTGGGTTGTGGAGTAGGGGAGATGAGATTGGGAACTAGCACTGCAGTACGAGTAGCAGGAGAATCTGCAGAGATCATTTGTTTCGGTTGCTCCAGAGGACCACCATCATTTTGTGCCTTCGTCCTTTCAGATTTTTCCTTGTCAAGTAAACACACAAGAAAAAGGAATGAAATTCACACTTCCAAATTCGTTGATGCATGATACTGACGAACACAACTTTTATGTATGGCAACCACATTGTAGGAGGATGGAATATGTATGAAAAATGCTAGGCAGAAGGCATTTCAAAAAATTGGAAGCAATGCAATCTAGACACCATATGAAAGATCCAACCAAAATCACTCTACCAAGTTAGATGTGTCTCATTATAAGTGGCACTTCAACAAATTAGAGGCAATACATGTTTGAAATGATATGCAAGATGCAACCAATATTACAGTGTCAACTTGAAGGTGTATCATCAGAAGTGATTGATGAGGGATACACAAGAAAAGTAGTTTGATGTAAGAACATAGTTAATAGAAAGACGTAGTATGTACCAAAAATAGGAAGGAATGTCATATTCACAAGTATAATGTGTTAACTAAGCATATGCAATTTACCCTAATTAGAAGCATTACAAGGTAGACACCATATGCAACATGCAACCACATATCACACTGCCAAGTAAGAGCAAGCACCTGCGATGGTGGTGTGGGGGAATTGCAGTCATCAACTAGATAGCTACGTTGACTATCTTCATTTAGCCTTGTTGTTTCTTGAGAATCATGTGGGGAGGATGACAATGCACTCTTTAAACGAGTAGGGCGTCTCACAGTAACCCATTGGGGTGACTGTCTCCTCATAAGTGATTGACGAGGGATACAAAAGAGCATTAGTTTGATGTACGAACATGGTTAATAGACATATGTAGTATGTATCAAAAACAGGAAGGCATGTCATTATCAAAGGTATAATGTGTAAAGTAAGCAGATGCAATTTAACCAAACTGGAAGCAATACAAGCTGGACACCATATGCAACATGAAACCACATTTGACAGCGCGAAGCTAAAGCAAGCACCTAGGATGGTTGTGTGTGGCAATTGAGATCATCAACTGCAGAGCTACGTTTACTGTGTCCAACTGCTGACACTGCACCCTTTAGAGCATTGAAACGCTTAGTGCTTATCTTTGAATTATACTGGAGTGACTTCTATCTTTTCTTTTCTGCATTCATCAACACTGCGTCAGAGTCTGAAATACCCATGCATAAAAAAACAATACTGTGAGTATGGGTGAAGTGTGTGCACAATTAGTATAGTGTAAAGGTAACAGATAGCAGGTCGCTGAGAAATAAATGACGGGAGACATATGATATCTCTACAACATGCATGGCTCCCTAAATTACTATAGGATTCTATGAAAATAATAGTCGACTGAAAACAAATAGGTCGGTCCACTTTTTCTGCACCGCCCGATGTACAAAGAACGGGCAGATTGCCTTCATCTACCTCCAACCAGTCAGTGTTCACGATCTTCCTCGAAACGCCAGCAACCACCAGCCCAGTCCCCTGCCCGCGCCCTCTCCTCAACCTCACTGCACTGTCGTGCTTGGCACCTCCCCCTGGCCATCCATTCAAGCCCCGCCGACCTCCAGATCGGGCGCAAACAGCTCCAGTGCCCACACCCCTATGATAGACACCAATGCGCCGCTTCCCCGGCGAACAGGCGGACTAGGTGCTCCGCGCGCCTAAGCGGGTGCTGCTTCTTTTAATTGCCGTTCGACTGACCCTGAATTGAAATCCAGGCGGGCTACTAACCTCTAGCAAAGGTGAAATAGTAAAGGGAGGAAACCTTGTGCATTTAGTATCACGAAGAAGATGCAGTAAGAAGAGCTCAACTAGTTTCTTTCGTGGGATGAATACAGTGTGAGCAGAGACGTAAGATTTGCACAAATAAGGGAAGAGTAGTACCTCTTTCTGCTGGTATTGTTGTGTTCTCCTTCTGTTTTTTCCAACGATCTTCTTGTGGTTCGCTGGAAACGAGAAGTTGTGGAGGACGGTGGAGCCTTGGACGAACCCATGGCCAAGTTGTTTAGTGTGGTGCGGTGACGGGGAACCAGATCCGAGACGGCAAATGACGGCGTAGCGGGAACAGCTCCGGTGCGGTGGACGGTTGCGACAGTGGAGCGGCAGCAGTGAGGCGCAGGACGACGTGGTCGGAGTGGTTCTGGTACGGCGCACACCAACATCGGCGTCGTGGAGGCAGCTCTGCCTTGGCTTCATCTGCTAAGTCCTTGAGGGCGTTGTGGTTGTGGTTGCGTTGGACGACGACGTTGGGATACCACCTCCGGCGTGATGGAGAAGGGTGGCGGTGGATTGGGCGCTATGGGGTGGAGGGCGGAGGAGGTTGGGGTTTCGCAGCTGGTGGAGAGGGAGTTTCTGTGCCCACGGAGTATGGATGTGGAAACGGAGGGAGGCGAGGAACTAAGGGGGAACAATGTTTCGGTTTGAGACGCGCTTGTTTGAAATTTGGGGAAAGTTACAAACATTGCCCCCATCTAAAATTTTGGACATATTGCGGGTTGGGGGTAGGACAGTAATCTCAGGTGTCCCAAATGTGGGCGGGATAGATTTCGGCTGAGCGCATGGGTGTTTAGGCGCCCACGGCGTATGAATGCTTCTCGGAGACGGTTGAGACTGGCGTCTTGGTGAAGATACAAACCTACCCCGGTTTAGGCCTTTGGACATCGGGACGATAGGCTACATGGGCCAGAGTTAGGACAGTAATTTCCTACCACCAAACATTAGTCTCTCGCGGTTTCGGGTGACCAGAGGCCTATTTGGCGCTTAGTTCAATATTTGGGAGCAGAAGCATTAACATTTTCGGTCATCTTGAATTGAACTTTCAGGATTTGTCAAACTTCACAAATCTTTACTCTTGAAAATCCTAAAGCTATGATTATTTTGGAATGGAGGGGGTACATTTGAATATACATTGTACACGAGTATATATTAAAAACTATGCAACTTACCTTAGTTCATGCATGGTTCCAGATATAATCTCCTTGGTTGGAAAAAAAGTTAGACATGCGTATGAATATATAATAGCATGTTCAAACACACAACAAAGATTGATGCCCCCTTTTACATCTGATTTACAAATGCCATTATCTCGGGTTCAAATAGATGAATGCACTTCCTGTGAATTCGAATCTTCGAAACCCTCTTTATGTTGAATTCGACATGTGTTCTATTTTGTAGCTATAAATTTGGAATGTATCCATGCAAGTGACAAATGTATAAAGTGCTTCACACTAAAAACATGGAGTGCACTAACTAATGTTTATATATGAATTGCAAAAGCATCCATTGCCTATATTTCAAACCTCTCTCACTCTATGGATCGATAATATGAAATAAACACATGCACATGCTAGAATTCAATAGAGTATGGGTGTCTGATATACTAATTTTTGTCCATACACAATTTGCAAAATTCATGATCTCATCCAAAAATAATAGTGCCACTTATATTTTAATTTAATGCGTAGAACCGCCTTTTACACGTAGATGCACTATGCCTCGGCCTGTTCTCACAAACGCGCTATATATCTCTCTATCTAACGCATAAGGTGCACACACTTTATATGCATCGGCATTTCTCTTTCACACATGCTCACAATCTCTCTTGGGGTGTCGGGGTGTCTCACGCACATTCTCTCTCGCTCTCTCTCTCTCTCTCTCTCTCTCTCTCTCTTTCTGACTACTATGTACCACTCTTTTCACTAATCTTAGTTGGAAAACAGTATTTCTCTCACATGCATATATACACACGCACGGTCTCTACTAGCCCTCTATACGCACATATATGTGCCTACGTGTCTTCCGCACGCACATTATCTTTAGGCCTCTCTTGCACACATTGCCCCCCCCCCCCCGACACACCTCTCCCTTAGTAGTTGGCAGATATGATTCCACCATATCATTCGGTAGGATATCCCTGACTGTTAGGCTGGATGGTAATACGAGGCAAAGTTTTACCCTATTTCGAACCCTTGCAGTTGAGGAAAAAGCCTACTCCTAATATTGTATATTAGTGATAGGGGTGTGTACAAAGTACACGTGAATACCAGGCATTGTGTGTGTGTATACTATCGACGAACTAGCCCCCAAGCTTTTATAACATACTGGGGGCCTAGGATTACAAATCATATATAGTCGGCTTATCACCAGTGCGGATAGAGTCCTCCGCCACTATGGTAGCTTCGTGTTTTACACCGAGTCCTCCACATGGGTCTTCATATAACGCGTCTCGGTCCAACCTATGTGTGGTGCAGGATGGAACCAACCCATGAGTCCTCATGTTGACCCACCACAACTAGAAATGATGTGCCCACCACACCACACACGCAATCGGCCACCAAGAAAATAAGCATATACAATAGTACAATGTTATACATGAAAGTTAATTACATGGTGCATCCAAAAATATTTGTTCTGCATTGTGAATCTTTATATATTCTCCTAAATTATTAGTCGCGGGAAAGAGAAACGAAGGGCATATCTCTCCTTGTCTCCACCAGACACCCCCTCTTTCTACACCACTTTCACGTACGCACAAAAACTATCTCTCGGCCCTCTAAAAGAATGCATGCCCACGACACATTCACGCTTGATGGTCAATGTATTTCAAGCTAAAGCACTATACGGTCACTGGACTTCAGAATATGCTCATTACGGTCACCGTATACATTCTCGTGGTGATCATACGGTATCTAGGTCACGATACGTCTCCGTATTTTCTTGATGACACCGACGGACTTTGCATTTGATGCGTGCTCCGTATTTTGTTGACAACACTTACGGTCATTGTATTTGAAGCGAAAGCAAGATATGGTCACTGGACTTCAGAATAAGCTCATCGTGGTCACCACATAAATCTTGTCGTGCTAACCAATATGTGGTTGGATGGTTAGGAGGACAGTGGTTTCTCGAGCCCACCAGGGTTGAAGTCCCGGTGCTTGCATTTATCCTGTGTTAATTTTAGTATTTTCCGGTGATGTGCATTCAGGGGGAGGAGACGTTCCACTTGACTACGAGGCACATATGGTGACTTCGTAAAATCTCAAGATCATATGCTGGCTCACTCTCTCGAAGGTGCTCATAGGGGTAGGGTCTGCGTGTGTGCGCTTATAGCAGTGAGTGCTTGCGAGTATATATGAGCCCTTGCATCTGTACTGTGTTAAAAAAATAAATGTCATGATTATATGGTCACTGGCTCACCCATACAAACTCCGTATTTTGTTGATGACACAATCAATTGACCAGTCAAACGTTCCACGTGGCGCAACCAGTGTTGCGCCATCGGGGCGCATAACCGTGGGGCCCACCTGTCAGCCCATATATGAAAGAAAGAAATGGTAGTTTGAGTCTATACTGTGTTAATAAAATGTACATTTTAGGGTGATCATACGGTCACTAGCTCACCATGCAGCTCCGTAATTTGTTGATGACACAATCAATTGACCAGTCAAACGGTCCACATTCAGCAGCACACATTACCATAGGGCCCACCCGTCTGCATGTATATGAAGGACAGAAATGGTAATAAATTAGTGGTCGGTGCGTATTCGAAGTCGTGAGACCTCTGGTTGGCAGTCGCTGGTGGTGGGGGTTGTTAATTGGGCGGTCGGGTGGGGATCGCAGGAGAAAAAGCTTCGCGTGGGGGGGGGGAGGCTAGAGGAATGGCCGGTGCGGCGGCGGACCGGCGGTGGGGAGTGGTTTCGTGGCGGGCGGGGCGGCGTGGCGGCGCAGGCCGGCCGCGGGCAGCGGGGGCCGGCAGTTCGGCCGGTGGTGGCTGGCGGCTTAGGGGGGTGGAGTTTGATGATAAACTGCAGGCCCTTGATTTCGTATCCAACGGGTGGAAAATCTAATGACCAGAGATGAAAAAGTCAGTCGACTGACATGTAGCCTCACCCCGCACGTACACATGCACGCACGCAAGACATGCACGCATGCAGGCGTGCAACACTGACACGTACACATAACGAACACATGCACGCATGCAGGCGTGCAACACTGACACGTACACATGCACTCACAAACACAAGCACGCATGCACCCATGCATGCAACACTGAAATGTACCCTTGCACGCACGCAACACTCGCACGCCTGCATGCACAGAGCACACGACGCAAGACACACGCTCAACCTATACGTGCATGCACCCTTTGTTAAGGACATGGATTATTACGGGTATTAATCAATCTTACCTATGATAAGCAGAACATTGATGTTTGCAGCGGTCTTTATGAATCACAACGTATCGAACGGGCTAGTTGTAGGCTTATCTACATGAAAAAGATGACGTCACACTCAATGAACAATCATCGGTTTATGAAATGCCCGCTTCTGACCGCCCTGGGCCACCAAAGGTTCCTCTGCTATGCGCTGCCTGTGTTGGGTCACTGACATGTAGGCCATGTACCCAAAGAGCCCACACGTTAGTGGAAGAACGGCATGGTGTCCTATGTCAGAGTCGAAGGCGCCACTTGCTGCACGCCCGGCTGAACATGCCTCCTTGCCGCATTCAAACGCCTCCAGGAAACACGCCCGTTTGGAAGCCGAGAAACCCACTCTAGACACACGTCCGTTCATGACCGGGGCGGCATTAAACGCAACACCGACCGAGCTCCTCCTGTCCGCCATCTATTTAATCTCCTATTTAAGCGAGGCCAAACGCCGTCCAAGAATCGCACACCTCCGCCGCTCCCCTATCTCCTCCTTCACCATTTTGTCCACTCTTACAATGGCTTATGAAGAGTAGTTATTTCGCATCCAAGCCGGCTGGGTAGCCCGCCGGATACGAGCTATGCAGCTCGCTGATCCACCTCCCTCCCCTCGCCCGATGGAGCCAGTTGTCGCCCCAAGCTGGCGCGCGGTTCAACAACTCGCTGCTCCAAGCTAGCTCGACGAGGAGCGGCGCACGGACGTCGTTGCTGCCGTCCACTCCGCCGCCTCGTACCGCGTCTCCCGTTTCTGTGGCCGAGACTCCCATGCCGGCGGCCGCGCCATGCAAGTAGCAACAGAAGGTGTGTGCGCGGAGAGCGACGAGTCAGTGGCCAGCGCCTCCGCGTCTGCCGCCATCATCGAGGAGAAGTAGAACACGGGAGGCCGCTGCCGCTTGGGTCCCTTGAAGGCCACCACAGAGGCGACGCTGGCGTACACAGCAGGTGTCTTGCCGGATCCTTTTGTTACAAGGACCTTCGTCGACCCCGCATGGGCTCCACGAAAACGGGGAAGCCCCCTTCCACCATCATCTTCGGCATGAGCCAATGATATCAATTGGGCAGTGGGGAAGCAAGCCATCCTTTGCGCTAAAGCATATACCTCCGGGGCTCCATGTAGTCCGGTGATCGTGCTGCCAGACATGAGGAGCACAAATCGATCGGCGGGCGACCATTTAGGCCAGGTATTATATACCTGTGTTGTCCAGAACTAGCACCGCGTAGTTCATTTGAATGTAGTGAAATCCGTCATGTTTGTATGAAAATCCGGTATTTTATATGATTTCCATCGTTGTTTATATGAAATATTGCTGTGTTTGCGTGAATTTCGTCCGGTTGGTTGAGTTGCTATCATAATGTGTGCGGCTACGGTTGGATGGCGTAATTTGCGGGTCACCGGTCAGTCTGCTGGTGGCTTGGGCGGTGTGGTGGGACAAAAAACACAGCTCGTGCGAGCTTGTCTCCAACGTGTGTGCTGGATGATGCATGAGCACCCGAGCCATTCCTCATTCATCGGTGGCAAAGGCACCGGTGGACGAAAGGGTCACCAATATTTTGGCAACCCCAGGCAAGATCCAAGCAGCCCCTCCCAACAGATTCAAATCCCTCGTTCATCGTAGAATTTTTCCATGTGTTGTTTTCATGGACTAGCAAGATGCCCGTGCATTGCACGGAACATCAAGATGCATTTTTTTTACAAAAGACCTGTTGTGATTGACCCATGCAAGAGTAATCCCATTTTGTAAAAACTAATGATATCTCAAGAATTTTATCGGATAAATGGTACCTCGAGAATTTTATCGGACTCCATTTTTGTATACAAGGCCACAAACCCATATTACAGGTACCAAGGAAAAAATTAATGTCTTCTAAGTCAATTTTGCAAGCCACCTTGTTTCCTTGTTTGCCGTGTAATTTAATGTGTATTCTTCTCTTTCATGCACATCAAGCCAATGCTCACACTCCCGCATGCATGCAAGGGATAATAAATGTCCTCCTTTGCTAGTACTATGAGGAAAACACCATTAATATTGCATCGATTAGTGTTAGTGGCCTTGTATATCTGCAAATTGTAACTTTGATAGTAGCCTCATACATAAAAATGGAGGGATAAAGATGAGAGATAAGGTGAGCAGGAGTGGGGCGTGGTGGTGACTGGTGGCCGGACTGGGCGGAGACATGGGGATGGACGATGCATTATTTCTAAGTTTGTATCTCTCTCACACAAACCCACGTAGGTGGGGGATGTGCACGAAGAGAAGAGGTGCATGCATGGCGCACGTACTCCCGTCTCTTTCCCAACCACACCCGCGCGGGTACACGGTGGAGCTCATTTTTCTATGAAAAGGCAGCCCACGTGGTAATTTGACACGTGTACTGGTTGTCCACTTGGTGGAGGGAGGTTCGTCTACCACAGGTGAACAAACATATTGCGACTTAAAGCGTTATGTTAAAAAAGAGGCAAACCATGTGGGGCGTACCTTAGAGGCAAGGCTCTATACACTGGAGTACTTTTGATGTGTCTTGTCAACTCGCGGAACAAGGAGAAGCTTGCTTAGTACGCCGTCTCCCCCGCCCACGGGCGCGGTGGCTCGCAGGATGTGGTGAAGATTGCTTACTAGTAGTAGTACTACTGTACGCCTTACGCCCGCTCCCTCGCCCACGCGCGTGGTGGCTCATAGGACGAGGAGAAAGTTTTACTACTCCCTCCGTTTACTCCTCGTCCCTTCTACTTGGTTAGAGAGATTATCATATTGTTTGGAATATATATGTCCTTTAGTACTCCCTCCATTAACTTATACAAGGCCACTATAAAAAATACATTTTGCATCTATACATGGCCACAAATAGTAATTGAGACAAAAGTTACTACTCCCTCCTTTCCAGTTTATGGCTCAATTTCAAAATCTCTCCAACCAAGGTAGACGGTGAGTGGTCGAATTAATTTCATAGTTTGCACAAGTAATTAGTACGCTCATTTTTCTCAACAAGTTATGTTTACCTACGCATTAATTAGAACGAATGCATGAATGACCACTAAATTTCCATGAACTTCTACATGCATTGGTAAGTTTTCTCTTGACACTACTTGCATCGGGTGATCTAACGCACCTCGAAATCCAACATGTGATGGTACTACTACTAGTAGTATAATTGAGACTTATCATATGGAAAAACGAAGCAGCAAAAACCCAAGCCGTATCTTGTACTCCTCCGTCGACGCTCCCTTTCATGAATTATGTACTTCCTGTCACCGACATGTGGGACATATAGCAACCGGGTGGACATGTCAAGCACCAAATAACAGTGCAGAACAGCAGGGGGGACGCACCCCAGTCGTACCGCCCCAGTAGTAGTAATGAGCAATGAGACATCAAATCACAATGCTGCACCATCCCAGACGGACGAAGCAACCATTATTTCACACTTCGGTTCTCCATCATCTCAAACCACGTAGTATTGCTTCTGCCTCAAGAGGGACACGCGCATCACCTTGGTACATCATGACATGTGGGACCGCATGACAGGCCATGCTCCCCCGCTGGTCGATCGGTAAAATCACCTCATTTTTACTATACTTCCTCCATATCGGTTTACATGGCATGCACATCATTCTAGGTTGAGAATTTAACAGGCTATATATGTGATGAACAGTACTCTAGCCTTTTAAAAATGTATACTTTTGTAGAGTAGTAGTAGTATCGATGGATTGCGCCATGGAGCAAAACTTAAAATAATAAAAAAGGTGGTACATATAGAGAGCGCTTGTCGCCAACTTATGCATATAGTACTATTAAAAAAGCTAGTATGTGCTTAAATGGGGTGCTAAATTCTATTAAAGAAATACTAGTATGTACATACTGAAGAGTTAAAGTAACGAGAACAAACATAACATAGTCCTGCTGGGGGCTCAACACAACACACCCCTCAAATTAAACTAAGCACACCTGAAATTAAACTATGCAACTAATCCGGTAGACACTGCGTTAGAAGCACCATGAGCAATGACACTGCCACTTCACTCAGAGTCCTCGTCCACGTCCTCGACTTCGTCCTTGTCCCTCTTCCTCTTGGTCGATATCTAGTACATTCCTCTTCCATGCATGACGATGGAAAGTGTGATGAGGTTTCTCCAGTTTACCTTACGAAGGATGAACCATGGCTCCTGCCAGGGTCGGCATTGAAGGCTGACCACTGGAGGGCAGCAGCCAATTCTTCTGGAGGTCGAAGGGGTTGCCTACAATGAGGCCTATCTGACCCAGGACTCTTTTGTCATTCGTAAAGTCTACAGTAACGAATTTGACTAGGTTGCTCTTGAGGAAGTTCTTAAAATCCAGGCATTCAACGTCGGCATGGCATATGTGGTAGACCAAGCATAAGTCATGAACGCAAACCTGGATCACGGCGGGCTTCTTCCTCTCTTCCTCCTTTAGATCCTGCTCTCGTCCTAGAACTGTGGTGTACTCAACATCTAGCCCAGTGATCCACTCATCATCTGAGTTTTTGAAAATGCGTCTGAAGCGAGCAAGGCATCCTTTCACCATTGCGGAAGAACGGATGTCTCATGGCCGGTAATGGTTTAACCTTGTACTCACCACCGATCATGGAGATTTGGGACGCCATGGATTTGGGTGGAGGGTTAGGATTAATGGAACTGCCGTAATGTGAAAGGACGGGACAACTAGGAGCGAACCGCCGTAATATTAAAGGACGTGCGAGGACGAGTAGGAGCGAACTGCTAGCGTGCGAACGACAGGGTAGTGGCTTTCCATTCTCCCATAATATGGGCTTCCGAGAGCCCTTGGATCTAATATCAAAAGGTTGCATGGCGTGATTCTAGACCTATGGGTGAATATCCTATCCTGGAGGTTTATTCTACAAATTTTCAGCAACTTAGCATGCGACCGTTCGATCTCAGATCCAAGGGCTGCCAGTAGCCCGTATCATGGTCGCACTACCACGATCGTCGCGTCGCTCACGCCCTAGGATATTTAACACGGTGTGTTAGGATATCTTATGTTGGCACGTCATCACTTAGTCACTCATACTACAACAAGGTTAGCTATAAATTTGGCTATAAGTGTATTTTTTTACTTCTCTCTATCTCTTTCTTTGTACTCTCTCCGTCCCATAATATAAGAATGTTTTTGACACTAGTGTAGTGGCAAAAACGTTCTTATATTATGGGACAGAGGGAGTAGTATTTATTGCATTTGCCAAGGAGTGACCTCTTCCAATGAAATGATGCTTAGATGAGGTGCTAAGTGCATTAAATGGCTTAGCAATCAAGTCCCCAATGGATAAGTCATTATTAGTTTTTTGTTGCTAAGTTTGCTTCATTTTATTAGCTATAGACTCAAAATTGTCTTTTCACCTAGGTACACGCCCTTAGCACCGTTTTTTTCTTGGGTCACCAAACTAGTCTCTCTCTTAATTAACTTGCCACATTAGACTTTATGCCTATGTGGCAAGCTTAGCACCTGTAGGAGCAAGTAAGTACTACAATAGTGGGCTATAAGCCCGCTTTACATGGCATTTTTGCATATGTGGAGGGAAGAGGCAAGGAAAAAGTGGGGAAGTTGGCTCTCATGCAAGAGCCAGCCTCTACTACATGGTGGAGCATTGGGAGAGGCACCTGTATGGAGGTGGTCAGGAATCGATTGCGAGACTCACGTCGGTCGTAGCACCGCAGTTAAAATGATAATGGCAAGTCAAATCATGGGGCCCCACCTGTCCAGCAGTAACTCGCTGTCAAATCACACAGCCCTATGTTTGCAGCAGCCTACTCCCTCATCTTCTCATGTCTCTGTCGAACCGACTACGACTAGGCAAAACTGCCCCGCCTACTGCGCAGGAAAAGCCCCGCCTTCGACTTTTAAATACTACTCCCTCTGTCCCGAAATACTTGTCATCAAAATAAATAAAATGGGATGTATCCACGTGCGATGCACCAAATTACAGTTCGGAGCAGCGGTTGGAATTGGAGCACCCCGATCGTAGCACCGCAGTAGTAGAAAATGATTGATGAGGGGTCAAATCACAAAGCCCCACCTTTCCCGCATTAAGCTAGACGGACGAAACAACCATCATTTCACTCTAGGGCGCAAGAGCATAAAGAATAGAGAAAACAATGATGCGTGCGGCAGCTACCTAGGGCACCCTAGGGTAGGGGTCTCCACTACAGATCCTTTTTTTTTGAAAGCGCCTCCACTACAAATTGGCTTCTCCCTCGTCCTCTTGAAGAAAACCAATGATAAGTGCGGCGGTAGGGTTTGTAGGAGTACTATGGCATGCGGGGCCACGTCGTAGTAAACGGGAGAGGGATTGAGTTCGAGTTGATGCCTTAAATATGTGTGGGACGCTTGGTTTTACGGGAACAAGGCAGCATTTTGGGTTCGGGGACCAGTGGAGATATAGTATGTACAAAAAATTGTGGACGTAGGTTCGACCGAAAGGCAATGATGCATGGGCCCTGCATTTTGATATACCCGGGGCCGCGTGAAATTTGCTACTCTACTCAAAACTAGTAAGGTACACATGCATTGAACGCATGAGATTTCGAAACCAAATTATGAATAAATACACACTATAGCATGTAAAGCTTTGAGTCATATATGCATGATGTAGATGTTCGTTTAGTTCTTATAGTTCATCTCATTCAAAATAAATTAGTTTTATAAAAATCTTAAGATTCATGCGGTTGTGCATTGTAAAGCATAAAGTAAAAAACAAATAATGGCAGTTCATTTAGAAAAAATTCAATTATGATACGGAAGATTCTAGAACAAAGGAGAAGTGATTGTGTTTTGAGGTTTGTGCATTATGCTTAAGTTCAACCATGGAGTCTTCTCAATTGTACATGTGGCAGATCTAGTGGAATGTTGATGATATCCAACGGCCAATAGTGCTCGGGTTTGCCATCTCTGCACTGTCGGATATCCAGCAACAATCTTTCAAAGTTATTCGCACAATATATAGTTCTCGGGCCATAGTTGCATGTCTTGGAAGAAAACTACTAGTGGGTTGTACTAGCTATTTAGGAATAGAAGACGTATACATGGAAGTTGTAGGGAAAGAGATGATATGGAGTATCTCAGGGATTGGAAAAGAGATGTCATTTGGTTCACATCATAGGAACTTTTTTATTGAATCTAGAGATGACATGTATCTCAATTCCTATGAGGAGGGATTAGAAAAGAGATGTAATTTGGTTCATATCATAGGAACTTTTCTATTGAATATACGTTGATGTTTATTTTCCTTTGAAATTATGGAAGTATAGGAATCCATTCATATGAACCAAGTGGCTCTAAAGCTATAGAATTGATATCATGTTTATTTCCTTTGAAATGTGGGGTATATGAATCTATTCCTATGAACCAATTGGCTCTAAAGGAAACAATCCTATAAAAATCATATCATATAGAGTTCCTATGATATTCCTCCACACCAAAGGATCGTTGATGTTGCTGCAGGTGATACGATGGTCTTCCTTTGTAGACTCCTCCCGCATCTTTATAGTTACCTCTCAAAGATGAATGAAATGATATATATAGGGTCTTCTACATGTGCAATTTGGTACACGAAAACTCGGTAAAAGTTTGCGAGGTTTGAATTTTGCATAAAGCTATATCCACTTCATTTTGGAACGGAGGGAGTATACGGCAGTTGCTAACACTCACGTGGAAGATTTGTGTGTAGGAGGAGTGGCTATTCTGTTAAATGACATGGCAAAACTAACACTGTCAGATGCTTATTAACGGTTCTTACGGTGTTCGTCGTGAAAAGGCTTGTGGCGAATGCTTGTCGGATAATGATTTACAGACACATGCATTGCATTGATACGTGCCCCCCTCTCTCTCACGCACATGCACCCTCACGAGTCACGAGTCTCCCGAGTCCTCTCGCACCCACCGTCTATCTGCAGGTAGACGTCACGCACATATGTGCTCTTCACACCTTACCCTCAGAACTTCTAAAAACAAAAGATGTCGCACACATTTTATTTTAGCTCACACGTCACACACTTATACTATTACTCTTGTGGCGAATGTTCCTTGGGCATAGTATATTGTACTCTCATGAAGAGGAGCGGTGCACGCCCGCACTAGTTCTCTCACACCCACTCACAGGTACACGTAGGAGTGCATTTTTTTGAAGCCGGTACAACAAAATCACTCCACTATATATATATATATATATATAAGCAGGAGCCTTAGCGCTTGCTTTACTAGGGTTCCTCTCATTCACTCTCTCATGCTCTCCAGATCTAAGCAAGACATAGGTGGCAACACTCTCTCTCAGCTAACGGGTGGTCACAAATCCGACCGGACAACCTCGACCGGGGCAGGGGTGTAGGTGCATCGTTCACGCTGTCGTCGGTGGCGAGGGAGGAGACCAACGGCTGCCCGCGCATCCCGATCTGCGGCCGTGTCGTTCTCTCCGAGAGAGCGCCGGCTTAGGAGGGCCTTTGACCCCTTCTCCCTCCATGAGGTATTGTGGCGAAGATGCGGCCTCTCGATGCCGTCTTTGCCACATGCCGACGACCCTCAGGTATATATTCCTTCGAAACCCGCCTTGCTCTACTGCCCCATCTCCCTTTGTGTGGATCTTTTTCTACTTCCATCCGTTGTTCCAAAGCCACCTAGAATTTTACTATTATTAGAGGTAAAGCTAGTTCATATAGACAACTCCAAGAGTTGGTTCAAACAGGGTAGAAAGTGGGAAAGTTGTAGCATGAATCAAGGACTTGGTTCTATGAGGAAACGGGGAAAAGTAGTAGATACTTACCCAATCGGTCTCTTGGTTGAAAACACGAAGAAAGCATGGTGGATGGCGAAGGGTGGGGGGAAGTGGACCTATCTCTTGGTTGAGAAAGGAAAGAAAGTGACGGGTGTTGGGGGACAACGCAAATGAGAATGAGCAGGTCTAGATTTCCTGTGCTCACATAGGAAAATGTCGCTGAGGAGATAAAAAATGGGACAAATGCAGACATGCTTCCTGTGTGTTTGCCGCTCTCGGCAGCCACATCTGCCTCACCACTTTATGCCCCTGCTGTCCCTATGCCCATATCGCTACCGTTAATGTAAAATCACATGAGGCACTAACCAATGCCACCTAATGTCACTATAAGTAATGTTCTAGTGATGTCGATAAATTGAAGCAATGCCACCACCATTTTATGAAGTGCTTCCATCTTGCTTTATTTCTCATGAATTGTGTTTTTGCAGTTACACTTAAATCTCACACCACTAACATTGCTTCATCCCAGTGGAACTGCACAAATTTGATTGCACATTTAGTGACCATGTGCTACTCTCATGACAGTAATACTATTGCTATTGTTCTGCATGTTAATCTAGTGGCAGTGTTGATGTGATGTGATGCTACTTACTTAAGGACACTTCATACTGTCAATCTAGTGCAAATTATAACACAATAGATGCTGCTCCTAATCATACGCCACTGCAAATATCTGTCACTGTTTAAATAACTGTATTTCATATTTCCGCAAACAGGGATGTCTGTCTCCATATCATTTCGGGATGTCTATCTCCGTATCGTTTCTATCCGCGCAATCAAAAGCACAGACCTCAGTTTTAGTAGAACTGCGCAAAATGAGATTGCTATCCCTCGTTGCCGTCGTCTAACCACCCGTCTTCCAGGTATTCCTACGTTGGTAGTTACTAGGTAGAATGACCAACGCAATCTAAAAGAAGTTGATTCGTACGTTTTACTTCCTGATTGTAGTGTAGGGACGAGAGAAAACAATTGCATCCTAGTCTAGAATGGACTTTCTACCAGTTCATCCACGGACCGAGGACTAGCTGGCACGGCTGCACGGCGGTTTTTTGGACAGGTGCGCAGACAAGAGGCATTGTGGTCTGCTTATTTCTGCAAATAGCGGTGCTTAAATTTAGTGGAATGCACAAGAATTTCACCTGGCCAGTACACTGCATGCTTTAGTTCAGCATTCCAGCTGAGACCACAATTTTAATTGGTTATTCTGGAATGAGAGAACCTAACCCTGGATGGTGGCAACAAGAAAAAACCAGAGTGAACTCCAGGAAATTTAAGCCTGCCGGGAGGCCCTTTGCTCAGAGAAGCCTTGCTTGTTTTTTCCTGATTTGTAAAGATTCTCACAACTTTGTCTTTTGCTGTGAACTAGTATATGTTTGTTATATCTATGAATCATTGAGATGTATAAAATTGCTTAACTTATGGTTTTCAAGTTTTTTATGAAGACGAGTTTAATGTGAGTGTTCCACATGAGCGCTGGACTAGCGTGTGAACATTTGGAATTTACATTGTGGCCTCAGCTAACTGCATGAACCACTATAACAAGATACATAGTTGCTTATATGTCAGACAGCAGATTGTTGATTGTTAGCTGGTCGATAGCCTAGTGTTGAAGCAAGCTGAGCCAATATGCCGTGTTTTGCACAACTTCTTACAAGTGGGGTAGCACCAACAGTGTTTACAAGTACTTATGTATACATTGGTGCACAGTTCTCGAACGAGTGCTCTATTTCATCAAAACACACACATGATTCACGGGCACACAAAAACTTATGATAAACCGTGACAACTTATGTCTTACCATGCCTTATTCATGAAAAAACTAGTGAGGGCGCATATGTTTCGGCAACAATTACGATGGTTCTCACATGATTCACGGGCACACAAAAGTATCAGCAGTTCCCATAGACGGATTCAAATAGAGTAATAGCCCCAGAGGGCTCGATAACAGGCAACGTTCGGATAATTAGACACAATCCAAACTACTATTAAACACTAGCTGGTGCAACTATTTCATGCCTCGATCTAAGTTGGGCTGGACACAAGACGGGCCTTGCCATGAACATCATCGAGGACGTCCCGCAGCAGCTCAATCCTGTGAACCTTCATGAAGACAACCTTGTGGCCTTGCCATTGATAAACTTTTTTGTGGAGGCATGCCACGTCGTCTTCCTGCGTAAGCTTGACAAGAACAGTATGCCTCACAAACGAAGGATTATCTTTGAACTTCTTGTGCTTGAGTACACCCTGGACAACACGCCTGACAACAGTGAGGCTCGAATACACCTCTTCATTTGTATAACCGCAAATGGCTTCCAGGATCCAACAGCCTAAGAACACTGTTTTCCCAGTGCGTATATTCAGGTCATCCGCCTCATAGAGAGTGACCTGTACAACCACACAATCCTTGTTTGCATCAGGGCTCTAATTGAAACAGAGAAAAAAATCTGAATTACTTTCCAGTATAAGAAACACAAGTTATTTAAACCACTATGTATAGCATGGCATCGAAGCTAATAAAATTTTGCATTATTCATCACCACATACTTAGATGAAAAACCACAATCGAGATCGGCAAAGAAGAAAATCACCTTCGGTAGCTCAGCGGGTGGGGGGGGGGGCACACATCCTCGAAGGGGGAAAACTACTCCTGCAGTGCCATGGGGGCTGTAACCTCAAACGGAGCGTTGACTATCTCAGTAGTGGTCGTGAGCATATCTGGGGTCGGCTCGGTGGCTGCCTCCATCTTCTTGTAGCTCTCTGTCTCTTGGGGATCAGCCTCCCGCGTCTGCTCCAATATTGGCAGATCTTTGCCTGGTTCTCCTTGGTCCATCATGAAACTAACGAATACTAGGAGACCACTGAAAGGAAAACACAATCGCAATGACAATGAAACAAAAAAGAGAGTGAGGATCGGTTATTGTTTTGCAAAAGTTATTTTTTTTCTCTGAACGAAAATATACCAACATCACAGATCCGCTTAACTTCCCTCCGTTGGGAGAGAAGAACAGTGGCAGATGCGAGTGTTGCCTTTCTTGAAGACGGTGAGGGAGAAGGGGATTCAGCAAAGAGTGAAATGGTGGTTGCATCGTCCGTCAAACTTAGACTGCGGGGAGGTGGGGTTTTGTGATACGACGGCTCGCTACTGCCACGCTACGACCGGGGTGACTCTCCGCCTGCATACTGCCTTCTAATTTGGTGGATGGCATTTGGGCCCGCGCGCTGCATGGCCTACATGTTGGTCAACAAAAGTATAACGACATTCAGTAGATGGACACGTTTCAATGACCTACGAGGAGCCAGAAGCGGTATTCTATCCATTGTTCTAGTAGTAATCGTTTTTCTGGGTAGCTGTAGAGTGTCTCCAGTGTACTAGTAGTAATTGTTTCTCCCGGCCCAAGAAAAAACAGCCCATCCACCCTAGTAAATAGTAAAATCAATTCAAAAGCCCATATATTTATTGAATGATAGGCGCTACCCACACCCAGCATACCGCCCCCCAAAAGAACCTGGGTGCTCTTCTTCCTCCTCACTCCCACCCACCTCACGTCAGCTCGCTCCACTCGTACCCCGAAATTCCTCACCTCACTCCTATAGAAAACCCCAGCTGCCCTTCTTCCTCACTACTACAGAAAAACCCCAACTCCCCTTCTTCTTCACTCGCACTACAACTAGGCTCGTCATTCATTACTCTGCTCAAATCCGTGAGCGCGACGCGGCGCCCTCGAGGAAAATGGAGTCGGCTGACCCCAGCGCCAAGAAGATGAGGCTCCCGCCAGCGGCGACGCCTGTTGTACATCCCGCACCCGGTAGCGTGGGGAGAAGCGGCAACCCCGCCCCCACCAGATCCCAAGAACCCATAGAATTTCGGGTGGACCGCATCAACGATCTCCCGGACGCCGTCCTTGGGGAGATCATCTCACTTCTCCCCACCAAGGATTGCTGCCGAACCCAAGTCCTCTCAATTCGGTGGCGCCCTCTATGGCGCGCCGTGCCCCTTAATCTCGACTGTCGTCAGCTATCTCTCTTTCATGACTTTGAAATCCCCAGAGCCATCATCTCCTCCCAACAGGGCGCCGTTCAAAGCCTCTGCATCCCATCATGCTACCTGAGCAAGCATACCATGCCCTGCACGGTGGACGCCTGGCTGAAATCCCCTGAATTCACAGAACTACAGCTGCTTGAGTTCTACTATTCCCCTGGAAATCACATACCACATATCGAACACCATGTACTTGTGCCCTCAGCACGATGTCCATCTCGCGGTTTTCCTCCTCTCTCCACACTGCTACCTTTGCGTTGTGCTACCTACCAAACAATCTGGTACTAAACCTTCAACTCCCATTTCTCAAGAAACTTTCACTTGTGTGGGTTCGTATATCGGAGGCCTCATTGCACAGCTCATCCACTCCAGTTGCCCTGCCTTGGAGTGCTTGGTGCTTGTTTTCACAGTTAAAATCGGTTGTCTCCAAATAAAGTTGCCTAACCTTGTAAGAATTGGAATTTCTTTTGATCGAAGGCATCTCATCATCCAAGATGCCCCTTCACTTCAAAGTTGATCCTTGATTCTTGTTATTCACCGTTGCAAATAACCGTCCTCTCTGCGCCTAAACTGGAGACCTTGGGTGTAATACATGATCTCTGTGCTCATTTCAATATGGTGTTTGGCTCCATAGTTCTTCAGGTACTTTATATTATCATCTACACTTGTAACCATAAGCTGCATTTTAAATTTCTGAGCATAAGTTATATATCATCTTGGAGTACACATTTTTTACTAATATTATGTTCAATGCTCAATGAAGAGTTTCTCCATGGATGGCCTATCAATGGTGCTGGATTCTGTCAAGATCTTATATATCCAAATGAATAGTTTTGATCTGAACAAGATTATTGGCTTGCTTCAATGCTTTCCATGTCTGGAGAAGTTGTATATAAAGGTGATAATTTCACGCACATTGGAAACCCACATATGGTGTACTAGAATTAACCGTTCAGCTGTTGCTCTTTCGACACTCTTTTTTAGACCTTAACTATTTTCAATCTTCATGTCTATTTAAGCAATAGGACGGGGTAAGAAAGTTATAACCAATCGGTGGAGTCGTAAGCATCGGGATTTTCTAACTTCTCATGAGATTCGATTGAAGACAATAACGCTAGAACGATATGTAGCCAACCGTGCAAACACTAGATTTGTCACATTCTTCGTGCTGAATGCGATGTTACTATTGTCCATCAGGCTTATGTTTATCAGCAGCATGGTTTTGACGGATGGGTATGTCGAAGATAAAAAAAAGGAGTTTTGGGTGGGCAAAAGAGCTTCTAAACGTGCCGGGCTTCTATTTACAACATATTGTGGTCATAATCCAGTAAATTTTACGACCCAGGATGTTCATTCTATGGACCAGACTGATCCATTTGACTGTGACTGCCGAAAACAGTGCTGGAGTTAGATGTTGTTGCCCTTTTCAACTGGGTTTTTTTGTAAACTTGATGAACAATTAACCCTCGTGCTTTTGTATAGTTTGTAAGCTGGAGTTAGATGTTCTTTCCCTTTTCAAGTCGGCTGTGACTATCATATTTTCTTTAAAACAAGGCAAATGGCTTGCCATTCGTTTAATTTAGAGTGAAATATTGTAACATATCCCAACCAAGGGAAATAACATCACTCTCGCCGGCTGCTTGAGCTCACTGTGCATTATAGAAGCCAAGTGATTAGCCCCCACCAGCACCCACAAACTTATGTCGAACTAGCACATCAAATGGGCTATAAATTTTTATAGGAAAGGTTGCATGACCGTGACAGATTTGGATTCTGACATTTGGGACCCGCGAGGAAATAGCCTATCCAAGGTGGTGTCGACTTACTAGCCAGTCAACAAACGATTCTACCTACCAGCCGTTGGATTGACATCCAACATCCATCGTGTATCTTCTATCTCTTGTCTTCTTCTTCCTCCAGCCGCCCAAACCAAACCACCCCGTCAGCTCCGCATGCTCCTGCCTCCCATGGCTGGCTGTGCCTCCGTTGCCCTACCGTACGTACCCTCCAATGTTGGCCAGTCCCTCCCTCTATTCCCCCACACGTCCTGTTATTCTCTGGCAACGTCAGCCCCAACACGCACCCGCACCCAAACCAGTCAACCCTCGTACCAAGTGTCTCTATGTTACAAGCCCAAAAATATGGTTCCTCCTAATGGTTGGACATCTGGGGCTCACACCATTGTCAACGTAGTCAATAAACGGAAGAGTTACACTACGAGCGGCTGACACCAGGGACCCAGCAGGTCGCGTAGTTTTTTTTTTGAGGAACAAGCAGTTGTTATTTATACTAGTTTTAGCGACGGATCAGGGTAACAACAGGGATGTGCGGGGGCTGTGGCCTGTCTAGCCAGGGTTTTATTTATGTTTACCACATCATGAGCCCAGTTGTGTTTTTTTCTTGCTGAAAATTGCAAGCCCAGTTCTATTTTTTAAAAGGAATACCCAAACTAGGCCTACTTGCATTATCAGCCCTGCTGGGCTGCAAATCTTTCAAGACAAGAAGAGTTTCATTCAGTTTGCCCAGAAATGGGATGTACATTTTTAAAACACATCAAACCGGGAATTAGTTTCAAAAAAAATTCATTACAAGATTTTAAATTCCATTGATTTTTATGCGTGGACAATTATTTGGATTTTACATTTATATAAATTATTTTTCAAAATAGTTTCAATGTGAATCGATATTTCGGGATTAAAAACAGTTGACTGCACTTGAATATGCAAAAGTTTCGTATACTTTTTAACCATGGCCACAATATGGGGTGTAATGCTAACAGAAAAAGATGGGCTCCAAAAAAAATTCTTAAGAATTACCAAATGGGTTGTACATTATTAGAAATAATGGCAGATGGGATGTATGCTGTTTTGCGCCAACTACTGCTTGACGCGTATGCTTTCCTAAAAAAGGTTGACGCACACGCAACGCCATGTCAACTTGGTCAACACATGAGAGCAGTGACTGTTGGATGTCCATCCAATGGTTGTCGTGCTTCTTCAATCTCTGCTCTTACCGCTCCAGCCGCTCAAACAAGGACTGGCGGGACTGCCTGCTCCCTCCTCCCGCGGACGGCTATGCTGCCGCGCTGGCCTCACCACCCCATCGTACTCCCATCGCTGGCCTAGTGAAAGTGCAACTAATCCCCGGGTGGTTTTGGTAATTAATAACAACATATATATCATTGAACTAATAGTTACTTGAGAATCATTTCAGAGAGTTCAGTGATATGGGTATGGCAAGGACTGAAGAAGTGGACCCCCCAAAATGCTAAGGCAAGCATTGGCAAAAGCTCAAGACTCCATTTTTGGTTTAGTGATCCAAGATCACATTGAGTCCATAGGAAAAGCCAATACTATTAAAAGGGGATGAGGTTATGATGATGATCTGGTTGCTCAAGTGCTTAGTGATACATCTCCTAAACTATCAGCAACTTTCACTGCCATATACACTCATAAGTAGTCTCGGTCCCACCGATATTCCAAACTCAGTCACACCGAGATGAACCACCTCAGCCATAAGCCAAATCCTAGAAAACTCGGATTTTCCGATTCTGAACTTGGTCTCACCGAAACATGAGTTGCCAAGCTTCTGTAACCTTCTGTCATCAAATCGGTGTCACCGAGATGATGAAGTCGGTCCCACCGAAACTGGCATGCTCTTGTCATTGCACGAATCGGACTAACCGAGATTGTATTTTCGGTCCCACCGAAAATCCCAACGTTCACATTATTTGAACTATCGGTCTCACCGAGTTGTCCACTTCGGTCCCACCGAGATTGCTCAAATGTGTGTAACGGTTGGATTTTGTGTGGAGGCAATTTATACCCCTCCACCCCCTCTTCATTCGTGAAGAGAGCCATCAGAAAGAACTACCACTCCTACCTTACATTTCTGAGAAGAGAACTACCTACCCTTGTGTTGAGATCAAGTTGCTCCACTCCCACCATATGAAGCTTGATCTCTAGCCTTCCCAAGTTGCTTTCCACTCAATCCTTTCTTCCACCACAGCCAAATCAATGAGGAGAGTTGAGTGTTGGGGAGATTATCATTTGAAGCACAAGAGCAAGGAGTTCATCATCATCTACAACATCTATTACCTTTTGGAGGGTGGTGCCTCCTAGATTGGTTAGGTGTCGCTTGGGAGCCTCCGTCATCGAGATGTGGAGTTGAACCAAGAAGTTTGTAAGGGCAAGGAGATCGCCTACTTCATGAAGATCTACCCCGAGTAAGGCTAGCCCTCCATGGGCGTAGGCCATGATGGAATAGACAAGGTTGCTTCTTCGTGGACCCTTCGTGGGTGGAGCCCTCCGTGGACTCGCGCAGCCGTTACCCTCCGTGGGTTGAAGTCTCCATCAACGTGGAAGTACGATAGCACCACCTATCGGAACCACGAGAAAAATCACCGCGTCTCCAAAATTGCGTTTGCTCTTCTCCACCTCTCTTTACTACATGTGCAATTTACTTTCCGCTGCCTATACTCTAGAATTGCATGTGTAGGGTGATGCTTGACTTGATCATAAGTGTGAATCTGCCAAAAACTGTTCTTTGTCAAAAGGCAGAATTTTTATATTGTCAAGTAGTCTAATCAGCCCCCCTCTAGACATACTTTCGATCCTACAAGTGGTATCAGAGCTTTGGTCTCCATTGTATTGGTTTCCATTGCATTGGACTCCATAAGCTTGGTTTCACAACCTAGGAGAGTATGGCGTCTAGTGAGGGTAATTTTCGTAGAGGTCCTTACTTTGATGGTACAAATTTTGCTAGTTGGAAGCATAAAATGAAAATGCATATTCTTGGTCATAATCCAGCCGCATGGGGCATTATTTGTGTTGGTATGCAAGGTGAATTCTTCGAGGAAGGAAAAGTTCCGGATCGCGAAGCTACAACGGAAGAATTGCGGATGTTGCAAAACAATGCTCAAGCTTGTGACATTCTCTTCAATGCATTGTGTCCCGAGGAGTTCAACAGAATCAGCCGTCTTGAGAATGCAAAAGAGATTTGGGATACTTTGGTTGAAATGCACGAAGGTACCGAGTCCGTGAAGGAATCAAAGCTAGATATTCTTCAAGGTCAACTTGACAAGTTCAAGATGAAGGATGGTGAAGGAGTCGCTGAAATGTACTCTAGGCTTGCTCTCATCACAAATGAGATTGCCGGCTTAGGAAGCGAAGAAATGACCGACCGATTCATCATCAAGAAGATTCTCAGAGCTTTGGATGGAAAGTATGACACCGTGTGCACTTTGATCCAAATGATGCCAAACTACAAGAATCTCAAGCCAACCGAAGTCATTGGAAGAATTGTTGCTCATGAGATGACACTTAAGGATAAGGAAGAGCTTCACAACAAGTCAAGTGGTGCTTACAAAGCTACAAGTGATGCTCCCACAACCTCAAGTGACAAGTTAGTTTCCAATGAAGAGATAAGCCTAATGGTCAAGAACTTCAACAAATTCTACAAGAATAGAGGCAAAGAGAGAAGCTCAAAGTCTAGATCATATGATGAAAAGAGATCTTCTAGTCGTGATCGAAACTGCTACAATTGTGGAAGACCCGGACACTACTCAAATGAGTGTACGGCTCCCCACAAGAGAAGAGAAGAATCTCCAAGAAGAAGAAGCTCAAGAGATGAGTCACCTCGGAAAGAGAGAAGGAGTAGAGATGATCGTTATGAACGAAGACCCTCTCGGAGAAGCAAGGATTCGGAGAGGAAAGACAAGTCATCAAGGAACTACACAAGAAGAAAACATCAAGCTCATGTAGGTGAATGGGTCTTCGGCTCCGACTGCGACAATCAATCCGAAGGAAGCTATCACTCCGACTCCGACTACAGTCAAGATGAAGGTGTTGCCGGTCTTGCTCTCGTATCCTCCAACTCCAACTCCTACGACTTATTTGATTCACCAAATGAGGGAATTGGAAGATGCTTCATGGCTAAAGGCCCCAAGGTATCACACCCTGAATTCATTGACTTCAATAGTGATGAGGATGACTTGCTTGGTGAAGATGAGCTCTTGCTTGATAAATCCAGTGAGCCTAGTAACGATGAACTTGCTAATAGTCTTTATAGTCGAGAAGAGTCGAATGACAATGCTATGAAGGAGATTGAGCGTCTAACTAAAGAACTAAACACTCTTAAGTTAGCTCATGAAAAAACTCAAGAAGATCATAGAGAGCTCCTAAGATCTCATGAGAAGCTACGCTTCGAGAAGCTCACTCTAGAGCAAGAACATGAGTTTCTAAAAGCAATCAATGACGATCTTCGAAAGAAGAGTTCTTCATATCTTGCCAAACGACTTCTCTTGTCTAATTTCTTGCCACCCATTAAGACTAAGCATGACAAGCATAAGAAAAATTCTTCCTCTAGCAGTAACAATAACCATGCTAAATCCAATGTTGTTGCTTCTAGTAGTTCTCTTGATTCCACTAACAATGTTTCAAGCCAAGTTACACTTGAGCAAGAAAATAGTTTATTGAAAGGGATCATAGAGAAAGGTGTCTACAAGAGCCTTGCCGGAAGCAAGAACTTTGAGGAAATTGTTCGCAAGCAAGGAAGGCACCGGAAGAATCAAGGAATTGGTTTTGAGCGAAAGTTCAACGCCGAAGGCATTGAGTGGGAAGAAGGTCAATATCCTACTCCACAGTTTGTTCCTCAAAAGGAGAAGTATAATCCTACTTCTTCCAATGTGGAACAAGCTCAAGATGACCTTCCACCACAAGACCACAAGCTAAAAGGCAAGGACAAGCTTCAAGAGGAGATTGATGCATTTGTTGAAGCACCTCAAGCCATGGTCAAGTGGGTTCCCAAGGTAACGTCAAGTTCTACTTCGTCAAGCTCAACTTCAACCCCAAGGATTCCCATCAAGATGATGTGGATCCCGAAGAAGAAGAACTAGAAAGTTCTTGAGGGTGACTCCGCCAACATACTTCACTCACATTCATTTTGGCAAAAACTTGTGCAATCAACTTCCACATCGTGCACTAGTTCATGGAGTCACAAACCCTCTTGTTGGTATGTCAAGGGACAAGGTAATCATTGCTTTCATGGACATCATCTGTTGTGAACTTCAATCTATGTCCATGGATATCCTTGTTTGTTCCTTGTGGGACTAACCCATGTAGGTATTGAAAGTGCCCGAATCCAAAGGATAGCTCCCAACTCTTGATGATCTCCATCAACATTGAGCATCTACATCTTCAACATCTACATGAAGTCTTCTACGACAACCCAAGGTTAGTTTGACCCTTTAAAAGGGGTTCTCACATCTAGGGGGAGCTTTGCTCTAAAAATTGAGCTAAAGCATCTTCAAATGATGTGAACACATCAATGCTTTATGTAAAAGTGGTAACCCCACTTGTGCTTAAACGATGAGTATGACCTATGATCAAATGTTCTCATTTGGCTCCTAAGTCAATATACTCATATAAAGATGACCTAGTCATCGACAAATTGTGTGTTAGTTGCTAGAGTTTTGGTTGTGCATGTTTGACACATATTTCATTTGCTATCTTATTGTGTGAGCATGTTGGATGCATGATTTTATCCATTCGAGGACATCCATTTGTTGTTTTGGTCGTTTTGATTTTTCTGACCAAATGTATGGACAAGAATGCCTAAGTACCTCCCCTAGCTATCTATGCTTTCTTGTCTCAAATTCTATTCATGCTTACATCACAAATTTTGAACAAGTCATTTTCGGACCCTCCGGGTGAGGAGCACTCGGAGCCACCGATCCGTCAAGGGCTAATTTCCAAAACCTTCTAATTGATTTCGGTCAGACCAACTCACTCAAACTCGGTCGAACCGAAAGCATTTAGACTGATCTAGGTTTTCATCTCGGTGAAACCGAGTTGTGATTTTCGGCGTGACCGAAGTGCATAACTGCCTAGCAGTTATCCATCTCGGTGCCACCGAGTTTTACAACTCGGTCCCACCGACAGCGAAGGGGTATGTATTTCGAGGGCCGCGCGCGTTGATTCCTCCTTCAAACGTTTCGCCCCCACACCCCTTGCTGCCGTCGCCTTGGTCTCCGGATCGTCGCCGTCGTCGCCTGTGCGCCCTCGCCGCAGGTCTCCGTCGCCGTCAACGGACATCTCCTCCGCGCCGTTGCCGCCGTAGAAAAACTCCACCAAGTTAGGGTGAGTTTTGATCCCACTCGTGCTCCCATCTCTGATTCAATGCACGTTTGGATTGCCTAGTATCTTGCCACGATTGAAATCCTCCTGTACACCAGATTAGTTCGTTTGAACTAGATTCGAGTAAAAGTTTTAGGGTTAGGTTTCCGCGGAACACATCTCGGTGAGACCGATTTTATAATTTCGGTATGACCGATTTGGCCTATGGCCATTGCACTGCACCTTTCGGTCCAACCGAGTTGTGCAAAATCGGTGTGACCGAAATGAAGATTCTGTGAAACCCTAGTGTTTTCGGCAGGACCGAAACCCACTTCGGTCAAACCGAAAGTGGTGTGCCAAGCTCCTGTTTAACACTTCGGATTCACCGAACCTTAAACTCGGTCTGACCGAAATGTCTTCTGTGAAAACCTAATACTAGAATTTGAACTCATTTTTTTTTGCAAAAACTTCTGCAGTTTGTGATGACTCTTCTTCTCTGCCTACACCTTATCTATTCACAGGTTGTCAGCCATGTCAGATGCCAGTGACAGTCAGAACAGATCAGAGACACCCATTGCAGACATTCCAGAGAGCAGCAAGACTTCTATGAGACCGTGCTGATGGACAAGAAGCCCATAGTCGCAGACACCCGATATGTTGACTGGAAGTACATTGACAGCGAAGAGCACAGAGATTTCTTTCCACATGTGCATGAAAGTTTCACTGCATGTGGTGTTGCAGACTTTGTAGGTCAGAAATTGACCAGTTGGAACGATGAGATGATAATGCAATTCTATGCCACAGCTCACTTCTACCCTGATGGAAAGATTACGTGGATGACTGAAGGTCAAAGGTTTTCTTCTTCTGTTGAAGAATGGGCAGAAATTTTGAATGCTCCAGTGCAACGAGAAGATGATATTGATGTATATGGGATTCCAAAGAAGAATCATGAATCCATGAAGAACATGTACAAAGAGATTCCAGCAGAGGATTTGGGAATCTGGAAGCTCGGCTCAGTCTACTATCTCCAGGCAGGCTTACCTACCACTAATACCATTTTGAGGCATACCTTGATGCCCAAATCTGGAGATGATCGCATGATCAGAGGATACTCTATCAACATGCTGCACATACTTGATGAGAGAGCACCTTTCAAGGTGATGGACTTGATGGTAGAGACCATTAAGAGGACTGCAGCTGACCAGAAAAGGTCATGTGGATTTGCCCCGCAGATTCAGATGCTTATCAATGCCAAGTTTGGCACGGGCACATTCTTGTTGGATAGAGAACATTTACCATTGCAGCCAGAGCATGAAGACAATGTTGTTGTGATGGATGAGGAGGATCCGACATCTGTTGAAGGTCAAGCCAAGATCGAAGCTGCTAAGAAAGCCAAAGCTGACAAGGAAGCAGCAGCAGCAGCAGCTAAACCAAAGAGTTTCAGAGAGCAAATACTTGAAGCTACTCAAAGGATTGAACAATGCCTGGCCAGCATTGTACAGTCTCAGGAGAGCTTAGAGAGGATTGTTGAGGACAAGATCCACGCTCTGGACGTGAAGCTGACTGAAGTACAAGTGACCGTCAACAAGCTCGAGGCAGACATTGAGGAAGCAAAGCAGGAGAAGGAAGAGCTTATGCGTGAGTTGCAGGATGACTTAGTCCAGGATTCTCATCGACAGACTGCTCCGGTTCCCAAAGGACCCCGATCAGCTGCTATTCCAGTGACTGACACCAGGACTACAACTTCAGCACCTCCCACAGTTCCAGCAGTTACTCCAACTCCAGCTCCAGTGACTACTCCTCCAGCACAGACATCAGCTGAAGTCTTCGCCGATGCTGTCATATCCACTCCGACATCAACCTAGACGGGAGCCGCCAGCAGAGTCCACAGTGACGCTTAGCTTTATGCTTTTTCGAACTTTTTGGTAACTTGTTGCCAAAGGGGGAGAAATTGTATAGATCATAGGACTTCGAGAGAGAGAGTGCTGTTGTCTTTGCGCTTTTGATATTTCGTTCTTTTGCGGTTTCTTTGAGATACTTTTGGTTTTCGAGACATTCATTGTGTTTGATACTCCGTTTGATTCTACCTTAATGAGTGCTTGGTCGTACTATGCTTTAATGTGTGCTTAATGCTTATCATATGCCATTCCTATCTCGTATGACCATTTACTCATGTCTTGGTGATTGGGTGCATGCTGTTCATTCTTATCATTTTGTGCGCTCCACCAAGATGTATGTGACATGGAAGAGTGACCCATGATCCTAATCGATTGTGCATTTGCATTCAAACGCAAATCTTAAATAATGCACAAATTTAGGGGGAGCTCTTGCTTATCACATACTTCTCAAAGCGACGATATTATTCATTGATTATATCCTTTGTCGAAGCTTTGATCTATATGTTGTCATCAATTACCAAAAAGGGGGAGATTGAAAGTGCAACTAATCCCTGGGTGGTTTTGGTAATTAATAACAACATATATATCATTGAACTAATAGTTACTTGAGAATCATTTCAGAGAGTTCAGTGATATGGGTATGGCAAGGACTGAAGAAGTGGACCCCCAAAATGCTAAGGCAAGCATTGGCAAAAGCTCAAGACTCCATTTTTGGTTTAGTGATCCAAGATCACATTGAGTCCATAGGAAAAGCCAATACTATTAAAAGGGGATGAGGTTATGATGATGATCTGGTTGCTCAAGTGCTTAGTGATACATCTCCTAAACTATCAGCAACTTTCACTGCCATATACACTCATAAGTAGTCTCGGTCCCACCGATATTCCAAACTCAGTCACACCGAGATGAACCACCTCAGCCATAAGCCAAATCCTAGAAAACTCGGATTTTCCGATTCTGAACTCGGTCTCACCGAAACATGAGTTGCCAAGCTTCTGTAACCTTCTGTCATCAAATCGGTGTCACCGAGATGATGAAGTCGGTCCCACCGAAACTGGCATGCTCTTGTCATTGCACGAATCGGACTAACCGAGATTGTATTTTCGGTCCCACCGAAAATCCCAACGTTCACATTATTTGAACTATCGGTCTCACCGAGTTGTCCACTTCGGTCCCACCGAGATTGCTCAAATGTGTGTAACGGTTGGATTTTGTGTGGAGGCTATTTATACCCCTCCACCCGCTCTTCATTCGTGAAGAGAGCCATCAGAAAGAACTACCACTCCTACCTTACATTTCTGAGAAGAGAACTACCTACCCTTGTGTTGAGATCAAGTTGCTCCACTCCCACCATATGAAGCTTGATCTCTAGCCTTCCCAAGTTGCTTTCCACTCAATCCTTTCTTCCACCACAGCCAAATCAGTGAGGAGAGTTGAGTGTTGGGGAGATTATCATTTGAAGCACAAGAGCAAGGAGTTCATCATCATCTACAACATCTATTACCTTTTGGAGGGTGGTGCCTCCTAGATTGGTTAGGTGTCGCTTGGGAGCCTCCGTCATCGAGATGTGGAGTTGAACCAAGAAGTTTGTAAGGGCAAGGAGATCGCCTACTTCGTGAAGATCTACCCCGAGTAAGGCTAGCCCTCCGTGGGCGTAGGCCATGATGGAATAGACAAGGTTGCTTCTTCGTGGACCCTTCGTGGGTGGAGCCCTCCGTGGACTCGCGCAGCCGTTACCCTCCGTGGGTTGAAGTCTCCATCAACGTGGAAGTACGATAGCACCACCTATCGGAACCACGAGAAAAACCACCGCATCTCCAAAATTGCGTTTGCTCTTCTCCACCTCTCTTTACTACATGTGCAATTTACTTTCCGCTGCCTATACTCTAGAATTGCATGTGTAGGGTGATGCTTGACTTGATCATAAGTGTGAATCTGCCAAAAACTGTTCTTTGTCAAAAGGCAGAATTTTTATATTGTCAAGTAGTCTAATCACCCCCCCTCTAGACATACTTTCGATCCTACACCTAGCCATCCCTCTACTCACCCACACCTGCTGTTATTCTCCAGGGACGTCAAACGAACCAGTAAACCCTCGTACTCCTCCGTGTGGGAAACAACTGCCGAGTCTTCCCTGACTCCGTGTCATTCCCTTCCTAGGCCTCGCCGTCGTCCATCGCCCTGGTGCTCTCGGCGCGGCCTGGTCAACATGGTCAATGAACGACATCCATCGGAAGTGTACTTTACGTGGAGAGGCTGACAGCTGGGTCCACGGCCGCACACAAGGAAATGCCTCCTTATTACACGAAAAATAATGATTCCTCCACCTGACAGCTAGGACCCACGGGAAGGGCCTCTATATTTCGCGAAAAAAATGTCCCCCCGCTGATCGGTCGGACCCACCAGTTATATCTTCACACGCAAGGAAGTGCCTCCTTATTACGCACAAAAAAATGAATACCCCCCTGCTAGCTGGGACCCACCATAGTGGATGGCTGACTTGTGGGCCTACTAATTTGACGGGGACGGAGGGCTTTGTCAACTTAGTCAATACTCCAGTGACCGTATGACGTCCATTCAACAGCCATAGTGCTTCTTCAACCTCTGATCTTCTCGCTCCAGCCGCCCAAAGCAGCGCTGGTCATGTCGCCTGCTCCTGCCTCCCGTGGCCGGTTGTGCTTCCGTGGAGGCCTCACCGCCCCCATACTACTCCCACCGCTGGCCAGGCCATCCCTCCACTCACCCACACCCCCTGTTATTCTGCGGCGACTGCAGCCTCACACCGCAGCCGAACCAGTGAACCCTCGTACTCCTCTCCGTGTGGGCATCCACTGTCGCGTCTTCCCCGGCTCCGCATCATCCCCTTCCTAGGCCTCGCCGTCGTCCACCGCCGTGGTGCTCTCGGTGCGACGTGGTCAATGTGGTCAATGACCGACTTCCATCGGAAGAGTACTGTACGTGGAGAGGCTGACAGCTGGGGTCCACGGCAACCGCAAGGAAGTGCCTCCTTATTACGCAAAAAATAATTATTTCTCCACCTAACAGCAGGCACCCACCGGACGAGCCACCATATTTCGTGGAAAAAACATTTCCCCCCTAACTGCTGGGACCAACCGGACGGGCCACCGTATTTTGCAAAAAAAACGTTCCCCCCGCTGTCATCTCGGACCCACCGGAAGTGCCTCCTTATTACACACAAAAAAAATGAATACTCCCCCTGCTAGCTAGGACCCACCTTGGTTGGAGGTTGACTTGTGGGCCTACTAAATTGACGGGGACGGAGGGCTTTGTCAAGTTCAATATGAACGATTCTAGCTCTAGTGACCATACGATGTCCATCCAACGGCTGTAGTGCTTATTCAACCTCTGGTCTTCTTGCTCCAGCTGCCCAAAGCAGAGCCGGTCATGCCGCATGCTCCTACCTGCCGTGGCCGGCTGTGCTACCGCGGAGGCCTCACCACCCCCTACTATTCCCACCGCTGGCCAGGCCCTGCAGCGACGGCAACCTCACACCGCAGCCGAACTAGTGAACCCTCGTACTCCTCTCCGCGCGGGCTTCCACTGCCGCGTCTTCCCCGGCTCCGCGTCATCCCCTTCCTAGGCCTCGCCGTCGTCCACCGCCCTGGTGCTCTCTGCG
Source organism: Triticum timopheevii (assembly GCA_963921465.1). NCBI lineage: Eukaryota > Viridiplantae > Streptophyta > Magnoliopsida > Poales > Poaceae > Triticum > Triticum timopheevii. The sequence goes on along the minus strand of OY997262.1, from coordinate 462,455,423 downwards.
CAGCATGGTCCATGGGGTCAAGGAACGACTTCCATTGGAAGAGTACTGTACGTGGAGAGGCTGACAGCTGGGTCCACGGCGGCCACAAGGAAGTGCCTCCTTATTACGCACAAAATAATTAGTCCTCCACCTGACAGTTGGGACCCACCAGACGGGCCACTGTATTTCGTGGAAAAAACATTTCCCCCCTGATAGCTGGGACCTAGTAGCTACATCTTCACACGCAAGGAAGTGCGTTCGGGGAAAAAAAGAAAACGATTTGCCCCCTTGACTGTTGGGACCCACCAGCTACATCTTCGCACGCAAGGAAGTGCCTGACAGCCGGGACCCACCTGGTCGAAGCGTACGTAGCGTTGTCATTCTGGTCACGAACGTGTACGTACATACTAGTGGATGTAGAGGCACGCACGTATCATAGTAGAGGCGCACATGTAGCATGTACACATACGTACATCGGCTAGTGTGTAAGAAAGAAAATACGGCCATGTACGTACATATGGGCGGGGTCTCGAACGCCTACTCACGCATACGTACGGCCAGGGCTCGTGTACATGGCTGGGTCAGAATGGAGAAACTGTGTTGTCGTCGTGTTCATGGGGAGGCAACGGAATGCATCGTGTTCATCGGGAGGAAACAGAACACGTGGGAGCCAACCGGCTTGGATGGAACAGGCGATGGAAATGAGGCCTGGCGTACCGCAGAACGGAGGAAACGGCCTTGTGTTCGACCGGCCATGTTCGAAATGCGACCCTGTTCATCAGGAGGGGTCTGGCGTACCGCAAAATGGAGGAAACGGACTTGTGTTGGACCTTCTACGGTCAAAACGAGGTCCTATTGATCGGGAGGGGTGTGGCGTACCGCAAAACAGAGGAAACGGACTTGTGTTGGAGCGCTACGGTCGAAACGGGGGTCATGTTCATCAGGAGGGGTGTGGTGTACCGCAAAAATGGGACTCCACGGGATACTGTTCATCTCCACCGTCGACCGCCTCCAGCCTCCACAGGCTACTGTTCATCCACCGTCGACCTCCTCCAGCCTCCACCTGCGACTGTTCATCCACGGGCTCCTGTTCATCCAGCCTCCACCGTGCGCTACTCCACACGGCTACTATTCAACCACCCCTCTCCACGGGCTCCTGTGCAACCACCCCTCCACGGGGTACTGTTCATCCACCCCTCCACCATCTACTGTTCATACAGCCCTCCACAGGGTCCTGTTCATCCAGCCCCAACCGGCTCGATCGATCGGGGTCCTGTTCATCCAGAGGCAACACCACGGGGTCATGTTCATCCACCCCCACCGCTCACTATTCATCCACCCCCCCCCCCCCGCAACACTCACTATTCATCCAGAGGTAGCATCGATCGGCTTCAGTTAGCAGCAGTAGCGAAGGAATCGCTCGATCGGGTTCAGTTAGCAGCTATCGATCGATCGCTCGGGTTCAGTAACGTGTAGCCTGTAGTGCAATCACTCGGGTTCAGTTATAGTCCAACGCCTCGCACCCACGCGCATACGTGTACGAGAGAAACATGCATTGCTCAGCCCCAACCACCCACCGTAACCGGGAACACCCCGAAGTTTTCCTCGCCCTCGCTTCTACCACGGTTTTTTTCGTCATGGACGACCCAAAGAATGTCATGCAGCTGCGTCTCCCGCCCGCCCAGGACGAAAAGCCCGTTTTCTGTCATGATTTTTTGTCATAGAAGTAGGAGCCCACCACATCTATGATGATATCGGGTTTTGTCACAATTATCGTCAGAGAAGTGTCATAAGTATGATAGGAAAAAATTCGTTCGGCCCAAAATGTCACGAATGTGTCTTTTTTTGTAGTGTTGGTGCCTCCTGCCTGACGCCTTCTCTTGGGAAACATGCCCTGAAAAGCGCCTCCCTCACGAGTCTGGCTAGGTCTGAGGCCTTCCCGAGGAGATCCCCCGAGCCCAACCTGAGGGGGGCGCCAGGCGCGCCTTCCTATGTGATGGGTGAAGGCGCCCCGTCCGGGGACGCGAGGCTCAGCACGGCATCCTCGGGCGATGCTTCCTCACGAGATCCCTAACCCAGCTACAGCTTCTTCGTCTTGGGGGCGACCTCAGGAGGGAGGGCACTGCCCTCATCTTCAGGGTCCTCGACTGCTATAGCTTGGAAGGCATGCTCAAGGGAGCACACCGCGTCCTTTTCTTGGCATGCGACCGTGATGACGCCGCCGCTTCCTGGCATCTTGAGGACATTGTAGCCGTGGTGCATTGCTGCGACGAACTTGGCCAGTGTTGGGTACCCTAGAATAGCGTTGTATGGCAGGCAAATGTCGGCAACGTCAAAGTCGATGAGCTCGGTGTGGTAGTTGTTGGGTTCGCCGAAGGTGACAGGGAGGCGGACCTGCCCTATCGGGTGTGTGGAACCGCCAGTCGCTCCTGAAAATGGCTTGGTTGGCTGAAGCTGGTAGTACGACACTTGTAGTCTATTGAACGTTTGAACGGACAAGACATTGAGCCCCGCTCCACCACTGATGAGGGTCTTGGTGACGACCACGCTGCTGATGATGGGAGAGTAGAACATGGGGAGCGCGCCGGTAGTGGCCGCGCACTTGAGTTGGTCTGAGGAGCTGAAGGTGATGGCGCAGTTGGACCACCTGAGAGGGCGAGTTGCTTCGGGCTTGGGGAGCACTGTGTTCACCTCGCGCGCGAACTGCTTGAAGATGCGGTGAGAAGCTGGGGCCTGTGAGCCGCCCAGGATGCGGGCGATGGCTCGAGGCTCCCGGAAGCCCCTAGCCCCCTCGTCCTGGTGGTGATCTTTGTTCCTTCTTGGTGGTGGAGGCTGTGGAGGCAGACCGGCATTTCCCTGAGGGCGCTCCTCACGAGGCTGCTCCCTCCAAGCATCCTCGTGAGGTTGGCCCTACCAACGGTCCTCCCGAGGATGGTAACGCCACTCCTGGCGATGGTTGTGTCCGTCCCAGCGTCCTCCACCTCGGCCACCTCCACGGTCATAGCCTCGATCGTTGCGCTCGGGCGTCGACTGAGGTGCCAGTCGCGGAGGGCCTTGAGCTCCTGGGACTCATTGGTGTTGTGGCTGTGGATGTTGTGGAAGATGCAAAACGGTCGGTTAATCTTGGGCGACTCGGGGTGGTCGCAGTCGTGCTTCATCTCTGGCTCTACTGCAAGCACGGCCGACCCTTTGCGCTTCACGTCCTTGGCCTTGGCCTTCTTGTCTTTTGGGTCAACATCAGGGAGCTCGAGGAGGGAGAGGCGCCCCTCCTCAGCCCTTGCACACTTGTTCGCTGTGTTGAACATCTCCAGGGCTGTGCAGAGGTCCTCATGGATGGCGAGCTCCTCCTTCATCTTGACATCACTGACGCCATCAGTGAATGCTGAGATGATGGCCTCGTCCGATGCTACCTCTTGAGCACTGTTTGGATTTCCCCGAAGAGGAGAGGATGATGCAGTAAAGTAGCGTAAGTATTTCCCTCAGTTTTTGAGAACCAAGGTATCAATCCAGTAGGAGACCACGCACAAGTCCCTCGTACCTACACAAAACGGTAGCGACTCGCAACCAAAGCTTAGGGGTTGTCAATCCCTTCAGGATCACTTACGAGAGTGAGATCTGATAGAGATAATATTTTTGGTATTTTTGATAGATAGATGCAAAGTAAAAAGTAAAGGCAAAGTAAAAACAAAGCGAGTAAATAAAGTCATATAGATTGATATGATGAGAATAGACCCGGGGGCCATAGGTCTCACTAGTGGCTTCTCTCAAGAGCATAAGTATTCTACAGTGGGTGAACAAATTACTGTTGAGCTATTAACAGAATTGAGCATAGTTATGAGTATATCTAGGCAATGATCATGTATATAGGCATCACGTCCAAAACAAGTAGATCGAAACGATTCTGCATCTACTACTATTACTCCACTCATCGACCGCTATCCAGCATGCATCTAGAGTATTAAGTAAAAATAGAGTAACGCCGTAAGCAAGATGACATGATGTAGAGGGATAAATTCATGCAATATGATAAAAATCCCATCTTGTTATCCTCGATGGCAACAATACAATACGTGCCTTGCAACTCTTTCTGCCACTGAGTAAGGACACCGCAAGATTGAACCCAAAGCTAAGCACTTCTCCCATTGCAAGAACTACCAATCTAGTTGGCCAAACCAAAAATATAATTCGAAGAGACTTGCAAAGATAACTCAATCATACATAAAAGAATTCAGAGAAGAATCAAATATTTTCCATAGATAATACTGGATCATAAACCCACAATTCATCGATCTCAACAAACACACCGCAAAAAGAAGATTACATCGAATAGATCTCCACGAGAGAGGGCGAGAACAGTGTATTGAGATCCAAAAAGAGAGAAGAACCCATCTAGCTACTAGCTATGGACCCGATGGTCTGAAGTAAACTACTCACACTTCATCGGAGGAGCTATGGTGATGATGTAGAAGCCCTCCATGGTGGATGCCCCCTCCAGCGGAGCTCCGGAACAGGCCCCAAGATGGGATCTCATGGATACAGAAGGTTGCAGCGGTGGAATTAGGTTTTTGGCTCCTGTTCTGATTGTTCGGGGATACGTAGGTATATATAGGAGGAAGGAGTACGTCGGTGGAGCTCTGAGGGGCCCACGAGGTAGGGGCGCGCCCAGGGGGGGCGCACCCTCCACCCTCGTGACTGCCTCTGGCACTGCTTGGAGTAGGGTCCAAGCCTCCTGGATCACGTTCGGTTGGAATATCACGATCCTGAAGGTTTCATTCCATTTGGACTCCGTTTGATATTATGTTTCTTCGAAATACTAAAAAAGGCAAAAAACAGCAATTCTGGGCTGGGCCTCCGGTTAATAGGTTAGTCCCAAAAGTAATATAAAAGTGGAAAATAAAGCCCAATATAGTCCAAAACAGTAGATAAAGTAGCATGGAGCAATCAAAAATTATAGATACGTTGGAGATGTATCAGGCATCCCCAAGCTTAATTCCTACTCGTCCTCGAGTAGGTAAATGATAAAAAAGAATTTTTGATGCGGAGTGATACTTTGGCATAATTTCAACGTAAATCTTCTTAATTGTGATATGAATATTCAGATCCGAAAGATTCAAGACAAAAGTTCATATTGACACAAAAATAATAATACATCAAGCATACTAATCAAAGCAATCATGTCTTCTCAAAATAACATGGCAAAAGAAAGTTCATCCCTACAAAATCATATAGTTAGGCTATGCTTCATTTTCATCACACAAAGATGTTCCCAACTTCTATACCCCCGATGACAAGCCAAGAAATTGTTTCATACTTAAATAATCTCAAACTTTTTCAACCTTCACGCAATACATGAGCGTGAGCCATGGATAGAGCACTATGGGTGGAATAGAATATGATGATGGGGATTGTGTGGAGAAGACAAAAAAGGAGAAAGTCTCACATTGACGTCAACGGGCTATGGAGATGCCCATCAATTGATTTCAACATGAGGAGTAGGGATTGCCATGCAACGGATGCACTAGAGCTATGAATGCTCAACAAAAGAAAACTAGTGGGTGTGCATCCAACTTGCTTGCTCACGAAGACCTAGGGCATTCAAGGAAGCCCATCATAGGAATATACAAGCCAAGTTCTATAATGAAAAATTCCCACTAGTATAAAAAGACAACTTATGAGACTCACTACATGAAAACAAGGTGCTACTTTGAAGCACAATATATGAGACTCACTACATGAAGAACAAGGTGCTACTTTGAAGCACAAGTGTGGAAAAAGAGATAGTAGCATTGCCCTTTTTATATATTTTTTTTTTCTTTTTTTTGGGCCCTTCTTTTTTTTTCTTTTCTTTTTTTGGCCTTTCTCTTTTTTTATTTGGGCAATGTTCTAATAATGATGATCATCACAGTCCTATTGATTACAACACAAGGATTACAACTCGAAACTTAGAACAAGATATGACTCTATATGAATGCCTCCGGCGGTGTTCCGGGATGGTGCAATGAATCAATAGTGACATGTATGGAAAATAATGCATGGTGGCTTTGCCACAAATACGATGTCAACTACAAGATCATGCAATGGCAATATGACAAAAGCAATGTATGTCATGATGATGGTGGTGGAAGTTGCATGGCAACATATCTCGGAATGGCTACGGAAATGCCATAATAGGTAGATATAAGGAGGTTTATGGGTGATAGAGTGTATCGTATCACAGGGTTTGGATGCACCGGCGAAGTTTGCACCAACTCTCAAGGTGAGAAAGGGCAATGCACGGTACCGAAGAGGCTAGCAAAGGCGGAAAGGTGAGAGTGCGTATAATCCATGGACTCAACATTAGTCAAAAGAACTCATATACTTATTGCAAAAAATTTAAAAGTCATCAAAAATCAAGTACTACGCGCATGCTCCTAGGGGGATAGATTGGTACGAAAAGACCATTGCTCGTCCCCGACCGCCACTCATAAGGATGCACAAGCCAGGTACACATCATGTTTCAAATTTGTTACACAACTTTAACCATACGTGCATGCTACGGGACTTGCAAAGTTCAACACAAGTATTTCTCAAATTCATAATCACCCAACTAGCATGACTTCGATATTATCACCTCCATATCTCAAAACAATTATCAAGCATCAAACTTATCTTAGTATTCAATTCACTCAAAGGAAAATTTCACATATCTTACCATGCTATTAACGACTCTCAAAATAATCTAAGTGAAGCATGAGAGTTCATCTATTTCTTCAAAATAAAACTACCACCATGCTCTAAAATATATAAGTGAAGCACTAGAGCAAAAATTATCACGCTCAAAAGATATAAGTGAAGCACATAGAGTATTCTAGCAAATTCCAATTAGTGTAAGGCTCTCTCTCATAAAATAATTTCAGATCTTGATACTTCATTCAAACATCAAGCAAAGCTAAATAAAACTACAATGCAAGGATAGCACAACTCATGTGAAGAAGCAAAATTTTAGGCTCAACCGATACTAACCAATAGTTGTTGAAGAAGAAAGGTGGGATGCCTAACGGGGCATCCCCAAGCTTAGATGCTTGAGACTTCTTGAAATAATATCTTGGGGTGCCTTGGGCATCCCCAATCTTGAACTTTTGTGTCTCCTTAATTCCTCTCATATCATGGTTTGTCTTTTTATCAAAAGCTTCATTCACAACAAGCTCAACAAGAACTCGTGAGATAGGTTAGTATAAACCAATGCAAAACCTTATCTTTTTCTACTGTAACAAATCACTAACATTATTATTCAACATTTCATACTAAATGCCTCTGTATATTTAATACTCCGATCACCAAATAGAATCATTAAACAAGCAAACATATGCAAACAATGCAACCATAACAGCAATCTGCCAAAACAGTATAGTCTGTAAAGAATGCAAGAGTCTCAATACTTCCCTGACTCCAAAAATTATGAACCAAAATTCCCACTGTAATAAATTTACCAGAGCTCAATATGAAAAAAGATTCAACGTTAGACCATGCTCTGACTTTTCTAGGCAATTTTTGCAACAGCGGTAAACTTTATGTTTTCAAACAGCAACATGCAAACTAGCAAAATAAGCATGGCAAAGGCTATCCTTGACTTTTTACTGAAACTAAAGATGTAAAACACTATTCTAACTAACAGCAAGCAAAAACTAACAAAAGAAATTGACGCTCCAAGCAAAACACATATCATGTGGTGAATAAAAATATAGCTCCAAGTAAAGTTACCGATAGACGAAGACGAAAGAGGGGATGCCTTCCGGGGCATCCCCAATCTTAGGCTATTGGTTGTCCTTGAATATTACCTTGGTGTGCCTTGGGCATCCCCAATCTTAGGCTCTTGCCACTCCTTATTCCATAGTCCATCGAATCTTTACCCAAAACTTGAAAACTTCACAACACAAAACTCAACAGAAATCTCGTGAGCTCCGTTAGAGAAAGAAAACAAAAGACTACTTCAAGGTACTGTAATGAACTCATTATTTATTTATATTGGTGTTAAACCTACTGTATTCCAACTTCTCTATGATTTATATACTAATTTACTAGCCATAGATTCATCAAAATAAGCAAACAACACACGAAAAACAGAATCTGTCAAAAACAGAACAGTTTGTATCAATCTTTAACTAAAGCAAACTTCTGGAACTCTAAAAATTCTACCAAAATAGGAAGTCCTGTAAAAAATTTTTATTGAACAGAAGAAAAAAGAATCAACGCAAAAGCACGTTCCTGTGATTTATCATAACTAAATTCGTGCGTGCAAAGTTTTTGTTTTTCAGCAGGATCAAATCAACTATCATCGTAGGTTATCCTATAGGTCCTACTTGGCACAAACACTAATTAAAACATAAAACCACATTAAAACAGAAGGTAGATGGATTATTTATTCCTAAACAGAAGCAAAAACAAAAAACACAAAATAAAATTGGGTTGCCTCCCAACAAGCGCTATCGTTTAACGCCCCTAGCTAGGCATAAAAGCAAGGATAGATCTAGGTATTGCCATCTTTGGTAGGCAATTCTTCAATGAGGCATCTACCTCCTTTAGAATTTTCTTTCTTCCTAGTAATTGTCAAATTTTCAGGCAAAAGATTGAAAAATTCATCTATAGGAAATGGTTCCTTAATGATAGTAAAAAGATTGGGATGAACACTTATAGATTTAAGATCTGCGGTTTCCGTACTGGATGATTCACCCTTATTCTTAGGAACATACATAAGCTTAGTATTTTTAGTAGAAGAACTTGGAGTGTTTTGAATGGAAGAAAAAGCGGTTCCCAAGTTGGTGATGATACCCTCAAGTTTATCGATTCTTGTAGAGTCTAGATTTATTTTTTCATTAACTATGGGTTATTTTTCTTTAATATTTTTCAAAGTCATTCCTAACTTAGATCCATATTCGGTAATTTGATTATGGAACTTTTTATCAAGATTTTCAATTGTTTCAATGGTAGCAACTTTATTTCCAATAGCTTCAAGCCTTTTGAAAGGATCGAGATGGACCTAGAGGGGGGGTGAATAGGTACAATTACAAATTTTAATTATTACTTGGCAATTTTAGGCAATAATGCGGAATATGAAGATGAGCCTAACAATTGCACGTGAGCAAAAAGTAGTAAGCAAACAACACAAACACGTAAGTAGGCAAGCACAGTATAATGTACGTAAGTGTAAAGAGACAAGTAACCACAAGTAGAGAGTTAGGGTTAGGAATAACCGCAACTCCGGGAGACGAGGATGTATGCCGATGTTCACTTCCTTGGAGGGAAGCTAGTCACCGTTAGAGAGGTGGATGTTACCACGAAGGCACACCAACGCCACGAAGGCTCACCCTATTCTCCCTTTGAGACAACACCACGGAGGCGTTTCTCAACCACTAGTGGTAGACCTTGGGGTGGTCTCCACATCCTCACAAACTTTTCCGAGGGTAATCACAAAGTTCGATCCTCTCCGAATGACTCCTACCGCCTAGGAGTCTCCAACCTCCAAGAGTAACAAGAACGATGGGAACAACTCAAAACTTGCTCAAGTCACGAATTCCTTTGGTGCAAAGAAAGAGAAGGAGTGGATTTATCACTTGATTGGAGAACTTCTCTCAAATGCTCCTAGAACACTTGGGAATCTAGGATTTGGTGTGGATGAATGAGAGAGAGAGTGAGGAGTGTTCTTGATAGGCTCAAAGTGAATGGTTAACCTTATCCCATGGAAGGGAGAGGTATATATATAGGTGGTGAGTAAAAGTGACCGTTTGGGGTATAGGATGGGCCGGACGTCCGGAGGCACAAATAGGTCCGGACGTCCAACAGTCATCGAATGACCGGCCGCTGTGAGAATGTGAGCCACAACCTAGTGTACAGGATACGGACGTCCGAGCTAGGCCAGACATCCGGAACACGGACGACCGAAGAGTCCGGACGTCCGTAAAAATGCTTCTGTTGTGAAAGTGTCGGACGTCCGGAGAGTTCCGTACATCCGTAGAAATGCTTCTGTTGTGGAACGCCGGACGTCCGGAAGTGGTCGGACGTCCGGGCAATCAAGAGGAACCGGACGTCCGTAGAACACCGGACGTCCGAAGGCAAGGTATAGAAAAAGTGGCTTTTGAGCAAGTTTTTCACTAGATCCACCGATCCCCTCTTAATAGTGCGGGATCCCTATACTCAAGAACAAACCTTAAATGAACTCAACATCTTGTATCTCCATTCTTGAGTTATATGCTTTTTGTCCCTAGTCATGATCCATGCACACAGTCTTTGAACCATAATCCTGAGATATACTTGGTAAACATGATTAGTCCCGAGCATATGTGTTGTCATCAACATCAAAATATGATTAAGAGCATGATTGCACTTTCAATCTCCCCCTTTTTGGTAGTTGATGGCAACTCATATGCATACTCATAATAGTAATCGGAAGTATTTGTTGTGGAGCTCAATAACCATAATAAGAATGAGTAGCGAGCGAGCTCCCCCTCAAAGTGATACCATAGATAGAAAAAATGATGAGGGCTCCCCCTCAAAATGATGCCCCCCCAATATAACCAAATCTCATACACACGATAATCAAGAGTTAAACTTCATATAGATTCATCACATGTAGGTTCACCAAATCTCAGATTCAATAAACTCATAACATAGGTTCAGTACAAGCTAAAACATAACCATAACAATAAGTTTGATTACATAATGAGCTAGACAAACATGCATATAGAGCCTACTCCCCCTTTGGCATCAAGTATCCAAAAAAAGAACTAGGGAAAAAAACATAATAGCATTAGAGATCATCCTCATCATCATCATCATGAACACCACTGCCACCAGCCTCGTCGAAGAAATTAGCCCACTCAGGACCGGAGGGAAAACCAAAGTCAGAAGGGGGGTCTGCAGGAAGATGCTCATCATCACTCACATCATACACTCCTAAGTCTCTCAGACGAGCCTTCAGAGCGTTCTTGGAAGTGACCATGCGAGTGACCACATCGTGGTGTTGGGAGCAATGGTAGGTGAACATCTTCATCATGGCTGAGTGAGCCTTCCCAAGAAAACGTGCAATCCACCCAAAGGGGGCAGCACTGGTAGGAGGATGGGTAGCATGAGAAGGAACACTAGCGGCGGTGCGACTAGCAGTAGTGGGAGGAGGAGGAACATGATCAGCCGCCATGTGAGCGGGAATGACCCATCGCTCATGAACCTGAGTGCGGGCAATGGGAAAGGGAGCTACACTTTCGATAAAAGCCTGAATAAAAGGTGCACCAGGAAAAGCCCTCTTGTGTTGGAAGCTAGCAAGGCGGATCTCATGCCATAAAAATTGTGGGACATTTATCTTCCCTTTAGGAGATGTGAAGAGGCGATGCATGAGATCAATGCAGTAGCTGCTGCAGGAGCCCTTGTCACCCATCTTGGGATAGATGGTGCGGATGACACACTGGTAAATGATGTTGAATGGAAAGCGCCAAATGGAGACTTGGTTTAGACCCTTTTGTTTTTTAGTGGAAGATAAAGTTGATATAGGTCTAAGGAGATCCATACAGACCGCAATGCCCTTAGGCTTATGGTTGGGGTCATCCTTGTGGATTTTGAACCCAGTGTCGGGAAATCCAAGGGCAGTGACAAACTGAGCATAAGAAGCTATGAGTGCAGTGTCGGAGGTCATCCATGTGACAGTGTTATCAGGAGCAAAGTAACATGTGGCATAAAACTGATGGATGGCATCGTGGTTAAAATCATGTTGAAAGGCGAATGGAGCAGCTAGGTTGGACGACTCAATGAGCTCAATGGCTCCCGGATATTTCTCCGGATGAGTGCGAATGTGCTCAAGATCAATGCAAACATGAAGTGACAAGCCCTTAGGGATGACAATCGTGGTGAAGATGTCGGCTTGGACATTTGTGCGAAAGCGACTATCCTGAGAATCCCTAACAATAGTAAATTGATCTACACCACGACGCAATTTAAGATATGAAGTTTTTGGCACATCGTTGAAACGCTTAACATGACGGCCGAGGGGCAGTGGAGGCTCAATTGAGATGTGGCAAGCATCACCGTGGGGTTGCACCGGAGGAGGAGGGTGAAAGGTTGGACGACGAGTGCCCGGCTTGGGTGCAGCGACGCGAACACCAACCATCGGGGACGGATCCACCTCCTCAAGCTCATCCTCAAAGTCCGACCCCTCCTAGGAGGAATCACTAGACGAGCTGGGAGGACGAGTGGCACGTCTCCGAGGGCGATCTTCTTCCTCGGAGTCATCGGAGCCACTACGACGAGACGGACGAGCCGGCCCTCCGGCGACTTTCTTGCGAGCTGAGTGCTTGGACCGAGGCATCGTGACCTAGGGGAGAAGGAAGGCACATATCAACACCCCTCCATAGATCAGGGTGAATGCATGAGGGGGGAAGGTTGTGCCCTACCTTGAAAGGAAGAACACGGAGGAGACGAGCGGCATGCTGGAGTAGGTGGACGATGGACTGGACGGGCTGGAGCAGCACCAAGCGAGCCACAGATCCGCGGCGGAGAGAAGCCCCGGCGAGGGGCACGGCGGCGTGCAGCTGTGGTGAGTGGCCACACGGCAAGAGCGGCTGCGGCGGTGGGGAAATAGCGGATAGAAGATGTGGTCAGTTGAGAAACCCTACCGTGCAGTATATATAGTGACCAGTAAAAACGTCCGAACGTCCGGACCCTATGGTCGACCGGAGTCGAATATGCATCCGGACGTCCGGGGGGGGGGGTACGGACGACCGGAGTCGGGACCAACAGAAAGTAGAGGATGACAGAGATGATTCTACGAACGACTGACAGCTAGGGATGACCAGACAGATTGTAACAGAAAGTTTATTATGGACGTCCGGAGTCTTACGGACGTCCGTCGTTTCGGCGTCTAGGCCAACTACGGGAACTAGAGTAGATTTTACGGACGTCCGGAGAGGCTGGACGACCGGTCGATGGTAATCAGAGAAGAATCTACGGATGTCCGGATGCCTACGGACGACCGGCATTGAAGAACCACACGGACGTCCGGAACCTACGGACGTCCGACGCCAGAAGTTTGACAGGAGGCAAAGGTGCAAGTGTTGATCATGATGAGGAGAAGGGAATTTTCTTTTTTCTCGGTAAAAGTTTATTTATGTAGTAACTAATACCCTACCTCACCCAATCATAGCCATATACTACAAGTGGTGGCTAATTCCACAATGTATGAGTAGACATGACATGACACGGAAAGATTTGAACTTTGAGTGCATAGTCACTACTCCATCATGTTAAAGCACCATAGGTCTAGACCCATGGATATTTGAGAGTGTTGGTTCTTTTTATGCATTAAGTAGGGTGAGAAGATTCATGAATTGAAGGTCTCCCCCTACGTATATGCCTACATCATGACAAGACATTAGATTCATGCATGAATGGGTACTAGATTTCACATAATGTTGTCAAGCTCCAAGATACCAAGTTCATTCCTAAGTCGACAGAACCTTGCTTCATCTAAAGGTTTGGTGAAGATATCTGCTAGTTGAAAATCTGTGCCAATGTGATCAATGTGAATATCACCCTTTTCAACATGATCTCTCAAGAAATGATACCTAATATCAATGTGTTTGGTGCGGAGATGATCTTTGGGGTTCTCAGCAATATTGATGGCACTTTCATTATCACACAGAAGAGGCACATTTCTATAGGTGATACCGTAATCCTTCAAAGTTTGCCTCATCCATAACACCTGAGTTGCACAACTAGCAGCAGCAATGTATTCAGCTTCTGCGGTAGAGAGAGCAATACAATTTTGTTTCTTCAAGGACCAACTCACCAAGGATCATCCAAGAAACTGACATGCACCGGATGTGGACTTACAATCCACTTTGTCCACAGCCCAATCAGCATCCGTGTACCCAATGAGATCAAACTTAGCATCCTTGGGGTACTAGAGGCCCAACTTTGGGGTGTGAACAAGGTACCTAAGAATATGCGTAACCTCCTTATGATGACTTTCCATAGGGAAAGCTTGAAATCTAGCACACATGCATACACTGAACATGATGTCTGGTCTAGATGCACAAAGATAAAGTAATGAACCAATCATAGAGCGGTAAGTAGATGGGTCGAAAGGAGTACCATTTGTGTCTTCGGTGAGAGTAATTTTGGTGGCCATGGGTGTCTTGCATGGACTAGCATCAGACATACCAAACTTTTCTAGAATATCCTTGAGGTACTTTGCTTGAGATAAGAAAATTCCTTCTTGAAATTGTTGAATTTGGAATCCGAGAAAGAACTTCAAATCCGTATTGAGTGACATTTCAAAATTCTTGGTCATTGAAGCCACAAACTTCTTGCACAAATGAATGTTAGGAGAACCAAAAATGATGTCATCTACACAGATTTGGCATAGGATCAAATCACCCTTGTCCCTCTTAGTAAAAAGAGTGGGATCGATCACCCCTCTCACAAAACCATCATCAGTAAAAACTTCTTCAGATGATCATACCAAGCACGAGGTGTTTGTTTGAGGCCATACAAAGCCTTATGAAGTTTATACACATAGTCTTTGTGAAAGGGATCAACGAACCCGGGTGGTTGTGACACATATACTTCTTCTTGTAGAGGACCGTCAAGGAAAGCAATCTTCAAATCCATTTGATGTAATGTAAAACCATTGAATGCGGCCTAGGCAAGTAAGATGCGAATGGATTCAAGACGGGCAACGAGGGCAAAGGTCTCACCAAAGTCCAAACCTTCAACTTGTGAGTACCCTTGTGCCACTAACCTTGCCTTGTTGCGGATGATTACACCATTTTCATCTTGCTTGTTCTTGAAAATCCATTTTGTTCCAATGACGTTGTGCTCGGTAGATGGCCTCTTGACTAATGACCACACTTGGTTGCGTTCAAAACTGTTCAACTCTTCTTGCATAGCAACTAGCCAATCGTTGTCCATCAATGCCTCCTGTACCTTGAGTGGCTCAATACTAGACACAAACGAGAAGTGAGCACAAAAGTTTGTCAAATGTTTACGAGTGACTCTACCTTCCGAGATGCCGGTGAGGATTTTGTCAACATCAGCATGACCGGCCACTCGAGGCATGATGGAGGTGAGGGTTTCACGAGGTTCAACTTCATGTCCATCATCCACATCTTCAACATATGGATCATTCATGTGTGGAGGAAGATCTTGTTCATATTGCATTTGTTGAGGTTCATCATCAATGATTGGACTTTCTTGTTCTTGCTCTTGTTCTTGATGGTTATCATTAAGAGGGACTTGATCATCCTCTTCAACTTGGGCTAAGGGTATCGGTTGAACAATAGGAGCTTGTGGTGGTATGAATGTTGAAGTAGTTTGATGATGTGTGAGACCTCCATCTTCTTCTTCATCATCATGAGGTTCTTGTTCCATAGGAAGAAGTGCACCAACACCCATGGTCAAAATGTCTTGATAAGAATCTTCTTCACCTACATCACTTAGATCAACTTGCTCCCCATGGGAGCTATTAAATTCATGAAACACCACGTCACAAGTTTCTACAACACATCCATTGGATTTGTTGTAGACTCTATAGGCGTGAGAGTTTGATCCATAACCAACAAATATACCTTCAATTGTTTTGGATTGAAATTTTCCTAACCTTTATCTTTTGTTGAGTATGAAACATTTGCACCCAAATACACGAAAGTACCTGACATTTGGCTTGTTTCTAATTAGAAGCTCATATGGAGTCTTTTCCAATATAGTGCGGAGGAAGAGTCAGTTTGATGCATGGCATGCGGTATTGACAGCTTCGGCCCAAAAACTATGTGGTGACTTGTATTCATCCAACATGGACCTTGCCATCTCTACAAGTGTACGGTTCTTCCTTTCGGCTACGCCATTTTGCTGAGGAGTGTATGGAGCTGAGTATTGATGCTCAATCCCTTCATCACTAAGAAATTCTTCCAAGGTATAGTTCTTGAACTCAGAGCCATTGTCACTTCTTATTGCCCGGATTTCTTTGTCAAACTTGCGTTGGGCTTGCTTGGCAAAATCAATGAAGGTGATCTTCGTTTCGTCCTTGGACTTGAGGAAGAACACCCATGTATATCTTGAGTAATCATCAACAATGACAAGCCCATACTTTTTCCCACCAAGACTATCCCATGAAGGAGGCCCAAAAAGATCCACATGAAGGAGCTCCAGGGGCCTTGAAGTAGATACTATGTTCTTGGGTGGGTGCTTTGATTGATGTTGCTTCCCGGCTATGCATGCACTACACACACGATCTTTCTCAAAATAGACAATTCTTAGTCCAAGGATGTGATTTCCCTTTAAGAGATCTTGAAGATTTCTCATGCTGACATGGGCTAGCCAGCGATGCCATAGCCACCCCTTGTCAGCCTTGGCCATTAGACAAGTTGCATGGAATGTGCTCTCTTTCGAGAAATCAACCATGTAAAGGTTGCCATCCAACTCTCCAACAAAAGCCACTTCGAGAGTATCTCTCTTAAAGACTTTCACATCCGTTAGTCCAAAGAGTGTATCATAACCAACAGAAGCCAATTGGCGAACAGAAAGCAAGTGGTATTTAAGGGATTGGACAAGCATGACATTTGCAAGAGACATGTCATTGGTGATAGCCACCTTGCCCAACCCAAGTACCTGTCCTTTTGAACCTCCACCAAACATAATGCTCATAAATGGTTGAATAGCTTCCATGAAGTCGTAGAGCAATTTGCTATCTCCAGTCATATGATTGGTACATCCACTATCAATCACCCATTTTACTCCACCGGAGAAGGCAACCTACACACAATTATTACTTGGTTAGAGGCACCTATCGGTGTCAAAACCGGCGGATCTCGGGTAGGGGGTCCCGAACTATGCGTCTAGGCGGATGGTAACAGGAGACAAGGGACACGATGTTTTACCCAGGTTCGGGCCCTCTTGATGGAGGTAAAACCCTACGTTCTGCTTGATTAATATTGATGATGTTTGTTACAAGAGTGGATCTACCACGAGATCAAGGAGGCTAAACCCTAGAAGCTAGCCTATGGTATGATTGTTGTTCGTCCTATAGACTAAAGCCATCCGGTTTATATAGACACCAGAGAGGGCTAGGGTTACACAGAGTCGGTTACAATGGTAGGAAATCTACATATCTGTGTCGCCAAGCTTGCCTTCCACGCCAAGGAAAGTCCCATCCGGACACGGGACGAAGTCTTCAATCTTGTATCTTCATAGTCTTGGAGTCCGGCTGATCATGATAGTTCGGCTATCCAGACACCCCCTAGTCCGGAACTCCCTCAGTAGCCCCTGAACCAGGCTTCAATGACGACGAGTCTGGCGCGCATGTTGTCTTTGGCATTGCAAGGCGGGTTCTTCCTCCAAATAATTTATAGAAGATTGTGAACATCAGGATAGTGTCCGGCTCTGCAAAAAATAAATTCCACGTACCACCTTAGAGAGAATAATATTACACTAGTTCAATCTGCTGACGTGTTCTGCGGCGTGATGTCACTCCACTACCAAGCCTTTACTCGAATTGTTTTTACTATACCACCTCAGCGCGTTTAGCGAAGCGGTTTCCTTGGCACGTCTTGTCGAAGCAGAGATCGTGTTCCCCTTATTCTGGGATTCCCATCAATACGGACGTGGGTAACCCAACCGTGCCATTGATCGCGGCGCTTGGGAGATAAGCGAGTTTTACCAGGCCGGTAGGGACACATGTTTTTGTCCGCCCATATAAGGGGATAAAGATCCAACCCTTTTACCTGCGCCTTCTTCCTCCTTGGCTTATCTATCTCCGCGAACTCAAGCTCCAGCACCCAAGTCCGCACTTCTCACCTCAACCTTCTCCAACTATGTCTGGAGCGGGGGGCAAGTGGATGGCCTCCTCCGTCACGGAGGGGCAGATCCAGAAGCTGCGCAATGCCGGATATTTGTCCAGCAACATCGCGCACCAGCTCCCCGACGAGGGGGAGATCATCCCCACCCCCAGGCCCCATGAGAGGGTAGTATTTCTTCCCCATTTCCTCCGCGGACTGGGCTTCCCACTTCATCCCTTTGTCCGGGGGCTCATGTTCTACTACGGCCTGGATTTCCATGATCTGGCCCCGAATTTTATCCTCAACATCTCGGCGTTTATCGTCGTGTGCGAGGCCTTCCTCTGCATCCAGCCCCACTTCGGCTTGTGGCTCAAGACCTTCAGTGTCAAGCCGAAGGTTGTGAAGGGCAGCCAAGCGGAGTGCGGAGGCGCCATGGTGGGCAGGATGTCCCACGTTACTTGGCTGGAGGGCACCTTCTTGGAAACCATCAAGGGGTGGCAATCGGGGTGGTTCTACATCACCGAGCCGCGTGACCCTGATTGGGCAGCGACCCCCGAATTCAGATCTGGCATCCCTACACGGCTCACCTCCTGGAAAGAGAGCGGCCGGATCTGGGGTGATTCGGAGGAGCTGACAGGACTCCAAGCCTGTATCCAAAAGCTGGTGGACAAGAAGCTCAAGCTTGTCAACATAGTCCAGGTCATGCTCATCCCCCAGATTCTCCCGTGCCAACGATGGGTGAGGGAGTCCTGGACTAGGGGGTGTCCGGATAGCCGGACTATTATCATCGGCCGGACTCCAAGACTAT
This sequence comes from Triticum timopheevii, assembly GCA_963921465.1. NCBI lineage: Eukaryota > Viridiplantae > Streptophyta > Magnoliopsida > Poales > Poaceae > Triticum > Triticum timopheevii. The sequence continues at coordinate 462,436,841 of OY997262.1, read as the reverse complement.
GAAGATACAAGATTGAAGACTTCGTCCCGTGTCCGGATGGGACTTTCCTTGGCGTGGAAGGCAAGCTTGGCGATACGGATATGTAGATCTCCTACCATTGTAACCGACTCTGTGTAACCCTAGCCCTCTCCGGTGTCTATATAAACCGGAGGGTTTTAGTCCGTAGGACACAACCATTACAACAATCATACCATAGGCTAGCTTCTAGGGTTTAGCCTCCTTGATCTCATGGTAGATCCACTCTTGTACTACCCATATCATCAATATCAATCAAGCAGGAGTAGGGTTTTACAATCATCGAGAGGGCCCGAACCTGGGTAAAAGCATCGTGTCCCTTGTCTCCTGTTGCCATCTGCCTAGACGCACAGTTCGGGACCCCCTACCCGAGATCCGCCGGTTTTGACACCGACATTCGTGCTTTCATTGAGAGTTCCTCTGTGTCGTCGCCGATTGGCTGGATGGCTTCTTCAATCAACAACGATGCAGTCCAGGGTGAGACTTTTCTCCCTGGACAGATCTTCGTATTCGGCGGCTTTGCACTACGGGACAATTCGCTTGGCCATCTAGAGCAGATCGGAAGCTACGCCCCTGGCCGTCAGGTCAGGTTTGGAAGCTTAAACTTCATGGATGACATCCGTGGAGACTTGATCTTCGATGGATTTGAGCCACAACCGAGCGTGCTGCACTATCACGGTGGGCATGATTTAGCTCTGTCACCGGACAGTGCCCTGGAGGCCGCACATGAGTCCGCTCCGACCCATAGTTCGGAGCCGACTGTGCAGATCAAGGACAGGTGGTTGGACACCGCCTCGGGGGCTGCAATCTCTACGGCGATGGAGCCGAATACTGACCTTGTCCCTTGCAAAGCTCGTGACTCCGAGGCACCGGACTGCTTGCCGGACTCCGAACCTCCTGCGCCCCTGCCAATCGAATCCGATTGCGCGCCGGTCATGGAGTTCACCGCTGCGGACACCTTTCAGCACTCACCCTTTTGCGACATCCTGAATTCGCTAAAGTGTCTCTCTTTATCAGGAGAGCACTGGCTGAACCACGGTCAGGATGGTGGGGATGCGGACGACGAAGAAATTCAAAACCCTCCCACCACCCACTTTGTAGCCACTATCGACGACCTAACTGACATGCTAGACTACGACTCCAAAGACATCGACGGTATGGACGACGATGCCGAAGATGATCAAGAACCAGTGCCTACGGGGCATTGGAATACCACCTCGTCATACAGAGAGGCATCTAGGACCTCCACCAGAACCGTACCCCGGCACCGCTCGAAAAGCGCGAAGCCATGGGGGAATGCGCCGGACTTGCGCGACATATCGGAGGACAAGGCAAAACAATCAAGATCTATCTACGGATCACGTGGGCGCCCCACGATCCACGACGATTACCGTCGCGCCGGATACAGCAACTGCGACCGGGCCGAACATAGCAGACAAAGCTCTCCTGAGCTACATCGTGATATTGCCCAGTATAGAGGCGCCGCACACCCACTATGCTTCACAGATGAAGTAATGGATCATCAAATCCCCGAAGGGTTTAAACCCGTGAACATTGAATCCTATGATGGCACAACAGACCCCGCGGTTTGGATCAAAGATTATCTCCATCATATCCATATGGCCCGCGGTGACGATCTCCACGCCATCAAATATCTCCCACTCAAGCTTAAAGGACCAGCTCGGCATTGGCTTAACATCTTGCCACCAGAGTCAATTGGGTGTTGGGAGGACCTGGAAGCCGCATTTCTCGATAACTTTCAGGGCACAAATGTGCGACCACCAGACGCCAATGACCTAAGCCACATAATTCAGCAGCCAGACGAATCGGCCAGACAGTTCTGGACACGGTTCTTAACAAAGAAAAATCAAATCGTCGACTGTCCGGATGCAGAGGCCCTCGCAGCCTTCAAACATAACATCCGCAACGAGTGGCTGGCCCGGCACCTAGGACAGGAAAAGCCGAAATCCATGGCAGCCCTCACATCACTCATCACCCGCTTCTGTGCGGGGGAGGACAGCTGGCTAGCCCGCAGTAACAACCTCAGTAAAAATTCTAGCAGTCCGGACTACAAGGACCGCAATGGCAGGTTGCGTCGCAACAAAAACAAACGCCGCGTTAACGGCGATAACACTAAGGATACAGCAGTCAATGCCGGATTCAGAGGCTCAAAACCCGGTCAGCGGAAAAAGCCATTTAAAAGAACTACCCCGGGTCCGTCCAATTTGGACCGAATACTCGACCGCTCTTGCCAGATACATGGCACCCCCGAAAAGCCAGCTAATCACACCAACAGGGATTGTTGGGTATTCAACCAGGCAGGCAAGTTAATTGCCGAAAACAATGACAAGGGGCCGCATAGCGACGAGGAGGACACCAGGCCGCCGAACAGTAGAGGACAGAAGGGGTTCCCCCCACAAGTACGGACGGTAAACATGATATACGCAACCCACATACCCAAGAGGGAGCGGAAGCGTGCACTTAGGGACGTATATGCGATGGATCCAGTCACCCCGAAGTTCAATCCATGGTCCTCTTGCCCGATCACTTTCGATCGAAGGGACCACGCCACCAGTATCCGCCATGGCGGGTTCGCCGCATTGGTCTTAGACCCAATCGTCGACGGATTTCACCTCACTCGAGTCCTGATGGACGGCAGCAGCAGCCTGAACCTGCTTTATCAGGATACAGTGCGCAAGATGGGCATAGACCCCTCAAGGATCAAACCTACGAAGACGACCTTCAAAGGCGTCATACCAGGTGTTGAGGCAAATTGTACAGGCTCAGTCACACTAGAAGTGGTCTTCGGATCCCCAGATAATTTCCAAAGCAAGGAGTTAATCTTCGACATAGTCCCGTTCTGCAGTGGGTATCACGCTCTGCTCGGATGAACCGCGTTTGCAAAGTTCAATGCGGTGCCGCATTACGCATACCTTAAGCTCAAGATGCCAGGCCCTCGTGGAGTCATCACGGTCAACGGAAACACTGAACGCTCCCTCCGAACGGAGGAACATACAGCAGCTCTTGCGGCAAAAGTACAGAGCAGCCTCTTAAGGCAATTCTCGAGTCTAGCCGTTAAACGACCGGACATGGCCAAACGCGCTCGGAGCAACATACATCAAGACCACCTGGCACGTTCCGAGCACAAGTAGTAATGCGGCCCCAACCCCAGCCCTTGCATGGTTGCAAGACCAGCTCTCCGCGTACATCATTACGCTCTGGAGATACCATGGGCATAGGGGGAGGGGCACGACCACGACAGGCCCAGAGTGCGGCTCAACCACACCAGGGGCTGCCAAGTGTGACGCTCTTTTTCTTTTCCTTTTTTTATCCACAGGACTCCATTCACCAGAGACCCTGTCTGGCGGTGAATCTACCGAACTCATGATGCAACAGCCAGGAAGGGACAAAGGCTACGACGAACACTCAGGGGGTCTCCATTATGAGCATTAAATCTGTTAAATACACCATTCCACAGCCTACCCCTGGAGGGGGACATGTCTAATAGTCCAATCCCTTGCTTACCGCACTATTTGTATCGTTCTGCACTCATGGCAGAATTCCTTGAATAAACAAGGCATCACTTTTCACTCATAATTGCATTCCTTTTTTACATATATGTTCATTTATGACGTTTTGCATCCGTACACTTTGGTACGGCCGAATACACCAGGGGCTTATGTTCCCCACATTATGGTGTGACAAGTCCGAACACTTTCACAAGTGCGGCACCCCGAACTTATAGCACTATATGCAACGGCTCCGAATCATGTCTTGGTTCAATAGTTGGGTTTGCCCGGCTCCCATGTTTTGGTACCTTATGTTCCGTTTTATCGGCTAAGGTAGCACTGGGAGAACCACTGCGATTGCACCCCAGTTGAGCTGGGTTAACGCCTCAGTGGAGAAAGCTAAAACTGACCGTCATAATGAGGCGAGAGCCGGTCACTGTTCGAGAGGTTTTTTTCGAGTCCCTAAAGACTTATGCCGCTTAGAGCGAGGAGGCGACTAACTGTCCGGCCCAGGCATGGATAGTGCCCCAAATTCGGCCTTTCGAACACTAGGGGCTTCGCCGAAATTTAAAATTATAGAATTCTATGGCTAAGTGAGAGTGTTCAAGCATTATAAGTCCGGTTGCCTAGTTCATTGTGTTGAGCGCCTCCCTAGATGGACCCAAATATGGGAACAAGAGTGCTCAAATTTATCCCGAACACCCCAGCACTCGTGGCATGGGGGCTGAAGCCGACGACTTGCCATCTCTCTGATTTGATAAACAGCCGAACAGAAGGTAATATTTTAAATAAACAAGCGTTGCTTAGCGCATATGAACAAAGTTTTCAGCGCACAGGATAACACATTGCGAGTCTACTCAAATATTACATCTTTGGGGCACTCGTCCGCAATCTTGCGGGCACCCTTCAGGACACTCTTATAATACATTTCGGGCGTACGATACTCCTTGCCCGCTGGCGGCACGTCTGTCAGAAGCCTCTTAGCATCTAGCCTGCCCCAGTGCACCTTTGCGTGGGAAAGGGCCCGGCGGGCACCTTCGATGCAGGCGGAGCACTTGATGACTTCCACCCAAGGGCACGCATCCACCAGCCGCCGCACGAGGCCGAAGTAGCTCCCAGGCATGGCCTCTTCAGGCCACAGTCGAACTATGAGGCCCTTCATGGCCTGCTCGGCAACATTGTGGAGCTCGACCAGCCGCTTCAGCAGGTCGCTAAGGGGCACCGGATGTCCGGCCTCAGCATACTGAGACCAGAAGACCTTCTCCATTGAGCTCCCCTCCTCGGCCCGGTAGAAAGCGGCGGCATCGGACACGCTGCGAGGTAGATCTGCAAATGCTCCTGGAGAGCTCCGAATCCGGGTAAGTAACAGGTAATTCACACTCACATGCTTGCTTTGCATGAAAAATGCCTTACCCGCCGCTATTTTCTTCACCGCCTCAATCTCCTGGAGGTCCTTATGGGCCTCGGCCTTAGTGGCTTTGGCACTCTCAAGAGCCGAGGCAAGCTCGGACTCTCGAGTCTTTGAGTCGCGCTCCAAACTCTCATGCTTTTCCATGAGAGCCTGGAGCTCTTGCCGCACCTCCGCCACCCGCGCCTCCTGCTTCTCTCACTCCGCTCGTTCTGCGGCCGCATTACGTTCGGCCGCGGACACGGCCTCCTTCAGGGTCGCCACCTCATTTGTGGCCCCTGCAGTGCCCACGTTATCCTTGTTATTTCTATTGCAACCAAAATCCTTTTCTGTAAGGTACAAATTTAATACGGTGTTACTCACCTTCTTTGTCCTTGAGCTGCCTCTTGGCAAGGCCGAGCTCGTTCTCGATCCTCTCGAGGTCCTGCTTCAAAGCACTGACCTCCACAGTCAATGCGGCAGATGTCAGCAGCGCAGCCTGCAATCCCATATTGACATAATTTTTAGAACTCCTGCGTATATCTTTTTAGATCCTCAGTCCGGCTTTTCTTTCCGAACACCGAACCGAGCATCAGGGGCTACTGTCTATGCAGAATTACATTACCTATTTTAAAACTTCTTACCTCAAAGCCTGTTAGAAGGCTGCTGCAGGCTTCGGTTAGCCCGCTCTTGGCGAGCCGAACCTTCTGAATCACCACACTCATGATAGTGCGGTGTTCTTCCTCGATGGAAGCGCCGTTGAGCGCCTCCAACAAGTTGTCCGGCGCCTTCGGTTGGACGGAGGCCGCCGGTGCCACGGTCTTGCCCTTCTTACGAAGGGGCCGCCTGCCGGACTCCGGAACCACTGCGGGTTCCTGGGCGGAGTCCGGTGCGAAGTCCGGGAGGTTGCCTTGTGACACCTCCGGAGCCTCACCCTCCTGGCGGGTCCCCTCCTAGGACCCCACCTCGACGTCCTCGGCGTCGCAAGGGGTGGAGGCGGTCGGAATGGAATCCACATCCGACGGAGCCAAGGACCCGCTCGAAGAAGCGGGAAAATCATCCTCGGCTAGACTACAGGTTGTATGCGGCATTAGAAGGACACTGTGTGGCGAAAAAGAGAAATTATAAATCATTCAGGAATCCGGATACTTACGATCTTGCCGGAGGCTTGGCCCTTGAAGGCCACCCCTCGTCGCCATCGTCGGCGTCGGCGGAATAGTCCGGGGGAAGAGGCTTTCCCCTCTTGGACCCTTCGGCCTCCCTAGCCAGGGAGGCCTTCCTTTTCTTGCCTTCCCCCGCTGGGGAAGGGGCCTTTTTCTTCTCCTCGTCCTCGGGGGCGAAATCTGCCTCGGAGTCATCGGACACCTGAAAACGGGAACTCTTTCGAGTACCCGTGGCCTCCTTCTTGGCCTTCTTCTCCGGCACCACATGCGGTGCCGGAACCAGTAGCCCCGCTAGACGGGCATCTACTGGGTCTTCTGGCATGGGAGCAGGACAGATAGTCTGCTCGGCCTTCTTCATCCAGTCCTATCAAAGGAAAGGGGAGATTAGATCCCGCATAAGGTCGAACTATTGAAAACAAGTATCCCGTAAAGGGGTAGAATCACTTTACTCGTCAGCTGGACGCTGCGAGCGAAATCCGCAATCTTCAGTAGCGGATGCAGGAGCTTCGGCGCCCTTGAAAAGCACCTTCCAGGCATCTTCGTACCTAGTGTCGAAGAGCCTGCTCGAGGTTTGGTGCTGTGCTAGATTGAACTCCCACAATTTAAATGCCCGTTCCTGGCAGGGGAGAATCCGGCGAATGAGCATGACTTGGACCATGTTGACAAGCTTGAGCTTCTTGTTCACTAGCTTCTGGATACAGGCTTGGAGTTCGGTCAGCTCCTCCGAATCGCCCCAGGTCAGGCCAATCTCCTTCCAAGAGGTGAGCCGCGTGGGGATTCCAGATCGGAATTCGGGGGCCGCTACCCATTTAGGGTCACGCGGCTCGGTGATGTAGAACCACCCTGATTGCCATCCCTTGATGGTTTCCACGAAGGCGCCCTCGAGCCAGATGACGTTGGGTATCTTACCCACCATGGCGCCTCCGCACTCCGCCTGATTCCCCTTCACTACCTTCGGCTTGACATTGAAGGTCTTGAGCCACAAGCCGAAGTGGGGCTGGATGCAGAGGAAGGCCTCGCACATGAGGATAAACGCTGAGATGTTGAGGATGAAGTTTGGCGCCAGATCATGGAAGTCCAGGCCGTAGTAGTACATGAGCCCCCGGATGAAGGGATGAAGTGGGAAGCCCAGTCCATGGAGGAAGTGGGGAAGGAATACGACCCTCTCATGGGGCCTGGGGGTGGGGATGAGCTGCCCTTGTCGGGCAGCCGGTGCGCGATGTCGCTGGACAAGTATCCGGCACCGCGTAACCTCTTGATGTGTCCCTCCGTAACGGAGGAGGCCATCCATTTGCCTCCCGCTCCGGACATGGCTGGAGAAGGTTGAGACGAGATGTGCGGACTTCGGCGCTGGAGCTCGAGTGCGCGGAGATGGATAAGCAAAAGGAGGAAGAAGGCGTATGTAAGGAGGTGGATCCTTATCCCTTATATATGGGCGGACGGAGACTATTCGTCCCCACCGGCCTGGTAAAACTCTCTTATCTCCCAAGCGCCGCAATCAATGGCGTGGTTGGGTTACCCACGTCCGTATTGATGGGAATCCCGGAATAAGGGGAACACGATCTCTGCTTCGACAAGACGTGCCAAGGAAACCGCTTCGCTATACGCACTGAGGTGGTATAATAAAAACAATTCAAGTAAAGGCTTGGTGGTGGTGTGATGTCATGCCACAAAATACATCAGCAGATTGAAATTGTGCACGTATTATTCTCTCTACTGTGATATGTGGAATTTATTTTGCAGAGCCGGACACTATCCTGGTGTTCACAATCTTCTACAAACTATTCGGAGGAGGAACCCGCCTTGCAATGCTGAACAATATGCGCACCAGACTCATCGTCATTGAAGCCTGGTTCAGGGGCTACTGAGGGAGTCCTGGACTAGGGGGTGTCCGGATAGCCGGACTATCATCATCGGCCGGACTCCAAGACTATGAAGATACAAGATTGAAGACTTCGTCCCGTGTCCGGATGGGACTTTCCTTGGCGTGGAAGGCAAGCTTGGCGATACGGATATGTAGATCTCCTACCTTTGTAACCGACTCTGTGTAACCCTAGCCCTCTCCGGTGTCTATATAAACCGGAGGGTTTTAGTCCGTAGGACACAACCATTACAACAATCATACCATAGGCTAGCTTCTAGGGTTTAGCCTCCTTGATCTCGTGGTAGATCCACTCTTGTACTACCCATATCATCAATATCAATCAAGCAGGAGTAGGGTTTTACCTCCATCGAGAGGGCCCGAACCTGGGTAAAAACATCGTGTCCCTTGTCTCCTGTTACCATCCGCCTAGACGCACAGTTCGGGACCCCCTACCCGAGATCCGCCGGTTTTGACACCGACAACGGGGCTTCAACATGTGGGAGTTCGATCGGGCGCAGCACCAGACTCTGAATAGGCTCTTCGACACTACGTACAAAGATGTCTGGAGGGTGCTATTCAAGAGCGCCGAGGCTCCCACATCCGCTACCGAAGATCGCGGATTCAGCTCGCAGCGTCCAGCTGACGAGGTAAGTGATTTAGTCGCTCGTTTTCCATAGTTTGACTCTATGCAGGATCTAAACTCCCTTTGCCTTTGACAGGACTGGCTGGCGAAGGCCGAACAGACTATCTGTCTGGCCCCATTGCCAGAGGACCCAGCGGACGCCCGCCTAACGGGGCTGCTGGCCCCGGCACCCCATGTGGTGCCAGAGAAGAAGGCCAAAAAGAAGGCCACGGGTACTCGAAAGAGTTCCCATTTTCAAGTGTTATCGGATGATGAATCCGAGGCCGACTCCTCCCACAAAGGCGAGGAGGAGAAGAAGAAAGCCTCTCCCCCAGTGGGGGGAGGGAAGAAAAGGAAGGCCTCCCCAACAATGGAGGCCGAAGGGTCCAAGAAGGGAAAAACTATTTCCCCGGACTGCTCTACCAACGCCCGTGACGACAACGAGGACTGGCCTCCAAGGGCCAAGCCTCTGGCGAGATCGTAAGTATCCGGACTCCCAAATAACTTCATGGTTTTTCTTTTCACCACATATTGTCTTTATAATGCCGCATACAATCCTGCAGTCCGCCCAAGGATGATCTTCCTGCTTCGTCGAGCGGGTCCTTAGGTGCGTCGGACATGGATTCCCTTCCGACTGCCTCCACCCCCCGTGATGCGGACGATGCCGAGGCGGGATCCCAAGAAGGGACCCGCCAGGAGGAGGAGGAGGCCCCGGAGGTGTCGCAGGACAACCTCCCGGACTTTGCACCGGACTCAGCCCCGGAGACTACAGTGGCTTCGGAGTCCGGCGGGCGACCCCTTCGTAAGATGTGCAAGACCGTGACGCCGGCAGCCTCCGTCCAGCCGGAGGCGCCGGATAACTTGCTGGAGGCGCTCAATAACGCCTCCATTGAAGAGGAACACCGCACTGTTATGAGTGCGGTGGTTCAGAAGGTTCAGCTCGCCAAGAGCGGGCTGACCGAAGCCTGCAGCAGCCTTCTAACAGGCTTTGAGGTAAGAATTTTGATATATATAAAATGGTACCGCATAGACAGTAGCCCCTGATGCTCGGTTCGGTGTTCGGAAAGAAAAGCCAGACTGAGGATCTAAAAAGATATATGCAGGAGTCATAAAAAATATGTCAATATGGGATTGCAGGCTGTGTTGCTGACCTCCGCCGCACTGTCTGCGGAGGTCAATATTTTGAAGGAAAACCTCGAGCGATCCGAGAACGAGCTTGGCCATGCCAAAAAGCAGCTCGAGGACAAGGAAGGTGAGTAATACCTTATTAAAATTGTACCTTATAGAAAAGGATTTTGGTTGCAAGAAAAATGACAAGGATAACGTGGATGTAACAGGGGCCACGAACGAGGTGGCGACCCTGAAGGAGGCGATGTCCGCGGCCGAACGTAGTGCGACCGCGGAACGCACCGAGCGAGAGAAGCATGAGGCGCGGGTGGCGGAGGTACAGCAAGAGCTCCAGGCTCTCGTGGAAAAACATAAGAGCTTGGAGCGTGACTCAAAGACTCGAGAGTCCGAGCTTACGACGGCTCTTGAGAGTGTGAAGTCCGCTAAGGCAGAAGCCTATAAGGCCCTCCAGGAATTCGAGGCGTTGAAGAAAATAGCGGCGGGTAAGGCATTTTTCATGCAAAGTAAGCATGTTAGTGTGAGTTACCTATCACTTACCCGAATTCGGAGCTCTCCAGGAGCGTTCGCACATCTTCCTCGCAGCGTATCCGATGCTGCCGCATTCTACCGGGCCGAGGAGGGGAGCTCGACGGAGAAGGTCTTCTGGTCTCAGTATGCTGAGGCCGGACATCCGGTGCCCCTTAGCAACCAGCTGAAGCAGCTGGTCGAGCTCCACAAGGTGGCCGAACAGGCCATGAAGGGCCTCATAGTTCGGCTGTGGCCTAAGGAGGCCATGCTTGGGAGCTACTTCGGCCTGGTGCGGCGGCTGGTGGATGCGTGCCCGTGGGTTGAAGTCATCAAGCACTCCGCTTGCATTGAGGGTGCTCATCGGGCCCTTGCCCGCGCAAAGGTGCACTGGGGCAAGATGGATGCCCAGAAGCTTGTGACGGACCCGCCGCCGCAGGGCAAGGAGTACCGCACGCCCGAGATGTATTATAAGAGTGTCCTGAAGGGTGCCCGCACTATTACGGGTGAGTGCTCCAAAGATGTAATATTTGAGTAGACTCGCATTTTGTTATCCTGTGCACTGAAAACTTAGTTCATATGCGCTAAGCAACGCTTGTTAATTTAAAATATTTCCTTCTGTGCGGCTGTTTATCAAATCTGAGAGATGGCAAGTCGTCAGCTTCAGCCCCCATGCCGCGAGTGCTGGGTTCGGGATAAACTTGAGCACTCTTGTTCCCATTTTTGGGTCCATCTAGGGAGGCGCTCAACACGACGAACAAGGCAACCAGACTTATAATGCTTGAACACTCTCACTATGCCATAGAATTCTATAATTTTAAATTTCGGCGAAGCCCCTAGTCTTTGGAAGGCCAAATTTGGGGCGCTATCCACGCCTGGGCCGGACAAAAACCGGCTCCTTGCTCTAAGCGGCATAAGTCTTTAAGGACTCGCAAAAAACCTCTCGAACAGCGACCGGCTCTCGCCTTATCATGACGGTCAGTTTTAGCTTTCTCCACTGAGGCGTTAACCCAGCTCAACTGGGGCGCAACCGCAGTGGTGCTCCCAGTGCTACCTTAGCCGATACAACGGAACGTAAGGTACCAAAACATGGGAGCCAGGCAAAACCAACTATTGACCCAAGACATGATTCGGAGCCGATGCATATAATGCTATAAGTTCGGGGTGCCGCACTTGTGAAAGTGTTCGGACTTATCACACCATGATGCGGGAAACATAAGCCCCTAGTGTATTTGAACCGTACCAAAGTGTACGGATGCAACATGCCATAAATGAACATATGTATAAAAAGGAAATGCAATTATAAGCAAAAAGGTGCTGCATTGTTTTATTCAGGAAGTGCTGCTATGAATGCAGAACGATACAAATAGTGCGATAAGCAAGGGGTGGGACTGTTTAAGCATTTCCCCCTCCAGGGGTAGGCTGTGGAGTGGTGTATAAAACAGATTTAATGCTCGTAATGGGGACCACCTGGATATTCGTTGTAGCCTTTATCCTTCCCTGGTTGTTGCATCGTGAGTTCGGCAGGTCTGCTCCCGGATAGGGCCTCTGACGAACGGAGTCCTGTGGGTAAAAAAAATAAAAAAGAGAAAAGAAAAACAGAACGACGCACTTGAGAGCCCCTGGTGTGGTTGAGCCGCAGTCTGGGCCTATCGTGGTCGTGCCCCTCTCCCCATGCCCATGGTATCTTCAAAGCGTAATGGTGTACGCGAAGGACCTGTCTTGATGTTTTGCGGGGGCTGGGGTTGGGGCCGCACTGCTACGCGTGCATGGAACGTGCCAGGTGGTCTTGTTGTAGGTTACTCCGGGCGCGCTTAGCTGTGTCTGGCCGCTTAACGGCCGGACTCGAGAATTGCCTTAGGAGGCTGCATTGTGCTTCTGCCGCGAGAGCTGCTGTATGTTCCTCCGTGCGGAGAGAATGTTCAGTGTTTCCGTTGACCGTGATGACTCCTCGAGGGCCTGGCATCTTGAGCTTGAGGTATGCATAGTGCGGCACCGCGTTGAATTTTGCAAACGCGGTACATCCGAGCAGGGCATGATAGCCGCTGCGGAACGGAACTATGTCGAAGATTAACTCCTCGCTTCGGAAGTTATCTAGGGATCCGAAGACCACTTCCAGTGTAACTGAGCCTGTACAATTGGCTTCTACACCTGGTATGACGCCTTTAAAAGTCGTTTTGGTAGGTTTAATCCTTGAGGAGTCTATGCCCATTTTGCGCACTGTATCCTAGTAAAGCAGGTTTAGGTTGCTGCCGCCGTCCATCAGGACTCTGGTAAGGTGAAATCCGTTGATGATTGGGTCTAAAACCAATGCGGCGAATCCGCCGTGGCGGATGCTGGTGGGGTGGTCCCTTCGGTCAAAAGTGATCGGGCAGGAGGACCATGGATTGAACTTCGGGGCAACTGGCTCCATCATGTATACATCCCTGAGTGCACGCTTCCGCTCCCTTTTGTGTATGTGCGTTGCCTATATCATGTTCACCGTCCGCACTTGTGGGGAGAAACCCTTCTGTCCTCTATTGTTCGGCGGTCGGGTCTCTTCCTCGTCATCGCTATGCAGCCCCTTGTCATCGTTTTCGGCAATTAAGTTGCCTGCCTGCTTGAATACCCAACAGTCCCTGTTGGTGTGGTTGGCTGGTTTTTTGGGGGTGCCGTGTATCTGGCACGAGCGGTGGAGTATTCTGTCCAAATTGGACGGACCCGGAGTAGTTCTTTTGAATGGCTTTTTCCGCTGACCGGGTTTAGAGCCTCTGAATCTGGCATTGACTGCCGTATCCTCATTATTGTCACCGTTAGTGCGGCGTTTGTTTTTTTTACGACGCGACCTGCCATTTCGGTCCTTAAAATACGGACTGCCCGAATATTTGCTGAGGTTGTTGCTGCGTGCTAGCCAGCTGTCCTCACCCGCGCAGAAGCGGGTCATGAGTGATGTGAGGGCTGCCATGGGTTTCGGCTTTTCCTGTCCTAGGTGCCGGGCGAGTCACTTGTCGCCGATGTTATGCTTGAAGGCCGCGGGGGCCTCCGCATCCGGATAGTCAACGATTTGGTTTTTCTTGGTTAAGAACCGTGTCTAGAATTGTCTGGCCGATTCGTCTGGCTGCTGAATTATGTGGCTTAGGTCATCCACGTCTGGTGGTCGCACATACGTGCCTTGGAAGTTATCGAGGAATGCAGATTCCAGGTCTTCCCAACTCCCAATTGACTCTGCTGGCAAGCTGTTAAGCCAATGCCAGGCTGGTCCCTTAAGCTTGAGGGGGAGATATTTGATAGCGTGAAGATCATCACCACGGGCCATGTGGATGTGAAGGAGATAATCTTCGATGCAAACCGCAGGGTCTGTTGTGCCATCATAAGATTCGATATTGACGGGTTTAAACCCTTCGGGGATTTGATGATCCATTACTTCATCTGTGAAGCATAGCGGGTGTGCGGCGCCTCTGTACCGGGCGATGTCACGATGGAGCTGAAGAGAGCTTTGTCTATTTTGTTCGGCCCAGCCGGACTTACTGTGTCCGGCGCGACGGTTGTCGTCACGTATCGTGGGGCGCCCACGCGATCCATAGATCGATCTTGATTGTCTTGCCTTATCCTCCAATATATCTCGCATGTCCGGAGTGTTCCCCTATGGCCTTGTGCTTTTCGAGCGATGCCGGGGTACGGTTCTAGTGAAGGGCCTAGGGGCCTCTCTATGTCGACCAAGAGGTGGTCGGTCAGCCGTATTGTCTGCTGGTGATGCAGGTTCATATGCCTCCTCCTCTAATCGGGGGAGCAGCTTGCATTTAGGGTAGCTTTTGGAGGGGCGTTCGAGCTCATGCTCTTCGGCCGCGAGGACTTCAGTCCATCTGTCGGCTAGCAGATCTTGATCAGCTCTAAGCTGTTGCTGCTTTTTCTTGAGGCTGTTTGCCATGGCCATAAGCTTGCGTTTAAAACGCTCTTGTTCGACGGGATCCTTAGGCACGACGAATTCATTGTCGTCGAGGCTTGCCTCGTCTCCGAAGGGAGGCATATAATCCTCTACCTCTTCTTCTACCGCTCTCTCATGAGGGCTGGTGTCTCCGTCCTCCTGTGCTGAATCTTGCTGAAGGGGGTTGTCTTCGGCATTGCCCGGGGTATTATTATCTCCGGTGTCGGAATCGCCATTCTTGCTGTGGCGGGATTTAGAACGGCGCCGCTGACGTTGGCGCTTGGGCTGTTTTTTGGAGGGGTCATCCTCCGCTGCTCCTTCGTCATTCCCGTCCTTTGGGGTATCCACCATGTATATGTCATATGATGAGGTGGATGTCCAGTGCCCGGTAGGCGCTAGGTCTTGGTCGTCTCCGATATCGTCGTCCATACCGTCGATGTCTTCGGAGTCGTAGTCTAGCATGTCGGTTAGATCGTCGATAGTGGCTACCAAGTGGGTGGTGGGTGGTCTTTGAATTTCTTCGTCGTCCGCATCCCATCCGTCCTGGCCGCAATTCGGCCAGGGCTCTCCTGATAATGAGAGATACTTTAGCGAACTCAAGATGTCGCCAAAAGGTGAGTGTTGGAAGATGTCCGCCGCGGTGAACTCCATGACCGGCGCCCAATCGGATTTGATCGGAGGGGCGCGGGAGGTTCGGAGTCCGGCACCTCAGAGTCACGAGCTTTATGAGGGACAAGGTCAGTGTTCAGCCCTATCGCCGTAAAGGTTGCAGCCCCCAAGGCGGTGTCTAGCCATCCGGCCTCGATCTGCGCAGCCGGCTCCGAATTGAAGATCGGAGCGGGTTCGAGTGCGGCCTCTAGGGTACTGTCCGGGTGCAGAGCTAAATCATGCTCGCCGTGACAGTGCGGCATGCTCGGCTGTGGCTCAAATCCATCGAGGATCAAGTCTCCGCGGATGTCTGCCGTGAAGTTCAAACTTCCAAATCTGACATGACGGCCAGGGGCGTAGCTTTCGATCTGCTCCAGTTGGCCAAGCGAATTGGCCCGCAGTGCAAAGCCGCCGAATACGAAGATCTGTCCGGGGAGGAAGGTCTCACCCTGGACTGCGTCGTTGATGATGATCGAAGAAGCCATCGAGCCTGTTGGTGACGGCACAGAGGAACTCTCAATGAAAGCACCAATGTCGGTGTCAATACCGGCGGATCTTGGGTAGGGGGTCCAGAACTGTGCGTCTAGGCGGAAAGTAACAGGAGACAAGGGACACGATGTTTTACCCATGTTCGGGCCCTCTTGATGGAGGTAAAACCCTACGTCCTACTTGATTAATATTGATGATGTGTGTTACAAGAGTGGATCTGCCACGAGATCAAGGAGGCTAAACCCAAGAAGCTATCCTATGGTATGATTGTTGTTCGTCCTATAGACTAAAGCCATCCGGTTTATATAGACACCAGAGAGGGCTAGGGTTACACAAAGTCGGTTACAATGGTAGGAAATCTACATATCCATGTCGCAAGCTTGCCTTCCACGCCAAGGGAAGTCCCATCCGGACACGGGACGAAGTCTTCAATCTTGTATCTTCATAGTCTTGGAGTCTGGCCGATCATGATAGTTCGGCTATCCGGACACCCCCTAGTCCGGAACTCCCTCAACACCCACTTTGCAATAGGACCTCTCAAGTTAGTCACAAGGGTCTTAGGGACCCAAATAGCATAAAACCGAAATGCATTTCGAGGACCAACAAACTTTTCATAAACTTCTCCATCCTTAGTCTTACGAAGTACATAGGATGGAGGCATGAACTCTTTTGGCTTGTTGAGAGTGGGCATGTCCCTTGTGGCCTTCCCACTCACAACCTTACCTTTCTCCTTGTGCCCTTCTCTTACAAATGTTTCTTTTAGAGGAGTTGTGCACTTTTGAGAGGATGTCTTCTTCTTGCTTGTGCTCGGGTCAAACCCAAGTCCCTCTTTGGAAAACACCTCATTGTGTTGGCTCAAAATCTCATCAAGATTCTTCTACCCTTGAGCACATGTCATGAGACCTTTCTCAATTTGAGCCTTGAGAAAACCATTTTCCTCAAGAATAGATGCTAGATCACTACTAGAGTTAGTAGTACAAGCATGAACATTTATAATAGGGGAAGAGTAAGCCTTGGCTAGAGTTTCAAGATAAGTAAGTTTGAGCGTCTCAAAACTCTTTCTAAGAACGGTGACCTCTCCTTCCTAAGTCTTGAGAGACACGGATAGAAGCTCACAATCCTTAGATAGAGAAGTATGAGACTTCACAAGCTTACTTCTATCATTCATTAACTCTTCGCAAGAGTCAATAGCCTTTTTCAAGGAGGTAATATCATTAGTGTGAACATCAATATTTCCACCAATTTTTAAGCATAGTTCATCATTTCATGCTTCCTCATATTGGACTTTCCGCTCAAGGATTTCACACTTTTCCTTTTCCTCGGTGACGAGGGTTTCGAGTTCCTTAATGGTGATGGTGGGCTTACTCACCATCTCCATAAGCATACGAAACATAGTGAGTTTCTTTCCTTTGAGGGAGCACATGAACTTATTAAGTTTAGCAATCATAGGATCATCTAGATCATCATCCTCATAGCTATCCTCCGCATCAAGATACTCATCACTAGGAGTAGAAGGTGTGAAAGGAGGAGGATTTGATCGTGGAGTTACCTTGACCTTGTCAGAAGAGCTTTGGTCCTCTCCTTCTTCGACCATGACCTTTGCCATTAGGCACTTGTGAGCATTGCCCTTGTAATCGTTCATGTAGTTGTAGGTGACCACGTCACCACTCTTGCTTACTAACCTCAACGTGTTTTGAGAGTCTTGAGCAACTCCGGCAACACCACTAACATCATCCGGATCAGATTCTTCTTGAGCAACCATTGCCTTTCCATCTCTCTTCTTGAGCTTGGAGTTCAAAAGGATTTGCCAACTTCTTCTTGGGAAAGGTCTTGGGAAACCGTGGTTTATCTTCTCTCTTCTCATAAGGGCACTCGTTGGAGAAGTGATTGGTTTCTTCATAGTTGTAGCATTTTCTTACTTTCTTCTTTTGAAATCTTCCCTTAAATTTTCCCGCGCTAAACTTCTTGACAAAAAGAGCCATGTCTTCATACGAAGGGCCCTCGTCGGATTCAATCTCATTACCATCTTCATCATCATCATCTTCTTCTTCTTCTTCACTTTGCTCATCTTCACATACTTGCTTGGCCTTCAATGCAAGATTGATCTTTGATGATGGGGAACCATGCATGGCAAGATGTTTTGTGGCATTAGCCTTAGACTCTTCAAATAGTTGGAAGGTGGATATGATGTCATCTGTAGTCATTTCCTTGAAGGTATGGTGTTGTCTTATGTCCCACACCATTTGATGATGATATGGAGCAAGAGCATGAAGCAACTTACCCACAAGAAACCTCTTAGTCATGTTGAATCCATCTTGTGTCTTGTCACACTCACATGACTCAATATCTGCAGTGAGAGTCATGAGACGCTCAAGGAGTTGATTGGCGGTTTCACCTTTTTCCATACAAAAGTTTTGCAATTGCCCCTTGGCAATTTCATATTGAGCACTCCGGAGGGTAGAGGTGCCAGTCCTGGATCATATAATACTTTCCCATAGTTCCTTGGCACATCTGATGTGTATGAACGGTCTCCTTTGCTTTTCATCCATACCTCTCCTTATACACATGATTGCCGTGTCATTGAGGTTCTTGTCATATATTTCTCTTGGTGTGGGGTTCTTTGGATCAACCACATGATAGCCATACTCTATAATCTCCAGCATCTCATCGTTTCCATGTAAAAGATGATCCTGCATAGCAACTCTCCACAAAGCAAAATCAGAAGTAGCACTAATTAAAGGAGGTCTGCCTTGAGGATTATATCTTGGTTTCTCAACCTGAGGTCTTGCATAAAGCCAAGGAACACTGCCGTGTTCATTGCTAGGAGGTTGTTGACCAAGTGATGATGTAGGCACGGTTGGCCTCGAACCCACACCACTTGAGTGTGGTGCAAGCACCGCGGACAACATGGCTAATCTCAGTTGGACCAAGGCCTCAAGAGAAGCATCATGCTCCTCTTTTTTCTTAGCAAGGGCCCATTCTAGATCCTGAGACGTAAAGGACTTGACTTCAGAAGAAACCTCGCCTTTATCCTTAGGATCTACAACCAGGGGAGTCCCATCTGGGTTCATCTCACTCTAGGGCGGTTAAGCCACAAGAATAGAGCACGAGGCTCTGATACCAACTGAAAGGATCGAGATGGACCTAGAGGGGGGTGAATAGGTACAATTACAAATTTTAATTATTACTTGGCAATTTTAGGCAATAATGCGGAATATGAAGATGAGCCTAACAATTGCACGTGAGCACAAAGTAGTAAGCAAACAACACAAACACGTAAGTAGGCAAGCACAATATAATGTACGTAAGTGTAAAGAGACAAGTAACCACAAGTAGAGAGTTAGGGTTAGGAATAACCGCAACTCTGGGAGACGAGGATGTATGCCGATGTTCACTTCCTTGGAGGGAAACTAGTCACCGTTAGAGAGGTGGATGTTACCACGAAGGCACACCAACGCCACGAAGGCTCACCCTATTCTCCCTTTGAGACAACACCATGGAGGCGTTTCTCAACCACTAGTGGTAGACCTTGGGGTGGTCTCCAAACCCTCACAAACTTTTCCGAGGGTAATCACAAAGTTAGATTCCTCTCCGAATGACTCCTACTGCCTAGGAGTCTCCAACCTCCAAGAGTAACAAGAACGATGGGAACAGCTCAAAACTTGCTCAAGTCACGAATTCCTTTGGTGCAAAGAAAGGGAAGGAGTGGATCTATCACTTTATTGGAAAACTTCTCTCAAATGCTCCTAGAACACTTGGGAATCTAGGATTTGGTGTGGATGAATGAGAGAGACAGAGTGAGGAGTGTTCTTGATAGGCTCAAAGTGAATGGTCAACCTTATCCCTTGGAAGGGAGAGGTATATATATAGGTGGTGAGTAAAAGTGACCGTTTGGGGTACAGGATGGGTCGGACGTCCGGAGAACGTCGGACGTCCGGAGGCACAAATAGGTCCGGACCTCCGACAGTCATCGGACGACCGGCCGCTGTGAGAATGTGAACCACAACCCAGTGTACAGGATACGGACCTCCGAGCTGGGCCGGACATCCAGAACACGGACAACCGGAGAGTCCGGATGTCCGTAAAAATGCTTCTGTTGTGAAAGTGTTGGACGTCCGGAGAGTTCCGGACATCCGTAGAAATGCTTCTGTTGTGGAACGCCGGACGTCCGGAAGTGGCCAGACGTCCGGGCAATCAAGAGGAACCGGACGTCCGTAGAACACCGAACGTCTGAAGGCAAGGTATAGAAAAAGTGGCTTTTGAGCAAGTTTTTCACTAGATCCATCGATCCCCTCTTAATAGTGCGGGATCCCTATACTCAAGAACAAACCATAAATGAACTCAACATCTTGTATCTCCATTTTTGTCCCTAGTCATGATCCATGCACACAGTCTTTGAACCATAATCCTGAGATATACTTGATAAACATGATTAGTCCCGAGCATATGTGTTGTCATCAACATCAAAATATGATTAAGGGCATGATTGCACTTTCACCTTTGCATAACATGCTCCAAAGTTAACGTAGTTCCATTAATCAAAAGGGGTGGTGAGCCAAATATATCTATTAAAGCATTATAAGAATCAAAAGTATGGCTACCCAAAAAATTCCCTCTGGTAGTGGTATCAAGGATATATCTAAACCAAGGATTAGCACGTACGTAAAAATTGTGAAGAAGAACTGAAGTAGATTGCTTCCTGGTAGATCTATTTTGAGCATTGCAAATTCTATACCAAGCATCTTTTAGATTTTCTCCCTCCCTTTGCTTAAAATTTAGAACTTCATTCTTGGGAGATAATGGAGAAGATAAGAAACTAGTCATGACGACAAGCAAACAAACGAGCTAGCACACAAGCAAACAGAAAGGCAAAGGAAAAAAAAAGCAAACGGGAAAGAGAGGAGGAGATTGGGAAAGAGAGGGCAAATAAGACGGCAAGGGTGAAGTGGGGGAGAGGAAAATGAGAGGCAAAATGGCAAATAATGTAATGCGAGAGATAGGGATTGCGATGGTTACTTGGTATGGTTGACTTGCTTGTGTGAGCATCCCCAGCAACGGCGCCAGAAATTCTTCTTGCTACCTCTTGAGCACTGCGTTGGATTTCCCCAAAGAGGAGAGGATGATGCAGTAAAGTAGCGTAAGTATTTCCCTTAGTTTTTGAGAACCAAGGTATCGATCCAGTAGGATACCATGCACAAGTCCCTCGTACCTACACAAAATGATAGCAACTCGCAACCAATGCTGAGGGGTTGTCAATCCCTTCACGATCACTTATGAGAGTGAGATCTGATAGAGATAATATTTTTGGTATTTTTGATAGATATATGCAAAGTAAAAAGTAAAGGCAAAGTAAAAACAAAGCGAGTAAATAAAGTAATATAGATTGATATGGTGAGAATAGACCCGGGGGCCACAGGTTTCACTAGTGGCTTCTCTCAAGAGCATAAGTATTCTACAGTGGGTGAACAAATTACTGTTGAGCAATTGATAGAATTGAGCATAGTTATGAGTATATCTAGGCAATGATCATGTATATAGGCATCACGTCCAAAACAAGTAGATCAAAACGATTCTGCATCTACTACTATTACTCCACTCACCGACCGCTATCCAGCATGCATCTAGAGTATTAAGTAAAAACAGAGTAACGCTGTAAGCAAGATGACATGATGTAGAGGGATAAATTCATGCAATATGATAAAAACCCCATCTTGTTATCCTCGATGGCAACAATACAATACGTGCCTTGCAACTCTTTCTGTCACTGAGTAAGGACACCGCAAGATTGAACCCAAAGTTAAGCACTTCTCCCATTGCAAGAACTACCAATCTAATTGGCCAAACCAAAAAGATAATTCGAAGAGACTTGCAAAGATAACTCAATCATACATAAATGAATTCAGAGAAGAATCAAATATTTTCCATAGATAATACTGGATGATAAACCCACAATTCATCGGTCTCAACAAACACACCGCAAAAAGAGGATTACATCGAATAGATCTCCACGAGAGAGGGGGAGAACATTGTATTGAGATCCAAAAAGAGAGAAGAAGCCATCTAGCTACTAGCGATGGACCCAAAGGTCTGAAGTAAACTACTCACACTTCATCGGAGGGGCTATGGTGATGATGTAGAAGCCCTCCGTGGTAGATGCCCCCTCCGGCGGAGCTCCGGAACGGGCCCCAAGATGGGATCTCGTGGATACAGAATGTTGCGGCAGTGGAATTAGGTTTTTGGCTCCTGTTCTGATCGTTCGGGGATACATAGGTATATATTGGAGGAAGGAGTACGTCGGTGGAGCTCCGAGGGGCCCACGAAGTAGGGGGCGCGCCCAGGGGGGCGCCCTCCACCCTCGTGACCGCCTCTGGCACTACTTGGAGTAGGGTCCAAGCCTCCTAGATCACGTTCGGTTGGAAAATCACGATCCCGAAGGTTTCATTCCGTTTGGACTCCGTTTGATATTCTGTTTCTTTGAAATACCGAAAAAGGCAAAAAACAGCAATTCTGGGCTGGGCCTCCGGTTAATAGGTTAGTCCCAAATGTAATATAAAAGTGGAAAATAAAGCCCAATATAGTCCAAAACAGTAAATAAAGTAGCATGGAGCAATCAAAAATTATAGATACGTTGGAGACGTATCATCCGACACCTTGGGGGTCTTGAGGTGAATGTTGTTGAAGCGCTGGATATACTTTTGGAGGGTCTCTCCTGGCTGCTGGTTGATGGGACGCAGCTCACCCGCGGCCGGCGGGCAGTCGCTAGTGCCTTGGAAGTTGGCGATGAAGCAGCCACACATCTCCTCCCAGGAAGAGACCGATCCCTCAGGAAGGTTCAGGAGCCAAGAATGTGCGCCATCCTTGAGGGCCACCAGGAACCAGTTCGCCATGATCTTCTCGTCGCCACTGGCCGACTCAATGCTCAGCTTGTAGAGCTGCAGGAACATGGCGGGCTCGGCGGTGCCGTCATAGCATGGGGGCAGGTCAGGCTTGAACTTGCTCGACCAGACGACATTGCGGAGCTCCGAGGTGAACGTGCGACATCTTGACCTGGCCACTGGGGCTCGTCGAGCAGGTGGAACCTGGTCCCAATGCACGCGCGCCGCCACCTCGTGTGGCGGCACGTAGGCTTGGCGTGGGAGTGCAAGAAGCACACATGCCTCCCCTTGAGGTCGCTGCACCACCTGGCAGCTCACCTCCTACCGAGCAGGCATTGGGTGCGGCGGGTCGCGCTGCGGTGCCGCACGCCTTGGCTCGATGATGACGCCCTGGGCCGGAGGTGGTGGTGGAGCCCAGCGAGCCACGTCACCCGTGGCAGGTGGCTGTTGAGGGAGCGAGCGGGCAGGTGCGGTGGAGCCCGTAGCCGCGCTGACGAGCTGACTGATCCGCTCGAGCCACTCCTCGTAGAAGTCATCCACCGGGCGGTAGCAAAGGAGCTCCCGCGCCATGAGAAGAGCGGCCTGCGCATTCGCCCGGCCATGACACGCGTGGGAGGATGAAGCTGCTGGGGTTAGTGACGGTGCGGCAGTGCGCCCATCACGGTGCACCAAAGGGTGCAGCGAAGAAGCTTGCTGCTCGTGGCTGGCAGGGCCCGTGGCGGTGTTGGCCATCAGAGACAGAGCACGTCGAGCACAACCATCGCCCGCCGGGGCCGTCTGAGCAACGCGAGCAGCGACTGTGGCCCGGCGCTCGATGCGAGCTCGGCGTGCGTCGGCCATGGAGTTGTCGGAGTGATGGTGGATCGATCGACGGAAGAGGAGATCCGACGCACCCCTACCTGGTGCACCAAATGTCGGATTACGGGTTCCGCAAACCCTTGAAAGGTTCGGACTCTGGGGTGCGGGCGGAAATCTCAACCTACCCAGCCTACCTACTCGCGACTCTCCTAAGCCTAGCGCGATGAGCTCGAAGAGACAAAGAGACACGGTAGTTTATCCTGGTTCGGGCCAGCTTGCGGTGTAATACCCTACTCCAGCGTTTTGGTGGATTGCCTCAAGGGGATAAGGATGAACTAGTACAGTGGATGAACTGGCCTCAAGAAGTGAGGTGTTCTTGAGCTCGATAGAGCTGGTGAGGTGGTCGGGTGAGAATGGATCCCCTCTATGGTGGTGGCTAAGTCCTATTTATAGTGGCCTTGGTCCTCTTCCCAAATGTTGGCGGGAAGGGATCCCACAACGGCCGGATTTGAAAGGGGGCAAGTAGTACAACTTATCCTGACAAAAGTGGTCTTCGCCTGCGAAAATCCCCTAGTCATGATGCTGCAGTGGGCTCGATGATGACCTCCATCCTGCCGTCCTGGTGGTGTTGGTCTTGTTGCACTAGAATGGAAACCTTGGGACTCCACGGGAATTCGCGCCTATGGCTTGCCTCCCTTGCACCAAAGAGGAAAATGGCGCTCTGCGCCCGCTGGCGCCCACCTAGCGCCTGCCTGGCCTTGGTCATCACGGCTCACGTCAGCTGAGCTTCGTGAGGTGCACCTTGCATAGAACTCTCTGCCCCTCAGGAGCCAGCCTGAAGAGGCCGATCCCCTCGGGGGTCTTGGCGTCCTCTGCCTCGCAAGGGTCTTGAGTTGTTGATGTAGAAGCTGGGTCATACCAGGCCTTCAATGGAGCCACGTGGTGGGCCACAGGCAGGCAAGTCTGGATACCCCCATATCCAGAACGCCGACAGTAGTCACCGAACCCGTACTCTTTGGCAACCTTTGGGGGCGGTCACCGGTACACGTCAAATTGCTTGGGGCGATCTCCACAACCTAATTGGAGACCCCAACGTTTGCCCAGAGCTTTACACCACAATGATTGAGCTCCGAACATCACCAACCGTCTAGGGCGCCGAAGCACCCAAGAGGAACAAGCTCAAGGGTACCAAGCACCCAAGAGTAATAAGCTTCTCAACTTGTAACTTCCACGTATCACCGTGAAGAACTCAAACCGGTGCACCAAATGCAATGGCAAGGGCACACAGAGTGCCCAAGTCCTTCTCTCCCAAATCCCACCAAAGCAACTAATGCTAGGGAGGAAAGTGAGAGGAAGAACAAGAAGGAGAACGGCAAGAACGCCAAGATCTAGATCCAACGGGTTCCCCTCACATATAGGAGAAAGTGATTGGTGGAAATGTGGGTCTAGATCTCCTCTCTCTTTTCCATCAAAAACTAGCAAGAATCCATGGAGGGATTGAGAGTTAGCAAGCTCGAATAAGGTCAACAATGGGGGAAGAACACGAGCTCAAAGGATAAGGTTCATTGAGGAAGAAGACCCCCTTTTATAGGTGGGGAAAAATCCAAATATTGTGCTCACAGCCCACACAGAATGGTACTACCGCTCGTCCTCATGGTACTACCGCTAGGGGTAGCGGTACTACCTCAAAGGGTAGCGGTACTACTGCTTGCGAGCGGTACTACAAAAATACATCTGTGCCTACCACCGCTGGACTTGTGACGAGTTTTTGGTCCAGAGCAGAAGTAGTCGCGGTAATACCTCTCCAAGCAGTAGTACCACTCCCAAGAGCGGTAGTAAAAAAATACATCCCCTCCAAGCGGTAGTACCGCTCCCACGAGCGGTAGTACCGCTGCAGCTTTTATAAGGACACCAAAACTGACACAACTTCTGCAAACAGACTCCGAATTCAGTGAAACCAAGTTTGTTGGAAAGCTAGTGATAAGGACTAACACAATATTGAAAGAACTATCAATAATAAGGAAATTAGAAAAGGACCATGAGAAAATGGTGAGAACCCTTCCTCGAATAACACTGGTAAAACCTCCAACACCGAAAACGCAAAAGAAGAAGCATATGAAATCCGTTTTCCAAGTACTAGAGCTTGTCACGAAGATAACCACAAGCTCTAAAACCTCAAAAGAAAATATAAATAAGAATCAAGAAAGATGATGCAAGGATGCAATGGTTTGATCTCTCGACGAACAATACGATCAAGCTACTCACTTGAGCGCCCCCCTTGATAGTATGGCTATCAATCCTATAACCCGGTCTCCAAACTATCACCATGAGACTGGTAAAATATAAAACCTATCAAGGGAAAACCTTTGCCTTGCGTGAAGTCCACTTGAGTTAGATGATGATGATCTTGACTCCCTCAAGTTGGACCACCTTTCTTGATTGCGTTCGCCTGATGAAGACTAGTTGATTGCTCCCCCATACTCCACTATGGGTGAGCCACTCTTTTGCAAATCTTCACAAGTCCATTAATACCATAATGGATGGCAAGCTACAAGCATGATTTCTTTGTGATGCTCCACTTGAACTTGCACAACACAACCTTGATTTGATGTCATCCTCCATGGGTTGTATGTGATATTCCTCTTGACTCAAGCCCATGGAAGCAAACCTAACCCCACATAGAACTCTCACAAAGACCATGGGTTAGTACACAAAGCGCAATGGACAATGCTTACCAAACCATGAGATCACTTGATCACACTTGGTGTATCTTCTACGCTTTGTGTGTTGATCAACTTGAATCACTCTTTGTATTTAGTCTTGATCAACCTTGACTCTTTCCAACACTCTTCATTTGGATGATGTCTTGAAGGTAAACATGAATGATCACACAATCTTCTTCTTCAAGACATCCTTGCAATAAGCTCAATACTCACATGACCAATCTTTGGATAATTCCTTAATAGCACCTTGGTCAACTCATAAACTCTTTGAAACCAACACATGTACTTCAAGAAATGCCTATGGACAAATCCTTCAAATATAACTCAATGCAACCATTAGTCCATAGAGAATGTCATAAATTACCAAAACCACATATGGGGGCACCGCATGTTCTTTCAGAAGCTACGGGGTCCGATGTTGAAGTGCGGAGGAGCAGGTGAAGGAAATATGCCCTAGAGGCAATAATAAGGTTATTATTTATTTCCTTATTTCATGATAAATGTTTATTATTCATGCTAGAATTGTATTAACCGGAAACTTAGTACATGTGTGAATACATAGACAAACAGAGTGTCACTAGTATGCCTCTACTTGACTAGCTCGTTGAATCAAAGATGGTTAAGTTTCCTAGCCATAGACATGAGTTGTCATTTGATTAACAAGATCACATCATTAGAGAATGATGTGATTGACTTGACCCATTCCGTTAGCTTAGCACTTGATCGTTTAGTATGTTGCTATTGCTTTCTTCATGACTTATACATGTTCCTATGACTATGAGATTATGCAACTCCCGTTTACCGAAGGAACACTTTGTGTGCTACCAAACGTCACAACGTAACTGGGTGATTATAAAGGTGCTCTACAGGTGTCTCCGAAGGTACTTGTTGAGTTGGTGTATTTCTAGATTAGGATTTGTCACTCCGATTGTCGGAGAGGTATCTCTGGGCCCTCTCGGTAATGCACATCACTATAAGCCTTGCAAGCAATGTGACTAATGAGTTAGTTGTGGGATAATGCATTACGGAACAAGTAAAGAGACTTGCCAGTAACGAGATTGAACTAGGTATTTAGATACCGACGATCGAATCTCGGGCAAATAACATACCAATGACAAAGGGAACAACGTATGTTGTTATGCGGTTTGACCGATAAAGATCTTCGTAGAATATGTGGGAGCCAATATGAACATCCAGGTTCCGCTATTGGTTATTGACCGGAAACGAGTCTCGGTCATGTCTACATAGTTCTTGAATCCGTAGGGTCCACACGCTTAAGGTTCGGTGACGATCGGTATTATGAGTTTATGTGTTTTGATGTACCGAAGGTAGTTCGGAGTCCCGGATGAGATCGGGGCATGACGAGGAGTCTCGAAATGGTCGAGACGTAAAGATTGATATATTGGACGAATATATTCGGACATCGGAAAGGTTCCGAGTGATTCGGGTATTTTTCGGAGTACCGGAGAGTTACGGGAATTCGCCGGGGAGTAGATGGGCCTTATTGGGCTTTAGGGGAAAGAGAGAGGGGAGGTTGCGCGCCCCCCCAAGGCCTAGTCCGAATTGGACTAGGGGGAGGGGCGGCGCCCCCGTCTTCCTTCTCTTCTCTTTTCCCTTTCCTTCTCTCCTACTACTACTTGGAAGGGCTCCTAGTTCTACTAGGAAAGGGGGAATCCTACTCCCGGTGGGAGTAGGACTCCCCTAGGGCGCGCCATAGAGAGGGCCGGCCCTCCCCCTCCTCCACTCCTTTATATATGGGGAGAGGGGCACCCATTGGAGACACAACAATTGATCATTGATCTCTTAGCCGTGTGCGGTGCCCCCCTCCACCATATTCCACCTCAGTAATATCGTAGCGGTGCTTAGGCAAAGCCCTACATTGTTAGCATCATCAACACCGTCATCACACCCTCGTGCTGACGGAACTCTCCCGCAAAGCTCTGCTAGATCGGAGTTCGTGGGACGTCATCGAGCTGAACGTGTGCTAAACTTGGAGGTGTCGTACGTTCGGTACTTGGATCGGTCGGATCGTGAAGACGTACGACTACATCAACCGTGTTGTGCTAACGCTTCCGCTTTTGATTTACGAGGGTACGTGGACACACTCTGCCCTCTTGTTGCTATGCATCACCATGATCCTGTGTGTGCGTAGGAATTTTTTTGAAATTACTACGTTCCCCAACAGTGGCATTCGAGCCTGGTTTTGTGTGTAGATGTTATATGCACGAGTAGAACACAAGTGAGCTGTGGGCGATACAAGTCATACTGCTTACTAGCATGTCATACTTTGGTTCGACGGTATTGTTGGATGAAGTGGCTGGGACCGACATTACGCGTACGCTTACGCAAGACTGGTTCTAGCAACGTGCTTTGCACATAGGTGGCTGGCAGGTGTCAGTTTCTCCAACTTTAGTTGAAACGAGTGTGGCTACGCCCAGTCCTTGAGAAGGTTAAAACAACACTAACATGACGAACTATCGTTGTGGTTTTGATGCGTAGGTAAGAACGGTTCTTGCTCAGTCCACAACAGCCATGTAAAACTTGCAACAACAAAGTAGAGGACGTCTAACTTGTTTTTGCAGGGCATGTTGTGAGATGACATGGTCAAGACATGATGCTAAATTTTATTCTATGAGATGATCATGTTTTGTAACAAAGTTATCGGCAACTGGCAGGAGCCATATGGTTGACGCTTTATTGTATGCAATGCCCTCGCCCTGTAATTGCTTTACTTCATCACTAAGCGGTAGCGATAGTCGTAGAAGCAATAGGTGGTGAAACGACAACGATGCTACGATGAAGATCAAGGTGTCGCGCCGGTGATGATGGTGATCATGACCGTGCTTCGGAGATGGTGATCACAAGAACAAGATGATGATGGCCATATCATATCACTTATATTGATTGCATGTGATGTTTATCCTTTATGCATCTTATTTTGCTTTGATTGACGGTAGCATTATAAGATGATCTCTCACTAAATTTCAAGGTATAAGTGTTCTCCCTGAGTATGCACCATTGCAAAAGTTCTTCGTGCTAAGACACCACATGATGATCGGGTGTGATAGGCTCTACGTTCAAATACAACGGGTGCAGAACAGTTGCACACGCAGAATACTCAGGTTAAACTTGACGAGCCTAGCATATACAGATATGGCCTCGGAACACTGGAGACCAAAAGGTCGAGCTTGAATCATATAATAGATATGATTAACATAGTGATGTTCACCATTGAAAACTACTCCATCTCACGTGATGATCGGACATGGTTTAGTTGATTTGGATCACGTGATCACTTAGATGATTAGAGGGATGTCTATCTAAGTGGGAGTTCTTAAGTAATATGATTAATTGAACTTTAATTTATCATGAACTTAGTCCTGGTAGTATTTTGAAAATAATGTTGTAGATCAATAGCTCGCGTTGTAGCTTCCCTATGTTTTATATGTGTTCCTAGAGAAAACAAAAGTTGAAAGATGATAGTAGCAATGATGCGGATTGGATCCGTGATCTGAGGATTATCCTCATTGTTGCATAGAAAAATTATGTCCTTGATGCACCACTTGGTGAAAAACCTATAGCAGGAGCAGATGCATACGTTATGAACGTTTTGGCTAGCTCAAAATGATGACTACTTGATAGTTTAGCGCACCATGCTTAACATCTTAGAATCGGGACCTCAAAGACATTTTGAACGTCATGGACCATATGAGATGTTCTAGGAGTTGAAGTTAATATTTCAAGCAAATACCCGAGTTGAGAGATATGAAGTCTCCAACAAGTTCTATAGCTAAAAGATGGAGGAGAATAGCTCAAGCAGTGAGCATGTGCTCAGATTGTCTGGGTACTACAATCACTTGAATCAAGTTGGAGTTAATCTTACAGATGAGATAGTGATTGACAGAGTTCTCTATTCACCATCACCAAGTTACTCGAACTTCCTGATGAACTATAGTATGCAAGAATGACGAAAATGATTCCCGAGCTCTTCATGATGTTGAAATTGATGAAGGTAAAGATCAAGAAAAAGCATCAAGTGTTGATGATTGACAAGACCACTAGTTTCAAGAAAAGGGCAAAGGGAAAGAAAGGGAACTTCAAGTAGAATGACAAGCAAGTTGACACCCCCGCGAGGAAGCCCAAAGCTGGACCAAAGCCTGAAACTAAGTGCTTCTACTACAAAGGAAATGGTCACTAGAAGCGGAAATACCCTGAATATTTGGTGGATAAGAAGAATGGCAAAGTGAACAAGGGTATATTTGATATACAAGTTATTGATGTGTACCTTACTAGTGTTTATAGTAGCCCCTGGGTATTTGATTCTTGTTCGGTTGCTAAGATTAGTAACTCGAAGTAGGAGTTACAGAATAAACAGAGACAAGTTGAGGGTGAAGTGGCGATGAGTGTTGGAAGTAGTTCCAAGATTGATATGATCATCATCGCACACTCCCTATACTTTCGGGATTAGTGTTAAACCTAAATAAATGTTATTTGGCGTTTGCATTGAGCATGAATATGATTTGATCATGTTTATTGCAATACGGTTATTCATTTAAAGTCAGAGAATAATTGTTGTTCTGTTTACATGAATAAAACCTTCAATGGTCATACACCCGATGAAATAGTTTGTTGGATCTCGATCGTAGTGATACACATATTCTCAATGCAAAGTTAATAATGATAGTGCAACTTATTAGTGGCACTGCCGTTTGGGTCATATCGGTGTAAAGCGCATGAAGAAACTCCATAAAGATGGATTTTTGGAATCATTTGGTTATGAATCATTTGATGCTTGCGAATCGTGCCTTATGGGCAAGATGACTAAACCTCTGTTCTCCGGAACAATGGTACGAGCTACTGACTTATTGGAAATAATACATACCAATGTATGCGATCCAATGAGTATTAATGCTCGTGGCGGGTATCGTTATTTTCTGACCTTCACAGATGATTTGAGCGGATATGAGTATATCTACTTAATGAAGCACAAGTCTGAAACATTTGAAAAGTTCAAAGAATTTCATAGTGAAGTGGAGAATCATCGTAACAATAAAATATCGTTTCTACAATCTGATCGTAGAGGAGAATATTTGAGTTACGAGTTTGGCCTTTATTTAAAAACAATGTGGAATAGTTTCACAGCTTACGCCACATGGAACACCATAGCGTAATGGTGTGTCCGAACGTCGTAACCACACTTTATTGGATATGGTGCGATCTATGATGTATCTTACCGATTTACCACTATCGTTTTGGGGTTATGCATTAGAGACAGCTGCATTCACTTTAAATAGGGCACCATCAAAATCTGTTGAGATGATGAATTGTGGTTTGGCAAGAAACCAAAGTTGCCGTTACTTAAAGTTTGGGGCCGCGATGCTTATGTGAAAAAGTTTCAACCTGATAAGCTCGAACCCAAATCGGAGAAGTGCTCTTCATAGAATACCCAAAAGGAAATTGTTGGGTACACCTTCTATCACAGATCCGAAGGCAAGATATTTGTTGCTAGGATGGATCCTTTCTACAGAAGGAGTTTCTCTCGAAAGAAGTGAGTGGGAGGAAAGTAGAGCGTGATAACGTAATTGTACCTTCTCCCGAATTGGAAAGTAGTTCATCACAGAAATCAGTTCTAGTGATTCCTACACCAATTAGTGAGGAAGCTAATGATTATGATCATGAAACTTCAGATTAAGTTACTACTGAACCTCGTAGGTCTTCCAAAGTACAGTCCGCACCAGAGTAGTACGGTACTCCTATTCTACAAGTCATGTTACTAGACCATGATGAACCTATGAACTATGAGGAAGCGATGATGAGCCCAGATTCCGCAAAATGGCTTGAGGCCATGAAATCTGAGATGGGATCCATATATGAGAACAAAGTATGGACTTTGGTTGACTTGTCCGATGATCGGCAAGCCATCGAGAATAAATGGATCTTCAAGAGGAAGACAGACACTGATTGTAGTGTTACTATCTACAAAGCTCGACTTGTCGAAAAAGGTTTTTGACAAAGTTCAAGGTGTTGACTATGATGAGATTTTCTCACTCGAAACGATGCTTAAGTCTGTCCGAATCATGTTAGCAAATTGCCACATTTTATGAAATCTGGCAAATGGATGTCAAAACTACATTCCTTAATGGATTTCTTAAAGAAGAGTTGTATATGATGCAACCAGAAGATTTTTGTCGATCCTAAAGGTGCTAACAAAATGTGCAAGCTCCAGCAATCCATCTATGGACTGGTGCAAGCATCTCAGATTGGAATATACGCTTTGATGAGTTGATCAAAGCATATAATTTTATATAGACTTGCGGTGAAGCCTGTATTTACAAGAAAGTGAGTGGGAACACTACAGCCTTTCTGATAAGAATATGTGAATGACATATTGTTTATCAGAAATAATGTAGAATTTTCTGGAAAGCATAAAGGAGTATTCGAAAGGTGTTTTTCAAAGAAAGACCTCGGTGAAGCTGCTTACACATTGAGCATTAAGATCTATAGAGATAGATCAAGACGCTTTATAAAAATTTTCAATGAGTACATACCTTGACAAGATTTTGAAGTAGTTCAAAATGGAACAGTCAAAGAAGGAGTTTTTGCCTGTATTGCAAGGTGTGAAGTTGAGTAAGACTCAAAACCCGACCATGGCAGAAAATAGAAAGAGAATGAAAAGGTCATTCCCTATGCCTTAGTAATAGGTTCTATAAAGTATGCTATGTTGTGTAGTAGACCTATTGTATACCATGCTCTAAATTTGGCAAGGGAGTACAATTTTTGCTCTAAGAGTAGATCACTGTACAACGGTCAAGAATATCCTTGGTGAGGACTATGGAAATATTTCTTGATTATGGAGGTGATAAAAGAGCCCGTCGTAAAGAGTTACATTAGTGCAAGCTTTTACACCAATCCAGATGACTCTAAGTCCCAATCTGGATACATATTGAAAGTGGGAGCCATTAGCTAGAGTAGCTCCGTGCAGAGCATTGTAGACATAGAATATTTGCAAAATACATACGGCTCTGAATGTGATAGACCCATTGACTAAACTTTTCTCACGAGCAAAACATGATCATACCTTAGTACTCTTTGGGTGTTGTCGGAGTAATGGGCCACGGGTAGGCTCACCCGAGTCCCTAGATTTATCAAGACTTTGGGCCAGCTCCGCCTAGCTGAGCCCCAAGCCGAAACTCCGCCCTTTGGCGTCGGCTGGCTTAGCGGCCGGCTTCCAGAGGGCGGGTGACCCAAGACAACGACGCTCCAAGTGGCCGGCTCCTGATGGTCGCCTTCCAGAGAGGGCGACAACGGGCAGGCGGCCACCTCATAACTAAGGGCGGCCGAGCTCCCTTCAAGGGTACAAGGCAAGGTATGGCTACAGTGAAGCACGTCGCCCCCATGCTCGAGACGGGCGTGGCTACAGTGCTCCGTACAGACGGAGATCCCCGCACGACTGGGCATTGTGTCGTATCTACCCTGACATTGCTCTGGGCAGGCGGAGTCCTGTTCCCCACGATGGCCTGTCGGTACGGCCCGCAGGAGGCGGGCCCTACCTGGCGGCGACCCCAAGGAAGACGGCGGAAGCCCGACCAAGCGGATACAAGAGGGGCCGGCCTCCAGCAGGCGGCCGTCCCTTATCCTGAGATATGCATGCCATTAAGCTTATGAGACCATGTGTGGCTACAGTGATCTCCCGCCAGGCGGTGGGACTGTAGCCACGCATAGATGACCAAGCTCTCGTCACCAACGACACGGCTACAGTAAGCAGCCACCAACCAGTCGGCGGGGCCCGCCAGGCGGCGGGCCCCAGCGGTCAGCGGAGAAGCCAGAGGCAGGAGACGCTAATAGCCGGGCCCAGCAGCCGGCCAGATTACCACTGTACCCCTGGGGGGTAGGCCTATATAAAGCCCCAGGCCACCCATGCAAAAACTAGCCACCATTAGAGAAGGAAGAGAGCCAAGCCTTACCTCCTACTGCCTCTAGCATACAGCTCAAGGAGCACCATTCTATCACTTGTGCCTTAGTGATCATGCGGAGACCCCGCAGAGCAGGACTAGGGGTATTATCTCCTAGGAGATCCCCGAACCTGGGTAAAGTACGCCGGCGTTCATGTCTATGCCTTATCCCGCTTCCAGGCACCGGCGACGTTCTACTCGCTCCCACCATGATAAGCCATCCGTTGGCGTATGTCGCACCCAACCCCCGACATTTGGCACCCACCGTGGGGCGAGGTGCACCGTCTCTCGGAGATCTGCTCTCGATAGGAACCCTGTTCCTTCCTGGCGAGCGAAGCCAGCCCAGCACGCCCGACGGCGTCAGCCCCGACGCACTGCATGGCACGGAGATCGCATGCGCGGCGAGTTGCCTCGCTGACCTCGTCGGCGAGATCGACCTCTCCAACGAGCCGGCCTCTGACGCGGGCACAGGCTGCCCTGAGAGCCACCTCGTCAGCCTCCTCGACCAGCTCCATGTGACCAGCGAGCCCGCTATGGACCTGGAATCCGTCGGCTCGACCGATCCGATTATCGTCGACTCCGACACGGCGTCGCTCGATGCATTTCCCACCGACGTGGTGATCTACAATGAGCCGCCTCCTCGCGAGTACAGCGGCGGGAGCACCATCACAGAGGTGCTCGTCATCAACAGCGAGGAGCACTCGGACGGGCGTGCTCAAGATCCCCTCGAGGCCACCCTGCGCGATCTCACGGCGCCCATTCCCGAGGACGCGGATGCCGAGGTGCTGGAGGCATGCCACCTTCAGCTCGTTGAGAGCGCTGGCCGCTTGGCCAGCATGCGCCGGCTATCAGACGCCTATCGGCGCGAGATAGACCGGGCCATAGGCGGCACCCCGGCTCCAGGCGGGCCCAGCCGCCTCGGTACCATTCAGCAATGTGGCGCGACCATCGCCACCATGTTCGGGCCGGAGCCCCCGTCTATGCCACGCCTGCAGAAAACATACGGGCCGCCCAGGCGATGACAGATGAGGTGAACAAGTACAACAGCGACGAACTCCTCCACATGACGGAATGAGTCCAGCAGCTCCTGGACGCGGACGGGCAAAACAACGAGCCGCCTCCACGCCGAGACCATGGGGCGACCTCCCGGACGCCGACTGGCGGTGCCTGCGGAGGAAAGGGCAATGAGCCGGCTGCTAGCCGCAGTCGGACGCGCATCTCCATCGAGCGGGACGAGGAAGGCCGTCCTCGTGCAGTAGAGCGGCGAGGTGACCTGCCGCCTCCCCCGCCTCGTGGAGCAAGATACCCCACTCCGCCTCCTGTCACGGACCCGACTCTCAGCGACCGCCTTGGCCGCCGGGATGGAGTCGGAGAGAATGATGCTCGCCACCAGATCGACCGCCTCAACCGATCCCTGGCACTCGAAGAAGAAGATGCACTGGGCCCGCCTTGCTTCGGCCCCCGAATCCGTGATGAGCCCTTCCCCAAAGCGTTTACCCTCCCACGCGACACGCCCAAATACACCGGCTCCGTGAAGCCGGAGGACTGGCTGGTCGACTACTCCACCGCCGTCAACATAGCGAATGGCAACAAGCGCGTTGCTATGAAATATGTCCCGCTCATGCTGCAAGGCACTGCTCGTACGTGGCTAAACAGCCTGAAGCCCCGCAGCATTAACAGCTGGGTTGATTTCACTGAGGTCTTCATCCACAACTTCACCAGCACTTACAAGCGGGCCCCCAAGCCCCGACAGCTCTTCTTATGCGTCCAAGGGCCAACGGAGTCAACTCGAGACTACCTCATGCGCTGTCCTGAGCTGCGCAATTCCTACGAAGGCGTGCACGAGGTGCAGGCAATCGAGTACTTTACTGCCGGGTGCTGAGAGGGCACCCTCCTCAAGCATCGACTCCTCGGCGACGAGCCCGAGACCCTCGATGAGCTGCTGGTCGTCACCGACAAACACGCCACGGCCGACTCCTCCATGAAGCCGGAAATCCTGGTTGACGCGTCTGGAAAGGTGGCTTCCTAGGCACCTCAGACTCCGGCTGGTGACACCAGTAGGCGACAGCAGCCAGGAGATAACAAGTGAAAGGCCACTCAGCCGGCTTCCTCTAGCCGGCAGGTGGCGACGGCCGAGGATCAGCAGCCAGAAGGGCAGCCAGCCCCCAAGCGGCAGAAGGGCGGCAAGTCCAATTGGTTGCCCGCTTTCTCTTATGAGCAGACCCTAGACGCGCCCTGCAAATTCCATAGCGGCGCAAATCCCTCCAACCACACCACTCGGAAGTGTCACTAGCTCACTAGAATCGCCAAGGGAGACGGACTCCTGCCTCCTCCGCCTGCAGGACCGCCGCCTCTTCAGCCCCAGCAGCCGACGGCCCGGCCAGTCGGCGCCATCCAAGATGAGTATCCAGAGGAACACGGAGCTTATGTTGTGTTCACCAGCATGGCTGACGACAGACGGAGCAGACGGCAACAACAACAAGAAGTGCAAGCAGGGCCGACCACCCGGAAGTGATGCCTTCCCCTGGTTCGTATGCCCTGGTCCTGGAAGCGACCCTTGCAACCGAGAGGCGAGCAGCCCGTTTCTCCAGAATCTTGATAGATGGCGGCAGCAGCATCAACATCCTGTATCGTGATATGATGGAGAAGATGGGAATCAAGCAGAAGCAGCTCATCCCCAGTCGGACTGTATTCCATGGCATAGTCCCCGGCCTTTCCTGCTCACCAATCGGCAAGACCCAGATTGATGTCCTCTTCGGGGACAAGAAT
This sequence comes from Triticum timopheevii, assembly GCA_963921465.1. Classification (NCBI taxonomy): domain Eukaryota; kingdom Viridiplantae; phylum Streptophyta; class Magnoliopsida; order Poales; family Poaceae; genus Triticum; species Triticum timopheevii. The sequence continues at coordinate 462,400,491 of OY997262.1, read as the reverse complement.
CACTTTCGTCGAGAGCCAGTTTGGTTTGAAGTGGTGGACCTCCAGAGCCCCTATCATGCATTGCTAGGCCGGCCTGCTCTAGCCAAATTCATGGCGATCCCCCACTACGCCTACCTCAAGATGAAGATGCCGAGTACCAAGGGAATCCTGACGGTAGTCGGAGACTACAAGAAGTCAATCGCTTGCGCCGCAGATAGCAGCCGGCTGGCCGAGTCCCTCATGATTACAGCCGAAAAGTAGCTCCTTGACCGAGTGGTGGCGTTGGCGGGCAAGAAGCCGAAAAGGCCATCCACACCCCAGGAGTCGGAAGCTGAGGGCTCGTTCAAGCCGGCCAAAGAAACAAAGAAAATACCCTTGGACCCAGAGCACCCAGAGAGGCACGCTGTCATAGGCACAGGCCTTGACAGCAAATGGGAAGGCAAGCTCGTCGATTTCCTCCGTGAGAATCGGGACATCTTTGCATGGTCCCCCAAGGACATGCCGGGTGTTCCGACGGATTTCGCCGAGCACAAACTACACGTCCGACCTGACATCAAGCCAGTCAGGCAACCCTTGCGCCGTTTGTCAGAAGAGAAGAGAAGAGTTGTTGGGGAAGAGATAGCCCGACTCCTGGCAGCCGGATTTATCATGGAAGTATTCTTTCCAGAGTGGCTGGCCAATCCAGTTTTAGTATTGAAGAAGATCAAGTAGTGGCGCATGTGCATCGACTACACCAGCCTCAACAAGGCTTGCCCCAAGGATCCCTTTGCTCTACCGAGGATTAATCAAGTGATAGACTCCACCGCCGGATGCGAGCTGTTGAGTTTCTTGGATGCATACTCAGGTTATCACCAGATAAAGCTGAACCCGGCCGACTGACTGAAGACCGCCTTCATCATGCCGTTTGGAGCCTTTTGCTACCTGACCATGACGTTCGGCTTGAGAAATGCCGCCGCCACGTTTCAGCGTTGCATGCAAAAGTGCCTCCTCACGCAACTCGGCAGAAATGCCCATGTATATGTGGATGATGTGCTGGTGAAGACGAAGAAGCGCGGTACTCTGTTAGAGGACCTCAAGGAGACCTTTGAAAACCTGTGTCGATTCCAGATTAAGCTCAACCCGGAGAAATGTGTCTTTGGAGTACCAGCCGGCCAGCTTCTTAGTTTCCTGGTCTCAGAGCGCGGCATAGAGTGCAATCCTGTGAAGATCAAGGCAATTGAGATGATGAAGATGCCCACCCGACTGCTGGACATGCAGAAATTCACTGGTTGTCTAGCATTAGTAAGCCGTTTCATCAGCCGGCTGGGCGAGAAGGCCCTTCCCCTGTACCAACTCATGAAGAAGACCACCTTCTTTGAATGGAACGACAAGGCGGACGAAGCATTTCTCCAACTCAAAAAGATGTTGGCAACCCCGCCTGTCCTGGCAGCACCAACTGAGAAGGAGCCCATGCTCCTCTACATTGCAGCCACCAGTCGGGTTGTCAGCATAGTCATGGTAGTAGAGCGCAAGGAGAAGGACAGAGCATTGCATTGTCAGCATAGTCATGGTAGTAGAGCGCAGAGGGAATGATGCATTACAGAATGAGTAAAGAGACTTTCCAGTAACGAGATTGAACTAGGTATTGAGATACCGACGATCGAATCTCGGGCAAGTAACATACCGATGACAAAAGGAACAACGTATGTTGTTACGCGGTTTGACCGATAAAGATCTTTGTAGAATATGTGGGAGCCAATATGAGCATCCAGGTTCCGCTATTGGTTATTGACCGTAAACGAGTCTCGATCATGTCTACATAGTTCTCGAACCCGTAGGGTCCGCACGCTTAAAGTTCGGTGACGATCGGTACTATGAGGTTATGTGTTTTGATGTACTGAAGGTAGTTCGGAGTCCCGGATGAGATCGAGGACATGACGAGGAGACTTGAAATGGTCGAGACGTAAAGATCGATATATTGGACGAATATATTCGGACATCGGAAAGGTTCCGAGTGATTCGGGTATTTTTCGGAGTACCGGAGAGTTACGGGAATTCGCCGGGAATAGATGGGCCTTATTGGGCTTTAGGGGAAAGAGATAGGGGAGGCTGCGCGCCCCCCAAGGCCTAGTCCGAATTGGACTAGGGGGAGGGGCGGCGCCCCCTCCTTCCTTCTCTTCTCTTTTTCCTTTCCTTCTCTCCTACTCCTACTACTTGGAAGGGCTCCTAGTTCTACTAGGAAAGGGGGAATCCTACTCCCAGTGGGAGTAGGACTCCCCTAGGGTGCGCCATAGAGAGGTCCGGCCCTCCCCCTCCTCCACTCCTTTATATACGGGGAGAGGGACACCCCTTGGAGACACAACAATTGATCATTGATCTCTTAGCCGTGTGCAGTGCCCCCCTCCACCATATTCCACCTCGGTAATATTGTAGCGGTGCTTAGGCAAAGCCCTACGTCAGTACCATCATCAACACCATCATCACACCGTCGTGCTGACGGAACTCTCCTGCAAAGCTCTGCTGGATCGGAGTTCGTGGGACGTCATCGAGATGAACGTGTGCTGAACTCGGAGGTTCCGTACGTTCGGTACTTGGATCGATCGGATCGTGAAGACATACGACTACATCAACCGGGTTGTGCTAACGCTTCCGCTTTCGGTCTATGAGGGTACGTGGACACACTCTCCCCTCTCGTTGCTATGCATCACCATGATCCTGTGTGTGCATAGGAATTTTTTTGAAATTACTACGTTCCCCAATAGCAGGCACCATAGGGTCCCACTGCTGAGACTCCTCCTGTGCCGCAGCCTGGTTGTTTCGTTAAGCGACACTGTCCTCAGGCATAATCATGTATCCGCCCTGGCAACATGATGAAACAAAGCAGGTGCAGGCAAGGGAATAATATCACGAGTTTTCTCACTGAAAACTAAGTTGTAAGGCATATCAATATTAGGATAACCAGCAGCAATAAAATGGTGGTCTTTCATAGCTACCATATCTAGGTAAGCTCTGGGCAAAGGATGATCATGTTGGCGTATCTGCACATTGAAGTGAGTCGCCAAGCGAGTAGCGTAAATGCCCCCATGTATTTTACCCTTGAATCTGTTAAGGTGAAGGCGACGTGCCACCATAGCTCCCAAGCTATAAGTGTTGTCTCCATAAAGTGCGCGACACAAAACAACAAAGTCTGGGCACTAAGTGAACCCACCTTCTCTCTCGCTAGCAAGCACTTCACAATAAATAAGGCAAAATAATGCACGGCAGGAAACTGCAAGCTAACGGCAGTGGTGCCCGATACTCCTCTCTCATCCCCCACTGTTAGAGTACGGTAAAAAATCATCAAACTCCGAGGGCTTAGGCTCTACCAAATCCCCATCAGAAGGAAGCATGCATGTGTTACAAAATTCAGTAAGTGGGATCTGGCAATTTTCAGCATATAAATTAAACTACACCATGGGGGGATTATTCCTAGAATGAAAATGAAAGTTTTGCACAAAGGAGTTTGTGAGGAGATGATACTGTTCGCATTCATCCGCGATGAAGTCGGTGAGGCCGGCATTAGCAGCATATTGGTTGAACTCTTGGAGGATTCCGGACCCTTACATGAACACATTATGCGGCCACTCATATGGTCGTAGCTCCGCCAACCTTGGGGGTATGGAGATCATTGTCCGATGACTCCCCAATAACCCCCTTGGAGTTCTTCCTGGAAGCAAACTTCCTAAAGAAACTCATCTTTTTCCTATGAACAAAATTCTGAAATTTTAGTCCACAAAATTTTTCTCAACAAAAGAATGGTAACAAATACTCATAGGGATGTATAGAGGCCATAGCAAGCATTCAAACTACTTAGAACTCTAAGAATTCAACATGCAAGCTCATCTACAGCAGCACCAAGTGTAGCTAATTATTCTAAATATAAGCCACTAAAACAAAAACTAATTGGACACATGGAGGAGTCACATACCAAGGAACAAATCCTTGAAACAGTTTTGGAAATGGAGCTTCGAGAAAAGAGATCGAAATCCATGGTTTCGAGAGCAAGAACATCAGAGAGAGAGAGAGAGAGAGAGAGAGTGATAGTGATTTTTTTTCTGGGTGAATGGAGTGATGTGGGAAGAAGAAGTAAGTGAGGTAGTGATAGTGATAGTGACTTTTATTTTTGGGTCATTTTTTATTGTATGGAAAAACTCAAAAAACAGACAAAGCATAGCATTTTATTTTATTTAACTAAGAAAAATAGAAAACGAAAGGTAGGGACAGGAGGTATTGCTCACTAAATTCATCAACTTCATACCTCTCAAAAATGATCCATTAATAGGGTTGATCAAGTCTTATTAACAACCACTTTCCATTAATATTAAATTGAAGAGCTTTTGTGAATCACTAAGTTACCTCAATGGGATATGAATGTCCCCAATAATAAGCATTTCATATTTCTGTTTAACAGTAGGTAGAGGTAGTTGAAAACTTCCAATAGTGATCGTCGAAGATTTTTCAATAACATTAATACCGTTCACTTGGAATTGTTTCTTCGGAAAGTGCACCGTATGCTGATTACCATTGATATGAAAAGTGACCTTGCTTTTATTGCAATCAATAACAGCCCCTGCAGTATTCAAGAAGGGTCTACCAAGGATAATCGACATGTTGTCGTCCTCGGGCATCTCAAGTATAACAAAGTTAGTCAAAATAGTAACATTAGCAACAACAACGGGCACATCCTCACAAATACCGATAGGTATGGCCGTTGATTTGTCAGCCATTTGCAAAGATATTTTAGTATGTGTGAGTTTATTCAAATCAAGTTTTTTATATAAAGAGAAAGGCATAACACTAACACCAGCTCCCAAATCACATAAAGCAGTTTTCACATAGTTTCTTTTAATGGAGCAAGGTATAGTTGGTATTCCCGATCTCCAAGTTTTTTAGGTACTCCATCTTTAAAAGTATAATTAGCAAGCATGGTGGAGATTTCAGCTTCCGGTATTTTTCTCTTATTAGTGATGATGTCTTTCATATACTTTGCATAAGGAGGCATTTTTAACATATCAGTTAAGCGAGTTCGCAGAAAAATTGGCCTCGACATTTCAGCAAAGCATTCAAATTCTTCATCATCTTTCTTTTTAGTTGACTTAGGTGGAAAGGGCACAAGCTTTTGAACCCATGGTTCTCTTTCCTTACCATGTTTTCTAGCAACAAAGTCTCTTTTATCATATCTTTTATTCTTGGGTTGTGGGTTATCAAGATCAACAGCTGGTTCTATCTCAACATCATTATCTGGTTCTTTATCATTTGGTTGAGTGTCTTCATGAACCTCGTCATTATCTTTTTCATTAGCAGAAGGTGAATGTTCATTACCAGATTGAGTTTCAGCATCAAAGATAGAAACTTCATTATCATTATCAGGAGGTTTTTCTATTTTAGGTTCACTAGAAGCAGGCAAAGTCCTATTATTTTTATTTTTATTTTTATTTTTAGAAGGACTGGGTGCATCAGTGTTAATTCTTTGAGAGTCTTGTTCAACTCTCTTTGGGTGTCCCTTAGGATAAAGTGGTTCTTGAGACATTCTACCTCCTCTAGTTGCTACTCTAACAACAAAGTCAATTATATTATTGTTCATTTCATCAAGTAACTCTCTTTGAGATTTAGCAACTTGTTCTAAAAGTTTGAACCATAGAGGCATGCTTTCCTACACGTCTAACATCATTTGAGATTCTAAATAACAAGTCACTTAAGCGAGCAATCATATCAAAGTTGTATTTCAGTTGTTTCATAACATTTGCATTGAAGTGATCTTGCTTTCTAATGTAATTATCATACTCATAAAGGCATTGACTAGGATGTTTATTACGAGGATCATCACTATCATTAAGTTTCATTAAATATTTTACCTCTACCACCTTAGGTGGTGGTGCTGCTTCAAGCCCATGTATTTCTTCGATAGGTGGTAAATTTTTAACATCCTTGGCTTTAATACCTTTTTCCTTCATAGATTTCTTTGCCTCTTGCATATCTTCAGGACTAAGATATAAGATACCCCTCTTCTTCAGAGTGGGTTTAATAGGTGTTTCAGGAGGAGTCCAATCATCATAATTTTTTAATATGTTATTCAATAATTCTTCAGCTTGCCCAATAGTTCATTCCCTGAAAACACAACCAAGACAACTATCTAGGAAATCCCTAGAAGCATCAGTTACTTCATTATACAAGATATCAAGTATTTCATTTTTCTTAAGAGGATGATCAGGCAAAGCATTAAGAAATTGGAGAAGCCTCCCCCAAGCTTGTGGGAGACTCTCTTCTTCAATTTGCACAACGTTAAATATTTCCTGCAAGGCAGCTTGTTTCTTATGAGCAGAGAAATATTTTTTAGAAAAGTAATAGATCATATCCTCGAGACTACGCACACAACCAGGAGCAAGAGTATTGTACCAAGCTTTAGCATCACCCTTTAATGAGAACGAAAATAACTTGAGAATATAGTAATAGTGAATCTTCTCATCATGAGCAAAAAGGGTAGCTATATCATGCAACTTAGTAAGATGTGCCACAACAGTTTCAGTTTCATAACCATGGAAAGGATCAGATTCAACCAAAATAATTAACTCTGGGCCGACAAAGAATTCATAATCCTTATCATCAATAACAATAGGTGAAGTAGCAAACTCAGGATCACATTTCATTTTAGCATTCAGAGATCTTTCTTTATACTTGCATAATAATTTCTCTAGATCATCTCTATCCTTCCAAGCAAGAAAATCTCTAGTTGCCTCCTCACTCATAGTATAACCTTCCGGTACCTTTGGCAATTCATATCTAGCAGGACTAGTTCTAGTTGGTGTTTCAAGATTTTTAGTTTCAAGTTCATCATCAGATTCAACAATATCATGTTGTCTTACTCTAACAATTTGTTCATCAAGAAATTCACCGAGTGGCACATCATCATCAAGCAAGGTACTAGCATCATCATGAGTAGCATTCATAGCAGAAGTAGCATCATCAATAACTTGCGACATATCAGAATTGATAGCATGTGGTGGTGTTGCAATTTTACTTATAATAGAAGGTGAATCTAAAGCGGAGCTGGATGGCAGTTCCTTACCTCCCCTCGTCTTAGAGGGAAAGATCTTAGTCTTAGCATCCTTTAGATTCTTCATAGTGATAATTTGATAATAATACCAAGTGTCTCAACAAATATAGCTATGTTCCCCGGCAATGGCGCTAGAAAAAGGTCTTGATAACCCACAAGCATAGGGGATTGCAACAGTTTTCGAGGGTAGAGTATTCAACCCAAATTTATAGATTTGATGCAAGGGGAGCCAAAGAATATTTGAAGGTATTAGCAGCTGAGTTGTCAATTCAACCACACCTGGAGATTAATTATCTGCAGCAAAGTGATCAGTAGCACAGTAGTATGATAGTTTTGATGATAGCAACAGTAGAAACTGTAACGGTAATAGTGATAACAGTGATATTGTAGCAGTAATGATAGCAGTAGCAGTAGTAACTTAGCAGAAACAATATAAGATAAATTCGTAGGCATTGGATCAGTGACTCGTTGGATGATTCATCATGAGAAAGTTATAACCTAGGGCGATATAGCACTAGTTCCAGTTCATAAATATAATGTAGTCATGTATTCCGTAAGTAGTCATACGTGTTTATGGAAAGAACTTGCGTGAAATTTTTTGTCCTACCCTCCCGTGGTTAGCGGGGTCCTATTGGAAACTAAGGGATATTAAGGCCTCTTTTAATAGAGAACTAGAACAAAGCATTAGCACACGGTGAATACATGAACTCCTCAAACTACAGCCATCAGTGGGAGTGGCCCCGACTGTTGTCACTCCGAGGTTGTCGGATCATAACACGTAGTAGGTGACTATAACTTGCAAGATCGGATTTAGAACATGAATATAATGGTGAGAACATAAATGGTTCAGATTTAAAATCATGGCACCCGGGCCCAAAGTGACAAGCATTAAGAATGGCAAAGTCATAGCAACATCAATCTCAGACCATAGTGGATACTAGGGATCAGGCCCTAACAAAACTAACTCGATTACATGATGAATCTCATCCAACTCCTCACCAACCAGAGAGCCTACAAAGGAATTACTCACTCCCGGTGGGGAGCATCATGGAATTGGCGATGGAGAAGGGTTGGTGATGACGAAGATCGAAGATCCCCCTCTCCGGAGCCCCAAACGGACTCCAGATCTGGCCTCCTGATGAAGAAAAGGAGACGGCAGCGGCTCCGTCTCCTAAAACACGATAATTCTTTCTCCCTGATTTTTTATAGAATAATGTGATTTTATAGTGTCGGTTTCAGGGTCAGCGGGGCCACCAGGTGGGCAGCACCCACCGGGGTGCGCCTAGGGGTCAAGCGTGCCCTGGTGGGTTGTGCCCACCTAGGTGCCCCCTCAGGTGGCTCTTGGATCTAGAAATTCTCTTTATTGGTATAAAAAATCCTCGCAAAGTTTCGTTCCATTCCAAGAACTTTTATTTCTGCACAAAAACAACACCATGGTAGTTCTGCTGAAAACATCGTCAGTCTGGGGTTAGTTTCATTCAAATCATGCAAATTAGAGTCCAAAACAAGAGGAAAAGCGTTAGGAAAAGTAGATATGTTGGAGACGTATCACTTGCCTATCATGGGCAGGTAAATCACAAGCTAACATATTAGAATATTTATATCTTGTTACAATACACTCGCATTGTCCTAGTTTAACATCAATAAAGGTTGCCATGATGGCCTAAACTAAGAAATAAAAAACTCTACAGGTCCTTGGTTGATGAGGAACAATCAAATTGATGTGCATGATAACATTTAAGAGTAGCCTTACCTCATGGGTGGTAACTTGTTACTAAATGGCACGATTGAAACTTTTGATAAGCCACACGGTACTATATGCCACTCTACATGGAAATATGAACTAATGAGTACCTGAATAATTTTGGTACAATGAGTAAATCCACACCTACTAGTTACCTCCATATCCTTTCCTCTTTATAAACACCGAGATGTAAGTGGTGACTTGACCCATGTATCCAAGCGAACAAATATAGTTTTGCTTATCTGTTTGTCGAACTTTCACATATCTGTAAGTGAGAAAACCTCGTTGTAATTGCTATTTTGGACTAACCATTCTTTAGGAATGAGTGGCATTGTGTTGCACTACTTTGATTCACTCCTCATGGATGCTTCGACTCGCTGAACAAATGGGGGGTTGTGGCTGCTCCTCTCATTTTTCAGTGGATGTCATCAGCTGGGTTTTTTTGGGTCTCACTTGTCGAATAACCTGAAGGCGACACACAATAGTAGTATGTGTCTCTATGGTTTGCATTCTTGGTAGGAATAGGAAAAACATATGATTGGGAGGACACTCTGGTGAGAGAGCTACTTATCAAAGGGTAAAAATGCTATACCATTGGCCTGGCATGAAAGAGTTCATTCATTCACCAATGCCCAACTTGCCAAATTAACAAGAATGAACAATGTTCTTATCCTGGCCTTTTCAGACTTTCCTTATACTTGAATTTGCTTGGACCCATATCAATATGGATTTTTTTGTGGAAGGACTATCAACATCCAACAAAAAAGACATGGCTTTGGTTGTGGTCAACATATTTATTAAGTATTCCCACTATATTGCTATGAAGCACTAAATCACGGTCCTCACCATCGCCAAAGCTTTCATTGCTAATGTATTCAGATTGCATGGAATGCCTTGTGTTATTTTGACAAATAGGGACATGATTTTCCCTAGTGTTATATGGTAACAACACTTCATCACCTCATATCATCCACAAACGAATGTCCAAATGAAGAGAGACAACCAATGCTTGAAAAACTATTTTGAGATGCATTGCGTTCACATGGCCTACTAAGTCGAATACTTGGTTGCAAATGATAGAGTGGTGGTACAATACCACATTCCATACTTCTCTCAGAGTGACGCCATTTCAAATCAGAATAATCTCCACTCGAGAAATAGCAAAATAAATAAAGGAAAACTTGCTTAAATCCTAAGAGCGCATGAAACATTATGTTGACAAGAGCTATGAAATGGTTGTCCAAGTTGGGGTCATGGTTCATATCAAGCTCTAGCCCTACCGACACACATATTTGAGCATCTACGACCACCTCAAATTACATTCAAATTATTATTGTCCATTATGGGTTTTAGTTGTTGTTGGGGTTGTTTCATATATATAAGCTTGTGATGAGGAAAAATATATGAGGAAAGAGGAAAAAGAAAAAACAAAATCACATGCGAGATCTATTTGGCTACTTCTAGATACTTCCACTCTAGTGTAGTATTTCTTTTCTTTTTTTAGCCTACATACTATTTCTAGAGTTCCCTAATTATAAGTAGCTTTGAGTAGAATGGTTAATCCTAAATAATATTTTCTGGAGTGTTCCAGCTGTAAGTAGAATTATGTGAAGGCTTCCCAAATCCCTATAATTAGATGTCCTCGCCTCTAGTTTGTAAGCAGACTATGTAACCCACTATCTATAATAGAACTTGGTGTTCTTATCTAAGATCTTGGAGTAGATCTTGTGCTCTAGGAGTTCTGGAGATCTTATCTATCACTCATGTGGCCATATTGGCCCACATTCACCTATAGAGCAATATCTAGCACAACACCTTGAAGTAGTTCCTTCAACTAGTGTTGTACACTTTGTGGCAACAAGGTGGAGTTGCTCCTCCATAACCTTTTGTTTCTTCGGGTGGTACAAGATCCTCGTTGGTCCATACAAGCTCCTGTTGTTCTATTTGAGAGCAAGTTGTTGCAAGCAATGGAGCAATTGGAGAAAAGGATGGATGCTACAGAACAACAAACCAAAGAGCCGCGTGAAGATCTTAATTGAAGATTTGACCAGCTAGTTGAGATGATAAGAAAGGGTGTTCCCCCTGCTACCAATGAAGAAGATTCATCTAAAGAAGAAGAAGATGTTCAACGCCGAAGAAGGGAAGGTAATCTTGGAAATACTACCACAACAACATGTAGTTCGGCGTACTTCAAGAAGACCAATTTATGTTGAAGCTTCTGAAGGTGAAGAATATGATGATGCGCTTGAAGAACCTGATCTCTATGCGTATCAAAAAGTACCCAACCCGACATATGCAAGGATACATACAAGGTGAGAGCTTTGATCCCAACTTTGAATGGAAATATTGATATTTAAGGGTGCCTTGATTGGCTATATGAAGTGGAGACTCTCTTTGAGGTCATGAACGTTATGGAAGATCGTAGAGTTCCTTTGGTCGCGTATAAGCAGAAAGGAGGAACCGGTGCATGGTGGCATCACATTCAATAAGAATGCAGGCCGAGAGGAGAACCTAATGTGAGAACTTGGCGGAGAATAAAAGTCTTTGAAATGGAGATTTTTACCCGCTGATTATGACTAGATCCTATTTATCCAATTCCAAAATTGTGCTCAAGGAAATAGGACTGTTTCAGATTACACGGATGAGTTTCTAAGGCTACAAGTGAGGTGCAACCTTGTCGGAACTAAAGTTAACATGTTGCAAGGTACATCAAAGGTCTCAATGATACTATTCATGATTGATTGATGATGCAACAAATCTGGTCCATTGATCAAGCGCAATCTCTAGCCTTGAAGGCCGAGAGATTTGTGAGGATCAGAGCTACAACTAAGGCTCCATATCCTCCATATCCCCATACCGAAGGCTTGTCTAGGAGTCAGCCTAAGAGAGTGGAAGAAAAGACCGCTCCACGATAGGCAAAATAACCCATCCAGAAGCAAACTAGAAGCAAGGGTAAGTCCAATGAAGAACCAAAATGACGCATATCTAGCGGTTGCCCACTAAGGAAATTTGTTAACACAAGTATCCATGATGGTCAAGACAACAATGAGGAAACACAAGTATCCATGATGGTCAAGACAACAATGAGGAAAAATAATGTATATGAAGATGTAGAGGGACAAAAGGTTTGTCAAAAACAAGGTGAAGATGTACATGTCTGATTCAGCGTCTCCTATGTTTCACACCACAACCTGGCGACACACGGAAGAAAATATTGAGAGCAAATGCACGGTGAATGGAAAGGTATGCAAATCAGTGATTGATAATTGCAGCTGCGAGAATCTTATCTCCCATATTTGGTGAACCATTTAAAGCTTAAGACTCATGAACTTCCAAACCCCTACACTATTGGGTGGGTCAAGAAATGAGTGAATATGATGATCACCAAAGAATGCAACCCGCCACTCTCTTTGGGCAAGCATTATCGCTCAAATGTGTTGTGTGACATAGTAGATATGGACGCCAACCATGTTGTTCTTGGGAGACCTTGGACATTTGATGTGGATACTACATGCAAGGGCAAGGAAAATTCTTACTCTTTCATTTGGAACAAGAGAAAGATCATTATTCTACCAAACAAAATTGAAGGTAATACCTCTAAGGAGGAGGGAAAACTATGTTAACTATCTCTCATACCTCTCATGAGTTTATGGAAGACTTGAAGGAGGAAGATTTGTGTGTTTCACTTGTTGTAAATGGAGAAGAGCACCTAACTGTTGAAATTCCAGCAAAGGTACATGTTTTATTGGCAGAATTTTAGAGCATACTTGGAGAGCCACAAGGCTTGCCACCAATGAGATATAATTGACTTGATTCCGGGAGGAAGGCTTCCTAATCTTCCACACTATTGAATGATCCCAAAATAGCATGATATATTGAAGGAGAAAGTGGAGGAATTGCTGCAAAAGGGGCACATTCAAGAAAGTATTAGCCCATGTGTTGTACCAGGCCTACTCACACCAAAGAAAGGTGGATCTTGGCGCATGTGTATAGAAAGTAGAGCCACTAAAAAGATCACCGTAAGGTACAAATTCCATGTTCCCCGTCTAGATGATATGTTGGATCCGCTTAGTGGAGCAAGCATGTTCATAAAGCTAGATTTAAGAAGTGGATATCATCAAATCCGTATTAGACCCGGGGATGAACGGAAACCCGCTGTCGGTGTCAAAACCGGCGGATCTCGGGTAGGGGGTCCCGAACTGTGCGTCTAGGCGGATGGTAACAGGAGACAAGGGACACGATGTTTTTACCCAGGTTCGGGCCCTCTCGGTGGAGGTAAAACCCTACTCCTGCTTGATTAATATTGATGATATGGGTAGTACAAGAGTTGATCTACCACGAGATCGGAGAGGTTAAACCCTAGAAGCTAGCCTATGGTATGATTGTTGTTCGTCCTACGGACTAAAACTCTCTAGTTTATATAGACACCAGAGAGGGCTAGGGTTACACAGAGTCGGTTGCAATGGGAGGAGATCTTCATATCGTATCGCCAAGCTTGCCTTCCACGCCAAGGAAAGTCCCTATCCGGACACGGGACGAAGTCTTCAATCTTGTATCTTCATAGTCCGGGAGTCCAGCCAAAGGTCATAGTCCGGCCATCCGGACACCCCCTAATCCAGGACTCCCTCAGTAGCCCCTGAACCAGGCTTCAATGATGACGAGTCCAGCATGCAAATTCTCTTCGTCATTGCAAGGCGGTTCCCTCCTCCGAATACTTCATAGAAGATGTTTGAACACAAGGATAGTGTCCGGCTCTGCAAAAATAAGTTCCACATACCACCGTAGAGAGAATAATTTCCGCACAAATCTAATCTGCTGGCGTATTCCGCAACGTGTCATCACGCCACAGTCAAGCCTTTATTCGAATCGTTTTACTGTTTCACCTCAGCGTATTTAGCGAGGCGGTTTCCTTGGCACGTCTTGTCGAAGCAGAGATCGTGTCCCCTTATTCCGGGATTCTCATCAATACGGGCATGGGTAACCCAACTGCATCATTAACCGCGGCGCTTGGGAGGTAAGCGAGTTTTATTAGGCCGGTGGGGGCTCGTAGTTTCGGCCGCCCATATAAGGGGATAAGGATCCACCCTTTCCATTTACGTCTTCTTCCTCCTTTGCCTATCCGTCCCTGCGCACTCGAGCTCCAACGCCCAAGCCCGCACTTCCTACCTCAATCTTCTCCAATCATGTTAGGAGCGGGAGGTAGATGGATGGCCTCCTCCGTCACGGAGGGACAAATCAAAAATCTGAGGGAGGCCGGATACCTATCTGATGACATCGCGCACCGGCTTCCAGATGCGGGGCAACTCATCCCCACCCCAAGGCCCCATGAGAGGGTTGTTTTTCTCCCCCATTTCCTCCGCGGACTGGGCTTTCCTCTTCACCCGTTCGTCCGGGGGCTCATGTTTTACTACGGCCTGGACTTCCACGATCTGGCCCCGAACTTCGTCCTCAACATCTCGGCGTTTATCGTCGTGTGCGAGGCCTTCCTCTGCATCCAGCCCCACTTCGGCTTATGGCTGAAGACTTTTAATGTCAAGCCGAAAGTAGTGGGCAGCCGCCAAGCGGAGTCTGGAGGTGCCATAGTGGGCCGGATGGCCAACGTCTTATGGCTCGAGGGCTCCTTTGTGGACACAATTAAAGGGTGGCAATCAGGGTGGTTCTACATCACCGAGCCGCGCGACCCCAAATGGGCGGCGGCCCCCGAATTTCGATCCGGCTTCCCCACAAGGCTTACCTCCTGGAAAGAGACGGGCCTGACATGGGGCGATTCGGAGGAGCTGACCGGACTCCAAGCTTGCGTCCAAAAGCTAGTGAACAAGAATCTCAAGCTTGTCAATGTAGTCCAGGTCATGCTCATACGCCGGATCCTCCCGTGCCAACAGCGGGCTTTCAACCTGTGGGAGTTTGATCCGGCACAGCATCAGACCTTGAGCAGGCTCTTCGACACTACGTACGAAGCTGCTTGGAGGGTGCTTTTCAAGGGCGCCGAGGCTCCCGCATCTGCTACCGAAGATCGCGGATTCAGCTCACGGCGTAAAGCCAACGAGGTAAGCTATTTTGCCCTTATAGGCCGCTTTTTCATAGTTTGACACTATGCGGGATCTAAACTCCCTCACCTTTGACAGGACTGGCTGAAGAAGTCCGGGCAGGTTAACTATCCGGCTCCCTTACCAGAAGACCCAGCGGGTGCCCGATTGACGGGTCTGCTGGTTTCGGCACCTCACGTGGTGCCGGAGAAGAAGGCCAAGAGAACGGCCACAGGAACCCGAAAGAGTTCCCGTCGTCTGGTGTTATCAGAATCATCGTCCGATGACTCTGAGGCAGACTCCTCCCGCGGGGACGAGGAGGAGAAGAAAGAGGCTTCCCCCCCAACGGGGGAAGAGAAGAAAAGGAAGGCCTCCCCAACTGGGGAGGTCAGAGGGTCGAAAAAGGGAAGGACCCTTCCTACGAACTGCTCCACCAACACCGACGACGGCGAAGAGGAGTGGCCCTTGAGGGCCAAGCCCCTTGCGAGATCGTAAGTGTCCGGATTCCATAATAACTCATGATTTTTCTTTTGTCTCATAGTGTCTTCTTATGCCGAATACAACCCTGTAGCCCGCTGAAGGACGATCTCTTCGCTGCATCGAGCGGGTCCCTAGGTTCGTCGGATGTGAATAGTACTTCACTTCCGATGGCCTCCTCCCCTTGTGACACAGACGACACCGGGGTGGGGTCCCAGAAGGGGCCCAGCCAGGAGGAGGTGGTCCTGGAGGCGCCGCATGGCGACCTTCCGGAATTTGGGCGAAAAGAGGGCGGAACCCCTGAGGGTTCCGAGTTCGGCCCTGTGTCGGACTCCGTGCCGGAACCTGAAGTGGTTCTGAAGTCTGGCGGGCGGCCCCTTCGTGAGAAGGGCGAGACTGCGACGCTGGTGGCCTCCGTCCAACTGGAGGCGCCGGATAATTTGCTGGAGGCGCTTAACGGCGCCTCCATCGACGAGGAGCACCGCACTGTCATGAGTGCGGTGATCCGGAAAGTTTAGTCCGCCAAGAGCGGGCTGACAGAAGCCTGTACAAGCCTGTTAACAGGCTTTGAGGTATGTATTCAAAACATATAAAAATGTTACCGCATAGACAGTAGCCCATGATGCTCAGTTTGGCGTTCGAAAAGAAAATCCTAGCTTAGGATCTAAAAAGATATACGCAGGAGTCTAATATAAGTATGTCAATGTGGGAATGCAGGCATCGCTGCTGACCTCTACCGCACTGACTGCGGAGGTCAATGCATTGAAGAAGAGCCTCGAGCGGTCCGAGAACGAGCTCGGCCTTGCCAAGAAGCAGCTCGAGGACAAGGAAGGTAAGTAATACCTTATTAAAGTAGTACCTTATAGAAAAGGATTTGGTTGCAAAAAATGATAGGAATAACGTGGGTATTACAGGGGCCACGAACGAGGTAGCGGCCCTGAAGGAGGCGGTGCGCAAGGCCGAAAGCAGTGCGGCCTTGGAGCGCACCGAGCGAGAGTGGCAGGAGACGCGGGTGGTGGAGGTGCAGCAAGAGCTCCAGGCTCTTGTGGAGAAGCATGAGAGTTTGGAGCGTGACTCGAAGACTCGAGAGTCCGAGCTTGCCTCGACTCTTGAGAGTGCCAAAACCGCCAAGGACGAAGCCCAGAGAACCCTCCAGGAAATTGAGGCAATAAAGAAGATAGAGGCGGGTAAGGCTTTCTTCATGCAAAGCAAGCACGTGAAAGTGAATTACTTGTTACTTACCCGAATCCGAAGCTCTCCAGGAGCATTCGCAGATCTGCCCCGCAGTGTGTCCGATGCTACCGCATTCTACCAGGCCGAGGAAGGAAGCTCGACGGAGAAGGTATTCTGGTCTCAGTATGCTGAGGCCGGACATCCGATGCCCCTTAGCGACCAGCTGAAGCAGCTGGTCGAGCTTCACAGGATGGCCGAACAGGCCATGAAGGGCCTCGTTATTCCGCTGTGGCCTAAGGAAGCCATGCCTAGGAGCTACTTTGGTCTGGTGCGGCGGCTGGTGGACGCCTGTCCATGGATTGAAGTTATCAAGCACTTCGCCTACAGTGAGGGTGCCCGTCGGGCCCTTGCCCGTGCTAAAGTGCAGTGGGGCAAGATGGACGCTGAGAAGCTTGTGACGGACCCGCCACCACCGGGCAAGGAGTATTGCACGCCCGAGATGTATTATAAGGGCGTCCTGAAGGGTGCCCGCATTATAGCGGGTGAGTGCTCCAAAGATGTAATTTTTTAGTAGACTCGTATGTTGTTATCCTGTGCGCTGAAAACTTTGTTCATATGCGCTAAGCAACGCTTGTTAATTTAAAATATTACCTTCTGTGCGGCTGTTTATTAAATCTGAGAGATGCAAGTCATCGGCTTCTACCCCATGCCACGAGCACTACAACAAAAACCCACTTATAGCAACGGATATTTACCAACGATACCATAACATGTGTTGTTTGTTCCACCTCCCACCTCCCACCCCTCCCACACTTTGAGCTAACCTCCCCGTACCCCAAAAAAACTTTTGTACTATCAAACATCTATCTCCCTCTCGCCTGATTCCCATTTGTCGCCCAACTTCGATGACCACGACGCTGCCGCCACCGCCTCCAATTTTGTTGAGGAACGTACTAGCGCCACCACAAGCCATCCCCACCGCGAGCCCCCAGCCTCCATGATGGCCGCAGCAGGCCACCATGCGTGCGCGAGCAGCCGCCGCTGCCGAACTGGCCTGACCAGATCTAGGCCAAAGCGCACACGAGAGCAGCAGCTCCCTTCACCACCGACCACCTCCTCGACCTCTCCGCTGCAAGCAGGCACCAGCGCCGGAGCCCTGGAGGAGCCACCCCGCCGCCGTAGCCGCCATGGCCCCCACCGCATAGACCACTACCTGCCTCCACGAGGTTCCCCAACTCGTGAGCGCGACAGTTGAATCCGGGAGAAACGGATCTCGCCGGGGCGGCTCTGCGCGGAATTTGGCCGTCGGAGGTTGCTGGTGATGGCGAGAGGGAGGAGGAGGTGGAGCCAGCAACATTGTAGGGCCGGTAACAACACGCATCTTGAGAGACATGCACAATTCCTCTGAATCATTGTAATCTTTAACTGTTTATTCTATAAGAGCACGTTCTGGAAAAAATTGATCTGCAATGTCGAACTATTGGTATCACAGGTTTTGGTGGTAACACATGGTCACCTTCAGTTCAAACCAACAACAATGATCATGAACTGGTACCCTGTTTGTTTTTTTGGAGCACACACAGATGAATCGTGGTGCACACCATTGCATAGTGTCGAAGTATGAATTGTAACCTTCCTATTATATACACAAGCGATTTATTCTGAACCCTAGTGCCACAGGTGTCTGGCACGGTTCTCTCACCAATGGTTTCTAGGCCCACTACCTCGCGTCTGCACACGAGTTGCTGCGCTCGGGCCTGACGATGTTGTGCCTCCCAGGCTACCTATGTCGACACTTAATCTTGACTGCAGGTTGGATCTGACATAAATTGCCTTATGGGCGCGTAATGTAGCTACGGTTCAGTTGTTGATGCTTCCCCCCTTCTGTTTTCAAGATAAAACATGCATTGAACCTATGATGAACTCTATTGACATCTATGCAGGAGCTCCAGGCTTCCTCTACATTGGCTTCGGGTTGTCATACCATGAAATCTCCAAGCTCTGCAAATCAATTCCGTGCTGAAGTTGTACTGTTCCATGACAAGTAGGTTAGTAGCACAAACTTTCCTGACCACCAATAAGATGTGTGTCGAGTGTATCTAATTATATTTTCCACCTGTATATCATCATGTGATTTTTTTCCATGAATTTTTTGTGCCTACTATATGTCAGCTAGCAGTTTGTCAGTCTCTAAACACTTGGAGTAGCTGTGATTTTGGTATGAAGTTTCCAGGTCAGGTTTCAAACAGTTGACAGTAGATGCACAAGTAAATAAGATTGTGTTAAAATCTTTAGCTTGCCTTGGCTGATTTGTAAGGGATTAACTTACTTTAATGGCATGCAGCTTCAGGGCGGATGGATATGTACAGACTACTACATCATCGGAGAGTAGGTAACCCATTCGCTCCTTGATTAGGTATTTTGTACATTCCCATATTTGCCCTAGTACCCTATTTTGTACATTCCTATAGGTTTTGATGTTCAGTTATTGAATGGCATGACAAATGATACGAGATTAGGAAGCTAAAAGGTCACAAAGATCAAATTCTTTTGATATATAATATGCCACATTGGCAGCAATGGCTTATGGGTAGCATTTCATAAAACTAGGTAAGTATTGAAAAAAAACTAATCAGCCATGGTCTGCTTTTATTCGGACTATTCAGCCACTACATAGGTCACCTTTTGATGCATTTTCATAAATATGTATTTAGCTTATGTACTAGGTTGGTCTTCAAGAATTAAACAACTTGGATCTCACTTTCTCTAGAAACAAAACATCCAAACTTTTTCCTAGAGAAGCCCAAACCAATTCATGCTCCATCTGGGGCGGCCAAGACCATAGTCGTGGCTCATCTCTTCTAAATATTTGTTTATGTCTCATGTCCTCATGTCAGATTGGGGTGGTGTTGCGGTCAGAGTGAAACCAAACTTCCTATAGCGGCTCAGTCTAGTATGGTACCTCTGATTTATCTTTGCTAACATCTAATGAATTATTCTCTCATGTCCTCTCTTCTATACTAATTAGGGCATGATCTTGTCTGTAATAATTAGATCATGCTATCCTGCAAGGCTGAGTCAGGGGCTCAGGCCAGGCATGACGGCTAGCAGACTGGATTAGAAAGTTATCCAACAACACCGCTTTTCCGTTTCATAGTTAACAACGCCAACTGCCCAAAATCTGATGATGCGTTTCTTGTTCATGTTGTTCCTTCTACAGGTTCTGAGAATGCACTCATGGATTGAAAATTTCTGACGTCTGAAGTTGTAGTTCTCAGGTAACTACGCAGTTTTGTGTGATGGTTTTCGAGCTGCTGGCATCGATATTTTCTCTCTTAATACATCATAGAAAGCAAAACTAATTAGTGCAGAGTCCTTTGGAAAATAGAAATATCCAATTCTTTAGTTGATATTATTGTTACCTAAGTACTTACCATCTAGTTAGTAAACAGTTGGTTGTTGAAATTATCTCATTATTAATATAATATAATCTTTGGATAATTGTTAGTAGTAAATACATGTTGATGGTTGTTCATAGTGACCAGGCACATCCGATTGATCAAAGATGCCTACGACATGGTTCGCTCGGCTCCAGAAACGTATTGATTTTATTGTATTGGGAAGCTTTGCTTCCGATTAGCTCTATGAAAAACACGCTTCATTTGGTTGGTGCAGATATGCTTCAGTTTTCCAATCAGCTTCGATCTGGGCATTTTCAGTTTCATGAAGTCCTGTATCAGAAACCACAGCTATAAAAGACATTGCGGGCGAACTAAACACGATGGTACGGTTTCAGGAAGCATTGAAATCGGAAACCGCTATTTTTCTGCGAACCAAACACATCATTAGTGTCTTAGTCTGAACTCTACTAAGTTATGTGTAAGACATACATAAGCTTATGTCTGTTCTCTGAAACATCTTTTCTTGGACACTTGGTATTTTTATGTGGATCCTTTCCGTAGAATGCATACATGTATATTTTTAGACTTTCAAATTTCAAATTTATAACTAAATAGTATTATGGTTTTTTCTTTGTAGGTCGATGGGAAGTTCAATACTAGATGATTACTTGGATCCTTGGATAATATATGCTGATCTTTGGTACTTGGAGGAGAGTGAAGACAGTTCACATAATTTTAGAAATTTATATCCTGTAAAATGTTTCATTTTCTAGGAAATTGATGTACTCCTAATAGATGATACTTGCATTGCAATGTAACAGATTATGCCATTGAATCAATATTAGTTTCATTTCTACGAATTTTACTTAAGTTGTACCTTGTAGTGCGAGCTCAAAAAAAAAGGTGTCATGTACTGCTATTTGAACAACCTACTGTTATAAATGATTATATACAGAGGTTATTCTATTTGTACAAACAACAACGCATAGAAGCGTTGGATGAATCTGTTGTTGGCTTGCAACGCATTATTCTTGAGATTACCAACGGATCTATATACGTTGTTGTAGACCCTTGCAACGCCACCAACGACAACGCATAATAATCCGTTGGTGTAGACCTTAGCAACGCTTATATGGACAAAAGGCAACGCATCGGTGCGTTGCTGAAGGGGGGTTCCTGTTGTAGTGCGTTGGGGTGTTCGGGATAAACCTGAGCGCTCTTGATCCCATTCTTGGGTCCATCTAGGGAGGCGTTCAGCACAGCGAACCAGGCCATCGGACTTATAATGCTTTATCACTCTCACTTAGCCATAGAATTCTATAATTTTAAATTTCGGCGAAGCCCCTAGTAGTCGGAAGGCCGAGTTTGGGGCGCTATCCACGCCTTGGCCAGATAAATCCGGCTCCTCGCTCTAAGCGGCATAAGTCTTTAAGGACTCGAAAAACCTCGCGAACAGCGACCGGTCTCTCGCACTATCATGACGGTCAGTTTTAGCTTTCTCTACTGAGGTGTTAACCCAGCTCAACTGAGGCACAATCGCAGTAGTTCTCCCAGCGCTACCTTAGCCAACATTGCGGAACGTAAGGTACCAAAACATGGGAGCCGGGCAAACCCAACTATTGACCCAAGACATGATTCGGAGCCGATGCATATAGTGCTATAAGTTCGGGGTGCCACACATGTAAGATTGTTTGGTCTTCTCACACCATTTTATGGGGCGCTTAAGCCCCTGGTGTATTGGCCGTACCAAAGTGTACGGTTGCATAATGTCATGACTGAACATATTTTTATAAAAATAGATGAATACAATAATAGATAAGAGCTATATATTGTTTTAAAAAAAGAGCTGCTATGAAAGCAGCACGATACAAATAGTGTGACAAGCAAGGGATGGGATTATTTGACATGTCCCACTCCAGGGGCAAGCTGCGTAAATTTAAGCAAAACGGGTATTTAGCTCATTATAGAGACCACCTGGACATACGATGCAGCTTGTTCGCGCCCTGGCTGTTGCATCGTGTGTTCGGTGAGTTTATTGCCGGAGAGACCTTCCGGATAGTTGGGTCCTGAAAGTATATATAAATAAAAATAAAATAAAAAAAGAAAACGGCGAAATAGGGAGCCCCTAAGTGCGGTTGAGCTGCATTCTGGGCGTGTCGTAGTTGTGCCCCTCCCCTTACGCCCATGGTATTTTCAAAGAGTAATTATGTACGCGTGGTACCGATATCACCGTCTGGCGAGGGCTGGGGTTGGGGCCGCACTACTATGCTTGCTCAGAACGTGCCAGCCGGCTTTGTTGGAGGTTGCTTCAGGCGCGCTTGACGTTTTCCGGATGTTTAACACCCGGATTGGGGAACTGCCTTGAGAGGCTGCTCTGTACTTCCGCCGCCAGGGCCGCTATGTGCTCCTCCATTCGGAGAGAGCATTCGGTGTTTCCATTTACCGTGATGACTCCGCGAGGGCCTGGCATCTTGAGCTTGAGATATGCGTAGTGCGGCACCGCATTGAATTTTGCAAATGCGGTTCGTCCGAGCAGGGCGTGATAGCCACTGCAGAATGGGACTATGTCAAAGATTAACTCTTCGCTTCGGAAATTATCCGGGGATCCGAAGACCACTTCAAGTGTAATCGAGCCTGTACAGCTGGCTTCTACACCTGGTATGACGCCTTTAAAGGTTGTCTTTGTGGGTTTAATCCTTGAGGGATCTATACCCATTTTTCGCACTGTATCCTGATAAAGCAGGTTCAGGCTGCTGCCTCCGTCCATGAGGACTCTAGTGAGGTGAAATCCGTCAATGATTGGGTCTAGGACCTATGCGGTGAATCCGTCGTGACGGATGCTAGTGGGGTGGTCCCGTCGATCAAAGGTGATCGGGCAAGAGGACCATGGGTTGAACTTTGGGGCGACTGGCTCCAACGCATAGACGTCCTTGAGAGAACGCTTCCGCTCCCTTTTGGGGATGTGGGTTGCGTATATCATGTTCACCGTCCGCACTTGCGGGGGAAATCCCTTCTGTCCTTTGTTGTTCGGCGGTCGGGGCTCCTCCTCGTCATCGCTACGCAGCCCCTTGTCTCTGGTTTCGGCACTTAACTTGCCTGCCTGCTTGAACACCCAACAATCCCTGTTGGTGTGGTTGGCTGGTTGTCCGGGGGTGCCGTGTATCTGGCACAAGCGATCGAGTATCTAGTCTAAGTTGGATGGGCCCGGGGGGTTTCTTTTGAGTGGCTTCTTCCGCTGACCGGGTTTAGAGCCTCTGAATCCGGCATTGACTGTCGTACCCTCGGTATTGTCGCTGTAATGCGGCGCTTGTGCTCGTTGCGACGTGACCTGCCATTGTTGTCCTTGGTATCCGAATTACCAGGGCTCTTGGTTATGTTATTACTACGAGCTAGCCAGCTGTCTTCGCCTGCGCAAAAGCGGGTCATGAGTGTCGTGAGGGCTGCCATAGATTTCGGCTTTTCCTGTCCTAGGTGTCGGGCAAGCCATTCGTCCCAGATGTTGTGCCTGAAGGCTGCAAGGGCCTCGGCGTCCGGACAGTCGACTATTTGATTTTCTTGGTTAGGAACCGTGTCCAGAATTGTCTGGCCGATTCCTCTGGCTGCTGGATTATGTGGCTTAGGTCATCGGCGTCTGGTGGTCGCACATAAGTGCCCTGGAAGTTATCGAGAAATGCGGATTCCAGGTCCTCCCAACAACTTATTGACTCTGCTGGCAGGCTGTTAAGCCAATGCCGAGCTGGTCCTTTAAGCTTGAGCGGGAGGTATTTGATGGCATGCAGATCATCACCACGGGCCATGTGGATATGAAGGAGACAATCCTCGATCCATACCGCGGGATCTGTTGTGCCATCGTATGATTCGATGTTTACGAGTTTAAAACCCTCTGGGATTTGATGATCCATTACTTCGTCTGTGAAGCATAGTGGGTGTGCGGCGCCCCTGTACTAGGCTATATCACGATGTAGCTCGGATGAGCTTTGTCTGTTGTATTCGGCCTGGCCATATTTATCATATCCGGCGTGACGGTTATCGTCCCGTGATGTGGGGCGCCCACGCGATCCATAGATTGATCTTGTTTGCCTTGCCTTATCCTCCAATATGTCTCGCAGGTCTGTTGCATTTCCCCGTGCTCTGGTATTTTTGGAGCGGCGCCGGGGTGCGGCTTGGATTGAGGGCCGAAAGGCCTCTCTATCGCGGCCACAGGGTGGCCGATCGGGCGCATCGTATGCTGGTGATGTAGGTTTAGTTGCTTCCTCCTCTAGTTGGGGTAGCAGCCTGCGCTTTGGGTAACTCTTGGAGGGGCGTTCGAGTTTATACTCTTCGGCCGCCAGGACTTTGGTCCATCTGTCGGCTAGCAGGTCTTAGTCAGCTCTAAGCTACTGCTTGCCGTGGCCATAATCCTGCGTTTGAAACGCTCTTGTTCGACGGGATCCTCTGGCACGACGAATACGTCGTCGTCGAGGCTTGCCTCGTCTTCGGAGGGAGGCATATAATTGTCGTCCTCGACCTTTGTACCTGCCGCTCTCTCATGAGGGTTGGCTCCTTCGTCCTCCTGCGCTGAATCCTGCTAGAGGGGGTTATCTTCGGCACTGTCCGGGGTGTTGACATCTCCGGTGCCGGTTTCGCCGTTCTTGCTTTGGCGGGATTTGGAGCGGCGCCACTGACGTCGGCGCTTGGGTTGCTTCTTGGAGGGGTCATCCTCTGCTTTTTCATCGCCATCCCCTGCTTTGGGGGTGTCCACCATGTATATGTCATATGACGAGGTGGCCTTCCAGTGCCCTATAGGTGCTGGTTCTTGGTCGTCTCCCGCATCGGCGTCCATACCGTCGATGTCTTCGGAGTCGAAGTCGAGCATGTCGGTTAGATTGTCGACAATGGCTACAAAGTGGGTGGTAGGTGGGCATCGAATTTCCTCGTCGTCCGCATCCCAACCCTGCTGACCATAGTTCGGCCAGGGCTCTCCTGACAAAGAGAGAGACTTTAGTGAATCCAGGATATCACCAAAGGGCGAGTGCTGAAAGACGCCCGCGGCGGTGAACTCCATGATCGGAGCCCAATCAGGTTCGATCGGGAGAGGTGCAGAATATTCGGAGTCCGGAACGGAGTCCAGCACCTTGGAGTCACGGGCCTTGCAAAGGACTAGGCTGGTATTCGGCTCTATCGCTGTAGAGATTGCGGATCCTGGGGCGGCGTCCAACCGTCCGTCCCTGACTAGCGCAGTCGGCTCCGAGTTAATGGTCGGAGCGGACGCCTGAGCGGCGCTCTGGGAGCTGTCCGGCGACAGAGCTAGATCATGCCCATCGAGATAGTGCGGCACACTCGATCGTGGCTCGAATCCATCGAAGATCAAGTCCCCGCGGATGTCAGCCATGTAGTTTAAGCTTCCAAACCTGTCCTGATGGCCAGGGGCGTAGCTTTCGATCTGCTCCAGATGGCCAAGTGAGTTGGCCCGCAGTGCGAAGCCGCCGAATACGAAGATCTGTCCGGGGAGAAAAGTCTCATCCTGGACTGCGTCATGGTTGACGATCAAAGAAGCCATCGGGCCTAACAGTGACGACACAGAGGAACTCTCAATGAAAGTGTCAGGACCCCGACTCAATGCCACATCGATCTAGCATGTAACACCTCATATCACTTTGTGGCCTCACGCACGGTATCCCCACGGGTGTTGCCTTACCTTTGCCCGGGACCGTTTGCGCCTTTTGGCACACGTATATGACAGTGTCGCTAGAATCCATATGATAAGGACCCCGGGCTGACATGGCTAGTCGTAAACCCAAAGTGGCACAAACTTACAGGGACAGGCATCCATGACCCAGCATCGAACGTGTCGGTCATCAGCGAGTGAATCCAGGCTGTAGCACTGGGCTAATAGGACTCCGGTGAACCGGGCTGTAGCGGGCTAACAGGACTCCGGTATTCATCGCGTGACATTTCCCCGAAGGGACGGACACAGGAACGAAGAAGGACACATGCCGGCCAGCCTAGGTGTTCCGGAGCAGTAGCAAGCTACCAGGGCTCAGTGGAAGCACTAGGAGACATTTCCCGGTAAGAGAGACTACTAAGGATAGACAACTAGATAGTTAGATCCCACACATAGCAATACACATTACACGTACGCATAACATGCAAGTATGTGTTGTACAACATGGCATCACAACATAACTCAACAACTCATATAGACAAAGGCTCAGAAGAGCCATCATAGCATTTATTACAAACAGGGGTCACATGACCCAACATTCAGAGCAATCAAGCAACAAGCGGAAGCCTTACATGTCTGAGTACAGACATCTACAAATGAAAAAGGCTGAAGAGCCTGACTATCTACAACGTCCGATCAAGATCGTAGCTGAGGTACAAGCTACTTGTCGAAGTCCATGAGAACACTAGTAAGAACGAAGTCTCCGCTGCAAAAACATAAATAAAGCAACATGAGTACAAAGGTACTCAGCAAGACTTACATCAGATCCTATCATACATGCATTTGTATCAAGAGAGTAATGTGGGGTTTAGTTGCAGCAAGCCAGCTTTGACTCTGTGGCTAACCTGTTCTACGACTACCAGAACTTCTTTGAGGTGATATGGCACACACGAGTCCACTAATCACCACACAATACACTACTATGGATTCATCCCTGTCTCCCTACGAGAAGGCCATCCATAGCACTCACCCTTGACTTGAGCATTTTTAAGTATCCACTTCCAGTTGTCTATGTACCATGTAAGCATCCATGAAGTCCATATCCGCGGACCCGGCTATTCAAATAGATCATGTTAACCCTGCAGGGGTGTACTTCTTCACACACGCTCTCGCCACTTACCGCCATGTACACGTCATATATCTCGGCAACCTTCAAGCGGAAGCCTGGCGAGGGTGTCGGCCACGACCTGACTAACCACACAAGACTCTAGCCCAGGTTTATCGCCTATTCGGGTTCCATCCGTAAGGAGATCCGGCCGGGGTGTCGCTCACGGCCCCAAATGATGTGTGCAGGGTTCCCAAGCCCACCTCGCCGGATGGATCTACGCTTGGTACACCGTGCCACTTGTGCCTAGTCTGTTCCAAGCCCACCCTGCCGGGTGCCACTTGGTAGAAAAATAGCACTACCTACAAACACCAGAAACTAGTTGCGACTCCTGGACAGAGATCAAGTCGGTTAATAAGTCGAGAGGGGCACTTAAGCATTCCAATGTGTGGTAGTATCGAGTCATTGGACAACATACATAGAACTCAGTGCTTAAGGACGGTTCAAGTGAGACAACCCACCATGTACTCCTACATGGCCTCTCACCGCTACCTTTACCAAACCGTGTTCACACACTTCACTTTCACCATCAGAACATATCGTAACACTCCAATTCATTCCCAATGAATCAGACCTGACACAACTCTAAGCAATAGCAGGCATAGCATGGTAGGAACACAACATGGCTCAATCAACTCCTACACATGCTAGTGGGTTTCAACTATTTACTGTGGCAATGACAGGTCATGCAGAGGAATGGGTTCAACTACCGCAGCACAAAGTAGCAGATGAATCGTTGTTGTCCTAATGCAATAACTGAGAGCAGGAGCGAGAGAGTAGGATTTTATCGGAATGAACAAGGGGGTTTGCTTGCCTGGTAGATCAACAGAGGAGGCACTCCTTCACAGACAGGTACTCTGGAATGGTCTCCGGAGCAAGACCTATCGAGAAGGAACGGTGCCAACAATCAATACACAAGCATATGCAACAATATGATGCATGAACATGGCATGAAGATGTGATGCTGTTTGAGCTAATGCAACTAGTATTCATTTGGTTTGAAGTCCATTTGAACCAAAAGCTCAAATGCATCTCCAAAGTAAGCTCTTATATATGCCTTAATGTGTTTTCTCATATACAGCATGTATAAGTTGGTTTGTCATGCATGAAACTAGTACAGATGGAAAGATTGCATTTTTCTGATAATTTTTCATATATAAATTATTTCAATCTGAGCTACGGTTGAATTTCTATGAATTTTTGAAGTTTAAATCATTTTCTGGAATTTCCTGACTAATTTAAATCCAAAAAATGAATAAATGCATCAACCTGACGTCAGCGTGACGTCAGCGGGTCAACGGGTCGGTCCAGGTCAAACCTGACCCGTGGGTCCCGCGTGTCAGTGATACAATGCTCTCTGGGTCACAGACATGTGGGCCCAGTCAACAGCCACGTCAGCTTGGTCAAAGCTGACGCGTGGGCCCATGGTGGTTAGGTTAAAATTAAACAGGGGTTACCCGTGGTTAATTAGGGTGGTGGGGCCGGTCTGTCAGTGACACAGGGCGAGGTTAACGATGGTCAAACCCGGGTAAACTCGCTAGAGTTGACCCGCGGCTCATCGCCGACGACGCCAGCGACGGCGGAGGGCGTCGGAAACGCTCCTCCGGCGACCAAATCGGCGACTGAGGGGCTCTACGAGTTGCTAGTTCTCTTCTGCATCCAACTGGACCGGAGTTAGTGGCAGGGGTGGCCAGAGTCGAGCGTGGCATCGACCTCGGCGGCGGCCGGAGTTCGGGCGAGGTTGGGTATGGTGCTGTGGGGCACGGCGGGGCGAACGGCTGGGTGCTATGACCTCCTGGTGATGTGCTGAGCATGGTGACGTGCTCGTTTTCGAGCTTACGCGTCTGTGGCCACGACGGCGACATGGCCGGCGGAGCCGAGCTCTCGGCCGTGATGGCCAACGGGGTTTGAGGGCAGCTCGAGCAACGTGACTAGGGGGAGAAGGAAGAGGAGCTCACGGGGAGTTGGCCGGTGCAGACGACGGGGCCGGGGAAGCGTCGGAGCGAGCGGGGCGGCGAGGCGGATCTCCGGCGGGCGATGGCGAAGGCAATGAAGCGGGGCCCTCCGGCTTGTTTCCTTCGGCGTGGAGAGGTTCAGCGCGAGGAGGCGGAGCTCGGGCGCTAGCTGGTTGGGCGTGGGGATGCTGGTGGCCGCGGTGGTGACGGTCGGCGGCGACGAGCTCCGCTCGGGCGCATGCAGGGAGAAAGCAGAGGAGGGGGAGAGCCTTCGGGAGAGAGTGAGAGGCCTGGGGGGGCGCATGGCAACACTGGAGGTGTCTAGGCGTCGGGGACGTAGGCAGGCAGGGTGGAGGTGGCCGGGGCGTGTGCCGGCGCGCTGCGGCCACGCGCTCGTCCTCCTGCCAAAGGAGGAAGACGACAGGAAGGAGGAGGTGGGCTGGGCTGCTGGAGGAGCTGGGCCAGGTAAGTGGGCTGCTAGGTGGGCGCCAGGTAGTCCTTCTCTCTCTTTCTCTCTTATTTTTCTATTTTGTTTTCTTTTCTATTTTTCTGACATTTGTTTGATTTAAATAAAATACTAAACCATTTTATTTTCTTATGCCAATTTTTGTAGGAACTAGTGGTATTATTCCAGAACTCCCCAACAAGTGGCATAATTTTTGGACATATATTAATATATATAACTAATATATTTCCAATGCAAATATTTATGCATTAATTCCAAATGCCCAAAATAAATACTTATGAGCTCCTAAAAATATTGGTTTGATTTTTATCTCTGCCCAATATTTTCAGAGAGCAGCATGAGCATTTTCTTGGACCTTTTTGGAGCAATTTTTATTTGGGTCATTTCAAAAATGATTCTGAGGGTTTCACCAATCCTCATTTCAAATTTAAGTGGAATTTAAACATGATGCACAAATGACTAGCTAGTCTAGGTCATACCAGACTAGGGATGTGACAACTCGCCCCCACTTGAAAAAATCTCGTCCCGAGATTCAGGGGTCGATGGAAAGAAAGCGGGGTACTCCAGTCGAAGACGATCTTCTCGCTCCCAAGTAGCTTCCCTCTCGGAATGATGAGACCACTGAACCTTGAGGAACTTGATGTTATGTCATCGGGTAACACGCTCTGCTTGATCAAGAATGCGAACCGGGTACTCTCGGTATGTGAGGTTATCTTGGAGATCAAGCGTTTCATGGTCCACTCCGCGGATAGGATCCGAGAAGCAACGCCTGAGTTGAGAGACGTGGAAGACATCATGAACTCGAGAAAGATGTGGGGGTAGTCCCAACTGGTAGGCAACCTCTCCTTGTTTAGCGAGAATGCGAAAAGGACCAATGTAACGAGGAGCCAACTTGCCCTTGATACCAAAACGATGGGTACCCTTCAAAGGGGTAACCCGAAGGTAAGCTTTGTCGCCAACTTCATAAGTCATATCCTTATGATGACGATCATACTGACTCTTTTGACGAGACTGGGCTGTTTTCAAATTCTCACGAATGATGCGAACTTGCTCTTCTGCCTCCTGGATCATGTCCGGTCCAAAGAATTGTCTTTCACCGGTTTCTGACCAGTTCAAAGGTGTTCGACATCTTCGTCCATAGAGAACCTCAAAAGGAGCTTTCTTGAGACTGGATTGATAGCTATTGTTATAAGCAAACTCGGCGAAAGGAAGACATTTCTCCCAATCCATACCGAATGAGATAACGCAAGCTCTGAGCATGTCTTCGAGGATTTGGTTGACCCATTCCACCTGACCACTCGACTGAGGGTGGAAAGCGGTACTGAAGGAAAGATGGGTTCCCATGGCAGTTTGGAAACTCTCTCAGAAATGAGAAGTGAAAAGACTGCCACGATCTGAATTGATCTCTAGTGGAACTCCATGAAGTGACACTATTCGAGAAATATATAAGTCAGCGAGCTGACTAGCAGTGATACTCTCTCGAACAGGTAGGAAGTGCGCCACTTTGGAGAAACGATCAATGACTACGAAGATAGCATTATTCCCTCTCTTGGTCCTGGGAAATCCGGTGATGAAGTCCATACCAACTTTATCCCATTTCCATTTAGGAATAGCTAAAGGCTGAAGGGTGCCAGCAGGTCTTTGATGCTCTGCCTTAACGCGATGGCAAACGTCACAGTTAGCAATAAATTGAGCGATTTCTCTCTTCATCCTAGTCCACCAGAACCTCTGGCATAGGTCCTGATACATCTTAGTACTACCGGGATGAATCGTGAGAGGAGATTCATGCGCCTCCTTAAGAATCAATTGTCGCAGATGCTGCTTCTTGGGGACCACCAAGCGATTCTCAAAGAAAACAACACCTCGATCATCCATAGAGAAACATCCACCAACTCCCTTCTTAATGTTTCTCTTGATGCGGATAACACCCCTATCAAACTTCTGGTCGTTAATGATCTGATCCTCGAGAGTAGGTTTCGCCACCAAGGTAGAAAGGAATCCATGAGGAGCAATGTGAAGATTAAGCTTACAGAATTCCTCATGGAGAAGTGGTTGACCCTGCTGCAACATGAGATTGTTGCAATAGGATTTACGGCTTAGAGCATCAGCCATGACATTGGCTTTGCCTGGGGTGTAGGTAATCCCTAGATCATAATCTGTGATCAACTCCAACCAACGTCTTTGCCTAAGGTTCAAATCTGGTTGGGTGAAGATATACTTGAGACTCTGGTAGTTCCACGTGGACTTCGACGTTTAGCTCGTTACCTCAGCTACGATCTTGTGCCCTCGGCAGGATCTAGTAGATAGTCAGGCTTCTTAGCCTTTTTTTTTTCTAGATGTCTGTACTCAGACATGTTAAGCTTCCTCATGTGCTTTGACTTGTATGCTCTGGTTGTTGGGTCATGAGACCCATGTTTGTAATATCTCGCTCCTCGGAGCCTATTGAATAAAATACTTGAGTTGTAGAGTTATGTTGTGATGCCATGTTGTATTTGCACATATCGAGCATATTGTGTGTATGTTATTGAAATGCTTGATATGTGTGGGATCTGACTATCTAGTTGTTTATCCTTAGTAGCCTCTCTTACCGAGAAATGTCTCCTAGTGCTTCCACTGAGCCATGGTAGCTTGCTACTGCTCCGGAACACTTAGGCTGGCCGGCATGTGTCCTTCTTCGTTCCTGTGTCTGTCCCTTCGGGGAAATGTCACGCGATGAATACCGGAGTCCTGTTAGCCCGCTACAGCCTGGATTCACTCGCTGATGACCGACACGTTCGATGCTGGGTCATGAATGCCTGTCCCTGTAAGGTTGTGCCACTTTGGGTTTATGACTAGCCATGTCAGCCTGGGCTCCTTATCATATGGATGCTAGCGACACTATCATATACGTGTGCCAAAAGGCGCAAACGGTCCCGGGAAAAGGTAAGGCAACACCCGTGGGGATACCATGCGTGAGGCCGCAAAGTGATATGAGGTGTTACATGCCTGATCGATGTGGCATTGAGTCGGGGTCCTGACACCACACAAGATAAATTTTGTCCCATTATATTTGGTAGACCTTTCTTAAACACCGTCAATGCTAAAATAGATTGTAAGAATCAAACCGTCGGTGTTAGCTTTGGTGATGTATCTCACGAGTTTAATTTTTCCATGTTTAGTAGAAATTATCATGAAAAAGAATTGCCCAGTAAGGATGAATTAATTGGTCTTGCTTCTATTACTGTGCCACCTACTGATCCTTTAGAACAATACTTTCTAGACCATGAGAATGATTTACATATGCATGAAGGAAACAAAATAGATAAGATCTTCTTTGAACAATGTCCTCTGCTTAAACACAATTTGCCTATTGAAACTTTTGGAGGTCCTCCTCCACCTAAGGGTGACCATATGTTTGAATTAAAACCTTTGCCAGACACTTTGAAATATGCTTATCTTGATGAAAAGAAGATATGTGCTGTTATTATCAGTGCTAACCTTTCAGAACATGACGAAGAAAGATTTTTGAAAGTTCCAAGGAAGCACCGAGCTGCTATTGGGTATACTCTTGATGATTTAAAGGGCACTAGTCCCACTCTATGTCAGCATAAAATTAATATGGAACCTGATGCTAAACCAGTTGTTGATCATCAACGTTGGTTAAATCCGAAGATGAAAGAACTAGTGAGAATGGAAATATTAAAACCTCTGGAAGCAGGTATAATATATCCTATAACTGATAGTAAATGGGTAAGTCATGTTCATTGTGTCCCTAAGAAAGGAGGTATTTGTTGGGGAACGTTGCAGAAAATAAAAAAATTCTACGCTTCACCAAGATCAATCCATGGAGTCATCTAGCAACGAGAGAGAGGAGTGCATCTACATACCCTTGTAGATCACGAGCGGAAGCGTTCAAGAGAATGGGGTTGAGGGAGTCGTACTCATCGTGATCCAAATCACCAAAGATCTTAGTGCCGAACGGACGGCACCTCCGCGTTCAACGCATGTACGATTGGGGAAGACGTCTCCTCCTTCTTGATCATGCAAGGGGGAAGGAGAGGTTGATGGAGATCTAGCAGCACAACGGCGTGGTGGTGGAAGTAGCGGCGATCTCGGCAGGGCTTCGCCAAGCTCAGCGAGAGGGAGAGGTGATACGGGGGGTGAGGGAGGCGCCAGGGACTAGGGTGCGGCTGCCCTCCCTCCCTCGCTCTATATATAGGGTCCCTAGGGGTGCACCAGCCCCCTAGAGATCCCATCTCAAGGGGGCGGCGGCCAAGGGGGGACTTGCCAAGCCAAGTGGGGCGCCGCCCACCCCTAGGGTTTCCAACCCTAGGCGCAGGGGGAGGCCCAAGGGGGGTGCACCAGCCCACCAGGGGCTGGTTCCCTTTCCTCTTCAGCCCACGGGGCCCTCCGAGATAGGTGGCCCCACCCGGTGGACCACCGGGACCCTTCCGGTGGTCTCGGTACAATACCAGTGATCCCCGAAACTTTCCCGGTGGCCGAAACTGGACTTCCTATATACAATTCTTCACCTCCGGACCATTCCGGAACTCCTCGTGACGTCCGAGATCTCATCCGGGACTCCGAACAACTTTTGGGTTACCTCATACAAATATCTCTACAACCCTAGCGTCACCGAACCTTAAGTGTGTAGACCCTACGGGTTCGGGAATCACGCAGGCATGACCGAGACAACTCTCCGGCCAATAACCAACAGCGGAATCTGTATACCCATGTTGGCTCCCACATGTTCCACGATGATCTCATCGAATGAACCACGATGTCGAGGATTCAAGTAATCCCGTATACAATTCCCTTTGTCAATCGGTATGTTACTTGCCCGAGATTCGATCGTCGGTATCCCAATACCTCGTTCAATCTCGTTACCGGTAAGTCACTTTACTCGTACTGTAATGCATGATCCCGTGACCAACCACTTGGTCACATTGAGCTCATTATGATGATGCATTACCGAGTGGGCCCATATATACCTCTCCGTCATACGGAGTGAAAAATCCCAGTCTCGATCCGTGTCAACCCAACAGACACTTTCGGGGATACTTGTAGTATACCTTTATAGTCACCCAGTTACGTTGTGATGTTTGGTACACCCAAAGCACTCCTACGGTATCCGGAGGTTACACGATCTCATGGTCTAAGGAAATGATACTTGACATTGAAAAATCTCTAGCAAACGAACTACACGATCTTGTGCTATGCTTAGGATTGGGTCTTGTCCATCACATCATTCTCCTAATGATGTGATCCCGTTATCAATGACATCCAATGTCCATAGTCAGGAAACCATGACTATTTGTTGATCAACGAGCTAGTCAACTAGAGGCTCACTAGGGACATGGTGTGGTCTATGTATTCACACATGTATTACGATTTCCGGATAACACAATTATAGCATGAATAGTAGACAATTATCATGAACAAGGAAATATAATAATAAAATCATATTATTATTCCCTCTAGGGCATATTTCCAACAGTCTCCCACTTGCACTAGAGTCAATAATCTAGTTACATTGTGATGAATCGAACACCCATAGAGTTCTGGTGTTGATCATGTTTTGCTCGCGGAAGAGGTTTAGTCAACGGATCTGCGACATTCAGATCCGTATGCACTTTGCAAATATCTATGTCTCCATCTTGAACATTTTCACGAATGGAGTTGAAGAGACGCTTGATGTGACTGGTCTTCTTGTGAAACCTGGGCTCCTTGGCAAGGGCAATAGCTCCAGTGTTGTCACAGAAGAGAGTGATCGGCCTCGGCGCATTGGGTATGACTCCTAGGTCGGTGATGAACTCCTTCATCCAGGTTGCTTCATGCGCTGCCTCTGAGGCTGCCATGTACTCCGCTTCACATGTAGATCCTGCCACGACGCTTTGCTTGCAACTGCACCAGCTTACTGCCCCTCCATTCAAAATATACACGTATCCGGTTTGTGACTTAGAGTCATCTAGATCTGTGTCGAAGCTAGCGTCGACGTAACCCTTTACGACGAGCTCTTCATCACCTCCATAAATGAGAAACATATCCTTAGTCCTTTTCAGGTACTTCAGGATATTCTTAACCGCTGTCCAGTGTTCCATGCCGGGATTACTTTGGTACCTTCCTACCAAACTTACGGCAAGGTTTACATCAGGTCTGGTACACAGCATGGCATACATAATAAACCCTATAGCCGAGGCATAGGGGATGACACTCATCTTTTCTCTATCTTCTACCGTGGTCGAGCATTGAGCCGAGCTCAATTACACACCTTGCAACACAGGCAAGAACCCCTTCTTGGACTGATACATATTGAACTTCTTCAATATCTTATCAAGGTATGTGCTTTGTGAAAGACCTATGAGGCGTCTCGATCTATCCCTATAGATCTTGATGCCTAATATGTAAGCAGCTTCTTCAAGGTCCTTCATTGAAAAACACTTATTCAAGTAGGCCTTAATGCTGTCCAAAAGTTCTATATCATTTCCCATCAAAATTATGTCATCTACATATAATATGAGAAATGCTACAGAGCTCCCACTCACTTTCTTGTAAACACAGGCTTCTCCATAAGTCTTCATAAACCCAAACGCTTTGATCATCTCATAAAAGCGAATGTTCCAACTCTGAGATGCTTGCACCAGCCCATAAATGGATCGTTGGAGCTTGCATACCTTGTTAGCATTCTTAGGATCGACAAAACCTTCCGGCTGCATCATATACAGTTCTTCCTTAAGATAGCCGTTAAGGAATGCCGTTTTGACGTCCATTTGCCATATCTCATAATCATAGTATGCGGCAATTGCTAACATGATTCGTACGGACTTCAGCTTCGCTACGGGAGAGAAAGTCTCATCGTAGTCAACCCCTTGAACTTGCCAATAACCCTTAGCGACAAGTCGAGCTTTATAGATGGTAACATTACCATCCGCGTCCATCTTCTTCTTAAAGATCCATTTGTTTTCTATCGCTCGCCGATCATCGGGAAAGTCTATCAAAGTCCATACTTTGTTTTCATACATGGATCCTATCTCGGATTGCATGGCTTCAAGCCATTTGTTGGAATCTGGGCCTGCCATCGCTTCTTCATAGTTTGAAGGTTCACCATTGTCTAACGACATGATTTCTAGGACAGGGTTGCCATACCACTCTGGTGTGGAACATGTCCTTGTGGACCTACGGAGTTCAGTAGTAACTTGATCCGAAGTACCTTGATCATCATCATTAATTTCCTCTCTAGTCGGTGTAGGCACCACAGGAACATCTTCCTGAGCTGCGCTACTTTCCGGTTCAAGAGGCAGTACTTCATCGAGTTCTCTTTCCTCCCGCTTATTTCTTTCGAGAGAAACTCTTTCTCCAGAAAGGACCCGTTCTTGGCAACAAAGATCTTGCCTTCGGATCTAAGGTAGAAGGTATACCCAATGGTTTCCTTAGGGTATCCTATGAAGACGCATCTTTCCGACTTGGGTTCGAGCTTTTCAGGTTGAAGTTTCTTGACATAAGCATTGCATCCCCAAACTTTTAGAAACGACAGCTTAGGTTTCTTCCCAAACCATAATTCATACGGTGTTGTCTCAACGGATTTAGATGGTGCCCTATTTAAAGTGAATGTAGTTGTCTCTAGAGCGTATCCCCAAAATGATAGCGGTAAATCAGTGAGCGACATCATAGATCGCACCATATCCAATAGAGTGCAATTACGACGTTCGGACACACCGTTACGCTAAGGTGTTCCAGGCGGCGCGAGTTATGAAAATATTCCACATTTCCTTTAATGCGTACCAAATTCGTGACTTAAATATTCTCCTCCACGATCTGATCGTAAGAACTTTATTTTTCGGTCACGTTGATTCTCTACCTCATTCTGAAATTCCGTGAAGTTTTCAAAGGTCTCAGACTTGTGTTTCATCAAGTAGACATACCCATATCTACTTAAGTCATCAGTGAGAGTGAGAACATAACGATAGCCACCGCGAGCCTCAACGCTCATTGGACCGCACACATCAGCATGTATAATTTCCAATAAGTTGGTTGCTCGCTCCATTGTTCCAGAGAGCGGAGTCTTGGTCATTTTACCCATGAGGCATGGTTCGCACGTGTCAAATGATTAGAAATCAAGAGACTCCAAAAGTCCATCTGTATGGAGCTTCTTCATGCGTTTGACACCAATGTGACTGTCGGTGTCAAAACCGGCGGATCTCGGGTAGGGGGTCCCGAACTGTGTGTCTAGGCGGATGGTAACAGGAGACAAGGGACATGATGTTTTTACCCAGGTTCGGGCCCTCTTGGTGGAGGTAAAACCCTACTCCTGCTTGATTAATATTGATGGTATGGGTATTACAAGAGTTGATCTACCACGAGATCAGAGAGGCTAAACCCTAGAAGCTAGCCTATGGTATGATTGTTGTTCGTCCTACAGACTAAAACTCTCAGGTTTATATAGACACCGGAGAGGGCTAGGGTTACACAGAGTCGGTTACAATGGGAGGAGATCTTCATATCGTATAGCCAAGCTTGCCTTCCACGCCAAGGAAAGTCCCTATCCGGACACGGGACGAAGTCTTCAATCTTGTATCTTCATATTTCGGGAGTCCGGCCAAAGGTCATAGTCCGGCCATCCGGACACCCCCTAATCCAGGACTCCCTCAGTAGCCCCTGAACCAGGCTTCAATGACGACGAGTCCGGCATGCAAGTTATCTTTGGCATTGCAAGGCGGGTTCCTCCTCCGAATACTTCATAGAAGATGTTGAACACCAGGATAGTGTCCGGCTCTGCAAAATAAGTTCCACATGCCACCGTAGAGAGAATAATATTTACACAAATCTAATCTACTGACGTATTCCGCGGCGTGACATCATACCACGGCCCAGCATTTATTCATTTTACCGTTCCACCTCAGCGCGCTTAGCGAGGCGGTTTCCTTGGCACGTCTTGTCGGAGCAGAGATCGTGTCCCCTTATTCCGGGATTCTCATCAATACGGGCGTGGGTAACCCAACCGCACCATTAACCGCGGCGCATAGGAGATAAGCGAGTTTTATTAGGCCGGTGGGGGCTCGTAGTTTTGGCCGCCCATATAAGGGGATAAGCATCTACCCTTTCCATTCACGCCTTCTTCCTCCTTTGCTTATTCATCCTTGCGCACTCGAGCTCCAACGCCCAAGACCGCACATCTCTCCTCAACCTACTCCAACCATGTCCGGAGCGGGAGGCAAGTGGATGGCCTCCTCCGTCATGGAGGGGCACATCAAAAGATTGCGGAAAGCCGGATACCTGCACAATGACATTGTGCTCCGGCTTCCAGACGAGGGGCAGCTCATCCCCACCCCTGGGCCCCATGAGAGGGTCGTATTTCTTCCCCATTTCCTCTGCGGACTGGGCTTTCCTCTTCACCCATTCGTCCGGGGGCTCATGTTCTATTACGGCCTGGACTTCCACGATCTGTCCCCGAACTTCATCCTCAACATCTCGGGGTTTATCGTCGTGTGCGAGGCCTTCCTCCACATCGAGCCCCACTTTGGCCTATGGCTAAAGATTTTCAGCGTCAAGCCGAAGGTCGTGGGCCGACGCCAAGTGGAGTGCGGAGGCGCCATGGTGGGCAAGATGCCCAACGTCACATGGCTCGAGGGCGCCTTCGTAGAAACCATCAAAGGGTGGCAATCGGGGTGGTTCTACATCACCGAGCCGCATGACCCTGAATGGGTAGCGGCACCCGAATTCCAATCTGGCATTCCCACACGGCTTACGTCTTGGAAAGAGACGGGCCTGTTGTGGGGTAGTTCGGCAGAAGTGACCACACTTCAAACCTGCATCAAAGACCTGATTAGCAGGAAGGTTAAACTTGTCACCGTAGTCCAGGTCATGCTCTTCCGTCGGATTCTCCCGTGTCAACGACGGGCTTTCAACTTGTGGGAGTTCGACCCGGCCCAGCACCAGACTCTGTCCCGGCTCTTTGACACAAAGCACGAGGATGCATGGAAGGTGCTATTCAAGAGCTCCGAGGTCCCGCCTCCTGTCACCGAGGATCACGGATTCTGCGCCAAGCGCCAAGCCAGCGCGGTGAGCTAATTTTCCCATTACGGGGTATCTGTTTTCCATAGATTTGATTTTATGCAGGATCTTAAACCCCCATCCCTTTGCCAGGACTGGCAGAAGAGGGCCGGACTGATCAGCTGTCCGGCTCCTTTGCCCGAAGGCCCAGTGGACGCTCGTTTAATGAAGCTGCTGGTTCCGGCACCTCACGTGGTGCCGGAGAAGAAGGCCAAGAAGAAGGCCAGAGGGACTCGAAAGAGCTCCCGGCGCCTGGTAGTGTCAGATTCATCGCCAGATGACCCTGACGCACCCTCCGCCTCGGAAGACGAGGAGGAGGAAGAAGAAGAAGAAGCCTCTCCCCCTCCAACTGGGGGAGGAAAGAAAAGGAAGGCTGCCCCAACCGGGGAGGCCGAGGGGGCCAAGAAGGGGAAGACCCTTCTGCCGGACTATGCCTCCGATGCCGAAGACGACGGGGAGGATTGGCCATCCAGGGTCAAGCCCCTGGCAAAATCGTAAGTGTGCGGCTACCCGAATGACTCATGGCGCCCCTCTATTATTTGATAGCTTCTGATGCCGAATTTTAATTATGATGTCCACCCAGAGTTTAGCTTGGTGATTTGTCGAGGGGCTCTCTGAATTCGTCGGATGTGAATAGCGCTTCACTTCCGACGGCTTCCTCCCCGCTCCCTGCGGACGACGCCGAGGTGGAGTCCCAAAAGGGACCGAACCAGGAGGAGGTGGTCCTGGAGGCGCCCCAAGGCGACCTCCCGGACTCCAGGCCCAAAGGGGGCAAAGCCTCGGAGGGATCTAAGTCCGGCCCAGGGCCGGACACTGCTCCGGAACCATCAACGGTTCCAGAGTCCGACAGGCGGCGCCTTCATAAGAAGGGCGAGCCTATGCCGCCGGCGACCTCTGTCCACCCGGAGGCGCCGGACAATTTGCTGGAGGCGCTTAACGGCGCCTCCATCGACGAGGAACACCACACTGTTATGAGTGCGGTGATTCAAAAGGTTCAGTCCACCAAGAGCGGGCTGACAGAAGCCTGCACAAGTCTGTTAACAGGCTTCGAGGTATGTGTTTAAAACATATAAAAATGTTACCGCATAGACAGTAACCCCTGATGCTTGGTTCGGTGTTCGGAAAAGAAAAGCCGAGCTGAGTATCTAAAAAGATATACGCAGGAGTCTAATAAAAATATGTCGATATGGGAATGCAGGCTGCGCTGCTGACCTCTACCGCACTGATTGCAGAGGTCGATGCATTGAAGGGAAGCCTCGAGCGGTCCGAGAGCGAGCTCGGCCGTGCCAAGAAGCAGCTCGAGTACAAAGAGGGTATGTAATACTGTATGTAAATGTATATAAAAATACTTGGTTGCAAATAATGACAGGACCAGCTTAAATGTTGCAGGGGCCACGGCCGAGGTGGCGGCCCTGAAGGAGGCGGTCTCCAAGGCCAAAAACAGTGCAACCCTGGAGCGCACCGAGTGATAGAAGCAGGAGGCGCGGGTGGCGGAGGTGCGGCAAGGGCTCCAGGCTCTCGTGGAAAAACACGAGAGTTTGGAGCGCGACTCGAAGACTCGAGAGTCCGAGCTCGCCTTGGCTCTTGAGAGTGCCAAAACTGCTAAGGCCGAAGCCCAGAAGGCCCTCCAGGAGATCGAGGCGATGAAGAAGATAGCGGTGGGTAAGGCATTCTTTATGCAAAGCAAGAATATAAAAGTAAATTATCTGTTACCTACCCGGATCCGGACCTCTCCAAGAGCGTTCGCCGATCTGCCCCGTAGTGT
Organism: Triticum timopheevii; assembly: GCA_963921465.1. NCBI lineage: Eukaryota > Viridiplantae > Streptophyta > Magnoliopsida > Poales > Poaceae > Triticum > Triticum timopheevii. The sequence continues at coordinate 462,359,595 of OY997262.1, read as the reverse complement.
GTCTGATGCCGCCACATACTACCGAGCTGAAGAGGGGAGCTTGACGGAAAAAGTGTTCTGGTCTCAGCATGCTGAGGCCGAACATCCGGTGCCCCTGAGCGACCAGCTAAAGCAGCTGGTCGAGCTCCACAAGGTGGCCGAACAGGCCATGAAGGGCCTTATAGCTCGGCTGTGGCCTGGAGAAGCCATGCCTGGGAGCTACTTCGGTCTGGTGCGACCGCTGGTGGACGTGTGTCTGTGGATTGAAGTCGTCAAGCACTCCGTCTGTATCGAAGGTGCCCGTCGGGCTCTTGCCCGTGCTAAAGTGCACTGGGGCAAGCTGGACACTGAGAAGCTTTTGACGGACGCGCCACCGCCGGGCAAGGAGTATCGCACGCCCGAGATGTATTATAAGGGCGTCCTGAAGGGTGCTCGCCATATAGCGTACGAGTGCACTAAAGATGTAATTTTTGAGTAGTCTCGCATCTATTATCCTGTATGTTGAATGCTTTGTTCATATGCATTAAGCAACGCTTATTAATTTAAAATATTACCTTCTGTGCGGCCGTTTATCAAATCTTTGAGATGCAAGTCGTCGGCTTCGACCCCCATGCCACGAGTGCTGGGGTGTTCGGGATAAACCTGAGCGCTCTTGTTCCCATTCTTGGGTCCATCTAGGGAGGCGCTCAGCACAACGAACCAGGCCGCCGGACTTATAATGCTTTATCACTCTCACTTAGCCATAGAATTCTATAATTTTAAATTTCGGCGAAGCCCCTAGTATTCGGAAGACCGAGTTCGGGGCGCTATCCACGCCTAGGCCGGATAAGTCCGGTTCCTCGCTCTAAGCGGCATAAGTCTTTAAGGACTCGAAGAAAACCTCGCGAACAGCGATCGGTCTCTCGCACTATCATGATGGTCGGTTTTAGCTTTCTCTACTAATGTGTTAACCCAGCTCAACTGGGGCACAATCGCAGTAGTTCTCCCAGCGCTACCTTAGCCAACATTGCGGAACGTAAGGTACCAAAACATGGGAGCCGAGCAAACCCAACTATTGACCAAAGACATGATTCGGAGACGATGCATATAGTGCTATAAGTTCGGGGTGCCGCACTCGTGAGAGTGTTCGGTCTTCTCACACCGTGTTATGGGGTGCTTAAGCCCCTGGTGTGTTGGTCGTACCAAAGTGTACGGTTGCATAATGTCATGACTGAACATATTTGTATAAAAATAGATGAATACAATAATAGATAAGAGCTATGTATTGTTTATTAAAAAAGAGCTGCTATGAAAGCAGGACGATACAAACAGTGCGGTAAGCAAGGGATGGGATTATTTGACATGTCCCCCTCCAGGGGCAAGCTGCGTAAATTTAAGCAAAACGGGTATTTAGCTCGTTATAGAGACCACCTGGACATATGACGCAGCTTGCTCGCGCCCTGGCTGTTGCATCGTGTGTTCGGCGAGTTTATTGCCGGACAGGCCTTCCGAATAGTTGGGTCCTGTAAGTATACAAAAAAACGGTGGAATAGGGAGCCCCTAAGTGCGGTTGAGCCACATTCTGGGTGTGCCGTAGTTGTGCCCCTCCCCTTATGCCCATGGTATTTTCAAAGCGTAATTATGTACGCGTGGTACCGATATCACCGTCTGGCGAGGGCTGGGGTTGTGGCCGCTCTGCTATGCTCGCTCAAAACGTGCCAGCCGGCTCTGTTGGAGGTTGCTTCGGGCGCGCTTGACGTTGTCCGGACGTTTAACACCCGGATTGGGGAGATGCCTTGAGAGGCTACTCTGTACTTCCACCGCCAGGGCCGCTGTGTGCTCCTCCGTTCAGAGAGAGCGTTCAGTGTTTCCATTTACCGTAATGACTCCGCAAGGACCTGGCATCTTGAGCTTGCGATATGCATAGTGTGGCACCACATTGAATTTTGCAAATGCGGTTCGTCCGAGTAGGACGTGATAGCCACTGCGGAATGGGACTATGTTGAAGATTAACTCTTTGCTTCGAAAATTATCCGGAGATCCGAAGACCACTTCGAGTGTAACCGAGCCTGTATAGCTGGCTTCTACACTTGGTATGACGCCTTTAAAGGTTGTCTTTGTGGGTTTAATCCATGAGGGATCTATGCCCATTTTTCGCAATGTATCCTGATAAAGCAGGTTCAGGCTACTGCCGCCGTCCATGAGGACCCTAGTGAGGTGAAATCCGTCAATGATTGGGTCTAGGACCAATGCGGCGAATCCGCCGTGACGGATGCTGGTGGGGTGGTCCCGTCGATCAAAGGTGATCGGGCAGGAGGACCATGGGTTGAACTTTGGGGCGACTGGCTCCAACGCATAAACGTCCTTGAGGGCACGCTTCCGCTCCCTTTTGGGATGTGGGTTGCGTATATCATGTTCACCGTCCGCACTTGCGGGGGGAAGCCCTTCTGTCCTCTGTTGTTCGGCGGCCGGGGCTCCTCCTCGTCATCGCTACGCAGCCCCTTCTCTCTAGTTTCGGCACTTAACTTGCCTGCCTGCTTGAACACCCAATAGTCCCTGTTGGTGTGGTTGGCTGGTTGTTCGGGGGTGCCGTGTATCTGGCACAAGCGATCGAGTATCCGGTCTAAGTTGGATGGCCCCGGAGGGTTTATTTTGAATGGCTTCTTCCACTGACCGGGTTTAGAGCCTCTGAATCCGGCATTGACTGCCGTATCCTCAGTAGTGTCACCGTTAATGCGGCGGTTCTGTTTGTTGCGATGTGACCTGCCATTGTTGTCCTTGGTATCCAAATTACCAGGCCTTTTCGTTATGTTATTGCTACGAGCTAGCCAGCTGTCTTCGCCCGCGCAGAAGCGGGTCATGAGTGTCGTGAGGGCTGCCATAGATTTCGGCTTTTCCTGTCCTAGGTGCCGGGCAAGCCATTCGTCTCGGATGTTGTGCCTGAAGGCGGCAAGGGCCTCGGCATCCGGACAGTCGACTATTTGATTTTTCTTGGTGAGGAACCGTGTCCAGAATTGCCTGGCCGATTCCTCTGGCTGCTGAATTATGTGGCTTAGGTCATCGGCGTGTGGTGGTCGCACGTAAGTGCCCTGGAAGTTGTCGAGGAATGCGGATTCCAGGTCCTCCCAGCAACTAATTGACTCTGCTGGCAGGCTGTTAAGCCAATGTCGAGCTGGTCCTTTGAGCTTGAGCGGGAGGTATTTGATGGCGTGTAGATCATCACCGCGGGCCATGTGGATATGTAGGAGGTAGTCCTCCATCCATACCGCGAAATCAGTTGTGCCATTATATGATTCAATGTTTACGGGCTTGAAACCCTCGGGGATTTGATGATCCATTACTTCGTCTGTGAAGCATAGTGGGTGTGCGGCGCCCCTGTACTGGGCTATATCGCGGCGCAGCTCGGATGAGCTCGGTCTGTTGTATTTGGCCTGGCCGTATTTATCATATCCAGTGTGATGCTTATTATCATATCCGTAGATCGATCTTGTTTGCCTTGCCTTGTCCTCCAGTATGTCTCGCAGGTCTGTTGCGTCTCCCCGTACTCTGTTATGTTTTGAGCGGTGCCGGGGTGCGGCTTGGGCCGAGGGCCCGAAGGTCTTTCTATCGCGGCCACGGGGTGGCCGATCGGGCGCATCGTACGCTGGTAATGTAGGTCTAATTGCTTCCTCCTCAAGTTGGGGTAGCAGCCTGCGCTTTGGGTAGCTCTTGGAAGGGCGCTCGAGTTTATACTCTTCGGTCGCCAGGACTTCGGTCCATCTGTCGGCTAGCAAGTCTTGGTCAGCTGGGACTCCCTCAGTGACCAAGGCGGCAGTGCCACAGATATGTGGGACTATCATTATCAATCTTACATCTTTTGGTATTCACACTATGAATATGTGTAACATCACGTTCGAGATTCATTAAGAATAAACCATTGATCAGCGGGGCATGACCATAAAACATATTTCTCATATAAATAGAACAACCATTATTCTCGGATTTAAATGAGTAGCCATCTCGTATTAAACGAGATCCAGATACAATGTTCATGCTCAAAGCTGGCACTAAATAACAATTATTGAGGTTTAAAACTAATCCCGTAGGTAAATGTTGAGGTAGCGTGCCGACGGCGATCACATCGACCTTGGAACCATTCCCGGCGCGCATCGTCACCTCGTCCTTCGCCAGTCTCCGCTTATTCCGCAACTCCTGTTTTGAGTTACAAATATGAGCAACCGCACCGGTATCAAATACCCAGGAGCTACTACGAGTACTGGTAAGGTACACATCAATTATATGTATATCACATATACCTTTAGTGTTGCCGGCCTTCTTGTCCGCTAAGTATTTGGGGTAGTTCCGCTTCTAGTGTCCGCTTCCCTTGCAATAAAAGCACTCAGTCTCAGGTTTGGGTCCATTCTTTGCCTTCTTCCCGGCAACTGGCTTATCGGGCGCGGCAACTCCCTTGTCGTCCGTCTTGAAGTTCTTCTTACCCTTGCCTTTCTTGAAACTAGTGGTTTTATTGACCATCAACACTTGATGTTCCTTTTTGATTTCCACCTCTGCTGATTTCAGCATTGAAAATACTTCAGGAATAGTTTTCACCATCCCCTGCATATTGTAGTTCATCACAAATCTCTTGTAGCTAGGTGGGAGCGACTGAAAGATTCTGTCAATGACCGCCTCGTCCGGGAGGTTAATGTCCAGCTGGGACAAGCGGTTGTGCAACCCAAACATCTTGAGTATGTGCTCACTGACAGAACTATTTTCCTCCATCTTACAACTATAGAACTTGTCGGAGAATTCATATCTCTCGACCCGGGCATGAGCTTGGAAAACCATTTTAAGCTCTTCGAACATCTCATATGCTCCGTGTTGCTTAAAACGCTTTTGGAGCCCCGGTTCTAAGCTGTAAAGCATGCCGCACTGAACGAGGGAGTAATCATCAGCACGCGACTGCCAAGCGTTCATAACATCTTGGTTCTCCGGGAAGGGTGCTTCACCTAGCGGTGCTTCTAGGACATATGCTTTCTTGGCAGCTATGAGGATGATCCTCAGGTTCCGGACCCAGTCCGTATAGTTGCTTCCATCATCTTTCAGCTTGGTTTTCTCTAGGAACGCGTTGAAGTTGAGGTTGACATGAGCATGGGCCATTTGATCTACAAGACATTTTTGCAAAGGTTTTTAGACTAAGTTCATCTAATCAAATTATTTAATGAACTCCCACTCAGATTAGATATCCCTCTAGTCATCTAAGTGATACATGATCCGACTCAACTAGACCGTGTCCGATCATCACATGAGACGGACTAGTCATCATAGGTGAACATCTCCATGTTGATCGTATCTTCCATACGACTCATGTTCGACCTTTCGGTCTCTTGTGTTCCGAGGCCATGTCTGTACACACTAGGCTCGTCAAGTCAACCTAAGTGTTTTGCATGTGTAAATCTGTCTTACACCCGTTGTATGTGGACGTTGGAATCTATCACACCCGATCATCACGTGGTGCTTCGAAACAACGAACTTTCGCAATGGCACACAGTTAGGGGGAACACTTTCTTGAAATTATTACGAGGGATCATCTTATTTACTATCGTCGTTCTAAGCAAATAAGATGCAAAAACATGATAAACATCACATGCAATCAAATAGTGACATGATATGGCCAATATCATATTGCTCCTTTGATCTCCATCTTCAGGGCGCCATGATCATCTTCGTCACCGGCATGACACCATTATCTCCATCATCATGATCTCCATCATCGTGTCTCCATGAAGTTGTTCGCCAACTATTACTTCTACTACTATGGCTAATGGTTTAGCAATAAAGTAAAGTAACTACATGGCGTTTATTCATTGACACGCATGTCATACAATAATTAAGACAACTCCTATGGCTCCTGCCGGTTGTCATACTCATCGACATGCAAGTCGTGATTCCTATTACAAGAACATGATCAATCTCATACATCACATATATATCATTCATCACAACCTTTTTGGCCATATCACATCACAAGGCATATGCTGCAAAAACAAGTTAGACGTCCTCGAATTGTTGTTACATGTTTTTACGTGGCTGCAATAGGGTTCTAGCAAGAATGTTTCTTACCTACGTAAAACCCAGGGGCGGGCCCAGGAATTGAAGCTTGTGTATTCAAAATTTGAAAAGTTTTTTTTTGAAAGCCTATGGTTTTCCTTTTGACGCGTATAACCGATTATAGCAGCATATTGCAATGGTCGTAAAATATATAAAGAATATTGCATAATATATTATATTCATAAAAATTGACCATAACTTGGAATTTTTTCAACATATAGATGTAATAATTGTTCAACATAGCGTGCCAAAATCTAAGATATATAGAGGATAGAAATAGCAAATAATAAAAAATCTTACAAATTGCATGGTAAATTTGCGACCCCTGATCCTTAGAAGATGATTGATGATGTCCTCATCCTTAACTTGCAAGAAGAATTCTCTTTCAGTGACTAATATTTAGATAATGCTCATTTTAATGAATTCAAAATTTATAAATATTCTCATGTTACAAATTCAAATGGAAAGTTGCAAATTCTCATGTCTAAACAACTCATAATTGACTGCAAACAACTCTCTAGTATCACTATAATTAAATAGAAAGACAAGTGGTCAAACTAACTTACTTAGTCTTGTACGTCTGTACTGCAGCCTACTGGACAGTACGAGAAGAAAACATTGCCCCTGCCTGCAACGATAAATGAATTTAGTTCAACTAAGAAATAAGAATCGGCATGAGAGGAGAAATCCCAATTTCAGAAGGTGAAGGATTAATATATCTAATTAGCAATTGTACCTGAATATGTGGGTTGTGGAGTGGAAATTGCATCGATGCCTGATATCGGTTGCGGACTGCAGGGATCAGAATCAATGGGGCAATGGATGGATTTGTTGAGCCGTTCGCGCCGCCGCACGCAGGCGCGATCGCCGATCAGGCGACGTCAACCACCTGGCTGCTCGCGTGCGAAGGGTGCCGGTTATCCTGCTGCGTCTGATCGATGGACAGGTTTTTTGGGCGATGATGGACGTGTGTGGGCTGTGAGCTACAGCCATTTGGGCCAATGGGCCAAGTCGTGGTGTTGAGGGAAAAGAGAGGGTGGGTTAGCCTCTGTTTTTGGGCTGAAATGCCTATCTATCATGTGTTGCGTATCAGTTTCGTTTTTCCTTATACGTACACAGTATATATACAACATATACATAGTTTCTTTTGGCAAAAATCATGGGTATTCAACTGAATACCCTTGAATTGAGGTGGGCCCGCCCCTGGTAAAACCACAACGTGATATGCCAATTTCTATTTACCCTTCATAAGGACCCTTTTCATCGAATCCGATCCAACTAAAGTGGGAGAGACAGACACCCGCTAGCCACCTTATGCAACTAGTGCATGTCAGTCGGTGGAACCTGTCTCACATAAGCGTATGTGTAAGGTCGGTCCGGGCCGCTTCATCCCACGATGCCACCGAAACAAGATAAGACTAGTAGTGGCAAGAAAATTGACAACATCTATGCCCACAACAAGATTGTGTTCTACTCGTGCATAGAAACTACGCATAAACCTGGCTCTGATACCACTGTTGGGGAACATTGCAGAAAATAAAAAAATTCTACGCTTCACCAAGATCAATCTGAAGGAAATATGCCCTAGAGGCAATAATAAAGTTATTATTTATTTCCTTATTTCATGATAAATGTTTATTATTCATGCTAGAATTGTATTAACCCGAAACATAAAACATGTGTGAATACATAGACAAACATAGTGTCACTAGTATGCCTCTACTTGACTAGCTCGTTAATCAAAGATGGTTAAGTTTCCTAACCATAGACATGAGTTGTCATTTGATTAATGGGATCACATCATTAGAAGAATGATGTGATTGACTTGACCCATTCCGTTAGCTTAGCACTTGATCGTTTAGTATGTTGCTATTGCTTTCTTCATGACTTATACATGTTCCTATGACTATGAGATTATGCAACTCCCGTTTACCGGAGGAACACTTTGTGTGCTACCAAATGTCACAACGTAACTGGGTGATTATAGAGTTTCTCTACAGGTGTCTCCGAAGGTACATGTTGGGTTGGCGTATTTCGAGATTAGGATTTGTCACTCCGATTGTCGGAGAGGTATCTCTGGGCCATCTCGGTAATACACATCACTTAAGCCTTGCAAGCATTGCAACTAATGAGTTAGTTGCGGGATGATGTATTACGGAACGAGTAAAGAGACTTGCCGGTAACGAGATTGAACTAGGTATTGGATACCGACGATCGAATCTCAGGCAAGTAACATACCGATGACAAAGGGAACAACGTATGTTGTTATGCAGTTTGACCGATAAAGATCTTCGTAGAATATGTAGGAGCCAATATGAGCATCCAGGTTCCGCTATTGGTTATTTATCGGAAACAGTTCTAGGTCATGTCTAGATTGTTCTCGAACCCGTAGGGTTCGCACGCTTAACGTTACGATGACAGTTTTATTATGAGTTTATAAGTTTTGATGTACTGAAGGTTGTTTGGAGTCCCGGATGTGATCACGGACATGACGAGGAGTCTCGGAATGGTCGAGACATAAAGATTGATATATTGGAAGCCTATATTTGGATATCGGAATCGTTCCGGGTGAAATCGGGATTTTACCGGAGTACCGGGGGGTTACCAGAACCCGCCCGGGGGTTAATGGGCCTACATGGGCCCTAAGGGAGAAGAGGAGGGCCGGCCAGGGCAGGCCGCACGTCCCCTCCCCCTAGTCCGAATAGGACAAGGAAGGGGGGGCGGCGCCCCCTTTCCTCTTTCCCCCTTCCCCCTTGCTTCTCCAACAAGGCAAGAGGGGGGAGTCCTACTCCCGGTGGGAGTAGGACTCCTCCAGGCGCACCCCTAGGGGCCAACCGCACCTCCCCCCTCCCTCCTTTATATACGGGGGCAGGGGCACCCCATAACACACAAGTTGATCTTCGTGATCGTTACTTACCCGTGTGCGGTGCCCCCCTCCACCATATTCTACCTCGGTCATATCGGAGCGGTGCTTAGGCGAAGCCCTGCGTCGGTAGAACTTCATCACCATCACCACGCCGTCGTGCTGACGGAACTCTTCCCCGACACCCTGCTGGATCGGAGTCCGGGTGTCGGTGTCAAAACCGGCGGATCTCGGGTAGGGGGTCCCGAACTGTGCGTCTAGGCGGATGGTAACAGGAGACAAGGGACACGATGTTTTAACCAGGTTCGGGCCCTCTTGATGGAGGTAAAACCCTACGTCCTGCTCGATTGATATTGATGATGTGGGTATTACAAGAGTAGATCTACCACGAGATCAAGGAGGCTAAACCCTAAAAGCTAGCCTATGGTATGATTGTTGTAATGGTTGTGTGTCCTATGGACTAAAGCCATCCGGTTTATATAGACAACGGAGAGGGCTAGGGTTACATGGAGTCGGTTACAATGGTAGGAGATCTGCATATCCATATCGCCAAGCTTGCCTTCCACGCCAAGGAAAGTCCCATCCGGACATGGGATGAAGTCTTCAATCTTGTATCTTCATAGTCTTGGAGTCCGGCCGATGATGATAGTCCGGCTATCCGGACACCCCCTAGTCCAGGACTCCCTCAGTAGTCCCCGAACCAGGCTTCAATGACGACGAGTCCAGCGCATATATTGTCTTCGCCGTTGCAAGGCGGGTTCTCCTTTAAATTCCATGTATCTGCCGAACAGTGTCCGGCTCCCTTACAAATGTTGCGCTCCTTGGCTTCCACGCCCAATAATGGCCTTCTTCCACGCGTCGCACGAATGCGAAAAGCGAGGGTATCTTTTATGTTTTACCCCCTAGCTGCGCAAATAATCTGCCCATAAGAGAGGAAGGAATCCAGATCCAAATCACACCATCTTCCTCCCGTGAGTACTCATCGGAGCGCTTCTGACCAAAAATCCATTCCATCATGGACCGTCGACGCGACTCCTCCTCTCGCGCTCCCAGCCCTCCGCTAGGAGATTGGAGGAGATGTTCTGTTCTGCACAACGAGCTGGTGACACTCCAAGCGGAGGGATATCTTCCTCCGGCCATTCTGGTCCCGGTCCGAGCCAGGCTGGCCACCTACAAAGGTGGAAAGCAAGCGGAGGCCACCCCAGTCCCTCTAAAGGGAAACGGGTGTGCTTCATCCCTTATCTAATAAGGGGGCTTGGATTTCCTGTACATCCGTTCCTCCGCGGGCTTCTGGAGTTCTACGGACTCCAGCTCCATCACCTCACGCCTGCCTCTATTCTGCATATCGCGGGTTTCGTAGGTCTTTGCGAGCTATTCCTGGGCATCGAGCCCCATTTTGCGCTGTGGAAGAGGCTATTCTGCCTCGTACCCCGCTCTCACGAGGGGTCAATATATCAAGTGGGCGGTGCCGAAATATGGCGCATCGCCGGGACCGGATATCCATCCGGAACCCCCAAGAAGGCGTCCGAAGACTGGCCTTTGGAATGGTTTTATGTAGAAGACGCTCCACTGCCGGACCCAGTTCGGATCAACCTCCCGGAGTTTAGCAATGCTCCTCTGAAGAAATGCCTAAGTTGGCACCCGCGGAGCCCTCAACTGGAGGAAGACAAGAGCGTCCATTATTTGATGGGCCAGACAAGGTTGCTGGCCCATTCTGGATTGACCATGATTGAAGTCATGGTGACGTGCATTATGCGGGGGGTGCAGCCGCTGCAATACAGGGGCCACCCCATGTGGGATTTCAACGGGGAGAATGATGCCACCCGTCATGGCCGCAAAGGGCCGGGATCGGCCGAAGATCTGGTGAAGATTCTGTCCGGCCTGTACAAGGGGGAGAAGGAGGACTTCCTCCGGACGAGCCCATTGAATGGGTTCTCCATGAATAACCCTTGGAGCTGGGTAAGCAGACGTTTATTCATCCGACCCGTGCTTTCAAAGCCGAGTGCCTTACTCTGTGATTTTGACGCAGGAACTGCGCCGGGATGTGGAGGACATTCACAGTCCGGCTCCACAACCCGAGGATCCGGGAAGATCCCTTGATCCGACCTCCGAAGAGGATCCGGATATAAAGGTGGAGCTAATTGACGGGGTGTTCCACCAACTCAGCATGGACAACACTCTAATCGCCATTACGGCCGACTACCCCGGCTTGTCACCGGCTCCCCAGGTACTTATGACCGAAGTCCTAACACCATTACTCCATCCTTGCGCATTTCTGACCACCGTACACAACGGTGTCTTGCAGGAGGTGCCTTCAAGGCGGGAAGCCGAACCCGCAGCGGCTGACCAACAAGGGTCAGTCCGGCCCAGCAGGCGAAAGAGGGGTGCGGTATGAATCGAAACGTCACCGCAACGGTATAGCTCACGACCGTTGTTTTAGGAAAAGATCCCCAAGAGGTGTATTAATGCTCATTATTTTTTTAGGAGAAACAGCACTCGTCGGACTGTGCCCGGAGAGGTTGCCAACCAAGCCTCCGCCAGCCAGGCTCCAACACCTGGTCCGGAGGGGGAGGCGAGCGCGAGGCGCGAGCCGGATACTCCTCCAACGGAGGATGCCGACAGGCTGTCCGCCACCGGGTCTGAGGTGGAGAGCGCTATGAATCATAGGCGCCGCCGGACAGTTCTTTGTGACGCGTGTTTCTCCCCAGAGGCGTTGAATGCCTTTAGCGCGGGAGAAGCGCACCTCCGTGCTGCTCAAGATGGTTTGACCAGAGCCACGAAATAGTATGTAAAAGACATACGGGTAAGAGACTTTAATAGTTGTATATGCCAGTAGCCCCCGAGACTTAAAGTAGTTAGAGTAACTGATTTAAGGATCATTTGATATGCAGGATCTTACAGAGAAGAATACCCAATTGTTCCAGGAGCTACAAGAGTGCAAGGCCCAACTTGAGGCCACACTAGCTGCCGCCGAAGGAGGCATAGAGACCCCCTCTGGTAACACATTATTTCAAAAAAGATAAGCGGTGTGCGGCATACGTATAAGTCTGACAATGATATTGCAGATGTTGCCGGACTTGATCCGGACAAGCAACAACTACTGCGCCAACTGAAGGCCGGCGAGAGGGTGCTTACGAAGGTGCAGCAGGAGAGGAACAAACTCCAGAATGCCCACACCCAGCTTGGAGAAGAGCTAAAGGGTGTTCAGGCCGAGCTTTCTGTCTCGGTGAAGGAGAATCAGAGGCTTCATCGCGGCATCTATAGTAAGTGCTTGAGCGAACTCCTTTGAAAAGAGGAGTTCGGCAAGGAAGCTATTTGACAAAAATATGTATGTAGGTGTGCTCACAGGTCGCCCTGCGGAGGAAATGCCCATGTCAACGGGTGACCGACTTCCCGAGCTGGTGCAACTGCTCGAACGTGTTCGGCAGGCGATGAATGGCATCGTCCAGGCCCTGTGGCCATCCGTCTCCCTACCCGAGGGCCTTGGAGAGCTTCCGGAGAAGCTTCAGGGAGCGCAGCAGCGCTTCCGTTTATGGAAGATATCGGCCTGCCGTCAGGGTGCCAGGGAGGCCTAGGCCATGGTGAAGACGCGGTAGAAGAAGGCGGATCCAAACCACATGGCCGAGGTCGGACCTGTGGGGCCCGATGGGAAGGAGATCCCTATGAGCTTAGTGTACGGCCAAGTAGAATTGGCCGCTAAGTATTCCCAACGGGACTGTAAATTAGACGGCCTGTTAGACGGGATTGAGGAGGAATATGGTCAGTCAATTTGACAATGTATTTAAAATGACATGTAAAATGCCTTCTAGCCGGATTGTAGATCGTTTGTCTTTGCCAACCCTTTCGCTTCTACCTCGGGACCCTAGAGTCCGGAGTGTGTCCGAATACCCTCTCGGTTATGAAAAAACCGGGGCATGCATGGAAACCAGGCGTAGGGGTCATCTGTGATTTATCAGACAAGTGCCCAACTAGTTATGTTATATTACATGGTTAGTAAGAAACATCTTCCAGGGAGAATAGTTCCGTTAAGGGTTCCTTTCCCTGGGAGGCATGCCCTAAAGTGCATGTCCGGTCTGCGAAAAGAGCAGGAAAACATCTAGGGGCAGGTAAATAAATAGGTAAAAAATCATCTTTCAAGTCACCGACCGAATATTCCCTTAAGAACACTAGCTTTCGGCTTCACCCAGTCTGAGGTACACATCCGGCTGACCCGGCAGTAACAATCGTAGAGGTGCTCCCTTTACCTCCTAGCCGAACAATCGGGAACGTAGGGGTAAGCACAGGAGCCAGGCAACCCAGCTTAGCCAAAACTTAAGTCATATCGATGCATATAATGGTGAATAAAAGGTACATGTGGAAGTTTGACACATGTGCTGGGCGTGAAGCCCGTATAATTAAGCTTCTGTTAAAGAAGCCCCCATGTATAATGAGTGCGGGTAGCACATAAAGTGTGTGCGATCAATGCGCAAATTAGCCTATCAAAGGCTTTTTACTGGAAGAAAAAATAAATAGAAAAAGAAAAGAGGAAGAAGGAGGGGGACAAGAGACAGTGAATAATGTAAAAGGTGGACGGAGGAGGGACACGAACTCTGAGTCCGGTGCTAGGCGTAGAACCTTCGGAGACGGGCTGCATTCCATGGGTTCGGCTCGAGTCGGTTATCCGATGCGTTATGTAGACGGTATGCTCCGCCGGTCAGGACTTGGTCGATGATGAAGGGACCTTCCCATTTGGGCTTAAGTTTGTCCTTTTTCTTGTTCGGCAGGCGTAGAATGAGTTCGCCAACATTGTAAGTCTTGGCTCGTACTTCTCTGCTTTGGTATCTTCGAGCCTGCTACTGATAGAATGCGGAACGAGCTTTTGCCACGTCCCGCTCCTCCTCTAAGGCGTCCAAACTGTCCTGCCGATCTAACTCGACTTCTCTTTCTTCGTACATGCGCACGCGAGGTGAGTCATGAATTATGTCGCAGGGCAAAACAGCCTCTGCGCCGTACACCATAAAAAAGGGTGTGAATCCGGTAGTGCGGTTTGGCGTGGTCCACAGCCCCCAGAGTACGGAGTCGAGCTCCTCTACCCTGTGCGTGTTAGATTCCTTGAGGGACCGCACTAGTCTGGGTTTGATGCCGCTCATGATTAGACTGTTTGCTTGTTCGACTTGTCCGTTAGTTTGGGGGTGATAGACTGAAGCATAGTCAAGCTTGATGCCCATGTTTTTGCACCAGAGTTTAACCTCGTCGGCCGTGAAATTTGTGCCATTATCGGTGATGATGCTGTGGGGGACACCGTAACGGTGTACTACCCCAGATATGAAGTCTATCACGGGTCCGGATTCGGTCATTTTAACTGGTTTGGCCTCTATCCATTTGGTGAATTTGTCCACCATAACCAATAGGTATTTTTGCTTGTGGGTTCCCCCTTTAAGGGGTCCGACCATATCAAGCCCCCAGACCACGAACGGCCAGGTGATGGGTATAGTTTTGAGGGCGGTGGGTGGCATGTGGCTTTGATTAGCAAAGAGCTGGCAACCAACGCATCGTTGGACTAAGTCCTGAGCGTCTGCCCGGGCCGTCGGCCAATAAAATCCTATACGGAAGGCCTTGCCCACAAGGGCTCAAGCTGCGGCGTGGTGCCCACCGAGTCCGGCATGAATTTCAGCCAGGAGATTTCGCCCTTCCTCTTCGGAGATACACCTTTCAAGGACTCCGGTTATGCTTTTCTTATAAAGCTCTCCCTCATGGACCTTGTAGGCTTTAGATCGCCGAACTATGCAGCGGGCCTCATTTTGGTCTTCGGGAAGTTCCTGCCTAATTAGGTAGGCTAGGAATGGTTCCGTCCACGGGGAAATTACCGCCATTATTTTGTGGGCTAAAGGTGTTATTTCATCGGCTGAACCGCCGATTATGTCAGATTGTTCTGTGTTGGGTGGCGCGGTTGTTTCCAGGTTGTTATTTCCGGACTCCTCTTCCCATAGTACGGATGGCTTAAAGAGTCGTTCCAGGAAGATGTTTGGAGGGACAGCGTCGCGTTTCGCGTCGATGCGTGCCAACACGTCGGCTGCTTGATTATTATCCCGGGCTACGTGGTGGAATTCGAGTCCTTCGAACCGAGCTGACATTTTTAGGACAGCGTTGCGATAGGCTGCCATTTTCGGATCCTTGGCGTCAAAGTCTCCATTTACTTGGGATATTGCAAGGTTTGAATCCCCGCGCACCTCCAGGCGTTGAATGCCCATGGAGATTGCCATCCGGAGACCATGTAGGAGGGCCTCGTATTTGGCTGCATTGTTGGAGTCTGTGTACATTATCTGAAGTACGTATTGGACTGTGTCTCCGGTTGGGGACGTTAATATGACGCCAGCCCCCAAGCCGGCCAACATTTTGGAGCCGTCGAAATGCATAATCCAATTGGAGTATGCGCCGTACTCTTTAGGGAGTTCGGCTTCGGTCCATTCAGCGATGAAGTCAGCCAAGACTTGCGACTTTATAGCTCGCCGAGGTTTATAAGTTATATCGAATGGTAAGAGCTCAATGGCCCATTTTGCAATCCTGCCTGTCACGTCGCGGTTGTTTATAATGTCGTTGAGGGGCACTTCGGAGGCCACTGTTACCGAACACTCTTGAAAGTAGTGTCGAAGCTTCCGGGATGCCATGAACACCACGTACGCTATCTTTTGATAATGCGGGCACCGGGACTTGCAAGGAGTTAAGACAGTGGATACATAGTACACTGGTTTTTGAAGAGGGAATTTATGCCTTCTATTTCTCGTTCGACGACGAGCACTGCGCTTACAACTTGATGTGTTGTCGCGATGTATAACAACATTGGTTCGCCCAGGTTAGGCACGGCCAGGATCAGATTTGTTGCCAATATGGCTTTTCTTTCTTCGAGTCCGGCAGTGGCAGCATCCGTCCACTCGAAGTGTTTGGTGCGCCCGAGGAGGCGATAGAGGGGCAATGCCTTTTCTCCCAAACGGGAGATGAAGCGGCTTAGAGCCGCCATGCATCCAGCCAGTTTTTGTATTTGTTTGAGGTCTTTTGGAATATCCAGCTGTGACAGAGCTCGGATCTTGGCTGGGTTTGCTTCAATTCCTCTACCGGATACAATGAACCCCAGGAGCTTTCCGGCTGGTACGCCGAAAACGCATTTTTCCGGATTCAGCTTAATGTCATATGCTCGGAGGTTGTCGAATGTGAGCCTCAAATCGTCTACTAGAGTTTCGACGTGTTTGGTTTTGACGACTACGTCGTCTACGTATGCCTCTACTGTTTTGCCGATCTGGGTAGCCAGACATGTCTGAATCATGCGCTGATATGTTGTGCCGGCGTTTTTAAGTCCGAAGGGCATCGTGTTGAAGCAGAATGGTCCATATGGAGTAATGAATGCCGTTGCGGCTTGGTCCGCCTCCGCCATATTGATTTGATGGTAGCCGGAGTATGCGTCAAGGAAGCACAATGAATCGTGCCCTGCAGTAGCATCGATTATTTGGTCGATGCGGGGAAGGGGGAAGGGATCCTTTGGGCAGGCCTTGTTGAGGTCTTTAAAATCGACACATAGGCACCAGGATTTGTCCTTATTTGGTACCATTACCAGGTTTGCTAGCCAGTCCGGATGTTTGATGTCTCTGATGAATCCGGCTTCCAATAGTTTGGCTAGCTCCTCTCCCATTGCCTGTCTTTTGGGTTCGGAAAATCGCCGAAGAGCCTGTTTGACTGGCTTGAATCCTTTTAGGATGTTTAGGCTGTGTTCTGCCAATCTGCGTGGGATTCCTGGCATATCTGAAGGGTGCCAGGCGAAGATGTCCCAATTCTCTCGAACGAATTCTCGCAGTGCGGCTCTACATCAGGGTTTAACTGTGCTCCGATGGAGGCCGTCTTTGTTGGGTCCGTTGGGTGGACCTGGAATTTGACTATTTCATCCGCTGGTTTAAAGGAGGTAGACTTGAATCTCTTATCGAGTATCACATCGTCCCTATTCACCGTAGAGCGCAGCGCGGTGAGTTCCTCCGCCGCTAGGGCTTCGGATAGTGCCTCCAGGGCTAATGCGGCTGTCTTGTTTTCGGCGCGGAGTGCTGTGTCCGGATCACTAACGAGAGTGATTATTCCGCCGGGCCCGGGCATCTTAAGCTTCATGTACCCGTAATGGGGTATGGCTTGAAAAATTGTGAATGCCTCTCATCCTAATATAGCGTGATATCCGCTGCTGAACGGGGCCACTTGGAACGTGACCTCTTCGGACCTGTAATTGTCCGGCGAGCCGAACACCACATCAAGTGTGATTTTTCCTGTGCAGCGTGCTTCCCGGCTAGGGATTATTCCTCTGAAGGTTGTGCTGCTTCGCTCAATGCGGCTCCAGTCTATTTCCATTTTTTGAAGCGTTTCCTCGTAGATGAGGTTTAATCCGCTGCCGCCATCCATGAGTACCTTGGTGAGGCGAAAGCCGTCCACTATGGGTCTGAGGACCAATGCGGCTGGTGCTCTAGCTGTTCGGAATTTAGGTTCGTCGCTGGCATTGAAGGTGATAGCCATGTCACTCCATGGATTTGTTGTTGCTACTTGGTAGACTTCTGCGAGGCTGCGGATTGTTTGTTTCCGCATATTATTTGATGCGAAAGTCTCGAAGACTGTTGACACCGTACTGGTACTGTTGGAGTGGTTCTCCGGGGCTAGAAGCTCTTCGCCGCTTTTGGCACCTGCCGTAGTATCCAACATGCTCGAAGGCTATGCGTTGGAGTGGCGCCTTCTGTATTGTGAATTTTACAGGGTCCGCTGAGCCATCCCTCCAGTACGGTTCCATGCCCTTTATGGGGTTTTTGCTTTTTGGTTTTTGTACCTGGTGCCTGAGTGTGATGCACCCTTTTGTTTCGGACTAGGGTTGTATTCGGGGCCGGATTGTCCCAAAATTTAGTTTCGGTTTTCCGGAAACTTTCCACCACACAGTACTTTCGTACTATGGACGCCAGATCGGAGAAGCGTGTAAGTTCACGACAACTGACGGCGTTCAAGATTCCCTCGTTCGTGCAATTATTGCAAAAAGTTGAAATCGCTTTTTCCTCATGGCAGTCCTTTATCCTGTCCATGACCAGGAGGAATCTGGCCCAGTGATGATGTACTGTTTCAGCGAGCTCTTGCCGGATTTGAGATAGATCGCACATGTCTGGGTGGGTGGGTGGAATTGAGTCCGGAACCCTACCCATCTCGAGGCTCAAAGGCCGAAAAGTTTCCGAATTTGGAAGCTTGGATTGCTGGACATTATCCAACAAGTCTGGTCCGATGCCTGACTTTAGGTTCAGTGCTTGATCGACTTCCGTCCCTCCGCGGGAATCCGGCATGGAGGGTTCGGGAGTCCGGACATAACTAGTTTTCAATACAGAAGAAGAGTCGCCGCGTTGTTCCTCTACCACCACAACGTGGTGGGTAATCTGGGGAGAGTTGATCTCTCTCAGATCGGTTTTAAGCCCAATCTGATTGTAGTCCATAGCGACTCCCAGGGCGGCGATGCGGTCCAGGAGCTCGTTTACTGACAAGAGCTCTATTGGATCCAACTGCTCGGTGAATTCCGAGTTGACGTGAAGATTGCTTTTGATGACCTGAGAGGTCATTGTCGAAGCGGTGGCCGAACAGGCGGTCATGAGAAAACGACCTAGCCGGATCGCTTGACCGGCGGCCAAAGCTCCTTTGGTGATGGTTCCGTCTTTAAAGACGGGAAGAGGCATCCTTCCTGATCGCGACGGCATAGAGGAACTCTCAATGAAAGCACCAATGTCGGTGTCAAAACCGGCAGATCTCGGGTAGGGGGTCCCGAACTGTGCGTCTAGGCGGATGGTAACAGGAGACAAGGGACATGATGTTTTACCCAGGTTCGGGCCCTCTTGATGGAGGTAAAACCCTACGTCCTGCTCGATTGATATTGATGATGTGGGTATTACAAGAGTAGATCTACCACGAGATCAAGGAGGCTAAACCCTAAAGGCTAGCCTATGGTATGATTGTTGTAATGGTTGTGTGTCCTACGGACTAAAGCCATCCGGTTTATATAGACACCGGAGAGGGCTAGGGTTACATGGAGTCGGTTACAATGGTAGGAGATCTGCATATCCGTATCGCCAAGCTTGCCTTCCACGCCAAGGAAAGTCCCATCCGGACACCGGACGAAGTCTTCAATCTTGTATCTTCATAGTCTTGGAGTCCGGCCGATGATGATAGTCCGGCTATCCGGACACCCCCTAGTCCAGGACTCCCTCACCGGGGATCGTCATCGAGCTGAACGTGTGCTGAACTCGAAGGTGCCGTACATTCGGTACTTGGATCGGTCGGATCATGAAGACATACGACTACATCAACCACGTTGTTTTAACGCTTCCGCTTTCGATCTACAAGGGTACATGGACAACACTCTCCCCTCTCGTTGCTATGCATCACCATGATCTTGCGTGTGCGTAGGAAATTTTTGAAATTACTACGTTCCCCAATAGTGGCATCCGAGCCTAGGTTTTATGCATTGATGTTATATGCACGAGTAGAACATAAGTGAGTTGTGGGCGATACAAGTCATACTGCTTACCAGCATGTCATACTTTGGTTCAGCGGTATTGTTGGATGAAGCGGACCGGACCGACATTACGCGTACGCTTACGCGAGACTGGTTTTACCGCCGTGCTTTGCACATAGGTGACTAGCGGGTGTCTCTTTCTCCAAATTTAGTTGAACCGAGTGTGGCTATGCCCGGTCCTTGCGAAGGTTAAAACAGCACTAACTTGACGAACTATCGTTGTGGTTTTGATGCGTAGGTAAGAACGGTTCTTGCTCAGCCCGTAGCAGCAACGTAAAATTTGCAACAACAAAGTAGAGGACATCTAACTTGTTTTTGCAGGGCATGTCGTGATGTGATATGGTCAAGACGTGATGCTATATTTTATTGTATGAGATGATCATGTTTTGTAACCGGAGTTATCGGCAACTGGCAGGAGCCATATGGTTGTCGCTTTATTGTATGAAATGCAAACGCCCTGTAATTGCTTTACATTATTACTAAGCGGTAGCGATAGTCGTAGAAGCAATAGATGGCGTAATGACAACGATGCTACGATGGAGATCAAGGTGTCGCGCTAGTGATGATGGTGATCACGATGGTGCCTCGGAGATGGAGATCCCAAGCACAAGATGATGATGGCCATATCATATCACTTATATTGATTGCATGTGATGTTTATCCTTTATGCATCTTATCTTGATTTGATTGACGGTAGCATTTTAAGATGATCTCTCACTAAATTATCAAGAAGTGTTCTCCCTGAGTATGCACCGTTGCGAAAGTTCTTCGTGCTGAGACACCACGTGATGATCGGGTGTGATAGGCTCTACGTTCAAATACAACGGGTGCAAAACAGTTGCACACATGGAATACTCAGGTTAAACTTGACGAGCCTAGCATATACAGATATGGCCTCGGAACACGGATAACGAAAGGTCGAACGTGAATCATATAGTAGATATGATCAACATAGTGATGTTCACCATTGAAAACTACTCCATCTCACGTGATGATCGGACATGGTTTAGTTGATTTGGATGACGTGATCACTTAGATGACTAGAGAGATGTCTGTCTAAGTGGGAGTTCTTAAGTAATATGATTAATTGAACTTAAATTTATCATGAACTTAGTCCTGGTAGTATTTTGCAAATTATGTTGTAGATCAATAGCTTGCGTTGTTGCTTTCATATGATTATTTTGATATGTTCCTAGAGAAAATTGTGTTGAAAGATGTTAGTAGCAATGATGCGGATTGGATCCGTGATCTGAGGTTTATCCTCATTGCTGCACAGAAGAATTATGTCCTTAATGCACCGCTAGGTGACAGACCTATTGTAGGAGCAGATGCAGACGTTATGAACGTTTGGCTAGCTCAATATGATGACTACTTGATAGTTTAGTGCACCATGCTTAACGGCTTAGAATCGGGACTTCAAAGACGTTTTGAAACGTCATGGACCATATGAGATGTTCCGGGAGTTGAAGTTAATATTTCAAGCAAATACCCGAGTTGAGAGATATGAAGTCTCCAACAAGTTCTATGGCTAAAAGATGGAGGTCAATCGCTCAACTAGTGAGCATGTGCTCAGATTGTCTGGGTACTACAATCGCTTGAATCAAGTGGGAGTTAATCTTCCAGATAAGATAGTGATTGATAGAGTTCTCTAGTCACCATCACCAAGTTAGTAGAACTTTGTGATGAACTATAGTATGCAAGGGATGACGAAAACGATTCCCGAGCTCTTAGTGATGTTGAAATCGACGAAGGTAGAAATCAAGAAATAGCATCAAGTGTTGATGGTTGACAAGATCACTAGTTTCAAGAAAAGGGCAAAGGGAAAGAAAGGGAAACTTCAAGTAGAATGGCAAGCAAGTTGTCACTCCCATGAAGAAGCCCAAAGCTGAACCAAAGCCTGAAACTGAGTGCTTACACTGCAAAGGAAATGGTCACTGGAAATGGAAATACCTAGAATATTTGGTGGATAAGAAGGATGGCAGAGTGAACAAGGGTATATTTGATATACATCTTATTGATGTGTACCTTACTAGTGTTTATAGTAGCCCCTGAGTATTTGATACTTGTTCGGTTGCTAAAAATTAGTGACTGGAAACAGGAGTTACTGTAGGACCTTGAAGAATGTCTAGAGGGGGGGGGGTGATTAGACTACTTGACAAATTAAAAACTTAACCTTTTCCCAATTTTAGAGTTTGGCAGATTTTAGCTATCTTAGGACAAGTCAAGAAATCATCACACTATTCAAGCAGCATGCAAAGAGTATATGGGCAGCGGAAATTAAAGCATGCAACTTGCAAGAAAGTAAAGGGAAGGGTTTGGAGGATTCAAACGCAATTGGAGACACGGATGTTTTTGGCGTGGTTCCGATAGGTGGTGTTATTGTACATCCACGTCGATGGAGACTTCAACCCATGAAGGGTAATGCTTGCGCGAGTCCACGGAGGGCTCCACCCACGAAGGGTCCACGAAGAAGCAACCTTGTCTATCCCACCATGGCCGTCGCCCACGAAGGACTTGCCTCACTAGCGGTAGATCTTCACGAAGTAGGCGATCTCCTTGTCCTTACAAACTCCTTGGTTCAACTCCACAATCTTGTCGGAGGCTCCCAAGTGACACCTAGCCAATCTAGGAGACACCACTCTCCAAGAAGTAACAAATGGTGCGTTGATGATGAACTCCTTGCTCTTGTGCTTCAAATGATAGTCTCCCCAATACTCAACTCTCTCTCATAGGATTTGGATCTGGTGGAAAGAGGATTTGAGTGGAAAGCAACTTGGGGAAGGCTAGAGATCAAGATTCATATGGTAGGAATGGAATATCTTGGCCTCAACACATGAGTCGGTGGTTCTCTCTCAGAAATGGTAAGTTGGAAGTGTAGGTTTAGTCTGATGGCTCTCTCCACGAATGAAGAGGAGGTGGAGGGGTATATATAGCCTCCACACAAAATCTAACCGTTACACACAATTTACCAAACTCGGTGGGACCGATTCAACAGACTCGGTCAAACCGATTTAGTAAACCTAGTGACTGTTAGTGATTTTCGGTGGGACTGACATGCAACTCGGTGAGACCGATTCGGTTAGGGTTAGGGCATAACGCAATCTCGGTAAGACCGATTACACAAACTCGGTGAGACCGATTTTGGTAATAAGCTTTCCAAAGAGTTGGTCAGGTAAACTCGGTGGGACCGATTTGCTCTTTTCGGTGAGACCGAAATGTTACAAAAGGGAAACAGAGAGTTCACATTGCAATCTCGGTGGGACCGATCGCTCACTTCGGTTTGACCGAAACGTTATGAAGGGAAACAGAGAGATTGCAATCCCATCTCGGTGAGACCGAGATCCCTATCGCTAGGACCGATTTGCCTAGGGTTTGTGGCAGTGGCTATGGCATTTGAAATCGGTGGCGCCGGGTTAGAAGAATCGGTGTGACCGATTTTGGCTCTAGGTTTAGGTCATTTGTGGATGTGAGAAAGTAGCTGAGGGTTTTGGAGCATATCACTAAGCACATGAAGCAAGAGGCTCATTAAGCAACACCTCATCCCTCCTTGATAGTATTGGCTTTTCCTATAGACTCAATGTGATCTTGGATCACTAAAATATAAAATGAAGAGTCTTGAGCTTTTGAGCTTGAGCCAATCCTTTGTCCTTAATATTTTGAGGGATCCACTTTCATCATCCATGCCATGCCGTTCATTGAGCTTTCCTGAAATAATAGTCTTGGAATAGCATTAGCTCAATGAGCTATATGTTGTTATGAATTACCAAAACCACCTAGGGATAGTTGCACTTTCAATCTCCCCCTTTTTGGTAATTGATGGCAACATATAGATCAAAGCTTCGACAAATGATAATATGATTGAAAAACATCATTGCTTTGAGAAGTATGTGATAAGCAGGAGCTCCCCCTAAATTTGTGCATAGTTTAAAATTTGCTTTGGACTGCAAATGCACAAGGAATTAGGCTCATGGGTTACTCTTCCATGTCACATAAATCTTGGTGGAGCGCTCAAAATGATAAAGATTGAATATATGCACTCATCACCAAGCAAAGTGAATGATCACATAGGATAGATAAATATCATCAAACATGCATAAGTGTAGCTTATGATCAAACACATGATCATCAATGTCTCACAGATAACAGCATAGTATCTCAAGCAATCAAAAGCAAACAAAGTTTAAACCACCAAAGCAAGAGAGAACAAAAGCAACACTCTCTCTCTCTCTTGAAGCCTATGATCTATACATTTTTCTCCCCCTTTGGCAACAAGTTACCAAAAAGTTCATAGAAAATGCATAGTGCTAGATCAACTCTCAGGCTTGATCTTCAGTTGGTGGTGTAGAGATGGCTCCTTGGACGAAGGCTTCAGTTGATGTAGAGGGAGCTGGAGGTGTTGGTGCTGGAGCTGGTTGCACTGTAGCTGTAGGAGCTGTAGCTGGTGCAGATGATGTGGATCTGGTGTCTGGCACGGGCAAAACAGCTGACCTCTAAGATCTAGGCACTCTGGCAAATACATTAGTGGTAGTCTTGCCCTTCCTCTCCTGCATGTCATCCTGTAGTTGCTCCACAACTAACTAAATTTCAGTTACTTTGACATCTAGTTCATAGAATTTTTGTTCCATGATTCTATCCAAGCTCTCCTGATTTTGAGTGAGGGTAGCCAATCCCTTTTCAATCCTCAGAGATGATGCTATCAAGCAACCAAGCTGCTCCTGCTTGTTTTTCAAGAAATACTCAGATGCCTCCTCTTGAGTTGGCATCTTGGCAGCCTTCTCCTTCCTTGCCTTCTCCTTCTTCTCTTGAGCTTGAACTGATGATGGATCATCCTCATTCATGACAACCTGATTGCCCTCAAAGTCTGGATAGAGAGGAAAATGTTCCCTATCCAATATATATTTGCCTGTTCCCATCTTTGAGTTAATCAACTCCTGAATCTGAGGGGCATATCCACAACTCCTCTTATGATCTGCTGCAGTCCTCTTAATGGTTTCAACTATAAGGCTCATGACCTTGAATTTCTATGGCACATCAAATAAATGCAACATATTGATTGCATGCCCTCTGATCATGTTGTGGTCACCTGACTTAGGCAATAGAGTGTGCCTTAGGATCCAATTGATTGTAGGCAGCCCTGATAGAAGAAAGTGGATTGATCCAAAAGAGAAAGTCTCTAGAGCTTTGTCTGGGATCTCCTTGTACATATGTGCCATGGTATTGTGTCCCATTTTCTTATTGGCATATACATCCAGGTCATCATCATTTTCCTTTGGGGCATTTATCAGTTTTGCCCACTCCTCAACAGTTGACTGGTACCTTGTACCTTCAGACATCCAAACTATCCTCCCATCTGGATAGAAGTGTGTTGTGGAGTAGAATTGCATAATAAGTTCATCATTCCAGTTTGTGAGCTTTTGCCCAACAAAATCTGCAACTCCACAAGCAACAAAACTGTCTTGCACTCCAGGATAGTGCTCTTCATTTTCCTTCATGTAGGTCCAGTCGACCCACCTCATATCACACACAATGGGCTTCTTGTCCAACAAGATTGTATCATAGAAGTCCTGCTATTCCTTTGTATGTAACCTGTAATCAACAGCAGTTCTTCTCCTTGTGGCATATGGATCTGCCATCCTCCATAGCCTCAACCCTAAATCTTTTCTGATGTTCATGTCCTCAGCCACGGGATGGGCATCATTATGATCTGGTATCTTGGGCTTGAGCTTCCTCAGAACTTGTCCTTCTTCATCTTCCTCCTCAGCAACATTAGGCACTGGGGCCTTGTTCTTCTCAGCAGCTGGAATACTCCTGGTATTCCTCTTTGGTGCAGACTTGGCCTTGGGGGCAGCTTTGGGTGCTTCCTTGGGCTTAGATGTTGCAGCCCCTGATCTAATAGCATCACCCATAAGCTTTGGTGCCTTTGGTGCTGGTGCAGCAACCTCTTCTTGTTCTTCCATCATGGAAGGTTGACCAACAACTCTGGCCATGGTCTTCTTGACCCTTTCCTTCCTTTTCTTGCCTTCAACAACAGCTGGCTCTTTGGGATCAGGCTTCTCAGGTAGTTGAGTTGAGACTCTGGCTTTGGACATTGGCTGTCTTCCTGCAGGCCTTTTAATCTTCATGCCTGGCTTTGTACTATGTGCTGAGCCATACTCCTTTTTGAGTACTACTTTCTTGGAGGTAGCCTCATTCTCTTCGGCTCTATAATCCTCATCTTCAGAGTCTGAGGTTCTCTTCCTCCTTTGCTTGGTAGCAGCCTTAGGCAGGTTGCTAGGGGTGCTCCTGCTGCCTTCATTTGAAGTGCTGGAGGGACTAGTGCCCTCACTCATGTCAATCTGCTCTGCTGACCTGTTCTGGCTATCACTCTGGTTTGACATGCTGCAAACTCTGACTGCTGACCCTGTGAAGAGTTATAGATGAGATAGAGTGGATGAGCATCACAAAATGCAGAGATTTTTGCAAAAGAATGATTCAAAAATTCAGTTTTAGTTTTCCACAGAAAGCATTTCGGATCAGCCGATTTTCAAACTCGGTGATACCAAAGCAGTTTTGGAACCTGAACTGATGAACTTGGTTGGACCGAGTCACAGTTCGGTGGCACTGAGACTGCTAGGGTTTCACAAAGTCCTAAAATCGGTCGCACCGATTAGCAATTCTCGGTCAGACCGAGAGTTACTAGTGCAATGGCATAAGCCAAATCGGCGGGACTGAGTTTTTCAACTCAGTGGGTCCGAGATGGTTTCGGCGGAAACCTAACCCTAAATTTTCAAATCTCATCTAATCTACGGATTGCATTGATTGGATAGGAGTGTTTCAATCGTGGCAAGAATAAAAAAGAACACAATGTGCTAGGAATGGGACGAGGATAGCACTGTGATCGAGTCCATACCCTAGCTCGGCGATGAACTCGCTGCGGCGGCAACGGTGGGGTTGAATTCCGTTAACGGCGGCGGAGACCAGCGACAGGAGGCGGCTGGCGACGAGGAGACGATCCGGAGACCTTCGAGGCAGAGCGAGCTATTGCGCAGGCAAAGGGGTTCGGCGGAATTTCCAAATTTTTGCCCGTGACTATATATAGCCCAACCATGTCGGTGTGACCGAGTGGAACAACTCGGTGGCACCGAGATGCATAACTGTGAACAGTTACAGCAACTCGGTGTGACCGAAAAGTTCAAATCGGTTGCACCGAGATTGAAAACCTAGATCGACTTGGTGATCTCGGTAGGACCGAAATGGAGGAATCGGTCAGACCAAGAATCACAAAGAAGTTTTGGAAGTTTAAGTCTATGACGAATCGGGGACTCCGGGTGCTCCTCACACAGAGTGGTTCAAATCTGACTTGATCAAATTTTGTGATGTAGCATGAATAGAGTTTGAGACGAGAAAAGCATAGATAGCTAGAGAAGGTTCTTAGGCATTCTTGTCCATCCACTTGGCCAAAAGAAGAAAGAACCAAACAATCAAAACAACAAGTGGATGTCCTTGAATGAGTAAAATATGCACCAACATGCTCACACAATAAGATGGCAAATGAAATATGTGGCAAAGCATGCACAACCAATTCTAGCATCTATCAAACAATTGGCGATGACTAGGTCATCTATATATGAGTATATTGACTTAGGAGTCAAATGATAAACATTTGATCATAGGTCATACTCATCATTTAAGCTCAAGTGGGGTTACCACTTTTACATAATGCATTGAAGTGTTCACACCATTAGAGTTGCTTTGACTCAATTCTTAGAGTTAAGCTCCCCCTAGATGTGAGATCCCCTTTTTGAGGGATGAACTAACCTTGGGTTTTGTCGATGATGACTTCATGTAGGTGTTGAAGATGTGGATGCTCAATGTTGATGTAGATCATTTGGAGCAATCCGTTGGAGTGAGTTGCACTTTCAACTTGCCTACATGGGTTAATCCCACAAGGAACAAACAAGAATATCCATAGACATGGAGTGATGCACACACAAGATAATGTCCATGAAAACATTAGGTTACCTTGTCCCTTGCCTTACCAACATGAGGGTTTGTGACTCCTTGAACTAGTGCAAGATGTGGAAGTCGATTGCACTTGTCATTGCCATAATGATATGAGTGAAGAATGTTGGCGGAGTCACCCTCAAGAACTCTCTAGTTCTTCTTCTTCGGGATCCACATCATCTTGATGGGAATCCTTGGAGTTGTAGTTGTACTTGATGAAGTAGAACTTGACGTAGTCTTGGGAATCCACTTGACCGAGACCTTAGGTCCTTCTTCAAATGCATCAATCTCTTCTTGAAGCTTGTCCTTGCCTTTGTTCTTGTGGTCTTGTGGTGGAAGATCATATTGAGCTTGTGTTCCCTTGAAGGAAGTAGGATCATACTTCTCTTGTTGAGGAACAAACTTCGTCTTGGGGTATTGATCTTCTTCCCACTCAACTCCATTGGCATTGAACTTTCGTTCAAAACCAACACCTTGATTCTTTCGGAGTCTTCCTTGCTTGCGTACAATTTCCTCAAATTGCTTACTCCCGGCAAGGCTCTTGTAGACACCTTTCTCTATAATTCCCTTCAATAAGCTATTTTCTTGCTCAAGTGTAACTTGGCTAAGAGAATCATTGGTGGAATCAAGAGGACTACTAGAAGCAACAGTATTGACATTATTATTGTTACTACTAGAGGAAGTATCTTTCTTGTACTTGTTGCTAGACTTGACTTGAGGCATGTAAGTAGATAGGAGTAAACGCTTGGCAATGTAAGAAGAACTTTTCTTACGGAGATCATCATTGATTGCTTTTAAGAACTCATGCTCTTGCTCAAGATTGAGCTTTTCAAAGCATAACTTCTCATGAGCCCTTAAAAGTTCTCGATGATCTTCGAAGATAGTTTCATGAGCCAACTTAAGAGTGTTTAGTTCTTTAGTTAGAAGCTCAATTTTCTCCTTATCATTGTCATTCGTTTTATCTTGATTAGCATGATTAATTGACGTTTCATCATAGTATTCATCACTAGAGTTGTCAACAAGTAAATCATCAGCCACAAGCAAGTCATCTTCATCACTATTGAAATCAACATACTCAGGATGTGTTATCTTTGGTCCTTTGGCCATGAAGCATCTTCCAATTCCTTCATTTGGTGAATCAAATATGTTGTAGGAGTTGGTTGACACAAGTGCTAGACCGGCAACACCTTCATCTTGAGTATATTCGGAGTCAGAGTGATAGCTTCTCTCGGAGTGTTTGTCAGAGTCGGAGCCGGATACCCATTCACCAACATGAGCTTGATGTCTTCGTTTTGTGTAGCTCCTTGATGACTTGTCCTTCCTTTCCGAATCCTTGCTTCTCCGTGAGGGTCTTCGTTCATAACGATCATCTCTACTCCTCCTCTCTCATGGTGGTGATTCTTCTCTTTTGCTTCTTATTTTTGGGGAATCTTCTCTTCTTTTGTAGGGTGACGTACACTCATTGAAATAGTGTCCGGGTCTCCCACAATTGTAGCAATTACGCTCTCGACTAGAAGATATTTTGTCATGATAAGACCTTGACTTGAAGCTTCTTTCTTTGCTTCTACTCTTGTAGAATTTGTTGAAGTTCTTCACCATTAAGCTCAATTCTTCATTGAAGGTTTGTTTCTCACTTGATGAAGTGGGGGCTTCACTTGAGGCTTTGTAAGCACCACTTGACTTGTTGTGAAGTTCCTCCTTATCCTTGAGTGACATCTCATGAGCAACAATTCTTCCAATGACTTCCGTTGGCTTGAGATCTTTGTAGTTTGGCATCATTTGGATCAATGTGCACACGGTATCATACTTTCCATCCAATGCTCTTAGGATCTTCTTGATGATGAATCTGTCGGTCATCTCTTCACTCCCTAAGCCGGCAATCTCATTTGTGATAAGTGCAAGCCTAGAGTACATTTCAGCGACACCTTCACCATCCTTCATTTTGAACTTGTCAAGCTGACTTTGGAGCACATCCAACTTGGATTCCTTGACGGATTCGGTACATCATGCATATCAATCAAAGTATCCCAAATTTCCTTTGCATTCTCAAGACGGCTAATTTTGTTGAATTCTTCGGGGCACAATCCGTTAAAGATGATATCACAAGCTTGAGCGTTGTATTGCAGCATCTTCAATGCTTCTGCATTAGCTTCACGGTTCGGCTCTCTCCCATCAAAGAATTCACCTTGCAAGCCAATACAAATAATTGCCCAAACAGCGTGATTATGTCCGAGAATATGCATTTTCATCTTATGCTTGCAACTAGCAAAATTAGTACCATCAAAGTAAGGACCTCTACGGTGATAGTTTCCCTCGCTAGACGCCATACTCTCCTAGGTTGTGAAACCAACGCTATGACCACCAAAGCTATGGAAATCAAAGCAAATGGAGACCACTGCTCTGATACCACTTGTAGGACCTTGAAGTATGTCTAGAGGGGGGTAATTAGACTACTTGACCAATTAAAAACTTAACCTTTTCCCAATTTTAGAGTTTGGCAGATTTTAGCTATCTTAGGACAACTCAAGCAATCATCACACTATTCAAGCAAGCATGCAAAGAGTATATGGGCAGCGGAAATTAAAGCATGCAACTTGCAAGAAAGTAAAGGGAAGGGTGTCGGTGTCAAAACCGGCGGATCTTGGGTAGGGGGTCCCGAACTGTGCGTCTAGGCGGATGGTAAAAGGAGACAAGGGACACGATGTTTTACCCAGGTTCGGGCCCTCTTGATGGAGGTAAAACCCTACATCCCACTTGATTGATATTGATGATGTGGGTATTACAAGAGTAGATCTACCACGAGATTGAGGAGGCTAAACCCAAGAAGCTAGCCTATGGTATGATTGTTGTAATGGTTGTTCATCCTACGGACTAAAGCCATCCGGTTTATATAGACACCGGAGAGGGCTAGGGTTACATAGAGTCGGTTACAATGGTAGGAGATCTACATATCCGTATCACCAAGCTTGCCTTCCACGCCAAGGAAAGTCCCATCCGGACACGGGACGAAGTCTTCAATCTTGTATCTTCATAGTCTTGGAGTCCGGCCGATGATGATAGTCCGGCTATCCAGACACCCCCTAGTCCAGGACTCCCTCAGTAGCCCCTGAACTAGGCTTCAATGACGATGAGTCTAGCGCGCATATTGTCTTTGGCATTGCAAGGCGGGTTCCTTCTCCGAATAGTTTGTAGAAGATTGTGAACACCAGGATAGTGTCCGGCTCTGCAAAATAAATTCCACATTCCACCGTAGAGAGAATAATATTTACACAAGCTCAATCTACTGACGTACTTCGTGGCGTGATGTCACACCACTACCAAGCCTTTACTTGATTCATTTTTATTATACCACCTTAGCGCGTTTAGCGAAGCGGTTTCCTTGGCACGTCTTGTCGAAGCAGAGATCGTGTTCCCCTTATTCCGGGATTCTCATCAATATGGACATGGGTAACCCAACCGCGCCACTGATTGTGGCGCTTGGGAGATAAGCGAGTTTTACAAGGCTAGTGGGGACGCATAGTCTTCGTCCGCCCATATATAAGGGATAAGGATCCAACCCTTTTACCTGCGCCTTCTTCCTCCTTGGCTTATCCATCTCCGCGAACTCAAGCTCCAGCGCCCAAGTCCACACTTCTCACCTCAACCTTCTCCAACTATGTCCGGAGCGGGAGGCAAGTGGATGGCCTCCTCCGTCACGGAGGGGCACATCGAAAGGCTACGCGGCACCGGATACCTGTCCAGTGACATCGTGCACCGTCTCCCCGACAAGGGGCAGCTCATCCCCATCCCCAGGCCTCATGAGAGGGTGGTTTTCCTTCCCCATTTCCTCCACGGACTGGGCTTTCCACTTCACCCCTTTGTCCGGGGGCTCATGTTCTATTATGGCCTAGATTTCCATGATCTGGCGCCAAACTTCATTCTCAACATCTCGGCGTTTATCGTCGTGTGCGAGGCCTTCCTCTGCATCAGCCCCACTTCAGCTTGTGGCTCAAGACCTTCAATGTCAAGCCGAAGGTAGTGAAGGGGAATCAGGTGGAGTGCGGAGGTGCCATGGTGGGTAAGATACCCAACGTCATCTGGCTCGAGGGCGCCTTCCTGGAAACCATCAAGGGATGGCAATCGGGGTGGTTCTACATCACCGAGCCGCGTGACCCTAAATGGGTAGCGGCCCCCGAATTCAGATCTGGAATCCCCATGCGGCTCACCTCTTGGAAGGAGAGTGGCCTGACTTGGGGTGATTCGGAGGAGCTGGCCGGACTCCAAGCCTGCGTCCAGAAGCTGGTGAACAAGAAGCTCAAGCTTGTCAACGTGGTCCAAGTCATGCTCATCCGCCGGATTCTCCCGTGCCAACAACGGGCCTTTAAATTATGGGAGTTCAATCCGGCACAGCACCAAACCTTGAGCAGGCTCTTCGACACTAGGTACGAAGATGCCTGGAAGGTGCTTTTCAAGGGCGTCGAAGCTCCCGCATCCGCTACTGAAGATCGCGGATTTCGCTTGCAGCATCCGGCTGGCGAGGTAAGTGATTCTACCCTCTACAGGACACTTGTTTTCCATAGTTTGACCCTATGCGGGATCTAATCTCCCCTTTCCTTTGACAGGACTGGCTGAAGAAGGCCGAGCAGACTATCTGTCCAGCTCCCTTGCCAGAAGACCCAGTAGATGCCCGTCTAGCGGGGCTGCTGGTTCCGGCACCCCATGTGGTGCCGGAGAAGAAGGCCAAGAAGGAGGCCATGGGTACTCGAAAGAGTTCCTGTTTTCAGGTGTCTGATGACTCCGAGGCGGACTCCTCCCCCGAGGAGGAGGAAAAGAAAAAGGCCGCTTCCCCAGCGAGGGAAGGGAAGAAAAGGAAGGCCTCCCCGGCTGGGGAGGCCGAAGGGTCCGAGAGGGGAAAGACTCTTCCCCGGACTGTTCCGCCAACGCCGGCGACGGCGACGAGGATTGGCCTCCAAGGGCCAAGCCTCTGGCGAGATCGTAAGTATCTGGACTCCCGAATAACTTCATGGTTTTTCTTTTCGCCACATATTGTCTTTATAATGCCGCATACAACCCTGCAGTCCGCCCAAGGATGATCTCCCTGCTTCGTCGAGCGGGTCCTTAGGTTCGTCGGACATGGATTCCCTTCCGACTGCCTCCACCCCCCGTGATGCGGACGATGCCGAGGCGAGATCCCAAGAAGGGACCTGCCAGGAGGAAGAGGCCCCAGAGGTGTCGCAGGACAACCTCCCGGACTTCGCACCGGACTCAGCTCCGGAGACTACAGTGGCTCCGGAGTCCGGCGGGCAACCCCTTCGTAAGAAGGGCAAGACCGTGACGCCGGCAGCCTTCGTCCAACCGGAGGCGCCGGATAACTTGCTGGAGGTGCTCAATAGCTGCTCCATTGAAGAGGGACACCGCACTGTTATGAGTGCGGTGATTCAGAAGGTTCAGCTCGCCAAGAGCGGGCTGACCGAAGCATGCAACAGCCTTCTATCAGGCTTTGAGGTAAGAATGTTAATATGTGTAAAATAGTACCACATAGACAATAGCCCCTGATGCTCGGTTCGGTGTTCGGAAAGAAAAACCAGACTGAGGATCTAAAAAGATATACACAGGAGTCCTAAAAAATATGACAATATGGGATTGCAGGCTACGCTGCTGACCTCCGCCGCATTGACTGCGGAGGTCAATGCTTTAAAGCAAAACCTCGAGCGGTCCGAGAACGAGCTCGGCCATGCCAAGAAGCATCTTGAGGACAAAGAAGGTGAGTAGCACCTTATGAAAAATGTACCTTATAGAAAAGGATTTGGTTGCAAGAAAAATGATAAAGATAACGTGGGTATTGCAGGGGCCACAGACGAGGTGGCAGCCCTGAAGGAGGCGGTGTCCGTGGCCGAACGTAACGCGGCCGCGGAGCGCACCGAGCGAGAAAGGCACGAGGCGCGGGTGGCGGAGGTGCAGCAAGAGCTCCAAGCTCTCATGGAAAAACATGAGAGTTTGGAGCGTGACTCGAAGACTCGAGAGTCCGAGCTTGCATCGGCTCTTGAAAGCGCCAAAGCCGCTAAGGCCGAAGCCTACAAGGCCCTTCAGGAGATTGAGGCATTGAAGAAAATAGCGTCGGGTAAGGCATTTTTCATGCAAAGAAAGCATGCTTTGAAGAAAATTACCTGTTACTTACCCGAATTCGGAGCTCTCCAGGAGCATTCGCAGATCTGTCCCGTAGCGTGTCTGAAGCTGCCGCTTTCTACCGGGCTGAGGAGGGGAGCTCGATGGAGAAGGTCTTCTGGTCTCAGTATGCTGAGGCCGAACATCCGGTGCCCCTTAGTGACCAGCTGAAGCAGCTGGTCGAGCTCCACAATGTGGCCGAACAGGCCATGAAGGGCCTCATAGTTCGGCTGTGGCCCAATGAGGCCATGCCTGGGAGCTACTTTTGCCTGGTGTGGCGGTTGGTGGATGCGTGTCCATGGGTGGACGTCATCAAGCGATCCGCCTGTATTGAAGGTGCCCGTCGGGCCCTTGCCCATGCTAAGGTGCACTGGGGCAAGATGGATGCTGAGAAGCTTGTGACGGACGTGCCACCGTCGGGCAAGGAGTATCGCACGCCGGAGATGTATTACAAGAGTGTCCTGAAGGGTGCCCGCACTATTGTGGGTGAGTGCCCCAATAACGTAATATTTGAGTAGACTCATATTTTGTTATCCTGTGCACAGAAAACTTTGTTCATATGCGCTAAGCAACGCTTGTTTATTTAAAATATTACCTTCTATTCGGCTATTTATCAAATCTAAGAGATGGCAAGTCGTCGGCTTCAGCCCCCATGCCACGAGTGCTGGGGTGTTCGGGATAAATTTTTGCACTCTTGTTCCCATATTTGGGTCCATCTAGGGAGGCGCTCAACACAACGAACTAGGCAACCAGACTTATAATGCTTTAACACTCTCACTTAGCCATAGAATTCTATAATTTTAAATTTCGGCGAAGCCCCTAGTGTTCGGAAGGCCGAATTTGGGGCGCTATCCACACCTGGGCCGGATAGTTAGTCGGCTCCTCGCTCTAAGCGGCATAAGTCTTTAGGGACTCGAAAAAACCTCTCGAACAGTGACCGGCTCTTGCCTCATCATGACGGTCAGTTTTAGCTTTCTCCACTGAGGCGTTAACCCAGCTCAACTGGGGCGCAATCGCAGTGGTTCTCCCAGTGCTACCTTAGCCGATATAATGGAATGTAAGGTACCAAAACATGGGAGCCGGGCAAACCCAACTATTGACCCAAGACATGATTCGGAGCTGATGCATATAATGCTATAAGTTCGGGGTGCCGCACTTGTGAAAGTGTTCGGACTTATCACACCAAGATGTGGGGAACCTAAGCCGCTGGTGTTTTTAGCCGTACCAAAGTGTACGGATGCAACATGCCGTAAATGAACACATGTATAAGAAAGAAATGCAATTAGAAGCAAAAAGGTGATGCATTGTTTTATTCAAAAGGTACTGCTATGAATGCAGAACGATACAAAGAGTGCGATAAGCAAGGAACGAGACTATTAAACATGTCCCCCTCCAGGGGTAGGCTGCAGAGTGGCTTATAAGGTAGAGTTAATGCTCGTAAGGAGACCACCTGAGTATTCGTTGCAGCCTTTTTCCTTCCCTGGCTGTTGCATTGTGAGTTCGGCCGGTCTACTGCCGGACAAGGCCTCTGGTGAACGGAGTCCTGTAGGTAAGAAAAAGTAATAAAGGAAAAAGAAGGAAAATGACACACTTGGGAGCCCCTGATGTGGTTGAGCCGCATTCTGGGCCTGTCGTGGTCGTGCCCCTTACCCTATGCCCATGGTATCTCCAGAGCATAATGATGTACGCGAAGGACCAGTCGTGCGATCTTGCAAGGGCTGGGGTTGGGGCCGCATTGCTATGCATGCTCGGAACGCGCCAGGTGGTCTTGTTGTAGGTTACTTCGGGCGCGCTTGGCCGTGTCCGATCGCTTAACGGCCAGACTCGAGAATTGCCTTGAGAGGCTGCATTGTACTTCTGCTGCGAGGGCCGCTGTATGTTCCTCCGTTCGGAGGGAGCGCTCAGTGTTACCGTTGACCGTGATGACTCCTCGAGGGCCTGACATCTTGAGCTTGAGGTATGCGTAGTGCGGTACCGCGTTGAACTTTGCAAACGCGGTCCGTCCGAGCAAAGCAAGATAGCCGCTGCGGAACGGAACTATGTCGAAGATTAATTCCTTGCTTCGGAAGTTATCCGGGGATCCAAAGACCACTTCCAGTGTGACTGAGCCCGTACAGTTGGCCTCTACACCTGGTATACCCCGCGGTGTAAACTGGCCGGAAGTTAACCCGGCCGGACTTGGCGGTTTATCTGAAGACCCCGCTGACACTTGGCGAGTTACTGGCGACCCGTCCTGACCTGGCGGTTTACAAGCAACCCACCTGGTCATTATGACTCACTGGTGATCCGACGTGCAGGACAGACGGATGACAAGGCCCAAGGCCCAGAAGGCCGGTTCACGTTATGGTGGGCCAGTTTAAGAGGAAAGGCATGAGGAATATTTGTCTTATAAGGAGTAAGACCTGGACTTATATCCGGTTTGTATTAGAGATAGACTAGTCCTAATCCTAATAGGACTCCACATGTAAACCGCCCCTTCAACATATATAAGGAGGGGCAGGGCTCCCCAAAGAGGGAGAGACAACAATCAATAATCTCTAGGTCTAGACACAACTAGAGGAGAGCCGTTTTATGGTGACTCATAATGAGACCTAGCCTCAAACAGCATATAGAGTTTTTACCGGATGATGTTTCCCGGGGCCCGAAGCTGTCTAAATCCCTGTCTTGTGTTGCATCTCTCGATTCCGCTCAACCCCTCTCAAGCTACCACATAGATGCGTTGGCCTCGCGACTAAGTCCTGACACTAACGACATCTGCCGTGACAAATCCACGACAGTTGGCGCCCACCGTGGGGCCTGCGCATGATGGTGATGAGTTCTTGAAGGGATTTTTTCTCAAGGATCGAGAAGTTCATAATTTTCCAGATGAAGAAAGACGGTTTCAGAAGGATTTGAATCGTCGACAAGCAATCGGAATAGCACATATACGAAACTAATAGTCGGAGGTTTTTTAGGGCTGCGTGCTAAGCGGCTATTGCACGCACCATATGGAGACCCGCCAAGACTGAGACCGAAATTCCGATGGCTGCTTTGGGCTACGTAGCAAGTTCATCTGCTACAACTCATGGGCGAGAAGGAAAATTTTATTGACAGAATTTGAGATTGAGAAGATTGGGATTGCGTGCGTCACCGCACGCATCGTTAGGCAATCCATTGAGTCCGACTCTCAGTTGTGGTGTTTCCGTGTGCCACCATACAATCTGTCTAGATCGCCGAATCCTACTGTTCTTCTCATTACGCGGAAGTTCGAGACCTATTCAGAGTCCCAGACGATCTGCTACGTGGTGTTAAGTAATATTACAGTGCTACCTATTGTGACACAGGAGGCCATCTGTTCGTCGATCAAAGTAGAAAAAAGAAAGAAAGAAGGGGACGTTGTACGCGCTGCCGCGGAGCATCTGCATGTGTCCGATAGCAGTCAAATCGCAAGTAGCATCTATATTTTCTAGCGGCAGCTGGCTCCATGCACGGAGTTCATGAAATCCCACATGGTTTTGTCCCTACGCAGAAGGAATCAAGTGGTAGTTCCAAGGAGTATTTTTCCAAGCAATGAAGAAACTCAAGTTCTAATTAGCTACTGTACCTACGAGCAGTTTGAGAGAAAACTATGGAACAGTGTACATGCACGTAGTACATCCGGTTTAACCTTCACCAAAGGTACATCGGATACAATGTTCAGGCCACGAGGGAAGCCACGGATTTGTCTCTGCCTCGTCCTCACCTCCATTGCCGGCGCGCCATCCGCCAACACGGCCTCAACTAGTCACCTCCTCTGTGGCGGTTCATTGGCGTGCTTGCTTCTGCGCCTCCACGCGGCCCTGCGCCGCAGCAGACTGCTACTGCTTATGGCTCTGTTGCTTCACACGCACAGTGCTGCCGCACCATTACACCTCGCCACAACTGTGCCTCAAGTCGTCGTCGCCCAGATCTCATCGCGTTGCCTCCATTTCTCTGTGGCCTTGCCTTCTTCAAACCACCATTGCGCCTCGCCTGTTTGAACCGACCTGTGCCGGCTGCTTTGTAGTTCGTCAGCCGGCCGCTGGTTCCTTTGCCTCCGCACGCCGCGGAGGCGCCTGCCTCGACCCGCTATCCGCGCGCTTGGGTTGAGTCGCCCCCCGGCCAGCTCCGGTGTGCCCTGTACGGTCGCTTCTTCCACTGTGACTCGTCTCCGTTTTGCCAAGGCACCCCCTGCTGGTGTGACCTTGTCTTGCTAGTACAAAGCAAAAGAAAATTGGGGATTCAGCCAGAGGATAATGGAGCAGTGCATGCATGCATGTTGATTCAACAACTAGTCTGCCAACAACAATAGTGGGAATCCCAGTGGGCAAGTACTGTCATTAAGGTGTACACCGGGTCGATGGCAGTCAGGATGCTGGGATAAATCCCAAAGACCATAAACAAACATTATGCGTTATCAGCGTCAGCGCTGCTCATCTGACAAATCATCAGGTGCTATCTTCTCTATATATTTTATTAACGCATATTAAATTGTTTGAGAATAGTTACTCTGTCTTTCAATATATTTTATGCAGGACAAAGTATACTATGAAAGTAACGTCATGAGGCTTGCGCGGGTTAAATATCATGGCCAACTCTCGAGCCTGCGCCAGTTTTAATGACCACTGCCGCAGCCGACTTGCCCGTCCGCACCGCCTTACAACGTCACGGATGAATCGCCCATCCTCCCTCGCGGCTGGTTCACGCGTCCACGCCGGTTTACAACGCGGAGAACAATTTACTCGTCCGCACCGGCTTATAATGCTATGGCCGACTCATCCGTTTGCTCCTACGGGTGACTCATCCGTGGTTGATTTTAGCTTCACAGTGGTGACCATCAACTCCACGGAGGATAATTTCTGGCCTAACATATCAGGTGATATTCATCTAAAATATATTTTATTGGCACATATTATTTTTGTCAAAGAGCAGTTTATCTTTGCCTTGGTCTGCAATATTGTTGATGCAGGATAGTTGTTCACTACATCAAAACGGCGTGGTTAACTCGCCCGTCCGCGCCGGTTTACAACACCGCGGCCGGTTCATCTGTTTGAGCCGCCTATGATGCTGAGGTCATCTTTTCCGTCCATTTCTCACGGCCTGGTCTACATCAACATACCGGGCCGCACCTATCTGCATGAGTTGTTTATTGAAGTATGAGCAAGTCACAGCTTGGGTAGCCCGGCTTTCTTTCAAATTGGAGGCAAGTTATTATCAACCACCGTCTGCACTGGATGTTTCAATGGGCAGGCGCACAAGTCGCCGCTACTACATTTTGGTTAACTTCAAACAGCCAATTGGAAGGAACCATTGGCCGAGTTGCTGACACGGCTCATACGGGATCATTTATAACCCGTCGCAGTCACCTCAACCTTCTGTGGATTCACATCATGCTATCAACACCAATGATATACAAGTTATGCCGGTTTATATCACGGTCAAATATGAAGAGTTTCAAGCCAACTCCTCGAGTCACCTTGAGACTCGGGGGCTACGATGACATGACTCAGCAAGTCTTACCAGTTTCAAAAAAATTTAAAACCCCAGGACAATGGAGGCAAAGATAACCCGGTCCCGGAGGCTACTGTTATTTGAAGGCCGTCAGAAAATTTCCGGCTTAGAAAGTATATGATAGTTACAAAATCCCGGCTCAATGAAGAAGTTCCGGGTCATCAGAAAGGATTCGGTTTAAAATCTGGCTCAAGGGAAGCCAGTCTCACTAAAGCTCTCAAATCTGGTTTGAAAATGTCCGGTTCAAAAAGGAATTAATTTCTCGCAAGTTCGAGTTGAAAGGTTGTCAGAAAATTTCTGGCTGAAAATGAACATTCCGGTTTACAATCCGGTTCAAGGGAAATCTGTTCTCCCACAAAGCTCTGAAGCTCTCAAATCTGGTTTGAAAATGTCCGGTTCAAAAAGGAATTAATTTCTCGCAAGTTTGAGTTGAAAGGCCGTCAGAAAATTTCTGGCTGAAAATGAAGATTCCGGTTTATGATCCGGTTCAAGGGAAAGATGTCTCCCACAAAGCTTTGAAGCTCTCAATATCCGGTTTAACGTCCGGTTCAAGAAGGATTTATCTCTTGCAAAAAGTTAAAGGGTGCCAAAGAGGACCTGCTGCCATGATCCGCGGTTCAAACATGGGTATCATGCCTTATTGGCTTATCATATTATTGATCACTTGGGGGCTTGGTCATGTCTGAACCATAGTCACACCTCTTGATCGGCGCAATGCCACAATATCACTTGGGGGCTTGGTCGCGTCCGAACCATATCAACGACTTTTGATAGGCGAAAGCCACCAGATCACTTGGGGACATGGTCAAGTCTGAACCAGTCACGCCTCTTGATCGGCCTAAGGCCACAGAATCACTTGGGGGCTTGGTCGAACCCGAACCATTGCCATGCCTTTTGATCGGCATAAATGCCATAGTTTCATTTGGGGACCTGGCTGACTTGAACCATCGCCACACCTATTGGGGGCTTGGTCCTGTCTGACCATGGTAACACCATCTGATCAGCTCAGTAAAGCATATTTCTTACAAACGGTTTTATCATTGCCTTTTGCTTCAGTCTTTTTCTTAAAATGATTATTATTTTTGTTGTGTTTTTTAAACCGGCAAGCGTTTTAAACCGGTTCAAAATTGTCAAATTGGCGGAACACGGTCAAATCTTAATCCGGAGACTATTTGCCCGGTTTGATTTTATGTTACCATCTTATTATGGAGTAAAACCGGTGTTCATTAACCCGACTTGACTTTCACCTACAAGTTGTCAGTACATGACTAATCTTAATCTGGTTTCGATTAAGTCGCCAGCATTATATATGGTTAATCCGGTGTTTATCACAACCCGGTACGGTTTATCATAAACCGGCACAATATGGAAGGAGTTATCAGTACTCAAAATTTGGGTTATTACCTCTACTACAAAAAGTTGGTAAACCAACGATGTGATTCAATGTCACAGGTATGATATATTTCATATTTGATTATTCTTAAGTGCAGCCTTGGTTATAAACCTGGGTTATATGTTGGGCATTATGACCTGTCCGGCGGTAAACCGCCAGGACACTTTAAACTTGTTGTATGTAGAAACAGGTTGAATAAAGCATGATTCTAAATCACCGGTGTTTATTAAACTGGCCTGGCTTTAATACGATAAGTCACCAATATATGATGAGAAATTATCCGGTGTTTATTAAACCGGCCTGGCTTTAAGACGATAAATCGCCGGTCTATGATGAGAAATTGTCCGGTGTTTATTAAACCGGCCTGGCTTTGGACTATAAGTCGTCAGTATATATTTGGATTGCGCCACTGGAATCATGTGTTTACAAATCATTGGATTATATTATTCAAATCTTCAAATAGCCAACATGGCTGGATTTTATTATGGTTGTCAGTAACCAGTATGATGATTAAGGTTTTCAAAGTCGGTTTAGCGCAATGGCTATTATATTATCAAT
Source organism: Triticum timopheevii (assembly GCA_963921465.1). Lineage (NCBI taxonomy): Eukaryota > Viridiplantae > Streptophyta > Magnoliopsida > Poales > Poaceae > Triticum > Triticum timopheevii. The sequence goes on along the minus strand of OY997262.1, from coordinate 462,318,555 downwards.
GGATATGATCTATTTTACAATTGAAGGAATAGTCCCAAGTTTCTACAGGCTTACAACCTGGCACTTGGGGGCTACATTATTCAATTTAAGATTATATCAAATATGCAAGTCTCATGTCGCTGCAAGCATGCACCATGACACTTGGGGGCTAATGCAAAGACATTTTTTGCTCACCTTATTGCAGATCCGATTCATCACATTATAATGAGCCGGCCCTTGGGGGCTACCAATTGCCTCTGTCAACAATTTAAGGTACAAAGCTTTTTATCCATTACATTTAAGGGTCCATTGCTCAGTTGGTAAAGCACAAAGCTCTTAACCTTGTGGACGTGAATTCAAGCCCCATGATGGGGGTTATATCATATGATGTTATTTTCATTAAAGAATATGTCAAAGTCCCAGCTCAATATTATCTTACTGAGCCGGCCCTTGGGGGCTACATGTTGCTGTTCAAAGTTTACAAGATTATATTTACAAGGTCCCTGCTCATTATTGCATAATGACCCGGCCCTTGGAGGCTACATTGGTTGAAGTTTTTATGAGTAGCAGGAAATTACAAGTCCCAGGTTGCTGCAAGCATGACAACCCGGCACTTGGGGGATACATATATGGAGTATTCAGTTTTTACTAGAGATGAACAACATGGATTTCTTCAAAGTGGCAGTAATTATATGGAAACAAGTCTCAAATCATCACTTTGTTCAGTTCAAGACTTGGGGGCTACAAGTAATATGGATATAAGGGAGAAATATCTTCCAAATTATCAGTTTGGAGCAAACCAGATTGAACCAGCGTTGGCAACAATCATGAACCGGCGTTGGGAACAATCATGACCTGGAATTATCAGTTTTTATAACCCAACAACTACTCTGGTAATATTAAAACGGCAAGTTTTACATCTTCAAACCGGCTGCATATCAGATGAGTATTTCAAGACCGATATTTCTTAAGCCGGCGCTTTGGAAGCCGACTCAAGTGGATTATTCTTCACAATATTTTTCTATGAGAAGCCAACATCAGCAATTTGAGTATGAAGCTGGTTATTGACCCGGATTTTCTAGGAGGAAATGACAAGCACTAAGGATGATCAGATGCCGATCTACAAGAATTCTTAACCCGGAACACAACCTGCCAAATTTGTTCTGGTGTTTATTTTGCAGCATAAGTTTACCATGGATAAATCCAAGCTAAACTTGGGGGCTAATGTCGGGGATATACCCCGCGGTGTAAACCAGCCGGAAGTTAACCCGGGCGGACTTGGCGGTTTATCTAAAGACCCCGCTGACACTTGGCGAGTTACTGGCGACCCGTCCTGACCTGGCGGTTTACAAGCAACCCACCTGGTCATTATGACTCACAGGTGATCCGACGTGCGGGACAGGCGGATGACAAGGCCCAAGGCCCAGAAAGCCGGTTCACGTTATGGTGGGCCGGTTTAAGAGGAAAGGCATGAGGAATATTTGTCTTATAAGGAGTAAGACCTGGACTTATATCCGGTTTGTATTAGAGATAGACTAGTCCTAATCCTAATAGGACTCCACATGTAAACCGCCCCTTAAACATATATAAGGAGGGGTAGGGCTCCCCAAAGAGGGAGAGACAACAATCAATAATCTCTAGGTCTAGACACAACTAGAGGAGAGCCGTTTTACGGCGACTCTCTCGTGATGATAATGAGACCTAGCCTCAAACAGCATGTAGGGTTTTTACCGGATGATGTTTCCCGGGGCCCGAAGCTGTCTAAATCCCTGTCTTGTGTTGCGTCTCTCGATTCCGCTCAACCCCTCTCAAGCTACCACATAGATGCGTTGGCCTCGCGACTAAGTCCTGACACTAAGGACATCTGCCGTGACAAATCCACGACACCTGGTATGACGCCTTTAAAGGTCGTCTTTGTTGGTTTAATCCTTGAGGGGTCTATGCCCATTTTGCGCACTGTGTCCTGATAAAGCAGGTTCAGGCTGCTGCCGCCGTCCATCAGGACTCTGGTGAGGTGAAATCCATCGACGATTGGGTCCAAAACCAATGCGGCGAACCCGCCATGGCGGATACTGGTGGGGTGGTCCCTTCGATCGAAAGTGATCGAGCAGGAGGACCATGGGTTGAACTTCGGGGCAACTGGCTCCATCGCGTATACATCCCTGAGTGCACGCTTCCGCTCCCTTTTGGGTATGTGCGTTCCGTATATCATGTTCACCGTCCGCACCTGTGGGGGGAAACCCTTCTGTCCTCTATTGTTCGGCAGTCGGGTCTCTTCCTCGTCATCGCTATGCAGCCCCTTGTCATCGTTTTCGGCAATTAACTTGCCTGCCTACTTGAATACCCAACAGTCCCTGTTGGTGTGGTTGGCTAGCTTTTCGGGGGTGCCATGTATCTGGCAAGAGCGGTCGAGTATTCGGTCCAAATTGGACGGACCCGCAGTAGTTCTTTTGAATGGCTTCTTCCATTGACCGGGTTTGGAGCCTCTGAATCCGGCGTTGACTGCCGTATCCTCGTTGTTATCGCCGTTAATGCGGCGTTTATTTTTGCTGCGACGCGGCCTGCCATTACGATCCCTGGTATCCGGACTGCCGGATTTTTTGCTGAGGTTGTTGCTGTGAGCTAGCCAGCTGTCCTCTCCCGCGCAGAAGCGGGTCATGAGTGATGTGAGGGCTGCCATGGATTTCGGCTTTTCCTACCCCAGGTGCCGGGCAAGCCACTCATCGCGGATGTTATGTTTGAAGGCCGCGAGGGCCTCAGCGTCCGGACAATCGACGATTTGGTTTTTCTTTGTTAAGAACCGTGTCCAGAATTGTCTGGCCGATTCGTCTGGCTGCTGAATTATGTGGCTTAGGTCGTCAGCGTCTGGTGGTCGCACATACGTGCCCTGGAAGTTATCAAGGAATGCGGCTTCCAGGTCCTCCCAACATCCGATTGATTCTGCTGGCAAGCTATTAAGCCAATGCCGAGCTGGTCCTTTGAGCTTGTGTGGGAGGTATTTGATGGCGTGAAGATCATCGCCGCGGGCCATGTGGATATGAAGAAGATAGTCTTCGATCCAAACCGCGGGGTCTGTTGTGCCATCATAGGATTCGATATTTACGGGTTTAAACCCTTCAGGGATTTGATGATCCATTACTTCGTCTGTGAAGCATAGTGGGCGTGCGGTGCCTCTGTATTGGGCTATATCTCGACAAAGCTCCAATGAGTTTTGTCTGATGTGTTTGGCCCGGCCGGACTTACTGTATCCGGCGCAACGGTAGTCGTCGTGGGTCGTGGGGTTCCCACGCGATCCGTAGATCGATCTTGATTGCCTTGCCTTATCCTCCAATATTTCTCGCAAGTCCAGAGCGTTCCCCTGTGGCCTTGTGCTGTTCGGGTGATACCGGGGCACGGTTCTAATGAAGGGCCAAGAAGCCTCTCTATCGTGGCCACGAGGTGGCCTGTCAGACGTATTGTGCTCTGGTGACGCATGTTTATATACCTCCTCCTCTAATCGGGGGAGCAACTTGTGTTTGGGGTAGCTTTTGGAGGGGCGTTCGAGCTCATGCTCTTCGGCCGCCAGGACTTCCGTCCATCTGTCGGCTAGCAGATCTTGATCAGCTCTAAGCTGCTGCTGCTTTTTCTTGAGGCTGTTGGCCGTGGCCATAAGCCTGTGTTTAAAACGCTCTTGTTCGACGGGATCCTCAGGCATGAAAAATTCGTCGTCGTCGAGGCTTGCCTCGTCTTCAGAGGGAGGCATGTAATTATCGTCCTCTACCTCTTCGTCTGCCGCCCTCTTGCGCGGGCTGGCATCTCCGTCTTCCTGCGCTGAATCTTGCTGGAGGGGGTTGTCTTCGGCACTGTCTGGGGTATTGTTATCTCCGGTGCCGGAATCGCCATTCTTGCTGTGGCGGGATTTAGAGCGGCGCCGCTGACGTCGGCGCTTTGGCTATTTCTTGGAGGGATCTTCCTCTGCTGTTCCTTCGCCATTCCCTTCCTTTGGGGTGTCCACCATGTATATGTCATATGACGAGGTGGCCTTCAAGTGCCCGATAGGCGCTGGCTCTTGGTCGTCTCCGGCATCATTGTCCATACCATCGATGTCTTCGGAGTCGTAGTCTAGCATGTCGGTTAGATCGTCGACAGTGGCTACAAAGTGGGTGGTGGGTGGGTTTTGAATTTCTTCGTCATCCGCATCCCAACCATCCTGACCGCAGTCCGGCCAGGGCTCTCCAGATAATGAGAGATGCTTTAGCGAATTCAGGATGTCGCCAAAGGGTGAGTGCTGAAAGATGTCCGCAGCGGTGAACTCCATGATCGGCACCCAATCGGATTCGATTGGCAGGGGCGTAGGAGGTTCGGAGTCCGGCGAGGAGTCCGGCACCTCGGAGTCACGAGCTTTGCAAAGGACAAGGTCAGTATTCGGCTCCATCGCCGTAGAAGTCGCAGCCCCGAGGCGGTGTCCAGCCACCTGTCCTCGATCTGCGCGGTCGCTCCGAACTATAGGTCAGAGCGGACTCGTGTGCGGCCTCCAGGGTACTGTCCGGTGGCAGAGCTAAATCATGCCCATCGTGATAGTGCGGCGCGCTCGTCTGTGGCTCGACTCCATCGAAGATCAAGTCTCCGCGGATGTCGGCAGTAAAGTTTAGGCTTCCAAACCTGACCTGTTGGCCAGTGGCGTAGCTTTCGATCTGCTCCAGATGGCCAAGCGAATTGGCCCACAGTGCGAAGCCGCCGAACACGAAGATCTGTCCGAGGAGAAAAGTCTCACCCTGGACTGCGTTGTTGTTGATTGAAGAAGCATCAAGCCTATCGGTGACGACACAGAGGAACTCTCAATGAAAGCACCAATGTCGGTGTCAAAACCGGCGGATCTCGGGTAGGGGGTCCCGAACTGTGCGTCTAGGCGGATGGTAATAGGAGACAAGGGACACGATGTTTTACCCAGGTTCGGGCCCTCTTGATGGAGGTAAAACCCTACGTCCTGCTTGATTGATATTGATGATGTGGGTATTACAAGAGTAGATCTACCACGAGATCGAGGAGGCTAAACCCTAGAAGCTAGCCTATGGTATGATTGTTGTAATGGTTGTTCGTCCTACGGACTAAAGCCATCCGGTTTATATAGACACCGGAGAGGGCTAGGGTTACATAGAGTCGGTTACAATGGTACGAGATCTACATATCCGTATCGCCAAGCTTGCCTTCCACGCCAAGGAAAGTCCCATCCGGACACGGGACGAAGTCTTCAATCTTGTATCTTCATAGTCTTGGAGTCCGGCCGATGATGATAGTCCGGCTATCCGGACACCCCCTAGTCTAGGACTCCCTCAAAGGGTTTGGAGGATTCAAACACAATTGGAGACACGGATGTTTTTGGCATGGTTCTGATAGGTGGTGCTATCGTACATCCACGTTGATGGAGACTTCAACCCATGAAGGGTAACGGTTGTGCGAGTCCACGGAGGGCTCCACCCACGAAGGGTCCACGAAGAAGCAACCGTGTCTATCCCACCATGGCCGTTGCCCACGAAGGACTTGCCTCACTAGCGGTAGATCTTCACGAAGTAGGCGATCTCCTTGCCCTTATAAACTCCTTGGTTCAACTCCACAATCTTGTCAGAGGCTCCCAAGTGACACCTAGCCAATCTAGGAGACACCACTCTCCAAGAAGTAACAAATGGTGCGTTGATGATGAACTCCTTGCTCTTGTGCTTCAAATGATAGTCTCCCCAACACTCAACTCTCTCTCATAGGATTTGGATCTGGTGGAAAGAGGATTTGAGTGGAAAGCAACTTGGGGAAGGCTAGAGATCAAGATTCATATGGTAGGAATGGAATATCTTGGCCTCAACACATGAGTAGGTGGTTCTCTCTTAGAAATGGTAAGTTGGAAGTGTAGGTTTAGTCTGATGGCTCTCTCCACAAATGAAGAGGAGGTGGAGGGGTATATATAGCCTCCACAAAAAATCTAACCATTACACACAATGTACCAATATCGGTGGGACCAATTCAACAGACTCGGTCAAACCGATTTAGTAAACCTAGTGACCGTTAGTGATTTTCGGTGGGACTGACATGCAACTCGGTGAGACCGATTCGGTTAGGGTTACGGCATAATGTAATCTCGGTAAGACCGATTACACAAACTCAGTGAGACCGATTTTGGTAATAAGCTTTCCAGAGAGTTGGTCAGGTAAACTCGGTGGGACCGATTTGCTCTTTTCGATGAGACCGAAATGTTACAAAAGGGAAACAGAGAGTTTACATTGCAATCTCAGTGTGACCGATCGCTCACTTCGGTTTGAACGAAACGTTACGAAGGGAAACAGAGAGATTACAATCCCATCTCGGTGAGACCGAGATCCCTATCAGTAGGACCGATTTGCCTAGGGTTTGTGGCAGTGGCTATGACATTTGAAATCGGTGGCGCTGGGTTGGAAGAATCGGTGACACCAATTTTGGCTCTGGGTTTAGGTCATTTGTGGATGTGAGAAAGTAGTTGAGGGTTTTGGAGCATATCACTAAGCACATGAAGCAAGAGGCTCATTAAGCAACACCTCATCCCTCCTTGATAGTATTGGCTTTTCCTATAGACTCAATGTGATCTTGGATCACTAAAATATAAAATGAAGAGTCTTGAGCTTTTGGGCTTGAGCCAATCCTTTGTCCTTAGTATTTTGAGGGATCCACTTTCATCATCCATGCCATGCCGTTCATTGAGCTTTCCTGAAATAATAGTCTTGGAATAGCATTAGCTCAATGAGCTATATGTTGTTATGAATTACCAAAACCACCTAGGGATAGTTGCACTTTCAGTTACAGAATAAACAGAGACTAGCTGAGGGTGAAGTGACGATGTGTATTGGAAGTGGTTCCAAGATTGATATGATCATCATCGCACACTCTCTATACTTTCGGGATTAGTGTTAAACCTAAATAAATGTTATTTGGCGTTTGCGTTGAACATGAATATGATTTGATCATGTTTATTGCGATACGGTTATTCATTTAAAGTCAAAGAATAATTGTTGTTCTGTTTACATGAATAAAACCTTCAATGGTTATACACCCAATGAAAATAGTTTGTTGGATCTCGATCGTAGTAATACACATATTCATAATATTAATGCCAAAAGATGCAAAGTTAACAATGATAGTGCAACTTATTTTTGGCACTGGGTCATATCGGTGTAAAGCGCATGAAGAAACTCCATAAAGATGGATTTTTGGAATCACTTTGTTATGAATCATTTGATGCTTGCGAACCGTGCCTTTTGGGCAAGATGACTAAAACTCCGTTCTCCGGAACAATGGAACGAGCTACTGACTTATTGGAAATAATACATACCGATGTATGCGATCTGATGAGTGTTAAGGCTCGCGGCGTGTATCGTTATTTTCTGACCTTCACAGATGATTTGAGCAGATATGGGTATATCTACTTGATGAAACATAAGTCTGAAATAATTGAAAGGTTCAAAGAATTTCAGAGTGAAGTGGAAAATCATCATAACAATAAAATAAAGTTCTCATGATCTGATCGTAGAGATGAATATTTGAGTTACGAGTTTGTCCTTCAGTTAAAATAATGTGGAATAGTTTCACAAACTCATGCCACCTGGAACACCACAGTGTAACGTTGTGTCCGAACATCATAACCGCACTTTATTTGATATGGTCCAATCAATGATGTCTCTTACCGATTTACCAATATCGTTTTAGGGTTATGCATTAGAGACAGCTGCATTCACATTTAATAGGGCACCATCTAAATCCGTTGAGATGACACCGTATGAACTATGGTTTAGCAGTAAACCTAAGCTGTTGTTTCTTCAATTTTGGAGTTGTGATGCTTATATGAAAAAGGTTTTCAACCTGACAAGCTCGAACCCAAATCGGAGAAGTGCATCTTCATAGAATAACCAAAGGAAACTGTTGGGTACACCTTCTATCACAGATCCAAAGGCAAAACATTCGTTGCTAAGAATGGATCCTTTCTAGAGAAGGAGTTTCTCTCGAAAGAAGTGAGTGGGAGGAAAGTAGAACTTGATGAGGTAATTGTACCTTCTCCCGAATTGGAAAGTAGTTCATCACAATCAGTTCCAGTGATTCCTATACCAATTAGTGAGGAAGCTAATGATGATGATCATGAAACTTCAGATTAAGTTACTACAAAACCTCGTAGGTCTTCCAAAGTATAGTCCGCACCAGAGTGGTACAGTAATCCTGTTCTGGAAGTCATGTTACTAGACCATAATGAACCTACGAACTACGAGGAAGCGATGATGAGCCCAGATTCCGCGAAATGGCTTGAGGCCATGAAATCTAAGATGGGATCAATGTATGAGAACAAAGTGTGGACTTTGGTGGAGTTGCCCGATGATCGGCAAGCCATGTTAAATAAATGGATCTTCAAGAGGAAGACGGACACTGATAGTAGTGTTACTATCTACTAAGCTCGACTTGTTGCGAAAGGTTTTCGACAAGTTCAAGGTGTTGAATACAATGAGATTTTCTCACTCATATCGATGCTTAAGTCTGTCTGAATCATGTTAGCAATTGCCACATTTTATGAAATCTGGCAAATGGATGTCAAAACTGCATTCCTTAATGGATTTTTTAAAGAAGAGTTGTATATGATGCAACCAGAAGGTTTTGTTAATCCTAAAGGTGCTAACAAAATGTGGAAGCTCCAGTGATCCATCAATGTACTGGTGCAAGCATCTCGGAGTTGGAATATACGCTTTGATGAGTTGATCAAAGCATATGGTTTTATATAGACTTTTGGAAAGGCCTGTATTTACAAGAAAGTGAGTGGGAGCACTACAGCCTTTCTGATAAGTATATTTGAATGACATTTTATTAATTGGAAATGATGTAGAATTTTCTGGAAAGCATAAAGGAGTGTTTGAAAGGAGTTTTTCAAAGAAAGACCTCGGTGAAGTTTCTTACACATTGAGCATCAAGATCTATATAGATAGATCAAGACGCTTGATAAGGGTTTTCAATGAGTACATACCTTGATAAATTTTTGAAATAGTTCAAAATGGAATAGTTAAAGAAGGAGTTCTTGCCTGTGATGCAAAGGTGTGAAGTTGAGTAAGACTCAAGACCCGACCATGGCAGAAAATAGAAAGAGAATGAAAAGTCATTCCCTATGCCTCAGTCATAGGTTCTATAAAGTATGCTATGCTATGAACCAGACCTATTTTATACCTTGCGTGAGTTTGGCAAAGGAATACAATTTTGATCTAAGAGTAGATCACTGGACGGTGGTCAAGAATATCATTAGTGAGGACTAAGGAGATGTTTCTCAATTATGGAGGTGATAAAAGAGCCCGTCGTAAAAAGTTACAACGATGCAAGCTTTTACACCAATCCAGATGACTCTAAGTCTCAATCTGGATACATATTGAAAGTGGGAGCAATTAGCTAAAATAGCTCCGTGCAGAGCATTGTGGATATAGAATATTTGCAAAATACATACGGCTCTGAATATGACAGACCTGTTGACTAAACTTCTCTCACAAGAAAAACAAGATCATACCTTAGTACTCTTTGGGTGTTAATCACATAGCGATGTGAACTAGATTATTGACTCTAGTAAACCCTTTGGGTGTTGATCACATGACGATGTGAACTATGGGCATTAATCACATATAGATGTGAATATTGGTGTTAAATCACATGGCGATGTCAACTAGATTATTGACTCTAGTGCAAGTGGGAGACTGAAGGAAAATATGCCCTAGAGGCAATAATAAAGTTATTATTTATTTCCTTATTTCATGATAAATGTTTATTATTCATGCTAGAATTGTATTAACCGGAAACATAATGCATGTGTGAATACATAGACAAACATAGTGTCACTAGTATGCCTCTACTTGACTAGCTCGTTAATCAAAGATTGTTAAGTTTCCTAACAATAGACATGAGTTGTCATTTGATTAACGGGATCACATCATTAGAAGAATGATTTGATTGACTTGACCCATTCCGTTAGCTTAGCACTTGATTGTTTAGTATGTTGCTATTGCTTTCTTCATGACTTATACATGTTCCTATGACTATGAGATTATGCAACTCCCATTTACCGGAGGAACACTTTGTGTGCTACCAAACATCACAATGTAACTGGGTGATTATAAAGGTGCTCTACAAGTGTCTCCAAAGGTACATGTTGGGTTGGCGTATTTCGAGATTAGGATTTGTCACTCCGATTGTCGGAGAGGTATATCTGGGCCCTCTCGGTAATACACATCACTTAAGCCTTGCAAGCATTGCAACTAATGAGTTAGTTGCGGGATGATGTATTACGGAACGAGTAAAGAGACTTGCCGATAACGAGATTGAACTAGGTATTGGATACCGACGATTGAATCTCAGGCAAGTAACATACAGATGACAAAGGGAACAACGTATGTAGTTATGCGGTTTGACCGATAGAGATCTTCGTAGAATATGTAGGAGCCAATATGAGCATCCATGTTCCGCTATTGGTTATTGCCAGAAACAGTTCTAGGTCATGTGTACATTGTTCACGAACCCGTAGGGTCCGCACGCTTAACGTTACGATGACAGCTTTATTATGAGTTTATAGTTTTTGATGTACTGAAGGTTGTTCGGACTCCCGGATGTGATCACGTACATGACGAGGAGTCTCAAAATGGTCGAGACATAAAGATTGATATATTGGAAGCCTATATTTGGATATCGGAATCGTTCCGGGTGAAATCGGGATTTTACCGGAGTACTGGGGGGGTTACCAGAACCCCCCCCCCCAGGGGGGGTTAATGGTCCTACATGGGCCCTAAGGGAGAAGAGGAGGGCCGGCCAGGGCAGGCCGCGTGCCCCCTCCCCCCTAGTCCGAATAGGACAAGGAAGGGGGGGCGCCCCCCTTTCCTCTTTCCCCCTTCCCCCTTCCTTCTCCAACAAGGCAAGAGGGGGGAGTCCTACTCCCGGTGGGAGTAGGACTCCTCCAGGCGCACCCCTAGGGGCCGGCCGCACCTTCCCCCTCCCTCCTTTATATACGGGGGCAGGGGCACCCCATAACACACAAGTTGATCTTCGTGATCGTTCCTTAGCCGTGTGCGGTGCCCCCCTCCACCATATTCTACCTCGGTCATATCGGAGTGGTGCTTAGGCGAAGCCCTGCGTCGGTAGAACATCATCACCATCACCACGCTGTCGTGCTGATGGAACTCTTCCCCGACACCCTGCTGGATCGGTGTTCGGGGATCGTCATCGAGCTGAACATGTGCTGAACTCAGAGGTGCCATATGTTCGGTACTTGGATCGGTCGGATCGTGAAGACGTACGACTACATCAAACGCGTTGTTTTAACGCTTCCGCTTTCGGTCTACGAGGTTACGTGGACAACACTCTCCCCTCTCGTTGCTATGCATCACCATGATCTTGCGCGTGCGTAGGAAATTTTTGAAATTACTACGTTCCCCAACACAATCTATGGAGTCATCTAGCAACGAGAGAGAGGTGTGCATCTACATACCCTTGTAGGTCACGATCGGAAGCATTCAAGAGAACGGGGTTGAGGGATTCGTACTCGTCGTGATCCAAATCACCGAAGATCCTAGTGCCAAACGGACGGGACCTCCGCATTCAACACACGTACGGTTGGGGAAGACGTCTCCTCCTTCTTGATCCAGCAAGGGGGAAGGAGAGATTGATGGAGATCCAGCAGCACAACGGTGTGGTGGTGGAAGTAGCGGCGATCTCGGCAAGGCTTCGCCAAGCTCAGCGAGAGGGAGAGGTGTTACGGGGGGTGAGGGAGGCGCCAGGTACTAGGGTGCGGCTGCCTTACCTACCCCCCCCCTCTATATATAGGGGCCCTAGGGGTGCGCCGGCCCCCTAGAGATCCCATCTCAAGGGGGGCGGCGGCCAAGGGGGGGACTTGCCCCCCAAGCCAAGTGGGGCGCCCCCCATCCCTAGGGTTTCTGTCACGACCAGTTTTCCGGGTATTAATTTCTAGAAAATGGCCGTTGTGCTCACCAGCCCCAGGATTACCGTTAGCTGATGAGGCACCAACTTGATACAGAAATTCCAAGCAAAACACAAAATATGTAGTACAAGACCATTCTGGCCTATGAGTACAACAAATGGTTTCTAGTGGTTGATGGCGGAAGCGGTTTTGCGGATCATCCGTGTCTATGGGACTCCATTTCCCAACAGGAACAGCTGACCAGGTTAACTCCTATCTTCACGAGGCTGCTATCACCATTGCTTAGGTTTCGGGGTTGTCATTGCGTCACTCCTCTTCGTGCAAGAAATCTGGCCAAGACAATAGCCAGGGACAAGCCAGTGAGTACTTTGAATGTACTCGCAAACATTATGAACATTGGGATAATATAAATGATATTCATGCACTGAAGTATTCTATGATCACATCGTCAGTCATAAATAAAATCTCTTATGCATGCAAACAGGTTATTTATATGTAACATGAATGAGCAATAATGGAGTGGAAATAAAATGCCGCAGTCGGGCGTCTAAGTGACATCACATAAAGGGCTTGTAAAGTAAATAAATAACAAGCATGCCACATCGGGCGTCTAAGCGACACCACATAAAGGGCTTGTAAAGTAAATAAATAACAAGCATGCCACAGTCGGGCGTCTAAGCGACACCACATAAAGGGCTTGTAAAGTAAATAAATAACAAGCAGGCCACAGTCGGGCGTCTCAGCGACACCACATAAAGGGCTTATAAAGTAAATAAATAACAAGCATGCCACAGTTGGGCGTCTAAGCGACACCACATAAAGGGCTTATAAATAATCACAGTGAATATCCAGGAGGTAGAACCGTCCCATGGATGTTCAATAATTCAAATAATATAAAGGGTTAGTCCATAATAAACATAATCATCACAAGTCATCAGTCATGATCCGGGTTCTGGTTTAGTAGTTCTCCTCCGAAGACCGACACTAAGACCGACACTTGACCCACCCAGACTGTAGTCCTTAACCATGGACACGTCTATTCGAATAGGTTTAATCTCTGCAGAGGGTGTACTCTTTACCCACGAGTAATGGGTTCCTTTAGTCCATCGGGACTAATTCCGTCTATGGTCTTTTAATTGAAAACGCACCTGACTTGCACACACCAGCTTAACTTACCGGTGTCTGGAATCACCCACGACACTTGTCAAGCAAAACTCTAAGTGGGGAGGCTACAACCTCGCGTAGCATGGGATCAAATTTATACCGCGCGCAAAACTGGGGAAGCTACCCCCTCGGCTACAACCGAAACACCCATGCCCCCTGACCGGATGACTGGCTTTAATCCATGGCCTTGGTACCCTCATCCCGGCCCCTCTGTACGGTGTGTGCTAGAAAGGGGTTGACAATTTACTGAACCGTACCCTACCTGTGGTAGGGACAAGTGGTAGCACGAAACAAGTGGGGGGGTTACTGGAACAAGACTCGATCTATGGTCGACTCAGGAGGTTTATAATTTCCCTGCATGATTAGCATAATGAATGTATTTCATCCAACAAATAGAATCACCACTCATCATACCCCTCATGCCATGCTGGACACACTCGTCTCGACGACGACAAATTCGTCGTGCCTGAGGATCCCATCGAACAAGAGCGTTTCAGGCGCAGGCTAATGGCCACAGCAAACAGTCTAAAGAAAAAGCAGGAACAGCTTCAAGCTGATCAAGACCTGCTGGCCGATAGATGGACCGAGGTCCTCGCGGACGAAGAGTATGAACTCGAACGCCCCTCCAAAAGCTACCCAAAACGCAAGTTCCTCCCTCGACTAGAGGAGGAAGCATACAAACCGGCAGCACTAGCGCACAATACGGCAGACCGACCACCTCGTGGCCGCGACAAAGAGGCATGTAAGCCCTCCACGAAAACCGTACCCCGGCACGCTCAAAAAGCGCGAGGCCACGGGGGAACGCGCCGGACTTGCGGGGCATATTGGAGGACAAGGCAAGACAATCCAGATCTATCTATGGATCACGTGGGCGCCCCAAGACCCACGACGAATACCGTCGTGCCGGATACAACTACTCCGGCCGGGCCGAACACAGCAGACAACGCTCTCTTGAGCTACGTCGCGACATTGCGCAATACAGAGGCGCCGCACACCCACTATGCTTCACTGATGAAGTAATGGATCATCAAATCCCTGAAGGGTTTAAACCAGTTAACATCGAATCCTACGATGGCACAACAGACCCCGCGGTTTGGATTGAGGATTATCTCCTTCATATACATATGGCCCGCGGCGACGATCTTCACGCCATCAAATATCTCCCGATCAAGCTTAAAGGACCAGCTCGGCATTGGCTTAACAGCCTGCCCGCAAAGTCAATTGGATGCTGGGAAGACCTGGAAGCAGCATTCCTCGACAACTTCCAGGGCACGTATGTGCGACCACCGGACGCAGATGACCTAAGCCACATAATCCAGCAGCCAGACGAATCGGCCAGGCAATTCTGGACACGGTTCTTAACAAAAAAAATCAAATCGTCGACTGTCCGGATGCGGAGGCCCTCGCTGCCTTCAAACATAACATCCGCGACGAGTGGCTGGCCCGGCACCTAGGACAGGAGAAGCCGAAATCCATGGCAGCCCTCACATCACTCATGACCCGCTTCTGTGCGGGAGAGGATAGCTGGCTAGCTCGCAGCAACAACCTCAGCAAAAATGCTAGCAGTCCGGATACCAAGGACCGCAATGGCAGGTCGCGTCAAAACAAAAACAAACGCCGCATTAACGGTGACAGCAATGAGGATACGGCAGTCAACGCCGGATTCCGAGGCTCCAAACCTGGTCAACGGAAGAAGCCATTTAAAAGAACTACTCCGGGCCCATCCAATTTGGACTGAATACTCGACCGCTCTTGTCAAATACATGGAACCCCCGAAAGGCCAGCTAACCACACCAACAGAGATTGTTGGGTATTCAAGCAGGCAGGCAAATTAATTACCGAAAACAATGACAAGGGGCTACACAGCGATGACGAGGAAGAGACCCGGCCGCCGAACAACAGAGGACAGAAGGGATTCCCCCCTCAAGTTCGGACGGTAAATATGATATACACAACGCATATACCCAAGAGTGAGCGGAAGCGTGCACTAAGGGACGTATATGCGATGGAGCCAGTCGCCCCAAAATTCAACCCATGGTCCTCTTGCCCGATCACTTTCGATCGAAGAGACCATCCGACAAGTATCTTCCATGGCGGATTCGCTGCATTGGTTTTAGACCCAATCGTTGATGGTTTTCACCTCATGAGAGTCCTGATGGACGGCGGCAGTAGCCTGAACCTGCTTTATCAGGATACAGTGCGCAAGATGGGCATAGACCCTTCAAGGATTAAGCCTACAAAGACGACCTTCAAAGGCGTCATACCAGGAGTTGAGGCCAATTGTACAGGCTCAGTCACACTGGAAGTGGTCTTCGGATCCCCGGATAATTTCCGAAGCGAGGAGTTAATCTTCGATATAGTCCCGTTCCGCAGTGGCTATCACGCTCTGCTCGGACGAACCGCGTTCGCAAAATTCAACGCGGTGCCGCATTATGCATACCTTAAGCTCAAGATGTCAGGCCCTCGTGGAGTCATCACGGTCAATGGAAACACGGAACGCTCCCTCCGAATGGAGGAACATACAGCGGCTCTCGCGGCAGAAGTACAGAGCAGCCTTTTAAGGCAATTCTCGAGTCCGGCCGTTAAACGACCGGACGCAGCCAAACGCACCCGGAGCAACATCAGCCAAGACCACCTGGCACGTTCCGAGCACGCGTAGCAGTGCGGCCCCAACCCCAACCCTCGCGCAATTGCAAGACAAACTCTCCGCGTACATAATTACGCCCTGGAGATACCATGGGCCTAGGGGAAGGGGCACGACCAACCCAGAGTGTGGTTCGACCACACCAGGGGCTCCCAAGTGTGTCGCTCTTTTCTTTTATTTTTCTCCTTTTTTTACAGGACTCTGTCCGGCGGTGAACCTACCGAACTCATGATACAACAGCCAGGGAGGGACAAAGGCCGCGACGAACACTCAGGTGGTCTCCATTACGAGCATTAAATTTGTTAAATACACCATTCCGCGGCCTACCCCTGGAGGGAGACGCCTTTAATTCGTCCAATCCCTTGCTTTCCGCACTATTTGTATCATTTCGCACTCATAGCAGATCTTCTTGAATAAAATGCAGCACTTTTTGCCCATAATTGCATTACTTTATATATATATATATATATATATATATATATATATATATATATATATATATATATATATATATATATATGTTCATTTACGACAGGTTGCATCCATATGTTTTGGTACGGCCAAATACACCAGGGGCTTATGTTCCCCGCATTATGGTGTGATAAGTCTGAACACTTTCACAAGTGCGGCACCCCGAACTTATAGCATTATATGAATCGGCTCCGAATCATGTCTTGGGTCAATAGTTGGGTTTGCCCGGCTCCCATGTTTGGCACCTTACATTTCCGTTCTATCGGCTAAGGTAGCACTGGGAGAACCACTGCGATTGCGCCCCGATTGAGTTGGGTTAACGCCTCAGTGGAGAAAGCTAAAACTGACTGTCATGATAAGGCGAGAGACTGGTCGCTGTTCGAGAGGTTTTTTCGGGTCCTTAAAGACCTACGCCGCTTCGAGCGAAGTTCCGGATAATGTCCGACGAAGGCGTGGATAGCGCCCCAAATTCGGTCTTCCGAATACTAGGGGCTTCGCCGAAATTTAAAATTATAGAATTCTATGGCTAAGTGAGAGTGTTCAAGCATTATAAGTCCGGTTGCCTTGTTCGTTGTGTTGAGCGCCTCCCTAGATGGACCCAACAATGGGAACAAGAGTGCTCAAGTTTATCCCGAACACCCCAGCACTCGCGGCATGGGGGCTGAAGCCGACGACTTGCCATCTCTCAGATTTAACAAACGGCCGCACAGAAGGTAATATTTTAAATTCAAAAAGCGTTGCTTAGCGCATATGAACAAAGTTTTCAGCGCACAGGACAATACCTAGCGAGTTTACTCAATAATTACATTTCGGGGGAACTCATCCGCAATCTTGCGGGCACCCTTCAGGACAGTCCTATAGTACATCTCGGGCATACGATATTCCTTGCCCGCTGGTGGCGCGTCAGTGATTAGCTTCTCCACATCCAGCTTGCCCCAATGCACCTTTGCGCGGGCAAGGGCCTGACGAGCACCTTCAATACAGGCGGAGCTCTTGATGACCTCCACCCAGGGGCACGCATCCACCAGCCGCGGCACGAGGCTGAAGTAGCTCCCAGGCATGGCCTCTCTAGGCCACAGCCGGACTACGAGGCCCTTCATGGCCTCCTCAGCTACCTTGTGGAGTTCGACCGGCTGCTTCAGCTGGTCGTTAGGGGGCACCGGATGGCCGGCCTCAGCATACTGAGACCAGAAGACCTTCTCCGTTGAGCTTCCCTCCTCACCACGGTAGAATGTGGCGGCATCGGATACACTATGAGGCAAATCTGCAAACGCCCCTGGAGAGCTCCGAATTCGGGTAAGTGTCAGGTAGTTTACATTAACATGCTTGCTTTGCATGAAAAATGCCTTACCCGCCGCTATTTTCTTCACATCTCCCACCTCCTGAAGGGCCTTATGGGCCTCGGCCTTGGCGGCTTTGGCACTTTCGAGAGCCGAGGCAAGCTCAGACTCTCGAGTCTTTGAGTCACACTCCAAACTCTCATGCTTTTCCATGAGAACCTGGAGCTCTTGCCGAACCACCGCCACCTGCGCCTCTTGCTTTTTTCGCTCTGTCCGTTCCGCGGCCGCACTGCGTTCGGCCGCGAACACGGCCTCCTTCAGGGTTGCCACCTCGTTCGTGGCCCCTGCAGTACCCATGTTATCCTTGTTATTCTTTTATTGCAACCTAAATCCTTTTCTGTAAGGTAACTATTCAAAGTGGTGTTACTCACCTTCTTTGTCCTCGAGCTGCTTCTTGGCACGGCCGAGCTCTTGCTCGGACCGCTCGAGATCTTGCTTTAATGCACCAACCTCCGCAGTCAATGCGGCAGAGGTCAGCAGTGCAGCCTGCAACCCATATTGACATAACTTTTTAGCAACCCTGCGTATATCTTTTTAGATCCTCAGTCCGGCTTTTCTTTCCGAACACCGAACCGAGCATCAGGGGCTACTGTCTATGCGGTATTACATTACATAATTTTAACTTCTTACCTCAAAGCCTGTTAGAAGGCTACTGCAGGCTTCGGTCAGCCTGCTCTTGGCGAGCTGTACCTTCTGAATCACCGCACTCATGATAGTGCGGTGTTCTTCCTTGATGGAAGCGCCTTGGAGCGCCTCCAACAAGTTGTCCGGTGCCTCCGGTTGGACGGAGGCCGCTGGTGTCACGGTCTTGCCCTTCTTGCGAAGGGGCCGCCAGCCGGACTCCGGAACCACTGCGGGTTCCGACATGGAGTCCGGCGCAAAGTCCGGGAGGCCGCCTTGGGGCGCCTCCGGAGCCTCCCCCTGATGGGTCCCTTCTTGGGATCCCACCTCGGCATCCTCAGTGGCGTGAGGGGTAGAGGCCGTCGGGATGGAGTCCACATCTGACGGAGCCAACGACCCGCTTGATGAAGCGGGGAGATCATCATCGGCCGGACTGCAGGCATTATGCGGCATTAGAAGGATGCTATGTGACATAAAAAGCAATCATAAATCATTCAGGAATCCGGATGCTTACGATCTCGCCGGAGGCCTGGCCCTTGAAGGCCATTCTTCCTCGCCAACGTTGATGTTGGCGGAGCTGTCCGGGGGAATAGTCCTTCCCCTTTTGGACCCTTCGGCCTCCCCTGTTGGGGAAGCCTTCCTCTTCCTCTCTCCCTCCTCTGGGAGAGAGTCCTCTTTCTCCTCCTCGTTTTCGGGGGAGGAGTCCTCCTCGGAGTCGTCGGACACCTAAAAACGGGAACTCTTTCGAGTACCCGCGGCCTCCTTCTTGGCCTTCTTCTCCGGCACCACGTGCGGTGCCGGAACCAGCAGCCCCACTAGACGGGCGTCTACTGGGTTTTCTGGCATAGGAGCCGGGCAGATGATCTGCTCCGCCTTCCTCATCTAGTCCTGTTAAAGGAAAGGGGGAAATTAAAACCCGCATAGAGTCAAACTATAGAAAGCAAGTGTCCCGTAAAGGGGTAGAATCACTTACCTCGTCAGCTTGGCGCTGCGAGCGAAATCCACAATCTTCAGTCGCGGATGCGGGGGCTTCGGCGCCCTTAAACAGCACCCTCCAGGCGCCTTCGTACGTCGTGTCGAAGAGCCTGCTCAACGCTTGGTGCTGTTCCAGATCGAACTCCCACAAATTGAATGCCCTCTCTTGGCATGGGAGAATCCGGCGGACGAGCATGACTTGGACCACGTTAACCAGCCTGAGCTTCTTCACCAGCTTCTGGATACAGGCTTGGAGTCCTGTCACCTCCTCCGAACTACCCCACAACAAGCCCTTCTTTTTCCAGGAGGTGAGCTACGTGGGGATACCAGATCTGAACTCGGGGGCCGCCGCCCATGAAGGGTCGCGCGGCTCGGTGATATAGAACCACCCTGATTGCCACCCCTTGACGGATTCCACGAAGGCCCCTTCGAACCAAAGGACGTTGGGCATCTTGCCCAACATGGCGCCTCCGCACTCCGCTTGAGTGCCCTTCACTACCTTCGGCTTGACATTGAAGGTCTTGAGCCACAAGCCGAAGTGGGGCCGGATGCAGAGGAAGGCCTGGCACACGACAATAAACGCCGAGATGTTGAGGATGAAGTTCGGCGCCAGATCATGGAAATCCAGGCCATAGTAGAACATGAGCCCCCGGACAAAGGGGTGAAGTGGAAAGCCCAGTCCGTGGAGGAAATGGGGAAGAAAAACGACCCTCTCATGGGGCCTGGGGGTGGGGATGAGCTGCCCCTCGTCGGGCAGCCGGTGCGCGATGTCGCCGGACAGATATCCGGTGTTGTGCAGTCTTTCGATGTGCTCCTCCGTAACGGAGGAGGTCATCCACTTGCCTCCCGCTCCGGACATGGTCGGAGGAGGTCGAGGCGAGATGCGCGAACTTGGGCACTGGAGCTCGAGTGCACGGAGATGGATAAGCAAAGGAGGAAGAAGGCGTAGGTGAAAAGGTGAATCCTTATCCCTTATATATAGGCGGATGAAGACTATGCATCCCCGCCAGCCTGGTAAAACTCACTTATCTCCCAAGCGCCACCATCAATGGCGCGGTTAGGTTACCCACGTCCATATTGATGAGAATCCCGGATTACGGGGGAACACGATCTCTGCTTCGACAAGACGTGCCAAGAAAACCGCTTCGCTAAATGCGCTGAGGTGGTAAAGTAAAAAACAATTCAAGTAATAACTTGGTAGTGGTGTGACGTCATGCCGCAAAAAACGTCAGCAGATTGAACTTGTGTATATATTATTCTCTCAATGATGGAATGTGGAATTTATTTTGCAGAGCCGAACACTATCCTGGTGTTCACAATCTTCTATGAATTATTCGGAGGAGGAACCCGCCTTGCAATGCCGAACAATATGCGCGCCGGACTCATCGTCATTGAAGCCTGGTTCAGGGGCTACTGAGGGAGTCCTGGATTAGGGGATGTCCGGATAGCCGGACTACCACCATCGGCCGAACTATCATCGGTCGGACTATCACCGTCGACCGGACTCCAAGACTATGAAGATACAAGATTGAAGACTTCGTCCCGTGTCCGGATGGGACTTTCCTTGGCATGGAAGGCAAGCTTGGCGATACGGATATGTAGATCTCCTACCATTGTAACCGACTCTATGTAACCCTAGCCCTCTCCGATGTCTATATAAACCGGATGGCTTTAGTCCGTAGGACACAACATCATCAACCCTTACAATCATACCATAGGCTAGCTTCTAGGGTTTAGCCTCCTTGATCTCGTGGTAGATCCACTCTTGTAAACATCCACAATATCAATATCAATCAAGCAGGACGTAGGGTTTTACCTCCATCAAGAGGGCCCGAACCTGGGTAAAACATCGTGTCCCTTGTCTCCTGTTACCATCCGCCTAGACGCACAGTTCGGGACCCCCTACCCGAGATCCGCCGGTTTTGACACCGACACTACCCAAGACAGAGACTTTCCCGTTTTCCTTCCGGTAGGCACGAAAGGCATACGAGGATGATCATCATCACAAGCATATCCATTTCCAACAACAAGGAAATTTTCAATAAACATTCATGCAAACGATCACATCACCACATAAAATAACGAGTTCCATGTATTGAAGTGGTGTCATGATTGTGTCAAACAATGCATGCAAAAATACTATGCCAGCGTTCAGAATGCTTGCCTTCAATGTGTGGAAAGGCAGGGTGCACACCAAAACTTTTGAAAGTTTTCTTCTCTCTCTCCAAAGTCCTATTTTAAATAAATTTGAATTAACACACAAATTCAAAAACAGCACAAAAGTTGTTTTGAAAAATTATCAAATAAATCTTAAAATAAACTAGATTAAATTTGAGAGAGGTAGGGAAAAGAATCAATTCATTTGGAGTTGTCATTAAAAAGTTACAGGCAGTCAAAGTTGTGGTCAAAATCTGTTTTTTAAAAAGAAAATAAAACAGAAAAAGAAAAACGATTCAGACTGACCACGTCGAAGGCGTATTCTAAAAATACGTTTCCACTTATGCCCGCGTGGATCGGCACTGGTCGCTGATAGTGGACCCGCCTGGCCCACTGGTCAGGTTTGACCAGTCCACGCGCGTTGCCTCCTCCGGCCGAAACAGAGGCGGAGCTCCGGCGAGGCTCGCCGGCGAATGACGGCACCGTTCGGAGAACAGAGGCCATCCGCGTGCTCAGGGGATCAAGACGGTCACTCCGGTGGTTGATATGGTCTCTGGGGTGGAAGGAGCTGCCGGGGTGAGCTTCACAGCGGACGGAGGTCGTCGGGCAAAGTGATTTTTCTCCCGGAATGAGTCCCGATCAAGATCGAGCAGGGGGATGGATTTACGAGGGGGAGAGGGAGTTTCTGGTGAAGAGAGTGGAGAGGGGGAGGCTCTGGTGGCGCCGGAATGGCCGGGGCAGTGGCGGCGGCTACGGTTGCCGGAGATGGGGAAGAAGGCCTCCCTCCGACGATTGCAGGCTGTGGGGGTGCCATGTAGGTGGCCTGAGGTTGCCTCCGTGCTCGTATGGGTTCGGGGCCTCCTTATATACCGCAACGAGGTAGGTTAGCGGCGGCCGGATAAGTTCGTCGGCGAACTGCCTCCCTGTAGCGTCAAGGCATCGTGGCAACGACGAGAGCTAGAGGACACTCGAGAGGATGAGGATGAGCTATTCCAGGGGCAGGTGGCGAATGGGAGAGGCCTGGGCGGCACCGACCTGGCAGAGGCGCGCTGCGGACGCTGGCGTGCCGCCAAGGGCTCTGATGGCGGTGCTGCGGGGCACCAGGGCTGCTTGGCGCGTTCTGGTGAGAAGGGGAGTGCGTGGCGCGGCTCTGTGGCGTGTGCAAAACCAGGGGCGCGACATGGCGGCTCGGGCGCGGCACGTGCAAAACGCGCCCTCTGCTCGCGCCCAGAGCACGCACGGGACATGCTCGACGAAATGTCAGGGCGTGTTAGAGGTCTCGGGTGAGGCTGGGAATTAGCATACCTAGGTTATGAGTAGCTAGGAGTCTATTGGACAAGGTAGTTAGGCAAGGGAAGCAAGATCACAGTGCAAGCTAAGACTCATGTCAAAACTGGTCATGCCTACAGGGTGCTCGATAGAATGCCACATGCACCTAGGCATCTCTTGGGGTGGCCAAAACTTCCAGAGTGGGGTCTCTTTAGTTGAAAGAGAGGGTGGTGAGGTTAGTTTGTCCAAAGCACAAACTTGCTAGTGCAAGTTTTGCAAAACATCAGTTTTGGACAGAAAGAAGAGGGCATGGTTGCATGCACTAAAACTCCTCCAATGGGTCCACTCTTCTGGACTTAAGGGATTAGCAGGGAGGACTACAAGTAGGAAAAGAAATCATGGATAAAGGAGCAACTTAAAATATAGTTGTTGTACAAATCATCAAGTTGGACCAGAATGGAAAATAGGTTGATTCACTCAAATTTTTCAAAGGACATCACTGGGTTTTTGCAAAAAGATAATTAACATACTCATATAGACATCCCAAAATTTTGGTGGAAGTTTTAAAGAAATATTTAAATAGTTTGTAGTGTAAAACTGCCCACTGGACCAGATTTGAAAATCATGTGTAGAACTCAAAATATCCAAGGAATGAAATATATTTTTGCATAAAATTGTTTTAAAAACATCACATGACATCTCCAATTTTTGGTGGAATTTTTAAATGAATTTATCAAAGTGTTCCAGTGTAAAAGAGGCCTTGAAGCTTAGAAAAATCATTTTTACAGAAATAAGGCAACAGGGAAAATAATTATGCAAATAATCCCACTGATAAAAGAATTTTTTTTATTTGAGAGGGTAAGAGAGTCCAATAAAATTGGGAAGTTTTTCACTTGAGGTAAAAACTCCATAAAAATAAAAGGGAAGAATGGTTCTGAAATCAAAAGAAAAATCCAGAAAACAAAAGTTTAAGTTCCTGGCCAAATTTTAATAATTAAAACCTGGTTAAATTTTTGGGGTGTTACAGTTTCCAACCCTAGGTGCAGGGGGAGGCCCAAGGGGGGCACACCAGCCCACCAGGGGCTGGTTCCCTTTCCTCTTCAGCCCACGAGGCCCTCCGGGATAGGTGGCCCCTCCCGGTGGACCCCCGGGACCCTTCCGGTGGTCCCGGTACAATACCGGTGATCCCTGAAACTTTCTCGGTGGCTGAAACTGGACTTCCTATATACAATTCTTCACCTCCGGACCATTCTGGAACTCCTCCTGACATTCGGGATCTCATCCGGGACTCCGAACAACTTTCGGGTTACCGCATACTAATATCTCTACAACCCTAGCGTCACTGAACCTTAAGTGTGTAGACCCTACGAGTTCGGGAATCACGCAGACATGACCGAGACAGCTCTCCGGCCAATAACCAACAGCGGGATCTGGATACCCATGTTGGCTCCCACATGTTCCACGATGTCGAGGATTCATGTAATCCCGTATACAATTCCCTTTGTCAATCGGTACGTTACTTGCCCGAGATTCGATCATCGGTATCCCAATACCTCGTTCAATCTCATTACCGGCAAGTCACTTTACTCGTACCGCAATGCATGATCCCGTGTGAAGGAAATATGCCCTAGAGGCAATAATAAAGTTATTATTCATTTCCTTATTTCATGATAAATGTTTATTATTCATGCTAGAATTGTATTAACCGGAAACATAATACATGTGTGAATACATAGACAAACATAGTGTCACTAGTATGCCTCTACTTGACTAGCTCGTGAATCAAAGATGGTTAAGTTTCCTAGCCATGGACAAAAGAGTTGTCATTTGATTAATGGGATCACATCATTAGGAGAATGATGTGATTGACTTGACCCATTCAGTTAGCTTAGCACACGATCGTTTAGTATGTTGCTACTGCTTTCTTCATGACTTATACATGTTCCTGTGACTATGAGATTATGCAACTCCCGTTTACCGGAGGAACACTTTGTGTGCTACCAAACGTCACAATGTAACTGGGTGATTATAAAGGTGCTCTACAGGTGTCTCCGAAGGTACATGTTGGGTTGGCGTATTTCGAGATTAGGATTTGTCACTCCGATTGTCAGAGAGGTATCTCTGGGCCCTCTCGGTAATACACATCACTTAAGCCTTGCAAGCATTGCAACTAATTAGTTAGTTGCGGGATGATGTATTACGGAATGAGTAAAGAGACTTGCCGGTAACGAGATTGAACTAGGTATTGGATACCGATGATCGAATCTCGGGCAAGTAACATACCGATGACAAAGGGAACAACGTATGTTGTTATGCGGTTTGACCGATAAAGATCTTCGTAGAATATGTAGGAGCCAATATGAGCATCCAGGTTCCGCTATTGGTTATTTACCGGAAACTGTTCTAGGTCATGTCTACATAGTTCTCAAACCTGTAGGGTCCGCACGCTTAACGTTATGATGACAGTTATATTATGAGTTTATAGTTTTTGATGTACCGAAGGTTGTTCGGAGTCCCGGATGTGATCACGGACATGACGAGGAGTCTCGAAATGGTCAAGACATAAAGATTGATATATTGGAACCATATATTTGGATATCGGAATCATTCCGGGTGAAATCAGGATTTTACCGGAGTACCAGGAGGTTACCGGAACCCTCCCCCCCCCCCCCCCCGGGGTTAATGGGCCTACATGGGTAAGGGAGAAGAGGAGGGCCGTCCAAGGCAGGCCGCGCGCCCCCTCCCCCCTAGTCCGAATAGGACAAGGAAGGGGGCGGCGCCCCCCTTTCCTCTTTCCCCCTTCCCCCTTCCTTCTCCAACAAGGCAAGAGGGGGGAGTCTGACTCCCGGTGGGAGTAGGACTCCTCCAGGCGCACCCCAAGGGGCCGGCCGCACCTCCCCCATCCCTCCTTTATATACGGGGGTAGGGGGGCACCCCATAACACACAAGTTGATCTTCGTGATCGTTCCTTAGCCGTGTGCGGTGCCCCCCTCCACTATATTCCACCTTGGTCATATCATAGTGTTGCTAAGGCGAAGCCCTGCGTCGATAGAACATCATCACCGTTACCACGCCATCGTGCTGACGGAACTCTTCCCCGACACCCTGCTAGATCGAAGTTCGGGGATCGTCATCGAGCTGAACGTGTGCTGAACTCGGAGGTGCCGTACGTTCAGTACTTGGATCGGTCGGATCGTGAAGACGTACGACTACATCAACTGCGTTGTTCTAACGCTTCCGCTTTCGGTCTACCAGGGTACGTGGAAATCACTCTCCCCTCTCGTTGCTATACATCACCATGATCTTGCGTGTGCGTAGGAAATTTTTTGAAATTACTACGTTCCCCAACGGTGGCATCAGAGTCAGGTTTTATGCATAGATGTTACATGCACGAGTAGAACACAAGTGAGTTGTGGGCGATACAAGTCATACTGCTTACCAGCATGTCATACTTTGGTTCAGTGGTATTGTTGGATGAAGCGGCCCGGACCGACATTACGCGTACACTTACGCGAGACTGGTTTTACCGCCGTGCTTTGCACACAGGTGACTAGCGGGTGTCTGTTTCTCCAACTTTAGTTGAACCGAGTGTGGCTACGCCCGGTCCTTGCGAAGGTTAAAACAGCACTAACTTGACAAACTATCATTGTAGTTTTGATGAGTAGGTAAGAACGGTTCTTGCTCAGCCCATAGCAGCCACGTAAAATTTGCAACAACAAAGTAGAGGACGTCTAACTTGTTTTTGCAGGGCATGTTGTGATGTTATATGGCAAGACGTGATGCTATTTTTTATTGTATGAGATGATCATGTTTAGTAACCGAAGTTATCGGCAACTGGCAGGAGCCATATGGTTGTCGCTTTATTGTATGAAATGCAAACGCCCTGTAATTGCTTTACTTTATCACTAAGCGGTAGCGATAGTCGTAGAAGCAATAGATGGCGTAACGACAACGATGCTACGATGGAGATCAAGGTGTCGCGCCGGTGACGATGGTGATCACGACGGTGCTTCGGAGATGGAGATCACAAGCACAAGATGATGATGGCCATATCATATCACTTATATTGATTGCATGTGATGTTTATCCTTTATGCATCTTATCTTGCTTTGATTGACGGTAGCATTTTAAGGTGATCTCTCACTAATTATCAAGAAGTGTTCTCCCTGAGTATGCACCATTGCAAAAGTTCTTCGTGCTGAGACACCACGTGATGATCGGGTGTGATAGGCTCTACGTTCAAATACAACGGGTGCAAAACAGTTGCACACGCGGAATACTCAGGTTAAACTTGACGAGCCTAGCATATACAGATATGGCCTCGGAACACGGAGACCGAAAGGTCTAGCGTGAATCATATAGTAGATATGATCAACATAGTGATGTTCACCATTGAAAACTACTCCATCTCACGTGATGATCGGACATGGTTTAGTTGATTTGGATCATGTGATCACTTAGATGACTAGAGAGATGTTTGTCTAAGTGGGAGTTTTAAGTAATATGATTAATTGAACTTAAATTTATCATGAACTTAGTCCTGGTAGTATTTTGCAAATTATGTTGTAGATCAATAGCTCGCGTTGTTGCTTTCGTATGTTTATTTTGATATGTTCCTAGAGAAAATTGTGTTCAAATACGTTAGTAGCAATGATGCGGATTAGATCCGTGATCTGAGGTTTATCCTCATTGCTGCACAGAAGAATTATGTCCTTAATGCACCGCTAGGTGACAGACCTATTGCAGGAGCAGATGCAGACGTTATGAATGTTTGGCTAGCTCAATATGATGACTACTTGATAGTTTTGTGCACCATGCTTTATGGCTTAGAACCGGGACTACAAAAACGTTTTTGAAACGTCATGGAACATATAAGATGTTTCAAGAGATGAAATTGGTATTTCAGACTCATGCCCGTGTCAAGAGGTATGAGACCTCTGACAAATACTTCGCCTAAAAGATGGAGGAGAATTGCTCAACTAGTGAGCAAGTACTTCGATTGTCTGAGTACTACAATCGCTTGAATCAAGTGGGAGTTAATCTTCCAGATAAGATAGTGATTGGTAGAGTTCTCTAGTCACCATCACCAAGTTACTGAAACTTCGTGATGAACTATAATGCAAGGGATGACGAAAACGATTCCCGAGCTCTTCGTGATGCTGAAATCGACGAAAGTAGAAATCAAGAAAGAGCATCAAGTGTTGATGATTGAAAAGACCACTAGTTTCAAGAAAAGGGCAAAGGGAAAGAAAGGGAACTTCAAGCAGAATGGCAAGCAAGTTGTCACTCCCGCGAAGAAGCCAAAAGCTGGACCAAAGCCTGAAAATGAGTGATTATACTGCAAAGGAAATGGTCACTAGAAGCAGAAATGCCCTAAATATTTGATGGATAAGAAGGATGGCAAAGTGAACAAGGGTATATTTGATATACATGTTATTGATGTGTACTTTACTAGTGTTTATAGTAGCCCCTGAATATTTGATACTTGTACAGTTGCTAAAATTAGTAACTCGAAATAGGAGTTATAGAATAAACAGAGGCTAGTCGAGGGTGAAGTGATGATGTGTGTTGGAAGTAGTTCCAGGATTGATATGATCATCATCACACTCTCCCTACACTTTCGAGATTAGTGTTGAACCTAAATAAATGTTATTTGGCGTTTGCGTTGAGCATGAATATGATTTGATCATGTTTATTGCAATACGGTTATTCATTTAAAGTCAGAGAATAATTGTTATTCTGTTTACATGAATAAAGCCATCGATTGTCATACACCCAATGAAAATAGTTTGTTGGATCTCGGTCGTAGTGATAAACATATTCATAATATTGATGCCAAAAGATGCAAAGTTGATAATGATAGTGCAACTTATTTGTGGCACTACCGTTTGGGTCATATCGGTGTAAAGCACATGAAGAAACTCCATAAAGATGGATTTTTGGAATCTCTTGGTTATGAATCATTTGATGCTTGCGAACCGTGCCTTTTGGGCAAGATGACTAAAACTCCGTTCTCTGGAACAATGGAACAAGCTAGTGACTTATTGGAAATAATACATACCAATGTATGCGGTCCAATGAGTGTTGATGCTCGTGGCGGGTATCATTATTTTCTGACCTTCACAAGATGAATTGAGCAGATATGAGTATATCTCCTTAATGAAGCACAAGTCTGAAACATTTCAAAAGTTCAAAGAATTTCAGAGTGAAGTGGAGAATCACCGTAACAAGAAAATAAAGTTTCTGCAATTTGATCGCGGAGACAAATATTTGAGTTACGAGTTTGGTCTTCAATTAAAACAATGTGGAATAGTTTCACAAACTCATGCCACCTGGAACACCACAGCTTAATGGTGTGTCCGAACGTCATAACAGTACTTTATTGGATATAGTGCAATCTATGATGTCTCTTACCGATTTACCACTATCGTTTTGGGGTTATGCATTAGAGATAGCTGCATTCACTTTAAATAGGGCACCATCAAAATCCGTTGAGACGATGCCTTATGAATTATGGTTTGGCAAGAAACCAAAGTTGTCGTTTCTTAAAGTTTGGGGATGTGATGCTTATGTGAAAAAAAAAATCAACCTGATAAGCTCGAACCCAAATCAGAGAAGTGCGTCTTCATACCCAAAGGTAACTATTGGGTACAGCTTATATCACAGATCCTAAGGCAAGTTATTCGTTGGTAATATGGATCCTTTCTAGAGAAGAAGTTTGGAGGAAAGTAGAACTTGATGAGGTAATTGTACCTTCTCCCTTATTGGAAAGTAGTTCATCACAGAAATCAGTTCCAGTGATTCCTACACCAATTAGTGAGAAAGTTAATTATGATGATCATGAAACTTCAGATCAAGTTGCTACCAAACCTCGTAGGTCTTCCAAAGTAAGATCCGCACCAGAGTGTTACAGTAATCATATTCTGGAACTCATGTTACTAGACCATGATGAACCTACAAACTATGAGGAAGCGATGATGAGCCCAGATTCCGTGAAATGGCTTGAGGCCATAAAATCTGAGATATGATCCATGTATGAGAACAAAGTATGGACTTTGATTGACTTGCTCGATGATCAGCAAGCCATGTTAATAAAATGGATCTTCAAGAGGAAGACGGACACTGATAATAGTGTTACTATCTACTAAGCTCAACTTGTTGCAAAAGGTTTTTTGAAAAGTTCAAGGTGTTGAATACGATGAGATTTTCTCACTCGTATCGATGCTTAAGTCTGTCCGAATCATGTTAGCAATTGCCACATTTTATGAAATCTGGCAAAAGGATGTCAAAACTGTATTCCTTAATGGATTTATTATAGAAGAGTTGTATATGATGCAACCAGAAGGTTTTGTCAATCCTAAAGGTGCTAACAAAGTGTGCAAGCTCCAGCGATCCATCAATGCATGGACTGGTGCAAGCATCTCGGAGTTGGAATATACGCTTTGATGAGTTGATCAAAGCATATGGTTTTATACAGACTTTTTGAGAAGCCTGTATTTACAAGAAAGTGAGTGGGAGCTCTGTAGCATTTCTAATGTTATATGT
Source organism: Triticum timopheevii (assembly GCA_963921465.1). NCBI lineage: Eukaryota > Viridiplantae > Streptophyta > Magnoliopsida > Poales > Poaceae > Triticum > Triticum timopheevii. The sequence goes on along the minus strand of OY997262.1, from coordinate 462,288,443 downwards.
GGATGACATATTGTTGATTGGAAATGATATAGAAATTTTGGATAGCATGAAAGGATACTTGAATAAGAGTTTTTCAAAGCAAGACCTCGTTGAAGCTGCTTACACATTGAGCGTCAAGATCTATATAGATAGATCAAGACGCTTGATAAGATTTTTCAACGAGTACATACCTTGATAAATTTTTTGAAATTGTTCAAAATGGAATAGTCAAAGAAGGAGTTCTTGCCTATGTTGCAAGTTGTGAAGTTGAGTAAGACTCAAGACCCGACCATGCAGAAAATAGAAAGAGAATGAAAAGTCATTCCCTATGCCTCAGTCATAGGTTCTATAAAGTATGCTATGCTGTGAACCATAACTATTGTATACCTTGCTCTGTGTTTGGCAAAGGAATACAATTTTGATCTAATAGTAGATCACTGGACAGCGGTCAAGAATATCCTTAGTGAGGACTAAGGAAATACTTCTCGATTATGGAGGTGATAAAAGAGCCCGTCGTAAAGAGTTACATTGGTGCAAGCTTTTACACCAATCCAGATGACTCTAAGTCTCAATCTGGATACATATTGAAAGTGGGAGCAATTAGCTAGAGTAGCTCCATGCAGAGCATTGTAGACATAGAATATTTGCAAAATACATACGGCTCTGAATGTGACAGACCCGTTGACTAAACTTCTCTCACGAGCAAAATATGATCATACCTTAGTACTATTTGGGTGTTAATCACATAGCGATGTGAACTAGATTATTGACTCTAGAAAACCCTTTGGGTGTTGATCACATGACGATGTGAACTATGGGTATTAATCACATACAGATGTGAATATTGGTGTTAAATCACATGGTGATGTGAACTAGATTATTGACTCTAGTGCAAGTGGGAGACTGAAGGAAATATGCCCTAGAGGCAATAATAAAGTTATTATTTATTTCCTTATTTCATGATAAATGTTTATTATTCATGCTAGAATTGTATTAACCGGAAACATAATACATGTGTGAATACATAGACAAACATAGTGTCACTAGTATGCCTCTACTTGACTAGCTCGTGAATCAAAGATGGTTAAGTTTCCTAGCCATGGACAAAAGAGTTGTCATTTGATTAACGCGATCACATCATTAGGAGAATGATGTGATTGACTTGACCCATTCGTTAGCTTAGCACATGATCATTTAGTATGTTGCTACTGCTTTCTTCATGACTTATACATGTTCCTGTGACTATGAGATTATGCAACTCCCGTTTAACGGAGGAACACTTTGTGTGCTACCAAACATCACAACGTAACTGGGTGATTATAAAGGTGCTCTACAGGTGTCTCTGAAGGTACATGTTGGGTTGGCGTATTTCGAGATTAGGATTTGTCACTCCGATTGTCGGAGAGGTATCTCTGGGCCCTCTCGGTAATACACATCACTTAAGCCTTGCAAGCATTGCAACTAATTAGTTAGTTGCGGGATGATGTATTACGGAACAAGTAAAGAGACTTGCTGGTAACGAGATTGAACTAGGTATTGGATACCGACGATCGAATCTCGGGCAAGTAGCATACCGATGACAAAGGGAACAATGTATGTTGTTATGCGGTTTGACCGATAAAGATCTTCGTAGAATATGTAGGAGACAATATGAGCATCCAGGTTCCGCTATTGGTTATTGACCGGAAACTGCTCTAGGTCATGTCCACATAGTTCTCGAACCCGTAGGGTCCGCACGCTTAACGTTATAATGACAGTTATATTATGAGTTTATAGTTTTTGATGTACCGAAGGTTGTTTGGAGTCCCGGATGTGATCACGGATATGACGAGGAGTCTCAAAATGGTCGAGACATAAAGATTGATATATTGGAAGCCTACATTTCGATATCGGAATCGTTCCGGGTGAAATCGGGATTTTACCAGAGTACCAGGAGGTTAGCGGACCCCCCTCTGGGGGGGTTAATGGGCCTACATGGGCCGTAAGGGAGAAGAGGAGGGCCGACCAGGGCAGGCCGCACGCCCCCTCCCCCCTAGTTCGAATAGGACAAGGAAGGGGGGCGGCGCCCCCTTCCTCTTTCCCCCTTCCCCCTTCCTTCTCCAACAAGGCAAGAGGGGGGAGTCCTACTCCCGGTGGGAGTAGGACTCCTCCAGGCGCACCCCAAGGGGCCGGCCACACCTCCCCCTCCCTCCTTTATATACGGGGGCAGGGGGGCACCCCATAACACACAAGTTGATCTTCGTGATCGTTCCTTGGCCATGTGTGGTGCCCCCTCCACCATATTCCACCTCGGACATAGCGGTGCTTAGGCGAAGCCCTGCGTCGGTAGAACATCATCACCGTCACCACGCCGTCGTGCTGATGGGACTCTTCCACGACACCCTGCTGGATAGGAGTCCAGGGATCGTCATCAAGCTGAACGTGTGCTGAACTCGGAGGTGCCGTACGTTCGGTACTTGGATCGGTCGGATCGTGAAGACGTACGACTACATCAACTGCGTTGTTCTAATGCTTCCGCTTTCGGTCTACGAGGGTACGTGGACAACACTCTCCCCTCTCGTTGCTATACTTCACCATGATCTTGCGTGTGCGTAGGAAATTTTTTGAAATTACTACGTTCCCTAACACCGTGACCAACCACTTGGTCACTTTATGATGATGCATTACCGAGTGGGCCCAGAGATACCTCTCCATCATACGGAGTGACAAATCACAGTCTCGATCCATGTCAACTCAACAGACACTTTCAGGGATACCTGTAGTATACCTTTATAGTCACCCAGTTACGTTGTGGCGTTTGGTACACCCAAAGCACTCCTACGGTATCCGGGAGTTATAGGATCTCATGGTCTAAGGAAATGATACTTGAGATTGAAAAAGCTCTAGCAAACGAACTACATGATCTTGTGCTATGCTTAGGATTGGGTCTTGTCCATCACATCATTCTCCTAATGATGTGATCTCGTTATCAATGACATCCAATGTCCATAGTCAGGGAACCATGACTATCTGTTGATCAACGAGCTAGTCAACTAGAGGCTCACTAGGGGCATGTTGTGGTCTATGTATTCACACATGTATTACGATTTCCGAATAACACAATTATAGCATGAATAGTAGACAATTATCATGAACAAGGAAATATAATAATAATCATTTTATTATTGCCTCTAGGGCATATTTCCAACAGTATTACTGTTGTTCCTAATGATACGAATGAGCTTATTCCACAAAGAATTGTCACGGGCTATAGAATGGTAATTGATTATAGGAAATCAAATAAAGCTACTAGAAAAGATCATTACCCTCTGCCTTTTATTGATCAAATGTTAGAAATACTATCTAAGCACACACATTTTTGCTTCCTTGATGGATACTCTGGCTTTTCACAAATACCTATGTTACAATCTGATCAAGAAAAGACCACGTTTACTTGTCCTTTTGGAACGTTTGCTTATAGACATATGCCTTTCGGTTTATGTAATGCACCTGCTACTTTTCAAAGATGTATGACTGCTACATTCTTTGACTTCGGTGAAAAGATTGTTGAGGTTTTCATGGATGACTTTTCTGTTTATGGGAAGTCCATTGGTGATTGTTTAAGCAATCTTGAGCAAGTTTTGCACAGATGTGAACAAACAAATCTTGTCTTGAATTGGGAGAAGTGCCACTTTATGGTTAACGAGGGCATTGTCTTGGGTCATAAAATTTCTGAAAGAGGTATTGAAGTGGACCAAGCTAAGGTTCATGCAATTGAGAAAATGCCATGTCCTAAGGACATCAAAGGTATTCGTAGTTTCCTAGGTCTCTGATTTCTATAGGAGATTTACTAAAGACTTCTCTAAAATTTCTAGGCCTCTCACTAGTCTTTTGCAAAAGGATGTTCCTTTTGTTTTTGATGATGATTGTTTAGAAGCCTTTGAAACACTCAAGAAAGCCTTAATTTCTGCACCTATTGTTCAACCACCTGATTGGAACTTGCATTTTGAAATTATGTGTGATGCTAGTGATTTGCTGTTGGTGTTGTTCTAGGACAAAGAGTTGATAAGAAGTTGAATGTTACTCATTATGCTAGTAAAACTCTAGAAAATTCTCAAAGAAATTATGCTACTACTGAAAAAGAATTTTTAGCAGTGGTGTTTGCTTGTGATAAATTTAGACCTTATATTGTTGATTCCAAAGTAACTGTTCACACAGACCATGCTGCTATTAATATCTTATGGAAAAGAAAGATGCTAAACCTAGACTTATTCGTTGGGTTCTTTTGTTACAACAATTTGATTTACATATTATTGATAGAAAAGGAGCTGAGAACCCCATAGCAGATAACTTGTCTAGGCTTGAAAATGTGCTTGATGACTCACTACCTCTTGATGATAGTTTTCCAGATGAGCAGTTAGCTGCAATAAATGTTGCTAATAGTACTCCTTGGTATGCTGATTATGCTAATTACATTGTTGCTAAATATTTACCTCCTAGCTTACATAGAAACAAAAGAAAAAATTATTCTATGATTTAAGACATTACTTTTGGGATGACCCACATCTTTATAAAGAAGGAGTAGATGGTATTATTAGAAGTTGTGTACCTGAGCATGAACGGGGACAAATCCTATGGAAATGTCACTCCGAGGCTTATGGAGGGCATCATGTTGGAGATAGAACTGTTCACAAGGTATTGCAATCTAGATTTTATTGGCCTACTCTCTTCAAGGATGCCCGTAAGTTTGTCTCATCTTGTAATGAATGCCAAAGAATAGGTAATATTGGTAAGCGTAAAAAATGCCTATGAATTATTCACTTGCTGTTGAACCATTTGATGTTTGGGGATTTGATTACATGGGACCTTTTCCTTCCTCTAATGGGCATAAACATATTTTGGTTGCTGTTGATTATGTTACTAAATGGGTAGAAGCTATTCCCACTGGTAGTGCTGATCACAACACCTCTATTAAAATGCTTAAGGAATTTATTTTCCCAAGGTTTAGAGTCCCTAGATATTTAATGACTGATGGTGGTTCACACTTTATTCATGGTGCTTTTTGTAAAATGCTTGCTAAGTATGATATTAACCATAAAATTGCATCACCTTATCATCCCCAGTCTAGTGGTCAAGCTGAACTTAGCAATAGGGAAATAAAATTAATTTTGCAAAAGATTGTCAATAGGTCCAGGAAGAATTGGTCTAAGAAATTAGATAATGCACTTTGGGCTTATAGAACAGCATATAAAAATCCTATGGGTATGTCTCCTTATAAAATGGTTTATGGAAAAGCTTGTCATTTGCCTCTTGAGTTAGAACATAAAGCATACTAGGAAGTTAAAGAACTCAACTATGATTTCAAACTTGTTGGTGAAAAGAGGTTATTTGATATCAGCTCTTTAGATGAATGGAGAACCCAGGCTTATGAAAATGCAAAATTATTCAAAGATAAAGTTAAAAGATGGCATGACAAAAGAATCCAAAAGCATGAGTTCAAAGTCAGAAAATATGTTCTTTTGCACAACTCTCGTTTTAGATTTTTTGCAGGAAAGCTCCTCTCGAAATGGGAAGGTCCATATGTCATCAAGGAGGTTTACCAGTCTAGAGCCATCAAAATAAATAATTTCGAAGGCACTAACCCGAAGGTTGTCAACGGGCAACGAATAAAGCATTATATCTCAGGTATGCCTATCAATGTTGAAAGTAATATTATGCAAACTTTGACACCGGAGGAACACATAGAAAGAGTCCTTCTAGAACACCCCAGAATCGTGAAAATAAGGAGGTACGTAATACGGTAAGTAAACGGTCTCCGAAAAATCCACAAAAATATTTTTGTTAGTTTTGGAATATTTTAGAATGTTGGAAATAAAGAAACTCCCAGGAAACATACCCTAGTGGGCATAAGACACCAGGGTGCGCCAGGCATGCCTGGCGCCCTGGTGTCTTATGCCCACCTGGGGCGCCTTCCGGATTCTGTTTTTCTTCTGTCTACTTGTCCTGCAAGATAATTTTTTTATATATACTTCCCTAACCTGTTAACCACTGTATCGCGAAGAAATCCCCTATTCTCTTTTCTTGCTATTCCTGGTCAGATTTATCAAGCAAGGGAGCTACCGTAAATCCATCCCCGGTGACAACACAAGAACTGTTGGCCGAGGAGGAGGAAAAAGCTTCTTCACCACCATAGGAGAATTGAGTATAGGGTATAGGCACTCCCCTTGGCTTCCGCCAAGCTTGGGGGAGGTGGCCTGGTATCATATCATCCCGCTCTCTTTTTGCTTTTACTTATCATAGTTCGATCTTTTTTGCTTTATATGAAATAAAGTTAGTTTGATCCTTTCTTATTTGAGAGTCTGCTTAGCGATCAATCCTCGTAATCATGTGCAAGTTTTATAATAGGGAAAATTTTGTTTTTGCCACTCTAGATTTTGCCAATTTTCTTTATGCCGCTCTAGATTTTGACATTTCACTTTTGCCAAGTTTTTGACAATTATCACAATTGCCATTCCCGTGGCAAAAGCAAAAAATTTAGAGTGGCAATTGTGATAATTATCAAAAGCTAAGAGTGGCAAAAATGAAATAAAATTATTTTGCTTTTGCCACAAAATGTCAATTGTGATAATTTTCAAAAACAAAGAGTGGCAAAAGTGAAATGTCAAAATCTAGAGTGGCATAAGAAAAATTGGCAAAATCTAGAGTGGCAAAAACAAAATTTTCTAATAAGGTTAGTCTGAGTTTTGCTTTCTTTACTTCTTGTTGCAAATAAAGAAAAGAAATAAGAAAGGAAGAAAAAATAAATAAATAAAACAAAGGAAATAAATCAATAAGATCATATACTAATCCTATGGTAGGTGATAGCACCACATAAGGAAAAGTATAAGTAGGAAATTTTATTAGAGATTGACAAACAGAGCATTAGCCAATGATGCAACTCATGAAAGAATTAATAACAGAAGATAAGATTCACATATAAATATACTATCCTAGAAACCTTTTGTGATTGTGAGCCCTCATCAAAATATTATATGCCAAAATTGTTGACGTTGGACAAGGAAGACAACTTAATGATTTATGTATATTTATATTCACATAGAAGTCATATTGTCAAAGATCATTTAACATGTGATGCTTGCCCCATATGTTTTCTAGCCAAAATTTCGCACCAAGTAGAGATACTACTTGTGCATCCAAAACCCTTAAACCCAAATCTTTTTCAAGTGTCCACCATACCTACCTATGGATTGAGCCAGATCCCTCAAGTAAGTTGTCATCGGTGCAAAAAGACAATAAAAATTGCTTCTAAATATCTAAGATCATTTAGTGTAAGAGAAAATTGAGTGTTGTACGAATTTGGATGACAAAGAATAAAAGCGACAGACTGCATAATAAAGGTTGTCATCTTAAGGGGCAATACAACATGATGTTCTCTTGCACTAAGGGATTGAGAATGCAAACAAATAAGCGCATGGCAACCTCTGCTTCCCTCTACGAAGGGCCTATCTTTTACTTTTATGCAAAAAATCAAAGTTTTCCTTCTATTCCTTTTTATTTTCTCTTTTGGCAAGCATCCGCGAGGAAGGATCTAGGCACATATGTCCAGTTGAATTTAGATAGCACGAGTTATTATTGTTGACATCACCCTTGAGGTGAGTATGTTGGGAGGCGAAACTATAAGCCCCTATCTTTCTAGGTGTCCGGTTGAAACGTTTTGCTCATGGGTACAAGGTGAGTGTTAACAATCATGGAAGACTATATGATGGTTGAGTATGTGGACTTGCTAAAAAGCTTCAACAAGTGACTTTTCATGAAAAGAGGATGAATTGTATTTGCAAAGTTAACTGAGAACACAGTTTGTTGGTTTTTAATAGAGTTTTTGCTTTGTACTTCGATTATGTGATGAATTGTTACTTTTTCATGGGAAATATATGATGCAAGTTCAATGATAAAAGTCATATGTTCAATTTTGTTGCTGTTATAATAATCAACATGATGCTTCTATGTCCGTATTTTTGTTTTTATCGACACCTCTCTCTCAAAGCATGTGGGCATGTTTTTGATTTCGGTTTTCGTTTGAGGACAAGCGAGGTCTAAGCTTGGGGGAGTTGATACGTCCATTTTGCATCATGTTTTCTTACTATTATTTATAATGTTTTTATCCATACTAATGCTTTTTGGAGTAATTCTAATGCCTTTTCTCTCTTAATTTGCAAGGTATACACCAAGAGGGAAAATTCTGGCAGCTGGAAATCTAGACCTGAAAAAGCTACGCCAGACTACCTATTCTGCACAACTCCAAACAAGCTGAGCCTTCACGGAGAATTTTTATGGAATATTTAGGGAATATTGGAGCAAATAACTACTAGAGGGGGCCCACCAGGTGGGAACAACCCATCCCTCCTCGGCCCACCTCTGGTGCCCATCTTCTGGTATATAAGTCATTTTGACCTAGAAAAAATCAGAGGAGGACATTTGGGATGAAGCACCGCCATCTCGAGGCTGAACTTGGGCAGGAGCACTTTTGCCCTCTGGTGGAGCGATTCTGCCGGAGGAACTTCCCTCCCGGAGGGGGAAATCATCGTCATCATCATCACCAACAACTCTCCCATCTTGGGTAGGGCCAGGTTCATCAACATCTTCACAGCACCAACTCCTCTCAAACCCTAGTTCATCTCTTGTGTCCAATCTTTGTATCAAAACTATAGATTAGTGCCCGTGGGTGACTAGTAGTATTGATTACATCTTGTAGTTGATTACTATGTGGTTTATTGGGTGGAAGATTATATGTTTAGATCCATTATGTTATTCAATACCCCTATGATCTTGAGCATGTTTATCATTTGTGAGTAGTTACTTTTGTTCTTGAGGTCACGGGAGAAATCATGTTGCAAGTAATAATGTGAATTTGATATGTGTTCGATATTTTGATAGTATGTATGTTGTGATTCCCTTAGTGGTGCCATGTGAACATCGACTACATGACACTTCACCATATTTGGGCCTAAGGGAATGCATTGTGGAGTAGTAAATAGATGGTGGGTTGCGAGAGTGACAGAAACTTAAACCCCAGTTTATGCACTATTCCGCAAGGGACCGATTGGATCCTAGAGTTTAATGCTATGGTTAGAATTTATTCTTAATACTTTTCTCGTAGTTGCGGATGCTTGCGGGAGGGTTAATCATAAGTAGGAGGTTCGTTCAAGTAAGAACAACACCTAAGCACCCGTTCACCCACATATCAAATTATCAAAGTAGCGAACACAAATCAATCCAACATGATGAAAGTAACTAGAAGAAATTCCCGTGTACCTTCAAGAACACTTTGCTTATCATAAGAGACTGTTTTGGCCTGTCCTTTGCCTCAAAAGGATTGGGCTACCTTGCTGCATTTTTGTTACTACTATCGTTACTTGCTCATTACAAATTATCTTGCTATCAAACTACCCGCTACTTACAGTTTCAGCACTTGCAGACATCATCTTACTGAAAACTACTTGTCATTTCCTTCTACTCCTCGTTGGGATTGACACTCTTACTTATCGAAAAGAGCTACAATTGATCCCCTATACTTGTGGATCATCAACTCGTCGTGGTAAAGGAGTCGGGGGACCCGAACTTCCCGGCGAGCATGGCGGAGATGATCAGGCCGCCGAGCACAACCATGCCACCTTTGCCGCGTTCCGAGCCACGGCGCCGTGAGCAGTGACAATGAAACCACAGGCCTTACCACAGTAGGAGAAACAACCTATTTATAGCCCCGTAGCACATAGGAGGACTCCCGAAAACACAAGAGAGTCGACACTGATGAAAAAGAGCAGCAGGCTCTGGAACCAACAACTAGAGCGGCACCGAGGGGAACACGTACACAAAGAAGACTTGAGAGAACACCTGGAAAGCGTCACCGATTAAAACAAACAATACCAAGTTGTAGAACCAACAATGGTCAAACTGATAGCGACAAGAACAACCAGGAGAAGCGATCAACATGGCATCATCGTCCACGGAACACAAACAAAGCAAAAAACGCTAAGTTTACGCTAAACTTACCAAAATAAACTGTATGCTAGTTCAAAAAATTTGAAACAAAAAACTGAAGGCACCACGGATTCGTACACAACCATGTACCAAAGAAATACACGTGTCATCGAAACAATTACCGCCGGGCCGCTTTCATCCAAGTGGGGCCGCTTTCATTACAGTAAGAGTTCCAAGTGGGTTTTGGTGATGTAAGTTTTCGTCTTTCACTTTTCTTCTTACCTCCCATTTATCCAGCCTTCTTCATATGATATTCAATCATATAGAACACAAAAAGTGTAGCATATATTGTTGAGTGATAATTGCCATATTTCATACAGTAAATTTACCATGGTCCATAAGAAAGCAAATATTCATAAGAGCCGGTGAAAATTAAAATTCCCATGGGTGTAAAGTAATTTGTGATGGGAAATTAAAAGTAAAAATTGCCATGCATGTACAAGTAATTTGGCCATGGCAATAAAGCTAAATTTGCCGTGGCAAATAAGAAATTAAAATTTGCCGGGGCAATAAAGAAAATTTACCATGGCAATAAAAAGGTAAATTTGCCATGGAAAATATAAAATAGAATTTTATCATGGCAATAAAGTAAAATTGCCATGGCTATAAAAGTAATTTTACCATGCTACGGAGCAAACTTGACATGTTCGTAAAAGGTGAAATGTTCTGAATATCAAATATTCATACATTTGTTTGTGTCGATTCCAGAAAAGACGTTTCAAATTTTGCCATGATGTATGAGACATATTTCTTCTAGAAAGTTGCCATATTGCCAATCCACAAGAAAAGTGGTAGAACCAGAGCTAGTAGGGGGGCATTGTAAACTAGAACCTGTCATATGTCCATCAATAATAACAAAAAACACTCGGAGGCTACTAGTAACTGTAGAATTACATATATATTTTTTGCATGGAATGCTCAAATGAATGTGTCGTCGTATGTACGATGAAATGCCATGATAAAGAATAAAAAAATACACGGGCATGCAAAAATTGCCATCATGGCGTGCCAAAAAATCATATTCATGATAATATTTTGCCATCGTACATGTCAAAACTTAGAACAAATGGTGTATACATAGTTTTGGGGGTTTGAGCATATAGAACACATGCCAAATTGGCAAGTAAACAAAATTGTTCTAAAATTTTCCATGCCATTTGTCAAAAAATTGCAATGTGACACAAATAATACAATTTTAACTAACAAAAATATCATTTTTCATAACATAATAGAACTTCTGAAATTTGCCATATAACCCTTCTTAAAATTGCCACGTCAGATGAAGAAAATGCCATAGTAGCAGTTGCTCTTACTTAAAGCTATGGAACAACTCAGATTAGCAATTTCAGAAGAAAAAAACTTCCATGATGTTTGCAAATAATACAGCAAAACAATTTATAACAGAAAATATGATGCACATGGCAAGGGCAACTAGTTTTGGTCGATTTTGATTGCAACAATTTTTCGAATACATATGACAAAAATGTTGGGAAACGTTGCATGGAAAACAAAAAAAATTCTATGCACACACAATGATCTATCCATGGAGATGCATAGCAACAAGGGGGGGAGTGTGTCTACGTACCCTCATAGACCATAAGCGGAAGCGTTTCACAACACGGTTGATGTAGTCGAACTTCTTCGCGCTTCAACCGACCAAATATCGAACGCATGACACCTCCACGTGCTGCACACGTTCAGCTCAGTGACATCCCTCGCCTTCTTGATCCAGCAAGACGTCGAGGTAGTATATGAGTTTTGTCAGCACAATGGCGTGGTGACGGGTGATGGTGAAGTGATCTCCGTAGAGCTTCACCTAAGCACTACGAAAATATGACCTGGGGTGTAAACGGTGGAGGGACGTTGTCGGGTGGTAGGTGTGACATATGCCAATGGATGGCTTATCATTGTGGGAGCCAGTAAGACATCGCCGGTGCCTGGAAATGGGATGAGGCGAAGACATGCACGCCGACGGATCTTACCCAGGTTGGGGGCTCTGCGTGGAGATAATACCCCTACTCCTGCTTTGCGTGGTCTCCGCATGATCACTAGATCATTAAGAAGCTACAAGAGGCTCCTTGAGCTGTTCGGTGGGAGGAGGAAGAAGGGCAAGGCTAGCTCTCTTCTCTCCTTATGGTAGTGTCTAAAACTCTATGAGATCAACCCTTTGCATGGGTGCCCGGGGGGTTTATATAGGCCTACCCCCCGGGGGTACAATGGTAATCTGACTGGGCGCGGGTCCTAGCCATTAGTGTCTATGGCCGCCGGCTTCTCCGCCGGCCACTGGGTCCCGCCGACTCGTGGGTCCCGCCGGCTACCGGCTCATTGGTCGACAGGCCGGCCCCACCGCTTGGGGGTCTTGTCGGGGGCTGGTTACTGTTGCCTTGCCTCTGATGACAAGGGCTTTGTCGAGGTAAGCATGGCTACAGTGCCGCCGCCTTACGGGCTCTCACTGTAGCCTTACATCGTCTTGTCTCCTTAATGGTGCACGCGCCCAAGGAGGGGAGCAAGCCGGCCATAGGAAGTCGGCCTGAGGTGGAGGCCAGGCCACCTTCGAGTGTCTCTATGACTGGAGGGGCCCGCCGCCTATGGACCGAACTGGCAGCCCATTGTGGAGGGCATCATGATCAACATGGCAACAGTGCCACGTCGGACGGGTGATGGCTGTCCTGTACGACGTACTGTAGCCATGCGTGCTCCGAGATTCGAGGGTGGCAGGGTCCACTGCTGTGACGCTCCATCCCGTCATCGTTATGGGGGTGCAGACTTTTAGGGCACGGCCCTGGCCGCTTGCCAGGGGCTGGCCTTCTGGAGTCGATCTTCTTGGGCCAGCTTCTTGGAGTCGGCCCCTTTACGGCCGGCTTCTTGAAGTTGGCCCCATCGTGGCTTCCTCCAAGAGAGTTTAGGGCCGGGCTGCCTTCCGATAGTCGGCTCGCAAGATAGCCGGTCGGAGGAAGGCGGCCCCGCATCTTAGATGCCTCAGGGCTCGATTGGCCTGTTGTTTTTTTTCAGAGGGCCTAAGGGAGCCGGCTAGGCTACCCGTGGTCATTTACTCCGACAGTAGTCCTCGAAGCTGGTTGGGCTTCGTGGCTGAAAGGGGAATGAGAAGCGCAGTCAGCTTCCTATCCCGAAGAGCCGGCAGCTAGGAGCCGGCTTCGCTCATGCGTGCCTTCTCGGCGAAGTTTCTTCGAAATCCGAAGGCGGGAACCAGCTGGCCAGGCTGTGGGCTGACCGCCCGCCGCCTGCGCGCCGCGTGGCGCCCTTCGGCTGGAAGGGCCTGCCAGCCCACGTGCATGACGTGACACCGCCGCAAGCCGGGGCCCGCCACTTTCATGCCTCGGCCTGCGCGCGGATCTTTTGCGGCCTGAACTGTCCGCACGTCTTCCAACGGCGGTTTCCACTCGCCGTAAAGGCACAATAATCGTGGGACGTGGGGAAAGTGGGCGCAATTAATCCCCCCCCCCCATGCGCCTTGCCTCCTCGGCTTTGCCGCACGAGGCTATAAGTAGGGGCAGTGAGGGGGAGCGGCAGTCGTTCGCACGCTCGCCCTCGCTCCGCCACCACCTTCTTCTTCTTCCTCTCCATCGCCACAGTAGCTCTCCACGACGCCACCGTTCCGCCGTTCTGCTTAGCGCGCTGCAATCTTACTGCCGCCGCACAGTGCATTCTCTATCGCCGCGCCTTCCGTCACCCTCGCGTCGCCATGGCTCCGACGTCGAGCTCCTGGGATGGCTCTAATGTCTGCGATGACCACATCGACTTCCTCCGCAAGATGCAGCGGTTGCTGGGCGAAGATCTCGTGCGGGTCCGCCTCGCACTGGCGAGGGAGGTTTCGCTGACGCCGGAGGAGGGCGAGCGAGTGATCTTCTACTCGCACTGCCTGCGCGGCGTCGGCCTTCCCGCGAGCGGCTTCTTCCGCTTGTTTCTTGAATTCTATCATCTTCAGCCGCACCACCTCACTCCAAACACGGTGGTGCTGCTGTCGGCCTTCGTCAGTCTGTGCGAAGGTTTCCTCAGCGTCCTCCCCACCATCAAACTTTGGGGGGAGTTCTTCCAGCCCAAGCTTGGTACGGATGTCGCGGGCGTGCCGGCTCCATGCGGCGCCTTCATCGCCATCCGGAGATCGGTAGTTGACAACCTGTTTCCGCCCATCGTGCTGATCCAGTCGGTGAAGCTCTGGTAGAAATCCTATTTTTATGTGAAGAACGTCGCTCCGCACGGCGACTACATCAACTTGCCGGCTTACGTAGCCGGCCCGCCGCCTAGGAGGCAGCCCTCGTGGTCCTTCCGGGCCAGGTCACTGACGCCGGCTGGGGCTGGTGCCGTCACCCGGCTTCGGGTGCTGATCTAGTCGGAGCGCCTGACTGGGTCCGACCTGATAGCCGCCTTCGTGGAGCGCCGGGTGCTCCCGCTTCAAGGCCACCCTCATCTGATCTGCCAGATGAGCGGCCGCTTCGACCCAAGCCGGCTGAGCACCAAAGAGATGCCTCACGACGAGGTATCTTATATGGTGAACTACATCGCCAACTGCAAGCTCACCGAGGAGTGGCAGTATGGCAAGGAGCCGTATTCTCGCGCCAACCCCCCACCTATGGTGAGCTTTCCTTCTTTCCTTCTTCTTTGTTGCCGAGTTCATTCTGGTCGGCTTCTGACCAGTCAGCTTATTTTTAATCAGAACCCCCTCCTTCATCGGGACCACGGGGGCGGAACGCGAGTTCGCCCCCGACCGCGCGGTGGACGACCTTGACGACCCCGACTTGGGGGCGGCCGCCATAGACGACGACGCTGTAGGGGGAGGCGGCAAGACAGGCGGCTCCGGGTTCACCACCGGTTTCGACAACTGGCCTGACGATGACGAGGCCGAGCCTATTCCGCGCTGCCAGCCGTCATTCGACCATCAAGGCACCGGCCCTTCCGGCGGGCCGGCTGCACGGGGCGGCGCACAGAAACGCCGGGCGGCGCTGACTCGCTTCGGCGGCTGGCCGAAGAAACCCAAGGGTTCTGCGGCGGCGACCAAGCGGGACGAGGCGTCCGTGACGGCGGCCCGCTTCTGCAAGGTGGTGAAGCAGCCGCAGGCGGTTTCGGCATAAGTATTGACTCTCGCACGCCTTTCTTTTCTTTCTTCAGTCGGCGTTCTTCTAAGCCTTTTCTTGTTTTATTGACCAGGGCTCCGCTCTCTCTTGAGCGGACTACCGCCGCCTCCATAGTCGGCGGGGCGGAAGGGTCTGCAAGTTCCCGCCGCGTAGACCCTCGCGCCGAGCTCCAAGCGGCGACGGACCGGAACACGCGGAAGGCACGGGAGGAGCGGGAGGCGGAGGAGCAGAGGGCAGCCGCCGCCAAGGCGGCTCAGGAGACGACGGCGGAGTCGGCTGAGGCGCCGACCGATGTGGCGGCCGAGGCTCGGGCAGAGGCCGCAGCCGCAGAGACGGCGGCGGAGGCCCTGTGCAGCGAGCCTCCACAACTCGTCATCCCCCTCCGCACCGTAGCCCGCAAAATCCCGGTGCCCCCGCTAGAGGAAGCCGGCCGCGACCAGCCGGTGATGAAGAGGGAGGGGGGCGACGTAGTCGTCCCAGAGGGAGAAGCGGCACCGCCACCGTCGGCCAGAACAGGCCAAGGCGGCCAGCCCGAGGCACCGCCAGAGCAGCCGGCTGGAGGTGAGCCGACTGCGAGGGCGGATCTTGTGATCCTGTCGCCGACTTGTCGGCGTGCAGGGAGGGCGGCTTCACAGCCGGACCCGCAGAGGGCTGTAGGCTCTAGCTCATTGTCCCATGACCTGGAGACGGCCAGCGTTAGCTCGTCAAGGTGGACGCCGGGCGGTGGGACGGCCGCGTTGAATCTGGCGGCGCAGGATGTCCGGAGCCGGCTTCAGGCTCAGGCCACCGCGCTGAAGCAGTGTACCCAAGCGTTTCTTACAACGCGGTCGGTCATCCGGGTGAGTCTTCTTGCTCTTGATTTCTTCCGTGGGGGCGCGTCAATGCACCCACTAGGTGTAGTCCCTGAGTTCCAAGTCGGCTGCTGAGCAGGCGGCTTGGAACTTCTTAGAAGACTTTGTTTTAATGATTTTCTCTTGCTTGCACATCCATCCTATTTGCAGGACTATCACAACCTCCACACTGCTACCTTCAACTCCCAGGCCCAGGAGATGAATCAGAAGACCGCCGATCTGATGAAGAGCCGGGGTGAGTGCTTTTGTTTTTTATCTCATGTGGGGGCGCATCAGCGCACCCACTGGGTGTAGTCCCCGAGATTCGGGCCAACTGCTGAGCAGTCGGGTCGGATCTTTCCTGACGACTTCTTCCTTAACTTCTTCTTCCTCATATTGGCAGGAGCAAATGCTGACTTGGGCAGCAGCTAGCCGTGGCCGAGACCGCCCTTCGCACCAGGGAGGGCGAGCTCAACGCCTTGGCTCAGGAGCGTGATCGCCTGGCCAAGAAACTGGCCGACCAGGAGGAGAACCACAAGGCGGCCCTGAAGGCGGCGCAGGATAGCGAGGCCGCCCTCAAGGCCGAGTATGAGATCGAGGCGGCGAGCTGGGCCGAGGCGAGGCAGGCGCTGAGCGAAGGCTACGGTCGAGTTGAAGATTTGATCGATGGTAGGCCGCCTTCTTCTTCACTTCTTTGCTCGCCCTTGTAATCCGGTTTATCTTCTGATTTGTTCTGTTTCTTTCTTCTTTGTGAACAGTACTTTCCCGGCTACTCTGTCGCTGCTAACCAAGCCATCGAAGCTCACCGTGAGGCCCGGTGGCAGGCTGGGGTTGAGATTGCACCGGACACCAACCGGTCGCTTGAAGAGCAGCTTCTGGCGATCCAAGCCCGCCTCTAGCCGGCCTACTGCATGCTCCGCCGTCTTCAGCGTGCTGGAGCGCAGGTGTTGGCCGCCCTCTGGCCCGGCGAGGTGATTCCCCGCACCCCCAGCCGGACTGCCGACTGGCTGGAGGTAGCAGTCGGCTGCCTCGAGGCCTGGAAGGCTTCAGCAGCTCGGTCCAGCGCTCGACGGGCGCTAGAGTTCGTTCGGGCTTGGTATCCTGGGCTGAACTTGGACCAGCTGGGCACCTGGCGGCAGGAGGCTGACGAGGAGCTGGAGACGGTGCGGCCGGCTATCATTCAGCGCGCCTCGGTGATCGTCGACTTCACCGACACTAGTGCCTTTGCTCCTGAGGTAAACGAAGACGGCGTCACTCAGCCGGAGGAATGGTTCATGCTGAACCTAGCCAACAGTGAAGACTCGGTGGAGGAGATCGACTCCAGCGACGAGGGCGAGGAGGAGGAGGAGGAAGACGGTGAAGACATTGTGCCGGATGGTGAAGCAGCCAGCCAGCTTCAGCCTGGTCGTGCCTCCAGCAACGAGGCGTGTGCGAATGTGCCGCCTACCGCAGGTGACGATCATGCCGAGACTCGCCACCCGGCCACTCCTCCAGCCGACACCACCGTCTCCACCGATCTGCCCGATGCCCCAGTTGCTCCCTTGGCCTGACTCACCGTCTTTACTTCCTGCATGCTACTCCTTGAACAGCTCTTTATTAACTTTGCGCAATTCCACCCACTGGGGGTGTATTCAAACTTTATCGAATGCTGGCCCTTCGATGGCCTTTTGTGTAAATATAATTATGCATGTGTTTGGCTTCCATTCCTACTTGCTTTTTATCTTTTCGCTGTTTTCCTTTGCCGCCCTCCCTTAGTTGCCGCCTTCCCAGCCGGACAACTTTATCGAATGTTGGCCCTTCGACAGCCAGTTGGCGCGGGGGGGGGGGGGAGGAAGCCGACGTGGGTTATGTAAGTTCGTTAGTCCTTACCCGTTTTTCATGTGGGCCTCCTTTTCTGCCTTTAGCTCTTGCTAGTCGGACAGCCGATTCTTCGAGCTGTGACTTTCACAAGAGAGGGCTTGGGTGCCGGCACATTACTTGTATGACTGTAGGTAGAACTTGGACATAACTCAAGGCGGCAAGTCCCCGGGCCGACTAGTCGAACCCGGTGCCGGACGAAAAAAATGAATGTAGTGGCATAACCATGCGTATAATACCCATCATTCATAGATAAAAGAGGGTAGTCCTCGAGTATTCCTCGGGGGGGCCATTGTCTCGTACTTAATACAAAAGGTAGTGTGGTACATACCGCATTTTAACTGTAAAATCTTCGGAGAAGATTGGCGTTCCATGGTCGCTCCGACTCCTTGCCGGAATCATCTCTCTTGCGTGCCTTCGGCTTCTGCACGTTGATCAGATAGTAGGAGTCGTTGCCTAGAGCCCGGCTGATGACAAGGGGCCTTCCCAAGGGGCCAAGAGCTTGTGTTGGCCGGCTGTTCGCTGGATCAGCCAGAGAACAAGATCGCCCTCTTGGAAGGATCTTGGCTTGACCTTGATACGTCTCCAACGTATCTATAATTTTTTATTGCTCCATGTAACTTTATCTACTGTTTTAGGCAATATTGGGCTTTATTATCCACTTTTATATTATTTTTGGGACTAACCTATTAACCGGAGGCCTACCTAGATTTGCTGTTTTATGCCTATTTCAGTGTTTCGAGGAAAAGGGATATCAGACGGAGTCAAAACGGAACGGAATCAACTGGAGAAGTTATTTTTGGAAGGAAAGCCACCCGGGAGCCTTGGAGTCCACGTCAAGAAAGAAACAAGGAAGGCACAAGGTAGGGGGCGCGCCCACCCCCCTGGGCACGCCCTCCACCCTCGTGGGGCCCTCGTGGCTCCCCTGACGTATTTCTTCCTCCTATATATACCAATATACCCAAAAACTTCTAGAACAGAAAATAGATCGGGAGTTCCGCCGCCGCAAGCCTCTATAGCCACCAAAAACCAATCGGGACCCTGTTCCAGCACCCTGCCGGAGGGGGATCCCATCACCGGAGGCCATCTTCATCATCCCGGCGCTATCCATGACGAGGAGGGAGTAGTTCACCCTCGGGGCTGAGGGTATGTACCAGTAGCTATGTGTTTGATCTCTCTCTCTCGTGTTATCTCTCGTGTTCCCTCTATGGCACGATCTTGATGTATCCCGAGCTTTGCTATTGTAGTTGGATCTTATGATGTTTCTCCCCCTCTACTCTCTTGTGATGAATTGAGTTTCCCCTTTGAAGTTATCTTATCGGATTGAGTCTTTATGAGAACACTTGATGTATGTCTTGTCGTGATTATCCGTAGTGACAATGGGATATCATGTGTGTCGGTGTCAAAACCGGCGGATCTCGGGTAGGGGGTCCCAAGCAGTGCGTCTAGGATCAATGGTAACAGGAGGCAAGTGACACAATGTTTACCCAGGTTCGGGCCCTCTCGATGGAGGTAAAACCCTACTCCTGCTTGATTAATATTGATGATATGGGTAGTACAATAGTTGATCTACCACAAGATCAGAGAGGCTAAACCCTAGAAGCTAGCCTATGGTATGATTGTTGTATATATCTATCGACTAGCCTGGCCCCAGTTTATATAATGCACCAGAGGCCTAGGATAACAAGAGTCCTAGCCGAATACGCCGGTGGGGGAGGAGTCCTTGTCTTGATCGCCAAGTCTTGTTGATTCTTCCTTGTATGCGGTAGCTGTGCAGACTAGCCCATGAGTATACGACCATGGGGGTCCTCGGCCCAATCCAACTGATCAGGAGATGACGCATTGAGTACCCCCTAGTCCAGGACACCGTTAGTAGCCCCCTGAACTAGTCTTCAAGTTAGGGACGCTCCTCGATTCTTCCGAACTGTTCTTCATCTTCGGTTGCCGGTCTTGAAAACTGGTTCAACAAATCTTCTCATCTTCTATCTTGAGGATCGCCGAAATGCATTCGACGAGTTTACACGTCGGGTATCCGAGGAGCCCCTTTAAGTTTCCAGCCTTTACCAATGCCTTGTTATTTTTATGCCACACCTCGGGTTTGAAGTTGTTCCCGGGCGGCAACGTCCTCTTGCGTCCGAGCTCCAACGCCGGACTGCATTCGAGGTATCTTTTGCAGCCGAGCACCAATGCTGGATTGCTTCCCAGCTCTAACGCCGGACTATGTATCCGAGCTCCAACGCCAGACTATGTATCCGAGCTCCAACGCCGGACTTTATCCGAGGTGTCGTAAATCACCTTGGTTCAAAGAAGTTTGAAGGAGTTTAGCCGAGCTTAATGCCGGAAATGCCCTCTATGGAGCCAGCTACTAGCGCCCGAGCTTTATGCCGGGCTGCTTCCGAGGTGGTGCACCACCCCGAATGTGGGCCGATTTTTGTCAATATTTTTGATTGGTGCCAGTAGCCCTCAAGGTGGGTATCGGTATAAAACCCGAGATGCACATGAAGGATGACATAAGACCGCTGATCCCCGTAGCCACTGAGACTCAGGTTGATTTGCAAAATCGGTCTGAGGATCAAGTCCTAGCTCGGCAGAATACTTCGGGACACAAAAAGCGGCATGCTCAGTCCTCAAGACTCAGGTTGGGTGCGGCCGACCAACCTGAGGATCAAAATCTCCTCGGAGACTGTATTACACTTAAAATTTTCTGCATTGGACAGGCAATGCAGTAGCCCCCGAGACACTGGTCGGGTGGCAACACTAGATCAAGGGATCGATGTGCCCCTTTAATATGTGTAAATAATAAGCCTGAAGCCCAGTAGCCCCCAAGCCTTAATGCGGGCACGGGTGGCCGAATTAAGGATTGATATCCATAGTAAAATCACAAATTATGTGTAATGACTCTATGTATCCAAGTAATTTACGTCATTAATGCTTGGATCCGCATTGTACAAAACTTTGTTGACCGACCATAGGCTTCCACCTCCTCGGCCAATAGCCGAGGAGTGTTTGTCCTACTTTATAAAGCCTTTATGAGGGCAAAGATTTACAACAAACAAGGCTATCTGGCCATATGGTTTTTATAAACAAAGGTACGCTGAGAGACATGTTATATTACTATTTAACAGAAGAAATATCTTCCAAAGAAAATAGTCCCGCTATCGGTTCCTTTCTTTGGGTTGTCATGCTAAGCATGATCATGAAACCTCAGCTCCAATGTAAGAGCAAAATATCGAGGATTTAGTTTGGGAGGCCAGTTAATAGCCCCCGGTAGTGTTCGGCGACAGTCGAGGTCAAGCCGGAAACACTTCGGCCATTGTTATGAATGGCTTGTCGTTTAACACCGTCATTGGATCGCCGACCAGTTTACGCTTATTGTGAAAGTCAGTTTTCGGCTTTCTCCACTGAGGTGCTTAACCATGTGAGTTGGAAGCACAATCGCAGTGGTTCTCCCTTTGCACACCTAGCCGAACAAAGCGGAACATAGGAGGCAAGCACAGGAGCCGGGCAACCCAACTATTGACCGAAGACACAATTCAAAACCGATGCATATATAGCAATATCCGAGAATGTTTTTGCCGAATCTCTAAAGGTGTCCGGCGTTGCACTGCAAGACTTGTGCTGAAAACACACAAATAGTTTAAAAGTGCCATGGGCTCGAAAAGCCAAAAAACTTATTCAAAAGGTTAATGTCCGAACTAGATCAAGTGTTCGGTGCCAATCCGAAAATTGGACTTTAGAAGAAAAGGTGCTTCTGCCGTGCTTTAACATGACACATCCTATCTCAAAACTTCAAGCGGGTCAGCCTACGGCTTCAACCTCCTATCCCGAAGGCGGAGTACTTCTTACTAGGCCAGTTTAGCAAACTAAACTCTAGCGGCTTTGAGAGAGAAATTAGGCTCCCCGGCTAGTGACCGCACACTTGTGTCGAAAAAAGGAGTGATAAATAATAAAAACTTTGCAACGACTAAGAAGAAAAACACTTATCATAAAACGACTCATGTAAATTTAAGAGCCCCCAAGTGACTTGGGTAAAAGAATGATTGCATGTACCGAAGTACTTATATCATATCTGTTCAACCGAACTTTAAACACGTCTTAGCCAACCGTCGGCTTTTCCCTCTTCGGTCAAGGACCAAAAAGTGTTATGTACTCCATCTGTCGAGAATATTGACGGTGTTTCCAATAACCAGGCAATCAAGCCATAAGGCTGTAACAGACAAAGCGCGCTCAGGGAACTTATGCTATATTACCGCGAAGAGTAAGAAGCATCTTCGAAGAAAATAGTACCCCCACCGATACCTTTCTTCGGTGCTCATTGTTATTATGAGACTTGTGCAATAGATTTTTTGTACTCATGAGTTCCGTTGTGTGCCGACCATGATTGAAAACAATAAGAGCGCTAGCTTTCGGCTTCACCCAGTCTGAGGTCCGGCTCGGGTGACCCGATCGTGACAATCGCAGAGGTGCTCCCTTTACTCCCTAGCCGAACAATCGGGAACGTAGGGGTAAGCACAGGAGCCAGGCAACCCAGCTTGCAAATCGCTCAAGTCAATATGGTGCATATTGTGGCGTAATACACGAACAAGGAATGAAGCCGTACAAGTATAACCATATGCAAGAGGAAAAAGCTTCATGAAGGAAGCCCCCAAGTAAACGGGGTATTTGAATTTGCACGTCACAAACAAAGTTTGGACAAGGAAATTTTTACAAGCAACTTTTTTCCAAAAAAGTATAATGCTTGGCTGAACCGAATACAAGTTAAAAAATTTAAAACTTTGAGCATGAAGACAACTTAGCTGGTTAATGTGTTCGGTATTGATGACGCGGTCCGAGCTTGATGCGGGACAAGGTTCCATCCCCGAGCCGGTCCCGAGGTGGCGGAGCAAAGAGCTCGGCACTCCGAAGTGGTGACATAGCACGGTCAATGCAGGACGGCAGGGTGATGCCGAAGTCCCCGGCATGGGGTAATGAAGTGTTGACGAAGCCCCCCGTCCAGCCGAGGTGACGCCAAAGGATATAGTCCAGCTGGATCATTTTCCTGTGCACAAAAAATAGTGCAAACCGGAGATAATAGTAATAATAATAAAAATAAAAAAATCGTTGCATAACAAATAATTTATGCAAAGTGAGTAATAAAAGAAATATGGCCCGGCGCCGAAGTCAATGTCAATGCAGGGCGGCGGCGTGATGCGGTAAAGGCATGGCAAGGCCTGAATTCACAGGTCGGTTCGAGTTCCGGATGCGGCGTTCGCCGGACTATGTACGAAAACTGACCGAACAACCATGCGACCGTCGTGAATGCGGCCACCATTTGATAGACCTGCGTACATATGACGGACAAACCAGAGTAATAATTCATTGGGAAAAATGAACCCTAACAAGCAAAAAAATACTAGGATTAATAGCACCTGGCTTATTTGTTGTAACAATCCGAAGAAAGGTGATTCCCAAAATTGGGACTCGATCCGCACACCTATCGCCTGATGGGCGATAAAGCAACGGCATGGCGATGCTGGCAAAGGTTGGCTCACCGAGGCAAAAGCCCTCGGTCCAGCTAACGTGACGGAGCTGGTCGGCCAGCGACGCCGAAGTCTCCGGAGTAGGTTGATGAAGAGATGATGAAGCCCCCGGTCCAGCGATGCAGGTCATGACGTGGTCGATGCCGGCTTGATGAAGTGACCGTGTGGCGATGCAGGTGTGCCCGCTCCGTGTAATCCGTGGGGCGGCGATGTCGGTGGCGATTTATCCTTCGCGATGCCGAACTATTGTTCGGCTAGCCGAGATGATGATCCGAAGAAATTGAGCTCGGCTCAACAAAGCGACGACGTGTCTAACGCAGGTCGGCCGCCGTGTAGTGATGTTGTCGGGCTGGTTTGACACCGACGCGACGGTGAAGTTTGTATTGCAAGAATACTTTTAATACTACTGGGATGTGTTTGAGAATAAAACACAACACTCCATACGAAAACTTCCTCCAAAAAGGATGTCTGAGATCCCGTTAATAAAGAAGATGAATTCAGGTCAGATTCGTTCTCGCGCAGAAAACAGATCCAAAAAGTGATGCACTAATCGGAAGTTTCCCGGAGTTTGGATGGTCGGATCGAGCTGGATTTTTGGCAGGTGGTAGATATGGGAATTCCGCAGCAAATCAACGGTTGGATCCTCCAAAGGACATCCGAGCTAGATGCTGGATACCACGCCCTAAACTCGTCCGGATTCTCGTCCAGATTCAACAGGGCTGCGGTATATCGGAGATTGCCGGAGATTCCTCCATCGGAACTCGACGAAATTTTTGCAGGGTTGTTGTAGACTTAATTCCGTATAATTCCACCGAAGTAATCGTTTAAGCGACACTCGAGGAGGCGGTGGCGGCGGATACAAGTTTGCTGTCCAAAAAAACAACACGGTCGCCTGAGGGCAATGTTGACGTTGAGCCCCCGAGCTCCATGGATGACTCCTCCATGATCTTGACAGAGATCGGAGTTGGTGTTGATGAAGGCCTTCATCCGAACAAGACGATCGGATGTAGGGCGCAGTCCTCGGTCAAGCCAAGGTGACCAGTCGAGCTGGTGACGAAGAAGCCGACGTCGCAGTTGACCTGCAGTCGAGCCATTGATCCTTTCGCCGATCACATAGCGGAACTCTCAATGGAAGCACCAATGTCGGTGTCAAAACCGGCGGATCTCGGGTAGGGGGTCTCAAGCAGTGCATCTAGGATCAATGGTAAAAGGAGGCAAGTGACACAATGTTTACCCAGGTTCGGGCCCTCTCGATGGAGGTAAAATCCTACTCCTGCTTGATTAATATTGATGATATGGATAGTACAATAGTTGATCTACCATGAGATTAGAGAGGCTAAACCCTAGAAGCTAGTCTATGGTATGATTGTTGTATATATCTATCGACTAGCCTGGCCCCGGTTTATATAATGCACCAGAGGCCTAGGATAACAAGAGTCCTAGCCGAATACGCCGGTGGGGGTGGCGTCCTTGTCTTGATCGCCAAGTCTTGTTGATTCTTCCTTGTATGCGGTAGTTGTCCAGACTAGCCCATGAGTATACGGCCATGGGGGTCCTCGGCCCAATCCAACTGATCGGGAGACGACGCGTTGAGTACCTCCTAGTCCAGGACACCGTCAATGTGCCACTTGATGTATGTTTTTGTGATCAACTTGCGGGTTTCGTGACACTTGGGAACCTATGCATAGGGGTTGGCACACGTTCTTGACTCTCCGGTAGAAACTTTGGGGCACTCTTTGAAGTACTTTTATGTTGGTTGGATGAATCTGAGATTGTGTGATGCATATCGTATAATCATGCCCACGGATACTTGAGGTGACAATGGAGTATCTAGGTGACATTAGGGTTTTGGTTGATTTGTATCTTAAGGTGTTATTCTAGTACGAACTCTTTTATAGATTGATCTGAAAGAATAACTTTGAGGTGGTTTCGTACCCTATCATAATCCCTACGTTTGTTCTCCGCTATTAGTGGCTTTGGAGTGACTCTTTGTTGCATGTTGAGGGCTTGTTATATGATCTATCTATGTTATTATTGTTGAGAGAACTTGCACTAGTGAAAGTATGAACCCTAGGCCTTGTTTCCTATCATTGCAATACCGTTTACGCTCACTTTTATCATTAGTTACCTTGCTGTTTTTATATTTTCATATTACAAAAACCTATATCTACCATCCATATTGCACTTGTATCACCATCTCTTCGCCGAACTGGTGCACCTATACAATTTACCATTGTATTGGGTGTGTTGGGGACACAAGAGACTCTTTGCTATTTGGTTGCAGGGTTGTTTGAGAGAGACCATCTTCACCCTACGCCTCCTACAGATTGATAAACCTTAGGTCATCCACTTAAGGGAAATTTGCTACTGTCCTACAAACCTGTGCACTTGCAGGCCCAACAATGTCTACAAGAAGAAGGTTGTGTAGTAGACATCAAGCTCTTTTCTGGCGCCATTGTCGGGGAGGCTAGGTAAAGGGCACTCACTCACACCCCGTCAACTAAGCTCTTTTCTGGCGCCGTTGCCGGGGAGGTGAGTGCTTGAAGGTATATCTTTAGATCTTGCAATCGAATCTTTTTATTTCTTGTTTTAGCACTAGTCTAGTTTATAAAAGAAAACTACAAAAAAATGGAATTAAGTTTGTCTCAAACGCTTCACCTTTTTAATATCTTTCGTGAGTTTGATGGAAAGGAAAATTGTGCTCAAGTACTAGAAGAAGAATTACATAGAATGCTTGGCATAAAATATGTGAATGATGAGCATGATTGCAATGTTGTTAGTATGAATTCCTTGAATATCCATGATGCTAATGATATGCAAAGCCACAAGCTTGGGGAAGCTATGTTTGATGAAGATGATATTTTTTGTCCCCCAAGCTTTGATGAGCAAATTTACTATGATGAAAGCATGCCTCCTATCTATGATGATTATTGTGATGATACGTATGCTATAAAGAAGAAGTTTGCTTATGTGGAGAGTAGTAAATTTTCTATGCTTGTAGATCATGAAAAGAATGATTTAGGTGCTGGTTATATTGTTGAATTAATTCATGATGCTACTGAAAATTATTATGAGGGAGGAATATATGCTTGTAGGAATTGCAATAATATCAAGTTTCCTCTCTATGTGCTTAAATTCTTGAAGCTATGCTTGTTTTACCTTCCTATGCTTGTTGATTATTGTTCTCATAAGTTGTTTGCTCACAAAATCCCTATGCATAGGAAGTGGGTTAGAATTAAATGTGCTAGTCATATGCTTCATGATGCTCCCGTTATGTTTCAATTCTTATCTTTTATGTGAGCATCATTATCATCATCATGCCTAGCTAGAAAGGCATTAAAGAAAAGCGCTTGTTGGGAGACAACCCAATATTTATCCTTACTGTTTTTGTGTGTCCACATGATTATTCTACTGTAGTAATCATGTTTTATAGCTTTTGTTTCAATAAAGTGCCAAGTAAGACCTTTAGGATGGCTTACGGTGATAGTTGTGTTGATCCTGCTGAAAATTAGAAACTTTTACACCCAGTAAATTAGTTTTATTAATTCACAGAAACGTGCTTCTGATCTGATTCTTTTTGCTATGGATTGGTACACGAATTGCTTAGGACTTCCTAATTTGGTAGGATGTTTGGAGTTCCAGAAGTATACATTTGATACAGATTACTACAGACTGTTTTGTTTTTGACAGATTCTGTTTTCTATGTGTTGTTTGCTTATTTTGATGAATCTATGAGTAGTATCGGAGGGTATGAACCATAGATGAGTTGGAGTACAGTAGATATTACACCAATATGAATTTAGAATGAGTTTATTACAGTACCTAAGTGGTGGTTTTACTTTATTATACTAACGGAGCTTACGAGTTTTCTGTTGAGTTTTGTGTGGTTGAAGTTTTCAAGTTTTGGGTAAAGATTCGATGGACTATGGAACAAGGAGTGGCAAGAGCCTAAGCTTGGGGATGCCTAAGGCACCTCAAGGTAATATTCAAGGACAACCAAGAAACTAAGCTTGGGGATGCCCCGGAAGGCATCCCCTCTTTCGTCTTCGTTCATCGGTAACTTTACTTGGAGATATATTTTTATTCACCACATGATATGTGTTTTGCTTGGAGCGTCATTTTATTTTGTTAGTGTTTGTTTGCTTTTAGTTAGAATAGTGTTTTGCATCTTTAGTTTCAATAAAAAAAGTCAAGGATAGCCTTTGCCATGCTTATTTTGCTAGTTTACATGTTGCTGTTTGAAAACAGAAATTTTAACGCTGTTGCAAAAATTCCCTAGAAAAGTCAGAGAGTGGTATGATGTTGAATATTTTTGCTTATTGATCTCTGGTAAATTTATTACAGTGGGAATTTTAGTTCCTAATTTTTGGAGTCAGGAAAGTATTGATACTCTTGCATTCTTTACAGACTATACTGTTTTGACAGATTGCTGTTATGGTTGCATTGCTTGCATATGTTTGCTTGTTTAATGATTCTATTTGATGATAGGAGTATTAAATATACAGAGGCATTTAGTATGCAATGTTGAATAATTAATTAAGTGATTTGTTACAGTAGAAAATGATAAGGTTTTGCATTGGTTTATACTAACCTATCTCACGAGTTTTTGTTGAGTTTGTTGTGAACGAAGCTTTTGATAAAAAGAGAAACCATGATATGAGAGGAATTAAGGAGACACAAAAGTTCAAGCTTGGGGATGCCCAAGGCACCCCAAGACAATATTTCAAGAAGTCTCAAGCATCTAAGCTTGGGGATGCCCCGGTAGGCATCCCACCTTTCTTCTTCAACAACTATCGGTTAGTATCGGTTGAGCCTAAGTTTTTGCTTCTTCACATGAGTTGTGCTACCCTTGAATTGTAATTTCCTTTAGCTTTGCTTGATATTTGAATAAGTTACCAAGATCTGTCTCATGCTTCACTTAGATTATTTTGAGAGTCTTTAATAGCATGGTAATTTGCTTAATGTTAATATACTTGGTGTTCAAGATATGTGAAACTTTCTTTTCAGTGAATTGAATACTAAGATAAGTTTGATGCTTGATAATTGTTTTGAGATATGGAGGTGATAATATCAAAGTCGTGATAGTTGGGTGATTATGAATTCAAAGAATGCTTGTGTTGAAGTCTGCAAGTCCCGTAGCATGCACGTATGGTTAAAGTTGTGTAACAAATTTGAAACATGAAGTGTACCTGGCTTGTGCATCCTTATGAGTGGCGGTCGGGGACGAGCGATGGTCTTTTCCTACCAATCTATCCCCCTAGGATCATGCGTGTAGTACTTGACTTTTGATGGCTTCTAAATTTTTGCAATAAGTATATGAGTTCTTTTGACTAATGTTGAGTCCATGGATTATATGCACTCTCACCTTTCCGCCTTTGCTAGCCTCTTCGGTACCGTGCATTGCCCTTTCTCACCTTGAGAGTTGGTGCAAACTTCGCCGGTGCATCCAAACCCCGTGATACGATACGTTCTATCACCCATAAACCTCCTTATATCTTCCTCAAAACAGCCACCATACCTACCTATTATGGCATTTCCATAGCCATTCCGAGATATATTGCCATGCAACTTCCACCATCATCATCATGACATACATTACTTTTGTCATATTGCCATTGCAAGATCTTGTAGTCGACATCATATTTGTGGCAAAGCCACCATGCATTATTTTCCATACATGTCACTCTTGATTCATTGCACCATCCCGGTACACCTCCGGAGGCATTCATATAGAGTCATATCTTGTTCTAAGTTTCAAGTTGTAATCCTTGTGTTGTAATCAATAAAAGTGTGATGATCATCATTATTAGAGCATTGCCCAAATAAAAAAAAGAGAAAGGCCAAAAAAAGAAAGGCCCAAAAAAAAGAAAAAAAAGAGGGCAATGCTACTATCTCTTTTTCCACACTTGTGCTTCGAAGTAGCACCTTGTTCTTCATGTAGTGAGTCTCATATATTGTGCTTCAAAGTAGCACCTTGTTTTCATGTAGTGAGTCTCATAAGTTGTCTTTTTATACTAGTGGGAATTTTTCATTATAGAACTTGGCTTGTATATTCCTAAGATGGGCTTCCTCAAATGCCCTAGGTCTTCGTGAGCAAGCAAGTTGGATGCACACCCACTAGTTTTCTTTTGTTGAGCATTCATAGCTCTAGTGCATCCGTTGCATGGCAATCCCTACTCCTCATGTTGACATCAATTGATGGGCATCTCCATAGCCCGTTGATTATCCTCGTCAATGTGAGACTTTCTCCTTTTTTGTCTTCTCCACACAATCCCCATCATCATATTCTATTCCACCCATAGTGTTATATCCATGGCTCACGCTCATGTATTGCGTGAAGGTTGAAAAAGTTTGAGATTATTTAAGTATGAAACAATTGCTTGGCTTGTCATCGGGGGTATAGAATTTGGGAACATCTTTGTGTGACGAAAATGAAGCATAGCCTAACTATATGATTTTGTAGGGATGAACTTTCTTTTGCCATGTTATTTTGAGAAGACATGATTGCTTTGATTAGTATGCTTGAAGTATTATTATTTTTGTGTCAATATGAACTTTTGTCTTGAATCTTTCGGATCTCAATATTCATATCACAATTAAGAAGATTTACATTGAAATTATGCCAAAGTATCACTCCGCATCAAAAATTCTTTTTTATCATTTACCTACTCGAGGACGAGCAGGAATTAAGCTTGGGGATGCTTGATACGTCTCCAACGTATCTATAATTTTTTATTGCTCCATGCTACTTTATCTACTGTATTATCGACTTTTATATTATTTTGGGGACTAACCTAGTAACCAGAGGCCCAGCCCAGATTTGCTGTTTTATGCCTATTTCAGTGTTTCGAGGAAAAGGGATATCAGACGGAGTCAAAACGGAACGGAATCAACTGGAGAAGTTATTTTTGGAAGGAAAGCCACCCGGGAGACTTGGAGTCCACATCAAGAAAGAAACGAGGAAGGCACGAGGTAGGAGGGCGCGCCCTCCACCCTCGTGGGGGCCCTCGTGGCTCCCCTGACGTATTTCTTCCTCCTATATATACAAATATACCCAAAAACTTCCAGAACAAAAAATAGATCGGGAGTTCCACCGCTGCAAGCCTCTATAGCCACCAAAAACCAATCGGGACCCTATTCCGGCACCCTGCCGGAGGGGGATCCCATCACCGGAGGCCATCTTCATCATCCCGGCGCTATCCATGACGAGGAGGGAGTAGTTCACCCTCGGGGCTAAGGGTATGTACCAGTAGCTATGTGTTTGATTTCTCTCTCTCTCTCGTGTTCTCTCTCGTGTTCCCTCTATGGCACGATCTTGATGTATCCCGAGCTTTGCTATTGTAGTTGGATCTTGATGTTTCTCCCCCTCTACTCTCTTGTGATGAATTGAGTTTCCCCTTTGAAGTTATCTTATCGGATTGAGTCTTTATGAGAACACTTGATGTATGTCTTGCCGTGATTATCCATAGTGACAATGGGAAATCATGTGCCACTTGATGTATGTTTTGGTGATCAACTTGCGGGTTTCGTGACACTTGGGAACCTATGCATAGGGGTTGGCACACATTCTTGACTCTCGGGTAGAAACTTTGGGGCACTCTTTGAAGTACTTTTATGTTGGTTGGATGAATCTGAGATTGTGTGATGCATATCGTATAATCATGCCCATGGATACTTGAGGTGACAATGGAGTATCTAGGTGACATTAGGGTTTTGGTTGATTTGTATCTTAAGGTGTTATTCTAGTACGAACTCTTTTATAGATTGATCCGAAAGAATAACTTTGAGGTGGTTTCGTACCCTACCATAATCTCTACGTTTGTTCTCCGCTATTAGTGGCTTTGGAGTGACTCTTTGTTGCATGTTGAGGGCTTGTTATATGATCTATCTATGTTATTATTGTTGAGAGAACTTGCACTAGTGAAAGTATGAACCCTAGGCCTTGTTTCCTATCATTGCAATACCGTTTACGCTCACTTTTATCATTAGTTACCTTGCTGTTTTTATATTTTCAGATTACAAAAACCTATATCTACCATCCATATTGCACTTGTATCACCATCTCTTCGCCGAACTAGTGCACCTATACGATTTACCATTGTATTGGGTGTGTTGGGGACACAAGAGACTCTTTGCTATTTGGTTGCAGGGTTGTTTGAGAGAGACCATCTTCATCCTACGCCTCCTACGGATTGATAAACCTTAGGTCATCCACTTGAGGGAAATTTACTACTGTCCTACAAGCATGTGCACTTGCAGGCCCAACAACGTCTACAAGAAGAAGGTTGTGTAGTAGACATCAGACCTTCCAGCTGTGGTAACGGCGTAGACCCTACTGGTAGATGGCGGACCGGCTAAGGGCTAATAGCCGACCTTCTTCCACCAAGTCGACGATGTCTTCTCGTGCTTCCTTGGCCTCCGCCTCCGTGTACATGGTGAACCGAGGTGAGTCGAACTCGATGTCAGTTGGGATGACAGCCTCGGCACCATATACAAGGAAGAAAGGGGTGAAGCCGGTTGACTTGTTCGGGGTAGTGCGCAAACTCCAGAGGATGGCCGACATCTCATCGAGCCAACAGCCGGCTGAACGCTCGAGCGGCATGACCAATCGGGGCTTGATGCCGGAGAGGATGAGGTCGTTGATGGGCAACAGACGCTAAGTCTAGTCGGATGCTCTGTGTCGCGCAGAAACGTGCCAGTGCTCCCTTAGCAAAATTCGTGCCATTGTCGGTGATGATGCTGTGTGGTACTCCATACCGGGTTGTAATATCTATGATGAATGTCACAACAGTCGGCCCATTCAGTTTCTTGATCGGCTTTGCTTCAATCCACTTGGTAAATTTGTCCACGGCGACAAGTAGATGTGTCATGCCGCCGCGCGCCGTCTTGAATGGGCCGACCATGTCCAGCCCCCAGACGGCAAAAGGCCAAGTGAGAGGGATGGTCTTGAGTGCAGAAGCCGGTAGGTGCTGCTTGGAGCCGAAGATCTAGCACCCTTTGTAGTGTTTGACTAATTCCTTGGTGTCCTCCAAAGCAGTCGGCCAGAAGAATCCATGGCAGAAAGCTTTGGCAACGAGGGACCTTGAGGCTGCATGGTGGCCGCATTCGCCCTGGTGGATGTCTTTGAGGATTGCTATGCATTTCTCTGGCTCGACGCAGCGCTGGAAGACTCCGGTAACGCTGTGCCTAACAAGCTCTCGGTTCATTATTGTGTAAGCTCCAGCTCGGCGTTGGACTTGTCTTGCCGAGATCTCATCAGTCGGCAGTTCTTCGTTTATCAGGAAGTGGAGGATGGGCTGGGCCCATGATGGAGCTGCGACTTCTTCTACCGCTAAAACGGGTACTGGAACCAGGGCAGGTGGGCTAGGCTGTAAAGAGTTGGAATCGGTCGCCACCTGTGTTGTTGATGCAGTCCCCGGGCCGGCTGCAGTAGTCCCCGGGCCGGGTTCGACTATGGCAGTCCCCGAGCCAGTTGCCGAAGTCCCCGAGCCGCCTGCTTGGTTCCCGAAGTCGGATCCGACTACGTCGGGGTCAGGCGGCACAAAGATGGAACTGGATTCCGGAGATGGCTTGACAAATGGCTTGAGGAGGCGTTGGAGGGCAACGCCGGTTGGTATAGCTTGTCGGGTGGAGCCGATTTGTGTCAGGGCATCTGCTTGCTCGTTGTCGGCACGTGGCACGTGGAGGAACTCGCACCCCTCAAAGTATCTGCTGATTTGCTGAACGAGGAAGCGGTAGCTTGCCATGTTTGCGTCCTTGGCGTCCCAGTCGCCGGATGACTGTTGTACCACCAAATCCGAGTCGCCATAGCACAGGATCCGGTGGATGCCGAGTTCCTTGGCCAGCCGGAGCCCGTGTATGAGTGCCTCGTACTCGGCCACATTGTTGGAGGCGGCAAAAAGGATTTGCAATGTGTATCTGAGTCTGTCGCCTTTGGGAGAGGTGAGGACGATGTCGGATCCCAAGCCGGTGCGCATCTTGGATCCGTCAAAGTGCATCCGCCAATGAGTGGAGTCAGGGGCCGGTGGCAGGTACTGGGTCTCGGCCCAGTCGATGAGGAAGTCGGCCAATGCTTGGGACTTGATGGCGGTGCGAGGCTGGTAGTAGATCGTGTAAGGAGCCAGCACAATGGCCCACTTCGCCACTCGGCCGGATGCATCTCGGTTGCCTATGATCCCGGCGAGCGGGCAGTGCATACGACCGTGATGGGATGCTCTTGAAAGTAGGGCTTGAGTTTCTTAGAGGCGAAGTACACACCATAGCACATCTTCTGATAGTGCGGGTAGTTCTGCTTCGAGGTGGACAGTACTTCGCTCAAATAGTATACCGACCTCTGGACTAGCTGAGCTCGGCCTTCTTCTGGACGCTGAACCACGATAACTGTGCTGACCACCCGGCTAGTGGCGGCAATGTAGAGGAACATGGGCTCTTTCTCAGTCGGTGCCGCCAAGACAGGCGGCGTAGACACCATCTTCTTTAGCTCGTGGAAAGCTTGGTCCGCCTGGTCATTCCACTCGAAGTGAGTGGACTTCTTCATGAGTCGGTAGAGGGGGAGGTCCTTCTCTCCGAGCTGGCTGATGAAGCGATTCAGAGATGCCAGGCATCCGGTGAACTTTTGGACGTCTCGCAGCTTGGTAGGAATCTTCATTCTCTCTATGGCCTTGATCTTCACCGGGTTGCATTCGATGTCGCGTTCGAAGACCAGGAAGCCTAGAAGCTGGCCGGCTGGTACCCCGAACACGCATTTCTCCGGGTTGAGCTTGATCTGAAACCGGCACAAATTCTCAAAGGTCTCCTTGAGGTCTTCCAGCAAGGTGTCGCATTTCTCCGTCTTGACCACAACGTCGTCTACGTAGACGTGGGCATTTCTGTTGAGTTGCTTGAGGAGGCATTTCTGCATGCAACGCTAAAAAGTGGCACCGGCATTTCTCAAGCCGAATGTCATAGTCAGGTAACAGAAAGCTCCGAATGGGGTGATGAAGGCGGTCTTCAGGCGGTCAGCTGGGTCCAATTTTATCTGGTGGTAGCCTGAGTAAGCATCCAAGAAACTCAACAGCTCGCATCCGGCTGTGGAGTCTATCACTTGATCAATCCTTGGCAGAGCGAAAGGATCTTTAGGGCAGGCTTTGTTGAGGCTGATGTAGTCAATGCACATGCGCCACTGCTTGTTCTTTTTCAACACCAAGACCAGGTTGGCAAGCCATTCTGGGAAGAACACCTCCATAATGAATCCGGCTGCCAGAAGTCGGGCTATCTCTTCTCCGACTACTCTTCTCTTCTCTTCTGACAGGCGGCGCAAGGGCTGCCTGACCGGCTTGGCGTCAGATCGGACGTGTAGCTTGTGCTCGGCGAAATCCGTCGGGACACCCGGCATGTCTTTGGGAGACCATGCGAAGATGTCCCGATTCTCACGAAGGAAATCGACGAGCTCGCTTTCCTATTTGCTGTCAAGGCCGATGCCCATGACAGCGTACCTCTCCGGGTGCTCCGGGTCCAGGGGTATCTTCTTTGTCTCTTTGGCCGGCTGGAAAGAACCTTGAGCATCACATTCCTTGGGGTCGGGGGACAGGGTCGGCTGCTTGCCAGCCATGGCCACGACTCGATCCAGCATCTTCTTCTCTTCAGCAATCACAAGGGACTCGGCCAGCCGACTACTAGCCGTTGCACACTCAGAAGACTTCTTGTAGTCTCCGGCTATGGTGATGATGCCCTTGGAACTCGGCATCTTCATCTTGAGGTAGGCGTAGTGAGGCACAGCCATAAACTTGGCCAAAGCGGGTCGGCTAAGCAATGCGTGGTACGGGCTCTCCAGATCCACTACCTCAAACCATATTGCTTCTCGGCAGAAATGATCCTTGCTCCCAAAGAGGACATCTATCTTGATCTTGCCGATTGGTGAGCAGGATAGGCCGGGTACGATGCCATGGAACACAGTCCGGCTTGGCATGAGCTGCTTCGGCTTGATGTTGAGCTTCTCCATGGTATCACGGTACAGTATGTTGATGCTGCTCCCGCCGTCTATCAGTACGCGGGAGAAACGGGCGGCTCGCCTTTCTGTCACGAGGGTGGCATCCAAAACCAAGGCATAGGAGCCAGGAGACGACATCACCTCTGGGTGATTGGCCTGGCTCCAGCTGATGGGCTTCTCCGACCAGTGCATAAACTCGGGGTTGTTGGAGGCGACCGCGTTGACTTCTTGCTGCTGTCGGCGGTGGCTGCGCCGGTCTTCTGTCTGGCTTGTAAAGATGAAGTAGGCGGCATGTTCATCGGGGAACTCGTCTTGAATAGCTCCGACTGCTGGCCGAGCGGCCGGCTGCTGAGGGGCTGGAGGTGGCTGGCCTGCAGGCGGAGGCGGCAACAGCCCCTCACCCTTGGAGATTCGCGTAAGCCAATGGCACTTCCGAGTTGTGTGGTTGGACGGCTTTGTGTCGCTGTGGAACTTGCAGGGGGCATCGTGGGTTTGCTCGTAGGAGAAAGCCGGCTGCCAAGCCGGCCTGCCGCCCTTCTGCTTCTTGGGTGCCGGCCGCCCCTCAGGTTGTTCGTCTTCGACTGTGGCCACCTGCCGGCTGGTGGAAGGCAACATAGGGTCTTTGCGCTTATGGTCGTTCTGGTACGGGCGTTGGCTGGATTCTCTAGCCGGTGTCTTAGGAGCCGGCGCCAGCACCTTTCCGGAGGTGTCTACTCGAAGCTCAGTCTTCATCGAGGAGTCGGCCGTGGCGTATTTGTCTGCTATGATTAGCAGCTTGTCGAGGGTAGTCGGCTCGTCGCAGAGGAGTCGGTGCTTGAGGAGGGTGCCTTCTCTGCACCCCGCGGTGAAATACTCTATGGCTTGAACCTCATGCACCCCCTCGCAGGAGTTGCGGAGCTCGACCCAACGTGTGAGGTAGTCGCGGGTTGATTCATTGGGCCTTTGTACACACAAGGAGAGCTGTCGGGGCTTGGAAGCCCGTTTGTAGATGCTGGTGAAGTTGCGTATGAAGGCTTCCGTGAAGTCCAGTCAGCTGTTGATGCTGTAAGGCTTCAGGCTATTGAGCCAGGTGCGTGTCGTGCCTTGGAGCATCAGGGGGACATATTTCACGGCAACACGCCTGTTGCCGTTTGCTATGCGGACTGCGGTGGAGTAGTCGATCAACCAATCTTCCGGCTTCATGGAGCCGTTGTACTTGGGCGTGTCTCTTGGGAGCGAGAACCCTTTGGGGAAGGGCTCGTCGCGGATGCGGGGGCCGAAGCAAGGCGGGCCGACATCATCTTGTTCTTCCAGTGCCAGGATCGTGCTAGACGGTCGATCCGGTGGCGGGCATCATTCTCGCCGACTCCTTCGCAGCGACCTAGTCGGCCACTGAGAGTCGGATGTGCGACAGGCGGCGGGGTAGGATATCTCTCCCCGCGAGGCGGAGGAGGAGGCGGGTCGCCTCGTCGTTCCACACCTCGAGGGCGGCCTTCTGTGTCGCGCTCGATGGTGATTCGCGTCCGGCTGCGGCTAGCAGCCGGCTCCTTCTCTTGTCTCGCACGGGCGCCACCTGCCGTCGGTGTACGCGACGTCGCGCCGTGCTCTTGGTGAGGGGGGCTTCCAGCACGTATGTCGGCTTCGTGCCACTCTGCGGCCACGTCGATCAGCTGCTGGATGCGTCTGGTCATGTAGGGGAGCTCGTCGGCCCCCAGTCCATTTAGCTCGTCTATGATCGACTGAGCGGCGCGTAGGTTCTCGAGGGACGTGCCGTAGACTGGGCGATCCGCTCCCAGCATGCTGGCGATGGCCGTGTCGCGTTTCTTGACGACGCCGACTCGGCTTCGCCCTTCTGGAGGCGGTGTACCGAAGGCGACGCGGTCAACTTCGCACTGGTGGGCTTCAGTGAGGCGCCTCATGGAGGCTATCCTCTGGCCCTCCGCAAGGAGAGCAAGGCGGCGTGCCTCCAGCGTCTCGGCGTCAGCGTCCACCGGGATGGGGGCGGACAGATCGTGCAGCGTCGCCTGCAGGGCATCATGGGTGTTTTCGCCAGAGGTGACGCCGTGGCTGATGACTAGCACCTTGGTGACAATGCTGCCGCCACTGTCGGCTCGAGGAAGAGGGTCGTCGAAGATGATCACGTTGGTGGGGAAGGCGTCGAGCGACGCCGTGTCAGAGTCGACAAGCATCGGGTTGGTGGAGCCAACCGGATTCAAGTCCGTGGTAGGCTCGCTGGAGACGTGCAGTTGGTCGAGGAGGCTGACGAGGCGGCTCTCGAGGCAGCCCGTGCCCGCGTCGGACACGGGCTCGTCGGAGATGCTAGCCTCGCCAAGAAGATCGGCGAGGCAGCTCGCTGTGCAGGCATCGTCGACGCTTTGCAGCGTGTCAGGGCAAGCGCCATCGGGCGTGCCGGGCTGGCTACGCTCGCTGGGGAGGAAAAGGGTTCCCGTCCAGAGCAGGTCTCCGGACGACGGTGCACCTGGCCCCACGGTGGGCGCCAAATGTCGGGTGGTAGGTGCGACATATGCCAACGGATGGCTTATCATTGTGGGAGCCAGTAAGACATCGTCGGTGCCTGGAAACGAGATGAGGCGAAGACATGCACGCTGGCGGATCTTACCCAGGTTGGGGGCTCTCCGTGGAGATAATACCCCTACTCCTACTTTGCGGGGTCTCCGCATGATCACTAGATCGATAAGAAGCTACAAGAGGCTCCTTGAGCTGTTCGGTGGGAGGAGGAAGAAGGGCAAGGCTAGCTCTCTTCTCTCCTTATGGTAGTGTCTAAAACTCTATGAGATCAACCCTTTGCATGGGTGCCCCGGGGGGTTTATATAGGCCTACCCCTCGGGGGTACAATGGTAATCCGACTGGGCGCGGGTCCTAGCCATCAGTGTCTATGGCCGCCGGCTTCTCCGCCGGCCACTGGGCCCGCCGACTCGTGGGTCCCGCCGGCTACCGGCTCATTGGTCAACAAGCCGGCCCCACCGCTTGGGGGTCTTGTCGGGGGCTGGTTACTGTTGCCTTGCCTCTGATGACGAGGGCTTTGTCGAGGTAAGCATGGCTACAGTGCCGCCGTCTTACGGGCTCTCACTGTAGCCTTACCTCGACTTGTCTCCTTAATGGTGCGCGCGCCCCGAGGAGGGGAGCAAGCCGGCCATAGGAAGCCGGCCATACCTCAGGTCCGCTGGAGGAGGCCAGGCCGCCTTCGGGCGTCTCTATGACCGGAGGGGCCCGTCGTGGAGGGCGTCATGATCAACATGGCAACAGTGCCACGCCGGACGGGTGATGGCTGTCCTGTACGGCGTACTGTAGTCGTGCGTGCTCCGAGATTCAGGGGTGGCAGGGTCCACTGTTGCCACGCCCCGTCCCGTCATCATTATGGGGGTGCAGACTTTTAGGGCGCGGCCCTGCCCGCTTGCCAGGGGCCGGCCTTCTGGAGTCGATCTTCTTGGGCCGGCTTCTTGAAGTCGGCCCCATCGTGGCTTCCTCCAAGAGAGTTTAGGGCCGGGCCGCCTTCCGATAGTCGGCTCGCGAGATAGCCGGCCGGAGGAAGGCGGCCCCGCGTCTTAGATGCCTCAGGGCTCGATTGGCCCGTTTTTTTTCAGAGGGCCTAAGGGAGCTGGCTAGGCTACCCGTGATCATTTACTCCGACAGGCGCCGCACACGGCTAGGCAATTTATGTGGGGTGTGCTAGACGCCCCCCTCCTCATATATATAGTTGGAAGGGGGAGGGGAGAGGCCAAGGGGCGCCCCAATAGGTCTGAATCCTACTTCGGCTCCTGCCCTTGGCCGCGCCCCCTCCTCCCTGCCATGTTTGTCGGAGGGGGAAGGAAAGAGGGGGAGAGGGAAGGAAGGGGGAATCCTATTCCACTCTTTCCTTTTCCTTCCCCTCTTTCCTTCTCCTCCTAGGCCGACCCATATGGGGGGCGCACCAGCCCCTTATGGCTAATGCGTTTCCCCTCTTGGCCATAAGGCCCATATCTTTTGCCGGGGTGCCTGGAACCCCTTCTGGTGACCCGATAAGTATCCGGTACTCCCCGAAACACTTTCGGTGTCCGAATACCATCGTCCTATATATCAATCTTTACCTCTCGACCATTTCGAGACTCCTCGTCATGTCCATAAATCACATAACTCATATAATCCTATATCGGTATCAAACGTCATGCATGCGGACCCTACAGGTTCGAGAATTTTGGAATTATTACGTCGCGCGTTAAGAAAAAGAAAGAAAGAACTTTTATGTCACATGTTAAGAAAAGAAACTCGCTTTATGTCTATTGGGCCGGCCCAGTTGGGTCTGCAGCAAACAATCCGAAAAAAAATTTAAAACATTATTTATGAATAATTTATGAAATTCCAAAAAAATTATTCAGAAAATATGACACAATTTTGAAAATCCGAAACATTGTTCATAGCAGGTGAAAAACTGTTGGAGTTCTGAACATTTTTTGACAAATGTGAATTTTTTTGAAATCACGAATAGTTTTTTAAAATGTGAATAGAATTTCAAAATTCCAAACATTTCTTAAAAAACAAGAAATGAATTTAATTTGTGCGAAAAATATAAAACAGGAACAATTTTTAACTTCTGAACAATATTGGAAATGTGCGAACATTTTTTAAACTTCACAAATTCTTGTTGTGTTTTTTGTTTTTGCGGGGAAAAATTCTTGTTGTGTTATAGTGGGCTGGCCCAATTTCTTGTCCGTGAGGTAGCCGGTTATCCCGGCCGGGATTGTAGTATTCCCATTGTGCCAAATAGGTTTAGGGTTTAAAATAGACCAGGATTATAAGTTTGGACTGCCAATTTTCGGGATTCAAAGTTCAGGGTTTGATTTTAGCCTTTGTCTGCAATTTCAAGGTTTATTTTGGACCTTTTTCCTTTTCTAGGGTTCCCAAAGAAAGCAACAAGGCGAAAATGACCAAGGATGAGGATGGGATTTGTTCGTCGGCCCCGTTAGTCCTGGGCCTACGGGCCGAGCAGATTACACAGAACGCATCCAACGACACGAGTATTATTAATCTGCCCACCCCTAAAAAAACAAAAAGAAATGCACTAGCGGGAGCTCCTTTATACTGTATAATCCCCACGCCGCCACCTCCCGTCCCAGCAAACAGCGCTCTTCTTCCCTCTTCCTCCTCGTGCTGTTC
The DNA here is from genome assembly GCA_963921465.1 of Triticum timopheevii. Taxonomy (NCBI): domain Eukaryota; kingdom Viridiplantae; phylum Streptophyta; class Magnoliopsida; order Poales; family Poaceae; genus Triticum; species Triticum timopheevii. The sequence goes on along the minus strand of OY997262.1, from coordinate 462,248,047 downwards.
AAGACGATCTTAAGTGGCACAATGTATGTCATCGCCAATGAATCCAAGACGATGCCTTTTATGGACTGATTAATTTCTGCCGTCTACTTGCCACCTCCTTTTAGGCATCTATAAGGGTGGATGGTGCGTTGACGAGGAAAGCCCACCCGGAGTTGGTGTTTGTCTTCGGAGGTGACCGGCGATGGTCGAGACGCGGCAATGATGCTTTGTTTTTGGACAAGCTCTTTTTCTTTGTAGTGGTGTTGTTGGTGGCGGCTGTCTTCGGACTAGCCCTGGTGTGGTGTCGGTACTACACTCGTTGTTCGCAACAAGTTATAGTCTTCTTGTAATTCAAAATATGTCTTCTACGCCCTCCGTTCCCAAATATTTGTCTTTCTAGAGATTTCAACAAGTGACTACATATCAAGCAAAATGAATGAATCTACACTCTAAAATATGTCTATATATATCCGTATGTTGTGTCCATTGAAATGCCTAGAAAGACAAATATTTGGGAACAGAGGGAGTATAAAAAAATGATACGCATTCGGGTACTCTAACAAAAAAAAACATTGTGTGTACTCTTTGTAAACCATTCTTCTCATGAAATATATGTGGTTACTTGAAAAAAAAAACGAGGCGAAAATGACCAGCATGGGATGGGTTCGGCGGCCCTGTTAGTTCTGGGCCTACAGGCCGAGCAGAACACAGAACGCATCCACCGACACGAGTATTAATCTTCTTCCCTCTTCTAAAAAAAAGTATTAATCTTCCCATCCGTCAAATTTTTTTTCTTAATCTGCCCTAGCGGGAGCTCCTTTATATTAATCCCCACGCCACCACCTCCCTGTCCCAGCAAACAGCGTTCTTCTTCCTCTTCCTCCTCCCGCAGATCTCCGATCTCGACCTGTCTTCCTTGTTTCCGAACCTCTTTTCCGTTCGTTCTTCCCGGGGGCATTGCTTTTCTTTCCATCTGAGACGGTGAGGATTGATATTTGGTCTCGTTCGTTCTTCACCGCGGACGCACCTCCCAGTTCGTCGGTGTTCTTGTCTTCTCTCGATTTGATTGACCCTCTGTGTTTTCTGTTTCTCGATTCGAATGTTTTTCGTTGTACGGTTTCTGCAAGATCAGCTTCTTGTCTGGGTCTCGTTACCCAGGACCCCAGCCAATCGGCAAATCGTCCTGCCATCTTGCTAGATCGATCCCCAATCCGGCTTTCAACTCACCCGGATCTGACTGACTACCCGATGATTCTCCGGGCCCTTTCCGTCGGCACAGATCGATAATTTCTTTGAGATTTGCCGCTCTCTTTTTATATAGGTTTTGGCAGTGGTGCCTTCTGTCACCGTGAGGCGTGAGCCTTCAAACCAAAAACGACTTCTCTTTCCACTGAGCATTGCTTTAACCACATTCCTTCTCCTGGTCTGTTTTGTTTGTTTATCGGCGGCCAAGGATTAAACTGAATTATAGACAAGCATATGTCCGAATTCTCTTCATGTGGAACGATCTAATCTTCTCTATGAGGCCAGCGATCTTGCTTCTTTCTTGATCTGCAGTTTTATTAGATGCGTTCTGTGGCTGATGCCGATGATGATTAGTGTGAACCTTCCTCAATGAAATCGCTAATGATTACATAACCTACTGCCTTCCTTCTGAGGCATCACGAATCCTCTATTCCTTATGTCTTTTCTGTCATTTTTTTGGTTGTCTCTTGAATTATTTGTTTGCCAAGGTCGGATGATGATCACAAGTGCATAGTTCATATGACCAAATCGTGATTACTTGAACAAAAAATAGTCTTTCGCTCCTATCTGACGACCGTGCAACCTTCCCTTTCTCAGGAGAATCAAACATTTTGTGTGTTATTTTGCTTGGTATGTTTTGCAACCACATGTCTGAATTTGTTGTAGAGGACGGTGAAGATTGATATTTGGTCTTGTTCGGCTTAACTGCCATTTATTTGTCTCGCAGACAATCCTGCTATATCACCACCCGTATTCTGAGTACCATATTATTACTAGTATTACTAGCATTTATTTGTCTCGCATAATTTCAGTTTCTTGATCAAACTGTGATTACATACTTTAGCTTTCCTGTTTCATTTCAGTTCAAATTTCATATGAGAAACCATACCTACCCAGTAAAGCTATTTGGATTTGAGGAATAATTTTGGAGAATGTTTTACTTACTTGTATTTGGAGCAGTGACGAGACATTCACTCAATATCATCTTTCAGGTTTGATTAATCGCTATGTTCTTACCTAGCTTCATATAATATGTTCAGAACTTTAATGTTAATGCTAGTGACCTCTACAAAGCCATTCTACTACACATTAGGCAGTTAATGAACTTATTGGGATGACACATCTCAAGAAAAAGAAAATTGTTGGAATAATATAGAAATGACAGAATTAAGTGTAATAAATGGAATTTCATATTTTCGGGATCTTTGATTAGGCGGCACTTGCATAGTTAGTTGTTTTTGAATTGGTAGACCATCTACAATAGGTACTTTGATGTTTGCAATGATTCTTTAGACCAGTTTGAGGATGATGATTTCATATTTGTCGCCCCAGTCTTAGGATCCGCTAGGTGGATCTCTGCTGATTGACATATTTTTGAATCTGACTCGGCAGATGAAAATTTTGAACAGTTGGTTTGGTTTTCTTTTCTACTTATTTTTCTTGGGTGATGGCAGTGACGATTTGCAAAATTCAAGCTCAACAGACCAAATCACAGGTTTTCTCTCAGGAGTTGATTTGTATGCCGATTAACCTGCTGAACCGAGCCATCTGACACTTGAGTTTTTAAAACTGAAGTTCATTGTTCTTATCTTTGGATCCTTCACTTCCATGCTTCGTTGATCTTGTAGTTGCAATGAGGATAACTAGCTCCCTCTTCTGAAAGCATTGATGACATCGCTGGCAGAATCGAACCAATTAAATATTGCCACCACTGAGCAACTCTGTATCTTTGTACAATCTTTGTTGCTTCTTCTTACATCTACAAGATCTGTTTGGATCGTGAGGAAGTATTGATGCATAATCCAACACTTGATCTGAGGGCAGCTTGCGCGGCCCAAATGATGTCATCTTTGCAACTGAATCCATCAGATTTCAGTGCTATTTTTTTCTGGAAATTTGAAACAATCTTAGGACACCTTCTGACACAGTGCTTAATTTTCTGTGAATCAGAAGTCATCTGTATTCTGATGATACATCTTTGTTTTCATCATTTTTTACAATCTTGTCTTCCAAGTTAGATCTATAATGCAATTGAAGCCCATGATGATTAGCTTTATGTTGGAATTACCGTCAGATACCCAATGACGATATTTTTGCGGCTTTCTGAGGCATAAAACCAATAGCTTCAGGTCTTGTAGTTTTTGCATTGTTAATTTCGTTCATCTTAAATTATCCCTGTTAAGATTCTCAGACCATAGGAAGTGCTGACAACAGCTGCATCTCTCCACTTCAAATGTCCTCCTTTGAGCATAGCCTTTGTGGTTCCATTTGCAGCTGGTTTGGTTCAGCTGTGTGCGTGATTTTAAGCGGGTCTCCGAGAGATTCTCTTTAATCTTGTTAGCTTTGTATTTGGCCGGTCCAGAGTGCCTGTTATTGTGATGACTTTTTTGTTATGAGTAGTTAATCAGTTGTGATCAATATGATTTGATTATTTGATGATGTGTTATGGCAATGATGATAAATTAAAGGCTTGTTTCTCAAAACATTCGCAGTTGCCGCCTAAGAGCTTTTGCCTTGCCAGGCTTGAGAGCTAATGCTGCTAATTCCTTCCTTGGATGTCTGAGCCTTATGAAATCCCCAGTTTATCTTTATTCTATTTTACTTTGTTGACTTCATTTCTTGATCTATTTATTCTGCCTTCTCTTCTTTGATGCTTTAATCTTGTTAAATGTTGTTGTGTTTTGTTGGTTTCATTCAGGGAGCACTGTCCCATGTCTGCCCACTGTTTTCTCGATGGATCTGAGTTTGCAACGTCTACAGGTATTTTTCTTTCACATTGGATTCTTAATTTTGCTTTCTGTTTATTTCCCCTAACTTTTTTGTTTTGGTTTGGTTTATTAGTGGCCGAGGATTAAACTAAATTATAGACAAGCATATGTCTGAATTTTCTTCATGTGGAACGATCTAATCTTCTCTATGAGGCCAATGATCTTGCTCGTTTCTTAATATGCAGTTTTATTTGACGTGTTCTTGGTTGTGTGATGCCGATGATGATTAGTGTGAACCTTTCTGAATGAAATCACTAATGATTACATAACCTACTGCCTTCCTTCTGAGGCACCTTGATTCCTCGATTCCTTGTCTTTTTCTGTCATTTTTTTATTGTCTCTTGACTTGTTGGTTTGCCAAGGTCGAATGATGATCACAAGTGCATAGTTCATATGAGCAATTTGTAATTTCTTGAACAAAAATAGTCTTTCGCTCCCATCGGATGGCTTTTCAACCTCACCCTTTTTCAGAGGAATCAAAAAATTTAGTCGTTAGTCTGTTTTTTATTGTATTTTACATTTTTATGCTACTAAGTTATAAAATGTAGATGTCTGAATTCCTTCGAGGACGGTGAAGATTGATATTTGGTCTCGTTCGTCATAACTGGCATTTATTTGCCTTGCCGATTATCCTTCTATATCACCACCCATATTCTGAGTCCTCTTAGTACATACTCAAGCATATAATTGGTTTGAAATGTTAATTACTTTTGCTGTTTGGCCTATAGATGAACTAAACTAATAGACAAGCATATGTCTCAATTCTCTTCATGTGGAAAGCATAATTAGCAATGAGGTCAAAATCTGTTTGTTTTTGTACTAGTAGTATTTAGGTAGGCTGATTATGACAAGCGCATAGCTCAGATGACCAAACTGTGATTACATTAACAAAGCAGTCCTTCGCTAACTTTTGCTTTCCTCTTTAATTTCAGTTAAAAATGCATACGAGGAACCATATTCTACTCAGTAAAATATGATGTCATCTTTAATCCAACACTTGATCCGAGGGCAGCTTGCACAGCCCATATGATGTCATCTTTGCAACTGAATCCATCAGATTTCAGTGTTATTTTTTCTGAAACTTTGAAACAATCTTAGGACACCTTCGGACACAGTGCTTAATTTTCTGTGAATCAGAAGTCTTCTGTATTCTGATGATACATCTTGTTTTCATCATTTTTTACAATCTTGTTGTTGGGCTGTGTCTTATCTGTATTCCAGTGTGTGTGTGTGTGTGTGTGCTTATGGCCCATGTGGCCCATGTGGCCCATGTGGCCCATGTAACCCTGCAGCCTATATATGTGCTGCCCCCTTGTACAGGAAACCCTAACTCCAATAGAATACAATACCAGGCCATCTTTCTATCCCAGCCGCCACCCCTCTCTCCCCTGATTCTACATGGTATCAGAGCTTGGGTTCCCAATCCCAGCAGTGGTGATGGTGGTTGGCTGGTTGTGCTTGCTGGCGATTGTCTGAGAGGAGAAGGCTTGTGTGGAAGAAGGAGAGGTGGAATCCCAGATCTGAGGGGAGGAGGTAGTAGAGAGGTGAAAGTGGGGAGCAGTGGTTGCTGGAGGTTGCTAGTGGTGTGATTCAAGATTGGAAAGATGGGGGACAACCAGGGGTTGGTAAAGGCGTTGGAGAAGCTAGCTGAGCTCATCACTGTCAAGGCAGAGGGTGTGGCTTCCCCAGGTGCGCTTGTTCCTCAGCCTGAGGTGATACAGAAAATAGAACTGATGCCAAATGAAATCAAGATGGAAGGGGTCACAAACTACCTAAGCTGGTCCAGAAGGGCATTGCTAATATTGAGGACAAAGGGGCTGGAAGGCTATGTCAGAGGGGAAGTAGATGAACCGGCGAACAGGGCAAGTGAAGAGTGGAAGAAGTGGAGTGTCATTGACTCTCTGGTGGTGGCATGGCTGCTGAACTCCTTGACCCCATCCATTGCAGCAGCCGTGGAGACTCTTCCCCATGCAGCAGAGGTATGGAAAACCCTGGAAACATTGTACTCCGGGAAAGGGAACATAATGCTTATGGCGCAGATTGAGGATAGAGTAAATGAGCTAAAACAAGGGGATAAGTCGGTGATGGAGTATGTAGCAGAATTGCAGCATTTGTGGGCTGACTTAGACCACTATGATCCACTGGAGTTACCACATTCAGAATGTATAGTTGCTACTAAGAAGTGGGTAGAGCGTAGGAGAGTGATGAAATTCTTGAAGGGACTTAGCTCAGAATTTGAAGGAAGGCGTGCTGGGTTGTTTCATCAGCCAAAGCTCCCCTCGCTTGAGGAGGCAGTTGCAGCAATGGCACAGGAGGAGGTCAGGTTGAAGTTGACCAGGACTGGAGAAGCGAATGCATCTCGCTCAGCATTTACTGTGTCTGAATGGAAGGAGACAAGAGAGTGCTTCAACTGTGGAGAGAAAGGTCACATAAGCATCAATTGCACAGCACAACGCAGAGAAATACGTGGTAGGGGAAGAGGTTACAGCCGAGGTGGATACCGGGGAGTTAGAGGCAGAGGTAACTCGAGGGGTTCGAATTATTCCAGTGGCTTCAAAGCAAACTTGGCTAACTTGGCAACGCAAGAAGAAGGGACGTCAACAACCTCTCAAGGGGAGTCGAAGAGTAGAAGCCAGGAGGACAACACCTTCGGGAACTTTGCCCACTTTGTCTACACAGGGGAAGGTAACTTTGCAAATGCATCTATATCCACACATGATTTCCTTCCAGATTGGATATTAGATTCTGGAGCATCCAAGCATGTTGCGGGTACCTCAACTGAGTTTGAATCATATACTCAGTACCCAATTACACATTGTGAAACAATACAAACTGCTGATGGCACCTCACAACCGATTAAAGGAGTTGGATCAGTTCAATGTACACCCACTATTAAATTATCTGATGTATTACATGTTCCAGCTTTTCCTGTGAACTTGCTTTCTCTAAGTGCTTTGATTGATCAGATAGATTGCCGAATAACTCTTGATAAGAAAATATGTTTGATTCAGGAGAGGATGACTGGAAGGAAACTTGGGACAGGAACCAGGCGTAGTGGATTGTGGTATATGGATCGTGATGTGTCTAGGTCTGGTGCTAGTCCTATTTTGGCTGTACTAGTTGGAGTAAGTGAGACAATGGCGATGATCCATCACTGTCGCATGGGGCATATGGCTTTTGATAAGATGAGTAAGATGTTTCCTGATGTAATGCGTGGAGTAGACAAGAGTAAGCTTGTGTGTGATGCATGTGAATATGCAAAGCACACAAGAATCTCATATTTGAGTAAGGGGCTAAGGAGTATATCCCCGTTTATGCTGATTCACTCTGATGTGTGGACATGTCCTGTTGTTTCTGTTAGTGGAATGAAATATTTTGTGACATTTATAGACTGCCACACTCGCATGACTTGGGTGTACCTCATGCGACATAAAGATGAGGTATTCCAATGTTTTCAGGAGTTTTATGCCTATGTGCGAAACCAATTCAATGTGCAGGTGCAGGTGATCAGATCTGACAATGGAACTGAATATGTAAACAAGCAATTTGGAGGTTTCCTGTCAGCACAAGGCATAATGCACCAAACATCATGTCCAGATACCCCTGCTCAGAATGGTGTTGCAGAAAGGAAAAACCGACACATTTTAGAAGTGGCTCGATCACTTATGTTCACCATGAATGTGCCAAAATTCTTGTGGAGTGAAGCTGTCATGACTGCAACGTTCCTGATCAACCGGATGCCTTCAAAAATGCTTGGTATGAAGTCCCCATGTGAGATGCTATTTGGGGAGAACAAATTCTCAGTTCCTCCGAAGTTATTTGGGTGCACCTGCTTCGTTAGAGATCACAGACCAGCAGTGGGAAAGCTGGATCCACGAGCTGTAAAATGCATATTTGTTGGATATCCTGCAGGGCAGCGAGGCTATAAGTGTTGGAGTCCTGCTGAAAGGCGCACATTTGTAAGTATGGATGTCACCTTTCGAGAATCTGAGCCTTTCTATGGTGAGAAGACAGATCTCAGCACTTTATTCGAAGAACTTGACCACTCACAATCTATGCAGGGTGGTCAAGAGGGGGAGTGCAACTTGAGTGGTGAGTGCAGCACCAATGGCGACAAGGAGCAGCCAATACCAACCCCGAAAATAGTGGGATCCTTCATTCCAGTTGTAGTTGATGGGGCTGAACAGCAGAGGTGGCAGAGACCAAATGAGGAAAGGAATCCTCAGGTGTATACAAGAAGGAAGAGAGGTGTGGAGGAACAAGTGCATGAGGAGCAGTCAAAAGAAACTATGGAACAGGGGGAGCAGTCAGAAGAAACTCAAGCGACAGGAAGCTCATCTGAAGTGGAGTCATATGAAAATTCAAGTACTAAAGAAGCATCACCTAACCTGCCAATTGCTCTCAAGAAGGAAGTAGCAAGGAAAACTTTGAGCAAGGGCAATCTTGAGCATGACATCAGTAATTATGTCACCTATGAAGCCCTATCACCTTCATTTAGAGCATTTGTCGCATCACTTCAAGCCGTGATTGTTCCTAAAGACTGGAAAGAAGCAAGACAAGATCCAAAGTGGTGTGAAGCCATGAGGGAAGAGTTGGAGGCCCTGAGAAAGAACAAAACATGGGAGCTAGCAAATCTTCCATATGGGAAGAAGGCAGTCAGTTGTAAGTGGATCTTCACAGTGAAGCAGAATCCTGAGGGTAAGGTTGAGCGTTACAAGGCAAGACTGGTAGCCAGAGGGTACAGCCAAACGTATGGTATTGATTATGACGAAACATTCGCCCCAGTTGCAAAGATGAATACAGTGAGGATTCTAATCTCATGTGCAGCTAACTTTGGATGGCCACTACACCAACTTGATGTAAAAAATGCCTTTTTACATGGAGATCTACAAGAGGAAGTCTACATGGAAATTCCTCCTGGACTTTCTACACCTGGGACTGTTGGGAAGGTTTGTAGATTGAGAAAATCTCTCTATGGTTTGAAGCAATCGCCAAGGGCTTGGTTTGACCGGTTCAGGCAAGCAGTTTGCAGTATGGAGTATAAACAATGCAATGGAGATCACACTGTTTTCTATAAACATTCCAAGCAACAGATTACTATTCTTGCAGTATATGTGGATGACATCATAATAACGGGAGACAATGAAGAGGAGATTGGAAGACTAAAGAAATGCCTAGGCAAAGCATTTGAAGTTAAGGATCTTGGTCAGCTAAAATATTTCCTGGGTATCGAAGTTGCAAGATCAAAGAGGGGAATAGCCCTGTCTCAGCGGAAGTATACCTTAGAGCTCCTAAGTGATATGGGAATGCTTGGATGTAGAGCAGCCCCAACTCCCATTGAACAAAATCACAAATTGACAGCACAGATGGGTGAACAAGTTAACAAAGCAAAATATCAACAATTGGTTGGCAAACTTCTGTACTTGTGTCACACTAGACCAGATATTACATATGCAGTAAGTGTAGTAAGTAGATATATGCATGACCCCAGAAGTGGACACCTTGATGCAGTCTATAGAATCATGAGGTATCTAAAGGGCAGCCCTGGTATGGGACTCTGGTTCAAGAGTAATGGCCATTTGAATGTTGACGGTTATAGCGATGCTGATTGGGCTAGCTGTCTTGATGATAGACGATCAACCTCTGGCTATTGTGTGTTTGTTGGTGGAAATTTGGTATCATGGAGAAGCAAAAAACAACCGGTGGTGTCAAAATCAACTGCAGAAGCTGAGTATAGGGCAATGTCTCAAGGGCTGAGTGAGATGTTATGGGTAAGAGGCCTTCTGCTTGAGCTGAAAGTGCTCAGACAAGATCCTCTGAATGTGTGGTGTGACAACAAATCTGCAATCAGCATTGCTAATAATCCAGTGCAACATGACAGAACAAAACATGTGGAGATAGACAGATTCTTTATCAAAGAGAAACTGGATGCAGGAATCATCAAGATAACTCATGTGAGCTCTGGACAACAAGTCGCCGATTGTTTGACAAAAGGTTTGGGAACCAGGGAGAACAATCTTGCTTGTGACAAGATGGGCATGATAGATATCTATCATCCCTCTTGAGGGGGAGTGTTGGGCTGTGTCTTATCTGTATTCCAGTGTGTGTGTGTGTGTGTGTGCTTATGGCCCATGTGGCCCATGTGGCCCATGTGGCCCATGTAACCCTGCAGCCTATATATGTGCTGCCCCCTTGTACAGGAAACCCTAACTCCAATAGAATACAATACCAGGCCATCTTTCTATCCCAGCCGCCACCCCTCTCTCCCCTGATTCTACACTTGTCTTCCAAGTTGAATCTATAATGCAATTGAAGCCCATGATGATTAGCTTTATGTTGGAATTACCGTCAGATACTGAATGATGATATTTTTGCGGCTTTCTGAGGCATAAAACCATTAGCTTCAGGTCTTCTGTAGTTTTTGCATTGTTAATTTCGTTCAACTTAAATTATCCCTGTGAAGTTTCTCAGACCATAGGAAGTGTCATATGACACTGTAAACAACAGCTGCTTCTCTCCACTGCAAGTGTCCTCCCTCGAGCATAGCCTTTGTGGTTTTCTTTCCGTGTTAATTTTGTTTTCTTTCGGCGAAGATCCCAGCAGAGAGGTGTTGAATCTCCCTCGTTGAGGCCTCTCTAACAAATTTTTAATCTTTGCACAGTGACGAGACGCCGTGGATTTTGTGGATGTGTGATATTCCTGGTTCTGTCACATCTGTTGCTATGGATACATCTTTATCATACTATAGTATCTAACCTTCTGTTTTCCATCCGAGGGACCTATGGATGGACAGTCCTTCCCGTGCTGTGTCTACCAAGTTTGCCTTCAGACACTATAAAGCAATTTGTTCTACAATCATCTTGCTTCAAACTCTTTATTTTTTGTGAGGTTGAAACTTTTGCTGACATTTGATTTATGTATAGCCAATGAATTTTTGTTTCTAATTTTCAGTCTTGCAAATCAGACCCAACAAGCGACGATTCAGGCAGCCCTTTTGTCCATTACAATGGCAATGGAGGTGTTGTGTTGCTCGGAGATTAAATCTTCTGCTCTTCAGATTAGCTGAGTGGGAGGCTCTGCTTCCCTCGTTGAAGCTTGTCTAGTAGTCTTAAGAACATCTAATAGCCCTCATTACAAACTTTGTCGAACATTGTAGTTCTGTGACGAGCGATGATTCAGGCATCCTCTTTATCATTACAGTGGCATTGGAGGTGTTGCGTTGCTCGGATAGTAAACCTTTTGCTCTTCAGATTAGCTGAGGGGGAGCCTCCTACTTCCCTACCTGAAGCTGGTCTAGTAGTCTTAAGAACATTATTATAAGTATGTTTCTCATACCCGATTTTAATTTTGACCTTTTTTGTTTGTGAAATGGTAATTCAATAATTGGTTGGTGATCCATGAAAACAAATGATGATAGCAAGACAGGGACATCAGAACCCTGAATTTCAGGGTTATGACAGATCACGTCTATAATGGGAATCTCTCTGATGTTTTCGATTCCCCAAGTTAAATTGATCTGTTTTTTCCTTTTCAATCAGTCTTCTTTGGAATATGCTCTTGCAATTCAGATCTTGGATGGCAATGCTCAGCCCATGGTCGGCCTCATCGTGCATACAGCTAGATAGATCCAACGATATATAAAGCAGTTACACAATTGGCAACTGAAGCTTAATAACATTTTCATGAAAGTGAACAGAGATTTTTTATCTAAAAACAATGAACATACTGACCTATATGTACTTTTATTCATAGGATAGGAAAAATGGTAAACTGTTAATGAACATGAAACTAACCCAAAGGCTTGCAGATGGGCCCCTACAATGGCAATGCTCAATTTGATATTCTTTTGGTTGATCAGAGTTTGGTCAGTTCAATACGCGAAACGAATCACATTAGCATACAGCTAAAATTGATCCACGGATGACATCTGTTTACATCATTTGAAGCTTAGCAAAACTTGTGGAATTTTAAATGTCGGCCTTGTCTGAAAAAATACCAATCTGTTGATGCATCCGTGCAAATGTTCTGAGGGACAATTTCTTTTGAGATTTTGATTTAATGCTTAAAGCTGTCTGATGATGATCAAACTAAATACTTTCGTTCTTCTGATGTGCTATCTCATGGCGCTGTGCGGAAGCAATTTGGAGACCTGAACTGAGGAAATGCTTTATTTGTTCTTGCCACTGCAAGTTTTGCTATTTTTTTCATGTTTTTTCTGCTTGTAGTTTGCGATGGAAAATTGTTTTTGTGTTTGTTGCTTCACAACTGGAAGGATGGCCTGTTGATAACAATTTGGTCATCTCGTAGAGGGAAGCATAGAAGAATGGAAACACCGGCCAGTATTAAACAGCATGACGCTCTGTCAAACTGTGTCATGTTACCTGTCTTCTGGCACATTTCTAACATAGTACATATTTTTATTTCTCAGAGATTTTAGTTCCTGAGTCTGTAGCTCGTTAATTTGGCGGAAGAAAGCCAGCATTGCACGTGCTTTGGAGGATTAAACTTGCAAAAAGCTTAGTCGGTTTTGTTCGGTGATGATCAAACTAAATACTTTTGTTCTTCTGAAGTTCTAATGCGCTATCTCATAGCTCGGTGCGGAAGAACACCTTTGTTTATCAGCCGCATTATGCCTACCACAGAGCATCATTGCCAAAACAAATGGATGAACATATTATGCATTCTGATTGACAAAGCAATTTACATGATTTTAGCAGAGTCCACTGTACTTGATCTTTGAGTGACCAAACAACTGACAAATCTTTGTTGAGAAAACCCTTATCTTGAGAAACCACTGAATTTGTGTTCGTTGTGGCCTGGGGCCTTGATTATTTTTGCAATGATGATACTATTACCCAGCTCATTATGAGACTTCCCTTTGTGGGCAGTCGTGATATGAACATCTCTTTTGTATCTGAGCCCACTCACATTTTTCTTATGATTTCTTCATTATAATTCGGTACAGCCTATGAAGGCTCTTCTAGTTTTTGGGAAAATAGACACAGCTAGACTGTAACTGCTGCAGTGATGATATAATCCTTGTCTCCCTTTTCTAACATCCTCAGTTGTAATAACTGAATGAGCAATGATGCAGGCAGCCTCTTTGTCCGATTACATTGTCAATGGAGGTGTTGTGTTGCTTAATTTGATGATCTTTTGGTTGCTCATTGTTTGGTCAGATCAATATGCGAAGCAAATCAGCTTCAACATTAAGCATACAGCAAGATTGATCCAAAGACGAAATCTGTTTACGTCATTTGAAAGCTTAGCAAAACTTGAATTTTAAATGTCAGCCTTTTCTGAAAAAAATACCAATCTGTTGATGCATCCGTGCAAATGGTCTGAGGGACAATTTCCTTTTGAGATTTTGATTTAATGCTTAAAGCTGTCCGATGATGATCAAACTAAATACTTTCGTTCTTCTGATGTGCTATCTCATGGCGCTGTGCGGAAGCAATTTGGAGACCTGAACTGAGGAAATGCTTGATTTGATTTGTTCTTGCCACAGCAAGTTTTGCTATTTTTTTTCATGCTTCTGATCTTCAGATTAGCTGAGGGGGAGGCTTTGCTTCCCTGCTGATCCTCGTCTTAAGAACATTTTCTATCTGTTTCGAACACAATTTGGTTTCTTTTACAGTTTCTTAAGGATGATCTACCTGTTCCTTACAAATTTGGTTACCTTTGTGTTTTGGTTGCGGGTTGCCTACCCAAGGGACCTATGGATGGACTGCCCTGCCCGTGCGAATGTCTCTGATTTCAGTGGAATGGAGGTGTTGTGTTGATTAGAGATTAAATCTTCTGCTCTTCAGATTAGCTGAGGGGCAGGCTCTGGCTTCCCACTCTGAAGCTTGCCTAGTAGTCTTAAGAACATTATCTATCTGTTTCAATTCAATTTGCTATTCTTTTGTTTGACGTTTTTGACATATCAATCAGTGCTTGGTCAGTTGAGTATGTGAAATGAGTCACAATTTTGCTGGTTCTTTTGCATCTTCTTTTGTGAAAATTCACCTAGAAAACTTGATGGAGCTATCAGTGATTCAGGCAGCCCTTTTTTCTGATTACAATGGCAATGGAGGTGTTGCATTGCTCGGAGAGTGAATCTTCTGCTCTTCAGATTAGCCGAGGTGGATATTCCGGCTTCCCTCCATGAAGCTAGTCTAGTAGTCTTAAGAACATTATTATCAGTATATGTTTCTCATACCCAATTTGATATTGTATTTTGACATTTTTTTTTGTAGAATTAAAGAACCACATGATTTGGTTTCTCTATGCTTTGCTGGCAGTAAATTTCTTGTTTGGGGATCAATGGAAGCAAATGATGATAGCAAGACAGGGACATCAGAACCCTGAATTTCAGGTTAATGACAGACTACGTCTATAATGGGAATCTCTCTGATGTTTCTGATTTTCCCCAAGATAAATTGATCTGTTTTTATGTCTATTCTTTTTTCATATTTTCTCCTTCTCATTCTTCTTCGGAATCCAGATCTCTTTCCTGTTTTAACTTTTGGCTATTTGGATCTTGAATGCGAATACTTCAAGCAGATCATGGTCAGAAGATTGTTACACCATTGGCAACTGAAGCTTAACAACACATGAATATGATCAGATATTTTGTATTGGAAAAACAGTGAACATGATCTTTAGCTGACTCAAGGCTACTTTTATTCATAGGAATAGGAAAGATGGCGGATTGCCATACCATGCCCATTTGAATCCTTTGGATGCAAAACAAAGGAATTGATCCAAGTGTTTGTTTGATGGAAGCATAGGAATTTTTCACACATCTTTCCAAGAGCTTGCAACTATAAAAATCATATAAAAATACTATGAATCACACAAGGCCTTATAAACAGGACATTTGACTGAACATGATTAGACGTTTTGACTGAAAAAACAACCTCATGATCTTAAACTGACTTGAAATGAACTGAACAATTGAAAGCAAATGCATCATAGTGGCACAGCTATTTATTTATTTTCATATATTTATAATTGTTCATTACAAACCATGAATAAATCCTCTACTCTTCAGATGACATAATTTTGATTTCTTGATGTTTTGTCAAGTAAAAATTCAATTCTGGTGGTGTTTCACTTCTTTTAGTTTCTGTTCTGTGATTGCGTTCGGTCTGGGCTGGAATCTCCATTTGCAGCTGGTTTGGTTCAGCTGTGTGCGTTATTTTAAGCGGGTCTCCTATGGATTCTCTTTAATCTTGTTAGCATTGTATTTGGCCGGTCCAGAGTGCCTGTTATTGGATGAATGAGTAGTTAATCAGTTGTGATCAATATGATTTTATTATTTGGATATGTGTTATGGCAGTGATGATAAATTAAAGGCTTATTTCTCAAAACATTCGCAGTTGCCGCCTAAGAGCTTTCGCCCTCCCATGCTTGAGAGCTAATGCTGCTAATTTCTTCCTTGGATGTCTGAGCCTTATGAAATCCCCAATTTATCTTTATTTCTATCTTACTTTGTTGTCTTCATTTCCTGATCTAATTATTCCGACTTCTCTTTTTTGATGTTTATCTTGTTAAATGTTGTTGTGTTTTGTTGGTTCATTCGGGGAGCACTGACCCATGTCCGCCCACTGTTTACAACGCTCCCAAGAGGTATTCTGGTGGCGCCTAGAGCACAAGATCTTGGGTTCCGCTCGCCCCCAAATTCCAGTTTAATATCTACTGTTCTATCTTTTTTTCATGGATTATAATTCTAGTTATTGTAGGATTGATTAAACCTTTGTTGGTGCAGTGATTATAAAACATTCCTCGTACTGATGGGAAATCCCTGTGAACGACAACTATAGACCATTAGAATCTGAGCACCAGCAAACAATATTTCTCTGGTTTCATTTGATTCTTAATTTTGTTTTCTGTTTATTTCCCCTGACTTTCTTTTCGTTTGGACTTGAGACCAAACGTTTATCTGTATCTGTTGACTATTCATATTGCTGGTGGTTGCGATTTGCAGTGATTATAAAACATTCCTCGTACTGATGGGAGCCGCTAGTCATCAGTTCAGATGCAAATTGTGACTGATGGGAGCCGCTAGTCCAGCCACAAACTTTTTTCTCATGCCATTCGTATTTAATGTGGTTCCAATTCGGGCCAAAACCCGGCCGATCTGGGTGGGTTTAGCCCTGGACGGGGTTGGATCCCGGCCTGGGCCAAATCCTTCCCAAACCTGGTTGAAATCTCCGGGAAATGACCCACGTGACCCATTCAATGGAAGCAAACCCTCGTGCGAAACGTTACCCAACCTCTTTCTCGCCCTGACCTCGTCTCCCTCTCTCCGTTCAGCTATAGCGCATTGTCGGCACGACATTCAAGGGAAGTGGCATGAGCTTGGCGGTGACCCAGACAACCATGGAGCCCGACCCAAACCCTAGCTATACTTCAACCAATCTCCCCCGCCGCCTCACGCCGGAGAAGAGGAGGCAGCTGACGACAAGACCTCTTCAGGGTGGTCTCTCTTTCTCTCACTGTGTGCTTCTCACCTGTCCACTCTCTGATCTCTCTCTCTATCTGTAGCGAAGGATTAACCAAATGCATGTCACGACCTAGGGTTGGCCGGAGTTCGACGGCGGCGAGCCGGAGTGGCAGTAGAAGGAGCAAGGGGAAACGGAGTCGAGAGAGGGAGATACAGAGCAGAGGAGATAAGAACAGAACGAGAGGACAAAATGCTTTTGATTTCAAATTTCGTACCCGTCACTGTTTACACTCTTGCTTATATAACGCAAGTATTACACAGCCCGTCGGCCCACTCTCTCGAGCCCAACACGCCTCGGCCCATGTAACGCTTCGTTCAAATCCCCTTGCCTCTCTTGCGCGCGTTGCTTGCCTTCTGCGCTGTCTCATCGCCGATCGCCTGTGAGCCACCGCTTACAGTACCCGCCCCTGAAGAACCAGCTTGTCCCCAAGCTGGTGCGCTGGGAAAGCTGGTCTTGAGCACCTCATAGTCTTCCCAAGTTGCTGACGCAGCCGGAACAGTAGCCCATTTGACTAGGACTTGCAAATGCGCGGCATTCCCTTTCTTGACCAAGCGACGATCGAGAATTTCTTCAGGTATGACCCTTGGTGCTGTCAGATCTACCGGAACTGGTAGTGTGGTGAACACCGGGGTGTGATCTGGCACATGGCCCTTTAATTGAGAGACATGAAAAACTGGATGCACCTGGCTTCCCTGTGGTAGTTCCAGTTTGTAAGCTGCCGTCCCAATCTTGGCCACAATTTTGTAAGGTCCAAAGTACTTGAGTGCCAGCTTGTGACAGGGTTTGTTTACCACAGTAGATTGAGAATACGGTTGCAGTCTCAGATACACCATCTCCCCTGGCATGAACACTCTGTCTGAGCGCTTTTGGTCAGCAAAGTGCTTGTACTTGCTTTGCGCCCTTGCCAAGTTATCTTTCAGGGTAACTGTGTGTTCAGTGTGGGTGGCCATCCATGCCCTGACATCTGGGTGTGGAGATACAGGATGCCCTGCCAACTGACCTATGTTAGGAGCATGGCCATACAGAGCTTGGTATGGTGTACACCCTAGAGAAGAATGATATGTAGCATTGTACCAGAATTCAGTCTGTGGCAGCCAGGTTGCCCACTTAGCAGGATAGTCATGCACTGCACACCTTAGGTACATCTCAAGGCACTGATTCACTCTTTCAGTCCATCTGTTTGAGGATGGTATGCTGTACTCATTTGCAACTCTGTCCCCCACACTCTAAATAGTTCTTTCCAAAATGAACTGGTGAAGATCTTGTCTCTGTTTGACACAATAGACAGTGGCAATCCATGTGACCTGACAATATTGTTGAGAAACACTTTGGCTACTGATGCTGCTGTGAAAGGGTGCTTCAGAGGGAGGAAATGGCTTACTTTAGTCAATCTATCCACCACCACTAGTATAGCATTGTAACCATCTGATTTAGGTAGTCCCTTAATGAAGTCCATACTGATTGCTTGCCCTGGACTGTCAGGGACAGGCAGAGGTTGCAACAGGCCTGGTTTCTTGCATAACTCATGTTTGGCCTGTTGGCAAATGGCACATTGCTTGACAAAATTTTCTATAGCTACTTTCATCCCTTCCCAACTGAATAGTTGCTTCACTCTATGATATGTTGGAAGAATACCAGAGTGCCCCCCCACAGGACTTGCATGAAAAGCCTGAATTAACTTTGTTTGGAGACCAGCATTTGCTCCTACCCAAATCTTGTGATCTTGCTTCAGTAATCCCTCCTGTAGCTGAAAACCCTGGACAAGCAGCTGGATCCACTGCTAGTTTCTGTAGCATGGAACAAGCCACAGGATCAACATCATAAGAATTTAGGATTTCTTGCACCCACACTGGTTTACTGGTGGATATGTTTTGCACAACAAACAAGTGTGCTACTCTGGAGAGAGCATCAGCAACAGTGTTTTCCACTCCTTTTTTGTATTGGATAGAGAACTGCAGCCCCACTAGCTTGGTCATAGCTTTCCTCTGCAAATCTAAAGTCAGGTTCTGATCTCCCGGATGACACAGGCTTTGGTGACCAGTTTTGATCACAAATGGTGCTCTAGACAAATAAGATCTCCATCTGTCCACTGCCATCATAATTGCCAGAAACTCCTTCTCATAGATGGATTTCTTCTGATTTGCCACTCCTAGAGCTTTGCTATAGAATGCAACAGGGTGCCCTTCTTGAGACAAAACATCACCCACTCCAGTGTTACAGGCATCAGTTTCTACGGTAAAAGTTTTGTCATAGTTAGGCAGTGCTAAAACTGGAGTGTTGATCATGGCTTCCTTCAATTGTTGGAAAGCTTGTTGAGCTGCTGTGGACCACTCAAATGCTTGTTTTTTGAGAAGAGCAGTGAGAGGTTTGGCCAGTAACCCATAATTCCTCACAAACTTTCTGTAATACCCAGTCAGTCCTAAGAATCCTCTTAATTCAGTGACATTAGTGGGTGTAGGCCACTGTATCATTGCTTCAGTCTTTGCAGGATCTGTAGCTA
Organism: Triticum timopheevii; assembly: GCA_963921465.1. Lineage (NCBI taxonomy): Eukaryota > Viridiplantae > Streptophyta > Magnoliopsida > Poales > Poaceae > Triticum > Triticum timopheevii. Next base: position 462,229,064 of record OY997262.1, on the reverse strand, counting down.
CTCCCTTGTTAGAAATTATGTGTCCCAAATACTCCAGCGATTGCTGGGCAAACACACATTTTGATTCTTTCACAAACAGTTGATTTTCCTTGAGGATGTTGAACACAGACTGGAGATGTTCCAAATGATCCTCCAGGGTTAGACTGAATACCAAGATATCATCCATAAACACTAGCACATACTTTCTGTTTGGACCTGCAAACATGAAGTTCATTACACATTGAAATGTCCCTGGTGCAGTTGCTAATCCAAAAGGAACAACTCTGAACTGAAACTGTCCATGGTGAGTTTTGAAGGCTGTTTTGTATTCATCCTCTTCCTTCATCCTTATTTGGTGGTACCCAACCCTCAGGTCTAACTTGGAGAACCACTTACTGCCTCCCAACTCATCCAATATCTCATCAATGACAGGCATTGGAAACTTGTTTTTGATAGTTACCTCATTCAGTCTTCTGTAATCTACACAGAATATCCATGTACCATCTTTCTTTTTTACTAACAGTACTGGAGCAGCAAAAGGGCTCATACTGGGAGTGATTAGGCCAGCATCTAACATTTCCTTAACCTGTCTTTCTATCTCATCTTTCTATTGTGGTGAATATCTATATGGTCTGCAGTTTACAGGTACTGTCTCTGGCAGCAGATTGATGGAATGATCAAAAGCTCTGTGGGGAGGAAGAGACTTTGGCTCTTGGAACACTTCCTTGTTCCTATCTAATACTTGCTGTACAGCTGGAGGTATATCAGTTACAGGTGCCATAACTATGTGATTCAGTAAAGCTGTAGCCCACACTTCATTGACCTTCTCCCACTTTAACAGTTGCTTTGCAGAAACCTCCTCTATTTGTTCTTGATGTTTGGGCAGCACACCTTGCAGTTTGATCTCTTGATCTTTATATTGAAATTGAATCCACTTGTCAGCCCAATGGCATTTCATGACCCCCCACTGTTCCAACCAGTCCATCCCTGGTATAATGTCATGTCCTCCTAATGGTAACACTTGCATGGAGTTACAGAAACTGTGGCCTTGAATCCACCAAGTGAGCTGAGGAACTATTTCAGTGCAGGTGATAATCTCTCCATTTGCCACCTTCACTGGCCGAGGTTGTTCCAGTTTCTCTGCAGTAAGGGAAACCTTGTCCAACAGTGACTGATCCACAAACGTATGGGTGCTGCCTGAGTCTACGAGTATCAATACAACTTTGTTGCCCACCAGTGCTCGAAGCTGAATTGTTCTAGGATGGGTTGCACCTGACAGAGCTGTAGCTGAGATCATAGCACACTCTTCAGTATCTGCTGTAATCAGAGCATCCAACACTGCGTCTGAAATAATCTCATGTGGACAACCATCTCTTTTGCTTTTAGCTGTGCCCTGGTGTGAACTTATCTCCACATTTGTAGCACAGTCCATTTGCCCGACGATACTCTTTCAACTGTTTGGCTTTCCACAGCTCTCCTGTAGCCAATCCAGATCGTGTGTCTGATTTGTTGTACGTTGTCCGGGCATAACTAGATTTGTTATTTTTCTGTTGCAGCAGTAAACCCTCTTGTACTGACGCATACAGAGCTGCTATCTGTATCGTACTCGGTATCTGAAACTCGACAGCTGATCTGAGCTCTTCCTTGAGACCCATGACAAAACGAGTAACCAGGAAAGTATCACTGATTGTCGGCTCATACAGTTTAACCGTGTATACCAGCTGCAGAAATTGCTGTTTGTATTCGTCGATAGTTTCTCGCTGCTTCAGGAGCATTAGTTCCTTCATCTTCTGTCGATACACATCCACATCGAACTCCATCAGTACCGCCTGACAGAACTGCTCCCAAGTGTGGAACTCACCCGATTGTTTGAAGGCCTGGTACCAATGGGCTGCATTATCAGACAAATACAGAGATGCAGACGTGACTTTGAAGCTCTCTGGGATGCTGTACAATCTGAAAAATGCATCGCACTTGTCGAGCCAAATTCGAACATCTGTGCCATCAAACTTGGGGAAATCCATCTTCGGCATCCATTGCCGCTTGTTCGTGTTCTCCTCTGCCACTGGAAGTATAGGTTGGAGATGAACAGAGGCTACCTCAGGTATTTGAAGCGGACGCAGTGGTGGTCGCCCCACCGGTTGTGGTCTCGCCCCCAGGATGTCGTTGGAGATCTCAGACGCAGTTGGTGACGACGCCTCCGGTACTGCCTGCTGCTTGCTCATCTGCGCCGCATGCGCCTGGCTCTGCTGCACTTGGCCGAGCGTGTTGCACGAGAGGTCGACCTTGACCTGGACTTGGTCGAGGCGCGCTGATTGCTCGGTCAGCTTGGCGTCGAGGGCCGCGAGTTGCGCGTTGAGGCCGTCGACGGGGGCCAATTTGCTCTGCATGGCGCGGATTTCCGCGAATTTCTTCAACATCCTTTCCTGAAGCGCCTCCATCTCGTCCGCGATGAAGCGCGACTGCGGGTTCGGCTCGAATGTCATCGTGGTCGCCGAATTTCCCCGAAACAGCCCACCTTAGGTCAGGGATTACGCAGATCGAACCCTATGGTGATCCACTACCGTCGCCTCGGATTTGCTGGGCACGAGTCGGGAAAAAAAATTTCTCGGGCGATTCGCGGCGGAGTGGAGAGACGGCTCTGATACCAGACTGTCACGACCTAGGGTCGGCCGGAGTTCGACGGCGGCGAGCCGGAGTGGCAGTAGAAGGAGCAAGGGGAATCGAGTCGAGAGAGAGAGATACAGAGCAGAGGAGATAAGAACAGAACGAGAGGACAGAATGCTTTTGATTTCAAATTCCGTACCCGTCACTGTTTACACTCTTGCTTATATAACACAAGTATTACACAACCCATAGGCCCACTCTCTCGAGCCCAACACCCCTTGGCCCATGTAACGCTTCGTTCAAATCCCCTTGCCTCTCTTGCGCGCGTTGCTTGCCTTCTGCGCTGTCTCATCGCCTATCGCCTGTGAGCCACCGCTTACAATGCATAATAATTGACATGAGTTGCATAGTGACATGTATTTATTCCCCGAGGGGATTTGGTGCAGGGTGGGGGATCACCCAATCCTCTAGAGGATTAAATACTCTTGAACCGAACAAGGCCTAAGGCAGTTTGCCTTTGGGGTGTGACGTGTGTGGTGAAAGTTTTATGGTCAATTTTGCATGGTGGGGTCGTCTGGTTAACTGGTGGGGTTGTTGGCTTGTGGTATCTGTTGTCTCGGGGATGGTTTTGCATGAGTTTTTTAGGTTGGGGAACTAGTTTTGCATCTGTTTGTTTAGACCGGCAGACCGCATGTCTGTGTGATGGGCATGTTGTGTGATTGGTGCTCGTTGATTTCTTTGGGGTGTATTTATTCGTTGTTCTTTTACTGCCCGGGTTTGTAGTTGCACCCATGGCTCACCGATTTACATTGACCATCTTCTTAGAAAGATGCACACCGTGTCACAAACACTACGCGTTGGAAATATTAGCACTTTTCCAATTAAACTAATCCACGAGTAAACAGTAAGCATGGCAAATACGGTATGCATCTCATACCGATTCCTATGCATACTAGCACGTACAGAACATAGATGCAAACCATCTATGAGCAGCACATCTACAGCTAGCACAAACACTAGTAAATGAGGGATGAACAGATCAGACCCTCCGGTTGGCCAGGCCAACGCGGCGGCGGCAACAGCCGCCTCGGCTTCGTCCGCGGCCTGCTTCTTGGCGGTGGCGTCGTCGGCCATGGTGTTGATACAGGGGAAGTAGTGGAAGCCGAGGCTGACAGAGCTAGGGAAGGATCGGGAGCAGTCGCACCAAGACGCTCCCCAAAAACCTTATTGCCGTTCTTCCGGGCAGGACCTCGAACGACAGGGTTCCGGAGGCACCTGCTCTCCCGACCAACCATGCACGCGGTCGTCGGGATGGGGTTGCTGGAGGCAGCACAGAGCAAGAAACAGTAGATGACAGCTAGGTTACGCGAGAGGGAGTGAGTGAACCGAACTAGGTCACTCCACTGGGCAGAGCCTTCTTATATAGGCCGCCGGGGAGAAAGTCGTGGGCCTAGCGGAGGCCCACGACCGAGTCGACACACTCCGGGCAAGGGAGTCAGAGAAGGGTCGCACTCCCGGCAAGGGAGTCAACGAATCCCGGCAAGGCAATTCAGCCCACAGTCCAACGTCTTGGACAGTGGCCCACCTGTTAGCGACTCGTTAATTAATCCCTGATTAATTAATTCGTTCTTGAGTGGCAAAAATAAGCTTCGGCTCAGCTCATTCCTGCAACCCGTGGCGTGCGTGCGTCGTGACGAGGCGAGGCGAGGCGGGCGGCAGAGGAGGAGCACACATGTACCACTCCTCTTCCCAAGCTCCCAATGGCAAGTGGTAGAGCAGCCCTTATAAAGGGGTCTCAACTCTCCTCAACTACCAAGGTGGGACTAAACTTCCCACCACCTGCCATCTCATACATGGGCCTCAAGATTAACCAAGGATTAGTTTCTTATATGGGCCTAAGCCCATCCATAATCCATCAACCCCCCACCAGATCTCGAGGCACATAAGTTTGCCAACTATTCCAAACAATGTTTGATATATCAGAAATTTCAGTGGAGACTGTTAAGTTGACCTTCCACCTAGAGCAACAGGATTAGACTTCTTCACAACTGAACAATGGACTATGCCTTGAATTGTTAGTTTGGTGTGTAGAAGTTTTGCCTATTGTCAACGGATACGTGGCTGCCGAAGGCTAAACCCCACGGGTGGAGCTTATTAGTCATACTCCGTACCTTCTCATGAGCTTCCTAGAGATCACCCAATCTCATAGACTGTGACCAGCAGCCGGGCTCACATAGGTGTGTTCCCCCAAAGAATGCTCTATAGGTTATCATCTTGCTTACATATGCTTTGGAACACATTAAGACGAAAGTCAGCCTGCCTTACAGAATTGAGAGTATTATTGCATCTCCAACGGAGTGGGGTAATTAAGGATACTCTCCTCAGTTGACCGCTGGATTGTTTTCCCAGTTCCTAATTCATGGGATCTCCTATCAAATAGGTTGGGTTACCCTCATGGCAACTTACGTGGGTCTCATACCCATATCCCTCGATGCAATTTCTATCACAATCCGTGATAGCCCTTTAGTAAAAGGGTCTGCTAGATTCTTGCTATTACCCTAGAGTTTCTTGATTTTCTGACAGATTTCAATCTTCTTCTTATGTGCTTTGTGGATTTCATGTCGTCCTTTGAACTCTTAGCCTTGGCAATCACCGTTTGATTGTCACAGTTCATAAGGACAACCGACACTGGTTTATCAACCACCAGAAAATCCATCAAAAGCTCTCGAAGCCATTCTGCTTCGACGCGGGATGTGCCTAATGCTGTGAGTTCTGCTTCCATAGTCGATCTGGTTAAGATCGTCTGCTTGCAAGACTTCCAAGAAACAGCACCATCACCAAGTGTGAAGACATGTCCACTTGTGGCTTTCATCTCATCAGCATCAGATATCCAATTCGAATCACTATACCCCTCAAGTACCGTCGGGTACCTAGAACAGTGAATTCCATAGTTCGCAGTACCTTGCAAGTAACGCATCACTCGCTCAACAGCATGCCAATGCACATCTCCTAGATTGGAAACAAACCGGCTCAGTTTGCACACAACAAATGAGATGTCAGGATGAGTAGCACATGCTAGGTACACAGTGAACCAACCACTTGAGAATATCTTAATTGATCTACAACTGTGCCTTCGAACTTCCGAATCTGCACGCTAGGATCATATGGTGTTGCAGAAGGTTTGCAGCCCGAATATCCAAAACGGCTCAAAATCTTCTCAACATAGTGGGATTGCAAAAGTGTAATTCCACCCTCAGAATTTCTTAGTAGCTCGATGTTCAAGATAACATCAGCCACTCCCAGGTCTTTCATCTCAAAGTTATGAGATAGAAAAGCCTTGGTCTCCTCAATGACCTTGAGGTGGGTCCCAAATATCAGTATGTCATCGACATACAGACAGAGTATAACTCCTTCGCCCCCACCATAGCGATAGTATACACATTTGTCAGCTTCGTTAACAACAAAGCCAGCAGATGTCAGAGTAGTGTTGAACTTCTCATGCCATTGCTTAGGCGCTTATTTCAGGCCATACAAGGATTTCACTAGCTTGCACACATTTCTTTCCCGACCATTTATTACAAAGCCATCTGGCTGTTGCATGTAAATTTCCTCGTCTAGCTCTCCGTTAAGGAAAGTTGTCTTAACGTCCATCTGGTGAACGAGAAGACCATGCGAGGCAGCCAAAGCGAGTAACACTCGAATGGTTGTCAGTCTCCCCACAGGTGAGTAAGTGTCGAAGAAATCCTCTTCTTCTTTCTGGGTATAACCCTTGGCCACAAGCCTAGCCTTGTACTTCTCAACAGTACCATCGGGCCTAAGCTTCTTCTTGAACACCCACTTACATCCTAATGGTTGACAACCATAAGGACGATTAGTGATCTCCCAGGTCCTGTTAGCCAAGATGGAATCCATCTCGCTACGGACCGCATCCTTCCAGTAGTCAGCATCCGCAGATGCATAAGCTTCTGAAATGGAACTGGGAGTGACATCATCCACGAGGTACACGAGGAAATCATCACCAAAATACTTTGTAGTCCTTTGTCTCTTGCTCCTAATAGGAGCTTCCTCGTCATCCTCCGTGGAACTCTCATCACTTTTATGTTCATGATATTCCATCAGAATGGCAGGTTCAGGAGTCTCATCAGATTCCAGTCTAGAAGTGCTTTGCATATCTCTCACGGGGAAAATATCCTCAAAGAATGTAGCATCCCTAGACTCCATGATCGTGCCGACCTTCACGTCGTGTACATCAGATTTCACCACTAGAAATCTATAGCTAACGCTATTATTGGCATAGCCAAGAAAAATGCAATCCACAGTCTTTGGTCCCAACTTGTGCTTTTTGGTTATCGGCACGTTGACTTTCACCAAACAACCCCAAGTGCGTAAGTAAGAGAGTGTAGTTCTTTTCTTTTCCCATTACTCACAGGGAGTAGTTTCATTATCCTTTGTGGGAACTTTATTGAGGACATGACATGATGTCAATACATCCTCCCCCACCATGCCTTGAATAAACCCGATGTATCTAACATGGCGTTCACCAAATCAGTTAGAGTATGGTTTTTCCGTTCGGCAACCCCGTTTGACTAGGGTGAGTAGGGAGGCGTCCTCTCATGAATAATACCATGTTTCGCACAGAATAGATCAAACTCATTAGAAAAGTACTCTCCACCCCAATCAGACCAGACTCGTTTTATTTTCTTCTCAAGTTGGTTCTCAACTTCAGCCTTATAGACTTTAAACTAGTGTAGAGCCTCATCCATGGTATTTAACAAATACACATAGCAGAATCTAGTGGAATCATCAATCAGAGTCATGAAGTATTTCTTTCCACCTTTAGTCAACACACCATTCATCTCACAGAGATCTGAATGTATGAGCTCTAACGGTGCCAGGTGTCTCTCCTTCGCAAGCTTGTGAGGCTCATGAGGTTGCTTAGCTTGCACACACTCATGGCACTTAGAGCCTTTGGCTAAAGTGAAACTCGGGATTAACTCCATTTTAGCTAGCCGCGTCATACAACCGAAATTTATGTGACAAAGACGTGAATGCCAAACCTCAGATTCGTTCACATTAGAATGAATTTGGTTCACGACTTTATTAGAGAAATCCTCAAGGGAAAGGTGGAACAAGCCACCACAATCATATCCTTTTCCGACAAATAGTCCATACCGAGATACAACTACTTTGTTAGACTCAAATACTAACTTAAACCCTTCTTTACATAGAAGGGAGCCACTAACGAGATTCTTCTTGATGGCGGGGACATGTTGCACGTTCTTCAGTTGCACGATCTTTCCCGAAGTAAACTTCAGATCTACCGTGCCAACACCATGAACAGAAGCATGCGAGCTATTCCCCATCAGGACGGAACAATCTCGTGCGACCTGGTATGAAGAAAACAAAGACACATCAGCACATACATGAATATTGGCCCCAGTGTCAACCCACCAATCGGTGGACTGACAAACTGAAAGTATGGTAAACAGATTACCATACCTAGATGCCGCATCATTGTTGCTCAGAGTGACATTGATAGACTTGGAGTCCTGTCCTGACTTCTTATACTTGTTTGGGCACTTATTTGCCCAGTGTTCCTCTGAACCACAAGTAAAGCAACCATCTCTCTTTTTCTTTTTCTTCTTACCCTTCTTCTTAAAGGTAGTATTCTGCTGGATAGAGTTCTTTCCCTTGAACTTGTGGAAGTTCTTCTGTACCACATTGGCACTAGAAGAACCCTCTGCTCCTTTCACGTGTGAGTCCTTTGCTCTCGAGTTCTGCTCAACACTGAGATGACCGATGACATCCTCAACAGAGAATTCATGTCTCAAGTGCTTGAGAGAAGTAGCAAAGTTCCTCCGTCCAGGAGGGAGTTTTGCAATAATGCAACCCGCGACAAATTTGTCCGGTAACTCACACTTCAGGAGCTCCAGCTCCTTAGCGATGCATTGTATCTCATGAGCCTGGTCCAATACAGAACGGTTATCAACCATCCTGTAATCATGGAACTGCTCCATGGCATACAGTTTGCTCCCATCATCCACTACAAAAAAAGACACATCCGTGAAATTTTTGGCCGAACGAAAAAAAATTCAGTCATACTTATGACACTTCTATAACGATAATTGTGACAAAACCCGGTATCATCATAGATGTGGTGGGCTCCTACTTCTGTACAAAACATCATGACAAAAAATGGGCTTTTCGTCCTGGGCAGGCCGGAGACGCAGCTGCATGACATTCTTTGGGCCGTCCATGACAGGAAAAACCGTGGTAGAATCGAGGGCGAGGAAAATTTTGGGGAGTTCCCAGTTATGGTGGGTGGTCGGGGATCGAGCGATGCGCATTTCTCTCGTACACGTACGCGTGTGTGTGCGAGGCGTTGGGCTCTAACTGAACCCGAGCGAGGCATCGCGTAACTGAACCCGAGCGATTGCACTGCAGGCCACGCGTTACTGAACCCGAGCAATGGAGCGATTCCTTCGCTACTGCTGCTAACTGAAGCCGATCGATGCTGCCTCTAGATGAACAGTGAGCGTTGTAGGGGGGTTTGGATGAACAGTGAGTGTTGCGGGGGGGGGGGGGGGGGGTTGGATGAATAGTGATCGGTGAGAGTGGATGAACAGGACCCGTGGCGTTGCCAATGGATGAACAGGACCCCGATCGATCGAGCCGGTTGGGGCTGGATGAACAGGACCCCGTGGAGAGCTGGATTAACAGGACGACCCCATGGAGGGCTGGATAAACAGTAGACAGTGGAGGGGTGGATGAACAGTAGCCCGGTTGGCTCCCCATGAACACGACAACGACGCTATTTCTCCGTTCCGACCCAGCCATGTACATGAGCCCTGGCCGTACGTATGCGCGAGTAGGCGTTCCAGACCCCGCCCATATGTACATACGTGGTCGTATTTTCTTTCTTGCACACTGGCCGCTGTTCGTACGTGTACATGCTACGTGTGCGCTGAAGGAAATATACCCTAGAGGCAATAATAAAGTTATTATTTATTTCCTTATATCATGATAAATGTTTATTATTCATGCTAGAATTGTATTAACCGGAAACATAATACATGTGTGAATACATAGACAAACATAGTGTCACTAGTATGCCTCTACTTGACTAGCTTGTTGATCAAAGATGGTTATGTTTCCCAACCATAGACATGTGCTGTCATTTGATTAACGGGATCACATCATTAGGAGAATGATGTGATTGACATGACCCATTTCGTTAGCTTAGCACACGATCGTTTAGTATATTGCTATTGCTTTCTTCATGACTTATACATGTTCCTATGACTATGAGATTATGCAACTCCCGTTTACCAGAGGAACACTTTGTGTGCTACCCAACATCACAACGTAACTGGGTGATTATAAAGGTGCTCTACAGGTGTCTCCAAAGGTACTTGTTGGGTTGGCGTATTTCGAGATTAGAATTTGTCACTCCGATTGTCGGAGAGGTATCTCTGGGCCCACTCGGTAATGCACATCACTTAAGCCTTGCAAGCATTGCAACTAATGAGTTAGTTGTGAGATGATGTACTACGGAATGAGTAAAGAGATTTGCCGGTAACGAGATTGAACTAGGTATTGAGATACCGACGACCGAATCTCGGGCAAGTAACATACCGATGACAAAGGGAACAACGTATGTTGTTATGCGGTTTGACCGATAAATATCTTCGTAGAATATGTAGGAGCCAATATGAGCATCCAGGTTTCGCTATTGGTTATTGACTGGAGACATGTCTCGGTCATGTCTACATTGTTCTCGAACCAGTAAGGTCCGCACGCTTAAGGTTTCGATGATAGTTAAATTATGAGTTTATGAGTTTTGATGTACCGAAGGAGTTCGGAGTCCCGGATGAGATCGGGGACATGACGAGGAGTCTCGAAATGGTCGAGAAATAAAGATCGATATATTGGACGACTATATTCGGAGTTCGGAAAGGTTCCAAGTGATTCGGGTATTTTTCGGAGTACCGGAGAGTTACGGAATTCGCCGGGGAGTATATGGGCCTTATTGGGCTTTAGGGGAAAGAGAGAGGAGAGGCTGGGTGCCCCCCAATGCCTAGTTCGAATTGGACTAGGGGGAGGGGCTGCGCCCCCTCCTTCCTTCTCTTCTCTTCCCCCTTTCCTTGACTCGTACTCCTACTACTTGGAAGGGGGGGAATCCTACTCCCGGTGGGAGACCTTGGCGCGCCTCCTCCCGGCTGGCCGCCCCCTCCCCCTTGATCCTTTATATACGGGGATAGGGGGGCACCTCTAGACACAACAATTGATCCTTGAGATCTCTTAGCCGTGTGCGGTGCCCCCTCCACCATAGTCCTTGATAATATTGTAGCGATGCTTAGGCGAAGCCCTGCGACAGTAGAACATCAAGATCGTCACCATGCTGTCGTGCTGACGGAACTCTTCCCCAACACTTTGCTAGATCAGAGTCCGGGGATCGTCATCGAGCTGAACGTGTGCTAGAACTCGGAGGTGCCGTAGTTTCAGTGCTTGATCAGTCGGGCCATGAAGACGTACGACTACATCAACTGCGTTGTTATAACACTTCCGCTTTCGGTCTACGAGGGTACGTGGACATACTCTCCCCTCTCGTTGCTATGCATCGCCATGATCTTGCGTGTGCATAGGATTTTTTTTGAAATTACTACGTTCCCCAACAGTGGTATCAGAGCCTGGTTTTATGCGTAGATGTCATATGCGCGAGTAGAACACAAGTGAGTTGTGGGCGATATAAGTCATACTGCTTACCAGCATGTCATACTTTGGTTCGGCGGTATTGTTGGATGAAGCGGCCCGGACCGACATTACGAGTACGCTTACACGAGACTGGTTCTACCGATGTGCTTTGCACACAGGTGGCTGGCGGGTGTCAGTTTCTCCAACTTTAGTTGAACCGAGTGTGGCTACGCCCGGTCCTTGCGAAGGTTAAAACAACACCAACTTGACAAACTATCATTGTGGTTTTGATGCGTAGGTAAGAACGGTTCTTGCTAAGCCCGTAGCAGCCACGTAAAACTTGCAACAACAAAGTAGAGGACGTCTAACTTGTTTTTGCAGGGCATGTTGTGATGTGATATGGTCAAGACATGATGCTAAATTTTATTGTATGAGATGATCATGTTTTGTAACAGAGTTATCGGCAACTGGCAGGAGCCATATGGTTGTCGCTTCATTGTATGCAATGCAATCGCCCTGTAATGCTTTACTTTATCACTAAGCGGTAGCGATAGTCATAGAAGCATAAGATTGGCGAGACGACAACAATGCTACGATGGAGATCAAGGTGTCGCGCCGGTGACGATGGTGATCATGACGGCGCTTCAAAGATGGAGATCACAAGCACAAGATGATGATGGCCATATCATATCACTTATATTGATTGCATGTGATGTTTATCTTTTATGCATCTTATTTTGCTTTGATTGATGGTAGCATTATAAGATGATCCCTCACTAATTTATCATAGTAGAAGTGTTCTCCCTGAGTATGCACCGCTGCGAAAGTTCTTCGTGCTGAGACACCACGTGATGAACGGGTGTGATAGGCTCTACGTTCAAATACAACGGGTGCAAAACAGTTGCACACGTGGAATACTCAGGTTAAACTTGACGAGCCTAGCATATAACAGATATGGCCTCGGAACACGGAGACCAAAAGGTCGAGCGTGAATCATATAGTAGATATGATCAACATATTGATGTTCACCGTTGAAACTACTCCATCTCACGTGATGATGACATGGTGTAGTTGATGTGGATCACGTAATCACTTAGATGATTAGAGGGATGTCTATCTAAGTGGGAGTTCTTTAGTAATATGATCAATTAAACTTAAACTTATCATGAACTTAGTACCTGATAGTATCTTGCTTGTCTATGTTGATTGTAGATAGATGGCCCATGCTGTTGCTCCGTTGAATTTTAATGCGTTCCTTGAGAAAGCAAAGTTGAAAGATGATGGTAGCAATTACACGGACTGGGTCCGTAACTTGAGGATTATCCTCATTGCTGCATAGAAGAATTACATCCTGGAAGCACCGCTAGGTGCCAGGCCTGCTGCTGGAGCAACGCCAGATGTTATGAATGTTTGGCAGAGCAAAGCTGATGACTACTCTATAGTTCAGTGTGCCATGCTTTACGGCTTAGAACCGGGTCTTCAACGACATTTTGAACGTCATGGAGCATATGAGATGTTCCAAGAGTTGAAGTTAATATTTCAAGAAAATGCCCGGATTGAGAGATATGAAGTCTCCAATAAGTTCTACAACTGCAAGATGGAGGAGAACAGTTATGTCAGTGAGCATATACTCAAAATGTCTGGGTATAATAATCACTTGATTCAACTGGGAGTTAATCTTCCGGATGATAGCGTCATTGGCAGAATTCTCCAATCACTGCCACCAAGCTACAAGACCTTTGTGATGAACTATAATATGCAAGGGATGGAAAAGACTATTCCCGAGCTCTTCGCGATGCTAAAAGCTGCGGAGGTAGAAATCAAGAAGGAGCATCAAGTGTTGATGGTTAACAAGACCACTAGTTTCAAGAAAAAGGGCAAAGGGAAGAAGAAGGGAAACTTCAAGAAGAACAGCAAGCAAGTTGCTGCTCAGGAGAAGAAACCCAAGTCTGGACCTAAGCCTGAAACTGAGTGCTTCTACTGCAAGCAGACTGGTCACTGGAAGTGGAACTGCCCCATGTATTTGGCGGATAAGAAGGATGGCAAGGTGAACAAAGGTATATGTGATATACATGTTATTGATGTGTACCTTACTAATGCTCGCAGTAGCACCTGGGTATTTGATACTGGTTCTGTTGCTAATATTTGCAACTCGAAATAGGGACTACGGATTAAGCGAAGATTGGCTAAGGGCGAGGTGACGATGCGTGTGGGAAATGGTTCCAAAGTCGATGTGATCGCGGTCGGCACGCTACTTCTACATCTACCTTCGGGATTAGTTTTAGACATAAATAAATTGTTATTTGGTGCCAGCGTTAAGCATGAACATTATATCTGGATCTTGTTTGATGCGAGACGGTTATTCATTTAAATCAGAGAATAATGGTTGTTCTATTTATATGAGTAAAATCTTTTATTGTCATGCACCCTTGAAGAGTGGTCTATTTTTATTGAATCTCGATAGTAGTGGTACACATATTCATAATGTTGAAGCCAAAAGATGCAGAGTTGATAGTGATAGTGCAACTTATTTGTGGCACTGCCGTTTAGGTCAATCGGTGTAAAGCGCATGAAGAAACTCCATACTGATGGACTTTTGGAACCACTTGATTATGAATCACTTGGTACTTAGCGAACCGTGCCTCATGGGCAAGATGACTAAAACACCGTTCTCTGGTACTATGGAGAGAGCAACTGATTTATTGGAGATCATACATACAGATGTATGTGGTCCAATGAATGTTGAGGCTCGTGGCGGATATCGTTATTTTCTCACCTTCACAGATGATTTGAGCAGATATGGGTATATCTACTTAATGAAGCATAAGTCTGAAACATTTGAAAAGTTCAAAGAATTTCAGAGTGAAGTTGAAAATCATCATAACAAGTAAATAAAGTTTCTATGATCTGATCGTGGAGGAGAATATTTGAGTTACGAGTTTGGTTTACATTTGAAACAATGCAGAATAGTTTCGCAACTAACGCCACCCAGAACACCACAGTGTAATGGTGTGTCCAAACATCATAATCGTACTTTACTAGATATGGTGTGATCTATGATGTTTCTTACAGATTTACCGCTATCATTTTGGGGTTATGCTTTAGAGACGGCCGCATTCACGTTAAATAGGGCACCATCAAAATCCGTTGAGACGACGCCTTATGAACTGTGGTTTGGCAAGAAACCAAAGTTGTCATTTCTGAAAGTTTGGGGCTGCGATGCTTATGTGAAAAAGCTTCAACCTGATAAGCTCGAACCCAAATCGGAGAAATGTGTCTTCATAGGATACCCAAAGGAGATTGTTGGGTACACCTTCTATCACAGATCCGAAGGCAAGACGTTTGTCGCTAAATTCAGAAACTTTCTGGAGAAGGAGTTTCTCTCGAAAGAAGTGAGTGGGAGGAAAGTAGAACTTGATGAGGTAACTGTACCTGCTCCCTTATTGGAAAGTAGTATATCGCAGAAACAGGTTTCTATAACACCTACACCAATTAGTGAGGAAGATAATGATGATGATCATGAAACTTCAGATCAAGTTGTTACTGAACCTTGTAGATCAACCAGAGTAAGATCCGCGCCAGAGTGGTATGGTAATCCCATTCTGGAAGTCATGTTACTAGACCATGATGAACCTACAAACTATGAAGAAGCGATGGTGAGCCCAGATTTCGAAAAATGGCTTGAGGCCATGAAATCTGAGATGGGATCCATGTATGAGAACAAAGTGTGGACTTTGGTTGACTTGCCCGATGATCGGCAAGCAATTGAAAATAAATGGATCTTCAAGAAAAAGACTGACGCTGACGGTAATGTTACTGTCTACAAAGCTCGACTTGTCGCGAAAGGTTTTCAACAAGTTCAAGGGGTTGACTACGATGAGACCTTCTCACCCGTAGCGATGCTTAAGTCTGTCCGAATCATGTTAGCAATTGCCGCATTTTATGATTATGAAATATGGCAGATGGATGTCAAAACTGCATTCCTGATTGGATTTCTAGAAGAAGAGTTGTATATGATGCAACCGGAAGGTTTTGTCGATCCAAAGGGAGCTAACAAAGTGTGCAAGCTCCAGCGATCCATTTATGGACTGGTGCAAGCCTCTCGGAGTTGGAATAAACGCTTTGATAGTGTGATCAAAGCATTTGGTTTTATATAGACTTTTGGAGAAGCCTGTATTTACAAGAAAGTGAGTGGGAGCTCTGTAGCATTTCTAATATTATATGTGGATGACATATTACTGATTGGAAATGATATAGAATTTCTGGATAGCATAAAGGGATACTTGAATAAGAGTTTTTCAATGAAAGACCTCGGTGAAGCTGCTTACATATTGGGCATTAAGATCTATAGAGATAGATCGAGACGCTTAATTGGACTTTCACAAAGCACATACCTTGACAAAGTTTTGAAGAAATTCAAAATGGATCAAGCAAAGAAAGCGTTCTTGCCTGTGTTACAAGGTGTGAAGTTGAGTAAGACTCAATGCCCGACCACTGCAGAAGATAGAGAAAAGATCAAAGAAGTTCCCTATGCTTCAGCCATAGGATCTATCATGTATGCGATGCTGTGTACCAGACCTGATGTGTGCCTTGCTATAAGTTTAGCAGGGAGGTACCAAAGTAACCCAGGAGTGGATCATTGGACAGCGGTCAAGAACATCCTGAAATACCTGAAAAGGACTAAGGATATGTTTCTCGTTTATGGAGGTGACAAAGAGCTCATCGTAAATGGTTACGTTGATGCAAGCTTTGACACTGATCCGGACGATTCTAAATCGCAAACCGGATACGTGTTTACATTGAACGGTGGAGCTGTCAGTTGGTGCAGTTCTAAACAAAGCGTTGTGGCGGGATCTACATGTGAAGCGGAGTACATAGCTGCTTTGGAAGCAGCAAATGAAGGAGTCTAGATAAAGGAGTTCATATCCGATCTAGGTGTCATACCTAGTGCATCGGGTCCAATGAAAATCTTTTGTGACAATACTGGTGCAATTGCTTTGGCGAAGGAATCCAGATTTCACAAAAGAACCAAGCACATCAAGAGACGCTTCAATTCCATTCGGATTTAGTCCAAGTGGGAGACATAGAAATTTGCAAGATACATACGGATCTGAATGTAGCAGACCCGTTGACTAAGCCTCTTCCACGAGCAAAACATGATCAGCACCAAGGCTCCATGGGTGTTAGAATCATTACAGTGTAATCTAGATTATTGACTCTAGTGCAAGTGGGAGACTGAAGGAAATATGCCCTAGAGGCAATAATAAAGTTATTATTTATTTCCTTATATCTTGATAAATGTTTATTATTCATGCTAGAATTGTATTAACCGGAAACATAATACATGTGTGAATACATAGACAGACATAGTGTCACTAGTATGCCTCTACTTGACTAGCTTGTTGATCAAAGATGGTTATGTTTCCTAACCATAGACATGTGTTGTCATACGGGATCATATCATTAGGAGAAAGATGTGATTGACATGACCCATTCCGTTAGCTTAGCACACGATCGTTTAGTATATTTGCTATTGCTTTCTTCATGACTTATACATGTTCCTATGACTATGAGATTATGCAACTCCCGTTTACCGGAGGAACACTTTGTGTGCTACCAAACATCACAACGTAACTGGATGATTATAAAGGTGCTCTACAGGTGTCTCCAAAGGTACTTGTTGGGTTGGCGTATTTCGAGATTATGATTTGTCACTCCGATTGTCGGAGAGGTATCTCTGGGCCCACTCGGTAATGCACATCACTTAAGCCTTGAAAGCATTGCAACTAATGAGTTAGTTGTGAGATGATGTATTACGGAACGAGTAAAGAGACTTGCCGGTAACGAGATTGAACTAGGTATTGAGATACCGATGATCGAATCTCGGGCAAGTAACATACCGATGACAAAGGGAACAACGTATGTTGTTATGGGGTTTGACCGATAAAGATCTTCGTAGAATATGTAGGAGCCAATATGAGCATCCAGGTTCCGCTATTGGTTATTGACCGGAGACATGTATCGGTCATGTCTACATTGTTCTTGAACCAGTAAGGTCTGCACGCTTAAGGTTTCGATGACAGTTAAATTATGAGTTTATGAGTTTTGATGTACCGAAGGAGTTCGGAGTCCCGGATGAGATCGGGGACATGACGAGGAGTCTCGAAATGGTCGAGACGTAAAGATCGATATATTGGACGACTATATTCAGAGTTCGGAAAGGTTCCGAGTGATTCAGGTATTTTTCAGAGTAACAGAGAGTTACGGGAATTCGCCGGGGAGTATATGGGCCTTATTGGGCTTTAGGGGAAAGAGAGAGGAGAGGCTGGGCGCCCCCCCAAGGCCTAGTCTGAATTGGACTAGGGGGAGGGGCTGCGCCCCCTCCTTCCTTCTCTTCTCTTCCCCCTTTCCTTGACTCCTACTGCTACTACTTGGAAGGGGGGGAATCCTACTCCCGGTGGGAGTAGGACTCCTTGGCGTGCCTTCTCCTAGCCGGCCGCCCCCTCCCCCTTGATCCTTTATATACGGGCGTAGGGGGGCACCTCTAGACACAACAATTGATCCTTGAGATCTCTTAGCCGTGTGCGGTGCCCCCCTCCACCACAGTCCTCGATAATATTGTAGTGGTGCTTAGGCGAAGCCCTGCGACAGTAGAACATCAAGATCGTCACGACGCCGTCGTGCTGACGGAACTCTTCCCCGACACTTTGCTGGATCGGAGTCCGGGGATCGTCGTCGAGCTGAACGTGTGCTAGAACTCGGAGGTGCTGTAGTTTCGGTGCTTGATCGGTTGGGCCGTGAAGACGTACGACTACATCAACCGCGTTGTTATAACTCTTCCACTTTCGGTCTACGAGGGTACGTGGACATACTCTCCCCTCTCGTTGCTATGCATCACCATGATCTTGCGTGTGCGTAGGATTTTTTTTTGAAATTACTACGTTCCCCAACACGCGCCTCTGTTATGACACGTGCGCGCCTCTACA
The DNA here is from genome assembly GCA_963921465.1 of Triticum timopheevii. NCBI lineage: Eukaryota > Viridiplantae > Streptophyta > Magnoliopsida > Poales > Poaceae > Triticum > Triticum timopheevii. Next base: position 462,210,798 of record OY997262.1, on the reverse strand, counting down.
TCCACCTGTATGAATGTACACGTTCGCGACCAGAATGACAACGCTACGTACGCTTCGACCAGGTGGGTCCCAACTGTCAGGCACTTCCTTGCGTGCGAAGATGTAGCTGGTGGGTCCCAGCAGTCAGGGGGGCGAATCATTTTTTTTGCCCGGACGCACTTCCTTGCGTGCGAAGATGTAGCTGGTGGGTCCCAGCAGTCAGGGGGAAATGTTTTTTCACGAAATACGGTGGCCCGTCCGGTGGGTCCCTGCTGTCAGGTGGAAGAATCATTATTTTCCGCGTAATAAGGAGGCACTTCCTTGCAGCTGCCGTGGACCCAGCCGCCAGCCTCTCCACGTACAGTACTCTTCCGATGGAAGTCGCTCATTGACCACATTGACCACACCGCGCCGAGAGCACCACGACGGTGGACGACGGCGAGGCCTAGGAAGGGGACGACGCGGAGCCGAGGAAGACGCGGCAGTGGATGCCCACGCGGAGAGGAGTACGACTATACGAGGGTTTACTGGTTCGTCTGCCGTCGCCGGAGAATAACAACATGTGTGGGTCAGTAGAGGGATGGCTAGGCCAGCGATGGGAGTACGGTGGGGCGGTGAGGCCTGCGCGGCAGCACAGCCGGCCGCGGGAAGGAGGGAGCAGGCCCGTCGGTGCTTGTTTGAGCGGCTAGAGCAGGAAGAGCAGAGATTGAAGAAGCACGACGGCCGTTGGATGGAAAACCAACAGTCACTGCTTGTGCGTCAACCTTTTTTTAGGAAAGCCTCAAATCTGTGGAAAACAGCATACAACCCATCTACCATTATTTCTAATAATTTACAGCCCATTTGCTAATTCTTAAGGTCTTTTTTGGAGCCCATATTATTTTTGTTAGCATTACAACCCATATTGCGGCCACGGTTAAAAAATTATACGAAATTTTGCATATTTTGGTGCGGTCCAAACTGTTTTTAATCCCGAAATTTTGACTCACATTCAAACTGAATTTAAAAATAAATGTATATCAATATAAAATCCAACAAATTGTCCACGCATGAAAATCAATGCAATTTAAAATCTCAAAATGAAAAAAAGAAATTTGAAACTAATTGCTGGTTTGATGTGTTTTAAAAATGTACAACCCATTTCTCATTACTGACAGGCCATTTTCTCGGCCAGCCGAATGAAGCTCTCCTCGTCTTGAAAGATTTGCAGCCCAACAGGCCTGACAAAGCGACTTACTTGGCAAATCACAAAAAAACTGGGCTGTGGCCGTGGACCCAGCTGTTAGCCTCTCCATGTATAGTACTCTTCCAATGGAAGTCGGTCGTTGACCACATTGACCACGCCGCACCGAGAGCACCACGGCGGTGGATGACGGCGAGGCCTAGGAAGGGGACGGCGCGGAGCTGGGGAAGACGCAGCAGTGGATGCCCACGCGTAGAGGAGTATGAGGATTCACTGGTTCGGTTGTGGTGTGAGGCTGCCGTAGCCGCAGAATAACAGGGGAGTGGGTGATTGGAGTGGAGGGATGGTCTGGCCACCGGTGGGAGTAGTATGGGGGCGGTGAGGCCTCCGCTGTAGCACAGCCGGCCACCGGAGGCAGGAGCAGGCGGCACGAACGGCGCTGCTTTGGGCGGCTGGAGCAAGAAGACCAGAGGTTGAAGAAGCACTACGGCCGTTGGATGGACATCGTACGGTCACTCGAGTTAGAATCATGCATATTGACTAAGTTGACAAAGCCCTCCGTCCCCATCAACTTAGTAGGCCTACTATACTGGGTCCCAGCTAGCAGGGGGAGTATTAATTTTTTTGTGCGTAATAAGGAGGCACTTTCTTGCGTGCGAAGATATAGCTGGTGGGTCCAAGCTGTCAACGGATGTAAAGTTTTTTTCGCGAAATATAGAGGCCCTTTCGGTGGGTCCCAGATGTCAGGTGGAGGTATCATTATTTTGCGTGTAATAAGGAGGCATTTCCTTGCATGCGGCCGTCGACCCAGCTGTCAGCCTCTCCACGTACAGTCCACTTCAGATGCATGTTGGTTGTTCACCATGTTGACCACGCCATGCCGAGAGCACCAGGGCAGTGGACGACGGCGAGGCCTAGGAAGGGAACGACATGGAGCCAGGGAAGACTCGACAGTTGTTTCCCATGCGGAGGGGAGTACGACTGTACGAGGGTTTACTAGTTCGTCTGCCGTCGCCGGAGAATAATAGTAGGTGTGGGTGAGTAGAGGGATGGCTAGGCCAGCGATGGGAGTACGGTGGGTCAGTGAGGCCTGCGCGGCAGCACAGCCAGCCGCGGGGAGGAGGGAGCAGGCAGTCCCGCCGGCGCTTGTTTGAGCGGCTGGAGCAGGAAGAGTAGAGATTGAAGAAGCACGACGGCCGTTGGATGGACATCCAACAGTCACTGCTTGTGTGTCAACCTTTTTTTAGGAAAGCCTCAAATCTGTGGAAAATAGCATACAGGCCATCTGCCATTATTTCTAATAATTTACAGCCCATTTGCTAATTCTTACAGTTTTTTTGGAGCCCATATTCTTTTCGTTAGCATTACAACCCATATTGTGGCCACGGTTAAAAAATTATACGAAATTTTGCATATGTCGGTGCAGTCTAAACTGTTTTTAATCCCTAAATTTGGAGTCACATTCAGTCTGATTTTAAAAATAAATGTATATCAATATAAAATCCAATAAATTGTCCACGCATAAAAATCAATGCAATTTAAAATCTCGAAATGAAAAAAAGATATTTGAAACTAATTGTAGGTTTGATGTGTTTTAAAAATGTACAACCCATTTCTCATTACTGATAGCCCATTTTCTCGGCCAGCCGAATGAAGCTCTCCTCGTCTTGAAAGATTTGCAACCCAACAGGCCTGACTAAGTGACTTACTTGACAAATCACAAAAAACTGTGCTAGCCATTTCCAGAAAGAAAAAAAACTACTGGGCTGGTTTGTGGTAAACATAAAAGAAAAGGCCGTCTAGACAGGCCAGAGTGTCCCGCACAGCCCAGTTGACACCCTGTTTCCGTCGCAAAAACAAATTAGATAAATGCCACTCCAATTATGGCGATTCATAAAAATGTCACTACAATTTCCAAACTTTAAAAAATGCCACTGCAATTTTTGCAAACATTGAAAAACGCCACTGCATTTTGCAAACTTTGAAAAACGCCACTCCAGACTTCGAAAAATGCCACTAGAAATGGCATGAAATGGCATTTTTCAAAGCTTGGAAATTGTAGTGGAATTTCTCAGAAACACCAGATTTGGAGTGACATTTATCAAATTAACCCAAAACAAAAATAATTGGGTGAGCTGCTGGGTCCCTGGCGTCAGCCGCTCGTTGTGCAATTCTCTCGTTTATTGACTACGTTGACAACGGCATGGGACCCAGATGTCAGAAATCCATTAGGAGGAGCCATTTTTTATTGGCTTGAAATAAGGAGGCACTTGCTTGCATACTGCCATGACCTTGGCGGGTCCCTGCTGTCATCCTCTCCATGTACAATCATCTCCTGATTGTGTATGCGTCAACTTGGTAGGCCCACAAGTCAGCCTCTAAACCCGTGGACGACAAATACAACCCATTTAAAAAGATAACAGCCCATTCCATATGTTCAAACGGAAAGTTCAACATTCAGAGCAAAGTAACAGGTCTGATCCACATATAGAGTACTGAACTTTCACGTTGACAACCATCATAGCCAAGTTAACTATCTACTCCCACTACTACTCTAGTAGCGTACAAGTACTAACTTACTCTTAGCTAACTAGACGATGCCGGCCGCCATCTACGGTACACGCTAAACGCCGGCATGGACGTCCTGCGCCTCGCCTCGGACTTGCCAGAGGTGCGATAGGGCGCGTTGCTCGCGCGCGTTGGCCCTTTTCATGCCGGCGTGGTCCACCGAAGCTTCGGCTTCCAAGCGGGAAACCCACTTGACGAGCTGGTAGTAAAAATCGGCGTCGCGAACGCGTGCGTGCCCGACAGCCTCCAGGGCTATTTGCCGGGCGCCGGCCTCCACGTAGTCGGCCCAGTTGCGGGTGCTCTACTCGTGACTCAGAGCGTTGGTGCACTGCTGCTCCATGTCCCGCTGGCAGCACAAATCAGCGATACGCTGCTCCTCCGCTAGGCGGTCGTGCTCCAACAACTCCTGCTCCTCCGCCAGGCAGTCGCGCTCCAACAAGTCCTCGATCTCCACATTGCCATCTAAAGACAGATAGAATGCCTCCTCCCTCCGTCCGCCTTCTGGTGAAAAACCGAACACTAGTTCCGGCGGTGACCGCCTCCGGCCTCACCTACCGCAGACGGACGGGGGCATGGCGGACGTGGCGAGCGACGTAGGGCCGGTGGGGGCTTATGAGATATGGCGAGTTGCCACCGGAGAAGGCTGGGAAACAGTACCTATAAGCGAAAGGTAGCGCGACGGTCATCGGAATTCAATGCATAAGCAGGCATGGCTTAGCGCGCCAGCTTGCCGTGGAAAACTAGAGAAATTGAAATTATGACTATGCCGTCCCGTCCTGTCTGGGTCGCACGCCGGCATGATGGTCAAACGAGTGCACTCGAACCATCTCCCTCCTTGTCAATAATGATTCCACGGATTTAAAGACCCCGCAACAATTAAAGCGCATCTTTTTTGCATCAGTTAGCTGTCTTAATTACGGCTAGCTGCATGCAGGCACTAAGAATCGCTCGCAGCCAGTACACGGAGCAACATGCAACGAGTCGCAGCCGAGGGCACGCATGCAGCCACTTAAATCGCTGGAATTAATTAGGCTTAAACTTCGGCATGCCGTTAATTATTGCCATGCCTTGGTCTTGCTGCTTTGCTCACGGGACTAATAAACCCGGACGCAGGAAGTACCTTGGTTTGTGAGAGGTTCCAATTAAGCCCTGCAAACCGGAAAGGAGGTACTAGTACGTGCGTGATCCGCTATTTATTCGTGTAGGATCGAGTAGGTCGTTTCTTGAATTGAGCCCTGCAAACAGGAAAGGAGGTAGTACGTGCGTGATCTGCTATTTATCTGTGTAGGATGGAGTAGGTAGGATAGTGTAGCTTGTCAGTTTCTTCAGAGGTAGGCATTTTTATTCAAAAAACTGCCACTTCGGATCTTGCGTCGCAAATAAAACTGCCAGGAGCACATTAGTAGGCTAGCTAGTGATCGATCAGTAACTTGTAAACACTGAGCGAACAAAAATAAGTAACTGTTAATGCATCTCAATGATTCACAGATCATATACAAATATGTAGCTCCAAAAGCAAAGATCAACCACTTCGGATCTTGCGTCGCAACTAAAACCAACTAGTATGATTCCCATACATAAGATCAACATGTTAATGCATCTTAATGATTCACGGATCATATACAGATATGTAGCTCCAAAAGCAAAGATCTAGAAAAAACATCTGTTCTTCCTACTAACATGGATGCTTCTCTTGGCCAACATTCAGTACAGACTGAAAGACAAATTTGTTTGTGAAGTCTACAATTCCTCTTGCAAATGTAAGTGGTTTCACCAACAGCTGGAACCATGAGAATGAACCACACATGATGGAGAAACATCCACTGCAATATGATTTGGTCTTCTCTCGATCACACCGCGAGACTATCTTCGGAATACAAACTTTAACTTAGGCAAAATGATGCCCATTGTATAATCAGACCAGAGCAATGAAGCACCTAGTGTTGGCCAATAAATAGTACAGTACTACTTTTCTGCAGTCCATGAAGTGACTATCCAATCTTCCTGTGTCTATTTTCAAATGGCACTACATGCAGTGACTATACTATTCTCTTGTGCAGTTCAACCAAAATTGCGGTCACTTTGTTTGTTTGCCAAATAGCAACGGGCAGACATCTCTATCTGCACAAATATCAAGCAGCTAGTAAACATATACCACACCTTGTATTTTCGGTTCAAACATGTCTCTTCCGCTTAGCATCTGTCATGTTCTGCACTGGACAATTTGATACAGTTATGTTTTGCCCTAGACAATTTCATACTAAATTGATTTGCTGGTTTAGAGCAGAAATATAGCGCATATTCTTCATCATACCAAGGATATCCATGTTTGCAGTGATGGAAGAGGTGAAATCAATACAACCGAAATTGAGCATCCAATCATTGAATCCTGTCCTGCACCTCCAATGTAGGTCCACCCTGCCAATAAATTCACATGCAAACCACTAGTATTACTATCTAATGACAGTACAAAAAGAGTAGCAAGATAGTAGCAAACCATGTACCTTCGTAATGAACAGCTCATAGTGCCACCAATTGGATATAAAGGTTTGGAAGAAAACATGCTCCTAATGTTGAACCAGTTGGACTTTTTGTGCAGTTCCACTAAAATCGAGCATCCCTGTTTGCATAGATATTGAAAGTGTGATTACTGTAAAAACGACACCAGTTGAAGCATAGACTCACAAATATAAGCATTCCAATTTTTTAATGGAAAAGGTAGTAAGACTATTTCTAACCACCTGTTTGAAGGAATAAAAAAGGCAACAACGGTTGATGTCAGAAAGGCATATATAGTTCTTTTTGAAAGAATGATCGACTCCTGACCTTTCCTCTACTTTTAAGCATATTTTGTGCAGTTCAACTGAAGTAAAATTCCATCACCGCCTTAACAATTCAGTGACATTGTACAAAAGGAAATGACGTAACATTACATCATGATGTCAGGTATGTAGTCGAAAGGCATTAGAGACAAACATACAGACCTCCTCTGATAACATAACATTAATTTTAACAAAGGTGTGACTAGCTTTACCGGGATAATTTGAGTGAACTCTACACCCTCTATTCCTTAATATAAGATGTTTTCGCGGTTCAATTTAAAGTACCCAAACGTCTAGTATTTAGAAAAGCAGGCAGTAGTTTTCTTGAGCACATATCTGGGAAAGCTTGCCACACTTTATTTATGTCCATACGCTAATGCAACACCATTCGAATACTATAAATATACACTAATCCAGTGGCTAGTGCAACAGTAGAGTAGTTATTTTATTACAGGGTACAATACAATGGTTTTACTGAACAGATTTCAGTAAACTCTAGCACTGGAATATTTCTATAAGAATTAACAATACAAAATGTAAAGGTAACAAGTTTCAGCATTGGTATACTAGCTGTGCATGAGCATTAAACCAAATACAAAAGTCTGAAGGTAACTAGCATTAATAACTAATGACAGTATAAAAAAATTGCAAACCATGTACCTCCAAGGTAAATATCATTTTGAACTCGTGGGGACCTTAAAAATTGCTATCCCAATCTTGATAATCGATCAAACATAAAAACTTGATCGAACGAATAAAGAGAACAACCGGAGGAGGAGGTGCCCACTCTTGACCTTTCCTCTTGTCTTCATAATTTTTTGTGTAGTTTAACCAAAATAAAATGACATCAGCGCTTTGGCATTTTGGTGACACTGTAGAAAAAAATTAAATTATCTCATGAAAGTGAGGTATGTAATCTATAAGCATTAACAGTGCAAAAATATGAAGGTAGTAACAAGTTTCATCGTTGGTATACTAGCTGTGCAACAACATTAGAATGCCTTAGCTAAAAAATCTTTAATACATCCACAATCAACAGCTAACCCTGAAATAATCCAGTGACATTAAATGGCATTGCTTAAATTTATTGGTGGCATTAGACTGAGTGTGGCATTAGTTAAATGTGGCATCACTTTAGCAGTAGCATTGCTTGACTCGACTGCTGGCGTTATACTAACAACAAAAAAGTGGCAATAAGAGCATGGGAGGCCCATTTGGACAGTGGGCGCACCAGTACGATGTACCTCCACGGATGCAGAGTGGTGAGGGAGGTATGGTTGCCCAGAGCAACAAATATCCATACAACATATGTGGATTACGTTCCATTTTTGTTCTCTTTAGCCACCTTTTTCCTATGTGAGGACAACAAACCGATCGACCTGGTCATTCTCTATTGCGTTGTCATGCCTTTCTACCCTTCTTCAACCAAGAGACACGAGACTCGTTCCTTAGCTACTGATTTTCCCCTTTTCGACCTAGATGCGGGTTCGATGCCTACTCTCTTGGACAATACAGTATCCCTTCCTTTCCTTATTAAACCCAGACATGGATTAGTCTGCATGAAGTAGGGTTTCCTTTAATAGTGCAAATTAAGGTTTTCGTCTGCGTGGCTAGCAGAGCAGAGGATAGCAAATTGGGAAGATGGTGGAGTAGAAAAAGATCCACATGCAACAACGTGGCAGATGGGGCAATAGAACAAGGGTATGGTTCAAAAAGAGGTAGCATACCTGAGGGTCGGCGAGAAGTGGCTTCGCTCGTGGTCGTCGTCCTCCGCACACACTACGGCAGCGAGCTTGGGGATGGAGGCCATCCCGCGCGGGTGCTAGGTCTGAGAGGACGGCCTTGCCGTCAGTGCGTGACCTCGCTCGCCGACGATGAGTGCGTCAACGTTGCACGTCCTTTTCTTCCCCGGCGGATCTGTGACCACCGGTGAGGAGGGAGACAGAGGCCGTCTTTTAGACCTAGAGAGAGGGTGATAGTGTGAGAAGCAAGTGGGCAGCCCTTAGCAAGAAAGCACTAAAGCTCCAGCCTATATATCTTTTTTATACTACTAGCACTGGAGGTGGAGTAGTGGTAGAGTAGTTTATATTTTCTCTGCGTACAGTACCAGTTAGTCGTGCTTCAAAACTGAACGGCATGCCATTAAAAAAATAAAGGTCGATAACTAATGCGGCACCTCGGACCAACGCGGCCAGATCGCATTTTACATGAGAAATTACACACCATGTTTCGTTGACATGTGGTCCCGTTCCAACATATCAGTGAGACGACGGCGAGTCCTTTTCTACTAGTATTTCCAAACGGACGTGTAGGCCGGGGTGCTTATTCATGTACCATGGCAAAATGGCAACCGTCCATCGACTCTTTGCCTTTCCCTCTCGGTTTGGAACTACTGTCGCACGCTCTTCCTCTCCCTCCTCCATTTTCCTTCACCCTTCCTTCTGCCATTATTCAATCGTCTTCTCCATGGAGGGAACAGGCTGGAAACGACCCCGTTATTCTTGACCCGATCTGAAAGATGACGTGGTGCAGGAACTCATTGATCGGTGCGACATCATCACCTGGCTAGCATGGCAGGTTCGTTCAAGACCATTCTCGACTCAACTAATAACATCATTACAAGGAACCCAAGGGTCAAGGAGCAGTTTGATCTCCCCTATCTTCTTCGACGTGACCCTGATGACTGGCGCGGGGACGACGGATGCCTCGCCTTGTGCAAGTTGATGCCGCTTGATAATGATATGTATGATGTTAAGATGCCATCGCTTGAGGGCAAGGCTTGGGCAGGCGCAAATGGAGATTGGGTTGTTTATATTGGGTCCAACTACGAGTGGGAACTTGTGAATGTGTACACTCGTCAACGGGTTCCACTTCCAAAAATCTCAGCAGACTGCCCAAAGGTAGAGCACACCGGTATTGTACGCATGTTCAAATACGATCATGCTGACTATCTTCTACGGAAGATAGCAATTTGTCGAGTTCCCAACCGCACTTGGGATTACACGAACTATGAAGTTGTTGCTATCTTTGTCAAGCTTGTTGCCGTCCTTCATGGTTCGACTGGATGGATATTGCTCAAAAATCAGTTTCTGTACACGGATGAGTATTGTGATGCAATTCAATACGAGGGCCTTGTGTTTTCTTCCGCCACTCATGGCACTGTTTTTGCATGGGATCCTCGTAGTTTTGGTACATTTGTCTTCCTCCGTAATTATAATTGTTTCATCCACATGCATGTGGGTTAGCAAGTTTCCCTTTACTAATTAACCTTCTTCTTGTGTTTCCAAGGTCATGTGAACATTCCACCACCTATACTTGAAAATTTTTATAACCAAGGGGGAGATGACGATGGTGATGATCACGAGCATGAGGACGAGCAGCGCCCATATACTTTGTGGCACCTGGCAACTATTTCCGATGCATCACCTCTTCTTGTGTGTATACAGCCCATTGATGATGTTACTACTAAGGAAGCAGGTGTAGTCTCCCATGGTCGCACTCTACGGACCTATTCCAACACCCGTTGCATGGTATTCGGGATGGATACTAGTGTGGTACCGCCAACACCTTCTCCTTGGTACAGAATTGATAGTCTTGGAGAAAACTTGCTCTTCCTTTGACAAAACTATCCAATGATGGTGAAAGGCGATCCAACTGCTGTTGACACAATGTTACTAGTACCATTTATGAGAAGCAACTGTATCTATACCTCAGACATTTGTGTGGTTCCCTACCCTGGTACTGATATAGTAGGCAGCTTCAGCCTGATGATCAGTCCTACGTTGGTCTCGAGATTGACAATGGATGGCCCGTCCTAGAGAATCACTTGTGGTTCAAAGCAAGCGTTTCCATCGCCAAGGATTGGTTGAGTTGAAGTTCATTTCATTGCTTGTTATTTGTTGTGTGATGAAAACTTTAGTATTTATAATGTATCCTCGTTGTCGATGTGGGTTGATGACCTGTTGTATGTAATAAAATGATATGCCTATGATAAACTTACTAAATTTATGAATGGCTTTCGAGTCGCTTCTCTGAGTGAGTGGTGCGACGAGGCAAAAAAATATTTTCCAAATACATAATTGTACGTGCATTGCAACAGGTTACAGGATGAGGCCAATCAACAATAGTAGTACACTATTTGTACTAGCTTCACATGCCTCGCGCGTCGGGCGGGTGTTTTTACTGTAGCATTATGTTAATGTGTTCGTTGTACATAACCAGCACCTCGAATCCTTGATACTACTAGTAGGAGTACTATATAAGTAGTAGGAGTAGTAGGGTGGCATGGGCCAGAACAAGCATTCACGTCCAGGAGTATGGCACACGCCACCAGCACGACATCCATCTGACACCATATTTCTTGGAGTTCGTGCTAGAGCAATCTCTTCAACCTCATCGTTTCTCTAACTTCAGCCATCGCCCGGCGGGTGAGGTGGGGGTTTGCCGATAGTCGGTTTCCTCAACTGCGGCCCCACTTGTAAGGCCAACTCCAATGCACGACCCCAAAGGGACCTCCGTTTTGCACGAACTCCAATGATAATTTTGACTAGAAAAGCTAGACCAAAGAAAACAAGAACCACAAGAATACATTTTACTACTACTAGAAGATATCCAACTTCCATAACTGCTCCTGCAAGTTGGATTAGTGCCTTCTTGATGCATTCATTGTTGATCTGCGGAGGCTCGATCTTGCGTGCTTCTTTGTTCCTTGAGTGTAAAGAAGTAGACGTTGCTTCCTCGCATCCTAGTCTCATGTCTAGCCTACTCCCTCCTTTCCGGTTTATAAGGCTCAATTCAAAAATCTCACCAACCAAGGTAGATGGTGAGTGGTGGAATACTTTTTGTAGTTTGCAAAAGCATCTAATTAATTCTCTTGTTTTTCTCAAAAAATTATGTTTATCAATGCATTAATTGCAATGCATGCATGCATAAAGTACACGCTTTGGTCAATTTTCTCTCAATATTTGCATGCAATGATTTAATGCACCTTGGAATCTGAACATGTGATGGGAAACAACCAAATTGAGCCTTATAAAATGGAAAAACTAAAATTTTGAGATAAGCCCTATAAACTAGAAAGGAGGGAGTATTCTAGTAGGAGTATCAACAAGTGCACTAGTCTCATCTCTAGCCTCTATGCTAGCTAAAAGTGATAGAACATCTACTAAATTGCACTCTATCAATATATCGAGGTACTCTTCTTCCCAATACCAAAACTTGCATCCATTCTACTCCCTCCATTCCAAAATAGTACATGCCTTCTATCTGTCAAAATATAGATGTATCTAGACATGTTTTACTATATAGGTACATCCATTTTTGGACAAATGGATGTCAAGTATTTTGGAACGGAGGGAGTACACAATAAATTTTTTAAGTTAGCACAACTAGTCTAATCCGAGAGCACAACCGAAGATTTGGTCGGGTTCTTCCTCCTTTTGCCGACACGTGCGACATCCAGTATCCAGGTTGTGTCATGCAAGAAAATAGAGTGGTAGTTGAAGCCATGTGATGTGCATCTTGGGTGAAACTATAAATAGAATCTTACTACTCTTGAGTAACTCCGAAAGCGGCCACGGAAGATCTTTATTGGATTTGTTTTTCATCACCAGCACATCAAGGTGAAAGATGTGCAGGTTCAGTGGGTCCTCTTGCATTTTTACTCACATGCGGGACCGCATGTGAGCAAACAGACGATGGGCTTCGCGCGTCCGCTGGTTGGCTGAGAAGAGAGATAGAGGAGGGCTGAGCACGAACTCCAGGAAATTTGTTCTACGTAACCAGCACCTCGATATAGTCTCGATATAGTGGGGTGGCATGGGCCATAACTATCATTCACGTCTAGCAGTACGACACACGCCACCCACACGAGTCCCATCCGACACCAACTTTCTTGGAGTCCGTGCTACATCCATCTCTTCTCCCTCCCGTTTTCTCAGCCATCGCGCGGTGGGCGGAGTGGGGGTTTGCCGATAGTTAGTTTGCTCAATTGCGGTCCCACTTGTAAGTGAAAATGCAACACCGCACGCATTACCCCTTGAGCGGCGTGTCGGACCAACCGTGTGGGGGTGCGAAGCGAACACGGCAGCATTTTCCTTTTGAACTCGTAACTTGTAAAATTTGGTTCTGCTCCATGGCGCGACCGATAGATAGAAAATAACGATTTTGCCTAGAGTAATGATAAGTTTGGTTCTGGCACTGTTCATGCATGGAGTACGTACGAAAATTATGAAGTTGATGCGAAAGGTAAGATAATTACTAGTAGTACCATATACTACTACATGGATTTGACGGAAAGATAAAAATACATCCAGATCCATCAACGACATCCTCACGCCCTAGTGCGCCGGGTCACCAACCGACGTGTGAGGAGCAGCGGCGTTGGCGGCGAGCTCAACGTGCTTCTGAACAATGCCGTCCAAGGTTGCCCTGCGGTCCAAGAAGGCCAGCGTCCTATCGTCCTCCTCTTGCATGTAGTAGTCCTTGTGGACGATTTGCGTGTAGACGTGGGTGATTATGTCGATGGTGTCTTGCTGCGCCAGGCGCTGCACAGCGAGCGCGACCTCGAGGTGGACATTCTCCGGCGCGACAGCAGGCACTCGCAGGGCCACCAGTGTGTCGAAGAGGTTGTCACCATAGTGAGCGTTGAGGGTGGCAGGCATCGCAGAGCCTGGGCGCGTCGGCTAGAGGCGTACGTCAAAGTCGTCCGCGAGCTTCTTGACGACGGTGAACTTGTCGAGGAAACCAACGAGGACCTCGTCAAACAAGGAGACGAAGCTGTCGTCCAAGTGGCCCCTCGCCCTAGCGGCCTCAAGCAATACCTGGAGACGTTCCTTGGTGCCGGGCCGCAGGCCGGCATCGTGGACCATCTGGCACAGCCGGCTGATGCTCGCGCTCATCGCCTCCATGGGTCTAGCTTAGCTTCTAGTCAACTGATCTTGCGATTCAAGTGATCACTCTTGCCCTTGGTTAGCGTGCATAGGTGCATAGGATTTTGTACTAGTCCTCGGCACTCTACTGCACCTACCTTTGGCTGTATGATAGGTGGGCCAGCCATCCATTGGGCCCACGTATCATTCACCCAAAGGCAGTTGCAGTAAGTCAATGAAGCTGTGTCCCCCTCCGTGCCGGTGCAGTATATAGTCATCTTGCCGGACCTCTAGTTGGGGCCAAACAAGAGAAGTTTGATGTTTACTGGTTTATTGGTCCCCTTTGCATTTTGCGCCAATTTTGACCTTTGATTTAACTAATAAAATGTTAATGCATGTAAACAAAAATGGTGTGTAAGTCACCTTATGAAAACCAAATAATCCCAAAACACTTAGTAACGGTACATTAACTCCATCCTCGTTTCTTATTTCGTGACATATAAACCAATGAGAGATGTGGGCTGAGGGAGTCCTGGACTAGGGGGTGTCCGGATAGCCGAACTATCATCATCGGCCGGACTCCAAGACTATGAAGATACAAGATTGAAGACTTTGTCCCGTGTCTGGATGGGACTTTCCTTGGCGTGGAAGGCAAGCTTGGCGATACGGATATGTAGATCTCCTACCATTGTAACCGACTCTATGTAACCCTAGCCCTCTCCGGTGTCTATATAAACCGGATGGCTTTAGTCCGTAGGACGAATAACCATTACAACAATCATACCATAGGCTAGCTTCTAGGGTGTAGCCTCCTTGATCTCGTGGTAGATCTACTCTTGTAATACCCACATCATCAATATCAATCAAGCAGGACGTAGGGTTTTACCTCCATCAAGAGGGCCCGAACCTGGGTAAAACATCGTGTCCCTTGTCTCCTGTTACCATCCGCCTAGACGCAAAGTTCGGGACCCCCTACCCGAGATCCGCCGGTTTTGACACCGACATTGGTGCTTTCATTGAGAGTTCCTCTGTGTCGTCACCGATAGGCTTGATGGCTTCTTCAATCAACAACAACGCAGCCCAGGGTGAGACTTTTCTCCCCGGACAGATCTTCGTGTTCGGCGGCTTTGCACTGCGGGCCAATTCGCTTGGCCATCTGGAGCAGATCGAAAGCTACACCCCTGGCCAACAGGTCAGGTTTGGAAGCCTAAACTTTACTGCCGACATCCGCGGAGACTTGATCTTCGACGGAGTCGAGCCACAACCGAGCGCGCCGCACTGTCATGATGGGCATGATTTAGCTCTGCCACCGGACAGTACCCTAGAGGCCGCACACGAGTCCGCTCTGACCTATAGTTCGGAGCCGACCACGTAGATCGAGGACAGGTGTCTGGACACCGCCTCGGGGGCTGCGACTTCTACGGCGATGGAGCCGGATACTGACCTTGTCCTTTGCAAAGCTCGTGACTCCGAGGTGCCGGACTCCTCGCCGGACTCCGAACCTCCTGCGCCCCTGCCAATCGAATCCGATTGGGCGCCGATCATGGAGTTCACCGCTGCGGACATCTTTCAGCACTCACCCTTTGGCGACATCCTGAATTCGCTAAAGTATCTCTCATTATCTGGAGAGCCCTGGTCGGACTGTGGTCAGGATGGTTGGGATGCGGACTACGAAGAAATTCAAAACCACCCACCACCCACTTTGTAGCCACTGTCGACGATCTAACCTACATGCTAGACTACGACTCCGAAGACATCGACGGTATGGACGACGATGCCAGAGACGACCAAGAGCCAGCGCCTATCGGGCCCTGGAAGGCCACCTTGTCATATGACATATACATGGTGGACACCCCAAAGGAAGGGAATGGCGAAGGAACAACAGAGGAAGATCCCTCCAAGAAACAGCCGAAGCACCGACGTCAACGGCGCCGCTCAAGAATGGCGATTCCGGCACAGGAGATAACAATACCCCAGACAGTGCCGAAGACAACCCCCTCTAGCAAGATTCAGCGCAGGAAGACGGAGATGCCAGCCCGCACAAGTGGGCGGCAGACGAAGAGGTAGAGGACGATAATTACATGCCTCCCTCTGAAGATGAGGCAAGCCTCGACGATGACGAATTTGTCGTGCCTGAGGATCCCGTTCAACAAGAGCGTTTTAAACGCAGGCTTATGGCCACGGCCAATAGCCTCAAGAAAAAGCAGCAGCAGCTTAGAGCTGATCAAGATCTGCTAGCCGACAGATGGACGGAAGTCCTGGCGGCCGAAGAGCATGAGCTCGAATGCCCCTCCAAAAGCTACCCCAAACGCAAGTTGCTCCCCCAATTAGAGGAGGAGGCATATAAACCTGCGTCACCAGAGCACAATACGGATGACAGGCCACCTCGTGGCCGCGACAGAGAGGCTTCTAGGCCCTTCACTAGAACCGTGCCCCGGTATCGCCCGAACAGCACACGGCCACAGGGGAACGCTCCGGACTTGCGAGAAATATTGGAGGATAAGGAAAGGCAATCAAGATCGATCTACGGATCGCGTGGGCGCCCCACGACCCATGATGACTACCGTCGCGCCGGATACAGTAAGTCCGGCCGGGCCGAACACATCAGACAAAACTCGTTGGAGCTTCGTCGAGATATAGCCCAATACAGAGGCGCCGCACACCCACTATGCTTCACAGACGAAGTAATGGATCATCAAATCCCCGAAGGGTTTAAACCCGTAAATATCGAATCCTATGATGGCACAATAGACCCCGCGGTTTGGATCGAAGACTATCTTCTTCATATCCACATGGCCCGCGGCGATGATCTTCATGCCATCAAATACCTCCCACTCAAGCTCAAAGGACCAGCTCGGCATTGGCTTAATAGCTTGCCAGTAGAATCAATCGGATGTTGGGAGGACCTGGAAGCCGCATTCCTTGATAACTTCCAGGGCACGTATGTGCCACCACCAGACGCTGACGACCTAAGCCACATAATTCAGCAGCCAGACAAATCGGCCAGACAATTCTGGACACGGTTCTTAACGAAGAAAAACCAAATCGTCGACTGTCCGGACACTAAGGCCCTCGCGGCCTTCAAACATAACATCCGCGATGAGTGGCTTGCCCGGCACCTGGGGCAGGAAAAGCCGAAATCCATGGCAGCCCTCACATCACTCATGACCCGCTTCTGCGCGGGAGAGGACAGCTGGCTAGCTCGCAGCAACAACCTCAGCAAAAAATCCGGCAGTCCGGATACCAGGGATCGTAATGGCAGGCCGCATCGTAGAAAAAATAAACGCCGCATTAACGGCGACAACAACGAGGATACGGCAGTCAACGCCGGATTCAGAGGCTCTAAACCTGGTCAACGGAAGAAGCCATTCAAAAGAACTACTGTGGGTCCGTCCAATTTGGACCGAATACTCGACCGCTCTTGCCAGATACATGGCACCCCCGAAAAGCCAGCTAATCACACCAACAGGGATTGTTGGGTATTCAAGCAGGCAGGCAAGTTAATTGCCGAAAACAATGACAAGGGGCTGCATAGCGATGACGAGGAGGAGACCCGGCCGCCGAACAGCAGAGGACAGAAGGGGTTCCCCCCACAAGTGCGGACGGTAAACATGATATACGCAACCCACATACCCAAGAGGGAGCGGAAGCGTGCACTTAGGGACGTATATGCGATGGAGCCAGTCGCCCCAAAGTTCAATCCATGGTCCTCTTCCCGATCACTTTCGATCGAAGGGACCACCCCACCACTATCCGCCATGGCGGGTTCGCCGCATTGGTTTTAGACCCAATCGTCGATGGATTTCACCTCACCAGAGTCCTGATGGACGGCGGCAGCAGCCTGAACCTGCTTTATCAGGACACAGTGCGCAAAATGGGCATAGACCCCTCAAGGATTAAACCAACAAAGACGACCTTTAAAGGCGTCATACCAGGTGTAGAGGCCAACTGTACAGGCTCAGTCACACTGGAAGTGGTCTTTGGATCCCCGGATAACTTCCGAAGCGAGGAATTAATCTTCGACATAGTTCCGTTCTGCAGCGGCTATCATGCTTTGCTCGGATGGACCGCGTTTGCAAAGTTCAACGCGGTACCGCACTACGCATACCTCAAGCTCGAGATGCCAGGCCCTCGAGGAGTCCTCACGGTCAACGGGAACACTGAGCGCTCCCTCTGAACGGAGGAACATACAGCGGCCCTCACAGCAGAAGTACAATGCAGCCTCTCAAGGCAATTCTCGAGTCCGGCTGTTAAGCGATCGGACACGGCCAAGCGCGCCCGAAGTAACCTACAACAAGACCACCTGCACGTTCCGAGCACGCTTAGCAATGCGGCCCCAACCCCAGCCCTTGCAAGATCGCACGACTGGTCCTTCGCGTACATCATTACGCTCTGGAGATACCATGGGCATAGGGGAAGGGGCACGACCACGATAGGCCCAGAATGCGGCTCAACCACATCAGGGGCTCCCAAGTGTGTCATTTTCCTTCATTTTCTTTTATTAGTTTTTCTTACCTACAGGACTCCGTTCACCAGAGGCCTTGTCTGGCAGTAGACCGGCCGAACTCACGATGCAACAGCCAGGGAAGGAAAAGGCTGCGACAAATACTCAAGTGGTCTCCCTGACGAGCATTAACTCTACCTTATAAGCCACTCCGCAGCCTATCCTGGAGGGGGACATGTTTAACAGTCCCGTTCCTTGCTTATCGCACTATTTGTATCGTTCTGCATTCATAGCAGTACCTTTTGAATAAAACAATGCAGCACCTTTTTTGCTTCTAATTGCATTTCTTTCTTATACATGTGTTCATTTATGGCATGTTGCATCCGTACACTTTGGTACGGCTAAAAACACCAGGGGCTTAGATTCCCCACATCTTGGTGTGGTAAGTCCGAACACTTTCACAAGTGCGGCACCCCGAACTTATAGCATTATATGCATCAGCTCCGAATCATGTCTTGGGTCAATAGTTGGGTTTGCCCGGCTCCCATGTTTTTGTACCTTACGTTCCGTTATATCGGCTAAGGTAGCACTGGGAGAACCACTGCGATTGCGCCCCAGTTGAGCTGGGTTAACGCCTCAGTGGAGAAAGCTAAAACTGACCGTCATGATGAGGCGAGAGCCGGTCGCTGTTCGAGAGGTTTTTTCGAGTCCCTAAAGACTTATGCCGCTTAGAGCGAGGAGCCGACTAACTGTCCGGCCCAGGCGTGGATAGCGCCCCAAATTCGGCCTTCCGAACACTAGGGGCTTCGCCGAAATTTAAAATTATAGAATTCTATGGCTAAGTGAGAGTGTTCAAGCATTATAAGTCCAGTTGCCTAGTTCGTTGTGTTGAGCGCCTCCCTAGATGGACCCAAATATGGGAACAAGAGTGCTCAAATTTATCCCGAACACCCCAGCACTCGTGGCATGGGGGCTGAAGCCGACGACTTGCCATCTCTCAGATTTGATAAACAGCCGAATAGAAGGTAATATTTTAAATAAACAAGCATTGCTTAGCGCATATGAACAAAGTTTTCTGCGCACAGGATAACAAAATATGAGTCTACTCAAATATTACATTATTGGGGCACTCACCCGCAATAGTGCGGGCACCCTTCAGGACACTCTTGTAATACATCTCCGGCGTGCGATACTCCTTGCCCGGCGGTGGCGCGTCCGTCACAAGCTTCTCAGCATCCATCTTGCCCCAGTGCATCTTAGCACGGGCAAGGGCCCGACGGGCACCTTCAATACAGGTGGATCGCTTGATGACGTCCACCCATGGACACGCATCCACCAACCGCCGCACGAGGCCAAAGTAGCTCCCAGGCATGGCCTCATTGGGCCACAGCCGAACTATGAGGCCCTTCATGGCCTGTTCGGCCACCTTGTGGAGCTCGACCAGCTGCTTCAGCTGGTCACTAAGGGGCACCGGATGTCCGGCCTCAGCATACTAAGACCAGAAGACCTTCTCCGTCGAGCTCCCCTCCTCGGCCCGGTAGAAAGCGGTAGCTTCAGACACGCTGCAGGGGAGATCTGCGAATGCCCCTGGAGAGCTCCAAATTCGGGTAAGTAATAGGTAATTTACATTCACATGCTTGCTTTGCATGAAAAATGCCTTACCCGACGCTATTTTCTTCAACGCCTCAATCTCTTGAAGGGCCTTGTAGGCTTCGGCCTTAGCGGCTTTGGTGCTTTCAAGAGCCGATGCAAGCTCGGACTCTGGAGTCTTCGAGTCATGCTCCAAACTCTCATGTTTTTTCATGAGAGCTTGGAGCTCTTGCTGCACCTCCGCCACCCGCGCCTCGTGCCTTTCTCGCTCGGTGCACTCCGCGGCCGCGTTACGTTCGGCCACGGACACCGCCTCCTTCAGGGCTGCCACCTCGTCTGTGGCCCCTGCAATACCCACGTTATCCTTGTCATTTTTCTTGCAACCAAATCCTTTTCTGTAAGGTACATTTTTAATAAGGTGCTATTCACCTTCTTTGTCCTCGAGCTGCTTCTTGGCACGGCCGAGCTCATTCTCGGACCGCTCGAGGTTTTTCTTTAAAGCATTGACCTACGCAGTCAATGCGGCGGAGGTCAGCAGCGTAGCCTGCAATCCCATGTTGACATATTTTTTAGGACTCCTGCGTATATCTTTTTAGATCCTCAGTCCAGTTTTTCTTTCCGAACACCGAACCGAGCATCAGGGGCTACTGTCTATGCGGTACTATTTTACATATATTAACATTCTTACCTCGAAGCCTGATAGAAGGCTGTTGCAGGCTTCGGTCAGTCCGCTCTTGGCGAGCTGAACCTTCTAAATCACCGCACTCATAACAGTGCGGTGTCCCTCTTCAATGGAGGAGCTATTGAGCGCCTCCAGCAAGTTATCCGGCGCCTCCGGTTGGACGGAGGCCGCCGGCGCCACAGTCTTGCCCTTCTTATGAAGGGGCCGCCCGCCGAACTCCGGAACCACTGCGGGTTCCGATGTGGAGTCCGGCGCGAAGTCCGGGAGGTCGCCCTGTGCCACCTCCGGATGGGCCCCTCTCTGGGATCCCACCTCGACATTGTCAGTGTCGCGGGGAGAGGAGGCGGTTGGAAGTGAGGTGCTGTTTACATCCGACGAACCCAAGGACCCGCTCGACGAAGCGGGAAGATCGTCCTTGGGCGGACTACATGGTTGTATGCGGCGTTAGAAAGACACCAAGTGGCAAAAAGAAAAATCATGAAGTCATTCGGGAGTCCGGATACTTACGATTTCGCCAGGGGCTTGGCCCTTGAAGGCCAATCCTCGTCGTTGTTGCCGGCGTTGGCGGAACAGTCCGGGGGAAGATTCTTTCCCCTCTTGGACCCTTCGGCCTCCCCAGCCGGGGAGGCCTTCCTTTTCTTCCCTTCCCCCGCTGGGGAAGGGGCCTTTTTCTTTTCCTCCTCCTTTGGGGAGGAGTCCGCCTCAGAGTCATCGGACACCTGAAAACGGGAGCTCTTTCGAGTACCCATGGCCTCCTTCTTGGCCTTCTTCTCCGGCACCACATGGGGTGCCGGAACCAGCAGCCCCGCTAGACGGGCATCTACTGGGTCTTCTGGCAAGGGAGCCGGACAGATAGTCTGCTCGGCCTTCTTCAGCCGGTCCTGTCAAAGGAAAGGGGAGATTAGATCCCGCATAGGGTCAAACTATGGAAAACAAGTGCCCCGTAGAGGGTAGAATCACTTACCTTGTCAGCCGGACGCTGCGAGCGAAATCTGCGATCTTCAGTAGCGGATGCGGGAGCTTCGGCGCCCTTGAAAAGCACCTTCCAGGCATCTTCGTACCTAGTGTCGAAGAGCATGCTCAAGGTTTGGTGCTGTGCCGGATTGAACTCCCATAATTTAAAGGCCCGTTGTTGGCACGGGAGAATCCGGCGGATGAGCATGACTTGGACCACGTTGACGAGCTTGAGCTTCTTGTTCACCAGCTTCTGGATGCAGGCTTGGAGTCCGGTCAGCTCTTCCGAATCACCCCAAGTCAGGCCACCCTCCTTCCAAGAGGTGAGCCGCGTGGGGATTCCAGATCTGAATTTGGGGGCCGCTACCCATTTAGGGTCACGCGGCTCAGTGATGTAGAACCACCCCGATTGCCATCCCTTGATGGTTTCCACGAAGGCGCCCTCGAGCCAGATGACGTTGGGTATCTTACCCACCATGGCACCTCCACACTCCGCCTGATTCCCCTTCACTACCTTCGGCTTGACATTGAAGGTCTTGAGCCACAAGCCGAAGTGGGGCTGGATGCAGAGGAAGGCCTCGCACACGACGATAAACGCCGAGATGTTGAGGATGAAGTTTGGCGCCAGATCATGGAAATCTAGGCTGTAGTAGAACATGAGCCCCCGGACAAAGGGGTGAAGTGGAAAGCCCAGTTTGCGGAGGAAATGGGGAAGGAAAACCACCCTCTCATGGGGCCTGGGGGTGGGGATGAACTACCCCTTGTCGGGGAGACGGTGCGCGATGTCGCTGGATAGGTATCCGGCGCCGCGCAGCCTTTTGATGTGCCCCTCTGTGACGGAGGAGGCCATCCACTTGCCTCCCGCTCCGGACATGGCTAGAGAAGGTCGAGGTGAGATTTGCGGGCTTGGGCGCTGGAGCTCAAGTGTGCGGAGATGGATAAGCAAAGGAGGAAGAAGGCATAGGTAAGGAGGTGGATCCTTATCCCTTATATATGGGCGGACAAAGACTATGCATCCCCGCTGGCCTGGTAAAACTCGCTTATCTCCCAAGCGCAACAATCAATGGCGCGGTTGGGTTACCCACGTCCGTATTGATGAGAATCCCGGAATAAGGGGAACACGATCTCTGCTTCAACAAGACGTGCCAAGGAAACCGCTTCGCTAAACGCGCTGAGGTGGTATAATAAAAATGAATCAAGTAAAGGCTTGGTAGTGGTGTGACGTCACGCCATGAAATACGTCAGCAGATTGAGCTTGTGTAAATATTATTCTCTCTACGGTGGAATGTGGAATTTATTTTGCAGAGCCGGACACTATCCTGGTGTTCACAATCTTCTACAAACTATTCGGAGAAGGAACCCGCCTTGCAATGCCAAAGACAATATGCGCGCCGGACTCGTCATCATTGAAGCCTGGTTCAGGGGCTACTGAGGGAGTCCTGGACTAGGGGGTGTCCGGATAGCCGAACTATCATCATCGGCCGGACTCCAAGACTATGAAGATACAAGATTGAAGACTTCGTCCCGTGTCCGGATGGGACTTTCCTTGGCGTGGACGGCAAGCTTGGCGATACGGATATGTAGATCTCCTACCATTGTAACCGACACTATGTAACCCTAGCCCTCTCCGGTGTCTATATAAACCGGATGGCTTTAGTCCATAGGACGAACAACCATTACAACAATCATACCATAGGCTAGCTTCTAGGGTGTAGCCTCCTTGATCTCGTGGTAGATCTACTCTTGTAATACCCACATCATCAATATCAATCAAGCAGGACGTAGGGTTTTACCTCCATCAAGAGGGCCCGAACCTGGGTAAAACATCGTGTCCCTTGTCTCCTGTTACCATCCGCCTAGACGCACAGTTCGGGACCCCCTACCCGAGATCCGCCGGTTTTGACACCGACATGGGCCGTGCGTGCTTTCAATGACTTGAGACTACCAAACATGACATGCAGTGTTTAGTTCATTGCATGTAATCCTATTAGTTAGCAAAACGACATTAAGTTCTCTCGCCGATAGGAATAAAACAATACACCATGTATTTATTTACAGAGGGAGTAGTACATTTTTTGTGACATGCATTACTAGATATTGCTAGTCAAATACTAAAATCCAGATGGACGTGGTAGTACTCCTAAATCCAGACGGTGGTGCTACTAGCACTAGTAGTAGTAGTACCAATGTAGTAGGAGTACTAGCCCTGTACTACCCGTTGGTCAAATTATATACATGCTGCTCCTCACAGTGAAGTGACAAGACCCTGCGCCGGAGATGACACCTGAGTATAGGCGCCATGTTGGGCATACCATAGTCAGCCTCACCTTCTGCAGTCACTATCATCATGGCTGTAGAGCTAGCCTGCTTACAACTAGCCCTGTTCGACATAATTTCCCGTGCGTAGATGCCCGTGCATTGCACGGAACACCAAGATTGGGGGTGGATGGCGCCGGCAGCGGCCATCGCGCCAGATTTTTCCACGGCCTTCTAGATGTGGTGGGGAGGAGATAAGGCTGATTGTGAGAGACAAGGAGTTGTTTGTAAATAGGGAACAAGTGTGGGCATCTTTTTGCAAAAATGGAGAAGTTTGGTTTGTATGTGTCAGATCTAGATCCGACGGCTATTGGTGAAAGATGGGAGGCACAACATCATCACCAACTCAGGACCTGTTTGATTCGCAGGATTTTGAAAACGCATGAATAGGAAACGACAATATTACAAGTTTCAAACTGGTATTACAAATGTTAGGAGCAATGCTGCACCTACAAAGAGGGAATTACTAGGAAGTTTACGTAAGAACTTCCGTTACTTTAGGTGGATGCAGCATTATCGTACAAACTAAAATCCACCGCCCTGACAAGTCACTAATGGGAAAATAAGTTTTTGAGTCTCTGGCCACTTGATGTTTCAAAAACAAATTCAGCTTCTGTGGAGACTTTGTCATTCAGGCTTAGATGCTTACGGTGCTCAGCACGCCATTCATTGTTGCGCCAGAGAACGCCAAACCTCATTACCTTGAGCACAATTGCCTCCAGAACAAAGAACCCGGCCAATTTAATCTCAGATGTACTCCCTCGGTAGTCGATCAAATCAATTTCTATAAGATGGAGATCAAGGCATTCGATGAGATTGGTATAGTGCAACACATTTTTCACTTTTGGGTCTTTTTTTATCTGCAAAAGAAGTGAACATATTAGAGCAGCTGGCTGTATAAGATTGCCGTGTCATCAAGAGGTACCAATATCATTCACTCATACGATAGGGTTGGCTGGCTAGTGATATTTTTTTACTCACTCTCTCTCTCTCTCTCTTTATGTTTCCTCTCATTTAACTAGGAGCACGTGAAGAGCTTGGGCATTTGTTGCCTTCCACTATGTGGCCGATGCCATATATCGCAAAAGTATGCCACATAATATGCATCGATGTCAAATCAAAAGATTTTGGCACCGCTCTCGCGACGTGAGAGAGTTGGCACCGCTGTGCACACAGACCCACATGTATAAACAAATCAATCAAACCAACTACACCAACCTCTCACTCTCCCAAACAAGTGTTTTTTATTGCCTCAGTCCTCTCTCTCTCCCATGCAGTGTTTTTTCATTGCGTGAGTTAATTTGGCACCAGAGCAAAGTAGGTGATCCAGATTGGGGCACCAGGTGAGCAATGGAGGGGCATCAATGCCAAATGCATCACAAGTGAATTTGGCACGTGTTTTGGCCTACATAGCCCACTTTTGTACTCCCTCCATCCCAAAATTCTTGTCTTAAATTTGTCTAAATACGGATGTATCTAGTTACGTTTTAGTTTTAGATACATCCGTATCTAAACAAATGTAAGACAAGAATTTTGGGACGGAGGGAGTACTACCTCGTATTTAGTATAAAATTTTGACCATAGATTTACCTAAGAAAATGCCAATGCATGTCACTAAAAATTACACCATTTGAAATTATGTTCAATTACAAATCCGACGATATAGTTCTTAGTGACATGCATTAACATTTTGTCAGTTAAATCTATGGTCAAATTTTGATACTACAAAATTGGAAGAGTAAACCAGGACGGAGGTAGTACTTGCTCTTAGGGTAACCGTAGAGTTACTGGAGTAGTCTAAGTTACTTTCCACTATGACTAGCCTAGGCTACTATAGTAGTACAGCATAAAAACGATGCAGGTGATGACGTGAGAAAAAAATACTAAAAACATTTCTTCCGGTGCAGTGCATAGATGCAGTTTTGAACACTACACTTGTCATCATAATTTGGGAAAATTACGAAAAAATTGAGCTACGTTGTGATTATGGTTTACTAATAGGAAAGAAGTTTCACCTCGATGAGTAGCTTCTCCATGCATGGAAAGCATGTAAGGAATCCAACAACTTGATCCAGATTGGGGCGGATAGATTTTAGTGCCAAGATCTTCAGTGTGCGCATGGACTGGGTCAAGCTTGTGGAAATCATTTTCTGGAAGACGGTCGTAAATACATCAAGAAGATTTTTAAAAATGTGAATTTCAAGAAGACGGAGAAGAAGATGAGTGTTGTACCTGAACGATTACGGATCCAATAAAGAGTTCGGAGAATTTGGCAAACGAGTACACCAACGCTGTCAATTTCAGCGCGTCAATGACCCTGATTTTTGTTGGACCTTCTAGATCCGATACAAGCAATCTCTCAAGGAAAGGCGCATTCCCAATGACCAGAACATGGAATAGCTGGAGTGATCTCTTCCCAATTGATGTCTTGTTGGGGGGCCAGCAAGACACATAAATCCATCGGAGATTCATCGAGGCGATGTGGAGGCTAATGAACCCGTGGATCTGCTCAGGACGAAGGTACTCGAGCGCAGTACAGCTGCAGAGCAGCTGCTCCATAGCCTTCTTCAAGATGATAACGTCGAAGAGGTCGAGCTGCTTGAGTTGAGGGAGAAGAAGGGCGGGCGCGACATTAATCTGGGGAAGATAGCAGGAGCTGAAGCTAGCGTGGCACAGCATTGGCGTGAGGCGGAGCGCGAACGGCGGTAGAGAGCGACATCGTCCAGCTTCAAAGCTAAGCTCCTCAAGCTGATCTAGGGCGGGGGATAGGAACCACTCGTCGAACTTGGGTTGGACCTTGCAGTTGGTACTAAACATGCGGATGTCAAGGCGTCTGGCTGGCCCAGGGTGCGATGAAAGGATCTTGGAGACTGCGGCCATACGTTTTCAATCCCCGTCGCAGAGGTAGCTGTCGATGGTGAGGTTGAGGGGGACGCGGCGCCAGAGGGGGTGCCACCACCGGGAGAGCAGGGCAGTTTGCACGGCAGATTTGGTGGAGAGGAGGCCGATGATGATGAGCAACATGTCATCGGGGAGGCTGCTAATGAAGTCCAGGCTCACCGGATGCGGTTTTGGCTCGAGCTGCCTCCGCTTGTTGGCTGCCTCGCCGTCCATATCAACCGACGGCGACGCCGGTGTACACGTGTGCTGGTGTGTGTTGTGTGTTGGGTGTGCGCGAGTGCGTCCTTCTGTGCATGCCGCCGCGCAATGGTGAATTGTGCGTGAGTGCGTTCTTCACGTGCAAGAAGTGTGTCCTCATTGCGCCCTCAATTTACTAGCGTGCGGGGTGCTACCCCGAGTGGTTTCAACTTTGTTTACTTCACCGCGTGTCAGATGGGCCTCTAGTTTACTTATTTAGGGTCAAACTTTTGAAACTTTGACCATGTTTATAAAGAAGTTACTTATATCTACAATACCAAAGATAAATGATAGTATGAAGTAAGTACATGTTGTGATGAACCTAATGATCGTTCCAGATGTAAATGTTTTTCTCCACATATACCTGGTCAAACTTTTCTGAGGTTTGACTTTTCAAAAGATCCATATGCTTATGGACGTGACAGAGTCCCTAACTAGAGAGAGAGAGACATAGAGAGAGAGAGAGAGAGAGAAATAGAAAGAGTGAGTGAAAAAAGTGTGTGTGTGTGTGTGAAAGAGACATGGAGAACACACGATAAAAGTAGAGAAAAAGCGTGTGTTCTTATGCAAACATATCACACATGCATCTTCGACAACGGAGGCAAGGTGAGGAGATAGTGTGTGGCTGTTTGGAACCGAGAGAGAAAGATCCCTAGCACGTGGCCAAGAGGGGTCTTACAAATAAGGGAGAGAGGTCGAGAAAGACGTACGGAGAAAATGCAGACATGGGGAGGAGAGAGTGTATGTTTGTCATAGAGAGATCCCCTGGAGATCGTGATGGGACTACATGGGTGGGAGATCGAGTGACAAGGTGTGTGCGTGATAGAAGATGCCCGAGAGATATCGAGATAGACGTATGGATGGAAGGAGATAATACATGTGTTCCTGATGGCTAGTAAGAGATAATCATACTTAGGAGGGGGGGAGTGCTTGCGGCTATGATGGAGTGAGGGATTATGGTACTTAGGGGGGTGCGTGTCACATGGAGAGAGAACAAGGGCGGAGAGTGTTGGATGGGTCTATATGTATAGCGTGAGCGAGACATGTGTATGTGTGAACCAGGGAGATATAAGGTCAGTTTTGCTTGCGTCCTGAGCATCTTTTGCTTGGCCTGGGGTTGTGGCTAGATTTCATGCACGCTTGTTTGGTTGATACCCTGTGAAAAAGAAAGCCCGCCTGGCCTGGATTCCCTTGCACTTTAATTAGCCTGGCTGGACTCCACACACTACAAGTAGCCTGGCCCAGGCGACCGATTTCGAACACCTGGCCATGCCTGGTCATGCGACCACGGGGCTAACAACAACTTGGATGGATATTAGCATTAAATAATTGCTGCGTGGATTGATTGATGGGATGTTGATGCTTTGCCTGACCCAGGCATGAACCAAACGCTTCAGCACCACACAAACCTGGCCAGGCAGAAATATTTTACATCTCACGTCCACACCAGGCAGTACTGGCCATCAAGGCATGAGGGTCAGGTCACGAACCAAACTGACCAATAAAGTTTGAGAGAGATTGAGGAGCCCCGATAAGGCTGAGTGGTGCGTCAGATAGCTGAGGGGGAAAGAGATATTCCATCCGCTCGATAATGAAGTGCATGTAAATTTTTTAGAAGTCAAACTTTGGAAACTTTGATCAGGTTTACGCAAATGTTATTTATATCTACAATACCAAAGATACATCATACAAAACTACATCTCATGGTGAATCTAATGGTATATGTTTGCCATTCTAGATGTAATTGTTTTTCTCCACGTACATGGTCAAACTTTGTGATGTTTGACTTTTCAATAAATCTATATGCTATGGACCGAGGAGAGTGCCTAAGTCGAGACAGATCAAGTGCGTGTGAAGGAGAATGAGTAAGTGTGCAAAAAGAGTATGTGTGTGGAAGAGAAAGGGACAACAAACGATAAATTAGAGAGAGAGTGTGTTTTTTCATTTCTTATGCAAACATATCACGCATGCATCTCCGAGATAGAAAAGCGAGGCGAGGAGATACATGAAGATAGCTAGTGTGTGATTGTTTGCAACGGAGAGAGACACCCCTGTAGCACATGTCCAATAGACGTCTGGCCAACAAGGAACAAAGGTCAAGAGGGACACATGGAGGACATTGACGCATGGGAGGGAGAGAGGGTGTGTTTGTGATAGAGAGATCCCCTCGAGATCGTGAGGGGACTATATGGGTGGGAGATTGAGGGAGGTGCGTGCGTGATAAAAAGATGCCCTGAGAGAAATCGAGATAGACCATGCACATGTTTGTGACGGAGACTAAGATTAGCTAGTCATATACATATAGGGGGGACTGCGTGTGCCTACAATTGAGTGAGAGACCATCATACTTGGCTAGCTAGGCATGAGATTGTGTGTGTGTGTGTGTGCATGTGAGATGGAGAGAGAACGAGGGAGAGAGATAGAGTTTTAGATGGGCCTATCGAGTGCGAGTGAGATATGCATGTGTATGTGTGACCCAGGTAGATGGAGAGTTTGAGAGAGAGGGGGAAGAGCTCCGATACGACAGAGTGGTGCGTGAGAGAGTTACGGGCAACGAGCCAAGGAATTTGTGTGCGTACGATGAGTGCACCCAAGATATCTAGCTTGGACTAGCTAGAGTATCATACATAGTGTGCGAGAGAGACCTATAGATGGAGTATATATGCATGCGAACTAGAAAGACCCCCCCCCCCCCACACACACACACATACACACATACACGCAAAGAGAGAGAGAGAGAGAGAGAGAGAGAGAGAGAGAGAGAGATGGAGAGAAAGGGAGAGGGACCAACAAGGTTTTTGTGTCGGATGCGTGTGACATAATTGAAGATTGTTGGAGAGAGAGAGAGAGAGAGAGAGAGAGAGAGAGAGAGAGAGAGAGAACAGGAGTCCGAGAGAGGGGGAGGTCGCACTTTATGCATCAAAGACTGATATAAACCATGTTCGATATAAACTTGCATTCAAATATTTAAATTGGAGAACATGTTGTCTGCAATCCACACATGAACGGATATATGCGTATATCAAACAAGTTCATTTATTTGACTTTCAACATGTTCATGGAGTACTATAATACTGTACAACATGCTACTCGATTGAGGTGTTCAATTTTGATTTAGCTCACTATTTTGACCTAGTGAACGAGCTATTTCATTGAATCGAGATATTTCATTTTGGGGTTGATTCCCGTTTTTGAGTGGGTCAACTATTTGTCATATAGTAAATCGCTAGCAACGAGCATGTAAAAACACATTACTCCCGAGCATCGTCTCTCCATCTAAAAAAGAAGTGGCAAGCTAATATTTCAAAATTTGATTCGAATCGACTTGGTAAGGTAGACATGGATGCTTGTTCTCCCAAAATTTGAACGAACCGTTAAACATCCTCCACTCGGTGGAATTCGCCCGAGCAAATAAATGGGAGACGCAAAATTACCGTCCTATGTGGGACACGCATCAATTGGCCCGTTGTAAATCGAGGGTAGGTTTGTAACTTCATCCAAGCACGCCTTCTCCTTGGCCGAAATGACATGTGCCAAATAATTCATAAACCATGGTCGGCAAAACGCGCTCTCCTCGCCCGAAATATCTCGCACCCACTATTTCAAAATACGCTCTCCTCGCCCGAAATTGCTTGCGCCCACTATATTTAAAAACACGCCCTCCTCGCCTGAAATCGCTCCCGCCCACTATTTGGGGAGAAGCAATGTTACTCTACTATCCCCGACCCTCAGTACACATACCCAAGCCGAGAAGCCTAAAGGCAAGGGTAGAACTGTAACTCCCCGTCACATTTTAGACAAATGCGTCTGTAAGACATGGTTCCACTCCCCTCCCAATCCCCCCCCCCCCAATTCATACCTCGTGGGCACCAAATCACCTTCTCCCCGGGAAGCTCCCTTCTCCCGAGCTGCGAAACCTCAGCCCCTCCTCCATGGCGCCCCCCACCGCACCAATTTCATAGCCGCCCTCCTCCCTAATGCCGGAGACGCTGTCCATTTGCCGTCGTGCACTAGGTCATGTGCCTCTTACTCCATGCTGCTGGAGCTGCCTCGATGACGGCCACGTGAACCGTACCGGAGCTGATTCACCCCCGCCGTTGTTCACGGCGCCGGAGCGGCTCCAACTTCGAATCCGTCCAGAGTCCCGGTGCTGCTTCCCCGTAGCCGTCGACCGTCGTGACATCGTTGTTTCCCTGCTGCCGGTCACCACCGCAACCGCGTCGGCCTCACCGACTCGGCAGCTGGACCTGCCTACTTCACCATGCTGCCAGATAGGTCGCACCCTCATCTCAAATCACTTTATTTAGGTGTTAGTTATCTGAATTTTTATTCTGAGCCAATCGATTCCCAATGGGAAGCAACACCCCTCGAGGTGGCGGAGCTCCTAGGCTGCCGGTTGGCTGGTGTCAACGTAAGGGTGCGGGGCCGCAAGTTCATCGCGGAAGAAACACTTAGATGGCTATCTTAGAGTTGCGTGGGTTGAAGGTACTACCGCCGTCGAATCTGGATGACGGGGAGTCTTTGTGGATTGGCCCGGGGGCGGCGCAACCACGGCAGTGCGGTGGGGCGGGAAGCGGGGTTTTGGCCGGGGCCACGGACGGCGGAGGCAGGCTGCTCCGCCATTGGTCGCTGGCTCTTCGGGGAAGATTCCGAACAGTGTCAGTCGGGAGGCACAAGACGTCCATCAAGCCATCTGGCGTAGATTGGACAGTACCAAAATAAAATAAAATCGTGTGACCCCAATTTAGTCTTCAGTCAACAGACGTGTGACCACTCTCGTACCTTGCTGTTGATCTCTTAGTGTATTTCTTCAGATCAAAGAGATATGTCGTTCTTAACATTATGTGTTATCTACATCTTCAGACACACCGTCTTCCGACTCACCACAGCTGCTCCAACAAGGGAAGCATACACCAGAATGGAGCTATAGTCCCCACTCAACAGTTCCCTGCATCGAATGCACGTGTCCGACATGGAAATCCACAACAACTGCAGGGCCATCGACAAGTCACCACATGATGCTCACTCCTCTCGATGGCGACCAGATAGGTTGTACCCTCATCTTACTTGTGTGCAACATTTATGGCTTTGTTATTCATCTAAGCATGGAAAATAGATTATCACATTTCACTATATATTCATGCTGATCTCTTACGGATCTTGTTCAGGAGTTAACGCTGTTCCATAGTTCAGCTAAGATACTTGTTCTTTAGGTAACGATGTTCCATAATTATCATCCATCAGCCAGTGCTATCCCACAGGCTGGTGATTATAGTATTATACCACTTCTAGTATTACCTATGTTGTTCTTTAATACTTTTGTGTGCCATCTAGTTAATCTCGAGTACAAACGATACATATTCGGTAGCTTTCATCTGTGTTCTCCCTTTAGTTTATGAGACCTATTGCTGCTAGTTAACCCCAGTCCTACTATTTATGTC
Organism: Triticum timopheevii; assembly: GCA_963921465.1. Lineage (NCBI taxonomy): Eukaryota > Viridiplantae > Streptophyta > Magnoliopsida > Poales > Poaceae > Triticum > Triticum timopheevii. The sequence continues at coordinate 462,178,812 of OY997262.1, read as the reverse complement.
GTCTCCTACATGCACTCATTACATAAATCTAACTACTAGTTCTCTTCCATGCATGTCAGATATAATTTCACACACTGATATATCCACAAGAACCTCACGGAGCAATGTAAAGGCCAATAAACTTGATGTCAATGATACCCAATATGATGGAACATGTAAAGACAGTTCTTCAGAAGACTTGCAGAAAGATGATGAATCCTCTTCACCCCACAAGGTCCTTGCTCTAACTTGGCTTGAGATATGGGTACAACATGCATATAATGTCCTGGAGTGTATCTACTCTGTTGCAATGCCATGTGCTTAGCATGCTGATCATGCATGTAAATATGTCATGCCTTCCTGTTTTTCAATACCTATTCCATTCATGATAACATGTTTTCATATTCAAGTATTGTCATTCTACTCTATCGCAATGCCATCTGCTTAATTTGGACATCATGCTTATGAATATCTTATGCATTGTTATTCATCAGTATGTACTTCATCTGTCTACCATACCATGTTTTTTTACATTGAAGTGTTGTTTTAGTGCTCTGTTGCAATGCCATCTTAGTTTCCCAATCATACACGTGTATGTTGCCTTAGTTTTTTCTGTACGTATTCCGCTAGCATACAGTTTTACATTCAACTAGTGTTTTTTTGATGTGTTGTCGTGTCGTATCCCTAGCTCTTACACCATACTCCCTCCGTACGGATTACATGTTGCCGAAATGGATAAAAAGGGATGTATCTAGAACTGAAATACGCCTAGACCCATCCATTTTTTCCGGATGGAGGGAATACATGTTAATATGTCATGCCTTTCTATTATTCAGTACCTATTCCATCTCTTTGCTGTAGCATGTTTTATAATTAAAGCACCATTCTTCTATACAAGGCATGCAAGGGGAAGACGACTATGTTAGAATCTGAAGGGTTACAAACAAGGCCTTTGCAAAAGATCCAAACGCCAGGAGATAATAAACCAGCTCCAGTTTTTATAGATACTGCTCCAGCACAGAGAAACCCAACTCCTACTGATAATAAGCAGATTCCAGTGGCCAAAGAACTAGTCCACTCCAGTCCAGCAAAAATATGTCAACTCCATTCTAAGAAGCATGTGCGTATCCTTGCATCATGAAATTTTATAGCATGCTGGTCATATTTTCTACATGTTTCTTACTCATCTCTCTTTTAGAAAATAAGCTTAACAGATAGAAGAATTTCTGCACTGGTATCATATGTGAGGAAAGATTCTTGCAGGAATTCTCTGTGCTCCAATGCAAATGTAAGTACCTATTGTATATCACTATATTTTGCCATCAGCATGTATTTTGTTAATCGGCGTGAATCCAACCTTTATCTGATCTAAATTTAGTTGTAGCAAAATGTATGATTAAAGGCCACAATGTTGATTTTTGAAAGGAAAACTGCCTGGTAGTTTTGCATCCTGAGTTGCATGAGTGTACTATCTCATATCAGTGGGTTTGAATACTTTGGTTCTGTAGTGGGTTTTCAGTGTTTTTTTACTGTGTTGTCTTGTCGTATCCCTAGCTCTTACATCATACTCCCTCCATCTGGATTACATGTCATAGAAATGGATAAAACTGGATGTATCTAGAACTGAAATATGCCTAGACCCATCCATTTATTTCCGGATGGAAGGAATACATGTCAATATGTCATGCCTTTCTATTCTTCAGTACCTATTCCATCTCTGCTGCAGCATGTTTTATAACTGAAGCACCATTCTTCTATATAAGGCATGCAAGGGGAAGACGGCTATGTTAGAATCTGAAGGGTTACAAACCAGGTCTTTGCAAAAGATCCAAACGCCAGGAGATAATAAACCAACTCCATTTTTCATAGATACTGCTCCAGCATAGAGAAGCCCAACTCCCATTGATATAAGCAGATTCCAGTGGCCAAAGAACTAGTCCGCTCCAGTCCAGCAAAAGAATGTCAACTCCATTCTAAGAAGCGTGTGTGTATCCTTGCATCATGAAAATTTATAGCATTCTGATCATATTTTCTACATGTTTCTTACCCATCTCTCTTTTAGAAAATAAGGTTAAACGATAGAAGACTTCCTCCATTGGGATCGTATTCGAGGAAAATATCTGGTTGGAATTCTCTGTGCTCCAATGATGATGTAAGTACCTGTTGTATATCACTATATTTTTACATCAGCATGTATTTTGTTAATCGGCGTGAATCTAACCTTTATTTGATCTAAAATTAGTTGTAGCAAAATATTAAAGGCGCCAATGTTGATTTTTGTAAGGAAAACTGCCTGGTAGTTTTGCATACTGAGCTGCATGAGTGTACTATCTCATATCACGCACATTACTGAATTGTAGTGCTTCTCTGGTTGCCCATTCATTCATTGTGTCAATGTTGCTTTCGTATTACCTTACCTGGCTGATGATAGCTGTACCATATTGTGTTAATTTGGTGTAGGCTAGTTGCCCAAACATTCGTTGTGTCAATGTTACTTTCCAATTATCTGACTTGGCCAATGATAGCAATGCTAGTGTGTTAATTTGGTGCAGGCTGCTGAAGATAAGAAGACAAACTCTGAAAACAGCAAGGCAACCCCATTGTTTTTTCCCAATAAATCTAGGCCAGGTAATATGGCAATAACTCATGATTAATCTGTTTGGTTCCCCTCCTAATTTATGTTATGATGTAGTGGTCGAGACACTAACCACTATCAATAATACAAGCCTGCCGAAATCGCCATCTGAATCTGTTCAATATCCTCTGTCTCAAATGCAACAGAATAAATGTATGTTTGTGAACAACTTAATGGCTAAAGCAATGATGGAAATGGTGGATGAATCAGAGGCGCAGAGTCGTGCGACACAACAACTGATCAATGTTTTCAGAGACAGTGTAGCAAAGCAGCAAGAACTTGCCCACATGCTTATGGGCGTCATCTGTGCTGAGGTTGCAGATTTGATGTTGTAGATGGTTAGGTTCTGCTCATTTATTTGCACTCGCATCAATCTTTGATTACCCAGTTGATGTAATTTCCTGTAATATATGCTGGATGTGCAACCTTATTCCCTGTATGTCGTACCTTTGCTTGATCGGTTTTGGTCCTTTGCATAATTGCTCGTCGTAATGGGCTCAAATTATCTAATTTGGCCTAAAGACATGTATGAACTTTAGTGGGTCCATTAAGTTAATGGGCCAAAAGTTAATGGTCGGCCCTCTTACCTCTCGGGTCGTTAACAGGCCGACATCGAAGCGGGCAACTGGTGGGCCCAATTGATTCCACGGGCCGTTAATAGGCCGTTACTAAGTTTGGGCTACATATGGCCCAACTATAATGTAGGCCTTTAGCAGGCCGAAAGAGACAGCGGGCTTGTACTGGACCATGAAGAGCATGGGCCGCTAAGAGGCCGAAAGTCAGGTCATATTGTAAATGGCCCAACTGTGTTGTGGGCCTTTAGCAGGCCGAAAGAGAAACCGAGCTGGTATTGGACCATGAAGGGCATGGGCCGTTAAAAGGCCAAAACTAAGGCCGACTACAAATGGCCCAACTCAATTATGGTACGTTAACAAGACGAATGGCACACAGGGCCGCGAATTGGCCCAACACTGAAATGGCTCGCTAAAAGGCCAAAACTCAGGTCAGACTACAAATGGCCCAACTGATGTATGGGCCATCAACAGGCTGAAAGAGACACCGGGCCGGAAATTGGCCCAACACTTAAATGGGCCGCTAAAAGGCCGAAACTCAGGTCCGACTACAAATGGCCCATCTGATTTATGGGCCGTCAACAGGCCGAAAGAGACCGGGCCGGAAATTAGCCCAACATTTAAATGGGTCGCTAAAAGGCCGAAAGATGTACATCCTGAAAATTGGCCCATCCATTGAAGGGCCGTTAACAGGCCGAAATCTCATCGGGCCGATATTGAGCCCAAATATATAGCGGGCTGTTAATGGGCTCAAACTGACGATGGGCTGCAATGGTGTCAAATCTTTAATGGGCCGTTGACGGGCCAAATTGGCACATCTCGTATGGGCCATGGGCTTAAATCGACCTGACACAAGTAGGCCTTATATGGGCCGGCCTTCTAATTTTTACTGGGCCGGCCTTTTTCACCGAAATGGGCCACTGTTGGGCCGTGCCATGTGTCGACCTATCATCGGAGCCTCCTATCCAATGAGTGGATGACATGTGTCCCAACAGTGAGGCAACACGTGTTTCCTGTGGCCAATGATGATTTTACACGTGGAAAATCCCCATTGGTCCGGGCAGTTAACGAGTTATCGGATCCAAAACCAGACCCGATAGCTTAACGGCGTTCCATTACGGTGGATGCCACGTATCGGTCACCCTTGACGAAAGCATTTATGTGACGCGCGATTTATCGTCATGGAAGTGGACACTTCCGTGATGATAATTTTGGTAATGTCATGGAACACTTCTACGACAGCACAGGTATGACTATCTTGATTCTGTCATAAAATCGTCATGGATGTACATGCATGAGTAAAAACGCGACCTACAGTGACAAACCGTATCATCACGGAAGTGTATTTATTTTGTAGTGATCGGTTGCACCGAACTTAGCTTCGAGCGCACCCACAAGTTTTTGGCAACACACATATGGAGATATGCGTCAACCAACTTGTCTCCGATCACAGTAAGAACGGATCCCACAAAGATGGCGGTTGCCTCCCTAAACGCCTTTTCCTATTCTGGAACAATCATTTCTGCGGGAGACAAACCACCAACCCAGAACACGTTCATTGTTGTGAGCCACAAGGTGGTCCTTGTCTGCCAACGCTTAAAATGCGTCCCAGTAAACTTTTCCGTTTTAAGTGTCAGAAGGAAACCATCTATGAGCAGCACATATACGACTAGCACAAACACTAGTAAATGAGGGATGAACAGATCATACCCTTCGGTTGGCCAGGCCAACGCGGTGGCGGCGGCAGCCGCCTCGGCTTGGTCCGTGGCCTTCTTCTTGGCGGCAGCATCGTCGACCATGGTGTTGATGCAGGGGAAGTAGTGGAAGCAGAGGTTGATAGAGCTAGGGAAGGATCGGGAGAAGTCACGCCGAGACGCTCCCCAAAAACCTTATTGCCGTTTTCCCGGGCAGGATCTCAAATGGTAGGGTTCTGGAGGCACCTGCTCTCCCGACCAACCATGCATGCGGTCGTCGAGATGGGCTCGTCGGAGGCAGCACAGAGCAAGGAACAGTAGATGACGGCTAGGTTACGCGAGAGGTAGTGAGTGAACCAAACTAGGTCACTCCACTGGGTAGAGCCTTCTTATATAGGCCGTCGGGGAGAAAGTCGTGGGCCTGGCGGAGGCCCACGACCGAGTCGACGCACTCCTGGCAAGGGAGTCGGAGAAGGGTCGCACTCCTAGCAAGGCAAGTCAGCCCATAGTCCAACGTCTCAGATAGTGGCCCACCTGTTAGCGACTCATTAATTAATCCATGATTAATTAATTCATTCCTGAGCGGCAAAAATAAGCTTTAACTCGGCTCATTCCCGCATCCCGCGGGATGTGCACGTCATGACGAGGCGAGGCGAGGCGTGGCGAGGCGGGCAGCGGAGGAGAAGGAGCGCGCGTGTACCACTCCTCTTCCCAAGCTCCCAATGGCAAGTGGTAGAGCAGCCCTTATAAAGGGGTCTCAACTCTCCTCAACTAGCAAGGTGGGACTAAACTTCCCACCACCTGCCATCTCATACATGGGCCTCAAGATTAACCAGGGATGAGTGTCTTATATGGGCCTAAGCCCATCCATAATCCATCAATCCCCCACTAGATCTCAAGGCACATAATATTGTCAATTGTTCCAAACAATGTTTTATATATCAGAAATTTCATTGGAGACTGTTAAGTTGAACTTCCACCTAGAGCAACAGGATTAGACTTCTTCACAACTGAACAATGCACTATGCCTTGAATTGTCAGTTTGGCGTGTAGAAGTTTCGCCTATTGTTAGCTGATACGTGGCTGCCGAAGGCTAAACCCCACGGGTGGAGCTTATTAGTCATACTCTGTACCTTCTCATGAGCTTCCTAGAGATCACCCAATCTCATAGACTGTGACCAGCAGTTGGGCTCACATAGGTGTGTTCCTCCAAATAATTCTGTGTAGGTTAGCATCTTGCTTACATAAGCTTTGGAACACATTAAGACGATAGTCAGCCTGCCTTACAGAATTGAGAGTATTATTGCATCTCCAATGGAGTGGGGTAATTAAGGATACTCTCCTCAGTTGACCGCTGGATTGTTTTCCCAGGTCCTAATTCACGGGATCTCTGATCACATAGGTTGGGTTACCTCCATGGCAACTTACGTGGGACTCATACCCATCTCCCTCGATGCATTTTCTATCACAGTCCGTGATAGCCCTTTAGTAAAAGGGCCGGCTAGATTCTTAGCCGTCTAGATATAATCCAATGCCATTACTCTAGAGTTTCTTGATTTTCTGACAGATTTCAATCTTCTTCTTATGTGGTTTGTGGATTTCATGTTGTCCTTTGAACTCTTAGCCTTGGCAATGACCGTTTGAATGTCACAGTTCATAAGGACAGCCGGCACTGGATTATCGACCACTGATAAATCCATCAAAAGCTCTCAAAGCCATTTTGCTTCAATGCAGGATGTGTCTAATGCTGTGAGTTCTGCTTCCATAGTCGATCTAGTTAAGATTGTCTGCTTGCAAGACTTCCAGGAAACAACACCACCACCAAGTGTGAAGACATGTCCACTTGTGGCTTTCATCTCATCAGCATCAGATATCCAATTCAGATCACTATACCCCTCAAGTACCGTCGGGTACCCAGAATAGTGATTCCATAGTTCGCAGTACCTTGCAAGTAACGCATCACTCGCTCAACAACATGCCAATGCACATCTCCTGGATTGGAAACAAACCGGCTCAGTTTGCACACATCAGATGAGATGTCAGGACGAGTAGCACATGCTAGGTACATCAGTGAACCAACCACTTGAGAATATCTCAATTGATCCACAGCCGTGCCTTCGAATGTTCGAATCCGCACGCTAGGACCATATGGTGTTGCAGAAGGTTTGCAGTCCGAATATCCAAAACGGCTCAAAATCTTCTCAACATAGTGGGATTGCAAAAGTGTAATTCCACCCTCATAATTTCTTAGTAGCTTGATGCTCAAGATAACATCAGCCACTCCCAGGTCTTTCATCTCAAAGTTATGAGATAGAAAAGCCTTCACCTCCTCAATGACCTTGAGGTGGGTCCCAAATATCAGTATGTCATCGACATACAGACAGAGTATAACTCCTTCGCCCCCACCATAGCGATAGTATACACATTTGTCAGCTTCGTTAACAACAAAGCCAATAGATGTCAGAGTAGTGTTGAACTTCTCATGCCATTGCTTAGGCGCTTGTTTCAGGCCATACAAGGATTTCACTAGCTTGCACACCTTTCTTTCCTGACCATTTACTACAAAGCCATCTGGCTGTTGCATGTAAATTTCCTCGTCTAGCTCTCCGTTAAGGAAAGCTGTCTTAACGTCCATCTGGTGAACGAGAAGACCATGTGAGGCAGCCAAAGCGAGGAACACTTGAATGGTTGTTAGTCTAGCCACATGTGAGTAAGTGTCGAAGAAATCCTCTTCTTCTTTCTGGGTATAACCCTTGGCCACAAGCCTAGCCTTGTACTACTCAACAGTACCATCGGGCCTAAGCTTCTTCTTGAACACCCACTTACATCCTAGTGGTTGACAACCATAAGGACGATCAGTGATCTCCCAGGTCCCGTTAGCCAAGATGGAATCCATCTCGCTACGGACTGCATCCTTCCTGTAGTCAGCATCCGGAGATGCATAAGCTTCTGAAATGGAACTAGGAGTGACATCATCCACGAGGTACACGAGGAAATCATCACCAAAAGACTTCGCAGTCCTTTGTCTCTTGCTCCTAACAGGAGCTTCCTCGTCATCCTCCGTGGAACTCTCATCACTTTTATGTTCATAATATTCCATCAGGATGGCAGGTTCAGGAGTCTCATCAGATTAGCGTCCCTAGACTCCATGATCGTGCTGACCTTCACGTCGTGTGCATCAGATTTCACCACTAGAAATCTATAGCCAACGCTATGCTTGGCATAGCCAAGAAAAATGCAATCCACGGTCTTTGGTCCCAACTTGCACTATCGGCACGTTGACTTTCGCCAAACAGCTCCAAGTGCGTAAGTAAGAGAGTGTAGTTCTTTTCTTTTCCCGTTGCTCATAGGGAGTAGTTTCATTATCCTTTGTGGGAACTTTATTCAGGACATGACATGATGGCAATACAACCTCCCCCACCATGCCTTGGATAAACCCGATGTATCTAACATGGCGTTAACCAAATCAGTTAGAGTAAGGTTTTTCCTTTTGGCAACCCCGTTTGACTGGGGTGAGTAGGGAGGCGTCCTCTCATGAATAATACCATGTTCCGCATAGAATAAATCAAACTCATTAGAAAAGTACTCTCCACCACGATCAGACCGAACTCGTTTTATTTTCTTCTCAAGTTGGTTCTCAACTTTAGCCGTATAGACTTTAAAGTAGTGTAGAGCCTCATCCTTGGTATTTAACAAATACACATAGCAGAATCTAGTGGAATCATCAATCAGAGTCATGAAGTATTTCTTTCCACCTTTAGTCAACACATCATTCATCTCATAGAGATCTGAATGTATGAGCTCTAACGGTGCCAGGTGTCTCTCCTTCGCAAGCTTGTGAGGCTCACGAGGTTGCTTAGCTTGCACACACTCATGGCACTTAGAGCCTTCGGCTAAAGTGAAACTCGGGATTAACTCCATTTTAGCTAGCCGCGTCATATAGCCGAAATTTATGTGACAAAGACGTGAATGCCAAACGTCAGATTCGTTCACATTAGAATGAATTTGGTTCATGACTTTATTGGAGAAATCCTCCAGGGAAAGGCGGAACAAGCCACCACAATCATATCCTTTTCTGACAAATAGTCCATACCGAGATACGGCTACTTTGTTAGACTCAAATACTAACTTAAACCCTTCTTTACATAGAAGGGAGCCACTAACGAGATTCTTCTTGATGGTGGCGACATGCTGCACGTTCTTCAGTTGCACAATCTTTCCTGAAGTAAACTTTTAGATCTACCATGCCAACACCATGAACAGAAGCATGCGAGCCATTCTCCATCAGGACGGAACAATCTCGTGCGACCTGGTAAGAAGAAAACAAAGACACATCAGCACACACATGAATATTGGCCCAAGTGTCAATCCACCAATCGGTGGACTGACAAACTGAAAGTATGGTAAACAGATTACCATACCCAGATGCCGCATCATTGTTGCTCAGAGTGACATTGACAGACTTGGAGTCCTGTCCTGACTTCTTATACTTGTTTGGGCACTTGTTTGCCCAGTGTTCCTTTGAACCACAAATAAAGTAGCCATCTCTCTTTTCCTCTTTCTTCTTACCCTTCTTCTTAAAGGTAGTATTCTGCTGGACAGAGTTCTTTCCCTTGAACTTGTGGAAGTTCTTCTGTACCACATTGGCACTAGAAGAACCCTCTGCCCCTTTCACGTGTGAGTCCTTTGCTCTCTAGTTCTACTCAACACTGAGATTACCGAGGACATCCTCAACAGAGAATTCACGTCTCAAGTGCTTGAGAGAAGTAGCAAAGTTCCTCCATCCAGGAGGGAGTTTTGAAATAATGCAACCCACGACAAATTTTTCCGGTAACTCACACTTCAGGAGCTCCAACTACTTAGCGATGCACTGTATCTCATGAGCCTGGTCCAATACGGAACGATTATCAACCATCCTGTAATCATGGAACTGCTCCATGGCATACAGTTTGCTCCCAGCATTGGTTGCGCCGAACTTAGCTTTGAGCGCATCCCACAAGTTTTTGGCAACACACATATGGAGATATGCGTCAACCAACTTGTCTCTGATCACAGTAAGAACGGCTCCCACAAAGATGGTGGTTGCCTCCCTAAACTCCTTTTCCTATTCAGGAACAATCGTTTCTGTGGGAGACACAACACCAACCCAGAACATGTTCATTGCTGTGAGCCACAGGGCGGTCCTTGTCTGCCAACGCTTAAAATGCGTCCCAGTAAACTTTTCCGGTTTCAGTGTCGCAGCAAAGCCTTGAATCGGAAAGTGCGTAGAATAAGGTTTTTGGATTGTTGGAAATATTAGCACTTTTCCAATTATACTAATCCATGAGTAAATAGTAAGCATGGCAAATAAGGTATGCATCTCATACCGATTCCTAAGCATACTAGCACGTACAGAACATAGAAGCAAACCATCTATAAGCAGCACATATACGGCTAGCACAAACACTAGTAAATGAGGGATGAACAGATCATACCCTCCGGTTGGCCAGGCCAACGCGGCAGCAGCAACAGCCGCCTCGGCTTCACCCATGGCCTTCTTCTTGGCGTCGACATCGTCGGCCTTGGTGTTGATGTAGGGGAAGTAGTGGAAGCAGAGGCTGACGGATCTAGGGAAGGATCGGGAGCAGTCGCGCTGAGACGCGCCCCAAAAACCTTATTGCCATTCTCCCGGGCAGGATCTCAAACGGCAGGGTTCCGGAGGCACCTGCTCTCCCGACCGACCATGCACGCGGTCGTTGGGATTGGCTCGCCAGAGGCAGCACAGAGCAAGGAACAGTAGATGACGGCTAGGTTACGCGAGAGGGAGTGAGTGAACCGAACTAGGTCACTCCACTGGGTAGAGCCTTCTTATATAGGCCGTCAGGGAGAAAGTCGTGGGCCTGGTGGAGGCCCACGACCGAGTCGACGCATTCTCGGCAAGGGAGTCGGAGAAGGGTCGCACTCCCGGCAAGGCAAGTCAGCCCACAGTCCAACATCTTAATTAATTCGTTCCTGAGCGGCAAAAATAAGCTTCGGCTCGGCTTATTCCCGCAACCCGCTGTGCGCGCGTTGTGATGAGGCGTGGCGAGGCGGGCGGCGGAGGAGGAGGAGCACGTGTACCACTCCTCTTCCCAAGCTCCCAATGGCAAGTGGTAGAGCAACCCTTATAAAGGGGTCTCAACTCTCCTCAACTAGCAAGGTAGGACTAAACTTCCCACCACCTGCCATCTCATACATGGGCCTCAAGATTAACCAGGGATTAGTGTCTTATATGGGCCTAAGCCCATCTGTAATCCATCACTATGTGCCCCAAGCCCACCCAAATTTGCATACGAAGGATGCGCCTATAGCCGTGTTCAATTCTTCACTGCCCTATGTCCATTCGTCACATTCATGATGTCCTTTACCAGATCGGCGTAGCAGGAGTTGTTAAGACTCCACGTCCTTGACGAGGGAGGAAGCCTCCAAGCTATCAGTACAAAGGATGATGATCTTATGTGACCATTGCAGATCAAGCGGAGGCCTTCCTCACAAGCAGAGATTTCAGCTTCCAGCACATCCGGGGCAGTTGAGAAGCCAACTACAAGCAGGAAACATTACACGTCTTTCATGGTCTCGGAGTATCATCCTAGCTCCATCCTCGCCGGTTTTTGCAATAAGGGACCCGTCCACACAGAGTCAGTACCAGTTTATCAGGGGAGGCTCCCATTGCTTGGCGGGCACGACCATGTACAGGCTTCCCCATAAATTTGCAACTGTCATGGTTGATGACAAGTTTCCCTTTACTTATATCCGCATGTGGACACTGATGGATTAGGAGAAGTGGATCAACATAGCTACAGAGAAAACACCTTAAAACTTTCATTGATGGCAGTGCCTAATCATGTGTGACCTTGTTTCTCGCATGCTACACACGCCATAGCATCATGAAAACCCTTAGGCGATGCATCTCGTGAAAATTGTGTAGCAGGCGGAGAAACAACTCCATTTCAAAGTCACAGAGCATCTCACTGGGAGGGAGATCCCAGCATTCACACATAGCTTGCCAAAGCCGACGCGCATGTGGGCTTCTCAGCATTGCATGATAAGCGATTAAGCATCCTCATCCTCCATAGCACACACATGACATGTACCTACTTGTTTGGAGCATTCCCTTCCTAATGAGGTTCCAATCCGTGATCCTCCGGTCTTGAGCTTGATTCCCCAATGTTCTGGATATGCATGATTCCCTCTCAATCGAGTTGATATGAACTCTTGAGAGAAAATTAGCCACGTTTGTGATAAACCCCGACACGACCAACACTAAGATTCAGTCAAACATGAACTTCGGTTATCAAGATTACTCGAACTAGCCCCTTTTGGAGGGATGGGTTGCTTATCAAAGAGGGATTATAGAGGAGTTCTCGCCAGCACATGAACAATGATGGCCTAGGAGGAACCCTAACAAAACAAACTACCTAAGCTGGCCCTAAACAGGGGCTTATATAGTCCAATTTTATAGGTAAAAGTAGAGATGAAAGCAAAGGGGATGAATATTAAAAGGGTCCGCAACAATAAAGACGAGTTGCCTGAAATGAAAATCCAACGGTTGTCGCATGATCGACAATGGACGACTGCCAGTGGGGATCATCCCAGCAAAGTGTTATGTTGACATGTTCGGTGCCTCATCTTTATCCAATGACTGAGTTTGAAAATAATGCTTCAGTGTCATGACAATTCCCATGCCTTGAGACAGAACTTGTCCTCAAGTCTGAAACTATGGAAGCACTTTATGAATAAATGTAGAATCCTAACAAGCTGCTTGCTCTTGCAGAAAATTCTTCCACTAGATGAGACACTGGACGACAGGAATGTTGATGCTACCTTGTGCATGAGGGGCCATCTTGCAGCCCAACAGAGCTTATGATTCGATTAGTATTGTGCCGTCCGGGTTCAACAAAGGTAAGTTGGGGTTAGGAACAGCTGCAGGTCCCATATGCTTCTTGAGATGACTCACATGAAAGGTGTATGCAGCTGGTAGACCTCAAGGAGTAGAAGCTGAAGCAGCACAAGGTTGTGGAGGAGCAACTCCACCTTGCTGCTACAAAATGTACAACACTAGAGTTGAAGTAACTACTTCAATGTGTTGTGCTAGATATCACTCTAGAGGCGAATGTAGGCCAATGTGGCAAGATCTAGAGCACAAGAACTCTTGGAGTACAAGATCTACTCCAAGATCTTAGATAAGAACACCAAGTTCTATTATAGATAGTGGGGTACATAATCTGCTTACAAACTAGAGGTGAAGACCTCTAATAATAGGGCTATGGAAGCCTCCACGTAATTATACTTATAGCTGGAACACACTAGAAAACATTGTTTAGGATTTACCATTATACTCAAAGCTACTTATAACTATAGAACTCTAGAAATAGTAGGCAGGGTATAGAAAAGAAAGAAATACTACACTAGAGTGGAAGTATCTAAAAGTAGCCAAACAGATCTGGCATGTGATATTCTTTTTTCATTTTCCTCATCTATTGTTCCTCATCATTCTCCTTCGAGTTATCTTTATAGAGCGCTTCTTCTGGATGGTAGAGGGTCAAGTCTGCAACATTGAAAGTGTTGCATATACCCATGTCACTTGGAAGATCTATCACATAAGCATTTTCATTTATCTTCCTCATGATAGAGAAGGGCCCATACTTTCATTGCCTAAGCTTCCCTTTAGCACCTAAAGACAACCTCTCTTTTTGAAATGATTTTGGCCTGCATTTTCAATCTGCAAGTTGTTTATATTTCTGATTTTGTGCCTCCAAAACACGACGAATCTTTCAAATAGTTCGGTGTAATTATCAGCACGGGACAATGTTGATTTTGAGTTTCTGATAGTAGCTTCACCAGGTCCACCACATGTGTTGAAAATTCATTGTAGAGAATGGAAAAATGACTCCTTCCTTTGGATCTATGCTTGGAGTTATTGTCGGAGAACTCTGAAAGAGAAAGCCAAATCCCATTGGTCCTTTATTTCTCCACAAGTACAATGGATCAGATTACCCAAAACTTGTTCACCACTTCTGTTTGTCCATCTATTTATGGATGGGACGTGCTAGAAAAATTTCAATTCAGTGTTGGATTGCTTCCACAAAGTGAGCCAAAATGCAGTAGGAAACATGCTATCACGGTCTAGGACGATGGACCTTGGAACTCCATGAAGTCCTACCACTTCTCAAAACAATATGTTTGCTACATGATGAGCATCCGTAGTCTTGGGGATTGGATGAAATTAGCCATCTTAGAGAATCTGTCCACCACCACAAACACAACATCACTCCCTCGTCTTGTTCTTGGCAAGCCCAAGATGAAGTCCATAGAGATTTCCTCCCATGGAGCAATAGGAATAGCCAAAGGCATGTATAACCCTTTGTTTTGAAATTGGCCTTTGTAGGTTTGACATATGGGGCACCGCTGAATAAAATTTCCACCATGCATCTCTCTTTAATTGTGGCCAACGTAATGAGCCTCTAAGTTAGCGATAATCTTGTCGCGTCCAACATGGCCACTAAGATCACATGAATGGAGCTCTAACAAGATTGTCATGTAGAGAACTTCTTGGAAAGCACAAATGATTTTTTTTGAAGAGATAGCCATCTTGCACCAAATAGTCATCACCTAACGGCTGCCCCCTAGTGTGTTTTATGTTAGGTAACGCAGTAATTTCAAAAAAAATCCTACGATCACGCAAGATCTATCTAGGAGATGCATAGAAACAAGAGGGGAGAGTGTGTCCATGTACCCTCATAGACTGAAAGCGGAAGCATTTAGTAACGTGGTTGATGTAGTCGAACGTCTTCACGATCCAACCGATCCAAGTACCGAATGTATGGCACCTCGGCGTTCAGCACACGTTCAGCTCGATGACGTCCCTCGTGCTCTTGATCCAGTTGAGGACGAGGGCGAGTTTCGCCAGCACGACGGGGTGGCAACGGTGATGATGATGTTACCGGTGCAAGGCTTTGCCTAAGCACTATAGCGATATGATCGAGGTGTGTTACTATGGAGGGGGGCACCGCACACGGCTAAGGCAAAACTTGGTGTGTCTTTGGGGTGCCCCCTGCCCACGTATATAAAGGAGGGAGGGAGAGAGGCTGGCCCCCTAGGGGTGCGCCAAGAGTTGGAGTCCTACTAGGACCTCCAAGTCCTAGTAGGAATGCCTTTCCTTTCGGAGTAGGAGAGAAGGAAAGAGGGAAAGAGAGAGGGAGTAGGAAAGGGCAAGGGGGGCGCCGCCCCTTCCCCTAGTCCAATTCGGACCCATGGGGGGCACCTCCCCTTGGTCTGCCTCCTTTCCCGTATGGCCTAATAAGGCCCATTACTTCTCCCAATGAATTCACGTAACTCCCCGGTACTTCGAAAAATACCCAAATCACTCGGCATCTTTCCGATGTCCGAATATAGCCTTCCAATATATGAATTTTTATGTCTCGACCATTTGGAGACTCCTCGTCACGTTCGTGATCTCATCCGGGACTCCGAACAAACTTCGGTCATCAAAACACATAACTCATAATACGAATGATCATCAAACATTAAGCGTGCGGACCCTACGGGTTCGACAACTATGTAGACATGATCGAGACACATCTCCAATCAATAACCAATAGCGAAATCTGGATGCTCATATTGGCTCCTACATATTCTACGAAGATCTTTATCGGTCAAACCACATAACAACATACGTTGTTCCCTTTGTCATCGGCATGTTACTTGCCCGAGATTCGATCGTCGGTATCATACCTAGTTCAATCTCATTATCGACAAGTCTCTTTATCGTTTCGTAATGCTTCATCCTGCAACTAACTCATTAGTCACATTGCTTGTAAGGCTTATAGTGATGAGCATTGCCGAGAGGGCCCAGAGATACCTCTCCGATACACAAAGTGACAAATTCTAATCTCGGTCTATGCCAACCCAACAAACACCTTCGGAGGCACCTGTAGAGCATCTTTATAATCACCCAATTACGTTGTGATGTTTGATAGCACACAAGGTGTTCCTCCGGTATTTAGGAGTTGCATAATCTCATAGTCTAAGGAACTGTATAAGTCATGGAGAAAGTAGTAGCAATGAAACTGTAACGATCATAATGCTAAGCTAACGGATTGGTCTTGTCCATCACATCATTCTCCTAATGATGTGATCCCATTCATCAAATGACAACACATGTCTATAGTTAGGAAACATAACCATCTCTGATTAACGAGCTAGTCAAGTAGAGGCATACTAGGGACACTATGTTTTGTCTATGTATTCACACATGTACTAAGTTTCCGGTTAATACAATTCTAGCATGAATAATAATTTTTTTATCATGATATAAGGAAATATAAATAACAACTTTATTATTGCCTCTAGGGATATTTCCTTCAGTTCCCACTTGCACTAGAGTCAATAATCTAGTTCTGCCATATGATTTAACATCAATAGTTCACATATGTATGTGATTAACACCCATAGTTCACATCGCCAAGTGACCAACAACCAAAGGGTTTACTAGAGTCAATAATCTAGTTCACATTGCTATGATATTAACACCCAAAGAGTACTAAGGTGTGATCATGTTTTGCTTGTGAGAGAAGTTTAGTCTGTCACACCCTAGCTAGTTATGCATTAGAGTGTTGCATCATGTCTATTTTTTTCATCAGAAACTTGAAATGGGGATGACAGAACCCCCAGCCCCCTCTGAAACCAACTAGGGTTTACTAAAAACTTTTTCAATGAACCTGAAATGCCCTTCTAAAATGCCCATCATTTTGTCTTGGTTCAGAACCTCAACCAGAAGTGATGCACATTTTCCTAGGTCATCTTAGGGTCTTTGAATTAAATCATAAATATTTGAATTTGGGCATTTAAATTTATATAAAATATTTCAAATGCTCAAATATCTCCAAACTAAAATGTTTCATGTTGGAAATAATCCAACTATGGACCAGGAGCAGTTTGGTGATTTTAGGAGTTACCTAAGTATTTTTAATAATTCAACAAAGTTGCAGAAGTATAAAAATAGAAAACAGAATTAAATAGAAATAAGAGAGAAAGGCCAGGAGGCCACTTACCTGGCTGGGCCGGCCCACCTGGCCCGTGCCAGTCACCCTCCTCCTTGCGCCAGAAGGACGTCGGCGTGTCGACGCGCGCGCGCCCGAGCTCCACCTCCTGCTTCCACCACCTCCTGCCTCTCTGCTCGCTTCGCCGACCCCCTGGAGATGCCACGCACCTCCCTGCCTCTCTCCCTCACTCTTCTTCGCTCCTCCCCCTCCTCTGTTCTCCCCACCAAGAGCCGTCGCCGCCGCCGACCGCCGGCAGCCGTGGCCACCGCCTTCCCCACGCCTCTCTGACGTGTTCCCGTGCTCCGCCCTGACCTCCTGTTCCTCCTCACCGAGCCGTGCGACACCGAGAGCCCTGCATCGCCGCCCACGCCGTCTTCTCCATCTCCAGCCGCCCGAGATCGCCGGCTTCACTACGTCGCCGTCCGACCTCCCCCGAGCTCGCCGTCTGCTCCAATCGACTCCTCGTGAGCACCTCTTCTCTTCCCCTCACTCCGTGCACTCGATTTCGTCCCCTAGCTAGCTGCCCCGCCGAACCCGAGCTCCGGCCGCCGCCATGGACGGTGAGCTTCGTGCTCCCTAGCTCCTCCACCTGTGCTCATTGCCTCCGCGTGTTCCTGGTGATCCCAGCAACCCATAGAGCCCATCGGTCGCGCCCGCCGTGCCCCGTAACGCCTAGAGCTTGGATTTCCGAACTCCGGCGGCCGCCCGGCTCGCCGCCGCCGCTGCTACACACACCCCCAGCACACCACGCGGCCACCACCGGATGCGCCTCACTGCCAGTGTCCCGTAGCTGAAACCCCGAGCGAAACGATGCTCCGTAGCTCCGTCCCGAGCATCTCCGGCGAGCCACCGCCGTGCTTTTGGTCGCCGGCGTCGACCGTTGATGTGGCCGTGATTAGGGCCTAAACACACCGCTAACCAACCCCCCTGGGCCACTGACGCATGGGCCCCGCGCCCTAAGTAATCCCAGTTTTATTTCTATTTAGGTTAGTTTAAAACCCAGCAGGACCCACCTGCCTGAGTTGACCCGCTGACGTGGTCGTTGACTGGGCCCACACGTCAGCGACCTAACCAGCACCGTGTGATTGACCAGTGGACCCCACTGGTCAGGTTTGACCCTGGTCAGCCGCAGTTGACTTGCTGACGTCATGCTTGCTCAATGCTGACGCAATAAAGTATTTTTTTGGATTTATTTTTATTTAGAAAAATCCAGAAAATAACCAAAACTTCTAAAATTCATAGAAATTCAACCGTAACTCCAAATGAAATAAATTATATATGAAAAATTAATAGAAAAATTCAAGGAATCCATCTGTACCATTTTCATGCATGTTTGTACAATGTTTGTCCTCTGTTTTGGACAAAACAAATAAAGGGCATTTAAATAATCATATATGGAGTTTGAATTTGGATCATGTATTCAAACCAACTTCATTTAAATCATAGCTAGATGCATTAGCTCAAATCAACAGCATATTGCCATGACATTATCATGCATCATATTTGTTGCATTGCATTGATTGTGTCCCTCTTTAATTGCCGGTAACTGTCCCCTCTCGATAGACGTGGTTTCGACGATGAGATCGATGACACCGATGAAGAGCTATAATATCTTCAGAAGTGCCAGGCAAGCAAAACCCCCTTGTTCATTCCGATACAATCCCACTCTCTCGCTCCTGCTCTCTTTTACTGCATTAGGACAACAACGATTCATCTGTTACTTGCTGCGGTAGCTGAACCCCTTTATCCTTTGCATGACCTGTCATTCCACAGTAAATAGATGAAACCCACTAGCATGAGTAGGAGTTGTTTGAGCCCTGTTGTGCCTACTCATTCATGCTTGTTTGTCATGCCTGCTACTGCTTAGAGTTGAGTCGGGTCTGATTCATCGAGGATGAATCAGAGGTGTGTGAACATGTCCTACCGTGTGTGAGCTAAGTGTGTGAACACGATTTGGTAAAGGTAGCGGTGAGAGGCCATGTAGGAGTACATGGTGGGTTGTCTCATTGCAGCCGTCCTCAGGAAATGAGTTCTGTGTTTGTGATCCATGATTCAGCTACTACCACGCATTGGGCCCGAAACCAATGGACCTCCTCGGCTTCTTAATCACCCTTGTCCTCTGTCCAGGAGTTGCAAGTAGTTTCTGGTGTTTGTAGTATGCTGGAGGCCGTGCACAGCGCTGACCGTAGGGGTGGGCTGTGATGCGGTAGGCACGTGGCCGGGTAAACCGGGCGCCCGTTTGGTGTCACGGAACCCTGTTCACATCGTTTGGGGCTGTGAGCGAAACTTCGGCCGGATCTCCTCATGGATGGAACCCGAATAGGCGATAAACCTGGACTAGGGACTTGAGTGTTTAGGTAGGTCGTGGCCGACACCCACGTTGGGCTTCCGCTTGAAGGTTGCTGAGTACATGTCGTGTAAACGGCGGTAAGTGGTGAGAGCGTGTGTGAAGAAGTACACCCCTGCAGGGTTAACATTATCTATTCGAATAGCCGTGTCCGCGGTAAAGGACTTCTGGGTTGCCTATAACAGTTCATAGACAAGTGAAAGTGGATACTTTAAAATGCGCAAGATAAGCGTGAGTGCTATGGATGGCGTTCTCGTAGGGAGACGGGAGCGGATCCATAGTGGTGTATTGATATGGTGAATATGTGGACTCGTGTGCGCCACCTCAAAAGAGTTACTTGCAGTCGTAGTTTAGGATAGCCACCGAGTCAAAGCTGGCTTGCTGCAGTTAAACTCCACCATCCCCTTTATTGATAATGATGCATATGTAGTTAGTTCTGATGTAAGTCTTGCTGGGTACATTTGTACTCACGTTTGCCTATTTTAAGGTTTTGCAGAGAGACTTCAGTCTCGCTAGTAGTTCCACGTGGACTTCGACGTTTAGCTTGTTACCTCAGCTACGATCTTGTGCCCTCGGCAGGATCTGGTAGATAGTCAGGCTTCCAAGCCTTTTTCATTTGTAGATGTCTGTACTCAGACATGTTAGCTTCCGCTTGTGCTTTGACTTGTATGCTCTGAATGTTGGGTCGTGAGACTCTTGTTTGTATATCTCGCTCCTCGGAGCCTAATGAATACATACTTGAGTCGTAGAGTCATGTTGTGATGCCATGTTGTATTTGCACATATCGAGCATATTGTGTGTATGATTGAAATGCTTGGTATGTGTGGGATCTGACTATCTAGTTGTTTATTCATAGTAGCCTCTCTTACCGGGAAATGTCTCCTAGTGTCTCCACTGAGCCTTGGTAGCTTGCTACTGCTCCGGAACACTTAGGCTGGCCGGCATATGTCCTTCTTCGTTCCTGTGTCTGTCCCTTCGGGGAAATGTCACGCGGTGGGTACCGGAGTCCTGTTAGCCCGCTACAGCCCGGTTCACCGGAGTCCTGCTAGCCCAGTGCTACAGCCCGGATTCACTCGCTGATGACCGACACGTTCGATGCTGGGTCATGGATGCCTGTCCCTGTAAGTCTGTGCCACTTTGGGTTTACGACTAGTCATGTCAGCCCGGGCTTCTTATCATATGGATGCTAGCGACACTATCATATACGTGAGCCAAAAGGCGCAAACGGTCCCGGGAAAAAGGTAAGGCGACACCCGTGGGAATACCGTGCGTGAGGCCGCAAAGTGATATGAGGTGTTACAGGCTAGATCGATGTGACATGGAGTCTGGGTCCTGACAGCTTTGGTATCAGAGCCTGACTGCCTGTAGGATTACCAAGCCAAACTGGTCGAAGTTGAGTCTAGAAATGCTTTAGTTATATGTAGGGGAATTGATTGTGGGATGGAAACGTAAGGCTCTTTTTACTCCTTATACCTCATGGCCTTCTGATCTGAGTCAACCTCTTCTTTTCTATGGGGATTAAGAACTAGGCCTTCTCATCTATCTATTAGGATGACGTGTTACTAATCCATAGACTTATGCAATTGTTAGTTCCAAATCTCAGCTCAGTTTTTACTACTTCCGTATGTTCATAACTGCTGATCTCGAAACCTTGATATTGTGCTTCGGAGTGGCTATGCCACCATTTTTGTAGCATGTCTCCAATCTTTTGACCATTTACAGCCGTTATGCTGTCCGAGTCATCCCAGGTTTCTAAATAGTCTGAAGCATTTGTAAAATCCCTTCCTCCCATTCCGATGTCCCTTTGGGCCAGATTAACCACACTAATCGGTGAGTTGAGGTATTCTATTGCCTCGACGTATATGTTGGAATTATTACTATGACCCTAGGTGTCTTAGGGGATCATCTAGTAAACCAGCCATGATTTGTGTTCCCCATGTGATGATTTTGGCCTTTATTCCCGAAAGCATCTCGTGATGCAATTTAGTTAGTAGGTATTCTACTCGTGGGTTTTGAACCCGATATTCACCCTACTCACTTCATGTTGATAGTGTTTGCTCGTTCCTTTAGGTTATTAGTAACCTTTGCATTAGTCCTCGAGGTCCGTGGTATTTCCTCCTTCCAAATACTATGAACCGCTTATGGCAGAAGTTCCTCGCTGAACCGAAAGATCACAACAAGAGTGCTCTCGAAGAGTTCTCCATTCTATATTGAGACTCTGCTAGTTCTACCTTTCTACATGGGTTATCCGGAAGAAATATGTTGAACTCGTTCGACATGCTAGTCCATGCATCCACAACTCAGAAAAACATATGTTCCTTTGAGTTGTCCCTCCTTAGTTGTATTCTGATCCCCGTCTATCAATTGATAGTCAGGAGTAGTCGTGCATTCATGTTCATCGATGCCTTTTACTTCTGTGGTCCGTCAAGCCATTCTATTCGGAATGACTAGGAGAAACAAACTCCAGTACCTCATCCATATCCAGGATTGGGTCAAAGCAGTTGTACTCCGCAGATCAAAATATAATCAGCTTTTGTTCTGTCCTACCCTGAAGTATTACCATCTTTATATCAAGAATATCATAGGAATTGCACACCATCCTATGAACTCTTGGTACAGTGATACTTCTCGCCATCATTGTTCATTCCTCGATTTCCGTGTTATTGTAACCGAAATGCCGACAAGTGACTCGTGGTGTGTGAAATCAATACCCCTAGCAACTCTGTTGCTTGGTAGTTAAATGGACAACAACCTCATTCTTAGCGTGTTGATTATTAAATCATCATTCTAAGATAGATCGTGCTACCTAGTCCTTATTTCTGGTGCACTCTTCGATCAATGAGTTAGGGTTTCAATCCCTTGCTTAATTGATCACATCATCTTGCCTCAGAAACAAGATTGTTCTCGAGCTTAATAACATATTGGTGGTTCGTAATTCTCCGAATATCTTCTCGGAAGTATTACCAGGTTGTCACCTGACCGCTATGTTGGGTTCATGATCAAGTTGGTTTTTCATAAACCACCCCCTTCTCCAAAAATCTGTGTTGGATACCCTGAGCTAGTTGGTAAACTGAACAACAACTTGGAGAGTTGGAAGATGAAAGTTTGTCCGACTTAGTTCATTTCCAAAGGGATATCCTTGTGTTTATGTGGTTGTTGAAGAAAGATGATATCTTCACCAATTGGTCCTCGTGATCAGTTGTTGGATCTATTGCCTTGTCAAAACTTTGATTTGAGTATGGGCTATCGTCAAGTCAAATCAGAACCAACGATGTTCGTAATGTTGTCTTACTCGTGGTTGATCCCTCGAGCATACACCATTACATATTTTTGGTCTGACCAATGCCATCACCGTGTTCACATGATGGTGGAAGTCCAGTGATATGG
This sequence comes from Triticum timopheevii, assembly GCA_963921465.1. NCBI lineage: Eukaryota > Viridiplantae > Streptophyta > Magnoliopsida > Poales > Poaceae > Triticum > Triticum timopheevii. The sequence goes on along the minus strand of OY997262.1, from coordinate 462,156,136 downwards.
AAATTCCGATGAGTTGCTGTTGAGCCCATCAGTAGCATTTTGTCTCCCCCATGAGTCATGTTGAACATTAAGCTAGTGTCGGAAACTTTTTAAAGCATTTGTTCATGTTAGCTCATGAAGCATATGTTCGGATGTAAGAAGTGACTTCCTCTAGTTCATGTGCATTTGATGCAAGTTGCCGCCGTGGATTCGAGAAAGACAATGTTGCTTCCTTTGGAATCATCCCAAATCATTCATGCATACGTGCGAAGTATTCTGTGGTTCGAAGACTTGCAACCTTCATTCTATATGTATCCCTAGCACACCAAGCCACTGATTGAATTGTCCAAGGATAAGAAGTTCAAATGCTATTCCCGAAGGGCCCAGAAGGACATGCACAAGACTTCGTTATTTCAATGATGGTTCCCAATCTGAACTCGGTAGTGTTTTGTTGTAAGACTACCATGTGGTCATGTTTGTCTGGGACAACGTGTTCACATGCTTGTAGCAGAACCAGCTCATGTTTTGGAGCTTGCTATCGTAGTTCATTTCATGAGAATCACGCAACGTCATCTCGTCGATTTGTGTTGCAAACTTTCATTTTTTTTTCTTTCTAGACTTGATGAGTCTGGAATATCCTGACACCAACCAGATCTGAATCTCAGGCAGATATGAAGGTTGGAACGTTTCCCAAGAACTATAATATTGGTCTCGCGATAACCGGTAAGGTGGATGTCGTGGCCAACACACCCCGCCGGAAGACCTATTATTGTAGTATCTCGTTTGAAGAAGTTGGCCACCTCCCCATAAGGATCTCGTAGAATTTATTCTAGTAGTTGTTCCTTATGTATTCTTGAGCTCCCGAAGTCCGACCTGTTACTTGATGTTCTAGGTACAAGACCATTTCAATGAATGGGATACACTAGCACATCAAGGAGAACATTAGAAGCGGAGTGCTAAATGTCTCTCGGTCGATCATCCAAATTTTGTTTCCTTGGCCCCGCTAAGGTGAAATCTGAGAAAGTGTTATCTTCCTTTGCATCTGCATCGTCCATCGCTATTCATCATGGTGGTATGTTGTGTTGTTAGCACCCTTGACACGGATGTTGGTAAAACCTTGATGAATATGGAAATGCTCAAGTTCTTGAGAGCACCCACAAGCGCTAGGTGTTATCATCGGCACTAACTGGGATTGCTCTCAGTTTCCTCGGTTATGCTATAACCATTCCAATAGTGGAATCACTCTCTGCTGTTGGGTTCTCCCCAGTTACTAGGATCATTTCCAGCATTTGTATTTTGTTCCCAGCTTGCACCGTCATTTTGCCATCCTATCTTGGGTCCCATCCATTTCCGATGATAAGCAAAATCATCCCTTGTGTTGTCTTCAACAAGGTAATCCACATCATCCATTCTGGCCCGAGAATGTTATTCTTTCGGACTCCTTCAAATGATCGATTGTGAATTGCCTTAGGCTGGTATAAAGATTTTCAATGATCTCTGAATCAAAGGTAATTCTTTTTGCCACTTAAGGTAATAATCTATGAATCACCCTCCTCCTTAATGTCTCGCTGTGGTATCATGGCAACTCAAACTCTCGCTACGTTGACAACCGTTCACCACCCTCTTAGGTGTGGAATTGTTGTCTACCTAGTGAACCCTCGTCATCTGTTCCACTCCATTCCTCTAGATGTGTGCTCTGTATCTCAGCTTGCGAGATGTTTTTATGACTCACCCCGTGAGCTGATCCTAAGCTGTTTGATCTCCGAGAAGATCGTTTCTTTTAGAGTTTCCCTTTCCTCTCATTGTCATGTTAGTTGGAGTTCTCAGAGCAAGACTTCGAGACAATGATGGTGATCGAATCAACGTTCATTTGAAGTGCAACCTGGATCGTGAAGATTATTTTAGTTTGCGTTTCCCTTTTATCTTACCCTACGCTTGAATCTCGGGTCGAGATTCTAGTTTAGTGGGGGTGAGTTGTCACACCCTAGCTAGTTATGCATTAGAGTGTTGCATCATGTCTATTTTTTTTCATCAGAAACTTGAAATGGGGATGACAGAACCCCCAGCCCCCTCTGAAACCAACTAGGGTTTACTAAAAACTTTTTCAATGAACCTGAAATGCCCTTCTAAAATGCCCATCATTTTATCTTGGTTCAGAACCTCAGCCAGAAGTGATGCACATTTTCCTAGGTCATCTTAGGGTCTTTGAATTAAATCATAAATATTTGAATTTGGGCATTTAAATTTATATAAAATATTTCAAATGCTCAAATATCTCCAAACTAAAATGTTTCATGTTGGAAATAATCCAACTATGGACCAGGAGCAGTTTGGTGATTTTAGGAGTTACCTAAGTATTTTTAATAATTCAACAAAGTTGCAGAAGTATAAAAATAGAAAACAGAATTAAATAGAAATAAGAGAGAAAGGCCAGGAGGCCACTTACCTGGCTGGGCCGGCCCACCTGGCCCGTGCCAGTCACCCTCCTCCTTGCGCCAGAAGGACGTCGGCGTGTCGACGCACGCGCGCGCCCGAGCTCCACCTCCTGCTTCCACCACCTCCTGCCTCTCTGCTCGCTTCGCCGACCCCCTGGAGATGTCACGCACCTCCCTGCCTCTCTCCCTCACTCTTCTTCACTCCTCCCCCTCCTCTGTTCTCCCCACCGAGAGCCGTCGCCGCCGCCGACCGCCGGCAGCCGTGGCCACCGCCTTCCCCACGCCTCTCTGACGTGTTCCCGTGCTCCGCCCTGACCTCCTGTTCCTCCTCACCGAGCCGTGCGACACCGGGAGCCCTGCATCGCCGCCCACGCCGTCTTCTCCATCCCCAGCCGCCTGAGATCGCCGGCTTCACTACGTCACCGTCCGACCTCCCCCGATCTCGACGTCTGCTCCAATCGACTCCTCGTGAGCTCCTCTTCTCTTCCCCTCACTCCGTGCACTCGATTTCGTCGCCTAGCTAGCTGCCCCGCCGAACCCGAGCTCCGGCCGCCGCCATGGACGGTGAGCTTCGTGCTCCCTAGCTCCTCCACCTGCGCTCGTTGCCTCCGCGTGTTCCTGGTGATCCCAGCAACCCGTGGAGTCCATCGGTCGCGCCCGCCGTGCCCCGTAACGCCTAGAGCTTGGATTTCCGAACTCCGGCGGCCGCCCGGCTTGCTGCCGCCGCTGCTACACACACCCCCAGCACACCACGCGGCCACCACCGGATGCGCCTCACTGCCAGCGTCCCATAGCTGAAACCCCGAGCGAAACGATGCTCCGTAGCTCCGTCCCGAGCATCTCCGGCGAGCCACCGCCGTGCTTTTGGCCGCCGGCGTCGACCGTTGACGTGGCCGTGATTAGGGCCTAAACACACCGCTAACCAACCCCCCTGGGCCACTGACGCATGGGCCCCGCGCCCTAAGTAATCCCAGTTTTATTTCTATTTAGGTTAGTTTAAAACCCAACGGGACCCACCTGCCTGAGTTGACCCGCTGACGTGGTCGTTGACTGGGCCCACACGTCAGCGACCTAACCAGCACCGTGTGACTGACCAGTGGACCCCACTGGTCAGGTTTGACCCTGGTTAGCCGCAGTTGACTTGCTGACGTCATGCTTGCTCAATGCTGACGCAATAAAGTATTTTTTTGGATTTATTTTTATTTAGAAAAATCCAGAAAATAACCAAAACTTCTAAAATTCATAGAAATTCAACCGTAACTCCAAATGAAATAAATTATATATGAAAAATTATCAGAAAAATTCAAGGAATCCATCTGTACCATTTTCATGCATGTTTGAACAATGTTTGTCCTCTGTTTTGGACAAAACAAATAAAGGGCATTTAAATAATCATATATGGAGTTTGAATTTGGATCATGTATTCAAACCAACTTCATTTAAATCATAGCTAGATGCATTAGCTCAAATCAATAGCATATTGCCATGACATTATCATGCATCATATTTGTTGCATTGCATTGATTGTGTCCCTCTTTAATTGCCGGTAACTGTCCCCTCTCGATAGACGTGGTTTCGACGATGAGATCGATGACACCGATGAAGAGCTATAATATCTTCAGAAGTGCCAGGCAAGCAAAACCCCCTTGTTCATTCCGATACAATCCCACTCTCTCGCTCCTGCTCTCTTTTACTGCATTAGGACAACAACGATTCATCTGTTACTTGCTGCGGTAGCTGAACCCCTTTATCCTTTGCATGACCTGTCATTCCACAGTAAATAGATGAAACCCACTAGCATGAGTAGGAGTTGTTTGAGCCCTGTTGTGCCTACTCATTCATGCTTGTTTGTCATGCCTGCTACTGCTTAGAGTTGAGTCGGGTCTGATTCATCGAGGATGAATCAGAGGTGTGTGAACATGTCCTACCGTGTGTGAGCTAAGTGTGTGAACACGATTTGGTAAAGGTAGCGGTGAGAGGCCATGTAGGAGTACATGGTGGGTTGTCTCATTGCAGCCGTCCTCAGGAAATGAGTTCTGTGTTTGTGATCCATGATTCAGCTACTACCACGCATTGGGCCCGAAACCAATGGACCCTCTCGGCTTCTTAATCACCCTTGTCCTCTGTCCAGGAGTTGCAAGTAGTTTCTGGTGTTTGTAGTATGCTGGAGGCTGTGCGCAGCGCTGACCGTAGGGGTGGGCTGTGATGCGGTAGGCACGTGGCCGGATAAACCGGGCGCCCGTTTGGTGTCACGGAACCCTGTTCACATCGTTTGGGGCTGTGAGCGAAACTTCGGCCGGATCTCCTCATGGATGGAACCCGAATAGGCGATAAACCTGGACTAGGGACTTGAGTGTTTAGGTAGGTCGTGGCCGACACCCACGTTGGGCTTCCGCTTGAAGGTTGCCGAGTACATGTCGTGTAAACGGCGGTAAGTGGTGAGAGCGTGTGTGAAGAAGTACACCCCTGCAGGGTTAACATTATCTATTCGAATAGCCGTGTCCGCGGTAAAGGACTTCTGGGTTGCCTATAACAGTTCATAGACAAGTGAAAGTGGATACTTTAAAATGCGCAAGATAAGCGTGAGTGCTATGGATGGCGTTCTCGTAGGGAGACGGGAACGGATCCATAGTGGTGTATTGATATGGTGAATATGTGGACTCGTGTGCGCCACCTCAAAAGAGTTACTTGCAGTCGTAGTTTAGGATAGCCACCGAGTCAAAGCTGGCTTGCTGCAGTTAAACTCCACCATCCCCTTTATTGATAATGATGCATATGTAGTTAGTTCTGATGTAAGTCTTGCTGGGTACATTTGTACTCACGTTTGCCTATTTTATGTTTTGCAGAGAGACTTCAGTCTCGCTAGTAGTTCCACATGGACTTCGACGTTTAGCTTGTTACCTCAGCTACGATCTTGTGCCCTCGGCAGGATCTGGTAGATAGTCAGGCTTCCAAGCCTTTTTCATTTGTAGATGTCTGTACTCAGACATGTTAGCTTCCGCTTGTGCTTTGACTTGTATGCTCTGAATGTTGGGTCGTGAGACTCCTGTTTGTATATCTCGCTCCTCGGAGCCTAATGAATACATACTTGAGTCGTAGAGTCATGTTGTGATGCCATGTTGTATTTGCACATATCGAGCATATTGTGTGTATGATTGAAATGCTTGGTATGTGTGGGATCTGACTATCTAGTTGTTTATTCATAGTAGCCTCTCTTACCGGGAAATGTCTCCTAGTGTCTCCACTGAGCCTTGGTAGCTTGCTACTGCTCCGGAACACTTAGGCTGGCCGGCATATGTCCTTCTTCGTTCCTGTGTCTGTCCCTTCGGGGAAATGTCACGCGGTGGGTACCGGAGTCCTGTTAGCCCGCTACAGCCCGGTTCACCGGAGTCCTGCTAGCCCAGTGCTACAGCCCGGATTCACTCGCTGATGACCGACACGTTCGATGCTGGGTCATGGATGCCTGTCCCTGTAAGTCTGTGCCACTTTGGGTTTACGACTAGTCATGTCAGCCCGGGCTTCTTATCATATGGATGCTAGCGACACTATCATATACGTGAGCCAAAAGGCGCAAACGGTCCCGGGAAAAAGGTAAGGCGACACCCGTGGGAATACCGTGCGTGAGGCCGCAAAGTGATATGAGGTGTTACAGGCTAGATTGATGTGACATGGAGTCAGGGTCCTGACATAGTCAACGGGTCTATCACATTCAAAGCCATATGTATTTTGCAAATATTCTATGTCTACAATGCTCTGCATGGAGCTACTTTAGCTAATTGCTCCCACTTTCAATATGTATCCAGATTGAGACTCAGAGTCATCTGGATCAGTGTAAAAGCTTGCGTCGATGTAACTCTTTACGACGAACTCTTTACCACTTCCATAACCAAGAAATATTTCCTTAGTCCTCACTAAGGATAATTTTGACCGCTATCCAGTGATCTACTCCTAGATCACTATTGTACCCCCTTGCCAAATCATGGCAAGGTACACAATAGGTCTGGTACACATCATAGCATACTTTATATAACCTATGACTGAGGCATAGGGAATGACTTTCATTCTCTTTCTATCTTCTGCTGTGGTTGCTTTGAGTCTTACTCAACTTTACACCTTGTAACATAGGCAAGAACCCTTTCTTTGACTGATCCATTTTGAACTTTTTTCAAAAACTTTATCAAGGTATGTGCTTTGTGAAAGTCCAATTAAGCATCTTGATCTATCTCTATAGATCTTGATGCCCAATATGTAAGTAGCTTCATCGAGGTCTTTCATTGAAAAACTCTTATTCAAGTATCCCTTTATGTTATCCAGAAATTCTATATCATTTCCAATCAACAATATGTCATCCACATATAATATTAGAAATGCTATAGAGCTCCCACTCACTTTCTTGTAAATACAGACTTCTCTAAAAGTCTGTATAAAACCATATGCTTTGATCACACTATCAAAGCATTTATTCCAACTCCGAGAGGCTTGCACCAGTCCATAAATGGATCGCTGGAGCTTGCACACTTTTTAGCACCCTTTGGATCGACAAAACCTTCTTGTTGCATCATATACAACTCTTCTTCCAGAAATCCATTCAAGAATGTAGTTTTTACATCCATCTGCCAGATTTCATAAAATATGGCAACTTCTAACATGATTTGGACGGATTTAAGCATCGCTACAGTTGAGAAAATCTCGTTGTAGTCAACACCTTGAACTTGTCGAAAACCTCTTGCGACAAGTCGAGTTTTGTAGATAGTAACACTACTATCAGTGTCTGTCTTCCTTTTGAAGATCCATTTATTTTCTATGTCTTGTCAATCATCGAGCTAGTCCACCAAAGTCCATACTTTATTCTCATACATGGATCCCATCTTAGATTTCATGGCCTCCAACCATTTCGCGGAATCTGGGCTCATCATCGCTTCGTCATAGTTCGTTGGTTCATCATGGTCTAGTAACATGACTTCCAGAATAGGATTACCGTACCACTTTGGTGTGGACCGTACTCTGGAAGACCTACGAGGTTCTGTAGTAACTTGATCTAAAGTTTCATGATCATCATCATTAGCTTCCTCACTAATTGGTGTAGGAATCAGTGGAACTGATTTCTGTGATAAACTACTTTCCAATTCGAGAGAAGGTACAATTACCTCATCAAGTTCTACTTTCCTCCCACTCACTTCTTTCGAGAGAAACTCCTTCTCCAGAAAGGATCCATTTTTAGCAACGAATATCTTGCCTTCAGATCTGTGATAGAAGGTGTACCCAACAGTTTCCTTTGGGTGTCCTATGAAGATGCACTTCTCCAATTTGGGTTCGAGCTTATCAGTTTGAAGCTTTTTCACATAAGCATCACAACCCAAATTTTAAGAAATGACAACTTTGGTTTCTTGCTAAACCACAGTTCATAAGGCGTTGTCTGAACGGATTTTGATGGTGCCCTATTTAAAGTGAATGCAGTTGTCTCTAATGCATAACCCCAAAATGATAGTGGTAAATCGGTAAGAGACATCATAGATCGCACCATATCCAATAAAGTGCGGTTACAACGTTTGAACACACCATTACGTTGTGGTGTTATAGGTGGCGTGAGCTATGAAACTATTCCACATTGTTCTAAATGAAGGCCAAACTTGTAACTCAAATATTCTCCTCCACGATCAGATCGTAGAAACTTTTATTTTCTTGTTACGATGATTCTCCACTTCACTCTGAAATTCTTTGAACTTTTCAAATGTTTCAGACTTGTGTTTCATTAAGTAGATATACCCATATCTGCTTAAATCATCTGTGAAGGTGAAAAAATAATGATACCCGCCACGAGCATCAACACTCATTGAACCACATACATCGGTATGTATTATTTCCAATAAGTCACTATCTCGTTCCATTGTTCCAGAGAACGTAGTTTTAGTCATCTTGTCCATAAGGCACGGTTCGCAAGTATCAAATGATTCATAATCAAGTGATTCCAAAAGTCCATCTTTATGGAGTTTCTTCATGCGCTTTACACCGATATGACCCAAAAGGTAGTGCCACAATAAGTTGCACTATCATTATCAACTTTGCATCTTTTGGCATTAATATTATGAATATGTGTATTACCACTATCGAGATTCAATAAACCATCAACATTGGGTGTATGACCATAGAAGGTTTTATTCATGTAAATAGAATAACAACTATTCTCTGTCTTAAATGAATAATCGTATTGCAATAAACATGATCTAATCATATTCATGCTCAACGCAAACACCAAATAACATTTATTTAGGTTCAATACTAATCCCGAAATTATAGGGAGTGTGCGATGATGATCATATCAATCTTGGAACCACTTCCAACATACATCGTCACTTCATCCTTAACTAGTCTCTATTTATTCTGTAACTCCTGTTTCGAGTTACTAACCTTAGTAACCGAATAAGTATCGAATACCCATGGGCTACTATGAACACTAGCAAGGTACACATCAATAACATGTATATCAAATATACCTTTGTTCACTTTGCCATCCCTCTTTGCCACCAAATATTTGGGGTAATTCTGCCTCCAGTGACCATTTCCTTTGTAGTAGAAGCACTCAGTTTCAGGCTTAGGTCTAGCTTTGGGCTTCTTCACGGGAGTGACAACTTGCTTGACATTCTATTTGAAGTTTCCTTTCTTTCCCTTTGCTCTTTTCTTGAAACTAGTGGTCTTGTTAATCATCAATAGTTGATGCTTTTTCTTGATTTCTACCTTTGTCGATTTCAGCATCAAGAAGAGATCGGGAATCATTTTCGTCATCCTTTGCATACTATAGTTCATCACGAAGTTCCAGTAACTTGATGATGGTGACTAGAGAACTCTGTTAATCACTATCTTATATGGAAGATTAACTCCCACTTGATTCAAGCGATTGTATTACCCAGACATTTTGAGTACATGCTCACTAGTTGAGCAATTATCCTCCATCTTTTAGGCAAAGTACTTGTCGAAGGTCTCATACCTCTCGACACGGGCATGAGTCTGAAATACCAATTTCATCTCTTGGAACATCTCATATGCTCTGTGGCGTTCAAAACGGTTTTGAAGTCCCGGTTCTAAGCCATAAAGCATGGTGCACTAAACTATCAAGTAGTCATCATATTGAGCTAGCCAAACATTCATAACGTCTACGTCTGCTCCTGCAATAGTTTTGTCACCTAGCGGTGCATCAAGGACGTAAATCTTCTATGCAGCAATCAGGATAAACCTCAGATCATAGACCCAGTCCGCATCATTGCTACTATCATCTTTCAACTTATTTTTCTCTAGGAACATATCGAAAATAAAGGGATGCTACAACACGAGCTATTGATCTACAACATAATTTGCAAAATACTATCAGGACTAAGTTCATGATAAATTAAAGTTCAATTAATCATATTACTTAAGAACTCCCACTTAGATAGACATCCATCCAGTCATCTAAATGATCACGTGATCCATATCAACTAAACCATCACGTGAGATGGAGTAGTTTTCAATGGTGAACATCTCTATGTTAATCATATCTACTATATGATTCACGCTCAACCTTTCAGTCTCCAGTGTTCCGAGGCCATATCTGCATATGCTAGGCTCGTCAAGTTTAACCCGAGTATTTCGTCTGTGCAAAACTGGATTGCACCCACTGTATGTGAACATAGAGCTTATCACACTCGATCATCACATGGTGTCTTGGCACGACGAACTGTCGCAACTGTGCATAATCAGGGAGAACACTTATACCTTGAAATTCAGTAAGGGATCATCTTATAATGCTACTGCCGTACTAAGCAAAATAAGATCCATAAAAGATAAACATCACATGCAATCAAAATATGTGACATGATATGACCATCATCATCTTGTGTTGATGATCTCCATCACTGAAGCATCGTCATGATCTCCATCGTCACCGGCGTGACACCTTGATCTCCATCGTAACATCGTTGCCGTCTCGCCAAACTATTGCTTCTACAACTATCGCTACCGCTTAGTGATAAAGTAAAACAATTACATGGCGATTGCATTGCATACAATAAAACAACAACCATATGGCTCCTGCCAGTTGCCGATAACTCTGTTACAAAACATGATCATCTCATACAACAATTTATATCACATCATGTCTTGACCATATCACATCACAACAAGCCCTGCAAAAACAAGTTAGACATCCTCTACTTTGTTGTTGCAAATTTTACATGGATGCTATGGCCTTATAGCAAGAACCATTCTTACCTATGCATCAAAAACCATAATGATTTTTCGTCAAGTTTGCTGTTTTAACCTTCAACAAGGACTGGCTGTAGGTAAACTCGATTCAACTAAAGTTGGAGAAACAGACACCCGCCAGCCACCAATGTGCAAAAGCACGTCAGTAGAACCAGTCTCATGAACACAGTCATGTAATGTCGGTCCGGGCCGCTTCATCCAACAATACCGCCGAATCAGAGTAAGACGTTGGTGGTAAGCAGTATACCCACAACTCTTTGTGTTCTACTCATGCACAAAACATCTACGCATAGACCTGGCTCGGATGCCAATGTTAGGTAACACAGTAATTTCAAAAAAAATCCTACGATCACGCAAGATCTATCTAGGAGATGCATAGCAACGAGAGGGAAGAGTGTGTCCACATACCCTCATAGACCGAAAGTGGAAGCGTTTAGTAACGCGGTTGATGTAGTTGAACGTCTTTGCAACCCAACCGATCCAAGTACCGAATGTATGGCACCTTCGCGTTCAGGCACACGTTTAGCTTGATGACGTCCCTCATGCTCTTGATCTAGTTGAGGACGAGGGTGAGTTTCATCAGCACAACAGCGTGGCAACGGTGATGATGATGTTACCAGCGTAGGGCTTTTCCTAAGCACTACGGCGATATAATCGAGGTGTGTTACTGTGGAGGGGGGCACCACACACGACTAAGGCAAAACTTGGTGTGTCTTTGGGGTGCCCCTTGCCCACTTATATAAAGGAGGGAGGGAGAGAGGCCGGCCCCCTAGGGGTGCGCCAAGAGTATGGAGTCCTACTAGGACTTCCAAGTCCTAGTAGGAATCCCTTTCCTTCCGGAGTAGGAGAGAAGGAAAGAGGGAAAGAGAGAGGGAGTAGGAAAGGGCAAGGGGGGCGCTGCCCCTTCCCCTAGTCCAATTCGGACCCATGGGGGGCACCTCCCCTTGGCCTGCCTCCTCCTTTCCCGTATCGCCTAATAAGGCACATTACTTCTCCCGGTGAATTCCCGTAACTCACCGGTACTCCGAAAAATACCCGAATCACTCGGAACCTTTCCGATATCCGAATATAGCCTTCCAATATATCAATCTTTATGTCTCAACCATTTAGAGACTCATCATCACATCCGTGATCTCATCCGGGACTCCAAACAAACTTCGGTCATCAAAACACATAACTCAGAATACAAATTGTCATCGAACGTTAAGCGTGCGGACCCTACGGGTTCGAGAACTATGTAGACATGATCGAGACACATCTCTGATCAATAACCAATAGCGGAACCTGGATGCTCATATTGGCTCCTACATATTGTACGAAGATCTTTATCGGTCAAACTGCATAACAACATACGTTGTTCCCTTTGTCATCGGTATGTTACTTGCCCGAGATTCGATCGTCGGTATCATCATACCTAGTTCAATCTAGTTACCGGCAAGTCTCTTTACTCGTTCCGTAATGCTTCATCCCGCAACTAACTCATTAGTCACATTGCTTGCAAGGCTTATTGTGATGAGCATTATCGAGAGGGCCCAGAGATACCTCTCTTATACACAGAGTGACAAATTCTAATATCGATCTATGCCAACCCAATAAACACCTTCGGAGACACTTGTAGAGCATCTTTATAATCATCCAGTTACATTGTGATGTTTGATAGCACACAAGGTGTTCCTCCGGTATTCGAGGGTTGCATAATTTCATAGTCTGAGGAACGTGTATAAGTCATGAAGAAAGCAGTAGCAATAAAACTATAACGATTATAATGCTAAGCTAACAGATGGGTCTTGTCCATCACATCATTCTCCTAATGATGTGATCATGTTCATCAAATGACAACACATGTCTATGGTTAGGAAACATAACCATCTTTGATTAACGAGCTAGTCAAGTAGAGGCATACTAGGGACACTATGTTTTGTCTATGTATTCACACATGTACTAAGTTTCCGATTAGTACAATTCTAGCATGAATAATAAACATTTATCATGATATATGGAAATATAAATAACAACTTTATTATTGCCTCTAGGGCATATTTCTTTCATTTTACCCAAACATGGCCAGATTGTTCGTCATCCTCATACAACTCCTTTATTTGTTGCATGCCTAGAAGTTCAGCCTTAAAAGAAGTCAAGAGGCATGCACAATGACTCAAAGCATCGGTCACTCGGTTAGTCATTCCATATTTATGCACGATGAGATAGTTAGACCTCTCGAGATATGCTGGCCATCTTGCTAGCATGCTATCAACATGTTTTGATTTATAAAATGCTTCAAGGATTCATGGTCAATGTAAACAAAAACTCTTTAGGCAGCAAATTGACTTCACAAGTTTTCAATGCTGTGAAAATGTCTTACAATTCTTGATGATAAGTACTCCATTTCTGTCTAGATTCGCTTAACTTCTCACTAAATAAAGCAATGGGATTCCTTTATTGAGATAGAACAGCTCCAATGCCTACTCCACTTTCATCACACTCCAACTCAAAAGTCTTGTTGAAAAAAGGTAGCACCAAGACAAGAGCTTGTGAGAGTTTTTGCTTGATCTCATTGAAACTAGCTTCAGCTGATTTTGTCTAGTGGAACCTTCCTTTCTTCAGGCACTCGGTAATTGGTGCCATGATAGTGTTGAAATTCTTCAGAAATCGCCTATAGAAAGTTGCAAGGCCATGAAAACTTCTTACCTTAGAAATGGTCTTCGGAGTTGGCCATTCTCGAATTGCTTCAACCTTAGAATTATCAACACGAATACCGTCACGTATTATGACGAATCCTAGGAAAAGAAGTTGTGTTTCCAAGAAAACACATTTCTTCAAGTTGACGTAGAGCTCATTTTCCCTTAGTACTTCTAGCACCTTCCTAATGTGATCAAAGTGTTCATCCTCATCCTTGTTATGGATCAAGATGTCATCAAAATAGACCACAACAAAGTGGGATAAAAAGGGTCGAAGTTCCTGGTTCATCAAGTGCATAAAGGTACTTGGTGCATTTGAGCCATTCAAAAAACCCTTCCTTTGTCTTGAAGGTGGGTTTCCATTCATCCCCGGGTCTGATAAGGATTTGATGATATCCACTTCTTAAATCTAGCTTAATGAACATGCTTGCTCCACTAAACGGATCCAACATATCATCCAGATGGGGAACATGGAATTTTTACCTTACGGTGATATTTTTAATGGCTCTACTTTCCATACACATGTGCCAAGATCCATGTTTCTTTGGTGTAAGTAGGCCTGGTACAACACATGGGCTAATACTTTCTTGAATGTGCCCCTTTGGTAGCAATTCCTCCACTTTCGCCTTCAATATATCATGCTATTTTGGGATCATTCGATGGTGTGGAAGATTAGGAAGCCTTCCTCCCGGAATCAAGTCAATTATATGTTGAATTCCTCTCATCGGTGGCAGGCCTTGTGGCTCTCCAAGTATGTTATGAAATTCTGCTAATAAAACACGTACCTTTGTTGGAATTTCAACAGTTAGATGCTCTTTGATACGTCTCCAACGTATCTATAATTTTTGATTGTTCCATGCTATTATATTATCCATCTTGGATGTTTTATATGCATTTATACGCTATTTTATATGATTTTTGGGACTACTTTTTTTCCTTGTTTTTGAGTTTCACAGAAAAGGAATATCAAACGGAGTCCAATTGACCTAAAAATTTACGGAGATTATTTTTGGAAAATATAAAAAATACTGGAATGAAAAGATACCGGAGAAGAGTCCTGAGGCCACCACAAGGGTGGAGGGCGCGCCCCCTACCTTGTGGCTACCTCGTGGGTCCCCCTAACTTGTTCCTGACGCCAACACCTCTTATATATCCCCAAACCTCCCGAACAGAACCTAGATCGGGAGTTCCGCCGCCGCAAGCCTCTGTAGCCATGAAAAACCTCTCAGGACCCTATTCCCGCACCCTGCTGGAAGGGGGATCAATCACCGGTGGCCATCTTCATCATCTCGGCACTCTCCATGACGAGGAGGGAGTAGTTCACCCTCAGGGTTGAGGGTATGTACCAGTAGCTATGTGTTTGATCTCTCTCTCTCTCTCTCTCTCTCTAGTGTTCTTGATTTGGCACGATCTTGATGTACCGCGAGCTTTGCTACTTGATACGTCTCCAATGTATCTATAATTTATGAAGCATTCATGCTATTTTATTATCTATTTTGAATGATTACGGGCTTTATTATAAACTTTTATATTAGTTTTGGGACTAACCTATTAACCGGAGGCCCAGCCCATATTGCTGTTTTATTGCATGTTTCAGTATTTCGAAGAAAAGGAATATCAAACGGAGTCCAGACGGAATGAAACCTTCGGCATCGTTATTTTTGGGAAGAATATCACCCGGGAGACTTGGAGTTCACGTCAGAAGAGCCTCGAGGAGGCCACGAGATAGGAGGGCGCCCCCCCCCCCCCCCCACTGGGCTCCCCCCTGTCTCGTGGGCCCCTCGAGCACCCCCCGACCGGCTTCTTTCGCCTATATAAGCCTACGTACCCTAAAAACATCGAATATCAAGATAGATCAGGAGTTCCGCCGCCGCAAGCCTCTGTAGCCACCAAAAACCTCTCGGGAGCCCGTCCCGGCACCCTGCCGGAGGGGGGATCCTTCACCGGTGGCCATCTTCATCATCCCAGCGCTATCCATGACGAGGAGGGTGTAGTTCACCCTCGAGGCTGAGGGTATGTACCAGTAGCTATGTGTTTGATCTCTCTCTCTCTCTCGTGTTCTCTCTCGTGTTCCCTCTATGGCACGATCTTGATGTATCCCGAGCTTTGCTATTGTAGTTGGATCTTATGATGTTTCTCCCCCTCTACTCTCTTGTGATGAATTGAGTTTTCCCTTTGAAGTTATCTTATCGGATTGAGTCTTTTATGAGAACACTTGATGTATGTCTTGCCGTGCTTATCTGTGGTGACAATGGGATATCATGTGCCACTTGTTGTATGTTTTGGTGACCAACTTGCGGGTTCCGCCCATGGACCTATGCATAGAGGTTGGCACACGTTCTAGACTCTCCGGTAGAAACTTTGGGGCACTCTTTGAAGTACTTTGTGTTGGTTGAATAGATGAATCTGAGATTGTGTGATGCATATCGTATAATCATGCCCACGGATACTTGAGGTGAAAATGGAGTATCTAGGTGACATTAGGGTTTTGGTTGATTTGTGTCTTAAGGTGTTATTCTAGTATGAACTCTGTGATAAATTGAGCGGAAAGAATAGCTTCATGTTATTTTACCTTGAATAGATAGAACAGAAAGGATAACTTTGAGGTGGTTTCGTACCCTACCATAATCTCTTCGTTTGTTCTCCTCTATTAGTGGCTTTGGAGTGACTCTTTGTTGCATGTTGAGGGATTGTTATATGATCTATCTATGTTATTATTGTTGAGAGAACTTGCACTAGTGAAACTATGAACCCTATGCCTTGTTTCCTAGCATTGCAATACCGTTTACACTCACTTTTATCACTTGCTACCTTGCTGTTTTTATAATTTCAGATTACAAATACCTTTATGTACCATCCATATTGCACTTGTATCACCATCTATTCGCCGAACTAGTGCACCTGTACAATTTACCATTGTATTGGGTGTGTTGGGGACACAAGAGACTCTTTGTTATTTGTTTACAGGGTTGCTTGAGAGAGATCATCTTCATCCTACGCCTCCTACAGATTGATAAACCTTAGGTCATCCACTTGAGGGAAATTTGCTACTGTCCTACAAACATGTGCACTTGCAGGCCCAACCACGTCTACAAGAAGAAGGTTGTGTAGTAGACATCACTACTATAGTTGGATCTTCTGATGTATCTCCCCCTCTACCTTCTTGTAATGGATTGTGTTTTCCCTTTGAAGTTATTTTATCGGATTGAGTCTTTAAGGATTTGAGAACACTTGATGTATGTCTTGCATGTGCTTATCTGTGGTGACAATGGGATATTCACGTGATCCACTTGATGTATGTTTTGGTGATCAACTTGCGGGTTCTATGACCTTGTGAACTTATGCATAGGGGTTGGCACACGTTTTCGTCTTGACTCTCAGGTAGAAACTCTGGGGCACTCTTTGAAGTTCTTTGTGTTGGTTTGAATAGATGAATCTAAGATTGTGTGATGCAAATCGTATAATCAAACCCGCAGATACTTGTGGTGACATTGGAGTATCTAGGTGACATTAGGGTTTTGGTTGATGTGTGTCCTAAGGTGTTATTTTAGTATGAACTCTAGGGCTGTTTGTGACACTTATAGGAATAGCCCAATAGATCAATCCGAAAGAATAACTCTGAGGTGGTTTCGTACCCTACAATAATCTCTTCGTTTGTTCTCCGCTATTAATGACGTTGGACTGACTCTTTGTTGCATGTTGAGGGATTGTTATATGATCCAATTATGTTATCATTGTTGAGAGAACTTGCACTAGTGAAAGTATGAACCCTAGGCCTTGTTACGAAGCATTGCAATATGGTTTCACTCACTTTTATCGCTTGTTACCTTGCTGTTTTTATATTTCCAGATTACAAAAACATATATCTACCATCCATATTGCACTTGTATCACCATCTCTTTGCTGAACTAGTGCACCTATACAATTTACCATTGTATTGGGTGTGTTGGGGACACAAGAGACTCTTTGTTATTTGGTTGCAGGGTTGTTTGAGAGAGACCATCTTTATCATATGTCTCCCACGGATTGATAAACCTTAGGTCATCCACTTGAGGGAAACTTTCTACTGTCCTACAACTGCACTTGGAGGCCCAACACGATTCTACAAGAAGAAGGTTGCGTAGTAGACATCAAGCTCTTTTCTGGCACCGTTGCCGGGGAGGTGAGTGCTTGAAGGTACATCTTTAGATCTTGCAACCAAATCTTTTAGTTTCTTGTTTTATCATTAGTTTAGTCTATAAAAGAAAACTACAAAAAATGGAATTGAGGTTGCCTCATATGCTTCATCTTTTTAATGTCTTTCGTGAAAATGATGGAAAGAAAAATTGTGCTCAAGTGCTAGAAGAAGAAGTCAATAAATTATTTGGCGCTAAATATTTGAATGATGAGCATGGTTGCAATGTTGTTAGTATGAATTCTTTTAATATCCATGATGCTAATGATATGCGAAGCTACAAGCTTGGGGATGCCAGGTCTGATGAATATGATCTTTTTAGTCACCCAAGTTTTGATGATAATGTTTATTATGATGAAAGCATGCCTCCTATTTATGATGATTATATTGATGAAAGTGGGTTTGGAAGAGTGTCAACTTTAGGAAGTAATGATCCCACTATTTTGGAGGGTATTGAATCTTATTGTGATAATGATGAGAGTGGATTTGGAGAGGTCATGCCTTTATTTAGTGATGAATCCACTACTTCGGAAGAGGTTCCAATTGATTATGAGGACAAAGTTGCTATCTATGATGATTATTGTGATGACATGTATGATATAAAGAATAATGATAACCATGAAGCTTGTCATCTTGATTTTAATTTTCAATTGGATTATGCCTCACATGGTAGTTATTTTGTTGAGTTTGCTCCCACTATTATGAAGGAGGATAAATTTTCTTATATGGAGAGTAGTAAAATTTCTATGCATGTAGATCATGAAAAGAATGCTTTATTTGATAGTTATATCATTGAATTCATTCATGATGCTACTGAAAATTGTTATGAGGGAGGAATATATGCTTGTAGGAATTGCAATAATATCAAGTTTCCTTTCAATGGGTTGAAAATCTTGAAGTTATGCTTGTTTTGCCTTCCTATGCTAGTTGATCCTTGTTCCCATAAGTTGTTTGCTCACAAAATCCCTAGGCATAGTAAGTGAGTTAGACTTAAATGTGTTATTCATATGCTTCATGATGCTCCCATTATGTTTCAATTCTTATCTTTTATGTGAGCATCATTAACATCACCATGCCTAGCTAAAAAGGCACTAAAGAAAAGCGCTTGTTGGGAGACAACCCAACATTTACCCCTACTGTTTTTGTGTGTTCACATGATTATGATACTGTAGTAATCATGTCTTATAGCATTTTTTCAATAAAGTGCCAAGTAAAACCTTTGGGATAGTGTGGATGATAGTTGACTTGATTCTGTGCAAAAACTGAAACTTTTGCGCCCAGTCCACGAAATTTGAAAATTCACTGGAACGTGATTTTGATCTGAATTGTTTACACAAGATTTATATACAAATTGTCTATGTTGTCCTATTTTTCAGAATTTTTGGAGATACATAAGTATGGAAGGTTTCCAGATTACTATAGACTATTCTGTTTTTGACAGATTCTGGTTTCTATGTGTTGTTTGCTTATTTTGATGAATCTATGAGTAGTATTGGAGAGTATGAACCATGGAGAAGTTGGAATACAGTAGATATAACACCAATATGAATTTAGAATGAGTTCACAACAGTACCATAAAGTGGTGATTTGCTTTCTTATACTAACAGAGCTTACGAGTTTTCTATTGAGTTTTGTGTTGTGAAGTTTTCAAGTTTTGGGTAAAGTTTTGATGGACTACGGAATAAGGAGTTGCAAGATCCTAATATTGGGGATGCCCAAGGCACCCCAAGGTAATATTCAAGGAAGATCCAAGCAACTAAGCTTGGGGATGCCCCGGATGGCATCCCCTCTTTCGTCTTCCTTCATCGGTAATTTTACTTGAGGCTATATTTTTATTCACCACATGGTATGTGTTTTGCTTGGAGCATCATTTTATTTTGTTTATATTTGCTTGCTGTTATTCAGAGACATGTTTTATATCTTTTTGTTCAATAAAAAGGTCAAGTATAGCCTTTACCATGATTATTTTACAAGTCTTTATGTTGTTGTTTGAAAACAGAAAGTTTGTTGTTATGTTTTGAATATTAGTGAATAGTCAGAACATGATAAAATCTTGAATTTTTTTAAACAGTAAAGGTACAACAAATTTTCTACAGTGTGGTAATATTTCAGAATTTTTGGAGTTAGGGATTCCTCTTGCATTCTTTACAGACTGTCCTATTTAGACAGATTGCTGTTATGATTGCACTGTTTGCATATGTTTGCTTGTTTAATGATTCTATTTGAGGATATGAGTGTTAAATATGTAGATGCATTTAGTAGGCAATATCAAATAATAATTTTAGTGATTTGCTACAGTAGAGAATGATAAGGTTATTGCGTTGATTTATACTAACTTATCTCACTAGTTCTTGTTGAGTTTTGTGTGGATGAAGTTTTGAAGATTTAGGGAAACCGTGATATAAAAGGAATTAAGGAGGCAAAAAAGCTCAAGCTTGGAGATTCCCAAGGCATCCCTAATTAATATTTCAAGAAGTCTCAAGCATCTAAGCTTGGGGATGCCCCGGTTGGCATCCCACCTTTCTTCTTCAAATAACTATCGACCAGTATTGGTTGAGCCTAAGTTTTTGCTTCTTCACATGATATGTGTTATCCTTGCAATGTCATTTTTTTTCTTGCTGTTTGAATAATATCCCAAGGTTTGAAATTCTCAAATTTTAGAGAGTCTTCACATAGTTACACAATTATTCGACTAGTCATTGATCTTCACTTATATCTTTTGGAGTAGCTTCTCGTTTGCTCTAGTGCTTCACTTGTATATTATTAGAGCACGGCGGTGGTTTTGTTTTGAAGAAATTAATGAACTCTCATGCTTCACTTATACTATTATGAGAGTCTCCAAACAGCATGGTAGGTTGCTTTGGTTATGAATTTAGTCCTAATAGGATGGGCATCCAAGACGGATATAATAAAAACTTTCATATAATGTGCATTGAATACTATGAGAAGTTTGATTCCTTGCATATTGTTTTGAGATATAAAGATGGTGATATTAGAGTCATGCTAGTGAGTAGTTGTGGATTGGTACAAATACTTGTGTTAAAGTTTGTGATTCCCGTAGCATGCACGTATGGTGAACTGTTTGAAGGAAATATGCCCTAGAGGCAATAATAAAGTTGTTATTTATATTTCCTTATATCGTGATGAATGTTTATTATTCATGTTAGAATTGTATTAACCGAAAACTTAGTACATGTGTGAATACATAGACAAAACAAAGTGTCCCTAGTATGCCTCTACTTGACTAACTCGTTAATCAAAGATGTGAAAGATCGTGGATGTCGCCTAGAGGGGGGGCGTGAATAGGCGCTTTAAAATAATTACGGTTTAGGCTTCAACAAATGCGGAATAAACCTAGCGGTTAGTTTGTCAAGCACAAAACCTACAACAACTAGGATCACCTATGTGCACCAACAACTTATGCTAAGAAAGATAAACAACTAAGTGATAGCAAGATATATGACAAGAAACAATATGGCTATCACAAAGTAAAGTGCATAAGTAAAGGGCTCGGGTAAGAGATAACCGAGGCAGGCGGAGACAACGATGTATCCCGAAGTTCACACCCTTGCGGATGCTAACCTCCGTTTGGAGAGGTGTGGAGGCCCAATGCTCCCCAAGATGCCACTAGGGCCACCGTAATCTCCTCACGCCCTCGCACAATGGAAGATGCCGTGATTCCACCAAGGGACCCTTGAGGGCTGCCACATAACCCATACAACTGGCAACCCTTGGGGGCGGTCAACGGTACCCGTCAATTTGCTCGGGGTGATCTCCACAACCTAATTGGAGACCCCGATGCTTGCCCGAAGCTTTACACCACAATGATTGAGCTCCGAACACCACCAACCGTCTAGGGCGCCCAAGCACCCAAGAGGAACAAGCTCAAGGGCACCAAGCACCCAAGAGTAATAAGCTTCTCAACTTGTAACTTCCACGTATCACCGTTGAGAACTCAAACCGATGCACCAAATGCAATGGCAAGGACACACATAGTGCCCAAGTCCTTCTCTCCCAAATCCCACCAAAGCAACTAATGCTAGGGAGGAAAATGGGAGGAAGAACAAGAAGGAGAACACCAATAACTCCAAGATCTAGATCCAAGGGGTTCCCCTCACATAGAGGAGAAAGTGATTGGTAGAAATGTGGATCTAGATCTCCTCTCTCCTTTCCCCCAAAAACTAGCAAGAATCCATGGAGGGATTGAGAGATAGCAAGCTCGAAGAAGGTCAACAATGGGGGAAGAACACGCGCTCAAAGGATATAGTTCATTGGGGAAGAAGATCCCCTTTTATAGGTGGGGAAAATCCAATCGTTATGCTCACAGCCCGCACAGAGTGCTACTACCGCTCCAAGGAGCGGTACTACCGCTAGGGCGGTAGTAGCCCTTTGAAAAACAAAGCAAGGAGGAAAAAGGCCAGTATAACCGTGGGAGTGGTACTACCCGCTCGTCCTCACGGTACTACCGCTAGGGATAGCGGTACTACCGCAAAGGGTAGTGGTACTATTGCTTGCGAGCGGTACTAAAAAAATACATTCGTGCCTACCACCGCTGGACCTAATGCGAGATTTTGGTTCGGAGCGGTACTACCGCTGTAGTAGCCACGGTAGTACCGCTCTGGAGCGGTAGTAAAAAAGTACATCCGCTCCAATCTGCGGTAGTACCACTACAGCCTTTTCGGAACACCAAAACTGCCACAACTTCTGCAAACGGACTCTGAATTCAACGAAACCAAGTTTGTTGGAAATCTAGCGACAAGGCCTAACACAATATTGATAGAACTAACAATAAGAAGCAAATTAGAGAAGTCCCATGAGAAAATGGTGAGAACCCTTCCTCGAAAAAGACCGGTAAAACCTCCAACACCGAAAACGCGGTAGAAGAAGCATATGATATCCGTTTTCGATGTACTAGAGCTTGTCACGAAGATAACCACAAGCTATAAAACCTTAAAAGAAAATACAAATAAGAATCAAGAAAGATGATGCAAGGATGCAATGGTTTGAGCTGTCAACGAACGATACAATCAAGCTAGTCACTTGAGAGCCCCCTTGATAGTACGGCTATCGATCCTATAACCCGGTCTCCAAACTATCACCATGAGACCTATAAAATATAAAACCTCTCAAGGGCAAACCTTTGCCTTGCATGAAGTCCACTTGAGCTAGATGATGACGATCTTGACTCCCTCAAGTTGGACCACCTTTCTTGATTGCGTTCGCTCGATGAAGACTAGTTGATTGCTCCCCCATACTCCACTATGGGTGAGCCACTCTTTGGCACATATTCACAAGTCCATTGATACCATAACGGACAGCATGCTACAAGCATGACTTCTTCGTGATTGTCCACTTGAAATTGCACAACACAACCTTAATTTGATGTCATCCTCCATGGGTTGTATGTGGTCTTCCTCTTGACGCAAGCCCATAGAAGCAAACCTAACCCCACATAGAACTCTCACAAAGACCATGGGTTAGTACACAGAGTGCAATGGAAAATGCTTATTGAACTGTCAGATCACTTGATCCCCCTCGGTGTATCTTCTATGATTTGTGTGATGATCAACTTGAATCACTCTCTGTACTTAGTCTTCATCAACCTTGACTCTTTCCAACTCTCTTCATTTGGATGATGTCTTAAAGGTAAACATGAATGATCACACAATCTTCTTCTTCAAGACATGCTTGCAATAAGCTCAATACTCACATGACCAATCTTTGGATAATTCCTTAACAGAACCTTGGTCAACTCATAAACTCCTTGAAACCAACACATGTACTTCAAGAAATGCCTATGGACAAATCCTTCAAATATGACTCAATGCAACCATTAGTCCATAGAGAATGTCATCAATTACCAAAACCACACATGGGGGCATCGCATGTCCTTTCAATCTCCCACATTTTGGTAATTGATGACAATCACTTTCAAGAGAGTTTATATAAGGAATTATGCATCACCATGCAATGCAACATCCAATGATGCATGCGTATGAGATGCAAAAGCTTAGGAACAAAACCAAAGTAAGAAGAGATGACTCTCTAAACTTTTCCATAAAACTCTCTAAAACTTCTCCCCATTGGCATTGATTGCCAAAATGGGCGAAAAGCTAAGAAGGCCAATAAAAATTGTGTTCCTCCATAAAATTGTGTATTTCTCAATAAGAGAGTGGAATGCACTACACATATCCAAAGGTAAATACTTGTAGGAAGACAAAATATATTAAGGCTCAAAGATTGCTAAAGAATGATATGCCACAAACACATAACAAAGAGAGATACAAGCAATCAGGCAATCAAAAGATTGAAACAAGCTATCAAAAGATACCAATTGAACTAACAAGACCAATGCTCCTATGAGCCACATGAAAAAGATATTATGATATGAGCAAAGGAGTGTTCTAAAGAAACTAGAGAAGCTCCCCATGATTTGTGCACACATAAGAATATTTGTATTTGGATACAAAGTGCACAAAAAAAGGATCATAGCTCCCCCAAAATCAATAGAAACTTACAACAAGTGCAAGTTAGCATATAGGAAACAAAGCCTAGCACTTGAAACAAACACATGGTTGAACAACATGTAAAAGAGGCAACTTAAGAATAGGCTCAACCAAAAAGATGTGTGTGAGTCATGGCAAAGATCTTGAGAAGACTAATATAAGGACGAGCATTAAGCATCAACATAGTCTTGGATAAATGAGATACAAGGTGAAAGACATGTCCTTCCCACACACACAAAAAAAGCAAATGGGTCACAAGCACACTAAAAATGCAAAATGAATAACCAACATTTGTGACAACCCATGGTGAAGAAAGAAAAAGAAAGCCTTATAAAGACGAGGGATACCAATTAAGCTGGCAAAAGCCTTGTAAAGACAAGCATGACGAAAATAATCTTCACCACACAAGAGTGCATCAAGATGCAACAAGATATAAGATCCGCACTCAAGATAAATCCTTTCACATAACCACCAAGGAAAGGTGTACGTCAAAGAATAAGGATATCAACAACAGATGTAACTTCTCTCAAGTGTATAAGATTCTAGCTAGATGAAGATCATGATGATATCAATCCACAAAAGAAGGATGCACACACAAAATAGTTACAAAAAGGAAGGAATAAGATATCCATATGGTAGTCATAAATATACCAAATAAGTGTTTGCTTGAAGGCATAGCACATGGCAAGATTTGGTCTTATTGTATATAAATGAGTTCCAACCACATGAGCATCAAAGACATCACAACTAGCAACAAGAGATCATTGTTGGGATGCTTTAAGAAAGGAAACAAGTATCACAAGAAAGAATGAATTACATGCCATGATATAACCTACACAGGGTTGATGCAAGAAATGTGTGCATGAAGTAGATGATGATACTTGTTACTGGGATACCATTGGAAGGATGTAGTAGATACCAATTGAAGGTAGATAGTAGTTCATTGATCATCCTAGATTGACTCCAATAAGCACATGGTGACAACACCTTCCTTGTGAGTGAGCCGAGCGTCCGATGCATCTCCAAATGTTCCTAGAAGAACAACACAAACTAAATGGTACCCAAACTCATTGGGACCAAATAGTTAGAAACACCAATACATAGGACAAACTCCACATAAATATGTGCATATAGATATGAAAATGAATTTGATGCACATCTCATCCGGTTTGAGACTTGGTGGAGTTTCCCTTATATATTGGGTCAAAGAAAGAAAGCATGCCCAAGAAAATACATGAAGTAAATATGCATGCTCAAAACTTTCAAGAACCGATACCAAATGAAAAAAATGCCAAGTGAAAAAGGATACCAAATGGAGAAATCAGCACTTGGAAGATATCATTAAAGATACATCAAGGAATGAGATATCCATTGAAACACGTAAAAAGAAGGATATCAAACTCCCTAAAGAGAGGATGGTTCCAAACAAACCATGCCCTCTACAAAGTTTCATGATGGCACAAAGTACCAAAAATAAATGGCTTGCCTTCCACCAAAACACACTTGATAAGGATCACAAGAAGAGTGTTCTAAAGAAAATAGGATAGCTCCCCCACGAGTTGTGCATTATAGAGAATTTGCATTTGAATACAAAATGCATAAGGTGGGATCACCACTTTCACTATACCTAGAAAATACTAGACAAGAACAAGAATAAACAAGATCCACAAGTGGTATGGAAGACAACGGGAGTTGACACAATCCTAGGCAAGAGAAAAGGCAAATAAAAACAAAAGCCAATGTAGACATGATCAAAAAATTCTACCTCACATAAGTGGCTACCAATTGTCAAAAGACAAGAAGTATTTGGAAATAATTCCCGGTGGTAGATAACAAGGATATCCAACATCATCTTCACAATAAACACAGGCAAATTGCAACTTGTAGAGCTAACATGTCACCTAGGAACAAGATAATTAATAATATCAACTCTAGGTGACAATATCTCAAATGTACACATTTTCTAGGCTTGTAATATGCACATAGCATATTACTCCCTCATAATGTGATACCAAAGAAAACTTAACAAGAGGCAATAAGAGGATCCAACGAGAGATAACCAATGGACTTTTCATAATTTGAATTTCTCATGAGAGATATACCACCTAGCGACTAGATACACTATAAAAAAGACACATCCATGACATTTTGGGTCGAACGAATTTTTTTTTTCTGTCATACTTATGACACTTCTATGACGATAATTGTGACAAAACCCGGTATCATCATAGATGTGGTGGGCTCCTACTTCTATGACAAAAAATCATGATAGAAAATGGGCTTTTCATCCTGGGAGGGCCAGAGACACAGCTGCATGACATTCTTTGGGCCGTCCATGACGAAAAAAACCGTGGTAGAAGCGAGGGAGAGGAAAATATCGGGGTGTTCCCGGTTACGGTGGGTGGTCGGGGCCGAGCGATGCATGAAGGTTTGTGCGTTTCTCTTGTAAACGCATGTGCGTGGGTGCGAGGCGTTGGGCTCTAACTAACCCGAGCGATTGCACTGCAGGCTACGCGTTACTGAACCCAAGCGATTGATTGATGGCTGTTAACTAAACCCGATCGAGCGATTCCTTCACTACTGCTGCTAACTGAAGCCGATCGATGCTGCCTCTAGATGAACAGTGAGTGTTGCTGGGGGGTTTGGATGAACAGTTCCCGGTGGAGGTGGATGAACAGGACCCCGTGGTGTTGCCTCTGGATGAACAGGACCCCGATCGATCGAGCCGGTTGGGGCTGGATGAACAGGACCCCGTGGAGGGCTGGATGAGCAGGATGACCCCGCGGTGGGCTAGATGAACAGTAGATGGTGGAGGGGTGGATGAACAGTAGCCCGTGGAGGGGTGGTTGAACAGGAGCCTGTGGAGAGGGCTGGTTGAACAGTAGTCGGTGGAGTAGCACGCGGTGGAGGCTGGATGAACAGGAGCCTGTGGATGAACAGTCGCAGGTGGATGCTGGAGGAGGTCGATGGTGGATGAACAGTAGCCCCGTGGAGGCTGGAGGAGGTCGATGGTGGAGATGAACAGTATCCCGTGGAGTCCCGTTTTGTGGTACGCCACACCCCTCTCGATGAACAGGACCTCCGTTTCGACTGTAGCGCTCCAACACAAGTCCGTTTCATCCATTTTGTGGTACGCCACGCCCCTCCTAATCAACAGGACCCCGTTTTGACTGTAGGAGGTCCAACACAAGTCCTTTTCCTCCGTTTTGTGGTACGCTAGACCCCTCCCGATGAATAGGATCCCGTTTCAAATGTGGCTGGTCGAACAAAAGGCCGTTTCCTCCATTGTGCGCTACGCCAGGCCTCATTTCCATTGGGTGTTCTGTCCAAGCCGGTTGGCTCCCACGCGTTCCGTTGCCTCCCAATGAACACGACGCATTCCGTTGCCTCCCGATGAACACGACGCATGCCGTTGCCTCCCCATGAACATGACGACGACGTAGTTTCTCTGTTCCGACCTAGCCATGTACACAAGCCCTGGTCGTACGTATGCGTGAGTAGGCGTTCAAGACCCCGCTCGTACTTACGTGCGTGGCCATATTTTCTTTCTTGCACCCTGGCCGTTGTACGTACGTGCACATGCTACGTGCGCGCCTCTACTATGCCACGTGCACGCCTCTACATCTACCAGTATGTACATACACATTCGCGACTAGAATGACAACACTACGTATGCTTCGACAAGGTGGGTCCCGACTGTTAGGAACTTCCTTGCGTGTGAAGATGTAGCTGGTGGGTCCCAGCAGTTAGGGGGGTGAATCGTTTTTTTTTGCCCGGATGCACTTCCTTGCATGCGAAGATGTAGCTGGTGGGTCCCAGCAGTCAGGGGGAAATGTTTTTTTGCAAAATACGGTGGCCCGTCCGGTGGGTCCCAGCTATCAGGTGGAGGAATAATTATTTTGCGCGTAATAAGGAGGTACTTCCTTGCGGCCGCCATGGACCCAGCTATCAGCCTCTCCATGTACATTACTCTTCCGATGGAAGTCGTTACTTGACCATGTTGACCACGCCTTGCAGAGAGCACCAGGGCGGTGGACGACGGCGAGGCCTAGGAAGGGGACGACGCGGAGCCGGGGAAGACGCGGTAGTGGAAGCCCGTGCGGAGAGGAGTACGAGGGTTCACTGGTTCGGCTGTGGTGTGAGGCTTCCGATGACTCTCGTTTGTTGACCACATTGACCACATTGTGTCAAGCGCACCAAGGCCGGTGGACGACGGAGAGGCCCCAGACTGGAACGACCCGGAGATGGGGAAGACGCGGCAGTGGAATCGCAAATGGAGATGAGTGGGAAACTTGACTGGTTCGGGTGCGCAGCAGCACTGCCACCTATGGGAGACAGGAGCAAGAACAGAGGTTGAAGAAGAAGCACGGCTGTTGGATTAACATCCAATGGTCCAGCTGCTAGAATCATTTGTTGATTAAGTTGACAAAGCCCTGCGTACACGTCTGCTTAGTAGGCCCACAAGTCAGCCACCAAATCTGCCGTGTACCAGCTGTCATCAGGAGGAAAAGTTTTTTTCGCATAACAAGGAGGCACTTCCTTCCGTGCGAAGATACAGCCGATGGGTCCCAGCTGTCAGGGGAAGGAAACATCTTAATAAGGAGGAACTTTCCTTGCGTGCGACCATGGACCTCGTGGGTCCCAGCCGTCAGGCTCTCACATAAAGCCCTATTCCGGTGACTCTCGTTTGTTGACCATGCCGCGCCGAGCGCAGTGAGGCGATGGACAACGGCGAGGCCCCAGACTGGAACGACCCAGAGATGGGGAAGACGCGGCAGTGGAGTCGCAGACGGAGAGGAGTGGGAAACTTGACTGGTTCATGTGCAGGGTGGGCCTACACTCAGCAGAGAATAACAGGAGGTGCGGAGTGGAGGGATGGCCTGGCCGTCGGCGGGGTAGCGTTTTGCTGCAAGGCGCGCAAAACAATGTCGCTGGACACCGGAGGCTGGAGCAGGCGGTCCGAGCAGCGCTAGGGGAGAAGACGAGAGATTGAAGAAGAATGTTGGCCGTTGGATGTAAATCCAACGCCTTGCTTAGGCTTCGACCTACTGGCCCACATGGCAGCCAGTCCATTTTTTCTTTAGTCCATTTGGTGGGCTGGGTGAAACAATGATGTAGCATCTATGCAGCCTGTTTATATATATGGTAGAATTTAAAGCCCATTTGCATTTTTCTCGAAATCCGCGACTTGCTGGGCTGGGTGAATATCATGTTGGGCTGGATGAAGAAATGTTATAAAAATATAAACACATGATTGCACATCTATTACTGCATTGTTCAGTAAAATCTTTGCAAGCTTATGTACGCAATCACTAGGAGTTAACTTGCCAAGTTATATATAAACAATTATTATTATTATTTTGTAAGAACTTTCAATTTACGAAATAAAATATTATTTTAATTTGATGAGTTAATAGAATGTGGGGTATTATTATTTTTTAAGATCGACGTGGGATAGTTGAGTTGGTTCTAGGGAGAAGTACTGAGAGAAAACTCAGTTTACATTGAAAAAGAAAGAGGAAGAAAATTCAGATATAGGATTAATGAAAACAAAAAATAAAGAAAGTGGAAAGGTCTATAAAATGGTTGGATGAACGACAGGTTTAACGGAACATTATGTTGTTCGAAAAGGATATATATATATATATATATATATATATATATATATATATATATATATATATATATATATATATATATATATATATATATATATATATAGGACGGCAGTTTGGGACACCTAGGTGCCTGGGCACCTTACCTCGTAGCCATTAGATGATGAGTTGATGCATGGTGTTTGTCTTGATATGGTAAATCATTAATGTGATTATATGTGGCAGAAATTAATAAGTATGGTAACCGCACATGCATGCATGACAATCATTTATGTTTAAATTAATGGATAGTCATAAATGGATTAAATCTTTGAAATTTTACATTCGGGTATATACTCATATATTTCATATCAGAGTATGTACACATAAATGTATATCGGTGCATGTATACATAAATTTAACGTTGGGGTATATACATTTTTATGAATATATAGAGAGAGAAATCACGTCGGGGTATGTACGCATAAATTTTATATTGGGTTATGTACATTTATGTGTATGCACATATAAATTTCACATCGGGGTAAGTATATTTATGAGTATGTTCACATAAATTTCACGTCAGGTATGTATATTTACGAATATGTACACATAATTTTTAAGTCAGGGTGTGTATAGTTATGAGTATGTACACATAAATTTCAAGTCAGTGTATGTACATATAAATTTCATGTCGGGGTATGTACATGTGTGGATATGTACACAAAATTTTTCATGTCGGGGTATGCATTTCTTTGTGTATTTGTTTTTGCAAGGGCTTGAGTACGCACTTAAAAATATATTGGTTATTATCATATATCAATTATCATCTTGGGGTATGTTATGTTTGGGACATATATTTCTTAGGTATATATCATTTTGTTTTATCATACATGGGTATTTCATTTCTAGGTTTATGGCATAGATGTATTATTATATGTATATAAATTCTTTGTGTTAGGTATACGATACATAGGACAAATTCTTACTAAATGCGTGAAATTGTTTTTTTATTTTTTAATAGCAAAAAAGGATGGGTGCAACATATGTTTATGCGTATTGTATTCCGGCAAAGAATACAAGGCAAAAGCAAGAAAGTGTACACAAGGTATTGTATTGCATATATTATAAATAAACATTTAAAAGGAAATTAGGACGTCATATCATATATGGAAATAAATTGTATGGATTATAATGGCGTGCATTTTTATGGCAGGTATGTCATGCACCAATATTTGGAAAGAGATCAATTGCATGGGGCATTAGTTGCATGCTGCCTAGGTGCCTGGGCACCTAGGTGCCCCAAACAATTTATATATATATATTATTGAAGGGAAAACATAGGTTCAGTTTTGCATTCTTACAGAAAAAAAAGAACTGAGCTGTGTGTCGTCTTGAAAAAACAAACATAACTTGGGTTGCTGATGTTATAGAGAAGCTAGGTTGGGAGGCCCAGAGGCCGCTTGATCCAAAAAAACATTGAAACATGTCGTGGGCTTCCCATGTTAAACAACAAAACCTAGGCCATGGACTTGCCTGGGACTGTCAGCCTCTCGACGAACAGTTGTCTCCCGATTCCTCTTGTTTTGCTGACCATGTTGGGAACGACAGACGGCAGCGCCACGGCGAGAGCACCAAGGTGGAGGACAACGTCGAGACCGTGGACCGAACGAACCGGAGTGGTGGGAGATGCAGGCGGAGGGGAGTATGAGGGTTGACTTGTTCGGATGCAGGGTGGCCGGTGGAGCTCCTTGGTATCGTTGTCTTCTTTCATGTTGGCATAGCAGGGGTTGATGATGGTCTCGGCGAGGTCAACTGTGGAGTCCTTCTCCTGCCCATTGTCGATGATCTTGTATTGCTTCTAGATGTTGACAAGCTTGCAGCACCAGATGGACGAATCGTCGCGTTCTTCCTTCTCTCCACCGTAGAGAAGGTGCAGTCGGCGCCACCGATGAAACGGGCGAATGCTCCAGAACCTCTGATGGTCCTACAGCAATGGTAGACGAGAACCTCATCTCGCACGCATACCTAGGCGACCGCGATACACTGGTCCCTGTTAGGAGATGAATGGATGGGCACAAGGTCTAGTCCTGCGACCTTGTGCTTTCTCGTCGTGTAGGTACTGCTTGAACTCGGTGAGGTAGAGCTTCACCGAGTCCGGATCGTTGGTGTACATCACATTCAGCTTGGTGCCGCCATGGGACTAAACAGAGAACTCAAAGGTGAACTCCTTGCCGAAGTCCATATCCAGCAGGCTCACCCCTCGGATCGCCATTGGAGTCTTTTCAAGTGAACGAGTGAGTAGGCGGCAGCAACAGTTTGTTTTTCAGCTATTGGGGAACTAGATTCAACAGTAAACTGAGTGTGTATAGGCGACAATAGTTACTACCCCCTCCTTCGCCCGCTGCACGCCCGGCAGAATATGCACCCTCGGCGCATTCAAACGCCTCCATTAAGAAACCTATTCCGGCCACACACGTCGGTTCACGAGTGGGTCTATATTGGTAGTGTAATAACAAGTGTTAGTGGTCACTTTACTTAAATTTCATTAGCTTTAATTAAAATGTATTCTTAAAACAAGAAATGCATTGGCTCGTTCTATCAGTGCCACAGGATCAACATGCACAACAATTAGAATTATTATTCTAAGGACGCACATGATCAGCATATTTGCCGCACTTTCACACAGAAAATACTACCAAGTTTGAACAGTTTGTTATGGTTGCTGTCCTCTGCATCATCATGTCGTGTTTCCCAGCTTGCAAGATTCAGAACCAACAAATAAGATTCAAATAATAAGTACAACAAAGATGCCTACACATCTCATTGATTCCCAGCTTCCAAAATTCAGAACCAACAAAATAAGATTTAAATAATAATTACAACAAAGATGCCTATATATCTCATTGATTCCCAGCTTGCAAGATTCAGAACCAACCCATTAGAGCCTTTTGATAAAGTGAATATCGAGATTAAATCCATCTTGGCTAGCCGTGTCATACAACCCAAGAACTTGGCAAATGCTCTTGACCATCACAACATCTATTGTAGAGTATTCCTGTTTGCACAAATAAGAAAGAGCATGGATTTAGTACTCTAGCAGCGGTCGAGATGGTTGTACAAACATTATCCTTTTATTTTGGCCACCAATTCTATCTATGTTCCTGATGCGTCAATCTTTGATGCACCTCTTGAAATTACTATAATAGTGGCACTAGTTGAAGCAAACTTTATTTCCAAAATGAGAAAAATTGCGATAGAATAGCTTTATTTAAAAAATACAACATTGGCACAGCATGACAATGCACAATGATATTGATAAAGGATAGTACTGACCGGTGTGAGGGGTCCTATGCCGCCACGACTCGATCTGGTGAACCTGCAACTCCACTCGGATGAGGTCAACCTCCAGCTCCATGATTCAATTCATGGGCCTTTTTTCTATAGTTCACCTGAAATGAAGCAAAGATTGCATCATTCAGCTAGCAAGAAGTACTTGCTCTCGTGAGCTGGCAGGTTCTTCTCTAGTAGTTGCACTAAAATTCAGCAACATTGAGGTTGGCTGTCCTGCTCATATAAGGTGCAACTATAATTTGCTTATCCTTTTGTGTAGTTCCACTAAAATAAAGTGCCATTGTGGTGACAATGACGGCTCATCTTGCAAAAGCTAATAAAATGTTGTACGAGATTACCAGCAGAATTTGATGGAGATTTTGGAAACTCCAATCACCATTTTGTGCAGTTCCACCAGAATTGAGAGATGTTGCCCATGTGACATTTTAGTTGAACTGCACAAGACACTCATTCCAAAAGAAAGTGTTTTGTGTAGTTCACCAAAAGTTCACAATAGCAACAGGTGAAATGGATATCCCTATCTGCACAAAAAGATAGAAAGTAGACAGTTGCTGGTCAATAAGAATATACAAAACATACACGAAATGAAAAGAAGCATGGCAATCACGCAAGGACAGTAGAAATTTTAAAACGTCGGCAATGCTTCATGTTACCAGAAGCATTACGATCAACTATGACATTCGTCATTATGGGATTACTTTAATGGTGGCATTGCTTGTTTACCAGATACAGTAAATCAACAACAGCTAAAGATTTGGTTTAAGGGCATGGGACCATGGGGACACCAGGTCACTCAGCAGCGTAAAGAAGCAACTTACTTATCATATTTGGGAAAACAGCAGGAGTGCCATTTGTTAACACAGTTTAATTGCATCATATCACTGGAGGCATTAGATTAACAATAAAACTGGTTAGACATGTCCTTAAGGTAATAGTGTGATCACTTCATTTTACATGCGCCCTTACATTAACAACAACAAAAGGTTGGTATAAGGACATGCGACAGTGGAAGCATCAGCACAATGTACCTACAAAGAGGCATAAAGTGGTGATGTCGAGTTTGTTCATGCTTTGTGAGGGCACCAAATCTAATCCTGGAGAACTTTTCCTATGTGAGGGCAGCAAATCTAATCCTGGAGACCTTTTACTATGTGAGGGCAGCAAATCTAATTTTGGAGACCTTTTACTATGTGAGAGCAGCAAATCTAATCCTGGACATACTCTGTTGACTTGTCCACCAGCCACCACTTTCTATCCATTTTTCAACCAATAATAGATTTGTTCCTTATCCAGTTTGTACTGAGTTTTCCCATTATTTCCCTTTTCAACCAAGAGACCGGGTACCCGGTCTCTACTACTTTCCCCCTATTATTTCCTCTTTGAATCAAGTCATAGATTCATGCTACGATTTTCCCCCCTTTCTTCGTTGTTTGAACCACGTCCTAGATTCAAATGCATGAAGTAGCTTTACCTCCAATAATACTAAAAATTAAGGTGGATTTGGAAGAGATGATGGAAGTAGAAAAAGATGCACATGTAGACACGTTGGGAGATGGGGCAGTAGAGCAAGGCCGCTTTCGAAGAACTTGTACCTGAGGTTCGTCAGGATGTCGGTGGCGGCAGGTCCGATCTGCGCACAATACGGCAGGGAGGAAGAAGGGTCGGAGGACCTCCCGAGCCGATGATGTGTCGCAGAGAACGGCACGGGCAGAGGATCGGACCCCGCCGGCAGTCGTGGGTTTCCTCCCTCGGCGGCGATGACTGCATGAATGATGCACCTTTTAGTCCTCTACACACACCGGCCGAAGGGATCCTACCGGATCTATGACCAGCGGTGAGCAGAGAGAAAATGTCGCTACCACTGTCTTGTTTAGATCTGGAGAGGATGAGAGAATGAAGAGAGCAACCCTAGTAAAGCAAGCGATCAGGCCCCTGCGTACATATATAGTGGAGTGATTATCTTTTTCTCTCCACAACAAGCGTTTCAATTTGTATACGTGGCATTAAAGAAAAGAAACTCTCTATTTAAGGTGACTATTGTATGACTCCTACTTACTACTAGTAGTACTAGTATTGTTCACTTATGCTCCCCGACCCTCCATTCGTTGAACAACCCCACGGGTGAATAAACATACAGTAAGTATTTATATAGAATGAACAAGCTCGAACTATTTTCGCATAGTTAAAAGTTCAGGGCGGGGCTTTTCCCAGGTAGTACGCGCAACAGTTTTTGGGTAGGCAGTTTGACAAAGAGGCGAGGAGGGTGAGTGAGTGGCGGGTTCTCAAACTTACTGCTGGAAAGGTCGGGCTGTGTGATTTGACGGCGCGTTACTGCTGGAAAGACTTGTGATATGACTACTCACTATAGTCATCAATTACTGGCGCTACGACCGGGGTGATGCCCCCCTTCCGTTCCGCACTCTAATCTGGTGCATGACACGTCGACCCGGATGCTGGCTCTCCCACATGTCGGCGAAGTACGTAGTAGTAAGAAGGAGCAAAGAATGAAGTGGTATATACTACTACTACTACTCAGGTCAGAGGAGTGCGAACCACGGCAACCCAGTGAACCAGCAGTGCGAACAACGGTAGCCCAGTGAACCAGCAGTAGAAAACAATGTGGTGATATGGCCATAAAAAACAATGTGCTACGGTCCACACTGTAGCATGTACAGTACAACTCCTCTTTGTTTGGATCCCTGAGTTAGAGCTAGTTTGTTTTGAAATAGCTTCAAATTATCGAAACAGGAGGGGTCAGTTTGAGCTAGTTTGCTCCAACCCAGCTAAAAAAACTAGCCCGGTGGAGAGGTTCTAATTGGGTTAGTTATCCTCAGGGCCACTAAAAGAGAATTAAGAAAATCCCCCCTGCCCGCACCATATCGCTCCCCCCTCTCGCACGACTCCTCTCTGTTCCCCATAGGGGCCACCCGCCCAAGCGCCTCTCGCCCTCTCTCTCCTCTGGCCGCCCTCTCCTTCCGGCCTCCGTCGCCCTACTCCGGCCTCCCTCTCCCTCCGGCCTTCGAAGATCACCCCGCTCACCCTTCACCGGTCGTTTTTCTCCCTCTCTCATACACGGTGGCGGCGCATCTACCAGGGAGGCCGCGAGAGGGGTGAGTTTGTTCGTTCCTTCTCCGTCTCACAGCCATATCATTGATCTTGCTCGCTCTAGCACTAATTCTGATTTGGAAAAGTAGATCCTGATCAAACTTGGTATAGATTTGTGGTGCACACATGGAATTGTTTGATGTTGCTTGAGGAGGTAATATATCTTTCTAGAGGCCCAAAGATTCAGTTCACCTTTCTAGGTATTTCAGTTTCAGGCTTGCATTATTTCTAGAGGCCCAAAGATGCAGTTCACCTTTCTAGGTATTTCAGTTTCAGGCTTGCATTATTTCTAGAGGCCCAAAGATTCAGTTCACCTTTCTAGGTATTTTAGTTTCAGGCTTGCATTATTTCTAGAGGCCCAAAGATTGAGTTCCCAGTTGGCGGCAAGCGGCCCTGCTACCCAAGCCGATGTCGACCTCAACTCACAAAGGCCAGCGTCAGAGGGGTTCCCGGGGCTTGGGCTCTATAGACCCTTCCTCCAGAGCAACGATGGCGAGCTCCTCCCTCGGTGCGTGAGGGGCTCCGGGCTCCCTCCCTATCGTGAATGACTTCCGTTATGAGTTAGCCCATGCTTTGTTTCATGGAGTGTTTTTTTTGTGAAGCTTGATTGACGACTTGTATGTTTAAGTGGGATATCTCATTTGTATGGACAAAGTAAAAATTATCATGTTTTGCATGCTTGATTTGTAAAGGTGGTTCGTTTATGTCAATTGTGAGCGGGAGGAGGCCACACAAGAGCCGGCCACACCAAATCCGCCAGGAAATAGGGTCCAAAGTAGTCAAATGATTGAGAAAGAGCATTTATTGTCAATCTAACCCTGCCATCCATACACCTCTTTGGTTTAGAGTTAGTTCAGGGTTAGAATCTAACTCTAAACTCTAACTGAGTTAGAGTTCTCCTCGTCTTGGTTCATCGCCATCATACTTTCTCCATTCCTGTGTTTTCAGTATCATGCGAATCAAAGAGGCCCTTTTTTTGCGGGAAAAATCAAAGAGGCCCTTAGAGTGGTTTAGGTCCGGTCATTTTTTATAAATGTGTTATGTCCAAAATTGAATGAACGTGCTCCGGTTTCAAACGAAAATAATCCGGTTTCATGTAGTAATTCATTTATTTATTTATTCTTCTGCGGGGGGTTTGCATGTAATCCGTGAGGTCTAAAATGTAAAGTACCCCAGCATATGCTTCGTGTCGTGCATGCACTACGACCCAGATGCTCTATGTCCCACATGTCGGCGAATGGGAGCACGTGGAAATAGCCTAGGAGTACATATAGGAGGATAAATGCGTGAAAAAATATGTACTGTGAAGTGTAGCTGTGGTTCGAAAAGGAGACCTAAAGTGATGAAAGATATAGGTCGCACGCACCCAACTAGTGGTACTAGACATACGACTATTTTTTCCCTAAAAAAGAGGTACGAGTGCTCAGTACTCCTATTCTATCAACACGAATCCAATCTGACAACAGCGTCCATGCTACAGCTAGCTCTCCTCCCTCGTTTCTCTCTTCTAATTCTAAACTCGGCCGACGCCCGGTGGGCAGGGTGGGTTTGCTCAACTGCGGCCCCACCTCATAGTGAAAACATTACGACTGGAATAAAAATGCCATATACTCCCTCCGTTCCTAAATATAAGCCTTTTTAGATACTATTTCAAATGGAATACAACATACAGATGTATGTGGACATAGTTTAGAGTGTAGATTCACTCATTTTGCTCCGTATGTAGCAGTCACTTGCTGGAATCTTTAGAAAGACTTATATTTGGGAACAGAGGGAGTACTGCACTAATAAAACATTAAGGCTACGAGGCGATGCAGTGCTGGTTATAGGAGGCAAGAAGAAGAGATGTATCCATCGACGACGTCCACCTCCTCGACTCAGGGAACCGGCCCACCAAACGGTGCCTAAGTAGCAACGGCTTTCGTGGCCAGGTCGACGTGCTTCTGAACAATGGCGTCCAAAGATTCCAGCCACTAGAAGAAGGCCAACGTCTTTCTGTCCTTGCGTGCATTGTAGTGGCCTATGTAGACGATTTCCTCGTAGACATGGATGTGCAGTTCGACGGTTTCTTGCATGGAGAGACGCTGCGCCGTGAGCGCGGCCTCGACGTGCACATTCGTCGTCGCGACCTCCGGCACCTGCAGGGCCACCAGGGCTTGAAAGAGTTCGTCACCATGGAGGCTGATGAGGATGGCAGGCAATGAGGAGCCTGGGCGCGCGGGCTGGAGCAGTACGGCAAGGTCATCTGCGTGCTTCTTGATGGTGGTGAACTTGCGAATGGAGTTGACCATCATGTCGTCCATGTGAGAGGTGAAGCCGGCGTCAGCGAGGGCTACGATGCCAGCGGTCACCAGCATCGTCTGAAAACACTGCGCGGTGCTGGGCCGCAGGCCGGCGCCTTGGATGATTTGGCATAGCCGACTGCCGCTCGCATCCATTGCCTCCATAGGTGCTTGTGGCTTCTGGTCACTTAGTCTTGGATTGGAGTGAGCAGTGTTGCGCAGAGACTTAGGAGTAGATGGATTGGAGTGGTGGGGCACCTTTATATGAGAGTCCAAACTCTGTTATATTCACATCGTGTTGGCTCTATTTTGCTTCTCCAATTAATTCCCTCTGCATGTAATTGAGGATGCATCATTGACCGTTCAACGTCTCGGGAACCGTTACCCTCTCCCTCCTTGGCATTTCAAGCACCTATGGAGGCGACTGCCACTCGCATCTATCGCGTGTCAGGAGACGTTCCCGTCAACGATGAGGTGCCTATGGTGACTTCATAAATTTCAAGATGATAGTGCCGGCTCAGTCTTTCAGAGGTGCTCATAGGGGTAGGGTGTGCGTGTGTGCGTTCAGAGGGGTGAGTGTATGCGCATGTATATGAGCACTTGCGTCTGTACTGTGTCAAAAAAACGTAAATGCGTGTTAAAAAGAGACTAGTCAGTATACTCAATATTGTGCACCTCAGAGAGGAAAACGAGAGAACTACGTATTTATTTACGGTGCAGATTCACTCATTTTGCTCCATATGTACTCCGTCTCGGTGTAGTCTAGTCACTTGTTGAAATCTCTAGAAAGGCAAATACTCCTTTCTGGTTTGGGCTCACATAGCAATTTTGTCTCATGCAAGAGCCTGGCTATATGCATGCTCCAATGTTCGCAGCTGCGGGAGGGAGAGCATGTAGCGAAAGCTTCTCCTAGTCTTGCCAGCCACCACACTCATGGGCGAGGGAGGGACACTGCTGCCTTTGCATGTATGACAGGTGGGCCCGACAGGTGGGTGGCCAACCTGTCATACAGTCAAAGGCAGGTGCAGTTAAGTCCGCGAGGGAGAGATAATCACACTTCTCGTTAATGTACGAGTTGACGCGACACATCAAAGCACTGCACTCGATATATTTCAATAATTTGTGTTTACCGATGCATTAATTACAACGCATTCATGCATGCCGTGACTCTCCTTTTGATACTTGCATGTGTTGATTTGATGCACCTTGAAGTAGTATAAACATGTGACGGTAAAGCTTTGTAATGCCCCGGCCCTAAAGCGAGAGATGGTTGTGCATGAGGAGGGCGAGATCATGCAGACGGAACATGACCCGACGATGGAGCTCTATAAGGTCTCGATGGACCTCATCATGCTCCACTGCCCCTTGTGCCTCCACCCCTTGACACCTCCAGTGTATGAGGTTTGAATACACCTCGTCCGTTCGGCTGATCAAGCAAGGTGCAGGTTTCTTGATTGATGTGTTGTTCGATTGATTTCTGCAGTGCAAGGGAGGGCACCTGGCCTGCGCGGACTGCCGCGTCAAGCGCTCCGGGAACCAGCGGTAGTGCCAGAAGTGCGAGCGCGGCGGTGGCTTCGATGTGCAGAACACGGCAGTGGGCGTCGTCCTTTTGTCGGTGAGGGTGGAGTGCCCGCATGAAGGTTGTGGGCTCTACGTCACTTACCACAAGCTCGCCGATCACCAGAGCGTGTGTCCGCTTGCGCCCTGCAAATTCCCCGTGCCCGTCTGTGGCTACGAAGGCCCGCCGTCGGCGCTCTACCACCACATCAGCACCGCATCCCATGCCCATGCACAGGATCCAGTACGGCAAGGTGCTCCAGCTACAAGTGCCACTGTCGGAGCCACGGCTCTTGCTGTTCACGGAGGAGGATGACCGCGCGTTTTTCTTGGTCGGCAGCATGCTCGACATTGGCATGCCTATCGCTGTGCCGTTCGTCTGCATCAGAGCAGGGGCATCCACACTGCCGCATTACGTGGTCAAGCTGTGGGTGAACGGCCCGCCGGGGGAGCCCAAAGGCACGACCGACGCCGTCAAGGTGGAAATGGAGGTGACAAGCAGCAAGGATCCCGGTGATGTCGTCGTGCAGGAGTTGAACTTCTTCGTAGTTCCGCCCAAGCTGCTGGCCGGGGCTAAGCTGGTGTCCCTCCACATTCAGATTCACAAGCTCACGTCCTAAATGTTTCTATAGTGCCTTCTGTTTATCTTAGTAATATGCTAATATAGGGATTAGCTCGGTCTACTTTAGCTTAAGATATGGTGGGTTTTGGTGGCAATGCAGCAATTACTTCGACATCAGATTAGTAATTTCCAACAGTCGAACGGATATTTTGTGTCTGTTGGA
This sequence comes from Triticum timopheevii, assembly GCA_963921465.1. Taxonomy (NCBI): domain Eukaryota; kingdom Viridiplantae; phylum Streptophyta; class Magnoliopsida; order Poales; family Poaceae; genus Triticum; species Triticum timopheevii. Next base: position 462,115,449 of record OY997262.1, on the reverse strand, counting down.
TATAAAGTTCCTTTGGGTAAGAAGTACTACTTGTCATCAAAATGGATAAAAGGAGATGTATGTAGACGTATTTTAGTTCTAGATACGTCCCTTTTTATCCATTTTGATGGCAAGCACTCCCTCTGTTCCAAAATACATGCCTTCCATTTGTCAAAACATAGATGCATCTAGACATGTTTTAGTATATAGGTACATCCATTTTTGGACAAATGGAAGTCAAGTAGAGTAGTACTCCTCCGTCCGGAAATACTTATCATCAAAATGAATAAAAGGGGATGTATCTAGATATATTTTAGTTCTAGATACATCCCTTTTTGTCCATTTTGATGACAAGTATTTTCGGACGGAGGGAGTATTTTGGAACAGAGGGAGTATATGCTTGTTTGTTCAAGAAATGTTTCATACTTGTGCGAGTTGACGCGACACATCAAAGTAGTAGTAGTAGTAGTAGTAGTAGTACTCCCTCCGACCCTAATTTCTCTGCGCATAAGTCGAGGCGCAGATACCAAGCAGGGCCTGGTTGTGTTGGACAACTCACCGGACTGCGCACCAGGTAGACGAAGCTCGTGTCGTATTGGTGTCATGTGCGGCCCACACATTAACCAAAACCTCGCGCCTCCAGCTTAGCCTCCGTGTTTTAAACTTCTCAATCTCAAGGCCAAGGAGCAACGTGAATCCTATGATAGAGCCAATCGGATGGTTGAGAACACTACAATTCGTAGCTACAGATGCGTGTGTGACCTCCCAGATGCAGAGGTCGGGGGTCATCATCCTCCTTTTCGAGAAAAAACAGATGCGTGTGTGAGAGGACGAGTGCATGCATGCACCTCTTCTCTTCCTGTATAACGTACTAAACTCAGAGTACAAGTGTATGTGGGTGGCATGATGGTGCGTGCGAGAAGTCCCGAGAGATAGGTTTAATGCATCTGAGAAAAAGACTAGCCTATAGCTCATCATGCGGCTATTCCTGTCGAACGCCCCATTAACCGTAAGATATGTATTCGACGGTGCCAGTTATTGCACGTACACAGCAGTAGAAAAAGAACTACCATGGCATATGCTACACCACGGTCGAGAACACATGCCCACGTTACGCCATCCGGGAATAGTGCCGCACTTCGAAACTAGAACCATCAATAAATTCTGAGCTTGCGTCTCGTCAAATTCCAAATTACTACTACTACCATGCTATATTGAATTGCAAACCTGTTCGCACCGATCACAACCTAAACGTTTTCCCACTTAGGAGTGTATTAGTACTCGGCTATAAATACTACTATGCCAAGATGACTACACATTCCTCCTCAACTCCTCATCCACAAAAACAAACAAGTCATTCAACATCCATCCCTTGCGTCTGCCATGGCCAGCATGAGTTTTGGGTCGAGAGATTACCACCAGGGAGAGGCGAGCATGGAAGCGGAAGCACAAGAGTTGTCCCGCCTCACTGCAAAAGCAGCAGAAATGTCCCGCCATGCGGAAGTAGCAGCACAAAGGTCCTGCCGCGCCGCCGAAGCAGCACGGAGGTCCCGTCGCACCGTCGATGCAGCAGACTGGTCCGGTCGCGTCGCGGAAGCAACAGAGATGTCCCTCCGTGCCTCGAATGCATCAGAGATGTATCGCCACGCCGCGGTGGCATGGGGAAATATTTCATGGACAGGCGACGACTCTTACAGTCGCATGCGTGCAATCATCCATAGCCAGATGGATCAGATCTCCGGCTGGGCGAGGTTGCAGGACGACAAGAAAGCCTCGCTTCAACAGGCTACCAGCGTCATCCTACAACTAAGGGAGGCCAATGAGAGGCTCCGGGCCGAGCGTGACCTGCTGAGTGCAAAGACCGTCCGAAGTGCAGACCAGCAGGAGGAGACCAGTGCCTTCTTGAAGAGGACCAACGTCATCGTCAAGAAACTTATGAACGAGAATGACATGCTCCGCATCGAGCGCCAAAGGCTGGTGGAGGAATCCGTGGATGCTCTCAAGCAGCATCTTGAGGACACGAAAGAGCTCATCACCGCTCACCGCGGAGACTAGTTCTCGCGGCCTGCAGCAACGCATCAAGAAAGTAGAGATCAGCTAGCCAGATCCTTGTCTTCCTTCTTCTTTTGCCCTTGTGTATTTTAGGCATAGCCACATGTGGCTTTTTTAATTATATTCCTAATTATGTAAGACAATTATTATCCACTTTCATCGTCCTTATATATTCATCAGTCTTGCTATAAGTCGCAGTAGATGCTATATAGGTCCGTCGGATCTTACATCAAGATCCGTGCTTTTAGATTTTTTTTCTCTCTTAAATCTCAGTTGAGTGAGACATAGCCACGCCATTAAACAGAGGCTCGGGCTCCATTAATGGAGACCTTGGGAGGGAGGTGTATGGCAGATGGAGGTCAAAGGGCTCTCCTCCCGATAAGCACGCGCAGGTGTCTGATCGCACGCCTCTCATACTCAAATAGCTACCCTGCACGGCACCTCCTAGCTAATAAAAAAAGTGGACGCGTGGCGGCACGTAAATGGTAGTAAATAGAACGCCCACGGTTTCAATAATACTTGTGTTTCCGATTGTAACGTGAGAGCACTTGTTCCAAAATGACTTTGTTGATTGTGAATGTGTGCGCCTTCGCAAATCGGACTGCAAAATTACCACAGCATGTTGGTGCCATGTCATGGCACCAAGCCAAGTTTCATTATTTTCATGTGTGTTTTGGATTTACAGGAATTAAAAAACTAAGTTTTTCAATGTTTCCAGCCCAGCCACGACGCCCAGAATTTTGAATTTCATTCCCATTTCTTACATGGAACCTAGAAATTTACCCGAGGATACACATGTGATTTTTCAACCAACTTTGGTGCACTGGAGCATGTGCTTGTATTTCAAATTTTAATTCTGCACATAAAGGTGACACGTTCCCTCTCAGAACCATGAGCGTTCTTGTGAGAAGCTCCGGTTTGCAAGAAGCTTATACCAAAAAAAATTCCTATTCGGCCATATTTTTTTACCACAGCATGGTACTACCATGACATGACACCATGCCAAGTTTCATGATTTTAAAACCAAGTTTCTCAATGTTCTCGATCGAGCCACGATGCCTAGATGTTTGAATTTTATTCTCATTTCTTGCATGGGACCTAGAAATTCACCCGAGGACACAGATGTGATTTTTCAACCAACTTTGGTGCACGTGAGCATGTGCTTGTAGTTCAAATTTGAATTATGCACATTAATGACCAGAAACTCAATTAATGTATAAAAAAGGTCAAACGAACCCGGAATAATTCCAGAATTTAACAGGGCACTCATGTAGTTCTATGTTGCCTTTGTAAATAAACTCAAGGGGGCAGCGTAGATCGTTTCACACTCAAAGGTGGCACGTTCCCTCTCAGAACCACGAGCCTTCTTGAGAGAAGCTTCGGTTTGCAACAAGCTTATACCAAAATATGTTCCTATTCGGCCAAAAACATTTTACCACAGCATGGTAGTACCATGACAAGACACCATGCCAAGTTTCATGATTTTCAGACGTGTTTTGGATTTACAAGAATTTTAAAACCAAGTTTCTCAATGTTCTCGGCCGAGCCACGATGCCCAGATGTTTGAATTTTATTCTCATTTCTTGCATGGGACCTAGAAATTCAATCAAGGACACAGATGTGATTTTTCAACCAACTTTGGTGCACGAGAGCATGTGCTTGTAGTTCAAATTTGACTTATTCACATTAAATGACCAAAAACTCAGTTAATGTATAAAAATACAAACAAACCCGGAATAATTCCAAAATTTAACAGGGCACTCATGTAGTTCTATGTTGCCTTTGTAAAGAAACTCAAGGGGGGCAGCGTATATCGTTTTGCACTCAAAGGTGGCACGTTCCCTCTTAGAACCATGAGCTTTCTTGAGAGAAGCTTCGGTTTGCAAGAAGCTTATGGGGCTGTTTGGATGGCAGCCCCAAGCCGCCCTTCCAAATTTTTGGTCGTTGGCCACAGGTTGGGCCATTGTTTGGATCGCAGCCAAGTTTTTGGCTCACAGCCAACTTTTTGGCCAGCCGTTGTGATTCCGCACTAGCGTGTGGGCGAATTCCCGGCGGCTATTTCCTTCGCCAAAATTTTGGCATGCCGTCATTTCGGTCGGGCTGGTGTGGGCATAATCCAAACGGCCCCTATACCAAAACTTGTTCCAAATCGTCCCAATTTTTTACCACAACATGTTAGTGCCATGACATGACACCATGCCAAGTTTCATGATTTCTAGATGAGTTTTGTATTTACATGAATTTAAAATCGAAGTTTCTCGATGTTCTCGGCCGAGTCATGATGCCCAGATGTTTGAATTTCATTCTCATTTATTCCATGGGACCTAGAAACTCAACCAAGGACACACATGTGATTTTTCAACCAACTTTGGTGCACCGGAGCATGTGCCTACAGTTCAAATTTGGATTATGCACATTAAAAGTCCAGAAACTCAACTAATGTATAAAAAGGTCAAACGAACCCAAAATAATTCCAAAATTTACAGGGCACTCATATAGTTCTATGCTGCCCATGTAAAGAAAATCAGGGGGGAGGCAGCGTATATCATTTCACACACAAAGGTGACATGTTCCCTCTCGGAACCACGAGGCTTGTTGAGAGAATCTCCGGTTTTGCAAGAAGCTTATACCAAAACTTGTCCCAATTCAGCCAAAATTATACATATGAAATCAGGGTTTAGATTATCCCGAACATCTCAATACCTAGACCAATGTACTATGATTTGAATTCAACATAAAATGGGTACAAATATTTGAATTGGAGATCGTATGGTACATGTAGTACATAGTGAAATATGATTACTGCTATATGCATGTTTTTTCTTATCAATATAATATTAAATTATTATATAACTTGACAACAATCGTATTAAAATATGGAAAATTGATTCAAATTTAGTCCATATGGCAGACGACAATATATATGTTCACATGGTGGGGTAAAATGTTCATATATGATGGAAGATCAAAATGTACGACTACATCAATTATAAACCGCAAGGTCACCTAACGATATATTCGAATTCAACATAACGTGGATTCAAAAATTGAAATTCAAGATCTTGGCATTTGTAATCATATAAAAAGGGACATTACTCTTTCTTTTGGTGGGAATTGATTTGTTTTTTGGTGTTGTTGAGGGAAGTGTGAATCGATTTGGTACTGTACAGGGCAATCTTGTTCTCCCAATGTTTTTTACATTTTTCTTGTAGTTTTTTAATGGCATCTATAGCAATATTGTAAAAGGGGACATGAATCTCTTGTGTCTTGTATGAATTGTTTTTTTACACGTTAAGTTTGTTCTGTCGAATAAGGAATCTGCATCTTGTTATCCCGAAATTTTCAAACTCGAGTATCTTTTGTCTCACCTGCTTTGAAACTCCCGCCTCTTCAACCCGCGTCGCGCCTTGTTATCCTGAAATTTCGACGCGCACGAAAACTCCCTCCTCATCCGAAATTGGTCCCGCAGCCCAGACACGCGAAATCCCCCTTCTACCCCTTAGCTGGAAATGAAGCTCCACGTCGTGGTGTCAAACCCGGTGGGGGTACGCTGGTAAATTACCCTACATTTTGGACAAGCGCGTCCCTAAGCTTGGCTCCCCCTCCCTTCCCCTTCGTCCCCCCCCCCCCCATTCGTACACCGAGACCGCCAAAACCCGCGAAACCCCACGTTCCTCCGTCGGCCTCCCGACCACCGCCCAGCCAAAGACTCTTCCCCGACTATGTCGTCCACCGCAATAGCTCGCCGTCCCTCATCCACCGAACCGGATGAGGATCCGTTGTCGATCTCGTCGTCCCGCCAAATCAGCCGCCCTGTCCTCCACCTCCAAGGAGCTTCCCCGACATTCGCCTCATCTATCAAGCCACATCAATCCCCACAGCGCCATCTTGACCTGCCCCACCGGAACCATAGCACCCTCACCAATTCCTCCGATGAAGCCGAGGCCAACTCGGCGCCACCAAGGAGGTTCTGCACTCACCGCTACCTTTTATCTTTTATTCGATCTCATGGGGCTACCGGTGCTCGATACCGAGCAGCCATGGTGGGTCTCCATCGATGGCGCCATCGCCGGCCACATCATCCACGGTGTCTCTCCCCCACGTCGTTGCTTCCTCGGCGGCGACTTCCACACCGGCACTAGCTGCAGCTGCTCCGGCTCTCGCCCGCGATGCAGCTCTGTTCTTGCTGTCGGTCGCGCTGCTGCACTGCTCTTGCTTTCGTTCGTGCTGCTGCTCTGCTCTTGCTCTCGCTCTCGCTGCTGCTGCTGTTGCATGACCTCTGGCAGCTACAGGAGTTGTTGCTTTAGCACTAGCTCGCGGTGCTACTACACGACTTGCTCTCTGCTAGTGCATTCCCTGCTCGAGCGTCTGCTGATTTAGATCACTGCTTCTCTGCTACTAGTGCTCGAACGCCCTAAACATCTATTGCAATGCTCTGCTACTAGTTCAATCAGTTTCGACAGTAAATTCAGTTTTGACAGTAAAGTTCAGTTTCTTCAATTAAGTTCAGAGTGAACAATACTTACAGCATCTGTCGGAGCGGTCGTGGCGCGTCTGATGCATTTTACATCTAGCACTTTTTGGTGATGTATTTCATCATCTATTGCAGATGATATTAGAGTCCCACTTCAGATTAATGTTGTCTGTCTTGTCCTGCTTCAGCCTCGCCACCGTACACCTCACCGAAGGTGCTCCAACGATGGAACCATCCATCACAGCGGAGCAGTACCCTCGGCGACGTTTCCAGAGGCCTCGGATCTTATTCCCCGCCTCCGACAGTCACACCAGCATCACCATCCTCCACGTCCAACCCAATGATGCTGAGGTCCACCAGGCTATGCCAAAGAGGTTGTACACTCGTCGCATCACTTTGTTACTCTACATTCATGCCGATCCCTCAGGGAACCTTTGTTATGGAACTACTATTCGTGCATTTGGTTAGAAGGAGTGGAGCTAAGCAAAACTGGAGGATTTTTTTCCTTTGGTGTCTCTTTCGAAGAAAAAACGTAGGAATTTTAATATTCACTTGGACATCCTTTTCAATTAATATGCATGAAGAACAGAACTAATTGCACTACTGGCATAATAAGATTCTTATTTTTTTCATTTTCACATGGTTTGACTTTAATTTGACCATGTTTCTCCATTCCTGTGTTCTTCCAATTCATGTGAACCAAACACCCAGGTTGACTAAAATCCTATGTTTCCAAATGCTCTGTTTTGCATGTGCATTCCTATCCTCTTCCTGTGTTTCCCTGTCCATGCGTTTATAGAATCCTCCAATTCTAAGGAGCCCTTACAGATTTACTTCATTTTCAGATAGGCATCAAAGAAAACTCTGTGTGTTATGTCCTGCTCCTGCCGTGCCGTCATCCACCCCACCTGAGGTGCACCATCGACAGAAGCGTTCACTGCAGCAGAGATCCCCCCTGCAGACTTTCTTTCACCATCTTAGATCATCTTCCCCGTTGTCGGCAGCCATGCCAACTGCATTACCATCAGCGACTGAGCAGATGAACCTGAGGACTACACAGTTCCGGAAGAGAGGTCGCAGTCTTTCGTGTTTGCTTATGTTATATATCGGTTATTATTACCTGCTACTTTATCGTTCAAACTTGAGTTTTAAAATGCTCATGGGTCTCATATCGGGGCAGCAACAAATAGTATCTGTCTACTATCTGGTTCATCTGGGATCTTCTATGTGGTTCATGTTGGGTGGGCAACAAACAATAGATGATCCATTGTCTATCTTTTTAAACTGAAGCTATAATCTACCTGCTATCATTAGTTTTGGATCCATCCACTCGTTTGCTACCATCAGTCTTGATTTTTGCATGCACCCCTTAGGCTTGACAAAATCTAACTATTTTTTATTATGCATGTCAGATATTGTACACAATCGTACTGAACATGTAGAGAAAAAGAGAAGACCGTTGCGTGGGACTATAATGTCATGCAGACACCGCTCCATGGTGGGCGAAGTGCCCCCCCCCCTCCTGCATTTCTGGATTGTATTCCAGAGGAAGATAACTGTTGAGATGGGGATTCAGAAGGAGCCGACCCCGCCTGTTTACCACCTAAGGTGTTTGCTCTAACCTGGCATGCTCATGTTGGTCATATCATGCATATGGCGCCTCGCATTGCTTACATTATACATCTTATATGTCATCATCTTAGTTTAGATTTGCTTTGTGTGAATGCCACCTGTTTGGTTTCTATATCATACTCCCACCATTCCTAAATATTTGTCTTTTTAGAGATTTCAACAAGTGACTACATACGGAACAAAATGAGTGAATCTACACTCTCAAATATGTCTATATACATCCGTATGTGGTAGTCCATTTGAAATCTCTAAAAAGATAAATATTAAGGAACAGAGAGAGTATATGGGAATTATGCAATGCCATCTTCTTTAGCCAGGCATCATATACGTGAATCATGCAATGCCATCCTGTTTAGCCAGTCATCGTATATGTGAATTGTATCGTGCCATATTTTTTTCCATAATGTATTCCATTTGTCAACAATGTTTATACATTCATCTACTCTTCCTGTGCATCAGCCATTTGAGTCGGTCATGGGAAAATCTAGCGTGAAAACAAGGTCTTCTGAGCAGCCAGTGCTACCTGTCGATGCAGATTTCTTGCTGGCTACAGATAGCTCTCTGACAGATGACCAGTCGTATCCCCCCCCCCAGGTAGGGTTATATTGCTCATATCATGCATATGGTGTCTTGCATTGCCATGCCATCTGCTTAGATTAGACATGCTTTGTGTGAATGCCTCATGTTTGCTTTCTATATCAGATATGTGAATTATGCAATGCCATGTTTTTCAGCCAGTTATCATATATGTGAATTATGTACTGCCATGTAGCGAGGCATCATATATTTGAATTATCTCATGCCATCTTTTTTTCATCGTATTCCATTTGTTGACAATCTGTGTATATTGAACTACTCTTCATGTGTATCAGCCATTTGAGCCGGTTATGGAAAAATCTTGAGTGAAAACAAGGTCTTCAGAGCAGGCAATGGTACCTGTTGAAGCATATGTCTTGATGGTTACTTGGAGCTCCTCGGAGGAGGATTCAGAGACAGATGACCAGTCCTATATCCCACCTGAGGTGTATGCTCTAAGTTGCAATGTTTATGTTTCATATGATGCATATGGTTTCTTGCATTGCTTAGTTTAGACATCATATGCACAATATTGAATTCCCCATCTGCTTAGTTTAGAGATCATACATGCGAGTGCCAGCTGCTTAGTATATGAATCAATTATGTCAATTATATCATGCCATCCTGTATACTTAGACAACATGTATGTGAATTATTTCATCTCAACCTATTTTAGAAAGACATCATATAGTTTTGTCGTGTCATCCTGTTTAGATACTCATCATATGTTGAATTATGACATTATATCCTATTAAGTTATCCATAATCTATCTGAAACTGTGTCATGCTATCATGTTTAGTTAGGCATCATATATGTGAAATTGTGTCATGCTGTCCTGTTTGGTTAGACAACATATATGTGAATTGCCACATCTTTCTATCATACAATGTCTGTACGTTCAATTTCTTTTCTTGTTTATCAGCCATTTGAATTGGAGGGGGTGATGGCACTATCTAAGGGAGCAAAAACCCGTTCTTCACAAAAGATAGTGCTACCCGTCGATGCAGATAGAACCATGGTTGTACTGGCCCACAAACTAGCCCCACCACACATAATCAAGACTCTTCCAGATTGCACACTTACACCGTTGGGTAGAGAACCAGCTACAACCCATCTAACCGCAACCCCAGCGGATAGTAACCCACTTCTAGTTGACAAAGCACCATGTCCACCACAGAGTACCCCCACACGAGCTGTTTGTAAAGCTACTGCAGTGCCCAAAGCACGAAGACCACCATAGCGAACCCAAACTCCACGTTTAAAGCAGAAGAGCAACTGTTCTCAGGTCAGATTCCGTAGCTATGGTCCATACTCCTTTGCTGTTGCATCACTGTATTTACTCATACCAACTACTTCCGAATTTGAAGGATCCAATTGAAACTCCAATGGTGCACAGGTATGTTTTAAACCTATTTCTTTAACTGGATTGCTATTCTAACTTCTTGCTCTATGTTGATTTCAGTTTAAGTTGTATAAACAGTCATGTTCTCATGTGATGCACATTACAAGTATTGCCAATGCTGTGTAGTTTCTCACACTTATATTCTGTCTATGCTGTTGTGTCTTAAAAATATATGAGTTGAACTATGTCTCTATCTTGATTAGGCAACATAAACTAGAATGATATGGACAATACAGTGACCATAGTACATAGATATATGTTTGTTCCATGATGTTATCTTGTCCACCTTACTACTGAACCGGTTTACCAAAATGAGTTTCGTATACTACAAGCTAAACCTGTGATGTGTCTGCTTGTTTCTCTTGTAGTATGCAAACAGAATATTGGAGAAGAGCACCCCACTATGCAATGGTAGAGAAAGTAATGCAGATAAGGTTCAAGATAGTGAGACAACCCTGTTGGTCTCCAAGAAAGGTGATAAAAATGATCTTGTAGACAGTAAGAAAACCCCACAGTCATGCGTTGATGTAGTGTTTGAGTTACTGGTCAGTACCGCTGGCACAAGCTCTTCGAACTCGCTGCCTGAATCACTTCGGCTTCTTCAATCTTAGCTACAAGCTAAAAGGCATCAGTCAGCTGTGTTGCGGCAAGAAGCCAAAGGACTGAGGAAGTCCCTGCACAAATCAGATGTGTACTTTCTTGTGCAACAGCAAGCGCTGGAGGATTTAAGCGTCAAACAAGAGAAAGTTAATAAGCTTGCTAAGAATCTTGCCAGCATTATGGGTACCCAAGATATTGTTTCTTGAGCTCTTTTGAAGTGGTTTCAGTTCTGGACTTGTTTTGCTGTGGCATTTATATGCTGCTTTGTTCCCTATATTTGCACTGGTGGCGAACTTTGATGCCCAGTGGATGTAATATGTGTAATAGCTGTGATAGCCTAGCATAAGTTGCTTGCTTATTTATTTCCTTGTTGTCTTGTTTATTTGTTTGCTTGTAGTCAGTGCAGTTCTTTTTCTGCGGTTTGCTAGTGGCCGCAATAACCTATTTTTTAAAACTAGGCCACAATAACCATGGGCTAATATTTACTGTAGTGACACTGGGCCTCCTACCGGTCGTAGAAACAATGGGCCTTCTATGGGCCATAGAAACAATGGGCCTTCTACAGGCCGTAGACACAGTGGGCCTTCTACGGGTCGTAGACACATTGGTCCTTCTACGGGCAGTATCATCAATGGGCCTTATATGGGTCGTATGATCGATCGGCCAAACATGGGCCAATAACAGACCGCATTATGGCCGTAAACGGGCTAGAGTTGGAATCGTCCGTTCATGGGCCGACCATAACGGATCGTTGTTAATAGGCCGTATTTGATGACGCTATGAAAACGGCCCAACGTATTAACGGGCCACAAATGGGCCGACTGTAACAATGTGTTGAATTTGGCCCACAAGCAGAAAATGACAGTAACGGGCCGTATGTAACCGAATGCTGGAAATGAGCCCAAGAATAAATGGTCCCTGAGAAGGCCGAAAGATAACATGGGCTAGAATCGGCCCAACGTATTAACTGGCCACAAACGGGCCGACTGTAACAATGGGCTGAATTTGGCCCACAAGTAGAAAATGACAGTAACGGGCTGTAAGTAACCGAGTGCTAAAAATGAACCCAAGAATAAATGGGCCCTGAGAAGGCCAAAAGATAACATGGGCTGGAATCGGCCCAATGGAATAATGGGCCGTTAATGGGTATAAAGTGATACACTGTTCATTACGGGCCAGTTTCACCACGGGCCATTAATGGGCCAAGAGTTACAAAGGGCCTCATATGGGCCGAAAGACATCATGGGCCATACATGGGCCGGAAGTTAAAACGGGCTGGAATCATATTGGACGGCCCAAATGACGCTACTGGGCCTAATTCGGATAGCCTGTAACGGGCCCTGTGTTAGCGGTCTGTAAATGGGCTATATGCGAACAGGCCATTAACAGGCTTTCCATGGGCCGCCCGGCCACCTTTTGACCAAGTCAAACAGGTCAGCCTTTTCACAGGAATGGGCCTCTGTTGGGCCGTGTCACGTGTCGACGTATCATAGGTGCCTTCGGTCCAAAGAGTGGATGACATATGTCCCAACAATGAGACGACACATGTTTACTCCAGCCAATGATGATTTTACACGTGGAAAATCCCCATTGGTCGGGGCTGTTAACGGGTTATCGGATCCAAAACCGGACCCGATAGCTTAACGGTGTTCCGTTATGGTGGATGCCACGTGTCGGTTACCCTTGACGAAAGCACTTCTATAAAACATGAATTATCGTCATGGAAGTGGCCACTTCTGTGATGATAATTTTGGTAATGTCATGGAACACTTCTACGACAACACGGGTATGACTATCTTGATTCTATCATAAAATCGTCATGGATGTACATACATGACAGAAAACGTGACCTACTGTGACAAACACGTATCATCATGGAAGTGTATTTTTTTGTAGTGATAATCTTGTAATATCAATACTAGATGGTATTCCTCATGTACACACATTTATAGGATTGTGAGGTGCACAAAGCACATCACTCCCCCAAAATGGGATGTTCCATTAATCTCTCACACGAGCCAACTAGGATACAAACAAGAAGCATAAAGGCTCAACGCACGACACACACATACATGATGTGCAAACCAACACACACATACTTGATTGCTCAAGATAAGCAAGTTGGAAGCACAACATATACAAACACATGCAAGGAACAAAACCAAAACATGCAAGGGGGCAAGTAACTTCCAATGTAAACAATTTAAGTACAATTTACCACATGGAGGCACATTGGATATAAGATAGAAACTTAATAATCCAATTGACTTGGCTTGAGACAATAAGAATGATGAAGTCCCCTTAATTCTTCATAATGTAGCCAAGTCTCCAATGCCCTCCAACAACACCTATTGATCAAGTTTGAGTTTGGTGGTCCCCAACCAAGTTGGATCCTAAGAGGTTAGTCACACTAGGCTTGGCTACCCAAATGGTTCTTTTCTTGACACCACTTTGAGTACCAATAAACATGGAAAACACATTGCCAACATTATCCTTCACAAGAGAATAGATATCATCAATAATAATTGGGTTGGATAAGTTACCACTAGTGCATGAAGAAGAGACGTGACCTTTCTCACGACATAAGTAGCAACGTCTACTCTTCACTTTCTTCTCACTTGATTTCTCAACAAGAGAAGCATTAACTTGAGTCTTCTTGGGAAGTGGCCTTTCTTCAACTTGAGGTTGAGCATGAGATTGAACTTGTGGCCTCTTCCCTTTTTGCTTGTCACTAATGGCCTTCTTCTTCAATGGGCAAGATCTAACATGATGCCCTTCAATTTTGCACTTGAAGCAAATAATCTTGGCCGGATTCTTGACTTGTTCTTGGCCCTTCTTCTTGATTCTCTTGGACTTATTCTTCTTATTGGAGTTGAATCCAAGTCCACCTATGTCATTGGGGGATTTTTGCACACTCAAGATATTGTTGAGTGTGGCCTTCCCTTCATGACACTTTTCCAACTCTTTCTTCAACGAAGTGACTTGTGCCTTGAGCTCTTTGATTTCCTCTGCATGGGTTAGTCTCAACACAAGCACTAGAGGAAGTATAAGCTTCATCGTTAGAGCAACAAGGCAAGGAAAGAAATTCATCACAAGATATACCAATGTTATGCATGGATGAATCATGAGGACTAGCACAAGGCAATATAGCATTTTGACTAAAAGTAGTGCTAGTATCCACATGAGGCTCACTTGATGTTACCTTAGCAATCATGGCCTCATGAGCTATCTTTATCACATTATGGGATACTAGAAGATCATCATGAGAGCTTGACAGCTTTTCACGCCTTTCTTCCAATTTCCCATAATTGCTAGATAGCAACTCAAGTTGAGCCCGTAGCTCAACATTCTCCTTCAAAATGGATGATTCACAAGAAATAGAGGTAGTACCAGAAGCATCATCATTGACAACAAGAGGAGAAGGCAACTTGGCAAGCTCTTTCAAATAGGAAGCTTTAAGTTGAGCATGAGACTCGGTGAGTTCGATGAGCTCACTCTTAATGACCCTAGAGCCATTTTCGAGGTGCTCAAAGTCCTCAAGGAGTCTAGCATGAGCAACTTGAAGCTTAGCATTTCTAGTTTTGAAATCATTAGCCACCTCAAGAGCTATATCATGAGATTCCCTCGGTCTAGATAATTCTAGAGCAAAAGTCTCCTAAAGAGATTCAGAGGTGGTTTGTTCATGTTCAAGAGCTTGAGATAGCTCCGCGATCTCATTTGCGTAGATGATATTCCAACTCCTCAATGTATTTCTTGCCTTCAATGGCAATGGACATTATTTACATGAAGTTGGAACGAGCAATTTTATTTTTATGAAGAGCTTTAAAAATCATTTCCCCCTTGGTTTTTAAGGAGGCAACATTATCATTCTCTTCATCATTATCCTCATCATCATTAGCATCAATATCATCATCAAGAGACATAATGGGGTTCAAGGTAGGAGATACCTTTGAAGCCTTGGCCATAAGGCAAAATGCAATAGATGATAATTTAGAATCCCTTGAAGCACCACACCATTAAAAACCACATCTTGTTCCATGGAGTGTTGGGTTTCCTCTACATTGTTAGCACAACAATTCAAGGAAATAGATGCATTTTTATCATGGCAACAAGACATAGCAAGCATATCATCATGAGATTTAGTCAAGCAATTTCTACATGATATGCAAGGACTATCAAGACAAGCATGTGAAACATTTGGAGTGCTTGAAGTGTTAAATCCCAAAGAAGGAGCATTGCAATAAGATAGTGATGAAAGATCATCCACAATAAGCATACTATCATCATTGCAATGACCAACATTACTCACCATATCATTACCTTGTGCCAAACCACATGTAGGTGAAGTAGAAGAAGTTGAGAAGACTATACGACCGGAGGTGGAGGGAGAACAATCATCCCCACAAATCTTGGACACACCATATTTATCTTGAAGTTTCGTCCACAACTCATGAGCATCCCGGAACGGCATGAGTTGAAATATAACTACACTGCTCAAAGCATCAAAAAGCACATTAGAGGCTTGAGCATTGAGATAAGAGTTTTTCTCATCCTCTAAAGATAATTTTTGGGGATCCTTTGGAGGAGAAAAACCCATATCTACAATTCGCTCTAAATTTGGGTCCATGACCCTAAAGAGATTAAGCATGCGAATTACCCAAACATCAAAATTTGTGCCATCGAAACTAAGAGTGTCAGAGAATCCTAATCCCCTACTCGACATCTTTACTCTCTAGACGGTAAAGCCTAATAGAGAGAGACGAGGCTCTGCTACCAATTGAAAGATTGTGGATGTCGCCTAGAGGGGGGTGAATAGGCTCTTTAAAATAATTACAATTTAGGCTTGAACAAATGGGGAATAAACCTAGCGGTTAATTTGTCAATCACAAAACCTACGACAACTAGGCTCACCTATGTGCACCAACAACTTATGCTAAGCAAGATAAACAACTAAGTGATAGCAAGATATATGACAACAAACAATATGGCTATCACAAAGTAAAGTGCATAAGTAAAGGGCTCGGGTAAGAGATAACAGAGACACACGGAGACGGGGTTAGGGTTTAGGATTGAAGGTATGATACCATGTTGGAAACTAGAGTTTGACAATGCTACACAATGTATTGATCGATGCAAAGCGCACATATATATGGAGTACAAAGTGGGCCCCAACCTCAACTATACAAGGACTAGGAGGTGGGCCGAGTTACACAATATACATGCACAAACCATATGTTCAACACACACCACCGCTGTTGCAGCCCCTTCATGCCGCCGCCCACAGCCCGCGTATCCGCCGCCGTCGCACCACCATGCGCCAACGTAGCGCCGCCGCCCGACCTTGAGGCCTGCACCCGCCGAGCCGAGCGGGGGAACGAAAGTGCCCCACCGCCGCCAGCACTGGCGAGGGAAGGGAGGTAGGAGGAGGGGGAGCTCGAGGCAGCGCTAGGGTCATGAGGTTGTTTTTTCAGTCAAATGTCCTGTTTACAAGGCCTTGTGATTCATAGTGTTTTTATATGATTTTTATAGTTGCAAGCTCTTGGAAAGATGTGTGAAAAATTCCTATGCTTCCATCAAACAAACACTTGGATCGATTCCTTTGTTTTGCACCCATAGGATTCAAATGGGCAAGGTATGGCAATCCGCCATCTTTCCTATTCCTATGAATAAAAGTAGCCTTGAGTCAGCTAAAGATCATGTTCACTGTTTTTCCAATACAAAATATCTGATCATATTCATGTGTTGTTAAGCTTCAGTTGCCAATGGTGTAACAATCTTGTGACCATGATCTGCTTGAAGTATTCGCATTCAAGATCCGAATAGCCAAAAGTTAACAAACAGGAAAGAGATCTGGATTCCGAAGAAGAATGAGAAGGAGAAAATATGAAAAAAGAGTAGACATAAAAATAGATCAATTTATCTTGGGGAAAATCAGATACATCAGAGAGATTCCCATTATAGACGTAGTCTGTCATTAACCTGAAATTCAGGGTTCTGATGTCCCTGTCTTGCTATCATCATTTGCTTCCATTGATCCCCAAACAAGAAATTTACTGCCAGCAAAGCATAGAGTAACCAAATCATGTGGTTCTTTAATTCTACAAAAAAAAATGTCAAAATACAATATCAAATTGGGTATGAGAAACATATACTGATAATAATGTTCTTAAGACTACTAGACTAGCTTCACGGATGGAAGCCGGAACATCCACCTCAGCTAATCTGAAGAGCAGAAGATTCACTCTCCGAGCAATGCAACACCTCCATTGCCATTGTAATCAGAAAAAAGGGCTGCCTGAATCGCTGATAGCTCCATCAAGTTTTCTAGGTGAATTTTCACAAAAGAAGGTGCAAAAGAACCAGCAAAATTGTGACTCACTTCACGTACTCAACTGACCAAGCACTGATTGATATGTCAAAAACGTCAAACAAAAGAATAGCAAATTGAATTGAAACAGATAGATAATGTTCTTAAGACTACTAGACAAGATTCAGAGTGGGAAGCCAGAGCCTGCCCCTCAGCTAATCTGAAGAGCAGAAGATTTAATCTCTAATCAACACAACACCTCCATTCCACTGAAATCAGACAAAGGGGCTGCCTGAATCATAGCTTGTTCCATAATTTTCATGAATTTAAGACTGAAAAACATAATACAGGAGATATTTTGTTTAACCAAACTTAAATCAAATGACAGCAAACGTTATTATCACAAGAAAAAACTGAGTTCCATAAAGATGATTAATGAACATTCGCACGGGCAAGGCTGTCCATTCATAGGTTCCTTGGGTAGGCAACCCGCAACCAAAACACAAAGGAAACTAAATTTGTAAGAAACAGGTAGATCATCCTTAAGACACTGTAAAAGAAACCAAATTGTGTTCGAAACAGATAGAAAATGTTCTTAAGACGAGCGTCAGTGAGGGAAGCAAAGCCTCCCCCTCAGCTAATCTGAAGATCGGAAGATTTTAGATTTGACCGCTAGCATTCGACAGTACAATGTGTGCAGTTTAAAAAAAATAATGTATACATCAGGGCATTCTTACAGATGTGAAGGAGTGTATGCCAAGAAAAAATACCGCAAAAGAAGTACAACAAGAAGAAAGAAAAATCATTTCGATTTGCAACACTACGATAAAAAATATGCAATTTTAACAATAACTCACTTCCGCACTGAGCCATGAGATAGCGCATCAGAAGAATGAAGTATTTAGTTTGATCATCATCAGACAGCTTTATCCAGTACAAAAAAAGATCTTGAAAAGAAATAGTCCCTCAACAAATTGGTATTTTTCCAGACAAGGTTGAAACTTAAAATTGCACAAGTGTTGCTAAGCTTC
Organism: Triticum timopheevii; assembly: GCA_963921465.1. Lineage (NCBI taxonomy): Eukaryota > Viridiplantae > Streptophyta > Magnoliopsida > Poales > Poaceae > Triticum > Triticum timopheevii. The sequence goes on along the minus strand of OY997262.1, from coordinate 462,097,395 downwards.
AGTTGCAAATGATGTAAACTGATGCATCTTTGGATCAATCTTTCTGTATGTTTAATGTTGCAGCTGATTTGTTTTGCATATTGATCTGACCAAACAATGAGCAACCAAAAGATTTTTAAATTAAGCAACACAACACCTCCATTGCCAATGTAATCGGACAAAGAGGCTGCCTACATCATTGCTCATTCAGTTATTACAACCGAGGATGTTATCCTGGTGCACATGCTATGGGTCTTATTGTTTGTTGGGAAAGCAAGGAAGACTAGCTTTGATGTGGGAAGCTTACCAATTTATGCGGTGGCTACGCTAGACTGACTCGATATCCGTGTGTGGATCCGCCCGAAGGCAGTCGATTGGAAAAGATGAAGACAAGGAAGAGCCATTCTTCATACATAGGAGCGAGTGGTCAAAATGGAAAGCGGACAAACAGAATTCTGTACAACTATAGGGTTCGGTTCTTTCTTCTGTCCCAGGTCCTTTCTTCTCTTGCGGATCTTTCTTACTTTTATTCCTCAGCTCTCTTACAAAAACTACATATTTTTTTTAGATATGGACCTGGGGTTCTCGCTTCTGCGCAAGCTATTTCCGAACCTGCCTGCCTTCGGGGAGATGGGTTGGGCCATACGCGGGACCTACCCCGAGGAAGGAGGCTTGAGACGCGCTAAATACAATTGTTTTATCAACACGGGGTGGAGAAGGCATTGCAATTTCCTGCTTTTATGATTGCTTCGATTCCTCTGATTCTTCTTCTGACAGGAATTACCAATCCTTTATTGGCTATGTCATCCTCTGTTTAGTAGATGTATGGTATGGTATGGTTACTAGGTAGTGTTGCTCGATACCCGAGCTTGCACCAGTATTAGCTGGCTATTCCACTATTGCCAAAAGAATTCTGGCTATTGGCTTTCCAGCTTTCACCTCTCTGCAGCTTCTGGAGCTGCTTAAGCGCTTAACTTCTACCAAAGTGTGGATTCAATAGCACCGGTGACGAAAGCAAAGGATATTCAATCCACTTGTCATGTCTTGTGGGCCTGCTTCTTTCCGTTCTTTCTCTTCTTTTGCAGAGGTGTGTGTTGCGTAAAAAAGGGAGACAAGGATTATATCATCACTGCAGCAGTTACAGTCTAGCTGTGTTTATTTTCCCAAAAACTAGGAAGAGCCTTCATAGGCTGTACCAAACTGTAATGAAGAAATCATAAGAAAAATGTGAGTGGGCTCAGATACAAAAGAGATGTTCATATCACAACTGCCCACAAAGGGAAGTCTCATAATGAGCTGGGTAATAGTATCATCATTGCAAAAATAATCAAGGCCCCATGCCACGACTACTACAGGAACAAATTCAGTGGTCTCTCAAGATAAGGGTTTTCTCAACAAAGACTTGTCAGTTGCTTGGTCACTCAAAGATCAAGTACAGTGGACTCTGCTAAAATCATGTAAATTGCTTTGTCAATCAGTGGATGCATAATATGTTCATCCGTTTGTTTTGGCAATGATGCTCTTGTGGTTGATAAACATAGGTGTTCTTCTGCACCGAGCTATGAGATAGCGCATCAGAACTTCAGAAGAACAAAAGTATTTAGTTTGATCATCACCGAACAAAACTAACTGAGCTTTCTGCAAGTTTAATCCTCCAAAGCACGTGCAATGCTGGCTTTCTTCCGCCAAATTAACGAGCTACAGACTCAGGAACATGACGCGGTTTGACAGAGCATCATGCTGTTTAATACTGGCCGGTGTTTCCATTCATCTATGCTTCCCTCTACGAGATGACCAAACTGTTATCAACAGGCCATCCTTCTAGTTGCGAAGCAACAAACACAAAAACAATTTTCCATCTCAAAGTACAAGCAGAAAAAACATGAAAAAAATAGCAAAACTTGCAGTGGCAAGAACAAATCAAGCATTTCCTCAGTTCAGGTCTCCAAATTGCTTCCGCACAGCGCCATGAGATAGCACATCAGAAGAACGAAAGTATTTAGTTTGATCATCATCGGACAGCTTTAAGCATTAAATCAAAATCTCAAAAGGAAATTGTCCCTCAGAACATTTGCACGGATGCATCAACAGATTGGTAAAGGCCGACATTTAAAATTCCACAAGTTTTGCTAAGCTTCAAATGATGTAAACAGATGTCATCTGTGGATCAATTTTAGCTGTATGCTAATGTGATTTGTTTCACGTATTAAACTGACCAAACTCTGATCAACCAAAAGAATATCAAATTGAGCATTGCCATTGTAGGGCCCCATCTGCAAGCCTTTGGGTTAGTTTCATGTTCATTAACAGTTAACCATTTTTCCTATCCTATGAATAAAAGTAGATCCAGGTCAGTATGTTCATTGTTTTAGATAAAAAATCTCTGTTCACTTTCATGAAAATGTTATTAAGCTTCAGTTGGATATATCTAGCTGTATGCACGATGAGGCCGACCATGGGCTGAGCATTGCCATCCAAGATCTGAATTGCGAGAGCATATTCCAAAGAAGACTGATTGAAAAGGGAAAAACAGATCAATTTAACTTGGGGAATAGAAAACATCAGAGAGATTCCCATTATAGACGTGATCTGTCATAACCCTGAAATTCAGGGTTCTGATGTCCCTGTCTTGCTATCATCATTTGTTTTCATGGATCACCAACCAATTATTGAATTACCATTTCACAAACAAAAAAGGTCAAAATTAAAATCGGGTATGAGAAACATACTTATAATAATATTCTTAAGAGTACTAGACCAGCTTCAGGGAGGGAAGCAGGAGCCTCCCCCTCAGCTAATCTGAAGAGCAAAAGGTTTACTATCTGAGCAACGCAACACCTCCAATGCCACTGTAATGATAAAGAGGCTGCCTGAATCATCACTCGTCACAGAACTACAATGTTCGACAAAGTTTGTAACGAGGGCTATTAGATGTTCTTAAGACTACTAGACAAGCTTCAACGAGGGAAACAGAGCCTCCCACTCAGCTAATCTGAAGAGCAGAAGATTTAATCTCCGAGCAACGCAACACCTCCATTGCCATTGTAATGGACAAAAGGGCTGCCTGAATCGTCGCTCGTTGGGTCTGATTTGCAAGACTGAAAATTAGAAACAAAAATTCATTGGCTATACATAAATCAAATGTCAGCAAAAGTTTCAACCTCACAAAAAATAAAGAGTTTGAAGCAAGATGATTGAAGAACAATTTGCTTTATAGTGTCCAAACGCAAACTTGGTAGACACAGCACGGGAAGGGCTGTCCATCCATAGGTCCCTCGGATGGAAAACAGAAGGTTAGATACTATAGTATGATAAAGATGTATCCATAGCAACAGATGTGACAGAACCTCACACATCCACAAAATCCACAGCGTCTGACACTGTGCGAAGATTAAAAATTTGTTAGAGAGGCCTCAACGAGGGAGATTCAACACCTCTCTGCTGGGATCTTCGCCGAAAGAAAACGATATTAACACGGAAAGAAAACCACAAAGGCTATGCTCAAGGGAGGACACTTGCAGTGGAGAGAAGCAGCTGTTGTTTACAGTGTCATATGGCACTTCCTATGGTCTGAGAATCTTCACAGGGATAATTTAAGTTGAACGAAATTAACAATGCAAAAACTACAGAAGACCTGAAGCTATTGGTTTTATGCCTCAGAAAGCCGCAAAAATATCATCATTGGGTATCTGACGGTAATTCCAACATAAAGCTAATCATCATGGGCTTCAATTGCATTATAGATCTAACTCAGAAGACAAGATTGTAAAAAATGATGAAAACAAGATGTATCATCAGAATACAGATGACTTCTCATTCACAGAAAATAACACTGAAATCTGATGGATTCAGTTGCAAAGATGACATCATATGGGCTGCGCAAGCTGCCCTCAGATCAAGTGTTGGATTATGCATCAATACTTCCTCACGATCCAAACAGATCTTGTAGATGTAAGAAGAAGCAACAAAGATGGTACAAAGATACAGAGTTGCTCAGTGGTGGCAATATTTAATAGGTTCGATTCTGCCAGCGATGTCGTCAATGCTTTCAGAAGAGGGAGCTTGTTATCCTCATTGCAACTACGTCCTCCAATACAAGCAAAAATAAATAAACACAAAAAGAAGCATGGAAGTGAAGGATCCAGAGATAAGAACAATGAACAGCAGTTTTAAAAACTCCAAGTGTCAGATGGCTCGGTTCAGCGGGTTAATCGGCATACAAATCAACTCCTGAGAGAAAACCTGTGATTTGGTCTGTTGAGCTTGAATTTTGCAAATCGTCACTGCCATCACCCAAAAAAAAAGTAGAAAAGAAAACCAAAGCAACTGTTCAAAATTTTCATCTGCCGAGTCAGATTCAGAAGTATGTCAATCAGCAGAGATCCACCTGGCGGATCCTAAGACTGGGGCGACAAATATGAAGTCATCATCCTCAAACTGGTCTAAAGAATCATTACAAATATCAAAGTACCTATTGTAGATGGTCTACCAATTCAAAAACAACTAACTATGCAAGTGCCACCTAATCAAAGATCCCCGAAAATATGAAATTCCATTTATTACTCTTAATTCTGCCATTTCTCTATTATTCCAACAATTCTCTTTTTCTTGATATGTCTCATCCCAATAAGTTCATTAACTGCCTAATGTGTAGTAGAATGGCTTTCTAGAGGTCACTAGCATTAACATTAAATTTCCAAGCATGTTATATGAAGCTAGGTAAGAACATAGCAATTAATCAAACCTAAAAGATGATATTCAGTGAATGTCTCGTCACTGCTCCAAATTCAAGTAAATAAAACATTCTCCAAAATTATTCCTCAAATCCAAATAGCTTTACTGGGTAGGTATGGTTTCTCATATGAAATTTGAACTGAAATGAAACAGGAAAGCTAAAGTATGTAATCACAGTTTGGTCATCTGTGGCTATGCACTTGTGATAGTCAGCCTACCTCAAAGAAGTTATACTAGTACAAAAACAAATTATGCAAGACAAATAAATGCTAGTAATACTAGTAATAATATGGTACTCAGAATACGGGTGGTGATATAGCAGGATTGTCTGCGAGACAAATAAATGGCAGTTAAGCCGAACAAGACCAAATATCAATCTTCACCGTCCTCTACAACAAATTCAGACATGAGGTTGCAAAACATACCGAGCAAAATAACACACAAATTGTTTGATTCTCCTGAGAAAGGGAAGGTTGCACGGCCGTCAGATAGGAGCGAAAGACTATTTTTTGTTCAAGTAATCACGATTTGGTCATATGAACTATGCACTTGTGATCATCATCCGACCTTGGCAAACAAATAATTCAAGAGACAACCAAAAAGATGACAGAAAAGACATAAGGAATAGAGGATTCGTGATGCCTCAGAAGGAAGGCAGTAGGTTATGTAATCATTAGCGATTTCATTGAGAAAGGTTCACACTAATCATCATCGGCATCAACCACAGAACGCATCTAATAAAACTGCAGATCAAGAAACGAGCAAGATCACTTGCCTCATAGAGAAGATTAGATCGTTCCACATGAAGAGAATTCGGACATATGCTTGTCTATAATTTATTTTAATCATCGGCCACGCAAAAAAAGAACAACACAAGAACAAATCAGGAACAAAAAAAGAAAGAACAGATCAGGTATTTCTAATCGAGAAGAGAGGAACGAGAAGATGCACAGTTACGACGAACAAGACCGAATATCGATCCCCCACCGTGCTCAAACCCAGATGGGAAAAGAAATCCCCCAGGAAGAAGGAACGGAAAAGAGGTTCAGAAACCAGACAGGTCGAGATCGAGATCTGCAGGAGGAAGATGAGAGAAGAAGAACCTGTTCGCTGAGATGGGAGGTGGCGGCGTGGGGAAGAAAGGATGTGATTAATACTAGTGAACTTCATGTCGTAAAAAACTGCATGCGGTGTTTTTTCGTTACTGTTTTTGCTCTAATTTTTTAACCGTTTACCGGAACAAGGCGTATAATATACCGTTGGAAATCTATGGATTAGGCGCAACTTCACCATGTTGAACACTTTTCGAGATTCGTCGCGGTTTAAGAGCAGTTTTAAAAATGATGCGGCGAATGACGAGTGGCAGCGAGCGTATTTTCGCGATTTTTTCTAAACCGCTCATCATAATAAAGCAAATGAGACACCGCTGGAAAGATATCATCGAGGCACATCTTTTTTATGTAGAGCACTCTATCTGATTCCTTACAGTTTAAGAGCAGTTTCAAATTTACTAAATCGCGGAATTGTGTTTTTTTTTAAAAAAAAATCAATTTTTGGTACTATTTTCACTCTAGTATTTGAACTGTTTGTCGAAACGAGGTGTGTAATATGTCGTTGGAAAGCTATGGACAAGGCGCAACTTTTATATGTAGAACTTGTTTTCAGATTCCTTACGGTTTTAATTTAATTTTGAAAATGGTGCGGCTGCCGGTGAGTAACAGCAAACGTATTTTCGTAAATTTGTTCAAACCGTTCATTCTAATGATGCAAATGATACGCCGTTGGAAAGATATCGACGAGGCGCAACTTTTGCATTTAGAACACTCTCTCTAATTCATTATGGTTTAAGAGCAGTTTCCAAATTACCTAAATGCGGACACTGTTTTTCACGACACCAAAATCGACGAGGCGCACTACATCAGACATAAAACCGTACTGCTTCGGTCTGAATACCGCACTGCATTTGCATGATTTTTTAAATGCATTCTTATTTTAAAATATGTTTACTGAAAAAGTTCTTCGTGGTGGACTTTTTTTAGACCAAAGTGCACTGCATTTTTGCATGTTTTTAAATGCATTTTGTTTGAAATGGACTGTACTCAAGATTCCTTCATAGTGGACTTTTTTCAAGACCAAAGTGCACCTCATTTGCATGATTTCTTAAATATATTTATTTTAAAATGTGTTCACTGAGAAGTCCTTCGTGGTGGACATTTTTTGTAGACCAAAGTGCACTGCATTTTTGCATGTTTTTAAATGCATTTCGTTTTAAAATGTGTGTAGTGGAAAGTCCTTCATGGTGGACTTTTTTGTAGACCAAAGTGCACTGCACTTTTGCATTTTTTTAAATGCATTTTGTTTTGAAGTGTGTACTGAAAAGTCCTTCGTGGTGGACTTTTTTGTAGACCAAAGTGCACTGCAGTGTTGCATGTTTTTAAATGCATTTTTTTTTTGAAATCTGAAGAGTCCTTTGTAGTGGAAATTTTTCAAGACCAAAGTGCACCGCATTTGCATGATTTTTTAAATATTTTTTATTTTCAAAATGTGTGCACTGAGAAGTCCTTCGTGGTGGACATTTTTTGTAAACCAAAGTGCACTACATTTTTTTCATGTTTTTAAATGCATTTTGTTTTAAAATGTGTGTAGTGAAAGGTCCTTCGTGGTGGACTTTTTTGTAGACCACAGTGCACTGCAGTTTTGCATGTTTTCAAATGCATTTTTGTTTTGAAGTGTGTGTACTGAAAAGTCATTCGTGGTGGACTTTTTTGTGGACCAAAGTGCACTGTAGTGTTGCATGTTTTTAAATGCATTTTGTTTGAAATCTGAAGAGTCCTTTGTAGTGGAAGTTTTTCAAGACCAAAGTGCACCACATTTTCTTCCTGGTTTTTTACTGCACTATGGCAACAAAGAAAAAACTTGAATTTTTTTGCTGCTTTTTTGGCAACAAGGGAATTGCATTTTTTTTAGTTTCCATATCTGTAGACAACTTGAATCTGGACTGCACGGTGCCAGACGGGTGTGCTGCTTACACTCACGCAGTGCACTGCATGGCCAAAATCAACAGCAAAAAAACTGAAAAATACACACACAAAATTTGTGAGCTCCAAGCCTAGCAAGTTGTTGCTCGTCCATAATCTCATAGCAACAAAGGACACAAGTGCTCAGGGGCGGCGGCCTTACTGGAAGGCAGCAGTCCAAGAAAATCTAATGCTATGGCTCTTCACACTGCACCTACCCTGCAACCGAACCACTTGAAGATCCCGAGCGAACTGCTCTCTCTAGTCGGAGGCATGGTGTGCTGGAGGAGGTCAAGCTGGCGCGAGGTGGTGCTCCTTGACGCACGCCAGATCCGCGAGCACTGCACGCCGGCGTCCCACGGAAACCACAACGAGCAGAAGGACGTGATCCCATAGCCGGTCCTCACGCACAGCTCTCGCGCGGGGACACGCCGTCGGGGGTGGAGTGCGCATGCACCAGTGTGCACTGCAACCATGAAACGGAGTCAAAGAAGGGCCAAGGGGGCAGGACGGATCCGTGGATGAAGAAGGTTGGGGAGGCCGGTGCCACGTTCCTCACGCACATCCCCTGTAGATCAGGGGGAGCGGCAAACGTCGGCTTGTCGGACGCGGCGGGCAGGCCAGATCCCATCTAGCGTCAGGTTGGGGGGCGGCTTGAAGGAATAGTGGGACCGCCGCCTGTGCACGACGCCGTGGGTGCTGGAGGGGAGGCGCGCCGTTCGGCGACGTCGTGGCGCTGGCCATCTTGTGCAGCGACACTGGTGCGGCCAGTGTCTGGGGAGGAGGCTGGAGGGGAGGCGCCGGTCGGGAGGTGGGGAGGGGAAGGCGCCATGGGAAGAAGGTTGGAGGGGGGCGGCGCCAGGGGAGGAGGCTGGAGGGGGGCGGCGCCGGGGGAGGAGGCTGGAGGTAGTTGGTCGTGGGGAATCGGGGGAGGTGTCGGTCAGGGAGGAAGTGAGACAGAGAGGTGGTCGAGTGGTGGGCGTGGGGCGGGGTTTTTTTTTTGTTTGTGTCGTTCGAGTCGGGTAGGTGTGGGATGGGTCAGGTGTTAGCAGAATAAGGTTTAGTGTTAGCAGAATAAGGTCTTAAGAGGTGTTATCATAATAGACTCACCCTATATATATATTATTTTCATGCGAGTTACGGATTATATTATATGAGTTCAAGGTTTTAATCATTTTCTGTAATTTGCTAGATTAATTTAATTAAAAAGTAAAAAGGATAAATGCTAGATACACCTAGAAGTGTACCCAGGCGGTGGTTGTGTGAGGCTGACAGTGGGATCCAGTTGACTGCATAGTCAGCAGTCAACTGTTGACTTTGATTGGTCAAACTGGCCAGTAGGTCCCAACTGTCATAGGCACAGTGCAAATTAACAATTTTAGTTAAGTTAATTGCCTAGATGGGTCCACTATCATTGATTGATTAGGGTAATTAATTTATTATTATAGCAAAAAGGCCCGTGCGTTGCAACGGAAAAAAACACCAATGGCCATGTAAAATGATATTGAGATTAAGTAGGACCTGAGTTGAAATAGCGTCCACCTCCAATTCCTGCACCATGCGTTCGGTTGGTAGACCTTCGCACTATTCCGGCTCCTTCTAGCATCACCTTGCCCTTTTGTGTCGAGACGCACCTCGCTCACGGCTATCTACCCGAGCTCTTCTGATGCCTTCCCGCACCCGCCATTGTGCGTCCTTGGCGCCTTTCATCTTCAACCATAGTTTGTGTGAACATGTGTAGACATTTCAGAATATAAGGGGGACCAGTTTCATTAAAGCAAACGTTTTTCCTCATTTATAGAATTTTCATACAGTATTTTTGCATCTTCAATTTAACTCGGTGTGAAACAATCCAGACCTTCATGCATAATATTGTCTCTGTATGGTCATCTTACGTGACTATGCATTTTCGCATTTGTATTCTTCCCTGCATATTTGGATTAACCTTCGTGCTTGGTTCTGAACCTATATGGCCAGAGCTGGCGCCGGTAAGAAGCACATATTCATATTCCTGACTACCTCATATCTATCGATCGTCATGATTTTGATGACCTTGTCTCAATGAATTTAAAAAATCCACCAGAAAGAAAATTCAGTTTTTCATGCAACCATACTAATCCAGTAGCAGTATAAAATAATAACACCTTAAAACGATGTCAAATCAAATATCATAGGATGCAAATCACATAGATGATGCAAACATTTTTTTATCTCCGTCAGTTTACACAAACAACATCAATAATGAATTGTGTTAAAAATGTTGATACCATCCATAGCACAACGCAAACAAAGACCGAGTACTGTATATGAAAATTCAGTCAAAAGATATACTCTGTATCTAAAGCAACATGAGTTCTTACTGGTACCACATCTATCTTGCATAGTAAACAAATAATGTGGGGAGCTAGGTTGTATACAAGTACAGTATAATTAATCTTTTTTAATTATATGCAATTGGCACAACAGTGATCGACTGGTGGAGGAGCCATGATGCTAACTGAGGCCGTCCGCTCCATGGAGAATGATAACGTGGGAGATGTGCCTCTGGTGATCCCCTTCTCCACCATCACCACAAACTCGTCATCGTCGATTCGACAATGCTAATCAAGTGTATACTATATATCAAGGACTTGCTCAATTTGGATTTCAGATTTGTAATTTTTAGCTTAACAGTAAGACTAATCACTGGAATTAACTGAAACCAATTAATTAATTCAAGACAAAGACTGCAGTGAATAAACATACGCATGTTGTCATTGTCGACGTCCCTAATGATGTGTTGATACAACATGTATGTTGTACTCTTGGCAAGCTTCTTCCAGCTTTTTCTACGGTGATGCACCTACTGCCGTCCTTGTCGACGTAGACAAAGGCAGCCGGCAGGTGCTCCTCCTGCTACTGCTTGTTGATGTACACTGTCGCCCTGATGAACTCATCGTAGTCGATGCTCCTGCTCATGCTCCATCTTTCCTAGCCCTCTGATAATCAACCCTGCTTGGCATGAAAATGAAAGTTGGCCAGCACATAAATGAGTCATAGGTAGCACAGAAGCAGTGCCATTTCTCTATGCGATGGAATCTGCAAGTGCCGGCACATATGCCCAGATCAAGGAAGGACGATGACACCCCAGCTATCTCCATCGGCAACTTCTTCGAGAGCATAACCAATAACTAATCAATCATCAATAGAATTATAAAAGAAAACTGAAACTTCTTGCCCACCAACGTTGATCTGATTTCTCATAATACAGGCATGACTTTGTTGAGAATGGTTAATGTAGGAGTGTTGTGCATTGACATGTTTTTTTTATTGATGTACTGGTCCAGAAGGAATTTACGGACACTGTCTACATCCTGATGGACCTTGGATTGGTCCATACCATGGTCAATCTAAATTAGGCACAAACTCTAGACAGTCAGATATCAACTTCCTGGAGCATGGTACAATTCAACATCCAAAATAAATCAATAAATGACTCAAGTACCGTAGTAAACCATCTAAAACAAAAAGAATAAGCACTAACACCAAGAGTTTTGCTTGCCATATATTTAAAAATATGGAAATATCATCAGAGAATAAAACACACTCCATGTATAATCAAACTGAGCTTGGCAATGTAGGAGCGGATTAACAACAGAGAATCAGATATGACCAAATAAAGCTAGCAATTAGTAGTACTGAAGTTTATAGTATGTGTGTGTATCATGAAAGTCTGGATCAAAAATATGGGAGGAAATCACAAAGAACTCATACACCGAAAAATGCATAGCATTCATCTGCATCGTAGAAATTGAAATTGTAGTATGCCGGATGTTGAGCTGCTTCCCTATGTACTCACGATACTGCTCTGTCATATCATAGCAGGATGCTTGATTCATCTTCTCAATCAGACATCCATCTGCATTCCAGGAGAAAATATCCATCCTAGTACCAAGAAAAAAAATCCTTGAATATGCAGGTAAAAGTGATACATGATAGTTAAGAAATAGAAAAATCAATGCAGCTCAAGGGCCACGACCGCAGCAATACAAAAATCAAACAAATGACGGCTGCTGGCGTGGATAAATCTGTGCTCGTCTAACTAAGAAAGATGAGAAAAGCATTACCACAAATCATTACCAGTAAAAGCAAGCCAACTTCAAGAGCTAAAGCTCCCATGAACCAGAACCAAAGGTACAGAAAGAAGGGATCAATGCTTGTACCATTTATTGTAGAACTTCTAGTTGAGCAAGCCATCACCATTCTTGTTTCCCAGACGCCTGCCTTGCTTAATCACATTATTGCATTCTTATGCAGCCTGCTTCTGCGCTAGCCGAAAACCCCCTTGACCTGAATCCGTCACTCGGTCCCCAACCCGCACCACTGCAGATGCATTCTACACCGGTACTGGTGCTCCTCTACTGCACCCCTAAGTCGGGGAGGAGGAAGGGGAATGAGGTGATTAACTCATCAATCATAATACAGTGAGGTGAATGACCCAAAGATTTTATATAGATCATAACAGCACATCATTATCTGAAAAAGATCTTTTGTTGCTTTCCCCAATTATGCAACAATGACCTTTTATTGTATTTTGTCTACAAAAAACATCATCAATCTGTTTCTTTTGGAGTCGATAAAATTTGTCTAGAGCTCCACATGGTTAATGGAACATTACAAAAGACGAATGGAAAGCTCCACATAGTGAAGACGGATCAGACTTGGTACTACTAATCTATTCTTTTACACCCACATGATCCACAACATAAGACTTGACTTGGCACATAACTTGATTGTGTAAGTAACACATTCAGAAAGCATCCCAAGTAATTTCAACTACAAGATATTCAGCGCCTAGAGCAAGCCTATCTGCATAGCATAACGTTTTAGGATCTACATGTACAAATTCTGACTGCTATGCACCGTGTAAAGTAAAAAAACAAAGAGAGGGAAATTACCTTGATTATTGGCTAGGAAAAGGTGGGGCGATAGGAGCAGGGGAGCCGGGCAGCGTTCCTAACGGGGTGGGACGCGGTTGGGAGGTAGCAGCGGGAGCAACTGATTCTTTATTTCTTTTGCTCCATCTGCTGCTCCCCGGCATCCACCAGATCCATCCCTTCCCTCATGTTTCCCGAGCTGATCCTACTCGTCTGATGGCTCCACATCTGCTGCTCCCCCGCCTCCATCGATGGATCTACTTTGATCCAAATCAGAGAGGGACGGCTGCAGGAGGTTGGAGATTGAGGAGGCTGATTGTGGACGTGTGGAGAGGGGATGTAGAACAGGTTGGAGATTGAGGAGGCTGGTTGTGGACGGGCAGAGCGTGGTGCTCAGATATGACAGGGAGGGGCATCTAGATCGGGCTGTGGGAAGGGAGCTCCAACCATCGAGGGAGCGGCGACGATGGTGGTGCTAGATGGCGGCGCGCGGCCGGGGGGAGGGGGGGTGGGGTGCGAGGGGAAGATCGACCTGCCACCGGTCGCCTCCGGTGCGCGGCCAGTCAAGCGGCGGGGTGGCTGCCGCCGGTGGCGAGCGAGACGAAGCCATGGGGCGATGCAGCAGATGTTTGGCATTGGCGTGCGGGAGACCCTTTTTCTTTCAAATGACGAATATTACACCTAGGGAATGATTGCGGGTTAATTTCTATAATGCACAGGGACCTTTATATAAAAACGCCGTGACGGTGAACCCGAAGACCCAATCCGTGCTTTATTATTAGGGAGAGATAGAGGGGCTCCCGTTAGGGCAGATTGCTTACAGGGGCGCCCGGCCGTTGGATGCGTTCGGTGTAATCTGCTCGGCCCATAAGCCCAGAACTAACGGGGCCGACGAACCCACCGCTTGCTCCTTCGCCTCGTTGCTTTGTTTTCAGCCCCCTAAAAAAAACTTTGTTTTCAGCCCTTAAAAAACATTACTTTGCCCCTAGAAAAACTGTTTATTTTTTAAATTTGTATGTATGTATGTATGTATGTATCAGCGCAGTTTACAAGAAGATAAAAATGCGGAATTCACAAATATCTGACGTCATATTTTAACAGATTCATCCCGGGCGTTGGTTGTACCATTGGATCGAGTAGCATGAATCTTAGAACAACTGCGGTCGCCATGTCAGACGAACAAATCGTTCGCTACTCGGCCTCTCCGCTTCCCCACGCGTCGTCCGTCTGATGCTGGATCTCGCCGAGATGACGCCGCAGCCCACCGCTATGCATCCGCCGCTCCATGACATAGTGGTGACGACCACAAGCCCGCCTCCATCTCCCGTCGGATCCGACGCTAAGCACGACTGCAGCAGCCTCGAAGGTGCTCGCCTCGCTGGGTAGAACGAGTCGAAGGAGGAGGACGACGATGCTCAAGACCTCAGCTCGAGCTCGACCACCACGGAGGCACGATGCACAAGGCCCGGCGTTTTGATCCATTCCCTACAAGTAGCATCCTGCTCAACCCCTTCTTTTTTTCCATTCGTTATCTTCAAAATTGTCATGTCTTGTCCTAATATAGGCACAACAAAATTTTGTTAGAGTATCACTTCTTAATTCTTTGTGTAACTTATCAATAAACGCATGGCAACTAAAAAGCATATGTTGCCATGACGGCAACTTACTTGTTGTGTTTTTGTCATATGTATTCGAATAATTGTTGCAATCAAAACCGACCAAAACTAGGTGTTCTTGCCATGTGCATCTTAGTTTCTGTCATACATTGTTTTGCCGTATTATTTGCAAAAAAAGTGACATTTTTTTCCTGAAATAGTTAGTTCGATTTTATTTCCCATGGCTTTAACCTTTAAGTAACAACAAATGCTACCACGGCCTTTTCTTCATATGATATGGCAATTTTAAGAAGGATTATATTGGCAAATTTCAGAAATTATATTTTGTTCTGAAAAGTGAGATTTTTTTTAGTTAAAATTGTATTATTTTTGTCACATGGCAATTTTTCCTCAAATGGCATGGCAAATTTGAGAACAGTTTTGTTTAGTTACCAATTTGCCATGTGTCCTATATGCTCAAATCCCAAAAACTACGTATACAACATTTGTTCCAAGTTTTGCCATGTACCATGGCAAAATGTTACTATGCATCGGATTTTTTGGCACAACACGGTGGCGATTTTTTGCATGCTCATGAATTTTTTCCCTTTTTATCACAACATTTCATCGTACATAGGACGCACATTCATTTGAGCATTCCATGCCAAAAAAATGTTTGTGATTCCATAATTACAAGTAGGCTCCAACTTTTTTTGTTATTATTTATGGACATATGACACGTTCTAGTTTACAATGCCCCCTACAAGCTCTAGTTCTACAAACAAAAATGTGGATTGGTAATATGGCAATTTTCTAGAAAATTTATGTATGAAACGTCTTTTTTGGAATAGACACACAACAAGTGTATGAAAATTCGATATTCTGAACATTTTACCTTTTAAGAACATGTCAAGTTTACTCCGTAGCATGGTAAAATTACTTGGAAAATTTAGTTTATTGCCATGGTAAATTTCTACTTCTTATTTTCTGTGCCAAATTTACCTTTTTATTGCCATGCAAATTTTATTTATTGCCACAACAATTTTTAGTTTCTTATCTGCCATGGAAAATTTAGCTTTATTGCCATGGCAAATTTACTTTTACATGCATGGCAATTTTTACTTTTCATTTTCCATCACAAAATTACCTTTATTTGCCATGGAAAATTTACCTTACACTCATGGGAATTTAATTTTCACCCACTCATGGGATTATTTGCTTCCTTATGGATCATGCTAAAGTTACTGTATGAAACATGGCAATTATCACTACACAATATATGCTACACCTTTTCGTGTGTTCTATGTGATTGAATATCATACGGGGAAGGTCGGACAAATGGGTGGTGAGAAGAAAAGTGAAAGATGAAACTTTACATTCTTTTTAGGTACTCACTCCGTTCAAAAATAAGTGTGTACTAAGATTGATACATATATTTTGAGACGAAGGGAGTAGTATATAGTAGAGAATTAGGAGGCCAGCGGATGGTAGGGTGTGCACGTTTGATCTTTTTAGGGGAATCTTGATTTTTAATGCTGAGAGACCGAAGCAGGCCTCGCCTCAAGACCTCCCTACTATTGGGTCGGCCCAAGTAGCTTCCTACATGTTCGTTCAATTTTCTTCTCTGCTCCTTTATTCGTTCAGACACACAAATGCTTCTTTATTTGTTTGTATTTTTACTTTTGTTCATACTTTCGAAAATTTTCTAAGTACACATATTTCACAGAAGGATTTACTAAGGGCCAGTTCTTTTGGCAGCTTAAAGGATAAGCCGCCTCCACCCTAGCTTTTCTCATAAGCTGCCTCTCTTATTAATTGAGGCTTCTAAGCTAGTTATGGAATAACTAATTTAAAAGTCTCAACAATTTTTGGGGACGGCTTATTTTTTAAGCTGGGGAGAGGTAGCTTATTTTTTAAGCCGCACAAAAGAATTGACCCTTAATTTTATGAAAAAGTTCACCTCGAATTAGAAAATTATTAATACAGTGTAAATTTTTTGTTCACTCAACTTGTTAAAAAATGTTGGTGACATTTAAAGAATGTTCACGCGTCTTAAAAAAGTTTATAGTGCTTAAAATTATAAAATGTAAAGAAAAATGTTCAAGAAATTCAGAAAAAGGTTTCATACCATTCAAGACATGTACGTGACCAGCTTTTAAAAAAATGTTCTCGTGTTTCAAACAAATGTTGGTGACATATCAAGTATTTTTTTATGCAAAAATCAATGTGATGGGACTTTTAGCACAGTTGGTGCGATCTGCAGGGATGAGGTAGGAGCTTGTTTGGGCGCATCAGCAGTGTTGATAAGGAACATTAGCGACCCTGAAGTTCTTGAAACAATGGCTATTAGGGAGGTGCAAGCCCTTGCGGGGGATCTCTATATACCTATAATGATTATTGCTTCAGATTGCAAGGTTGCCATAGATGTGATTACGGAAGGAAGTGGTGCAAGCTTTGGTGCCATAGTTCATGAAATAGTAGCTAGAGCCAGAAGTTTTCCGGTTTGTGTTTTTAGTCATGAGTATAGATCCTCAACTATGAAGCCTCATAATCTCGCAAAGTATGCTTTTCTGTAGGGTTCGGCCGTCATATTTGGTTAGGCTAGCCCGTCGATCTTGTCTTCGTCCTTATAAATATTGTGACGCCCTAATAAAGCTTTGTGAAATTCAAAAACAAAAGCAAGCACATGGTCACACACAGCCTGTGTGACACAGGAGGGTGTTTTCCTATTCAGACTCTATGGCGTAGTTTCCTTTTTTTTCAAATTTTTTTAGACTATATTGTTTCTTCAACTTGGCGCACACTCTGTCCAGGTCTCGGCCCATTTTTTCTCATTCGTCAAATTTACAAGAGTACGCAGCGGGTGTGCGAGTTTTCGCGGGCCGCTGGTGCATTCCAGTTTTGGAAAGCTGCTAGATGCTTCAAGTCTGTTTCTTTTTTGTTTTTTTCTGGTTTCTTTTTTCAGTTTTCCCTCCAGTTTTTTCTTTTCCTTTTTTATTTATCTTCTTTATTCTGTTTTCTTATTTTTATTTTTTTTCTTGTCAACATTTTTTTCAAATTCGTGAACTTTAAAAAAATCATAAATGTTTGTCCAATGCGTGAATTTTTTACAAATTCAGGAAACTTTTTCCAACAAAGGTTTTTATTTTCAACCTCATGAATTTACAAAAATCACCAACAATTTTCAAATTTGCACACTTTTTTAAATCCATGAACATTTTTTTCCAAATTCATGAACTTTTTTAAAAAATTCAACATTTTTCAAATCCTTGAACACTTTCAAATTTGTGAACATTTTTTTCAAATTCGCGAAGGCAGGGTAGTGAGCCTGAAGCAGCAAATGGCAGCCAGCGATGCCCCGATCCGGGAGCAAACAACCGGGAAATATAGGTGGACTTCGATAGATTCAAATTCCAACATTGTGCAACTCATTCACTTGAAAGCAACCACAAAGGATAAAAGTTGTGCCCTATCAACAGCGACATTGCATTTATGATTCCACCAAAATATTTAATTCAATGTCTCCTACTTCTTGATCCAGCATGGAGGGGGAGAAGTTGAGGGAGAACTCCGGCAGCACAACGGTGTGGTGGCAATGGAGCTCGTGGTTCTTCGGCAGAGATTCGCTAAGCACTACGGAGGAGGAAGAGGTGTAGAAGGAGAGGAAGGGCAGCGCTAGGGCGTGTCAAGGTGTTGCTACCCTCTCTCACCCTCACTAGGGCGGGAGGAGGTGCCTTAGGGTTTCCCCTAGGGGGCGGCGGCTAAGGCAGATTGGATCTCCCTGGGGAGACTTGCCCCCCAAGCCAAGCAGGTGGAGGCTTGCCTCCCAAGCCAGGTGAAGGCGCCCCACCTCCCCAAGCAACTTGGAAAAGGGTGTGGGGGCGCACAGCCCCTTAGTGGGCTGGTTTGGCCCCTCCCTTTGGCTCATGAGGCCTCGCAACACTTGTTGCCCCCCCCCCCCCCGAAAACAACTTTCGATCATGCTGGCCATAGCCCGATACCCCCGGAACACTTCTGGACTCCAATACCCTTTGTTCAATATATCGATCTTCACCTCCAGACCATTCCGGAGTTCCTCGTCACGTTCGGGATCTCACAGGGGACTCTGAACAACCTTCGGTAACCACATACTATTCCCATTACAACTCTAGCGTCACCGAACCTTAAGTGTGTAGACCCTATGGTTTCGGGAACCATGCAGACATGACCGAGATACCTCTCCGGCAAATAACCAATAACGGGATCTGGATACCCATATTGGCTCCCACATGTTCCACGATGATCTCATCGGATGAACCACGATGTCGAGGATTCAATCAATCCCGTATACAATTCCCTTTGTCCATCGGTATGTTACTTACCCGAGATTCAACCGTCGGTATCCCGTACCTCATTCAATCTCATTACCAGCAAGTCTCTTTACTCGTTCCGTAAGCCATGATCCCGTGGCTAACTCCTTAGTCACATTGAGCTCATTTTGATGATGCATTACCGAGTGGCCCCAGAGATACGTCTCCGTCATACGGAGTGACAAATCTTAGCCTCGATTCGTACCAACCCAACAAACACTTTCGGAGATACCTGTAGTTAACCTTTATAGTCACCCAGTTACGTTGTGACGTTTGATACACCCAAAGCATTCCTACGGTATCCGGAAGTTGCACAATCTCATGGTCTAAGGAAAATGATACTTGACATTAGAAAAGCTCTAGCAAACGAACTATACGATCTTGTGCTATTCTTAGAATTGGGTCTTGTGTTGGGGAACGTAGCAGAAATTCAAAATTTTCCTACGTGTCACCAAGATCTATCTATGGAGAAACCAGCAACGAGGGGAAGGAGAGTGCATCTACATACCCTTGTAGATCGCTAAGCGGAAGCGTTCAAGAGAACGGGGTTGAAGGAGTCGTACTCGTCGTGATCCAAATCACCGGAGATCCTAGTGCCGAACGGACGGCACCTCCGCGTTCAACACACGTACAGCCCGCTGACGTCTCCCATGCCTTGATCCAGCAAGGAGAGAGGGAGAGGTTGAGGAAGACTCCATCCAACAGCAGCACGACTGCGTGGTGGTGGTGGAGGAGCGTGGCAATCCTGCAGGGCTTCGCCAAGCACCGCGGGAGAGGAGGAGGACTTGGGAGAGGGGGCTGCGCCAGAACTTTGGTAAAGCTCCCATGCGCCTCCCCACTATATATAGGGGTGGAGGGGGCTGGTTTCTTGCCCTCCAAGTCCATTGGGGCATTGGCAAAGGTGGGAGGAAAGAAATCCCATCATTTCCTTCCCCACCGACTGTTATCCCCCCTTTTTAGGGATCTTGATCTTATCCCTTCGGGATATGATCTGGTGCGCCTTGACCAGGGGTGTGGGGCCTTGCCCCCACTACCCACGTTCATGTGGGTCCCCCCATGTAGGTGGGCCCCACTCCGAAACCTTCTAGAACCTTCTCGGTACAATACCGAAAAATCCCGAACATTTTCCGGTGGCCAAATAGGACTTCCCATATATAAATCTTTACCTCTGGACCATTCCGGAACTCCTCGTGACGTCCGAGATCTCATCCGGGACTCCAAACAACATTCGGTAACCACATAAAAACTTCCTTTATAACCCTAGCGTCATCGAACCTTAAGTGTGTAGACCCTACGGGTTCGGGAACCATGTAGACATGACCGAGACGTTCTTCGGTTAATAACCAACAGAGGGATCTGGATACCCATGTTGGCTCCCACATGTTCCACGATGATCTCATCGGATGAACCACGATGTCAAGGACTCAATCGATCCCGTATTCAATTCCCTTTGTCTAGCGGTATTGTACTTGCCCGAGATTCGATCGTCGGTATCCCGATACCTTGTTCAATCTCGTAACCGGCAAGTCTCTTTACTCGTTCCGTAACACATCATCCCGCGACCAACTCTTTGATCACATTGTGCACATTATGATGATGTCCTACCGAGTGGGCCCAGAGATACCTCTCCGTCACACGGAGTGACAAATCCCAGTCTCGATTCGTGCCAACCCAACAGACACTTTCGGAGATACCTGTAGTGCACCTTTATAGCCACCCAGTTACGTTGTGACGTTTGGTACACCCAAAGCATTCCTACGGTATCCGGGAGTTGCACAATCTCATGGTCTAAGGAAAAGATACTTGACATTAGAAAAGCTTTAGCATACGAACTACACGATCTCTGTGCTAGGCTTAGGATTGGGTCTTGTCCATCACATCATTCTCCTAATGATGTGATCCCGTTATCAATGACATCCAATGTCCATGGTCAGGAAACCGTAACCATCTATTGATCAACGAGCTAGTCAACTAGAGGCTTACTAGGGACATGGTGTTGTCTATGTACCCACACATGTATCTGAGTTTCCTGTCAATACAATTATAGCATGGATAATAAACGATTATCATGAACAAGGAAATATAATAATAACTAATTTATTATTGCCTCTAGGGCATATTTCCAATAGTCTCCCACTTGCACTAGAGTCAATAATCTAGTTCACATCGCCATGTGATTAACACTCACAGGTCACATCGCCATGTGACCAACATCCAAAGAGTTTACTAGTGTCACTAAACTAGTTCACATCACCATGTGATTAAGACTCAATGAGTTCTGGGGTTTGATCATGTTTTGCTTGTGAGAGAGGTTTTAATCAACGGGTTTGCAACATTCAAATCCGTATGTACTTCGCAAATCTCTAGGTCATATTGTAAATGCTGCTTCCACGCTCCACTTGGAGCTATTCCAAATGGTTGCTCCACTATACGTATCCGGTTTGCTACTCAGAGTCATTCGAATAGGTGTTAAAGCTTGCATTGACGTAACCCTTTACGTCGAACTCTTTATCACCTCCATAATCGATAAACATATCCTTATTCCTCTAAGGATAATTTTGACCGCTATCTGGTGATCCACTCCTTGATCACCTTTGTACCCTCTTGCCAGATATGTAGCAAGGCACACATCAGGTGCGGTACACAGCATAGCATACTGTAGAGCCTACGTCTAAAGCATAGGGGACGATCTTCGTCCTTTCTCTCTATTCTGCCGTGGTCGAGCTTTATGTCTTAACTTCGTACCTTACAACTCAGGCAAGAACTCCTTCTTTGACTGATCCATCTTGAACACCTTCAAGATCACGTCAAGGTATGTGCTCATTTGAAAGTACCATTTAGCGTTTTTGATCTATCCTCATAGATCTTGATGCTCAATGTTCAAGCAGCTTATTCCAGGTTTTCTATTGAAAAACACCTTTCAAATAACCCTATATGCTTTCCAGAAATTCTACGTCATTTCTGATCAACAATATGTCAACAACATATACTCATCAAAAATTCTATAGTGCTCCCACTCACTTCTTCGGAAATACAAGTTTCTCATAAACTTTGTATAAACCCAAAATCTTTGATCATCTCATCAAAGCGTACATTCCAACTCCGAGATGCTTACTCCAATCCTTAGAAGGATCGCTGGAGCCAGCATACCTTTTAGCATCCTTAGGATCGACAAAAACTTTCTGATTGTATCACATACAACCTTTCCTTATGAAGACTGGTAAGGAAACTCATTTTAACATCCATCTGCCAGATTTCATAAGTGCAGCTAATGCTAACATGATTCAGACGGACTTAAGCATCGCTACGGATGATAAAATCTCATCATAGTCAACTCCTTGAACTTGTGAAAAAACTCTTCGCCACAAGTCGAGCTTCATAGACGGTGACATTACCGTCCATGACCGTCTTCTTCTTAAAGATCCATTTATCTCAATGGCTTGCCGATCATCGGGCAAGTCCACCAAAGTCTATGCTTTGTTCTGATACATGGATCCTATCTCGGATTTCATGGCTTCTAACCATTTGTCGGAATATGGGCCCACCATCGCTTCTCCATAGCTCGCAGGTTCATTGTTGTCTAGCAACATGACCTTCAAGACAGGATTACTGTACTACTCTGAAGTAGTATGCATCCTTGTCACCCTACGAGGTACGGTAGTGACTTGATCCAAAAACTTCATGATCACTATCATAAGCTTCTACTTCAATTGGTGTAGGTGCCACAGGAACAACTTCATGTGCCCTGCTACACACTAGTTGTAGTGACGGTTCAATAACCATATCAAGTCTGCACCATCCTCCCACTCAACTTTTCGAGACAAACTTTTCCTCGAGAAAGGACCCGATTCAAGAAACAATCCCTATTGCTTTCGGATATGAATTAGGAGGTATACCCAACTGTTTTGGGTGTCCTATGAAGATGCATTTTATCCGCTTTGGGTTCGAACTTATCAACCTGAAACTTTTTCACATAAGCGTTGCAGCCCCAAACTTTTAAGAAACGACAACTTAGGTTTCTCCAAACCATAGTTCAAACGGTGTCGTCTCAACGGAATTACGTGGTGCCCTATTTTAAAGTGAATGCGGTTGTCTCTAATGCCTAACCCATGAACGATAGTGGTAATTCGATAAGAGACATCATGGTACGCACCATATCCAATAGGGTGCAACTATGATGTTCGGACACACCATCACATTATGGTGTTCCAGGCGGTATTAATTGTGAAACAATTTCCACAATGTCTTAACTGCGTGCCAAAGCTCGTAACTCAGATACACATCTCTATGATCATATCATAGACATTTTTATCCTCTTGTCACAATGATCTTCAACTTCACTCTGAAATTACTTGAACCATTCAATAATTCAGACTTGTGTTTCATCAAGTAAATATACTCAACATCTACTCGAATCATCTATGAAGTAAGAACATAACGATACTCACTGCATGCCTCAGCACTCATTGGACTGCACACATCAAAATGTGTTGCTTCCAACAAGTTGCTATCTTGTTCCATTTTACTGAAAACGAGGCTTTCAGTCATCTTGCCCATGTGGTATAATTTGCATATCTCAAGTGATCCAAAATCAAGTGAGTCCAAACGATCCATCTGCATGGAGTTTCTTCATGCGTATACACCAATAGACATGGTTCGCATGTCTCAAACTTTTCAAAAACGAGTGAGTCCAAAGATCCATCAACATGGAGCTTCTTCGTGCGTTTTATACCAATATGACTTACATGGCAGTGCCACAAGTAAGTGGTACTATCATTACTAT
Organism: Triticum timopheevii; assembly: GCA_963921465.1. Lineage (NCBI taxonomy): Eukaryota > Viridiplantae > Streptophyta > Magnoliopsida > Poales > Poaceae > Triticum > Triticum timopheevii. The sequence goes on along the minus strand of OY997262.1, from coordinate 462,074,022 downwards.
CTTATATCTTTTGGCATGAAAATGTGTATCACTACGATCGAGATTCAGTAAACCATTCCTTTAGGTGCAAGACCACTGAAGGTATTATTCACATAAATAGAGTAACCATTATTCTCCTTAAATGAATAACCGTATTGCAACAGACATAATCCAATCATGTCCATGCTCAACGCAAACACCAAATGACAATTATTCAGGTTTAATACTAATCTTGATGGTAGAGGGAGCGTGCGATGTTTGATCACATCAAACTTGGAAACACTTCCAACATATATCGTCAGCTCACCTTTAGCTAGTCTCCGTTTATTCCGTAGCTCTTTTATTTCGAGTTACTAACACTTAGCAACTGAACCGATATCTTAATACCCTGGTGCTACTAGGAGTACTAGTAAAGTACACATTAACATAATGTATATCCAATATACTTCTATCGACTTTGCCAGCCTTCTCATCTACCAAGTATCTAGGGTAATTCTGCTCCAGTGGTTGTTCCCCTTATTATAGAAGCACTTAGTCTCGGGTTTGGTTTCAACCTTGGGTTTCTTCACTAGAGCAGCAGCTGATTTGCCGTTTCATGAAGTATCCCTTCTTGCCCTTGCCCTTCTTGAAACTAGTGGTTTTACCAACCATCAACAATTGATGCCCCTTCTTGTTTTCTACTTTCGCGGTGTCAAACATCGCAAATACCTCAAGGATCATCATATCTATCCCTGATATGTTATAGTTCATCACGAAGCTCTAGCAGCTTGGTGGCAATGACTTTGGAGAAACACCACTATCTCATCTGGAAGATCAACTCCCACTCGATTCAAGTGATTGTTGCACTCAGACAATCTGAGCACAAGCTCAACGATTGAGCTTTTCTCCCTTAGTTTGCAGGCTAAGAAAATCGTCAGAGGTCTTATACCTCTTGACGTGGGCACGAGACTGAAATCCCAATTTCAGCCCTCGAAACATCTCATATGTTCCGCGACGTTTCGAAAACGCCTTTGGTGCCTCAACTCTAAACTGATTAACTGAACTATCACGTAGTTATCAAACGTGTATGTACAATGTTCGCAACATCCACAGATGACGTTTGGGGTTCAGCACACTGAGCGGTGCATTAAGGACATTAGCTTTCTACTGTCCGCATAATCGCTACTGTCAACTTTCAACTATATTTTCTTTAGGAACATATCTAAATAGTGGAACTAAAGCGCGAGCTTACGACATAATTTGCAAAGGGTCTTTTGACTATGTTCAGGATAATTAAGTTCATCTTATAAACTCCCACTCAGATAGACATCCCTCTAGTCATCTAAGTGATTACATGATCCGAGTCAACTAGGCCGTGTCCGATCATCACGTGAGACGGACTAGTCATCATCGGTGAACATCTTCATGTTGATCGTATCCTCCATACGACTCATGCTCGACCTTTCGGTCTCTTGTGTTCCGAGGCCATGTCTGTACATGCTAGGCTCGTCAAGTCAACCTAAGTGTTTCGCGTGTGTAAATCTGGCTTACACCCGTTGTATGTGAACGTAAGAATCTATCACACCCGATCATCACGTGGTGCTTCGAAATGACGAACTTTCGCAACGGTGCACAGTTAGGGGGAACACTTTCTTGAAATTTTAATGAGGGATCATCTTATTTACTACCGTCGTTCTAAGCAAATAAGATGCATAAACATGATAAACATCACATGCAATCAAATAGTGACATGATATGGCCAATATCATTTTGCTCCTTTTGATCTCCATCTTCGGGGCTCCATGATCATTATCGTCACCGGCATGACACCATGATCTCCATCATCATGATCTCCATCATCGTGTCTTCATGAAGTTGTCTCGCCAACTATTACTTCTACTACTATGGCTACCGGTTAGCAATAAAGTAAAGTAATTACATGGCGTTGTTCAATGACACGCAGGTCATACAATAAATAAAGACAACTCCTATGGCTCCTGCCGGTTGTCATACTCATCGACATGCAAATTGTGATTCCTATTACAAGAACATGATCAATCTCATACATCACATATCATTCATCACATTCTTCTTGGCCATATCACATCACATAGCATACCCTGCAAAAACAAGTTAGACGTCCTCTAATTGTTGTTTGCATGTTTTACGTGGCTGCTATGGGTTTCTAGCAAGAACGTTTCTTACCTACGCAAAACCACAACGTGATATGCCCAATTGCTATTTACCCTTCATAAGGACCCTTTTCATCGAATCCGTTTCGACTAAAGTGGGAGAGACTGGCACCCGCTAGCCACCTTATGCACCAAGTGCATGTCAGTCGGTGGAACCTGTCTCACGTAAGAGTACGTGTAAGGTCGGTCCGGGCCGCTTCATCCCACAATACCGTCGAAACAAGATTGGACTAGTAACGGTAAGCATATTGAACAAGATCAACGCCCACAACTACTTTGTGTTCTACTCGTGCAAAGAATCTACGCAATAGACCTGGCTCATGATGCCACTGTTGGGGAACGTAGCAGAAATTCAAAATTTTCCTACGTGTCACCAAGATCTATCTATGGAGAAACCAGCAACGAAGGGAAGGAGAGTGCATCTACATACCCTTGTAGATCGCTAAGCGGAAGCGTTCAAGAGAACGGGGTTGAAGGAGTCGTACTCGTCGTGATCCAAATCACCGGAGATCCTAGTACCGAACGGACGGCACCTCCGCGTTCAACACACGTACAGCCCGGTGACGTCTCCCATGCCTTGATCCAGCAAGGAGAGAGGGAGAGGTTGAGGAAGACTCCATCCAGCAGCAGCACGACGGCGTGGTGGTGGTGGAGGAGCGTGGCAATCCTGCAGGGCTTCGCCAAGCACCGCGGGAGAGGAGGAGGACTTGGGAGAGGGGGAGGGCTGCGCCAGAACTTTGGTAAAGCTCCCATGCGCCTCCCCACTATATATAGGGGTGGAGGGGGCTGGTTTCTTGCCCTCCAAGTCCATTGGGGCGTTGGCAAAGGTGGGAGGAAAGAAATCCCATCATTTCCTTCCCCACCGATTGTTATCCCCCCTTTTTAGGGATCTTGATCTTATCCCTTTGGGATATGATCTTATTCCTTCTAAGGGGGGATCTTGGTGCACCTTGACCAGGGGTGTGGGGCCTTGCCCCCACTACCCACGTTCATGTGGGTCCCCCCATGCAGGTGGGCCCCACTCTGGAACCTTCTAGAACCTTCCCGGTACAATACCGAAAAATCCTGAACATTTTCCGGTGGCCAAAATAGGACTTCCCATATATAAATCTTTACCTCCGGACCATTCCGGAACTCCTCGTGACGTCCGGGATCTCATCTGGGACTCCGAACAACATTCGGTAACCACATACAAACTTCCTTTATAACCCTAGCGTCATCGAACCTTAAGTGTGTAGACCCTACGGGTTCGGGAACCATGCAGACATGACCGAGACGTTCTCCGGTCAATAACCAACAGCGGGATCTGGATACCCATGTTGGCTCCCACATGTTCCACGATGATCTCATCGGATGAACCACGATGTCAAGGACTCAATCGATCCCGTATTCAATTCCCTTTGTCTAGCGGTATTGTACTTGCCCGAGATTCGATCGTCGGTATCCCGATACCTTGTTCAATCTCCTAACCGGCAAGTCTCTTTACTCGTTCCGTAACACATCATCCCGCGATCAACTCTTTGATCACATTGTGCACATTATGATGATGTCCTACCGAGTGGGCCCAGAGATACCTCTCCATCACACGGAGTGACAAATCCCAGTCTCGATTCGTGCCAACCCAACAGACACTTTCGGAGATACCTGTAGTGCACCTTTATAGCCACCCAGTTACGTTGTGACGTTTGGTACACCCAAAGCATTCCTACGGTATCCAGGAGTTGCACAATCTCATGGTCTAAGGAAAAGATACTTGACATTAGAAAAGCTTTAGCATACGAACTACACGATCTCTGTGCTAGGCTTAGGATTGGGTCTTATCCATCACATTATTCTCCTAATGATGTGATCCCGTTATCAACGACATCCAATGTCCATGGTCAGGAAACCGTAACCATCTATTGATCAACGAGCTAGTCAACTAGAGGCTTACTAGGGACATGGTGTTGTCTATGTACCCACACATGTATCTGAGTTTCCTGTCAATACAATTATAGCATGGATAATAAACGATTATCATGAACAAGGAAATATAATAATAACTAATTTATTATTGCCTCTAGGGCATATTTCCAATATCTTGTCCATCACATCATTCTCCTAATGATGTGATCCCGTTATCAACGACATCCTATATCCATGATCAGGAAACCATAACCATCTATTGATCAACGAGCTAGTCAACTAGAGGCTCATTAGGGACATGTTGTGGTCTATGTATTCACACATGTATTACGGTTTCCGGTTAATACAATTATAGCATGAACAATAGACAATTACCATGAATAAGGAAATATAATAATAACCATTTTATTATTGCCTCTAGGGCATATTTCCAACATATCTCTAGGCCCTCTCGGTACATCATAAGCTTGCAAGCAAACGACTAAGGATTTAGTCATGAGGTGCTTTATTACGGAATGAGTAAAGAGACTTTCCGGTAACGAGATTGAACTAGGTATGAAGATACCGACGATCGAAACTCGGGCAAGTAACATACCGATGTACAAAGGGAATTACATATGTTGTCATAATGGTTCGACCGATAAAGATCTTTGTAGAATATGTAGGAGCCAATATGGGTATCCAGGTTCCGCTATTGGTTATTGACCGGAGGGGTATCTCGGTCATGTCTACATAGTTCTCGAACCCGTAGGGTCCGCACGCTTAACGTTTGATGACGATATAGTATTATATGAGTTATGTGATTTGGTGACTGAACGTTGTTAGGAGTCCCGGATGAGATCATGAACATGAAGAGGAGTCTCGAAATGGTCGAGATGTAAAGATTGATATATAGGACGATGGTATTCGGACACCGGAAGTCTTTCGGGGGCTACCGGGTACTTATCAGGTCACCGGAAGGGTTCCGGGCACCCCCAACAAAAGATATGGGCCTTATGGGCCAAGAGGGGAAACGCACCAGCCACAAGGGGCTAGTGCGCCCCCCATATGGTCCGGCCTAGGAGGAGAAGGAAAGAGAGGAATGGAAATGAAAGAGTGGAATAGGATTCCCCCTTCCTTCCCTCTTCCCCCCTCTTTCCTTCCCCCTCCGACAAACATGGCAGGGGGGGGGGCGGCCAAGGGCAGGAGCCCAAGTAGGATTCAGACCTACTTGGGGCGCCCCTTGGCCTCTCCCCTCTCCCTCTCACCTATATATATATGAGGAGGGGGCGCCTAGTACACCCCAGACAATTGGCTAGCCATGTGCGGTGCCCCCTCCACCGTTTACTGTTGGAAATATGCCCTAGAGGCAATAATAAAATGGTTATTATTGTATTTCCTTGTTCATGATAATTGTCTATTGTTCATGCTATAATTGTATTAACTAGAAACCGTAATACATGTGTGAATACATAGACCACAACATGTCCCTAGTGAGCCTCTAGTTGACTAGCTGGTTGATCAATAGATGGTTATGGTTTCCTGACCATGGACATTGGATGTCATTGATAAGGGGATCACATCATTAGGAGAATGATGTGATGGACAAGACCCAATCCTAAGCATAGCACAAGATCGTGTAGTTCTAAGAGCTTTTCTAATGTCAAGTATCATTTCCTTAGACCATGAGATTGTGCAACTCCCGGATATCATAGGAATGCTTTGGGTGTACCAAACGTCACAACGTAACTGGGTGTCTATAAAGGTGCACTACAGGTATCTCCGAAAGTGTCTATTGGGTTGGCATGAATCGAGACTGGGATTTGTCACTCCATATGACCGAGAGGTATCTCTGGGCCCACTCGGTAATGTATCATCATAATGAGCTCAATGTGACTAAGTAGTTAGTCACGGGATCATGCATTACGGAATGAGTAAAGTGACTTGCCGGTAATGAGATTGAACGAGGTATTGGGATACCGACGATCGAATCTCGAGCAAGTAACATACCGATGGACAAAGGGAATTGTATACGGGATTGATTGAATCCCCGACATCGTGGTTCATCTGATGAGATCATCGTGGAACATGTGGGAGCCAATTTGGGTACCCAGATCCTGCTATTGGTAATTGGCCGGAGAGGTGTCTCGGTCATGTCTGCATGGTTCCCGAACCCGTCGGGTCTACACACTTAAGGTTCGATGACGCTAGAGTTGTTATGGGAAATAGTATGTGGTTACCGAAGGTTGTTCGGAGTCCCGGATGAGATCCCGGACATGACGAGGAGCTCCGGAATGGTCCGGAGGTGAAGATCGGTATATTGGACGAAGGGTATTGGAGTCCGGAATTGTTCCGGGGGTACCAGGTGATGACCAGCGTGTCCGAAAGGGGTTTCGGAGGCCCCGGCAAGCGTTGGGGGCCTTATGGGCCAAGGGGAGGGGGCACATCAGCCCACTAAGGGGCTGAGCGCCCCTCCCACCCCATCTCACATAACCTGGAGAGGTGGGGGCTCCACCCCTAGGGCAGCCGCTTCTCCCGGCTTGGGGAGCAAGTTTCCTAAGGGGTGGGGGCACCCAAACCCATCTAGGGTTTCCCCTGGCCGCCGCCCCCTCCTCTAGATCCATCTAGAGGGGCCGGCCCCCTCTCCCCTTCCCCCTATATATAGTGAGGGGGTGGGAGGGCAGCCTGCTACGTCTTGAGCTTGCGTTGGTTTTCCTCGAAGAGGAGAGGGTGATGCAGCAAGTGTAGCGTAAGTATTTCCCTCAGTTTTGAGAACCAAGGTATCAATCCAGTAGGAGGCTCCTCAAAAGCCCCACGCACCTACACAAACAAACTGAGAACTCGCAACCAACGCAATAAAGGGGTTGTCAATCCCTTCACGACCACTTGCGAAAGTGAGATCTAATAAAGATATTTTGATAAGATAAATATATTTTTGGTATTTTATAATATAGATGCAAAAAGTAAAGATGCAAATAAAAGTAGATGGAAAGCAAATATGATAAGAGATAGACCCGGGGGCCATAGGTTTTACTAGAGGCTTCTCTCAAGATAGCATAAGTATTACGGTGGGTGAACAAATTACTGTCGAGCAATTGATAGAAAAGCGCATAGTTATGAGATTATCTAGGCATGATCATGTATATAGGCATCACATCCATAACAAGTAGACCGACTCCTGCATGCATCTACTACTATTACTCCACACATCGACCGACTCATGCCTGCATCTAGAGTATTAAGTTCATAAGAACAGAGTAACGCATTAAGCAAGATGACATGATGTAGAGGGATAAACTCAAGCAATATGATATAAACCCCATCTTGTTATCCTCGATGGCAACAATACAATACGTGTCTTGCAACCCTTTCTGTCACTGGGTAAGAACACTTCAAGATTGAACCCAAAGCTAAGCACTTCTCCCATGGCAAGAAAGACCAATCTAGTAGGCCAAACCAAACTGATAATTCGAAGAGACTTGCAAAGATAACTCAATCATACATAAAAGAATTCAGAGAAGATTCAAATATTATTCATAGATAAACTTGATCATAAACCCACAATTCATCGGATCTCGACAAACACACCGCAAAAAGAGTTTACATCGAATAGATCTCCACAAGAGAGGGGGAGAACATTGTATTGAGATCTAAAAAGAGAGAAGAAGCCATCTAGCTAATAACTATGGACCCGTAGGTCTATGGTAAACTACTCACAACTCATCGGAGGGGCAAGGATGTTGATGTAGAAGCCCTCCATGGTCGATTCCCCCTCCGACAGAGTGCCGACGAAGGCTCCAAGATAAGATCTCGTGGATACAGAAGGTTACGGCGGTGGAAATTGTGTTTCGTGATGCTCCTGGATGTTTTCGGGGTACGTAGGTATATATAGGAGGAAGAAGTACGTCGGTGGCCGCCCGAGGGACCCATGAGATAGGGGGCGCTCTACAGGGGGGGCGCGGCCTCCTGTCTTGTGGCCTCCTCGGCAGCTTCTTGACTTGGACTCCAAGCTCTCCAGATCACGTTCGTTCCAAAAATCACGTTCCCGAAGGTTTCATTCCATTTGGACTCCGTTGATATTCCTTTTCTTCGAAATACTGAAATAGGCAAAAAAAAACAGCAATATGGGCTGGGCATCCGGTTAGTAGGTTAGTCCCAAAAATGATATAAATGTGTAAAATAAAGCCCATAAACATCCAAAAGGGGTAATGTAACAGCATGGAACAATAAAAAATTATAGTTACGTTGGAGACGTATCAAGCATCCCCAAGCTTAATTCCTGCTCGTCCTCGAGTAGGTAAATGATAAAAAGAGAATTTTTGATGTGGAATGCTACCGAGCATAATTCATAATGTAATTTTCTCTATTGTGGCATGAATGTTCAGATCCAAATGAATACAAAATAAAAGTTCATATTGACATAAGAAATAGTAATACTTCAAGCATACTAATCAAAGTAATCATGTCTTCTCAAAATAAACATGGCTAAAGAAAGTTATCCCTACAAAATCATATAGTCTGGCTGTTGCTCTATCTTCATCACACAAAGTATTTAATCATGCACAACCTCGATGACAAGCCAAGCAATTGTTTCATACTTTAACAATCTCAAACCTTTTCAACTTTCACGCAATACATGAGCGTGAGCCATGGACATAGCACTATATGTGGAATAGAATGGTGGTTGTGGAGAAGACAAAAAGGAGAAGATAGTCTCACATCAACTAGGTGTATCAACGGGCTATGGAGATGCCCATTAATTGATATCAATGTGAGTGAGTAGGGATTTCCATGCAACGGATGCACTAGAGCTATAAATATATGAAAGCTCAACAAAAGAAACTAAGTGGGTGTGCATCCAACTCGCTTGCTCACGAAGACCTAGGGCACTTTTGAGGAAGCCCATCATTGGAATATACAAGCCAAGTTCTATAATGAAAAATTCCCACTAGTATATGAAAGTGACAACATATGAGACTCTCTATCATGAAGACCATGGTGATACTTTAAAGCACAAGTGTGGAAAAAGAGATAGTAGCATTGTCCCTTCTCTCTTTTTCTCTCATTTTATTTTTTTCTTTTTCTTTTTCTTTTTTTTCCTTTGGCCTTTCCTTTTTTTTGGCCTTTCTCATTTTTTTCTTTTTTTCTTTTTTTTCTTTTCTTTTTGTAAAGTCCGAAGTCTCATCCCGACTTGTGGGGGAATCATAGTCTTCATCATCCTTTCCTCTCTAGGACAATGCTCTAATAATGAAGATCATCACACTTTTATGGATTTACCACTCAAAGCTAGAACAAGACATGACTCTATATGAATGCCTCCGGCGGTGTACCGGGATATGCAATGAATCAAGAGCGACATGTATGAAGATTATGAAGGTGGCCTTGCCACAAATACGATGTCAACTACATGACCATGCAAAAAGCAATATGACAAAAGTAATGTGTGTCATATGAACGAAACGGTGGAAAGTTGCATGGAAATATATCTCGGAATGGCTATGGAAATGCCATAATAGGTAGGTATGGTGACTGTTTTGAGGAAGGTAAATGGTGGGTGTATGGTACCGACGAAAGTTGCGCGACACAAGAGAGGCTAGCAATGATGGAAGGGTGAAAGGGTGCGTATAATCCATGACTCAACATTAATCAAAAGAACTCGTGCACTTATTGCAAAAATTTAGAGGTCATCAAAAACCAAAGCACTACGGCATGCTCCTAGGGGGATAGATTGGTAGGAAAAGACCATCGCTCGTCCCCGACCGCCACTCATAAGGAAGACAATCAATAAATAAAATTGTGCTCCAACTTCATCACAAAGCGGTTCACCATATGTGCATGCTACGGGAATCACAAACTTCAACACAAGCATTCTTTAAATTCATAATCACCCAACTAGCATTACTTTAATATCACTACCTCCATATCTCAAAACAATTATCAAGCATCAAATTGATCATAGCATCCAATTCACTTCCTATGATAGTTTTTATTATACCCAACTTGGATGCTCATCATTCTAGGACCAACTTTATGATAATAGCAAATACCATGCTGTTCTAAAAGACTCTCAAAATAATATAAGTGAAGCATGAGAGCCTAGCAATTTCTTCAAAATTAAGACACCACCGTGCTCTAAAAGATATAAGTGAAGCACTAGAGCAAAAACTATCAAGCTCAAAAGATATAAGTGAAGCACCTAAAGTATTCTAGAAAATTCTAATCAAATAGGCTTCTCCCAAAAGGTGTGTACAGCATGGATGATTGTGGCAAACTAAAAAGCAAAGACTAATATAATACATGACGCTCCAAGCAAAACACATATCATGTGGCGAATAAAAATATAGCTCCAAGTAAAGTTACCAATGAACGAAGACGAAAGAGGGGATGCCTTCCCGGGGCATCCCCAAGCTTAGGCTTTTGGCTATTCTTGAATATCTTGGGTGCCTTGGGCATCCCCAAGCTTAGTCTCTTGCCACCCTTTATTCCATAGTCCATAAAAGCTTTACCCAAAACTTGAAAACTTCACAACACAAAACTCAACAGGAAATCTTATAAGCTCCGTTAGTGAAAGAAAACAAAACCACCACATAAGGTACTGCAATTAACTCCTTCTTTATTTATTTTGGTGTTAAACCTACTGTATTCCAACTTCCTTATCGTTTATAAACTAATTTACTAGCCATAGATGCATTGAAATAAGCAAACAACACACGAAAAACAGAATCTGTCAAAAACAGAACAGCATGTAGCAATCTGTAACTAACGCAAACTTCTGGAACTCTAAAAATCGTACCAAAATAGGAAGTCCTGGAAAATTTGTTTATTGAACAGCAGCAAAAAGAATCAATGCAAAAGCACGTTCCTGTGATTTAAAAAAATTATATTCGTGCGCGGAAAGTTTCTGTTTTTCAGCAGAATCAAATCAACTATCATCGTAGGTTATCCTATAGGTTCTACTTGGCACAAACACTAATTAAAAGATAAAAACACATCTAAACAGAAGGTAGATGCAAGATTTATTACTAAACATGAGCAAAAGCAAAAAACATAAAGAAAATTGGGTTGCCTCCCAACTAGCGCTATCGTTTAACGCCCCTAGCTAGGCATAAAAAGCGAAGATAGATCTAACAAGTGCCATCTTTGGCACTAAATTCATAAGAAGAGCACTTGTGATATATAAGGATTTCTCACCTTTTAGCAATGGCTAAACCTTTAGGAAAAAATTCAAGAAATTCATTGGTAGCAAAAGGTTCCTTAACAATAGAGAGACAATTGGGGAGAACACTTATGGATTTGAGATCCGCGTCTCCCTTACTAGAAGATTCACCCTTATTTTTAGGAACATAAATAAACTTGGCAGTTTTAGTAGGGGTTTTTGGAGTGTTTTTCATGGGGGAAAACGCGGAACCTAAGTTTGTAATGATACCCTCAAGTTTACCAATTCTAGCAGAGTCTAGATCTATTTTTTCATTGACTATAGGTTCCTTTTCTTTAAGATTTTTCAAAGTAACTCCAACCCTAGATCCAAATTGGGTAATGTGATTATGAATCTTTTTATCCAAATTTTCAATCAACTCAACAGTGGCAAATTTATTTTCAATAGTATCAAGCTGTTGCATCACATGTTCTAAAGTTAAAACCGTTCCATTAACCAAAAGAGGTGGTGGGCCAAACAAATCTAACATAGCATTATAAGCATCAAACGCATGGCTACTCATAAAATCACCTCCGGTAGCAATATCAAGAACACATCTATTCCAAGGAGTAATGCCTACATAAAAGTTGCGGAGAAGAACGGAAGTAGCAAGCTTCCTAATAGCTTTATATTGGGCATTGCAAATTATATGCCAAGCATCTTTTAAACTTTCCCTCTCCCTTTGCTTAAAATTGTGAATTTCTTGTTCGGGAGTGAGAATAAGGATAGGAGGACTAGCCATGACAACAAGGTAAACGAACTAACACACGAGCAAACAGAAAAAGGCAAGTGAAAGAGAAGAGAAGGAGATTGGGAAAGAGAGGGCGAATAAAACAGCAAGGGTGAAGTGGGGGGAGAGGAAAACGAGAGGCAAATGGCAAATAATGTAAATGCGAGGGAGATGGGTTTGTGATGGGTACTTGGTATGTATTGACTTGAGCGAAGACCTCCCCGGCAACGGCGCCATAAATCCTTCTTGCTACGTCTTGAGCTTGCGTTGGTTTTCCTCGAAGAGGAGAGGGTGAAGCAGCAAGTGTAGCATAAGTATTTCCCTCAGTTTTGAGAACCAAGGTATCAATCCAGTAGGAGGCTCCTCAAAAGTCCCACGCACCTACACAAACAAACTGAGAACTCGCAACCAACGCAATAAAGGGGTTGTCAATCCCTTCACGGCCACTTGCGAAAGTGAGATCTAATAAAGATAGTATGATAAGATAAATACATTTTGGGTATTTTATAATATAGATGCAAAAAGTAAAGATGCAAATAAAAGTAGATGGAAAGCAAATATGATAAGAGATAGACCCGGGGGCCATAGGTTTCACTAGAGGCTTCTCTCGAGATAACATAAGTATTATGGTGGGTGAACAAATTACTGTCGAGCAATTGATAGAAAAGCGCATAGTTATGAGATTATCTATGCATGATCATGTATATAGGCATCACGTCCATGGATGTCAAAACTGCATTCTTGAATGGATTTCTAGAAGAAGAGTTGTATATGATGCAGCCAGAAGGTTTTGTTGATCCAAAAGGTGCTAACAAAGTATGCAAGCTCCAGCGATCCATTTACGGACTGGTGCAAGCATCTCGGAGTTGGAATAAACGTTTTGATAGTGTGATCAAAGCATATGGTTTTATACAGACTTTTGGAGAAGCCTGTATTCACAAGAAAGTGAGTGGGAGCTCTGTAGCATTTTTGATATTATATGTAGATGACATATTATTAATTGGAAATGATATAGAATTTCTGGATAGCATAAAGGGATACTTGAATAAAAGTTTTTCAATGAAAGACCTCGGTGAAGCTGCTTACATATTGGGCATCAAGATCTATAGAGATAGATCAAGACGCTTAATAGGACTTTCACAAAGCACATACCTTGACAAAATTTTGAAAAAGTTCAAGATGGATCAGGCAAAGAAAGGGTTCTTGCCCGTGCTACAAGGTGTGAAGTTGAGTCAAACTCAATGCCCGACCACAGCAGAAGATAGAGAGAAAATGAAAGATGTTCCCTATGCTTCAGCCATAGGCTCTATCATGTATGCAATGCTGTGTACCAGACCTGATGTATGCTTAGCAATAAGCTTGGCAGGAAGGTACCAAAGTAATCCAGGAGTGGATCACTGGACAGCGGTCAAGAACATCCTGAAATACTTGAAAAGGACTAAGGATATGTTTCTCGTATATGGAGGTGACAAAGAGCTAGTCGTAAATGGTTATGTCGATGCAAGCTTTGACACTGATCCGGACGATTCTAAATCACAAACCAGATACGTGTTTTTATTAAACGGTGGAGCTGTAAGTTGGAGCAGTTCTAAACAAAGCGTCGTGGCGGGAACTACATGTGAAGCGGAGTACATAGCTGCTTCTGAAGCAGCAAATGAAGGAGTCTGGATGAAGGAGTTCATTTCCGATCTAGGTGTCATACCTAGTGCATCGGGACCAATGAAGATCTTCTGTGACAATACTGGTGCAATTGCCTTGGCAAAGGAATCCAGATTTCACAAGAGGACCAAGCACATCAAGAGACGCTTCAATTCCATTCGGGACCAAGTCCAAGTGGGAGACATAGAGATTTGCAAAATACATACGGATCTGAATGTTGCAGACCCGTTGACTAAGCCTCTCTCACGAGCAAAACATGATCAGCACCAAGACTCCATGGGTGTTAGAATCATTACTATGTAATCTAGATTATTGACTCTAGTGCAAGTGGGAGACTGAAGGAAATATTCCCTAGAGGCAATAATAAAGTTATTATTTATTTCCTTATATCATGATAAATTTTTATTATTCATGCTAGAATTGTATTAACCGGAAACATGATACATGTGTGAATACATAGACAAACATATAGTCACTAGTATGCCTCTACTTGACTAGCTCATTAATCAAAGATGGTTATGTTTCCTAACCATAGACATGTGTTGTCATTTGATTAATGAGATCACATCATTAGGAGAATAATGTGATTGACATGACCCATCCCATTAGCTTAGCACTTGATCGTTTACTATTCTGCTATTGCTTTCTTCATGACTTATACATGTTCCTGTAACTATGAGAATTATGCAACTCCCGTTTACCGGAGGAACACTTTGGGTACTACCAAACATCACAACGTAACTGGGTGATTATAAAGGAGTACTACAGGTGTCTTCGAAGGTACATGTTGAGTTGGCGTATTTCGAGATTAGGTTTTGTCACTCCGATTGTCGGAGAGGTATCTCTGGGCCCTCTCGGTAATGCACATCATTATAAGCCTTGCAAGCAATATAACCAAATGAGTTGGTTACGGGATGATGCATTACGGAACGAGTAAAGAGACTTGCCGGTAACGAGATTGAACTAGGTATTGGATACCAACGATCAAATCTCGGGCAAGTAACATACCGATGACAAAGGGAACAACGTATGTTGTTATGCGGTTTGACCGATAAAGATCTTCGTAGAATATGTAGGAACCAATATGGGCATCCAGGTCCCGCTATTGGTTATTGACCAAGAATGGTTTTAGGTCATGTCTACATAGTTCTCGAACCCATAGGGTCCGCACGCTTAACGTTTCGATGACAATTTTATTATGAGTTTATAAGTTTTGATGTACCGAATGTTTGTTCGGAGTCCCGGATGTGATCATGGACATGACGAGGAGTCTCGGAATGGTCGATACATAAAGATTGATATATTGGAAGCCTATGTTTGGACATCGGAATGGTTCCGGGTGAAATCGGCATTTTACCGGAGTACCGGGAGGTTACCGGAACCTCCCGGGGGGTTAATGGGCCTACATGGGCCACGAGGGAGAAGAGAGAAGGAGCCAGGAGGGGGCCGCGCGCCCCTCCCCCTCCTAGTCCGAATAGGACAAGGGAAGGGGGGCGGCGCCCCCCTTTCCTTCCCCTCTTCCTCCTCTTTCCCCCTTCTCCTACTCCTACTTGGAAAGAGGGAGTCCTACTCCCGGTGGGAGTAGGACTCCCCCCCTTGGCGCGCCCTCTAGGCCGGCCGCCTCCTCCTCCCTGGCTCCTTTATATACGGGGGCAGGGGGCACCCCAAAGACACACAAGTTGATCTACGGATCGTTCCTTAGCCGTGTGCGGTGCCCCCTTCCACCATATTCCACCTTGGTCATATCGTCGCAGAGTTTAGGCGAAGCCCTGCGCCGGTAGAACATCATCATCATCACCACACCGTCGTGCTGACGGAACTCATCTTCGGAGCCTTTGCTGGATCGGAGGTCCGGAGATCGTCATCGAGCTGAACGTGTGCTGAACTCGGAGGCCCCGTACGTTCGGTGCTTGGATCGGTCAGATCGTGAAGACGTACGACTACATCAACCGCGTTGTGCTAACACTTCCGCTTACGGTCTACGAGGGTACGTAGATGAACACTCTCCCCTCTCGTTGCTATATCATCACCATGATCTTGCGTGTGCGTAGGAATTTTTTTTGAAATTACTACGTTCCCCAACACGTCGGTGGCCGCCCGAGGGGGCCACGAGATAGGGGGTGCGCCCTACAGGGGAGGCGGCCTCCTGTCTCGTGGCCTCCTCGGCGGCTTCTTGACTTGCACTCCAAGCTCTCCTGATCACGTTCGTTCCAAAAATCACGCTCCCCAAAGGTTTCATTCCGTTTGGACTCCGTTTGATATTCCTTTTCTTCGAAATATTGAAATAGGCAAAAAAACAGCAATATGGGCTGGGCCTCCGGTTAGTAGGTTAGTCCCAAAAATGATATAAATGTGTAAAATAAAGCCCATAAACATCCAAAAGGGGTAATATAATAGCATGGAACAATCAAAAATTATAGATACGTTGGAGACATATCACAGCCATACCCTTCCCCTGGCGCAGCCCTCTCCCTCCTCCAACACCTCCTCCTCCTTCGTAGTGCTTGGCGAAGCCCTGCTGGAGAACCACGAGCTCCACCACCACCACGCCGTCGTGCTGTCGGAATTCTCCCTCAACTTCTCCTCTCCCCTTGCTGGACCAAGAAGGAGGAGACGTCCCCGGGCTGTACGTGTGTTGAACGCGGAGGCGCTGTCCGTTGATCGAATCTTCCGTGATTTGAATCGCCGTGAGTACTACTCCATCATCCGCGTTCTTGTAACGCTTCCGCTTAGCGATCTTCAAGGGTATGAAGATGCTCATCCTCTCCCTCTCTTGTTGCTAGAATCTCCATAGATTGATCTTGGTGATGCGTAGAAAATTTTGAATTTCTGCTATCTTCCCCAACAGTGGTATCAGAGCTAGGTCTACTGCGTAGAGTCTATGCACGAGTAGAACACAAGTAGTTGTGGGCATTGGTTTGTTCAATATGCTTACTGTTACTAGTCTTATCTTGATTTGGCGGCATCGTGGGATGAAGTGGCCCAGACCGACCTTACACGTACGCTTACGTGAGACAGGTTACACCGACTGACATGCACTTGTTGCATAAGGTGGCTAGCGGGTGACAATCTCTCCCACTTTAGTCGGATTGGATTCGATGAAAAGGGTCCTTATGAAGGGTAAATAGCAATTGGCATATCATCGTTGAGGCTTTTGCGTAGGTAAGAAACATTCTTGCTAGAAACCCATAGCAGCCACGTAAAACATGCAGCGACAATTAGAGGACGTCTAACTTGTTTTTGCAGGGTATGCTATGTGATGTGATATGGCCAAAAGAATGTGATGAATGATATATGTGATGTGTGAGATTGATCATGTTCTTGTAATAGGAATCACGACTTGCATGTCGATGAGTATGACAACCGGCAGGAGCCATAGGAGTTGTCTTAATTTATGACCTGCGTGTCATTGAAAATGCCATGTAATTACTTTACTTTATTGCTAACCGTTAGCCATAGTAGTAGAAGTAATAGTTGGCGAGACAACTTCATGAAGACACGATGATGGAGATCATGATGATGGAGATCATGGTGTCATGCCGGTAACGAAGGTGATCGTGTCGCGCCTCAAAGATGAAGATCAAAGGCGCGAGATGATATTGGCCATATCATGTCACTCTATGATTTGCATGTGATGTTTGTCATGTCTACATCTTATTTGCTTAGAACGACGGTAGCATAAATAAGATGATCCCTCATTAAAATTTCAAGAAAGTGTTCCCCCTAACTGTGCACCATTGCGAAAGTTCGTTGTTTCGAAGCACCACGTGATGATCGGGTGTGATAGATTCTAACATTCACATACAACGGGTGTAAGCCAGATTTACACACGCAAAGACTTAGGTTGACTTGACGAGCCTAGCATGTACAAACATGGCCACGGAACACAAGAGATCGAAGGGTCGAACATGAGCCGTATAGTAGATATGATCAACATGAAGATGTTCACCGATGATGACTAGTCCGTCTCACGTGATGATCGGACACGGCCTAGTTGACTCGGATCATGTATCACTTAGATGACTAGAGGGACGTCTATCTAAGTGGGAGTTCATTAAATAACTAGATGAACTTAATTATCATGAACATAGTCAAAAGGTCTTTGCAAATTATGTCATAGCTTACACTTTAGTTCTACTGTTTCAGATATGTTCCTAGAGAAAATTTTAGTTGAAAGTTTATAGTAGCAATTATGCGGACTGGGTCCGTAAACTGAGGATTATCCTCATTGCTGCGCAGAAGGTTTATGTCCTTAATGCACCGCTCGGTGTGCTGAACCTCGAGCATCGTCTGTGGATGTTGCGAACATCTGACATACATGTTTTGATGACTACATGATAGTTCAATGCGTAATGTTAAACGGTTTAGAATTGAGGCACCTAAGACATTTTAAAATGTCGCGGATCATATGAGATGTTCCAAGAGCTGAAATTGGGATTTCAGGCTCGTGCCCACGTCAAGAGGTGTTAGACCTCCGACAAGTTTCTTAAGCCTGCAAACTAAGGGAGAAAAGCTCAATCGTTGAGCATGTGCTCAGATTGTCTGAGTACTACAATCGCTTGAATCGAGTGGGAGTTATCTTCCAGATGAGATAGTGATGGTTCTCCAAAGTCACTGCCACCAAGCTACTAGAGCTTCGTGATGAACTATAACATATCAGGGATAGATATGATGATCCTTGAGCTATTCGCGATGTTTGACACTGTTAAAGTAGAAGTCAAGTAGGAGCATGAATTTTTGATGGTTAGTAAAACCATTAGTTTCAAGAAGGGCAAGGGCAAGAAGGAATACTTCATGAAATGGCAAATCAGTTGCTGCTCTAGTGAAGAAACCCAAGGTTGAACCCAAACCCGAGACTAAGTGCTTCTGAAATGAGAGGAACGGTCACTGAAGCAGAACTACCCTAGATACTTGGTAGATGAGAAGGTTGGCAAGGTTGACAGAAGTATACTGGATATACATTATATTAATGTGTACTTTACTAGTACTCCTAGTAGCACCAGGGTAATAGATACCGGTTCGGTTGCTAAGTGTTAGTAACTCGAAATAAAAGGCTACGGATAAACGGAGACTAGCTAAAGGCGAGATGACGATATGTGTTGGAAGTGTTTCCAAGGTAGGCTACGGATAAACGGAGTCTAGCTAAAGGCGAGATGACGATATGTGTTGGAAGTGTTTCCAAGGTCGATGTGATCAAGCATCGCATGCTCCCTCTACCATCGAGATTGGAGTTAAACCTAAATAATTGTTATTTGGTGTTTGCGTTGAGCATATACATGATTGGATTATGTTTATCGCAATACGGTTATTCATTTAAGGAGAATAATGGTTACTCTATTTATTTGAATAATACCTTCAATGGTCTTGCACCTAAAATGAGTTTATTGAATCTCGATCATGGTGATACACATGTTCGTGCCAAAAGATATAAGATAGTAATGATAGTACCACATACTTGTGGCACTGCCACTTGAGTCATATTGGTATAAAACGCATGAAGAAGCTCCATATTGATGGATCTTTGGACTCACTCGTTTTTGAGAAGATTGAGACATGCGAACCACATCTATTGGTATATACGCATGAAGAAACTCCATGCAGATGGATCGTTTGGACTCACTTGTTTTTGAATCACTTGAGACATGAAAATCATACCACATGGGAAAGATGACTGAAAGGCCTCGTTTTCAGTGAGATGGAACAAGAGAGCAACTTGTTGGAAGTAATACATTTTGATGTGTGCAGTCCAATGAGTGGTGAGGCACGTAGTGGATATCGTTATGTTCTTACTTCACAGATGATTTGAGTAGATGCTAAGTATATTTACTTGATAAATCACAAGTCTGAATTATTGAAAGGTTCAAGTAATTTCAGGGTGAAGTTGTAGATCGTCGTGACAAGAGGATAAAATATATATGATATGATCATAGAGATGAATATCTGAGTTGCGAGTTTGGCACACAATTAAGACATTGTGGAAATCATTTCACAACTAATACCGCCTGGAACACCATAGTGTGATGGTGTGTCTGAACATCATAACTGCACCCTATTGGATATGGTGCATACCATGATGTCTTTTATCGAATTACCACTATCGTTTATGGGTTAAGCATTAGAGACAACCACATTCACTTTAAATAGGGCACCACATAATTCTGTTGAGATGATAGCGTATGAACTATGGTTTAGAGAAACCTAAGCTGTCGTTTCTTAAAAGTTTGGGGCTGCGGCGCTTATGTGAAAAGGTTTCAGCCAGATAAGCTCGAACCCAAAGCGGACAAATACATCTTCATAGGACACCCAAAAACAGTTGGGTATACCTCATATTTCAGATCCGGAAGCAAAAGTGATTGTTTCTAGAAATGGGTCCTTTCTAGAGGAAAAGTTTCTCTCGAAAGAATTGAGTGGGAGGATGGTGAAGACTTGATAAGGTTATTGAACCATCACTTCAACGAGTGTGTAGTAGGGCACAGGAAGTTGTTCCTATGGTGCCTACACCAATTGAAGTGGAAGCTGATGATAGTGATCATGAAACTTCGGATCAAGTCACCACCAAACCTCGTAGGTCGACAAGGACGCGTACTACTTCAGAGTGGTACGTAATCCTGTCTTGGAGGTCATGTTGCTAGACAACAATGAACCTACGAGCTATGGAGAAGCAATGGTGGGCCCGGATTCCGATGAATGGCTCGAGGCCATAAAATCCGAGAGAGGATCCATGTATGAAAACTTAGTATGAACTTTGGAGAAACCACTTGATGGTCGTAAGGCTGTTGGGTGCAGATGGATTTTAAAAGGAAGACGGACAATGATGGTAAGTATCACCATTAAGAAAGCTCGAGTTGTCGTTAAGATATTTTCCAACAAGTTCAAGGAGTTGACTACGATGAGACTTTCTCACTCGTAGTGATGCTAAGAGTCTGTTGGAAATATATTAGCAATAACTGCATTATTTATGAAATCTTGCAGATAGGATGTCAAAACATTGTTTCCTCGATGGTTTTCTTGAGGAAAGGTTGTATGTGATACAACCAGAAGGTTTTGACAATCCTGAAAGATGCTAACAAGTATGCTAAGCTCCATAAATCCTTCTAAGGACTAGAGTAAGCATCTTGGAGTTGGAATATACACTTTGATGAGATGATCAAAGATTTTGGGTTTATACAAAGTTTATGAGAAACTTGTATTTCCAAAGAAGTGAGTGGGAGCACTATAGAATTTCTAATGAGTATATGTTGTTGACATATTGTTGATCATAAATGATGTAGAGTTTCCGGAAAGCATATAGGGTTATTTGAAAAGTGTTTTCAATGGAAAACCTGGATTAAGCTACTTGAACATTGAGCATCAAGATCTATAAGGATAGATCAAAATCGCTTAATAGTACTTTCAAACAAACACATACCGTGACAAGATTTTGAAGGAGTTGAAAATAGATCGGCAAAGAAGGAGTTCTTGGTTGTGTTATAAGGTGTGCGTATTGAGTAAGACTCAAGACCTGACCATGGCAGAATAGAGAGAAAGGATGAAGGTCGTCCCCTATGCTTTAGACGTAGGCTCTACAGTATGCTATGTTGTGTACCGTACCTGAAGTGTGCCTTGCCATGAGTCAGTCAAGGGGTACAAGAGTGATCCAGGAATGGATCATAGGACAACGATCAAGGTTATCCTTACTAACTAGTGGACTAAGGAATTTTCTCGATTATGGAGATGGTAAAAGAGTTCGTCGTAAAGGGTTACGCCAATGCAAACTTTGACACTAATCTGGATGATTCTGAGTAGTAAACCGGATTCGTATAGTAGAACAGTTATTTGGAATAGCTCCAAATAGAGCGTGGTAGCTGCATCTATAAGATGACATAGAGATTTGTAAAGCACACACGGATCTGAAAGGTTCAGACCCGTTGACTAATAACCTCTCTCACAAGCGAGATATGATCAAACCCCATGGGTGTTGAATTCATTACAATCACATAGTGATGTGAACTAGATTATTGACTCTAGTGCAAGTGGGAGACTGTTGGAAATATGCCCTAGAGGCAATAATAAAATGGTTATAATTGTATTTCCTTGTTCATGATAATTGTCTATTGTTCATGCTATAATTGTATTAATTGGAAACCGTAATACATGTGTGAATACATAGACCACAACATGTCCCTAGTGAGCCTCTAGTTGACTAGCTCATTGATCAAAAGATGGTTATGGTTTCCTGACCATGGACACGGACATTGGATGTCATTGATAACGGGATCACATTATTAGGAGAATGATGTGATGGACAAGACCCAATCCTAAGCATAGCACAAGATCGTGTAGTTCGTTTGCTAAGAGCTTTTCTAATGTCAAGTATCATTTCCTTAGACCATGAGATTGTGCAACTCCCGGATATCGTAGGAATGCTTTGGGTGTACCAAACGTCACAACGTAACTGGGTGGCTATAAAGGTGCACTACAGGTATCTCCGAAAGTGTCTGTTGGGTTGGCACGAATCGAGACTGGGATTTGTCACTCCGTATGACGGAGAGGTATCTCTGGGCCCACTCGGTAATGCATCATCATAATGAGCTCAATGTGACTAAGTAGTTAGTCACGGGATCATGCATTATGGAACGAGTAAAGTGACTTGTTGGTAACGAGATTAAACGAGGTATTGGGATACCGACGATCGAATCTCGGGCAAGTAACATACCGATGGACAAAGGGAATTGTATACGGGATTAATTGAATCCCCGACATCGTGGTTCATCCGATGAGATCATTGTGGAACATGTGGGAGCCAATATGGGTATCTAGATCCCACTATTGGTAATTGGCCAGAGAGGTGTCTCGGTCATGTCTGCATAGTTCCCGAACCAGCAAGGTCTACACACTTAAGGTTCGGTGACGCTAGAGTTGTTATGGGAAATAGTATGTGGTTACCTAAGGTTGTTCAGTGTCCCGGATGAGATCCCGGACATGATGAGGAGCTCTGGAATGGTCCGGAGGTGAAGATTGATATATTGGACGAAGGGTATTGGAGTCCGAAATTGTTCCGGGGGTACCAGGTGATGACCAGCGTGTCCGAAAGGGGTTTCGGAGGCCCCGACAAGCGTTGGGGGGCCTTATGGGCCAAGGGGAGGGGGCACATCAGCCCACTAAGGGGCTGAGCGCTCCTCCCACCTCATCTCACGTAACCTGGAGAGGTGGGGGCGCCACCCCTAGGGCAGCCGCCCCTCCCGGCTTGGGGGACAAGTTTCCTAAGGGGTGGGGGCGCCCAAACCCATGTTGGGTTTCCCCTGGCCGCCGCCCCCTCCTCTAGATCTATCTAGAGGGGCCGTCCCCCTCTCCCCTTACCCCTATATATAGTGAGGGGGTGGGAGGGTGTTGGAAATATGCCCTAGAGGCAATAATAAAAGTATTATTATATTTCTTTGTTCATGATAATAGTCTTTTATTCATGCTATAACTGTATTATCCGGAAATCGTAATACACGTGTGAATACATAGACCACAACATGTCCCTAGTGAGCCTCTAGTTGACTAGCTCGTTGTGATCAACAGATAGTCATGGTTTCCTGGCTATGGACATTGGATGTCGTTGATAATGGGATCACATCATTAGGAGAATGATGTGATGGACAAGACCCAATCCTAAGCATAGCACAAAGGTCGGTTAGTTTGTTTGCTAGAGCTTTTTCAATGTCAAGTATCTCTTCCTTAGACCATGAGATCGTGTAACTCCCGGATACCGTAAGAGTGCTTTGGGTGTACCAAACATCACAATGTAACTGGGTGATTATAAAGGTGCACTACAGGTATCTCCGAAAGTGTCTGTTGGGTTGACACGGATCGAGACTGGGATTTGTCACTCCGTATGACGGAGAGGTATCTTTGGGCCCACTCGGTAATGCATCATCATAATGAGCTCAAAGTGACCAAGGGGTTGATCACGGGATCATGCGTTACGGTACGAGTAAAGTGACTTGCCGGTAACGAGACTGAATAAGGTATTGGGATACCGACGATCGGGTCTCGGGCAAGTAACGTACCGATTGACAAAGGGAGTTGTATACGGGGTTTGATCGAATCCTCGACATCGTGGTTCATCCGATGACATCATCGAGGAGCATGTGGGAGCCAACATGGGTATCTAGATCCTGCTGTTGGTTATTGACCAAAGAGTCTCGGTCATGTCTGCATGTCTCCCGAACCCGTACGGTCTACACACTTAAGGTTCGGTGACGCTAGGGTTATTAGGAAGACTTGTATGTGATTACCGAAAGTTGTTCGGAGTCCCGGATGAGATCCCGGATGTCACGAGGAGTTCCGGAATGGTCCGGAGGTGAAGTTTTATATATGGGAAGTTGTCATACGGACACCGGAAGAATTCGGGGTCCTATCGGTATTGTACCGGGGCCACCGGAGGGGTTCCGGGGGTCCATCGGGAGGGGCCACCCCTCCCGGAGGGCCACATGGGCCGCAAAGGGGAGGGATCCAGCCCCTGGAGGGCTGGGCGCGCCCCCCACCTTGGGCCCATGCGCCTAGGGTTGGGGGGGGGGGAAACCCTAAGGGGGGCGCCCCCCTTGCTTGGGGGGCAAGCCTCCCATCCCTGGCCGCCGCCCCCCCTCTAAATCCCATCTAGAGGGGTCGGCCCCCCTTGCCCCTT
Source organism: Triticum timopheevii (assembly GCA_963921465.1). NCBI lineage: Eukaryota > Viridiplantae > Streptophyta > Magnoliopsida > Poales > Poaceae > Triticum > Triticum timopheevii. The sequence goes on along the minus strand of OY997262.1, from coordinate 462,049,753 downwards.
CCCCTATAAATAGAGGGGTGAGGGGAGGGCTGCTGAACACAACTCAAGGCGCAGCCCCTCCCCTCCCCAACACCTCTCCTCCTCCGTACGTGCTTGGCGAAGCCCTGTCGGAGTAATGCTGCACCAACTACACCACACCGTCGTGCTGCCGTTGGAGCTGCCTTCCTCAACCTCTCCTTCCTCCTTGCTGGATCAAGACGGAGGAGACGTTGTCCGTCCTGTACGTGTGTTGAACGCGGAGGTGCTGTCCGTTCAGCACTTGGTCATCGGTGATCCGAATCACGGCGAGTACGACTCCATCATCACCATCCCCTTGAACGCTTCCGCACTCGATCTACAAGTGGTATGTAGATGCAAACTCACTCCCTTGACTCGTTGCTTAGATGAACTCATAGATGGATCTTGGTGAAACCGTAGGAAAAATTTTAATTTTCTGCAACGTTCCCCAACAGTGGCATCATGAGCTAGGTCTATGCGTAGTTCTCTATTGCACGAGTAGAACACAATTTTGTTGTGGGCGTAGATCTTGTCAACTTGCTTGCCGCTACTAGTCTTATCTTGCTTCAGCGGTATTGTGGGATGAAGCGGCCCGGACCAACCTTACACGTACGCTTACGTGAGACCGGTTCCACCGACTAACATGCACTAGTTGCATAAGGTGGCTGGCGGGTGTCTGTCTCTCCCACTTTAGTTGGAGCGGATTCGATGAAAAGGGTCCTTATGAAGGGTAAATAGAAGTTGACAAAATCACGTTGTGGTTATTCGTAGGTAAGAAAACGTTCTTGCTAGAACCCAATTGCAGCCACGTAAAAGATGCAACAACAATTAGAGGACGTCTAACTTGTTTTTGCAGCGATTGTTCATGTGATGTGATATGGCCAGAAGTTTTGATGAATGATGAATGACATATTGTGATGTATGAGATCATGTTCTTGTAATAGGAATCACGACTTGCATGTCGATGAGTATGACAACCGGCAGGAGCCATAGGAGTTGTCTTTATTTTTGTATGACCTGCGTGTCATTGAAGAACGCCATGTAACTTACTTTACTTTATTGCTAAACGCGTTAGCCATAGAAGTAGAAGTAGTCGTTGGCGTGACAACTTCATGAAGACACGATGATGGAGATCATGATGATGGAGATCATGGTGTCATGCCGGTGACAAGATGATCATGGAGCCCCGAAGATGGAGATCAATGGAGCTATATGATATTGGCCATATCATGTCACTAATATATAATTGCATGTGATGTTTATTATGTTTATGCATCTTGTTTACTTAGAACGACGGTAGTAAATAAGATGATCCCTTACACAATTTCAAGAAGTGTTCTCCCCTAACTGTGCACCGTTGCTAAAGTTCGTCGCTTCGAAGCACCACGTGATGATCGGGTGTGATAGATCCTTACGTTCACATACAACAGGTGTAAGACAGATTTACACATGCAATACACTTAGGGTTAACTTGACGAGCCTAGCATGTACAGACATGGCCTCGGAACACGGAGACCGAAAGGTCGAACACGAGTCGTATGGAAGATACGATCAACATGAGAATGTTCACCGACGATGACTAGTCCGTCTCACGTGATAATCGGACACGGCCTAGTCGACTCGGATCGTGTATCACTTAGATGACTAGAGGGATGTCAAATCTGAGTGGGAGTTCATTATAATACTTTGATTAGATGAACTTAACTATCATGAACTTAGTCTAAAAACCTTTGCAAATATGTCTTGTAGATCAAATGGCCAACGCTCATGTCAACATGAACTTCAACGCGTTCCTAGAGAAAACCAAGCTGAAAGATGATGGCAGCAACTATACGGACTGGGTCCGGAACCTGAGGATCATCCTCATTGCAGCCAAGAAAGCATATGTCCTAGATGAACCGCTAGGTGAAGCACCCATCCCACAGAACCAAGACGTTATGAACGTTTGGCAAACACGTTCTAATGATTACTCCCTCGTTCAGTGCGGCATGCTTTACAGCTTAGAACCGGGGCTCCAAAAGCGTTTTGAGCATCACGGAGCATATGAGATGTTCGAGGAGCTGAAACTAGTTTTCCAAGCTCACGCCCGGGTCGAGAGATATGACGCCTCCGACAAGTTCTATAGTTGTAAGATGGAGGAAAATAGTTCTGTCAGTGAGCACATACTCAAGATGTCTGGGTTGCACAACCGTATGACCCAGCTGAATATTAACCTCCCTGATGAGGCGGTCATTGACAGAATCCTTCAGTCGCTCCCACCAAGCTACAAGAGCTTTGTGATGAACTACAATATGCAGGGGATGGAAAAGACCATTCCTGAAGTATTTTCTATGCTGAAGTTAGCAGAGGCTGAAATCAAGAAAGAACATCAAGTGTTGATGGTCAATAAGACCACTAAGTTCAAGAAGGGCAAGGGCAAGAAGAACTTCAAGAAGGACGGCAAGGAGGTTGCCGCGCCTGGTAAGCCTGTTACCGGGAAGAAGTCAAAGAATGGACCCAAGCCTGAGACTGAGTGCTTTTATTGCAAGGGGAAGGGTCACTGGAAGCGGAACTGCCCCAAATACTTAGCGGATAAGAAGGCCGGCAACACCAAAGGTATATTTGATATACATGTAATTGATGTGTACCTTACCAGTACTCGTAGTAACTCCTGGGTATTTGATACCGGTGCCGTTGCTCATATTTGTAACTCACAGCAAGAGCTGCGGAATAAGCGGAGACTGGCGAAGGACGAGGTGATGATGCGCGTCGGGAATGGTTCCAGAGTCGATGTGATCGCCGTCGGCACGCTACCTCTACATTTACCTACAGGATTAGTTTTGAAACTTAATAATTGTTATTTCGTGCCAAGTCTGAGCATGAACATTGTATTTGGATCTCGTTTGATACGAGATGGCTACTCATTTAAATCCAAGAATAATGGTTGTTCTATTTATATGAGAGATATGTTTTATGGTCATGCTCCGATGGTCAATGGTTTATTCTTATTGAATCTCGAGCGTAGTGTTACACATATTCATAGCGTGAATACCAAAAGATGTAAAGTTGATAACGATAGTCCCACATACTTGTGGCACTGCCGCCTTGGTCACATTGGTGTCAAGCGCATGAAGAAGCTCCATGCTGATGGACTTTTGGAGTCTCTCGATTATGAATCATTTGACACATGCGAACCATGCCTCATGGGCAAGATGACCAAGACTCCGTTCTCCGGAACAATGGAGCAAGCAACCAACTTGTTGGAAATCATACATACCGATGTGTGCGGTCCAATGAGCGTTGAGGCTCGCAGAGGATATCGTTATGTTCTCACTCTCACAGATGACTTGAGTAGATATGGGTATGTCTACTTAATGAAACACAAGTCTGAGACCTTTGAAAAGTTCAAGGAATTTCAGAATGAGGTAGAGAATCAACGTGACCGAAAGATAAAATTCCTACGATCAGATCGTGGAGGAGAATACTTAAGTCACGAATTTGGTACACACTTAAGGAAATGTGGAATCGTTTCACAACTAACGCCGCCTGGAACACCTCAGCGTAACGGTGTGTCCGAACGTCGTAATCGCACTCTATTGGATATGGTGCGGTCTATGATGTCTCTTACCGATTTACCACTATCATTTTGGGGATACGCTCTAGAGACAGCTACATTCACTTTAAATAGGGCACCGTCTAAATCCGTTGAGACGACACCATATGAATTATGGTTTGGGAAGAAACCTAAGTTGTCGTTTCTAAAAGTTTGGGGATGCGATGCTTATGTCAAGAAACTTCAACCTGAAAAGCTCGAACCCAAGTCGGAAAAATGCGTCTTCATAGGATACCCTAAGGAAACCGTTGGGTATACCTTCTACTTAAGATCCAAGGGCAAGATCTTTGTTGCCAAGAACGGATCCTTTCTGGAAAAAGAGTTTCTCTCGAAAGAAGTAAGTGGGAGGAAAGTAGAACTCGATGAAGTACTACCTCTTGAATGGGATAGTAGTGCAGCTCAAGAAAATGTTCCTGTGATGCCTACACCTACTGAAGAGGAAAATAATGATGATGATCAAGGTGCTTCCGATCAAGTTGCTACTGAACTTCGTAGGTCCACAAGGACACGTTCCGCACCAGAGTGGTACGGCAACCCCGTCCTGGAAATCATGTTGTTAGACAACGGTGAACCTTCGAACTATGAAGAAGCGATGGCGGGCCCAGATTCCAACAAATGGCTTGAAGCCATGAAATCCAAGATAGAATCCATGTATGAAAACAAAGTATGGACTTTGACAAACTTGCCCGATGATCGGCGAGCGATAGAAAACAAATGGATCTTTAAGAAGAAGACGGATGCGGATGGCAATGTTACCATCTATAAAGCTCGACTTGTCGCTAAGGGTTATCGACAAGTTCAAGGGATTGACTACGACGAGACATTCTCTCCCGTAGCGAAGTTGAAGTCCGTCCGAATCATGTTAGCAATTGCCGCATACTATGATTATGAGATATGGCAAATGGACGTCAAAACAGCATTCCTTAACGGGCATCTTAAGGAAGAACTGTATATGATGCAGCCGGAAGGTTTTGTCGATCCTAAGAACGCTAACAAAGTATGCAAGCTCCAGCTATCCATTTATGGGCTGGTGCAAGCATCTCGGAGTTGGAATATTCGCTTTGATGAGATGATCAAAGCGTTTGGGTTTATGCAGACTTATGGAGAAGCCTGCGTTTACAAGAAAGTGAGTGGGAGCTCTGTAGCATTTCTCATATTATATGTAGATGAAATACTCTTGATGGGAAATGATATAGAACTTTTGGACAGCATTAAGGCCTACTTGAATAAGTGTTTTTCAATGAAGGACCTTGGAGAAGCTGCTTATATATTAGGCATCAAGATCTATAGGGATAGATCAAGACGCCTCATAGGTCTTTCACAAAGCACATACCTTGATAAGATTTTGAAGAAGTTCAAAATGGATCAGTCCAAGAAGGGGTTCTTGCCTGTATTGCAAGGTGTGAGATTGAGCTCGGCTCAATGCCCGACCACGGCAAAAGATAAAGAAGAGATGAGTGTCATCCCCTATGCCTCAGCCATAGGATCTATTATGTATGCCATGCTGTGTACCAGACCTGATGTAAACCTTGCCGTAAGTTTGGTAGGTAGGTATCAAAGTAATCCCGGCAAGGAACACTGGACAGCGGTCAAGAATATCCTGAAGTACCTGAAAAGGACAAAGGACATGTTTCTCGTTTATGGAGGTGACGAAGAGCTCGTCGTAAAGGGTTACGTCGACGCTAGCTTCGACACAGATCTAGATGACTCTAAGTCACAAACCGGATACGTGTATATGTTGAATGGTGGAGCAGTAAGCTGGTGCAGCTGCAAGCAGAGCGTCGTGGCGGGATCTACATGTGAAGCGGAGTACATGGCAGCCTCGAAGGCAGCGCATGAAGCTATTTGGGTGAAGGAGTTCATCACCGACCTAGGAGTCATACCCAATGCGTCGGGGCCGATCAAACTTTTCTGTGACAATACTGGAGCTATTGCCCTTGCGAAGGAGCCCAGATTTCACAAGAAGACCAGGCACATCAAGCGTCGTTTCAACTCCATCCGTAAAAATGTTCAAGATGGAGACATAGAAATTTGCAAAGTACATACGGATCTGAATGTCGCAGATCCGTTGACTAAACCTCTCTCGCGAGCAAAACATGATCAGCAACAAGACTCTATGGGTGTTCGATTCATCACAATGTAACTAGATTATTGACTCTAGTGCAAGTGGGAGACTGTTGGAAATATGCCCTAGAGGCAATAATAAAAGTATTATTATATTTCTTTGTTCATGATAATAGTCTTTTATTCATGCTATAACTCTATTATCCGGAAATCGTAATACACGTGTGAATACATAGACCACAACATGTCCCTAGTGAGCCTCTAGTTGACTAGCACGTTGTGATCAACAGATAGTCATGGTTTCCTGGCTATGGACATTGGATGTCGTTGATAATGGGATCACATCATTAGGAGAATGATGTGATGGACAAGACCCAATCCTAAGCATAGCACAAAGGTCGGTTAGTTCGTTTGCTAGAGCTTTTTCAATGTCAAGTATCTCTTCCTTAGACCATGAGATCGTGTAACTCCCGGATACCGTAAGAGTGCTTTGGGTGTACCAAACGTCACAACGTAACTGGGTGATTATAAAGGTGCACTACAGGTATCTCCGAAAGTGTCTGTTGGGTTGACACGGATCGAGACTGGGATTTGTCACTCCGTATGACGGAGAGGTATCTCTGGGCCCGCTCGGTAACGCATCATCATAATGAGCTCAAAGTGACCAAGGGGTTGATCACGGGATCATGCGTTACGGTACGAGTAAAGTGACTTGCCGGTAACGAGACTGAACAAGGTATTGGGATACCGACGATCGGGTCTCGGGCAAGTAACGTACCGATTGACAAAGGGAATTGTATACGGGGTTTGATCGAATCCTCGACATCGTGGTTCATCCGATGACATCATCGAGGAGCATGTGGGAGCCAACATGGGTATCCAGATCCCGCTGTTGGTTATTGACCGGAGAGTCTCGGTCATGTCTGCATGTCTCCCGAACCCGTAGGGTCTACACACTTAAGGTTCGGTGACGCTAGGGTTATTAGGAAGACTTGTATGTGATTACCGAAAGTTGTTTGGAGTCCTGGATGAGATCCCGGACGTCACGAGGAGTTCCAGAATGGTCCGGAGGTGAAGTTTTATATATGGGAAGTTGTCATACGGACACCGGAAGAATTCAGGGTCCTATCGATATTGTACCGGGGCCACCGGAGGGGTTCCGGGGGTCCACCGGGAGGGGCCACCCCTCCCGGAGGGCCACATGGGCCGCAAAGGGGAGGGAGCCAGCCCCTGGAGGGCTGGGCGCGCCCGCCACCTTGGGCCCATGCGCCTAGGGTTGGGGGGAAACCCTAAGGGGGGCGCCCCCCTTGCTTGGGGGGCAAGCCTCCCCTCCCTGGCCGCCGCCCCCCCTCTAGATCCCATCTAGAGGGGTCGGCCCCCCTTGCCCCTTCCCCTATAAATAGAGGGGTGAGGGGAGGGCTGCTGAACACAACTCAAGGCGCAGCCCCTCCCCTCCCCAACACCTCTCCTCCTCCGTACGTGCTTGGCGAAGCCCTGTCGGAGTACTGCTGCACCAACTACACCACGCCGTTGTGCTGCCGTTGGAGCTGCCTTCCTCAACCTCTCCTTCCTCCTTGCTGGATCAAGACGGAGGAGACGTCGTCCGTCCCGTACGTGTGTTGAACGTGGAGGTGTTGTCCGTTTAGCACTTGGTCATCGGTGATCCGAATCACGGCGAGTACGACTCCATCATCACCATCCCCTTGAACGCTTCCGCACTCGATCTACAAGTGGTATGTAGATGCAAACTCACTCCCTTGACTCGTTGCTTAGATGAACTCATAGATGGATCTTGGTGAAACCGTAGGAAAAATTTTAATTTTCTGCAACGTTCCCCAACAGAGGGCAGCCATACCCTTCCCCTAGCGCAGCCCTTTCCCTCCTCCAACACCTCCTACTCCTCCGTAGTGCTTGGCGAAGCCCTGCTGGAGAACCACGAGCTCCACCACCACCACGCCGTCGTGCTGTCGGAGTTCTCCATCAACTTCTCCTCTCCCCTTGCTGGATCAAGAAGGAGGAGACGTCCCCGGGCTGTACGTGTGTTAAACGCGGAGGCGCCGTCCATTCGGCGCTAGATCGGATCTTCCGCGATTTGAATCGCCGCGAGTACGACTCCATCATCCGCGTTCTTGTAACGCTTCCGCCTAGCGATCTTCAAGGGTATGGAGATGCTCATCCTCTCCCTCTCTTGTTGCTAGAATCTCCATAGATTGATCTTGGTGATGCGTAGAAAATTTTGAATTTCTGCTACGTTCCCCAACATTTACACCCTAGGTCATATTTTCGTAGTGCTTAGGCAAAGCCCTGCGAAGATCACTTCATCACCGGCACCACGCCGTCGTGCTGACGGAACTCATCTACTACCTGGACGTCTTGCTGAATCAAGAAGGCGAGGAACGTCACCGAGCTGAACGTGTGCAGAATGCGGAGGTGCCGTGTGTTCGGTACTTGATCGGTTGAAGCGCGAAGAAGTTCGACTATATCAACCGTGTTGTGAAACGCTTCCGCTTACGTTCTACGAGGGTACGTAGACATCCCCCCCCCCTATGCATCTTCATGAATAGTTTTTTTTATTTTCCATGCAACGTTTCCAACATTTTTGTCATATATATTCGAATAATTGTTGCAATCAAAATCGACCAAAACTAGTTGTCCTTGCCATGTGCATCTTATTTTCTGTTATAAATTGTTTTGTTGTATTATTTGCAAAAAACATGGCAATTTTTTCTGAAATTGTTAATCTGAGTTGTTCCATAGCTTTAGGTAAGAGCAAATGCTACTATGGCATTTTCTTCATCCGATGTGGCAAATTTAAGAAGGGTTATATGGCAAATTTCGGAAATTCTATTGTGTTATGAAAAATGAGATTTTTGTTAGTTAAAATTGTATTATTTCTGTCACATTGCAATTTTTCGACAAATGGCATGGAAAATTTAGAACAATTTTATTTACTTACAATTTGCCACGTGTTCTATATGCTCAAACCCCCAAAACTACGTATACACCATTTGTTCTAAGTTTTGACATGTACGATGGCAAAATATTATCATGAATCTGATTTTTTTTTGCACGCCATGATGGCAATTTTTGCATGCTCGTGTATTTTTTATTCTTTATCATGGCATTTCATCATACATAGGATGACACATTCATTTGAGCATTCCATGCAAAAAAAATATATGTAATTCTACAGTTACTAGTAGCCTCCGACTTTTTTTGTTATTATTTATGGACATACGGCAAGTTCTAGTTTACAATGCCCCCCTACTAGCTCTTGTTCTACAACTTTTTTTGTGGATTGACAATAAGGCAACTTTCTAGAAGAAATATGTCTCATACATCATGGCAGAATTTGAAACATCTTTTTTGGAATCGACAAAAACAAATGTATGAATATTTGATATTCAGAACATTTCACCTTTTAAGATCATGTCAAGTTTGCTCCGTAGCATGGTAAAATTACTTTTATAGCCATGGCAATTTTACTTTATTGCCATGTTAAAATTCTACTTTATATTTTCCATGGCAAATTTACCTTTTTATTGCCATGGCAAATTTTCTTTATTGCCACGGCAGATTTTAATTTCTTATTTGCCATGAAAAATTTAGCTTTATTGCCATGGCAAATTACTTGTACATGCATGGCAATTTATACTTTTAATTTCTCATCACAAATTTACTTTACACCCATGGGAATTTTAATTTTCACCCGCTCTTACGAATATTTGCTTTCTTATGGACCATGGTAAATTTACTGTATGAAATATGGCAATTATCACTCAACAATATATGCTACACTTTTTTTGTGTTCCATATGATCGAATATCATATGAAGAAGGCCGGATAAATGGGTTGTAAGAAGAAAAGTGAAAGATGAAACCTTGCATTCTTTTTAAGTACAGTAGTAGAGAATTAGGAGGCCAGCGGATGGTATGGTGTGCACGTTTGATCTTTTTAGGGGAATCTTGATTTTCATGCTGGGAAAAGCCGTTGTCTCTCCTCATGCGAGACTGAAGCAGGTCTCGCCTCAAGGGCACCTTAATATTGGGATGGCCCAGGTAGCTTCCCACATGTTCGTTCGATTTTCTTCTCTGCTTTTTTATCCGTCCACTAAAGAAATGCTTCTTTATTCATTCGTTTTTAATACTTTTGTTCATACTTTTGAAAATACTCTGAATTCATATATTTCACAGCTGGATTTACTTGATTTTAAGAAAAAAGTTCACCAATAACTAGATGCTTCAAGTCTATGTTTTTTTCCTTTTTTTGTTTCTTCTTTCATTTTTCCCTCTAGTTTTTTTTCTTTTTTTTCTCATTTTCATTTTTTTGTGAACATTTTTTCAATATGTTTTTTTCAAATTCGTGAAATCTTAAAAAAAATTCATGAATGGTTGTCAAATGCATGAACTTTTTACAAATTCAGGAGGAAAAAATATCAAAACTCCATGATTTTTTTTCAAAATCAAAAGTTTTTTATCTTCATTATTTAAAAAAAATTCACCAACAATTTTCAAATCCGTAAACTATTTTTAAATCCACGAACTTTTTTTCAAATTCATGAACTTTTAAAAAAATCATAAATGTTTGTCAAATGCGTGAACTTTTTACAAGTTCAGGGGGAAAAATTCAAGACCCGTGATTTTTTCTCAAATTCACAAGTTTTTTCAACTTCATAAATTTTTAGAAAATTCATCAACAATTTTTAAATCCGTAAAACATTTTTAAATTTACGAACATTTTTTGAAATTCATGAATGTTTGTCAAATGCGTGAACTTTTTACAAATTCAGGGGAAAAATTCAAAACCCGTGATTTTTTTTCAAATTCACAAGTGTTTTTCAACTTCATTAATTTTTAGTATATTCACCAACATTTTTCAAATCTGTAAACCATTTTTTAAATCCACAATTTCAAGTTCATGACTTTTCAAAAAATTGTCAACAATTTTCAAATCCTTCAACATTTTCAAATTTGTGAACACTTTTTTCAAATACGTGAAGGCAGGGTAGAGAGCCAGAAGTGGCAAATGGTAGCCAGCAATGCCCCGATCTGGGAGTAAACGGCCGGGAAATATAGGTGGACTCCGACAGATTCAAATTCCATTATTCTGTAACTCATTCACTTGAAAGCAACCACAAAGAACAAAAGTTGTGCACCCGCAAAAAAAAAGAACAAAAGTTGTGCTATATAAACAGCGATATTGTATTTATGATTCCACCAAAATATTTGATTCAGCTACGATAGCAGGATAATGGTATGCAAACTGCAGTAGTGTCAGCAGTATAAAACACACCTGAGATAACCGAAATGGGGGGGGAAAATGTACCAGGCTTCTTCTTCTTCTTTGGCTCTTATATTATGGTACTGTAAAAAATGCTCTTATATTATGGGACTTTTGCTAGTTCATGCGTTATAGTGCTCGCAGAGTGACATACCACATTTGGAGTTTAAACTCAAGTCCTCAATGACCGGAACATACATCGAAATTTTTCGATAAAGGGCTTTTCATTGAATTGAACTATCGAGTTGATACAACCGCATCCAAGATAACCCGGCCTCTGCATATCTAGATGCACACAGCCAAAGTACCAGATCCCAAAAAACAAAACAAAAAGGCGGAACGCCAGCAGTAGCGAAAAAAGATAAAAGAGGCCTAAGGTGATGCCGGGCCTATCCGAAGGTCACACCGCCATCCATGGGGGTAGAAAATGTCCCTGGCCGAGCACTCCAACCGGGTAGAAGCCATCATAAATAAGTCTCTGTCCTCCGGCCTCTGCAGGGTAGACCACATACGGAGCCATCGCGAGCATATATGAATTACCTGCATAGGAGATGAAACACTTTTATGATTAAAAACAATATCATTCCTGGTTAGCCACAACGCCCAACATAAGGCAGCCGCCCCCGCAAGAATGTGCTTAGAAAATTGTTTATCTATTCCCCTCAGCCAATTCCCGAACATATTCCGTACGCTGCGTGGAGGGTATAGATTCGAAGCAATTTGGACTATTGCCCATACCGATCTAGCGAATTTGCAATCAAAAAATAGGTGTTTAATGGATTCATTATGATTGCAAAGAACACATTTTTTGCTGCCTTGCCAGTTTCGTCGAGCTAAATTATCCCTAGTTAAGATAACTCCTTTGTTGAGAAACCAAAGGAAAATCTTCACTCTTAGAGGAATCTTAAGCTTCCACAATTTTCTATTATCAGATGGAACCTCGTTATGAACCAGTGCATCGTACATGGATTTAACCGAAAATCTTCCGTTCAGATGCAGGTTCCATTTAAAGATGTCCGATTCAGCCGACAATTGGACAGCTTCCAAACGAGTCAGCAGATCGTTCCATGCATTCAAACGAGGTCCAGAAATCGTTCTGTGAAAAGAAATATCCGGGTTTACTTGTCCCAATACCTGCTTGATCGTGACAAACTTATGTCTAACTATTCGATATAAGCTTGGGTATTGCACATTTAGAGGAGTAGTCCCTAGCCAGGTGTCTTCCCAGAATCGAATCTGGGAGCCATCCCTGACAGAGAAGGTGCCAAATTGGAAGAAGAATTCCTTAGCTTTCATAACCCCACTCCAAAAATGAGAGTCACCTGGTTTCCAGTAAACCTGGGAGATTGCTTTGGACCCAACGTATTTATTACGAATGATCTCCTGCCAAACACCATCCTCAGTGAGTAATCTGTATACCCATTTGCTGAGCAATGAAATGTTTTTGATCTCAAGATCCTGGATTCCGAGTCCCCCTTGACTTTTGGGCCGACATATAATATTCCACCTAGACAAGCGATATTTCTTTTTTTCATTTTCACTCTGCCAAAAAAACCTTGATCTAAAATAATCAAGGCGTTGGAGAACACCTTTTGGCAGATGAAAAAAAGATAGCATATAAAGAACCATGTTGGTAAGTACCGAGTTGATAAGAACTAGTCGGCCCCCATAGGACAGGAGTTTGGCCTTCCAGCTCGCCAACCGTTTCTCCAGTCTTTCTTCAACATGTTTCCATTCAGCGATTGTCAAACGCCGATAATGAATACGAATACCTAGATATCTAATCGGAAATTGGCCTAAATGGCATCCAAATATCTCCACATAATCTTGTGAATTTTCTGCGGCTTCGCCAAAACAGAATAGTTCACTCTTATGAAAGTTTATCTTCAGGCCCGAGAGCTCCTCAAAAGCACATAATACCAATTTGAGGTTTCTGGCCTTTTCAAGGTCGTGATCCAAAAATAGAATTGTGTCGTCCGCGTACTGCAAAATTGAGAGGCCTCCTTCTACTAGATGAGGAATGACCCCGGTGATTTGTCCAGCTAGTTTGGCCCTCTCAATGAGAGTAACTAGCATATCGGCCACGATGTTGAAAAGGATAGGAGATGCGGGGTCGCCTTGACGAAGCCCCTTCCTAGTCTGGAAATAATTGCCTACGTCATCGTTGACCTTGATAGCCACACTACCTCCGGACACAAAACTCTCAACCCATCGGCACCAAGTGTCAGAAAACCCTTTCATGCGAAGAGTTTGGAGCAAAATTTAAAAATGGGAAGATTTTCACTTCCCGGCCTCTGCACCAACTAAGGATGCATACGGCCATTTTAGTATGAGTACCAAGATAAACATGGTCCTCAGAATTTTTTAAATGAGTATCAAGATATTTCTTGATGAGTGGTTCCACCACACATCAAGCTTGATCCTCAATAAACTGGGGAAAACCCCTGTGCATCACCTGTCAATTCTGGGAATTGAACTCGGGTCGTTGGGTTGCACAACCACATACCCAACCACTGAGCCAAGGCTCTCTCTGCTTTAAAATGGGGAGAGTTTCACTTCCCGGCCTCTGCACCAACTAAGGATGCATACAGCCATTTTAGTATGAGTACCAAGATAAACATGGTCCTCAGAATTTTTTAAATGAGTATCAAGATATTTCTTCATGAGTGGTTCCACCACACATCAAGCTTGATCCTCAATAAACGGGGGAAAACCCCTGTGCATCACCTGTCAATTCTGGGAATTGAACTCGGGTCGTTGGGTTGCACAACCACGTACCCAACCACTGAGCCAAGGCTCTCTCTGCACATCAAGGCCACGATGTGGCACCTGGTTCGTCCGGCCAGCTCTGAGGCTGTAGTTCGAATGGTAGCTGACCTTCTCTTGGTTCATTTCATGCACCGAGTCAATTTCCTCCAGTTTTTAATCTGACTGCTCCCAGCTCATAAACCAAGAGTGGTTCTGTCAACTCTGTCACAAGTGTTTTCCCAGGTTCTGTCAACTCTGTCAGCAATAAACCAAGAGTGGTATTTGAATGGGCAGAATGTCAGGCCAAGTGCTGTTAGTGTCTTAAACCTTGGTCACATGCCATGATTGAGACCTGACTTGCGTGTCGCCGCAGCCTAAGACCTGAATGCCGCCATGCATCCAGAAATAAGAGAAAGATGGATGCCGGAGGCTCCTCAGCGATTAGAGCTTCTCGGCTGTCCGATCGTTTTCCTAATGTCGTTTGGGCCGTCGGATCTCGGGCTCGGCTCATGTGAGGCGTCGGATATTTACCACATCGTTGTGAGCCGTTAGATAAAATTCCACTGCGCCTAGTCGTGCCACGGCGCGTAAATAGCCAGCCCCGCCGGGGGCATTCTGGTCATTTTGCATATAGGCGTATAAAAGGCAGTTGCCGCCGCAGTGGAAACCTAGCCGCTTCCTCCCATCGCGTGACCTTCTCCCGTCCACCCGCATCCTAGCCCCCACCTCGCCGCCACCAACACCGGGCGAGTCCGGCGAGTTCCGACGGCCTTCGCCGGAGCGCAGCACACCCACGAGCCCCCCTCGTGGCGGTGCTTCCTTCCCTCCGTCCAGATCCGCTCCTCACGGCCGCAAACGATCGCTCGCACCACCCCTCCCCGCCGCTAGGGTTTCGGCTGCCTCCAACTCCGGCGCGGTGAGCTCTCCTCTTTCCTTGATTCATGCCCTCTCCTCTCCCCTTCTTCCTTTTCTCCCTGCCCCACTCACTTCTTCGATTCGGTGCAGCAGCCACCCTCCTCCATGGATGAGAGGACGACCACCACGGCAGGTTGGGGATGATCGCTCGACTTGATCTTCGACCCAAGTGTGAGATTATATCATTTTATATGAAAATATGAATCTAGCCGATGCATTTCCATACTTTTGGGGCGGGGATCCTGAAAATATGATATTGAGGGGCTGAAATCATTAACGATATCGATGTACTGAACCAGTAGTCGCTGAGAAGTTCTAGATTGGTTCCGTGTTTTAGCTAATTAGATATAACTCCCCCCATTTTGATTTCGTCAATTTTTTGGATAGCGGTCCTTAATTTTGTTGTATATATTGTTCATTCGGTGTCATTGGAACAACATGATCATGTCCAGAAGAATAGTAATATAGCATAGCCAACAATTGCCAGATTAGATAGAGCTACTTGCCTTCAAAACTTAGTTTCACTAAAGTTCTTTAGTGTTGCAGGATATGCTGTAAGTCTATTAAAGTAAACTGGTTCCATAAGCACATGGGAGTAAGCTCGAGCCGCAGCCGAGTTCAGACTCTTCCTCTCACTCGGTGCTCCATAGGAGGAGCATGGTCTGTTGTGCCTCTCCCACCTCCTCAGCACTCAGTAAGATGGCCAGCGCCGCTTAGTACCAGGGTGTTGATCGCACAATACAGGGTTACCATTTGAATTTGGTCTGAAAATGGAGCTAAACCTATCAAAAGGCTTCTGATGTATAGTTGTTTCAGAGATTTCAAGGTATGTTGTTGTTCACATCAAGACTATGCCTTTGTTTTTGAAATACAGCTGATTTGTATATCATGTTACTTTATTGCTATTTATTTCACTAATTACTTCCTATTTGTTTTAGATTCTCTCATATTTTCTATAGATAGTTGGGTTCTCAGATACAAACATAATTTCAGTAATCCGATGATTTTGGTCAATCCTGGATTTAATTGTTGACATAGCATTGGACATTTAGTTCAGTTAAAAATATCATGCCAAGTGGCTTCCTTTATTTATGTCCAAATTAAAAATAATATGCAAATAGACTTGTGCAAGAAATAATTTTTAAATTTGTTTTGGTCCATTCTCTCAGCTCACATTGGTTTCGCTCTTTTTTAGGACTCCAATAGGATTTGCATATACAAATGATAATATACATTTATATTGAACCCATCGCTGCTCTGAACTCATATCTAAACGGATCACAAATACTAGACTGAATGGACTGTTGCAGAATTAACAGAAAACCAGGGACCACCATCACCCTACTAGCGTGCCTGAATCATTCATCATGTTGCACTTTAGAGTCTTCATGGTCTTCTGCTTTAAAGTCACTTCTTCCACTTGTTTTCCTGACAAAAACTATTGATTTCTCAAAAGTCTTGTTGTTTCTCTTCCAACCTTTGTACTTCAGAAACCTATGAATTGTATTGATTGCCAGCCCTTGTCCCCTCATCTATTACTGCTTTATGCTAACCAGATAACACTGTTTGAGCTAGCAAAACAAGATTTTTCTGTTTAGATTGTAGAACATTACTTGGAGGTTCTAAGAAAAGAGTGATATTTTGCAAAACCATGCTTTTATTCAGCTTAATATTTTTTGGACTAATCTAATCTTTATTTTTTCAGGTTGCCAAAGAGTTCTGACATGGTACTAGCCGACGACAATTTCAGTACCATAGTTGCCGCAGTTGGTGAAGGAATATCTATTTACAATAACATGAAAGCTTTCATAAGGTTTGTGCACTGAGAGCCTTTTTCCCACTTCTCATTGACAGTTTTGTGGTTGCTTGGGTATTTGTGCTTGTTCTATATGGCTTGCTAAAAATGATGTTCCTGAATCGAGCATGATTGCGTGATTGTGTCTGCTTTCATACTTCACATCCAGTTGGTGAAGTTGCTTCAATCTTCCTTACCTCTACTTTGAGTATTCCTGAGGGGTTGATACCTGTTCAACTTCTATGGGTAAATCTCGTCACCGATGGCCCCTCTGCAACTGCTTTGGGTTTCAATCCGCCTGACAAGGACATCATGAAGAAGCCACCAAGGAGGAGCGCGACTCATTGATTACTCCTTGGATTTTGTTATGTTACCTGGTAAATGATCACCACATATCTGTTTGATCTGTTTTAGGCATCTCTGCCTTTCTTCTCGAGATTATAATTCTCACCAATCACATAGCTTGCAGGTCATTGGCCTTTACATGGGGGTTACAACCGTTTGTATCTTTCTCATCTGGTACACCCACAGATCTTTCATGGGCATTGGTCTCACTAGAGATGGCCACACTTGTCAGTTATCACAGCTCTTGAACTGCGGCCAATGCTCTAGCTGGGACAATTTCACAGCTGCGCCCTTCATTGCTCGTGCTAGAACTTTCACCTTCGACGACAACCCCTGCGACTACTTCCAGGCCCGCAAAGTGAAGGCAATGACGCTCTCACTCTCCATGCTCGTGGCAATCGAGATGTTCAACTCGCTCAACGCCCTCTCAGGGGATACGAGCCTGCTGAGGATGCCTCCGTGGGTCAACCCGTGGCTGCTCCTGGCCATGTCGGTGTCATTCGGGCTGCACTTCCTCATCCTCTACGTGCCGTTCCTCGCGCAGGTGTTTGGCATCGTGCCACTCAGACTTAAAGAGTGGCTCTTGGTGCTCCTTGTCACGCTCCCCGTCAGGGCACGAGGATCTGTTCACCGCCGTGGATAGGCCACTCCAGTTCGCGTAGACTGCCACCGTCCTGGAGGTACACCACCTGCTAGCAACATGCTAGATCTCGCTTGGCCTTTTCTTTTCTCTTGATCTGTTTGTTTCTGAGCTTTGCATTCTACGGGCTTTGGACTCACATCTCGCAGGCACCGGAAGGCGGTCGGAAAGAGGCAAGCGGCAGCCTCACCGCTGACACACTCGCCGCTGACGCCCGTGGCGACGACCGGATCCTGGTCATCCCCTCCCCTTCCCGTCAGATCCGTCAAGGTCCAGCGGACGACGGCGACCATCTCCGGTAGCCGGTAGGTCCCATCTGAGGGAGGGGGGTTGGGGGCTGTAGGGATGGAGAAGCTTTCATCGGCGGTAGCTTTCGTGGAGGGGTGGTGTGAACGACGCCTGTGACCACGCCTGCAGCATCTGCCTTCAGGCCTTCTGTGACAGTGAGTCCTGCACGGTAAATACCTTTATCTTGCGGATATAATGGTGATTGGCGATGGAAATCTTTCGATTCAGTGGTAGACGTGTCTGAAGTTGAATCTGTTCTGTTTTTTTGTTTTGAATTGTCACAGGTTACAAGCTGCAAGCATGATTTGCATCTCCAGTGCATCCTTGAGTGGTGAGGACCTTGCTTTCTTGCCTTCGCAATTTGACCAAAAGTTCTGTAACCATTCGACAAGGTGAGATCTCCTAATCTCCCCCCTACTGTTTTCTCTTTTGGCTGATGTGATTTTACTCTGTTTGTGGGAGTGGGAGTGGTGTTACTTTGCAACCATGAATAGTGAAGTACATGGCTTCATGTCTTTGATAGTTTCCACTTTAGATTTAGATGGCATTGGTTGTGTGCGATAATGTTGTCACTTGGTGGTTTTGATAGGATAGTGCCTCATCCTATAGGATATGCTTAGACCATCTGAATATTTTTTTGCGGACAACACACTTGCACCATGATTTATAATATTTTCTTTATCTCACATGTTGGCCTGAGGGATTCACTATCTCCAGTGAGGCCAATCATTTTGTCTAAGTGGTGGTGTTACATCAAAATTTACATGTACTGCATCACACTATAGTGTCTTTTTAGCCTTGTAGGTACATTAGATAAGTATATCTAAGAAATGGTCGATGTTTTATGATGATTGGTTCGTGTTGTGGAGCTACTGCGAATGATCATACGAACCAAGTCAACCATAATTTTTTTTTTGTTTTTGTTCTGGTTCGGATACTAAAGGTTGTTTATATATGAAAAGAAAATATGCTTCCAGGAATGTATACACCAACTGCAGTCCTCCACACACAAACATGTTGCCAGGATTCCATTCAACCAAATTCTAAGTGATAAAATATTATATAGGTATTTAAATTCAAAATCTTGTTGGTAGCTTACCAAGCTGACCGCTTGGTTAAATTCAAGTGGAACAAAGTTTGCGTCATTTCGTGCCGATTTTATTGTTAACACCAATTATGTAATAAATTATCTGTGAATAAGACAGTGGTAAGAGATGCAGTAGAGCCTGAATAATTTGGTATCTTTGCACCTTTAGTATTCTTACTAAATGGCTCCACACAAGCGAAACCAGCTGAAACTACACATGCTGAGAAGACAAGCTCAAGTAGAAGAGCAACATGGATATGCAATTTTACATTCTCTACCCCCTCGGTGAAGAAATATAAGAGCATTTAGATCACTAAAGTAGTGATCTAAACGCTCTTATATTTCTTTACGGTGGGAGTAACATCTATTTGTTCTAAGCATTTTGCTAAATGACTGCATGGAATTAATTGCAATGTTTTTTTAGGCATCTCGGCTTTTGTGGGTAAAAGGATCCACGTACCGGTTGACGTTGGGGATCATCTGCCTGTACACCAACTATCTCATGATTTATTTTACCGCTGACTACCATGACATGGTCTAAAGACTAAACTTCGAGGATTTTGTAGAATTGGCTTGTGTTAAGCATTTGTACTGTGATTTTAACCTGCTAATGTGGATCATACTGAGATATTAATACCATGCAACATTTAGTTCTCTGTTTGTACCGAACCATAACTATTATATGTGTTCTGCTTCCTCCTGTTTTTTTTTGAGAAGTATTGTTTTCATTTTAATTAGGGCCTTTGAGATACGATTCCGTAATCGTTCATGTTCATACCATATACTAATATGTGATGTTGTTTTATATTTGTATTGCGTTTTGAACTTGCTATAGTTGGAACGGAACTGAAACAGATGGAATGTTTCTTCTTCACTTTATTCTTATCCATGCTGGCTAAGCCTTACCTGCTTGACCAAAACGTTGGGACCAGCACCCTCGCGCCAAGGCGCGATCTCGATCTAGTTTTTATTAAACAGACAACATGAGAGGTGTCTAGCCATCCTAGTAGGATCACATCATTCCCCACTCTCTTCATCGACAAGAATCCATCCTCCTCTGTCTCAGATTGTAAGCACAATCAAATAGAAGGAGAAGCATTGTGTCAAGGAAACTCAAGTTGATTACAATGAACATGATGTTCCTACTCAAGGATGCTTGCATCTATCTATCTATCCAGAACACGCTGCAGCAAATCACCACGAAACCATTCACATTCAGGCTGCAGAACTGACATTCAGCAAGAGATGACAGTTGCTTCATCTCTGCTGGCTCCCAGCTGAGGAGGGGCCATGGTTGCCTCTAACAAGCTTCACGATCACGCTAGCCAGCTCCTTGCTCCCGTCCTCGCCGCGCCCACCGGCGGGCACAGGCACACCGCCGGCGCGCTGCTGCTGCTGCTGCCGGTGCTGTTTCCTCATCCTCTGCTCCTTGCTCGCCCTCATCTCCAGCGACCACGCCGTCACGTCGTCGATGCGCTCCAGGGCCTCCCTCGTCAGCCTCTCCGCCTCCCTCGCCAGCGCGGGGTACTCCTCGGAGCGCCTCTTCTTAGCAGGAGCAGGGGCCGCGGCAGCGCGCGGCACCGGCGTGACCGGCATCTTGCTCGCTGCAGCCGCGGACGCCGCGTCCTTGTCGGTCACCGGGTCGCGTCGGGGCGGAGCGACGACGGCGGGCGTGGCGCCCCAGACCTCGAGCGAGAGCGCGTACATCCGGAGGCCGTGCCCGGGGGCCGGGCAGCCGGTGCCGGCGCAGAGCGCGGCGTCGGCCTCCCGGAACCGGCGCCGCAGGGCCCGGATCCTGGCCTCCACGTCCCCGAGGCTGTAGTCCGTCCTGCTGAGCCGGCCGAAGAAGACGGCGACGAGGTCGGCGCCGCGGCTCCAGAGGTGGTCCCGGAGGGACTGGAGGATCACCGCGTCGTCCTGCTCGGACAGACGGCTGCCGTCCACCGGCGCGGCGGTGGGCGCCGCTGGTGGGCGGACGTCGACCGGCACCGGCCGGACAGAGCAGGCGTTGGGCGTTGGGTGCCAGTTTGCGGTGGGAGTGGTGGCGGCGCCGGCGCGGCGGATGGGGGTGGAGGAGGAGGGCGGGGGCGCGCTGGCCATGGCGAACGGGTGGAGGCAAGCGGGCAGGTTTCGTTCGCCCTGGTCGAATGGTGTTTTGGAATGCGCGGGTGCGTGTCTTCGGTTTGCCGCGCGATCGGCCGGTTTCGCGCCAAACATTACATTTGTGTGCTGCTGAGATTCTGAAGATGGCGATTCTGAGCACGCCCCGCCACGGCGCATCTGAATCTGACGGCACTGCCTCCATGTCCATCTCCAAGTTGTAGTCGACAGCAAGATCTTGCACAGCTTGTACGTCGCCAAAAGTTGGGTTGAAGATAGCGGAGGAGAGTACGCTAATAAGTACAGGAGCAGTGGTAATATTAAGTGCGCATCTGCACGCAGAGGCAGAGCCTTCAATGGGACTCGCCTCTCGTCGTGACTGTAGTCCTCCCCAGCATTTCGAAGTCGCTGGCCACTTGCCAGCAGCAGGTGAAGCGAGGAGAGCACGAGAGTTTCAGACACAAATGCGAAAGGGTTAAAACGTAACAGAAAAACAGATTACATACTACACCCACCAAGCGTAAAAAATCGAAATCCATGACAGGTTTGACCCACCATATCCATGACAGGTTTGACCCACCATATCCATGACAGGTTTGACCCACCATATCCATGAGAGGTCAAAGCTGACACGGCGTTGCCCAGTCAGCAGTAACGCAGTCAAAACAGGTCAGCACGGTCAAACCAGTAGAAACCGAGCGGGGGTTGATTCCTGAAGAGAGTTGCAAGTTTTTCTTTTTTGTTTGAGGGAGAACCGGTTTTGAAGTCAATGGTTGAATTCTAAACCGAATGGCAAGTTGAAGGCTTTTTTTTGAGAATTTTTTCATTCAAATCACGAAACACGAAGCCAACCATAACACAAGAAAATCTCCGGAGCCCTGTGACATCATCTCTGAATCTTGAGAGAAGACCCCTGCAGCAGAACGATCTGCAACCACGCGCAAGCAGGTCATCATCTTCGACCACGGTACAATTGCCGCCACGCTGCTTCCTCCTTTCTTGACACCAGCGCTGAGAGGGCATGGACATCAATCCAACATATCTGCAACAGTCGTCGCCATCTTTGGCTTTGAGTACCGCGAAAAATGTCTCTTCCGAAAGGAAGAGAACTCGAGTCATCCGACCGGTCCAGCACCGCGGCCGGGCCATCCGCCCGGGCAAAGTAGGATCTCCCCTGCAGCATCAGCGCAGAGGAAGGAGAAGAACAACAACAGCAAATCATACCGACAAGGAAGAAGAAGCATCTTCGTCTTCCTGCATCCATCGCCCATCTGAGGACCCAAACGGCCAGTGCCGACGGACCCCCAGCCACCATAGCCTGCGACCTCGACGAGATCCGGGGATCCCCCACCCCGCTGGCTCCTAGACGAAGGCAAAAGCCTCGCCTGACCTCGAACGGAGCCCGAAGAAACTTATTCCGACGTGACACCACCACAAGTTGAAGGCTGCAATGCTTTTTTCTTCTTTTACCGTTTATCATTACCACTTCGTGCCCGTTTACCAATCTGCGTGGCATCGAGCTTGTGCGTCTTGGTTGACGTGTGCATGTGACCATGATATCTCCATCGATCACGTCTGACGGGACGCTACCACCGTCCTCGAAGAAGGTCCGGCCCGGTGTGTGCACGCTTCAACTCGGTAGGAGCGCTTATGGTTGTCAACAATGGAATTGGTCGCCTTACCTTTTACCCATAAAAACATACTACCTCCGTCCGAAAATACTTGTCATCAAAATGGACAAAAAAGAATGTATCTAGAACTAAAGTACATCTAGATACATCCTTTTTTATTAATTTTGATGACAATTATTTCTGGGAGTAAAAATAAAATACCTCGCAAGATATTGGATCCTTGAATGATCTGTTTCTTTGTTGATTCGAGTAAGGGTGAATCAAATATATTCATATTTATGAAAAAGGACCTCAGGGAGAAGCCCTAGAATTCTAGGCTTGAACCCTTGCTTGACTGCATGAGCAAGGAAACCGATGCTAGGAAAGTAGCAATGCACGATCCCCATCCCTCATCAGCTTTGACAAGGCCGATCTGATGGGGTGGACCAAGCAAAGATCATGGCATATGCACCAGCAGTGAGCAGTGAGCCTGGCTAGTTAATTAGGACCACCGCCGGTCGGCGTCACGCCTTGAAGCAACAGCCACCCCGAAACAAAACAGGGAGGCCGTTTGCGTACGGATTTATTAGCACGCAATCTGGCTGATTTATTTTAGAATTAAATCTGCTACGGGTACCATTTTACATGTCCTCCCTTCGCTATCGAAATGGCGATGGATGAACACGTCGAGGAGGAGGAGGAGGACAGGCGGCACCGCCGCGGTCGAGGGTCGGTCGACGAACCACAAGCGAAGCCTTGATTCTAATTTTTCCATGATAACACTATTCATTCATTTGATCTAAAGGAATTGGCAATAGAAAAGGTACAGGATTTTTTCCTATAGTTTGAGTTTCATATAAAAAACACAAAGGAATTTTACATTCCACCCAAACCTCTTCCGTATACATCTCTACGCGAAAAGCAAGGCAAAGACCACATTTACGAGGTATAGTTTGAGCATAATATCACCTTTGCACATGTCAGCTGATTCGAATTCGACGTTAGTCGATACGAAGGAAGAAGAAGCGAGGGCCTCGCCGGAGAGAAGGAAGGGGCCGCCGTCATCACCCCAGTGTCTAAACTTAGGGTTCAGGGGTGGGGGTCGTGGTGGACGGCGGTGGCGGGGGGGGGGGGGGGGGGGTATTCGCCGAAGAAAAAGCTTAGTACGGGGGGCCCTAAAGGGATGGCCGCGGCGAGGGCCGGCGGTGGCTGGTGGCTCAAGGAAGTAGAAGCGCCGAGAGGATGAAGAAAGACTGTGGGCCATTGATTTCGCATCAAACGGTTCAAGAATCGACTGACCGCAAACAAAATTTTCAGCCGATAGATTTCTAGCCACGCCCAATTTGAGTACGTCTTTTCGGATTCATGTGTTTTCTCCATTCTCGCGAATCAAGCGCACAATTTACACAAATTCCTAGTATTTTTTTTCCACAATGATTCATTTTACGCACGCGATTGCATTATGTCGTATTCCTGTGTCTCTTTTTATATCCTTATTATGGTTTAGGAAACCTAAGAAATCAAATCAAAGGGCCCCCTAATAATAGAGAAAAGAAAAGATCACATGATCGGGAGCGCTGAAGACGCCATCGTCCCAACCACCGTTCATGTGTTTTTCGGAGCTCCTTAAGTGGTTGTTTGGATAAATAGGATTAACGCCTAGTTTTAACAAACCGTGTTTTAGTTGGATTTTTTCAGAAAACTAGTTTTACTAATAATTCAGTTAGGAACAGGTGTACACAAAACCTTGTTTGGATGATAAAACATATTTAAACACGAAGGGTTGCACCGCCGCCGCCGCCGCGTAAGAGATGAATGATTCTAGTTGGATGCCGGCCATCTCGTCGTACTTCCTGGATGGGGTCCATCATTGTCGCAGCCAAAGAGAGAGTAGCACCGCAGCTGGCCGGTTTGGACGACATCATCGCCGGCGATGGTTCCTTGGGTAGCGATGAAGGTGTGGGCCGACGAAGATGCGACGCTGTGGCCTCCAGGAAACCAGCTTGCTCGAGCACGAGATCATGTTAAACAACCAAATTACTACTAGTCCTTCCTGCCATACCCATCCATCATCCAAAGCAATCAGAATGCTCGCAAGTGAATTGTTGCATGTGCGACGGTAATGAGAATGACCAATCATTCAAGAACAAGAACGAGCATGCAAGGAATCAGCTGCTGCCACACAAAATCTCAAGATCAAATTTGTAAGAGACCGCCGTCGGCGAGGAAGACGTGAGAAGAGTGCCAGCTCGGGAAGGACCAGTGGTCGACCGTGATCACGACTTGGCGACGACCGCCAGCGACGCGGGATGAGGGCTCGCCGGGGAAGGACCGATGGTCGACGACAATGACGATGGTCCGACGATGGCGACGGCGCGAGCGACGCGAGATGAGTTGTCGTTGGGATAGGACCAGTGAGTTGGAGGATCAAACTCTCTGTGTGTATTATGACTTCACAGGTTACACATATATATACATGGAGTGCAACGGCAGGATAAGGTTGCAACTGATCTAGCTAGTCCTGAGGAGACGTGAGCTACGTGCGGGACGAGCCAGTCGTGGGCGCAGGACCGGGGCGTGCGGGTGGCGTGGAGGACGTGGAGATAGTTGTGTTCCAACACAGTGGTCGCCGGTGACCGCGGCGGCCGGCGGCAACGTCGACGGGGAGGGTCGCGGGCGGTGCGGTAGGCGTTGATGAATTGTTGCAGGGAAACGACTTGATGGCGACGGCAACATGCAGGCCAGCTGCGTTGTATGCCGGTCGCATGCGGCGGATGATGAACTGGTTTATAGAAAAACGTCTAATTGTCGTTTTTCCATAAGCTCAGTTTTTTAGTTTTGGTAAAACCAAGATTTAGTTATCCATGGATTTGTTATGTTAACCAAACATAGTTTTAGTTTGTTGTAACCGAAAACGTGTGTACGCCAAACAACCAAGTACGTACGTACGTGTCTTTGGTCTTTGCCGAATGCCGATACATACATACGTACACACACACACACGCTGGTCCGTGGTACGCCCACACCACGCACATGCGCGCCGGGCCAGCCAGCCACCGCTCGCCGGAACAGCCGGAACAATGCCCGCAAAAATGGACCCCTCCACTCCCCCCCGCCCGGCCACCTCCACCTACCGCCAGCTCGAGCAAACCCTACACACCCCTGCCCCCCCTCCCCGATCTCCATCACTCCATCGTCCTCATCATCCCCATCTCCATTACACCCATGATGGCTGATTGCCGCAGCTGCTAAGCACCACGGTTAACGAGGCAAGCGCAGCTCCAGCTCGAGCAGACCTCACTCCCAAACCCTACTGCAGCAGCTCCCCGCTGTCTGCACAAGACCATCCTCACCATAAACAATAGGAATAATAAATTCCAGGAGGAGGAGGAAAAAAACAAGGCGAGGTCACAGGCTCAGCGAGCGAGCGCATCTCCCTCTGCTTGCTTGTGCTGCCCCCTCGCGCGCCTCATGCGCCGCAAGAAGCACTTGGACCGCGCTGGCGGCGGCGGCGGCGGCACCGAGCTCTTCATCTGCTTCACCTCCCGCCCCTCCGCCTCCTCCAAGGCCTTCAGCCCCGGCCGCAGCGGCAGCAGCGCCGGAGGAAGCGGGAACGGTGCTGCCGACGCGGCGCCGGCGGCGCTGCTGCGCCCGTCGCTGAGCAGGCGGCTGAGGAACAGCGGGAGCCTCAAGGGCGGGCAGTCGCCCATGTTCCCGCCGGGCACGGCGTCAGGGGGCCGGCGCGGGCGCGGCGGGATGGAGCCCGCCGAGCCCTCCTCGCCCAAGGTCACCTGCATCGGCCAGGTCCGGGTCAAGGGCGGCAAGCGCAAGCCCAAGCACGCCTCCTCCTCCGCGGCCGCGCTGCGCTCGCGCTCCAGGCGCGGGTCCGAGGCCAGCTTCCGCCGCGGGGCGGACGACCGGGACGGCGCCCTCCACCCCGGGGCCAAGAACCAGGGCTGGGTCTACCAGATCCCGGTCAACATCTGTGAGGCGCTCAAGACCTTCGGCTCCTGCGGCGGCCGCTCCCTCTGCTCGCCGTCCCGGGAGCGGGGCGGGGGCGCGCCGCGCTCCGGTGCCGCGGGGGACAAGAAGCGCCGCCGCGCCCCGGCCGGCGGGAGCTGGCTCTGCGGCGCCGCCGTCGCCCGGTGCCTCCTGGCGATCCAGGAGGAGGAGGACGACGTCGGGATGGGCTCCGCCGTCGGGCCCGCCGACGAGGCCCGGGAGTCGCAGGTGGGGCTCGTGATGCAGGGCTGGGACGTGGAGGACGAATACGAAGAGGAGGACGAGACCCGCGTCGTCGTCGGCGAGGTGGAGGTGGAGAAGGAAGATGAGATCTTGCTGGTCGGGGGCAAGGAGGAGGAGGGGAGGGTCAGCGTCTGCATCCCACCCAGGAACGCCCTCCTGCTGATGCGCTGCAGATCCGACCCCGTGCGCATGGCGGAGCTCGCCACCCGCTTCTGGGGTTCCCCGGCGGCGGCCACCGCCAGTGTCGGCCAGGTCGACAATGAAGAGGACGGCGGCGTCGAGAAAGAAGAGAAGGAAGAAGGCGAGGCCAATTTGGAGAAGGAATGTGCAGAGGAAGCTCGGAATTCAGCGGTTTCGGCCGACGGGGAGGCATGCCGCGAGCGCGGCAGCGTGGTTGAAGATGACGGCGGCGAGGCAGGGGATGCCGGTCAAGCGGAGTCTGAAGACGAGAGCTCCAAGCATGGAGATATTGGGGAAGAGGAGAATGATGGAGGCTGCAGAGGAGATGCAGAGGAGAAGGATGAGCCTGTGGAGGCTCAGATTGTTCGCAAGGACGTAGGCTTGGAGGTTGAAGCTGCCAAGAGCGAGAGCCAAGCACCGGCAATGGTGGAGGCTGTGGCAGGCACCAAGGAGGATGCTGATGCCCCAAGAATGGAGGAAGAGGCGAAGGGCAGGAGGTCAGTCAGCAGCTGCTCCCCATCCACAGCACTGAAGGAGGACCGCAAACTGCGGCGGCTGGGCAGCACCAGGAGGCGCGTTTCCACCAGCAGCAAGGCCTCCTCGAGCAGCGACCGTGTCGACAGGCGGCACAGCTTCTCGGCCGAAATGGAGGCGCGGCGATCGAGCTTCTCGAGCTTGAAGGATTCGAGGAGGGCGAGCTTCTCCATCGACAGGGATGGCCGGAGGTGGAGCTTCACCATTGAGCAGGAGCACCTTGTCGCGGAGCCCAAGGTTTTGATGGCATCCAGGAAGGGGAAGAAAAATTCGTCCGAGGCCGAGTCGGAGAAGGACTGCCCTGTTCTTGTTGCTGCACCAAACAGTGTGGAGGAAGCCCAAGAGTGCAATGAGGATGGGAAGGAAGAGGCCACAAATGATGATGGTGAGGAAGAAGGAACAACAGTACAATGTGTCGAAATTAAAACAGAGGCTGAGAAGGTAGAGACCGGAGTCGATGAGGAAAAAGCCGTTGAAGTGAAGCAGGTACAGAGGAAGAAGAGCGGCGAGCTGCCGGATTGCCTCCTGATGATGATGTGCGAGCCCAAGCTCTCCATGGAGGTCTCCAAGGAGACATGGGTTTGCAGCACCGATTTCGTCCACTGGAAGTCTCACCAGGGCCAGAATCGTCGCCAACAAAATGCTGCTGCTGCTGCCGCCCCGGAGGAGACGAAGGATGATTCGAGCAACGCTGCTGATACCACGGTCGTGAAGGATACAGAAGAGAGCGCTGTAGTGCCAGCACTGGTGAACTCCGCATCTGTGCCACCGCAGGCGGCCCCGAAGCCACCGCCGAAGCCAGCCATGGAGCAGAAGCTCAAACTAGAGCTGCCGAAGGTCGCTGCCGGCATGGTGGCGTACGCGCCGCTCGTCTTGAAGCGGTGCAAGTCGGAGCCACTGCGGTCGTCCGCGCGGCTGGCGCCCGACACGTGCTTCTGGAAGGAGGACCGGCACCGGCCCCTCAACGCCACCGGGATCGGCTTCTGATCCCGGACAAGCACGCTGGTACGCCCTGGTTTAATTAGCTAGCTAGTTAGTGACCCCACGTTTCTATGAGCCATGTTATGTAATAACTGTAGTGAGCTTTGTTGTTCTTGTAATTGTAGTGAGCTTGTTTTTCCATGCTTGGTACGTGCTGTTAGTTATGTGATGTGGAGAAGGACACGGGATATTAAGCAAGTTACTACATCAGATGAGAATAGATTAGGGAGGAGTATGTGTAAAAATCTCTGAGGTTTGCTTTGCTTTGATTTGTTCGGTGTGCTAATTCCTTCCTTTTCCCCTTATGATGGATGATGTTTGCACATTACCTAAAAAAAAACATGATTGTGCTTTAAGTGATGTTGTGCCAATGTACATCTTGCATCTGCATGCTTTTCTGATAATGTTTGCATGTAGGATAAGAATGTTATCCTGTCCTTGAAGACAAGAAATGGAAACCCTTTTCTTTTCCTTGCAAAAGCAATCTGGGAGCATATTGTGGAGTATGCAATCATTCAGGTTAATGGTTTTTGTATGACTGGTGCAAAAACCATGCAACCAGAGGAGGATCTTTTCCTTGGTTGCTTGTGCCTGTACGATGGTGACACCTCAATTGTTTTGTTGGCTGTACGTAGGATTTTGTAATGCTCTGAAATTATACATTGCTCACCTGAGCTTGCTTGCTGATTCGAGAAGAAGCCTACCAATTGCTGTTTGTTGCTGTGTGGTCGTTGAGTCTTTTGGCTGCTGAACCAAGTGTTGTACTGCTGCTGTGCTACATCGGAGAGTAGAGCTTCTTGAGTCTGTTCTCAGCTTAAAATTCGGCGGGGCTCTAGTTTGCACCTGCTTCTTAACCTGAGTAAAGAAGAATGGATTGGTTCTGATGGTGCTGATCTTTTCCAGTGTATCAATGGTTGTACGATTGTTCGAGTCAGACTGTCAACAGAAGTAAACGTTGTTATATTATGGGACGGAGGGACTATCTTACTTGGTGTGAAGGCTGGATCATGAGGTTCTTGGGATGAAGTGGTGCGCTGGCTGTGCAAACGGCTGCTAGTGGAATGAATCTGAAGCTTGCGTCCAGAATCAATCATGTGGAGATGAGAGTAGTGGTCTTAAGAAAAAGGGAGATATTGTGAGGGGCAGGGCAAGATCCGTCCAGGCACTGGAGTGGAGTGGAGCGGAGTTGCTGGGGGCGGGGCGCATAGGGTGGCAAAAATGCTAGACGTACAAAGACTTACACGCTTTTATACGCTCCTTTTATCTAACAACCAATCAGTCTACAACAAACACCGCACCTTATTAATGTCGATACTGTTTTTCTTGGCGACTTGGTAATGGCTATGCTGTGCTGTGCCCTAAAAGCGTCTAAACCCTAGGCCGCCCAAATCCGTGTCAACCTTTTTGGTCCCCTGGCCTGTTCTGCACTCTTTTGTAGCTCTACCTCCACCCTAGCTGCAATGTTGCAGTGTGTGTGTGTGTGTGTGTGTGTGTGTGGTGCGCCACCTCCGGCTCCGGTGATGACCCGAGGACTGAAGAGGTTTCCTTTTCTTTTCTTCTCCCCGGTTAGGGGCGGGCGCGGGCGCGGTCGCTTTGCGCCCACGTCGTTTGCCGCGCAGCACGCACATGTGCTGGGGCTGGATGGATATGATGGACCATCATCATCATCGTTGTGTGAGCTGCGCTTAGATAGGATTTTTTTTCCTTCCGGGTGTGCTCCTAGCTAGGTTAACCATGCTGATCTTGGACGCCCAAGAGGACCTCTTTTTCCGAGAGCGCCGTACATGCAGTCGCCTTCGTACGAAGCTGAAGGCCGGCTAGCCGACGCGCAAACTCAGAGCCACCGTCTAGGCTTTGATTATTTTTCATTTCTCTCTTTCAGCACTTTGATTGGCGTCAAAGTTAAACATTTAGCATATCAACCAAACATGCACATAATTTTTAACAAGTTGCATGAAAAAAAGCACTTAAAACCAGCGACGTGTACAAACAACATGTTGTTAGCGTGTGTGCATCGTCCCCTCTCCTTTGGCGTGTGCACCATCTCTTCTCCAAGGTTCCTGGAACGTATGATCATTGTTCATGTCTTCTCGCAAAATTATCACGCCACTAGTTCCATCATGCTTGAATCCAATTCTCCTTCAATACCTATTCACTTGTAGCCCGACGCTTCTAAATTTTGAGTCTACACACCTCCATCTCTTCCTGGGGTCGTTAGCTCTATCTTGCATAGCATCAGATATAACCCTCTTCTCTTGGATGTTCTTCTCCTCCATCTCTAGCTTTTCTTAATAGGTTTTTTTACTAGCTCTTCTCGGCTCAGCGTACCCTTTTCTTGTCTTCATCGACTCACCGATCTTTTCTTTTCAGCGCCTCCACCTCTCCTTCTCTCTTGAGGATCTATTCTCTTTTTTCTTCCTTTTATGACGGGATGATCTGTGCTAGACGTCGGAGTGAGACTTCTAGGCACCCTTTCCCTTTCCTCTCCATCATCATCATCATCATCTTCTTCTTCTTCTTCTTCTTCACCGTTCTCTTTCACCGGAGAGGAAATGTTGCAATTCCCAGCTTTTGGATTGTCATCATCATTTCTTAACTTTCACTCCTTGTGGCCTTCCAACAAATTCCAATAATGCTGGAGGCCAAACGATTTGCCTTCCGGCCGCCATTTGTCGGTACCTCGCTTGGGCTATGTAATCCTAAAAAACAAATTCTCAAATTGATGAGAATGCTCATTTGGGGTGAAGTTTATCTCCCCGGATTACATTCTTTCTTGATGAGCCGGAGGGTTAGAATTGAATTATTATGTATCTCGACCGGACACATACAAAAAATCAAAATGTGACAACGATGCGCCCTCAAGATCAAAATCATTTGTCCTGTAGGTATCACCCATCACAATTTCAAGAAACTATTCCTCGTTGACCATCGATCTCTCCAAAATCACATACTGATCGCTAAATAAAAAACAATGCACATTCTCCAGCATTTTTCCACGATCACCTCGCACTCAATCGAACATAAAACCGAAGAACAAGGCAAGGATGGCTTCCTTTACCATCTTGCCGTTTCTCGTCCGACATAGGATTGGGAAGGCGCCATAGTTTTGCCTGCCACCAGGACGAAGGTGGGAGGGGCAACGGGGCGGGGATGCCTTTTCTTCAGTTTCTTTGCCGAGGAGTGCTGCGACATGGACGGGGGTAGGCCAATGCCTGCACACGACATCAACACAGTGTTTGCCACCTCTGCGCTGGACTCATAGTCGGTAGGGTGCGCCATGTCACATTGGCACAACAGACTTGACGTGTATGAGGTGGGTACAAACCGTTTGTGCAACAACAACACTTGGTTGTCGTGATGAACTTAACAAGAACGTTTTGAGTTCAGAACACGAACATCGAAAGATGAACATGAAGGAAATATGCCCTAGAGGCAATAATAAAGTTGTTATTTTTATATTTCCTTATTTCATGATAAATGTTTATTATTCATGCTAGAATTGTATTAACCGGAAACTTGATACATGTGTGGATGCATAGACAAAATACTGTGTCCCTAGTAAGCCTCTACTAGACTAGCTCGTTGATCAAAGATGGTTAAGTTTCCTAACCACAGACATGTGTTGTCATTTGATAAACGGGGTCACATCATTAGGAGAAGGATGTGATGGACAAGACCCATTCGTTAGCTTAGCATTATGATCGTTCGGTTTTATTGCTATTGGTTTCTTCATGTCAAATACATATCCTTCAACTATGAGATTATGCAACTCCCGGATACCGGAGGAATACCTTATGTGCTATCAAACGTCACAATGTAACTGGGTGATTATAAAGATGCTCTATAGGTATCTCCGAAGGTGTTTGTTGGGTTGGCATAGATCGAGATTAGGATTTATCACTCCGAGTAATGGAGAGGTATCTCTGGGCCCTCTCGGTAATGCACATCATAAGAAGCCTTGCAAGCAAAGTGACTAATGAGTTAGTTGCAGGATGATGTATCACGATACGAGTAAAGAAACTTGTCGGTAATGATATTGAACTAGGTATGAAGATACCGACGATCGAATCTCGGGCAAGTAACATATCAATGGACAAAGGGAATAACATATGTTGTCATAACGGTTCGACCGATAAAGATCTTGTAGAATATGTGGGAGCCAATATAAGCATCCAAGTTCCGCTATTGGTTATTGACCGGAGAGGTGTCTCGGTCATATCTACATAGCTCTCGAACAAGTAGGGTCCGCACGCTTAACGTTCGATGATGATATTGTATTATATGAGTTATGTGATTTTGTGACCGAATGTTGTTCGGAGTCCCGGATGAGATCACATACATGACGAGGTGTCTCGAAATGGTCGAGAGGTAACGATTGATATATAGGACAATGGTATTCAGACACCAGAAGTGTTTCGGGAAGCACCGGGTACTTATCGGGTCACCGGAAGGGGTTCCAGGCACCCCCGACAAAAGATATGGGCCTTATGGACCAAGAGGGGAAACACACCAACCCCAAAGGGGCTGGTGCGCCCCCCTCCCCCCATATGACCTGGCCAAATTGGAGAAGGAAAGGGAAAAGGGAATAAGATTCCCCCTTCCCCCTCTTTCCTTCCTACTCTGAATAGGAATAGGAGAGGGGGTTGGCCGAATTGGGAGAGGACCCCAAGTAGGATTCCTCCTACTTGGGGCGCCCCCTTGGCTGCCTCGGAGAGGACCCCAAGTAGGATTCCTCCTACTTGGGGCGCCCCCTTGGCTGCCTCTCCTCCCCTCCGACCTATATATATGTGGGGAGGGGGGCGCCTACAACACGCAACATCAACTGTTAGCTGTGTGTGGCGCCCCCCCCCCCCACAATTTACACCCCTGGTCATATTGTCGTGGTGCTTAGGCGAAGCCCTGCGCAAATCAATTCACCATCACCGTCACCACGCCATCATGCTGATGGAACTCATCTACTTCCTCGACATCTTGCTGGATCAAGAGGGCGAGGAACGTCATCGAGATGAACGTGTGTAGAACTCGAAGGTGCCGTACGTTCAGTACTTGACCGGTCGGAACTAGAAGAAGTTTTACTACATCAACCGTGTTGTCAAACGCTTCCGCTTTCGGTCTACAAGGGTACATCGACACACTCTCCCCCTCTCGTTGCTATGCATCTCCTAGATAGATCTTGCGTGAACGTAGGAATTTTCTGGAAATTGCATGCTACGTTCCCCAACAGTGGCATTCAAGCCAGGTGTATGCGTAGAGGATATGCACGAGTAGAACATAAAAAGTTGTGGGCGGTGATCTTCATACTGCTTACCATTAATGTCTTATTTTGATTCTGCGGTATTATTGGATGAAGCGGCCCAGATCAACCTTACATGATCATGTTCATGAGACCGGTTCCATCGACAGACATGCAACTAGTTTTGCATAAAGGTGGCTGGCGGGTGTCTATTTCTCCTACTTTAGTTGAATCGAATTTGACTGCGGCCGGTCCTTGCTGAAGGTTAAAACAACAAAATTGATAAATCACCGATGTGGTTTTTGTGCTGTAGGTAAGAACGGTTCTTGCTAGAAGCCCATAGCAGCCACGTAAAACTTGCAACAACAAAGTAGAGGTAAGACATGATGTGATATACGTTATTGTATGAGATGATCATGTTTTGTAAAAGTTATCGGCAACCGGCAGAAGCCTTATGGTTGTCTGTTTATTGTATGAAATGCAAACACCATGTAATTGCTTTACTTTATAAATAAGCGATAGCGATAGTTGTAGAAGCAATAGTTGGCGAGACGACCATGACGCAACGATGGAGATCAAGGTGTTGAGCCGGTGATGATGGAGATCACAACAATGCTTTGGAGATGGAGACCAAAAGCATGAGATGATGATGGCCATATCATGTCACATATTTCGATTGCATGTGATGTTTATCTTTATGCATCTTATTTTGCTTAGTATGGCGGTAGCATTATAAGATGACCCCTTAACTAAAATTTCAAGGCATAAGTGTTATCCCTAAGTATGCACCATTGCGACAGTTCTTCGCGCTGAGACACCACGTGATGATCGGGTGTGATAGGCTCTATGTTCACATACAACGGGTGCAAGACAGGTTTGCACATGCGGAATACTCGGGTTAAATTTGACAAGCCTAGCATCTACAGACATGGTCTCAAAACACTGGAGACCGAAAGGTCGAACGTGAATCATATAGTAGATATAATCAACATAGAGATGTTCACCATTGATTACTACTCCATCTCACGTGATGACCAAACATGGTTTAGTTGATTTGCATCATGATGACCCACAAGTATAGGGGATCTATCGTAGTCCTTTCGATAAGTAAGAGTGTCGAATCCAACGAGGAGCAGAAGGAAATGACAAGCGGTTTTCAGTAAGGTATTCTCTGCAAGCACTGAAATTGTAGGTAATAGATAATTTTGTGATAGGATAATTTGTAACGGGTAACAAGCAATGAAAGTAAATAAGGTGCAGCAAGGTGGCCCAATCCTTTTTGTAGCAAAGCACAAGCCTGGACAAATTCTTATAATGAGAAAAGAGCTCCTGAGGACACATGGGAATTATCGTCAAGCTAGTTTTCATCACGTTCATATGATTCACGTTCGTTACTTTGATAATTTAATATGTGGGTGGACCGGTGCTTGGGTGCCGCCCTTTCTTGGACAAGCATCCCACTTATGATTAACCCCTATTGCAAGCATCCACAACTACAAAAGAAGTATTAAGGTAAACCTAACCACAACATGAAACATATGGATCCAAATCAGCCCCTTACGAAGCAACGCATAAACTAGGGTTTAAGCTTTTGTCACTCTAGCAACCCATTGATGACCCACAAGTATAGGGGATCTATCGTAGTCCTTTCCATAAGTAAGAGTGTTGAACCCAATGAGGAGCAGAAGGAAATGACAAGCGGTTTTCAGTAAGGTATTCTCTGCAAGCACTAAAATTGTAGGTAACAGATAGTTTTGTGATAAGATAATTTGTAACGAGTAACAAGCAACGAAAGTAAATGAGGTGCAACAAGGTGGCCCAATCCTTTTTGTAGCAAAGGACAAGCCTGGACAATTTCTTATAATGAGAAAAGCGCTCCCGAGGACAGATGGGAATTATCGTCAAGCTAGTTTTCATCACGCTCATATGGTTCCCGTTCGGTACTTTGATAATTTGATATGTGGGTGGAACGGTGCTTGGGTACTGCCCTTTCTTGGACAAGCATCCCACTTATGATTAACCCCTATTGCAAGCATCCGCAACTACAAAAGAAGTATTAAGGTAAACCTAACCATAGCATGAAACTAGTGGATCCAAATCAGCCCCTTACGAAGCAACTCATAAACTAGGGTTTAAGCTTCTGTCACTCTAGCAACCCATCATCTACTTATTACTTCCCAATGCCTTCCTCTAGGCCCAAATAACAGTGAAGTGTCATGTAGTCGACATTCACATAACACCACTAGAGGAGAGACAACATACATCTCATTAAAATATCGAACGAATACCAAATTCACATGACTACTAATAGAAAAACTTCATCCATGTCCTCAGGAACAAACGTAACTACTCACAAAGTATATTCATGTTCATAATCAAAGGAGTATTAATATGCATTAAGGATCTGAACATACGATCTTCCACCAAGTAAACCAATTAGCATCAACTACAAGGAGTAATCAACACTACTAGCAACCCACTCGTACCAATTTGTGGTTTTGTATACAAGAGATGAACTAGGGTTTGAGAGGAGATGGTGCTGGTGAAGATGAACGTGTGTAGAACTCGAAGGTGCCGTACGTTCAGTACTTGACCGGTCGGAACTAGAAGAAGTTTGACTACATCAACCGTGTTGTCAAACGCTTCCGCTTTCGGTCTACAAGGGTACGTCGACACACTCTCCCCCTCTCGTTGCTATGCATCTCCTAGATAGATCTTGCGTGAACGTAGGAATTTTCTGGAAATTGCATGCTACGTTCCCCAACAGTGGCATTCAAGCCAGGTGTATGCGTAGAGGATATGCACGAGTAGAACATAAAAAGTTGTGGGCGGTGATCTTCATACTGCTTACCACTAATGTCTTATTTTGATTCTGCGGTATTATTGGATGAAGCGGCCCAGACCAACCTTACATGATCATATTCATGAGACCGGTTCCATCGACAGACATGCAACTAGTTTTGCATAAAGGTGGCTGGCGGGTGTCTATTTCTCCTACTTTAGTTGAATCGAATTTGACTGCGGCCGGTCCTTGCTGAAGGTTAAAACAACAAAATTGATAAATCACCAATGTGGTTTTTGTGCTGTAGGTAAGAACGGTTCTTGCTAGAAGCCCATAGCAGCCACGTAAAACTTGCAACAACAAAGTAGAGGTAAGTCATGATGTGATATACGTTATTGTATGAGATGATCATGTTTTGTAAAAGTTATCGG
The DNA here is from genome assembly GCA_963921465.1 of Triticum timopheevii. NCBI lineage: Eukaryota > Viridiplantae > Streptophyta > Magnoliopsida > Poales > Poaceae > Triticum > Triticum timopheevii. Next base: position 462,012,906 of record OY997262.1, on the reverse strand, counting down.
CAACCGGCAGAAGCCTTATGGTTGTCTGTTTATTGTATGAAATGCAAACACCATGTAATTGCTTTACTTTATCACTAAGCGATAGCGATAGTTGTAGAAGCAATAGTTGGCGAGACGACCATGACGCAACGATGGAGATCAAGGTGTTGAGCCGGTGATGATGGAGATCACGACAATGCTTTGGAGATGGAGACCAAAAGCATGAGATGATGATGGCCATATCATGTCACATATTTCGATTGCATGTGATGTTTATCTTTATGCATCTTATTTTGCTTAGTATGGCGGTAGCATTATAAGATGACCCCTTAACTAAAATTTCAAGGCATAAGTGTTATCCCTAAGTATGCACCATTGCGACAGTTCTTCGCGCTGAGACACCACGTGATGATCGGGTGTGATAGGCTCTATGTTCACATACAACGGGTGCAAGACAGGTTTGCACATGCGGAATACTCGGGTTAAATTTGACAAGCCTAGCATCTACAGACATGGTCTCAAAACACTGGAGACCGAAAGGTCGAACGTGAATCATATAGTAGATATAATCAACATAGAGATGTTCACCATTGATTACTACTCCATCTCACGTGATGACCAAACATGGTTTAGTTGATTTGCATCATGATGACCCACAAGTATAGGGGATCTATCGTAGTCCTTTCGATAAGTAAGAGTGTCGAATCCAACGAGGAGCAGAAGGAAATGACAAGCGGTTTTCAGTAAGGTATTCTCTGCAAGCACTGAAATTGTAGGTAATAGATAATTTTGTGATAGGATAATTTGTAACGGGTAACAAGCAATGAAAGTAAATAAGGTGCAGCAAGGTGGCCCAATCCTTTTTGTAGCAAAGCACAAGCCTGGACAAATTCTTATAATGAGAAAAGAGCTCCTGAGGACACATGGGAATTATCGTCAAGCTAGTTTTCATCACGTTCATATGATTCACGTTCGTTACTTTGATAATTTAATATGTGGGTGGACCGGTGCTTGGGTGCCGCCCTTTCTTGGACAAGCATCCCACTTATGATTAACCCCTATTGCAAGCATCCACAACTACAAAAGAAGTATTAAGGTAAACCTAACCACAACATGAAACATATGGATCCAAATCAGCCCCTTACGAAGCAACGCATAAACTAGGGTTTAAGCTTTTGTCACTCTAGCAACCCATTGATGACCCACAAGTATAGGGGATCTATCGTAGTCCTTTCCATAAGTAAGAGTGTTGAACCCAACGAGGAGCAGAAGGAAATGACAAGCGGTTTTCAGTAAGGTATTCTCTGCAAGCACTAAAATTGTAGGTAACAGATAGTTTTGTGATAAGATAATTTGTAACGAGTAACAAGCAACGAAAGTAAATGAGGTGCAACAAGGTGGCCCAATCCTTTTTGTAGCAAAGGACAAGCCTGGATAATTTCTTATAATGAGAAAAGCGCTCCCGAGGACAGATGGGAATTATCGTCAAGCTAGTTTTCATCACGCTCATATGGTTCCCGTTCGGTACTTTGATAATTTGATATGTGGGTGGAACGGTGCTTGGGTACTGCCCTTTCTTGGACAAGCATCCCACTTATGATTAACCCCTATTGCAAGCATCCGCAACTACAAAAGAAGTATTAAGGTAAACCTAACCATAGCATGAAACTAGTGGATCCAAATCAGCCCCTTACGAAGCAACTCATAAACTAGGGTTTAAGCTTCTGTCACTCTAGCAACCCATCATCTACTTATTACTTCCCAATGCCTTCCTCTAGGCCCAAATAACAGTGAAGTGTCATGTAGTCGACATTCACATAACACCACTAGAGGAGAGACAACATACATCTCATTAAAATATCGAACGAATACCAAATTCACATGACTACTAATAGCAAAACTTCATCCATGTCCTCAGGAACAAACGTAACTACTCACAAAGTATATTCATGTTCATAATCAGAGGAGTATTAATATGCATTAAGGATCTGAACATATGATCTTCCACCAAGTAAACCAATTAGCATCAACTACAAGGAGTAATCAACACTACTAGCAACCCACTCGTACCAATTTGTGGTTTTGTATACAAGAGATGAACTAGGGTTTGAGAGGAGATGGTGCTGGTGAAGATGAACGTGTGTAGAACTCGAAGGTGCCGTACGTTCAGTACTTGACCGGTCGGAACTAGAAGAAGTTTGACTACATCAACCGTGTTGTCAAACGCTTCCGCTTTCGGTCTACAAGGGTACGTCGACACACTCTCCCCCTCTCGTTGCTATGCATCTCCTAGATAGATCTTGCGTGAACATAGGAATTTTCTGGAAATTGCATGCTACGTTCCCCAACAGTGGCATTCAAGCCAGGTGTATGCGTAGAGGATATGCACGAGTAGAACATAAAAAGTTGTGGGCGGTGATCTTCATACTGCTTACCACTAATGTCTTATTTTGATTCTGCGGTATTATTGGATGAAGCGGCCCAGACCAACCTTACATGATCACATTCATGAGACCGGTTCCATCGACAGACATGCAACTAGTTTTGCATAAAGGTGGCTGGCGGGTGTCTATTTCTCCTACTTTAGTTGAATCGAATTTGACTGCGGCCGGTCCTTGCTGAAGGTTAAAACAACAAAATTGATAAATCACCGATGTGGTTTTTGTGCTGTAGGTAAGAACGGTTCTTGCTAGAAGCCCATAGCAGCCACGTAAAACTTGCAACAACAAAGTAGAGGTAAGACATGATGTGATATACGTTATTGTAAATATTTTCTCCTTTTCTAGCCAGAATCCCAGCTGCCGGCATTCTCCCTCTTCATGATAAACCTTGTAAATAAGAGAGAATAGCCATAAGTACTGTGACATAACGTGAAGTAACAACCCATAATGCAATAAATATCGATATATAAGCATGATGCAAAATGGACGTATCAACTCCCCCAAGCTTAGACCTTGCTTGTCCTCAAGCGGAAGCCGAAATCTAAAAATATGTCCACATGTTTAGAGATAGAGGTGTCGATAAAAATAAAATACAGACATGAGGGCATCATGATCATTCTTATAACAACAACATATATAGATTTTGTCATATGATTTCTTATGCTCAAGTAACAATCTATTCACAATGTCAAGTATGGTTCAGAAACTTCATTGAGAACTAAAAAAATATAATCTCAGTCATTGAAGCAATTGCAATTTATCATAACATCGGAAAGAGTCAAGAATAGAGCTTTTCAGCAAGTCCACATACTCAACTATCATATAGTCTTCTACAATTGCTAACACTCACGCAATACTTATGGTTATGGAGTTTCAATCGGACACTGAGAAAGATAGGGGCTTATTGTGTCGCCTCCCAACGTATTCACCTTTGGGTGATGTCAACAATAATAGTTCATGCTAACTTACATCCAATTGGATATATATATATATATATATATATATATATATATATATATATATATATATATATATATATATATATATATATATATATCAGGATCATTCCAACATGAGGTGCTTGCCAAAGGATAAAATGAAAAAGGGAAAGGTGAAGATCACCTTGACTCTTGCAGAAAGTAAAAGACATAAAGTAAAAGATAGGCCCTTCGAAGAGGGAAGCAAAGGTAGTCATGTGCTTTTAGGGTTGGATGCACAAGATCTTAATGCAAAAGAACGTCACTTTATATTGCCACTTGTGATATGAACCTTTATTATGCAGTCCGTCGCTTTTATTACTTCCATATCACACGATCGTATAAAGCTTATTTTCTCTGCACTAATAAGTCATACATATTTAGAGAGCAATTTTTATTGCTTGCAACATGACAACTTACTTGAAGGATCTTACTCAATCCATAGGTAGGTATGGTGGACTCTCATGGCAAAACTGGGTTTAAGGATATTTGGAAGCACAAGTAGTATCTCTACTTGGTGCAAGGAATTTTTGGCTAGCATGAGGGGGAAAGGCAAGCTCAACATGTTTGAATGATCCATGACAATATACTTTAACTGAGATGTGAGAAAACATAACCCATTATGTTGTCTTCTTGTCCAACATCAAGTCTTTAGCATGTCATACTTAATGAGTGCTCACAATCATAAAAGATGTCCAAGATAGTATATTTATATGTGAAAACCTCTCCTTCCTTATTACTTCCTATTAATTGCAACGATGACCAAAACTACGTTTGTCAACTCTCAACAACTTTTATGCCTCATACTCTTTATATGTGAAGTCATTACTATCCATAAGATCAATATGAACTCTTCTATTCTTTCTATTTTCTCAAGATCATAGCAGGATAGCAAAGCCCTTGACTCAACACTAATCTTTATTATAGATAGCTCACGGACTCGATTACATAAAGAGATCACAAAGCAAAACTCAAAACTAATTCATACCAAAACTTTCTACTAGATCAAGATATTACTAAAGGGATCGAACTAAGTAAAACGGTAAAAATAGGAGTGTGATGGTGATACGATACCGGGGCACCTCCCCCAAGCTTGGCAGTTGCCAAGGGGAGTGCCCATACCCATGTGATTATGTCCTCGGAGGTGGTGAAGAAGGAGTTGTTGATGATGTAGGCTTGTTCCTCAATTTACGTTTGAGGACAACATTTTGCTCCTTTAGATCATCAATCTCCTGCTCAAGACTTAATATCCTTCTACATAGTTCCTGTTTGTTTTCCTGCAAGAGACGAAAAGGGATAAACTCGATCTTTGGCTTCTTTGCTCTATCAGGGAGGCTTGACTTTTTAAACTCCACATGCATGTCCCCAGGTTGAGGTAATGGGGCTTCATCTTCGTCTGAGCTCGTCTCCTCCTTTCCCTTAGGCTCATAGTCTTCCTCTTCCTTAGTGGTCCAGCCACCATGCTCCAAGTCCCAGTAGACCTCAGGGTCTGCAAGGAAATCAGCCACATAGCTTTCTCCCTCCGAATTCTAGAACTACATATTACTCTAACTTGCGGCAGGAACAACTCGAAATGAAAGCAGAAGATTTTTGCGTGATACGGTGGTCAAAACCTTCAGGAGATTAAATAATGAATTTTTACCGACCAAAAGAAGTAACATGCAAGAAAATGGAGTCCGGGAGGCACACAAGGTGCCCACGAGACAGGGGGGCACGCCCAGTAGGGGGGGGGGGGCGCCCTCCACCCTCGTGGAGGCCTCGTGTCCTTCCCGGATTACTTTTTGCTTCCTAAAATTATTAATTATTCCAAAACAGAGAAAAATTGCCATTAGAATTGTTTTGGAGTCGGTTTACTTACCGTACCACATACCTATTCCTTTTCGGAGTCTGAAACGTTCTGGAAAGTGTCCCTTATGTATTCCTTCGGGGTTACGGTCTCAATAATATTGGTTTCAACATTGATAGGATTAACTGAGATATAATGTTTGATTCTTTGACCGTTCACCACCCTCGGACTTGTGCCTTCGAAGTTGTTGATTTTTATGGCACCGGAACGATAGACCTCCTCGATAACATAAGGACCTTCCCACTTAGAGAGAACTTTTCCTGCAAAAAATCTTAAATGAGAGTTGAATAGCAACACATAATCACCTACGTTAAACTCACGCTTTTGTATCCTTTTGTGATGCCATCTTTTAACTTTTTCTTTGAACAGTTTGGCATTCTCATAGGCTTGGGTTCTCCATTCATCAAGTGAGCTAATATCAAATAACCTCTTCTCGCCGGCAAGTTTGAAGTCATAGTTGAGCTCTTTAATAGCCCAATATGCTTTATGTTCAAGTTCAAGAGGTAAGTGACATGCTTTTCCATAAACCATCTTATACGGAGACATACCCATAGGATTTTTATATGCAGTTCTATAGGCCCATAATGCATCATCAAGTTTCTTGGACCAATCCTTTCTAGATCTATTAACAGTCTTTTGCAAAATTAATTTGAGCTCTCTGTTGCTCAATTCTACTTGACCACTAGACCGTGGGTGATAAGGAGATGCAATTCTATGATTAACATCATACTTAGCAAGCATTTTACGAAAAGCACCATGAATAAAATGTGAACCACCATTAGTCATAAGATATATAGGGACTCCAAACCTCGGAAAAATAACTTCTTTAAGCTTCTTAATAGAGGTGTTATGATCAGTACTACTAGTTGGAATAGCTTCTACCCACTTAGTAACGTAATCAACATCAACTAAAATATGTGTATAACCATTAGAGGCAGGAAAAGGTCCCATATAATCAAAGCCACAAACATAAAATGGTTCAATAACAAGAGAATAATTCATAGGCATTTCTTGACGTTTACTAATATTACCAATTCTCTAACATTCATCACAAGACAAGACGAACTTACGAGCATCTTTGAAGAGAGTAGGCCAATAAAAACCGGATTGCAATACCTTATGTGCAGTTCTATCTCCAACGTGGTGTCCTCCATATGGTTCGGAGTGACACTTGCGTAGGATCTGTTCCTGTTCATGCTCAGGTACCCAATGTCTAATAACACCATCTACGCCTTCTTTGTAAAGGTATGGGTCATCCCAGAAGTAATGTCTTAAATCATAAAAGAACTTTTTATTTTGCTGGTATGTGAAACTAGGTGGTATAAATTTAGCAACAATGTAATTAGCATAATCAGCATACCAAGGAGCAGTATGAGAAGCATTAAAGACCGCTAATTGTTTATCAGGAAAGCTATCATCAATATGTAGTGGGTCATCAAGAACATTTTCTAACCTAGACAAGTTGTCTGCAACGGGGTTCTCAGCTCCCTTTCTATCAATAATATGCAAATCAAATTCTTGGAGCAAGAGAACCCATCTAATAAGTCTAGGCTTAGCATATTTCTTTTCCATAAGATATTTAGTAGCAGCGTGATCAGTGTGAATAGTAACTTTAGAATCAACAATATAAGGTATGAACTTATCACATGCAAATATAACTGCTAAGAATTCTTTTTTAGTAGTAGCATAATTTCTTAGGGCAGTATCAAGAGTTTTACTAGCATACTGGGGGCCAGTTCTTTTGGGCAATTCTCCGAGAATTGACCCCCTCCCCGGCTTCTCCCAAAATTGTCACTTCATCTTTTTTTACAATTCCTAGCTAGTTAAGATCTAATTAGCTAGGAATTGTAAGAAAATATAGAGTGACAATTCTGGGAGAAGCTGGGGAGGGGGTCAATTCTCGGAGAATTGCCCAAAAGAACTGGCCCTGGATAACATTCAATTTCTTATCAACTCTTTACCCTAGAACAGCACCTACAGCATAATCACTAGCATCACACATAATTTCAAAGTGTAAATTCCAATCAGGTGGCTGAACAATAGGTGCAGTGATCAAAGCTTTCTTAAGTATTTCAAATGCTTCTACACAATCATCATCAAAGACAAAAGGAATATATTTTTGCAATAAATTAGTCAGAGGCCTAGAGATTTTAGAGAAGTCCTTAATGAACCTCCTATAAAAACCGGCATGGCCAAGGAAACTTCTTATACCTTTTATGTCCTTGGGACATGGCATCTTTTCAATAGCATCAACTTTAGCTTTATCAACTTCAATACCTTTCTCAGAAATCTTATGCCCCAAGACGATGCCTTCATTAACCATAAAGTGGCACTTTTTCCAATTCAAGACGAGACTAGTGTCTTCACATCTCTGCAAAACTCGATCAAGGTTGCTCAAGAAATCATCAAAAGAGGATCCATAAACGGAGAAGTCATCCATGAATACCTCACAAATCTTTTCACAAAAGTCAGAGAATATAGCCATCATGCATCTTTGAAAGGTAGCATGTGCATTACATAAACCAAGAGTCATACGTCTATAAGCAAAAGTACCGAAAGGGCAAGTACAAGTAGTTTTTGATTGATCCTCCGCTGACACAGTATTTGAGAGAAACCAGAATAACCATCTAGAAAGCAGAAATGTGTGTGTTTGGATAGTCTTTCTAGCATTTGATCAATAAAAGGTAAAGGGTAATGATCTTTCTTAGTAGCTTTATTTAATTTACGAAAATCAATTACCATCCTATAACCTGTAATAATTCTTTGTGGGATCAATTCATCTTTATCATTAGGAACGACAGTAATACCTCCCTTTTTAGGAACACAATGGACAGAGCTTACCCAATCACTATCAGCAACGGGATAAATTATACCTGCCTCAAGGAGCTTTAGTATCTCCTTTCTTACCACTTCTTTCATCTTAGGATTTAACCGTCGTTGAGGATCTCTAACTGGTTTGACATCCTTCTCCAATTTTATTTTGAAGGAAATATGCCCTAGAGGCAATAATAAAGTTATTATTTATTTCTTTATTTCATGATAAATGTTTATTATTCATGCTAGAATTGTATTAACCGGAAACATGATACATGTGTGAATACATAGACAAACATAGTGTCACTAGTATGCCTCTACTTGACTAGCTCGTGAATCAAAGATTGTTAAGTTTCCTAGCCATGGACAAAAGAGTTGTCATTTGATTAACGGGATCACATCATTAGGAGAATGATGTGATTGACTTGACCCATTCCATTAGCTTAGCACACGATCGTTTAGTCTGTTGCTGCTGCTTTCTTCATGACTTATACATGTTCCTGTGACTATGAGATTATGCAACTCCCGTTTACCGGAGGAACACTTTGTGTGCTACCAAACGTCACAACATAACTGGGTGATTATAAAGGTGCTCTACAGGTGTCTCCGAAGGTACATGTTGGGTTGACGTATTTCGAGATTAGGATTTGTCACTCCGATTGTCGGAGAGGTATCTCTGGGCCCTCTCGGTAATACACATCACTTAAGCCTTGCAAGCATTGCAACTAATTAGTTAGTTGCGGGATGATGTATTATGAAACGAGTAAAGAGACTTGCCGGTAACGAGATTGAACTAGGTATTGAGATACCGACGATCGAATTCAGGCAAGTAACATACCGATGACAAAGGGAACATCGTATGCTGTTATGCGGTTTGACCGATAAAGATCTTCGTAGAATATGTGGGAGCCAATATGAGCATCCGGGTTCCACTATTGGTTATTGACCGGAAACGTGTCTCGGTCATGTCTACATTGTTCTTGAACCCGTAGGGTCCGCACGCTTAAGGTTTCCATGACAGTTATATTATGAGTTTATGAGTTTTGATGTACCGAAGGAGTTCGGAGTCCCGGATGAGATCGGGGACATGACGAGGAGTCTCGAAATGGTCGAGACGTAAAGATTTATATATTGTACGACTATATTCGGAGTTCAGAAAGGTTCCGAGTGATTCAGGTAGTTTTCGGAGTACCGGAGAGTTACGGGAATTCGCCGGGGAGTATATGGGCCTTATTGGGCTATACGGGAATAGAGGAGAGGGGCCAAAAGAAAGGAGGCCTGCGACCCCCTTTGGTCCGAATTGGACAAGGGGCGCAGCCCCCTTTTCCTTCTTTCTCTCCCCCTCTTTCCCCTTCTCCTACTCCAACAAGGAAGGAGGGAGTCCTACTCCCGGTGGGAGTAGGACTCCCCTTGGCGCGCCCCCTCCTAGGCCGGCTGCCCCCTCCCCCCTTGCTCCTTTATATACGGGGGCAGGGGGCCACCTCTAGGCACAACAACAATTGATCCTTTGGATCTCTTAGCCGTGTGCGGTGCCCCCCTCCATGATAATCCACCTCGATAATATCATAGGGTGCTTAGGCGAAGCCCTGCGTCGGTAGAACATCAAGATCGTCACCATGCCGTCATGCTGACGGAACTCTCCCTCGACACTCGGCTGGATCGGAGTTCGAGGGACGTCATCGAGCTGAACGTGTGCTAGAACTCGGAGGTGCCGTAGTTTCGGTGCTTGATCGGTCGGGCCGTGAAGACATACGACTACATCAACCGCGTTGTTCTAACGCTTCTGCTTTCGATCTACGAGGGTACATGGACACACTCTCCCCTCTCGTTGCTATGCATCACCATGATTTTGCGTGTGTGTAGGAAAATTTTGAAATTACTACGTTCCCCAACAGTGGCATCCGAGCCTGGTTTTATGCGTAGATGTCATATGCACGAGTAGAACACAAGTAAGTTGTGGGCGATATAAGTCATACTGCTTACCGGCATGTCATACTTTGGTTCGGCGGTATTGTTGGATGAAGCGGCCCGGACTGACATTACACGTACGCTTACGCGAGACTGGTTTTACCACCGTGCTTTGCACACAGGTGACTAGCGGGTGTCAGTTTCTCCAACTTTAGTTGAACCGAGTGTGGCTACGCCCGGTCCTTGCGAAGGTTAAAACAGCACTAACTTGACAAACTATCATTGTGGTTTTAATGCATAGGTAAGAACGGTTCTTGCTCAGCCCATAGCAGCCATGTAAAATTTGCAACAACAAAGTAGAGGACGTCTAACTTGTTTTTGCAGGGCATGTTGTGATGTGATATGGTCAAGACGTGATGCTATATTTTATTGTATGAGATGATCATGTTTTGTAACCGAAGTTATCGGCAACTGGCAGGAGCCATATGGTTGTCGCTTTATTGTATGAAATGCAAACGCCCTGTAACTGCTTTACTTTATCACTAAGCGGTAGCGATAGTTGTAGAAGCAATAGACGGCGTAAACGACAACGATGCTACGATGGAGATCAAGGTGTCGCGCCGGTGACGATGGTGATCATGGAGGTGCTTCGGAGATGGAGATCACAAGCACAAGATGATGATGGCCATATCATATCACTTATAATGATTGCATGTGATGTTTATCCTTTATGCATCTTATCTTGCTTTAATTCACGGTACCATTTAAAGATGATCTCTCACTAATTATCAAGAAGTGTTCTCCCTGAGTATGCACCGTTGCGAAAGTTCTTCGTGCCGAGACACCACGTGATGATCGGATGTGATAGGCTCTACGTTCAAATACTACGGGTGCAAAACAGTTGCACACGCGGAATACTCAGGTTAAACTTGACGAGCCTAGCATATACAGATATGGCCTCGGAACACGAAGACCGAAAGGTCGAGCGTGAATCATATAGTAGATATGATCAACATAGTGATGTTCACCATTGAAAACTACTCCATCTCACGTGATGACCAGACATGGTTTAGTTGATTTGGATCACGTGATCACTCAGATGACTAGAGAGATGTCTGTCTAAGTGGGAGGTCTTAAGTAATATGATTAATTGAACTTAAATTTATCATGAACTTAGTCCTGGTAGTATTTTGCAAATTATGTTGTAGATCAATAGCTCGCGTTGTTGCTTTCATATGTTTATTTTGATATGTTCCTAGAGAAAGTTATGTTGAAAGATGTTAGTAGCAATGATGCGGATTGGATCCGTGATCTGAGGTTTATCCTCATTGCTGCACAGAAGAATTATGTCCTTAATGCACCGCTAGGTGATAGACCTATTGTAGGAGCAGATGCAGACATTATGAACGTTTGGCTAGCTCAATATGATGACTACTTCATAGTTTAGTGCACCATGCTTAACGGCTTAGAATCGGGACTTCAAAGACGTTTTGAACGTCATGGACCATATGAGATGTTCCAGGAGTTGAAGTTAATATTTCAAGCAAATACCCGAGTTGAGAGATATGAAGTCTCCAACAAATTCTATGGCTAAAAGATGGAGGAGAATCGCTCAACTAGTGAGCATGTGCTCAAATTGTCTGGGTACTACAATCACTTGAATCAAGTGGGAGTTAATCTTCCAGATAAGATAGTGATTGACAGAGTTCTCTAGTCACCATCACCAAGTTAGTAGAACTTTGTGATGAACTATAGTATGCAAGGGATGACGAAAATGATTCCCGAGCTCTTCGTGATGTTGAAATCGACGAAGGTAGAAATCAAGAAAGAGCATCAAGTGTTGATGGTTGACAAGATCACTAGTTTCAAGAAAAGGGCAAAGGGAAAGAAAGGGGAACTTCAAGTAGAATGACAAGCAAGTTGTCACTCCCACGAAGAAGCCCAAAGCTGAACCAAAGCCTGAAACTGAGTGCTTACACTGCAAAGGAAATGGTCACTGGAAACGGAAATACCCTGAATATTTGGTGGATAAGAAGGATGACAGAGTGAACAAGGGTATATTTGATATACAGGCTATTGATGTGTACCTTACTAGTGTTTATAGTAGCCCGTGAGTATTTGATACTTGTTCGGTTGCTAAAAATTAGTGACTCGAAACAGGAGTTACAGAATAAACAGAGACTAGTTGAGGGTGTAGTGATGATGTGTATTGGAAGTGGTTCCAAGATTGATATGATCATCATCCCACACTCCCTATACTTTCGGGATTAGTGTTAAACCTAAATAAATGTTATTTGGTGTTTGCGTTGAACATGAATATGATTTGATCATGTTTATTGCGATACGGTTATTCATTTAAAATCAAAGAATAATTGTTGTTCTGTTTACATGAATAAAACCTTCGATGGTCATACACCCAATGAAAATAGTTTGTTGGATCTCGATCGTAGTAATACACATATTCATAATATTGATGCCAAAAGATGCAAAGTTAATAATGATAGTGCAACTTATTTGTGGCACAGCCGTTTGGGTCATATCGGTGTAAAGCGCATGAAGAAACTCCATAAACATGGATTTTCGGAATCACTTGGTTATGAATCATTTGATGCTTGCGAACCGTGCCTTTTGGGCAAGATGACTAAAACTCCGTTCTCCGCAACAATGGAACGGGCTACTGACTTATTGGAAATAATACATACCGATGTATGCGATCCGATGAGTGTTAAGGCTCGCGGCGTGTATCGTTATTTTCTGACCTTCACAGATGATTTGAGCAGATATGGGTATATCTACTTGATGAAACATAAGTCTGAAACATTTGAAAAGTTCAAAGAATTTCAGAGTGAAGTGAAAAATCATCGTAACAAGAAAAATAAAGTTTCTATGATCTAATCATGGAGACGAATATTTGAGTTACGAGTTTGATCTTCATTTGAAACAATGTGAAATAGTTTCGCAACTCACGCCACCTAGAACACCACAATGTAATGGTGTGTCCGAACGTCGTAATCGTACTTTACTAGATATGGTGCGATCTATGATGTCTCTTATCGGTTTACCACCATCGTTTTGGGGTTATGCATTAGAGACAGCTGCATTCACGTTTAATCGGGCACCATCTAAATCCGTTGAGACGACACCGTATGAACTATGGTTTAACAGTAAACCTAAGCTGTCGTCTCTTAAAGTTTGGAGTTGCGATGCTTATATGAAAAAGGTTTTCAACCTGATAAGCTCGAACCCAAATCAGAGAAGTGCGTCTTCATAGGATACCCAAAGGAAACTGTTGGGTACACCTTCTATCACAAATCTGAAGGCAAGACTTTTGTTGCTAAATTTGGAGTTTTTCTAGAGAAGGAGTTTCTCTTGAAAGAAGTGAGTGGGAGGAAAGTAGAACTTGATGAGGTAATTATACCTTCTCCCTTATTGGAAAGTAGTTCATCACAGAAATCAGTTTCTGTGATTCCTACACCAATTAGTGAGGAAGCTAATGATGATGATCATGAAACTTCAGATCAAGTTGCTACCAAACCTCGTAGGTCTTCAAGAGTAAGATCCGCACCAGAGTGGTACGGTAATCCAGTTCTAGAAGTCATGTAACTAGACCATGATGAACCTACGAACTATGAGGAAGCGATGATGAGCCCAGATTCCGCGAAATGGCTGGAGGCCATGAAATCTGAGATGGGATCCATGTATGAAAACAAAGTGTGGACTTTGATTGACTTGCCCGATGATCGACAAGCCATAGAAAATAAATGGATCTTCAAGAGGAAGACGGACATTGATAGTAGTGTTACTATCTACAAAGCTCGACTTGTTGTGAAAGGTTTTTTCGACAAGTTCAAGGTGTTGAATACAATGAGATTTTCTCACTCGTATCGATGCTTAAGTCTGTCCGAATCATGTTAGCAATTGCCACATTTTATGAAATCTGGAAAAAGGATGTCAAAACTGCATTCCTTAATGAATTTATTAAAGAAGAGTTGTATATGATGCAACCAGAAGGTTTTGTCAATCCTAAAGGTGCTAACAAAGTCTGCAAGCTCCAGCGATCCATTTATGGACTAGTGCAAGCCTCTCGGAGTTGGAATATACACTTTGATGAGTTGATCAAAGCATATGGTTTTATACAGACTTTTTGAGAAGCCTGTATTTACAAGAAAGTGAGTGGGAGCTCTGTATCATTTAATATTATATGTGAATGACATATTGTTGATTGGAAATGATATAGAAATTCTGGATAGCATGAAAGAATACTTGAATAAGAGTTTTTCAAAGCAAGACCTCGGTGAAGCTGCTTACACGTTGAGCATCAACATCTATATAGATAGATCAAGACACTTGATAAGATTTTTCAATGAGTACATACCTTGATAAAGTTTTGAAATAGTTCAAAATGGAACAGTCAAAGAAGGAGTTCTTGCCTGTGATGCAAAGGTGTGAAGTTGAGCAAGACTCAAGACTCGACCATGGCAGAAAATAGAAAGAGAATGAAAAGTCATTCCCTATGCCTCAGTCATAGGTTCTATAAAGTATGCTATGCTGTGAACCAGACCTATTGTATACCTTGCTCTGAGTTTGACAAAGGAATACAATTTTGATCTAAGAGTAGATCACTAGACAGCGGTCAAGAATATCCTTAGTGAGGACTAAGGAGATGTTTCTCGATTATGGAGGTGATAAAAGAGCCCGTCGTAAAAAGTTACAACGATGCAAGCTTTTACACCAATCCAGATGACTCTAAGTCTCAATATGGATACATATTGAAAGTGGGAGCAATTATCTAGAGTAGCTCCATGCAGAGCATTGTAGACATAGAATATTTGCAAAATACATACGGCTCTGAATGTGACCGACCCGTTGACTAAACTTCTCTCACGAGAAAAACATGATCATACCTTAGTACTGTTTGGGTGTTAATCACATAGCAATGTGAACAAGATTATTGACTCTAGTAAACCCTTTGGGTGCTGATCACATGACGATGTGAACTATGGGTATTAATCACATACATATGTGAATATTGGTGTTAAATCACATGGTGATGTGAACTAGATTATTGACTCTAGTGCAAGTGGGAGACTGAAGGAAATATGCCCTAGAGGCAATAATAAAGTTATTATTTATTTCCTTATTTCATGATAAATGTTTATTATTCATGCTAGAATTGTATTAACCGGAAACATGATACATGTGTGAATACATAGACAAACATAGTGTCACTAGTATGCCTCTACTTGACTAGCTCGTGAATCAAAGATGGTTAAGTTTCCTAGCCATGGACAAATGAGTTGTCATTTGATTAACGGGATCACATCATTAGGAGAATGATGTGATTGACATGACCCATTCCATTAGCTTAGCACACGATCGTTTAGTATGTTGCTACTGCTTTCTTCATGACTTATACATGTTCCTGTGACTATGAGATTATGCAACTCCCGTTTACCGGAGGAACACTTTGTGTGCTACCAAACGTCACAACGTAACTAGGTGATTATAAAGGAGCACTACAGGTGTCTCCAAAGGTACATGTTGGGTTGGCGTATTTCGAGATTAGGATTTGCCACTTCGATTGTCGGAGAGGTATCTCTGGGCCCTCTCGGTAATACACATCACTTAAGCCTTGCAAGCATTGCAACTAATTAGTTAGTTGCGGGATGATGTATTACGGAATGAGTAAAGAGACTTGCCGGTAACGAGATTGAACTAGGTATTGAGGTACCGACGATCGAATCTCGGCAAGTAACATACCGATGACAAAGGGAACAACGTATGTTGTTATGCGATTTGACCGATAAAGATCTTCGGTAGAATATGTGGGAGCCAATATGAGCATCCAGGTTCCGCTATTGGTTATTGACCGGAAATGTGTCTCGGTCATGTCTACATTGTTCTCGAACCCGTAGGGTCCGCACGCTTAAGGTTTCGATGACAGTTATATTATGAGTTTATGAGTTTTGATGTACCGAAGGAGTTCAGAGTCCCGGATGAGATCGGGGACATGACGAGGAGTCTCGAAATGGTCGAGACGTAAAGATCGATATATTGGACAACTATATTCGGAGTTCGGAAAGGTTCCGAGTGATTCGGGTATTTTTCGGAGTACCGGAGAGTTACGGGAATTCGCCAGGGAGTATATGGGCCTTATTGGGCCATACGGGAATAGAGGAGAGAGGCCAAAAGGAAGGAGGCCTGCGCCCCCCCTCTGGTCCGAATTGGACAAGTCGCACAGCCCCTTTTCCTTCTTCCTCTCCCCCTCTTTCCCCTTCTCCTACTCCAACAAGGAAGGAGGGAGTCCTACTCCCGGTGGGAGTAGGACTCCCCTTGGCGCGCCCCTCCTAGGCCGGCTGCCCCCTCCCCCCTTGCTCCTTTATATACGGGGGCAGGGGGGCACCTCTAGGCACAACAACAATTGATCCTTTGGATCTCTTAGCCATGTGCGGTGCCCCCCTCCACGGTAATCCACCTCGATGATATCGTAGCGGTGCTTAGGTGAAACCCTGCGTCGGTAGAACATCAAGATCGTCACCACGCCGTCGTGCTGATGGAACTCTCCCTCGACACTTGGCTGGATCGGAGTTCGAGGGACGTCATCAAGCTGAACGTGTGCTAGAACTCGGAGGTGCCGTAGTTTCGGTGCTTGATAGGTCGGGCCGTGAAGACGTACGACTACATCAACCGCGTTGTTCTAACGCTTCCGCTTTCGGTCTATGAGGGTACGTGGACACACTCTCCCCTCTCATTGCTATGCATCACCATGATCTTGCGTGTGCGTAGGAAAATTTTGAAATTAGTATGTTCCCAACATATTTTATGTTGGCACAGAGTGAGACTAATGCCCTTAAGATCATCCATAGTATATCCAATAGCAGCACGGTGTTTCTTCAGAGTTTTCAATAATCTTTCCTCTTCTTGCTCTGAAAGGTTAGCACTAATAATAACAGGATATATTTTCTTTTCATCAAGATAAGCATATTTAAGATTATCAGATAAAGGTTTGAGCTCAAACACGGGATCACCCTTGGGTGGAGGGGAATCCCCTAGGATTTCAACAGGCAAGTTGTGTTTCAGAATAGGACCCTATTGAAGGAATACTTCATCTATTTCCCTTCTT
Organism: Triticum timopheevii; assembly: GCA_963921465.1. NCBI lineage: Eukaryota > Viridiplantae > Streptophyta > Magnoliopsida > Poales > Poaceae > Triticum > Triticum timopheevii. Next base: position 461,995,818 of record OY997262.1, on the reverse strand, counting down.
TCATTCATAAACATATCATTTTCATGGTCCAGCAAATATTGTTCTAACGGATCAGTAGGAGGCACGACAATAGAAGCAAGACCAATAATTTCATCCTTACAAGGCAATTCTTTATTACGGGGTTGTCTACGAAACTTAGCAAAATTAAACTTATGAGACATATCCCCTAAGCCACTTTTAACAACATCCTTTTCACAATCAATCTTAGCATTAACAGTATTCAAGAAGGGTCTGCCAAATATAATGGGACAAAAGTCATCTTGTGGGTAACCAAGAACAAGAAAATCAGCAGGATATTTAACTTTGCCACACAAGACTTCGACATCTCTAACAATCCCAACTGGCTTAATGGTATCCCTATTGGCAAGCTTAATAGTAACATCAATACCTTCTAACTCAGCGGGTACAATATCATGCATAATTTCTTCATATAAGGAAATAGGTATTGCACTGGCACTAGCACCCATATCACATAAGCCATGATAACAATGATCTCCTATTTTAACAGAAATAACAGGCATGCCTACAACAGGTCTATGTATCTTAGCATCTGGTCTAGCAATATTAGTAGCCAGTTCACAGAAGTAAATAACATGCCCATCTATATTATCATCCAAGAGATCTTTAACCATAGCAATACTAGGTTCAACTTTGATTTGCTCAGGAGGTCTATATGTTCTAGTATTACTCTTACGAACCACAGTTGAAGCTTTAGCATGATCAATTATCCTAACAGGAAAAGGTGGTTTCTCAACATAAGTAGTAGGAACAATAGGATCATTATAAGTGATAGTCTTTTCTTCAACTGTAATAGGTGCAACTGAAGGAAATATGCCCTAGAGGCAATAATAAAGTTATTATTTATTTCCTTATATCATGATAAATGTTTATTATTCATGCTAGAATTGTATTAACCGGAAACATAATACATGTGTGAATACATAGACAAACATAGTGTCACTAGTATGCCTCTACTTGACTAGCTCGTTGATCAAAGATGGTTGTGTTTACTAACCATAGACATGAGTTGTCATTTGATTAATGGGATCACATCATTAGGAGAATGATGTGATTGACTTGACCCATTCCATTAGCTTAGCACTTGATCGTTTAGTATGTTGCTATTGCATTCTTCATGACTTATACATGTTCCTATAACTATGAGATTATGCAACTCCCGTTTACCAGAGGAACACTTTGTGTGCTACCAAATGTCACAATGTAACTGGGTGATTATAAAGGAGCACTACAGGTGTCTCCAAAGGTACATGTTGAGTTAGCGTATTTCGAGATTAGGATTTGCCACTCCGATTGTCGGAGAGGTATCTCTGGGCCCTCTCGGTAATGCACATCGCTATAAGCCTTGAAAGCAATGTAGCTAATGAGTTAGTTACGAAATGATGCATTACGTAACGAGTAAAGAGACTTGCCGGTAACGAGATTGAACTAGGTATTGAGATACCGACGATCGAATCTCGGGCAAGTAACATACTGATGACAAAGGGAACAATGTATGTTGTTATGCGGTTTGACCGATAAAGATCTTCGTAGAATATGTAGGAGCCAATATGAGCATCCAGGTTCCGCTATTGGTTATTGACCGGAGACGTGTCTCGGTCATGTCTACATAGTTCTCGAACCCATAGGGTCCGCACGCTTAAAGTTAGATGACAGTTATATTATGAGTTTATTGTTTTGATGTACCGAAGATAGTTCGGAGTCCCGGATGTGATCACGGACATGACGAGGAGTCTCAAAATGGTTGAGACATAAAGATTGATATATTGGACGACTATATTCAGACACCAAATGGTTCCGGGGGTTATTGGATATATACCGGAGTACCGGGGGGGTTACCGGAACCCCCCGGGGGGTTAATGGGCCTCATGGGCCCAAAGTGGAGCAGAGGAGGGGCGGCCAGGGCAGACCACGCGCCCCCTCCCCCTCTAGTTCAAATAGGACAAGGAGGGGGGGGGGGGGCGCCCCCCTTTCCTTCCTCCTCTCTCCCGTTCCTTCCCCTCTCCTACTTGGACAAGGAAAGGAGGGAGTCCTGCTCCCGGTGGGAGCAGGACTCCTCCCTGGCGCGCCCTCCCCTAGCCGGACGCCCCCTCCCCCTTGGTCCTTTATATACGGGGGCAGGGGGCACCTCTAGATACAACAATTGATCCTTGAGATCTATTAGCCGTGTGCGGTGCTCCCCTCCACCATAATCCACCTTGATAATATCGTAGCGGTGCTTAGGTGAAGTCCTGCGTCGGTAGAACATCATCATCCTCACCATGCCGTCCTGCTGACGGAACTCTCCCTCAAAGCTCGGCTGGATCGGAGTTCGAGGGACGTCATCAAGCTGAATGTGTGCTAAACTCGGAGGTGCCATGCGTTCGATACTTGATCGTTCAGATCGTGAAGACGTACGACTACATCAACCGCGTTGTGTTAATGCTTCCGCTTTCGGTCTACGAGGGTACATGGACAACACTCTCCCCTCTCGTTGCTATGCATCACTATGATCTTGCGTGTGCGTAGGTTTTTTTTTTGAAATAACTACGTTCCCCAACAGTGGTATCAGAGCCAGGTTTTATGCGTAGATGTTATATGCACGAGTAGAACACAAGTGAGTTGTGGGCGATACAAGTCATACTGCTTCCAGCATGTCATACTTTGGTTCGGCGGTATTGTTGGATGAAGCGGCCCAGACCGACATTACAGGTACGCTTACGCGAGACTGGTTCTACCGACGTGCTTTGCACATAGGTGGCTGGCGGGTGTCAGTTTCTCAAACTTTAGTTGAACCAAGTGTGGCTACGCCCGATCCTTGGGAAGGTTAAAACATCACTAAGTTGACGAACTATCATTGTGGTTTTGATGCGTAGGTAAGAATAGTTCTTGCTCAGCCCGTAGCAGCCACGTAAAACATGCAACAACAAAGTAGATGACGTCTAACATTTTTTTGCAGGGCATGTTGTGATGTGATATGGTCAAGACGTGATGCTATATTTTATTGTATGAGATGATCATGTTTTGTAACCGAGTTATCGGCAACTGGTAGGAGCAATATGGTTGTCGCTTTATTGTATGCAATGCAATCGCCCTGTAATTGCTTTACTTTATCACTAAGCGGCAGCGATAGTCGTAGAAGCAATAGGTGGCGAAACGACAACGATACTACAATGGAGATCAAGGTGTTGCGCCGGTGACGATGGTGATCATGACGGTGCTTCGGAGATGGAGATCACAAGCACAAGATGATGATGGCCATATCATATCACTTATATTGATTGCATGTGATGTTTATCCTTTATGCATCTTATTTTGCTTTGATTGACGGTAGCATTATAAGATGATCTCTCACTAAATTTCAAGGTATATGTGTTCTCCCTGAGTATGCACCGTTGCGAAAGTTCTTCGTGCTGAGACACCACGTGATGATCGGGTGTGATAGGCTCTATGTTCAAATACAACGGGTGCAAAACAGTTGCACACGCGGAATACTCAGGGTAAATTTGACGAGCCTAGCATATACAGATATGGCCTCGGAACACTGAGACCGAAAGGTCGAGCGTGAATCATATAGTAGATATGATCAACATAGTGATGTTCACCATTGAAAACTACTCCATCTCACGCGATGATCGGACATGGTTTAGTTGATTTGGATCACGTGATCACTTAGATGATTAGAGGGATGTCTATCTAGGTGGGAGTTCTTAAGTAATATGATTAATTGAACTTTAATTTATCATGAACTTAGTCTTGATAGTATTTTGCAAATTATCTTGTAGATCAATAGCTCGCGTTGTTGCTTCCCTATGTTTATTTTTGATATGTTCCTAGAGAAAAACTATGTTGAAAGATATTAGTAGCAATGATGCGGATTAGATCCGTGATCTGAGGTTTATCGTCATTGCTGCACAGAAGAATAATGTCCTTGATGCACCGCTAGGTGACAGACCTATTGCAGGAGCAGATGTAGACGTTATGAACGTTTGGCTAGCTCAATATGATGACTACTTGATAGTTTAGTGCACCATGCTTAACGGCTTAGAATCGGGACTTCAAAGACGTTTTGAACGTCATGGACCATATGAGATGTTCCAGGAGTTGAAGTTAATATTACAAGTAAGTATCTGTGTTGAGAGATACGAAGTCTCCAACAAGTTCTATAGCTAAAAGATGGAGGAGAATTGCTCAACTAGTGAGCATGTGCTCAGATTGTCTGGGTACTACAATCGCTTGAATCAAGTGGGAGTTAATCTTCCAGATAAGATAGTGATTGACAGAGTTCTCTAGTCACCATCACCAAGTTACTAGAACTTCGCGATGAACTATAGTATGCAAGGGATGACGAAAATGATTCCCGAGTTCTTCGTGATGTTGAAATCGACGAAGGTAGAAATCAAGAAAAGAGCATCAAGTGTTGATGATTGACAAGACCACTAGTTTCAAGAAAAGGGCAAAGGGAAAGAAAGGGAACTTCAAGTAGAATGACAAGCAAGTTGTCACTCCCGCGAAGAAGCCCAAAGCTGGACCAAAGCCTAAAACTGAGTGGTTACAGTGCAAAGGAAATGGTCACTGGAAGCGGAAATGCCCTGAATATTTGGTGGATAAGAATGATGGCAAAGTGAACAAGGGTATATTTGATATACATGTTATTGTTGTGTACCTTACTAGTGTTTATAGTAGCCCCTGAGTATTTGATACTTGTTTGGTTGCTAAAAATTAGTAACTCAAAACAGGAGTTATAGAATAAACAGAGACTAGTTGAGGGTGAAGTGACGATGTGTGTTGGAAGTGGTTCCAAGATTGATATGATCATCATCACACACTCCCTATACTTTCGGGATTAGTGTTAAAAGTAAATAAATGTTATTTGGCATTTGCGTTGAGCATGAATATGATTTGATCATGTTTATTGCAATATGGTTATTCATTTAAAGTCAGAGAATAATTGTTGTTCTATTTACATGAATAAAACCTTCGCTGGTCATACACCCAATGAAAATAGTTTGTTGGATCTCGATTGTAGTGATACACATATTCATAATATTGAAGTCAAAAAGATGCAAAGTTAATAATGATAGTGCAACTTATTTGTGGCACTACCATTTCGGTCATATTGGTGTAAAGCGGATGAAGAAACTCCATGCTGATGGAATTTTTGAATCACTTGATTATGAATCACTTGATGCTTGCGAACCGTGCCTTATGGGCAAGATGACTAAGACTCCATTCTTCGGAACAATGGAGAGAGCAACAGACTTATTGGAAATAATACATACTGATGTATGCGATCCGATGAGTGTTGAGGCTCGCGGCGGGTATCGTTATTTTCTGACCTTCACAAAATGATTTGAGCAGATATGGGTATATCTACTCGATGAAACATAAGTATGAAACATTTGAAAAGTTCAAAGAATTTCAGAGTGAAGTGGAAAATCATCGTAACAAGAAAATAAAGTTTCTACGATCTGATCGTGGAGGAGAATATTTGAGTTACGAGTTTGGTCTTCATTTGAAACAATATAGAATAGTTTCGCAACTCACGCCACCCGGAACACCACAGAGTAATGGTGTGTCCGAACATTGTAACCGCACTTTATTGGATATGGTGCGATCTATGATGTATCTTACCGATTTACCACTATCGTTTTGGGGTTATGCATTAGAGATAGCTGCATTCACTTTAAATAGGGCACCATCAAAATCTGTTGAGATGACGTCTTATGAACTATGGGTTGGCAAGAAACCAAAGTTGTTGTTTCTTAAAGTTTAGGGCAGCGATGCTTATGTGAAAAGGTTTCAACCTGATAAGCTCGAACCCAAATCGGAGAAGTGCATCTTCATAGAATATCGAAAGGAAACTGTTGGGTACACCTCCTATCACAGATCCAAAGGCAAAATATTCGTTGCTAAGATGGATCCTTTCTAGAGAAGGAGTTTCTCTTGAAAGAAGTGAGTGGGAGGAAAGTAGAGCTTGATAAGGTTATTGTACCTTCTCCTGAATTGGAAAGTAGTTCATCAAAGAAATCAGTTCTAGTGATTGCTACACCAATTAGTGAGGAAGCTAATGATGATGATCATGAAACTTCAGGTCAAGTTACTACAAAACCTCGTAGGTCTTCCAGAGTACGGTCCGCACTAGTGTGGTACGGTAATCCTATTCTGGAAGTCATGTTACTAGACCATGATAAACCTACAAACTATGAGGAAGCGATGGTGAGCCCAGATTCCGCGAAATGGCTTGAGGCCATGAAATCTGAGATGGGATCCATGTATGAGAACAAAGTGTGGACTTTGGTGGAGTTGCCCGATGATCGGCAAGCCATATTGTATGAATGGATCTTCAAGAGGAAGACAAACGCTGATAGTAGTGTTACTATCTAAAAAGCTCGAATTGTCACAAAAAGTTTTTCAAACAAGTTCAAGGTGTTGAATATGATGAGGTTTTCTCACTCGTATTGATGCTTAAGTCCGTCCGAATCATGTTAGCAATTGCCACATTTTATGAAATCTGGCAAATGGATGTCAAAACTGCATTCCTTAATGGATTTATTAAAGAAGAGTTGTATATGATGCAACCAAAAGGTTTTGTCAATCCTAAAGGTGCTAACAAAATGTGCAAGCTCCAGCGATCCATCTATGGACTGGTGCAAGCATATCGGAGTTGGAATATACACTTTGATGAGTTGATCAAAGCATATGGTTTTATAAGAAAGTGAGTGGGAGCTCTGTAGCATTTCTAAAACTATATGTAAATGACATATTGTTGATTGGAAATGATATAGAAATTCTGTATAGCATAAAAGGATACTTGATAGATTTTTCAAAGAAAGACCTCGGTAAAGCTGCTTACACATTGAGCATCAAGATCTATAGATGTAGATCAAGACGCTTGATAAGATTTTTCAATGAGTACATACCTTGATAAGATTTTGAAGTAATTCAAAATAGAACAGTCAAAGAAGGAGTTCTTGCCTGTGTTGCAATGTGTGAAGTTGAGTAAGACTCAAAACCCGACTATGGCAGAAAATAGAAAGAGAATGAAAAGTCATTCCCTATGCCTCAGTCATAGGTTCTATAAAGTATGCTATGCTGTGTACCAGACCTATTGTATACCTTTCTCGGAGTTGGGCAAGGGATTATAATTATGATCTAGGAGTAGATCACTAGACAGCTGTCAAGAATATCCTTAGTGAGGACTAAGGAGATGTTTCTCGATTATGGAGGTGATAAAAGAGTTCGTCGTAAAGAGTTACATCGGTGCAAGCTTTTACACTGATCCAAATGACTCTAAGTCTCAATCCGGATACATATTTAAAGTGGGAGCAATTAGCTAGAGTAGCTCCGTGCAGCGCATTGTAGACATAGAATATTTGCAAAATACATACGACTCTGAATGTGACAGGCCCTTTGACTAAACTTCTCTCTCGAGCAAAACATGATCATACCTTAGTACTCTTTGGGTGTAAATCACAAGCGATGTGAACTAGATTATTGACTCTAGTAAACCCTTTGGGTGTTGGTCACATGATGATGTGAACTGTGGGTGTTTGTCATATATAGATATGAATATTGGTGTTAAATCACATGATGATGTGAACTAGATTATTGACTCTAGTGCAAGTGGGAGACTGAAGGAAATATGCCCTAAAGGCAATAATAAAGTTATTATTTATTTCCTTATATCATGATAAATGTTTATTATTCATGCTAGAATTGTATTAACCGGAAACATAATACATGTGTGAATACATAGACAAACATAGTGTCACTAGTATGCCTCTACTTGACTAGCTCGTTGATCAAAGATGGTTGTGTTTCCTAACAATATACATGAGTTGTCATTTGATTAACGGGATCACATAATTAGGAGAATGATTTGATTGACTTGACCCATTCCGTTAGCATAGCACTTGATCATTTAGCATGTTGCTATTGCTTTCTTCATGACTTATACATGTTCCTATAACTATGAGATTATGCAACTCCCGTTTACGAGAGGAACACTTTGTGTGCTACTAAACGTCACAACGTAACTGGGTGATTATAAAGGAGCTCTACAGGTTTCTCCAAAGGTACATGTTGAGTTGGCGTATTTCGAGATTAGGATTTGTCACTCTGATTGTTGGAGAGGTATCTCTGGGCCTCTCGGTAATGCACATCACTATAAGCCTTGAAACCAATGTAGCTAATGAGTTAGTTACAGAATGATGCATTACATAACGAGAAAAGACACTTGCCGGTAATGAGATTGAACTAGGTATTGAGATACCAATGATCGAATCTCGGGCAAGTAACATACCGATGACAAAGGGAACAACGTATGTTGTTATGCGGTTTGACCGATAAAGATCTTCATATAATATGTAGGAGCCAATATGAGTATCCAGGTTCTGCTATTGGTTATTGACCGAAGACGTGTCTCGGTCATGTCTACATAGTTCTCGAAACCGTAGGGTCCTCACGCTTAAAGTTAGATGACGGTTATATTATGAGTTTATTGTTTTGATGTACCGAAGATAGTTCGGAGTCCCGGATGTGATCACAGACATGACGAGGAGTCTCGAAATGGTCGAGACATAAAGATTGATATATTGGACGACTATATTCGGACACCGGAATGGTTTCGGGGGTTATCGGATATATACTGGAGTACCGGGGGGTTACCGGAACCCCCCGGGGGTTAATGGGCCTCATGGACCCAAAGTGGAGCAGAGGAGGGGCGGCTAGGGCAGGCCGCGCGCCCCTCCCTCTCTAGTCCGAATAGGGCAAGGAGGGAGGGGGGGGGGGGGGGGCGCCCCCCCTTTCCTTCCTCCTCTCTCCCTTCCTTCCCCTCTCCTACTTGGACAAGGAAAGGAGGGAGTCCTACTCCTGGTGGGAGTAGGACTCCTCCCTGGTGCGCCCTCCCCTGGCCAGCCGCCCCCTCCCCCTTGGTCCTTTATATATGGGGGCAGGGGGGCACCTCTAGATACAACAATTGATCCTTGAGATCTATTAGCCATGTGCGGTGCCCCCTCCACCATAATCCATCTCGATAATATCGTAGCGGTGCTTAGGCAAAGCCCTGCATTGGTAGAACATCATTATCGTCACCACGCCGTCGTGCTAACGGAACTCTCCCTCAAAGCTCGGCTAGATCGGAGTTCAAGGGACGTCATCGAGATGAACGTGTGCTGAACTCGGAGGTGCTGTGTGTTTGGTACTTGATCGGTCGGATTGTGAAGATGTACGACTACATCAACCGCGTTGTGCTAACGCTTCCACAAAGATAAGGTGTAAATCGGGATGCAATGTTCCATCTCCTACAAAGGGATTAGCTAGCAGTTTCTCTATCATACCCGAAGGAATCTCAAAGTAAACATTTTCAGTAAGTTCAGTAGGTTGAGGAGCAACTCTTTGCTCTACTGGTCGGGGTGAAGATACCCCAAACAAGCCCCTCAAAGGATTAGTTTCCATAGTAACAAGTGACAGAAAATTTCAGCACACTATATAAATGTTTCCTTACCAAGTTCCACTCACCAAAGACGCTTCACTCCCCGGCAACGGCGCCAGAAAAGAGTCTTGATGACCCACAAGTATAGGGGATCTATCGTAGTCCTTTCGATAAGTAAGAGTGTCGAACCCAACGAGGAGCAGAAGGAAATGACAAGCGGTTTTCAGTAAGGTATTCTCTGCAAGCACTGAAATTGTAGGTAACAGATAGTTTTGTGATAAGATAATTTGTAACGGGTAACAAGCAACGAAAGTAAATAAGGTGCAGCAAGGTGGCCCAATCCTTTTTGTATCAAGGGACAAGCCTGGACAATTTCTTATAATGAGAAAAGCGCTCCCGAGGACACATCGGAATTATCATCAAGCTAGTTTTCATCATGCTCATATGATTCACGTTCGGTACTTTGATAATTTGATATGTAGGTGGACCGGTGCTTGGGTACTGCCCTTTCTTGGACAAGCATCCCACTTATGATTAACCCCTATTGCAAGCATCCACAACTACAAAAGAAGTATTAAGGTAAACCTAACCATAGCATGAAACTAGTGGATCCAAATCAGCCCCTTACGAAGCAAAGCATAAACTAGGGTTTAAGCTTCTGTCACTCTCGCAACCCATCATCTACTTATTACTTCCCAATGCCTTCCTCTAGGCCCAAATAACGGTGAAGTGTCATGTAGTCGACGTTCACATAACACCACTAGAGGAGAGACAACATACATCTCATCAAAATATCGAACAAATACCAAATTCACATGACTACTAATAGGAAGACTTCACCCATATCCTCAGGAACAAACGTAACTACTCACAAAGCATATTCATGTTCATAATCAGAGGAGTATTAATATGCATTAAGGATCTGAACATATGATCTTCCATCAAGTAAACCAATTAGCATCAACTACAAGGAGTAATCAACACTACTAGCAACCCACATGTACCAAATTTGTGGTTTTGGATACAAGATTGGATACAAGAGATGAACTAGGGTTTGAGAGGAGATGGTGCTAGTGAAGATATTGATGGAGATTGACCCCCTCCCGATGAGAGGATCGTTGGTGATAATGCTGGTGATGATTTCCCCCTCCTGGAGGGAAGTTTCCCTGGCAGAACAGCTCCGCCGGAGCCCCAGATTTGTTCCGCCAAGGTTCCACCTCGTGGCGGCGGAGTTTTGTCCCGTAAGCTCGCTTATTATTTTTTCGAGGGTAAAAGCCTTCATATAGCAGAAGATGGGCACCGGAGGGCCACCAGGGGGCCCAGGAGATAGGGGGCGCGCCCCCACCCTCCTGGCCAGGGTGTGGGCCCCCTCTGGTATTTTCTTTGCTCAATAATTCTTACTAATTCCAAAAGTGACTTTCGTGGAGTTTCAGGATTTTTGGAGCTGTGCAGAATAGGTTTCCAACATTTGCTCCTTTTCCAGCCAGAATCCCAGCTGCCGGCATTCTCCCTCTTCATGATAAACCTTGTAAAATAAGAGAGAATAGCCATAAGTATTGTGACATAACGTGAAATAACAGCCCATAATGCAATAAATATCGATATAAAAGCATGATGCAAAATGGACGTATGACCCATCATCTACTTATTACTTCCCAATGCCTTCCTCTAGGCCCAAATAATGGTGAAGTGTCATGTATTCGACGTTCACATAACTCCACTAGAGGAGAGACAACATACATCTCATCAAAATATCAAACAAATACCAAATTCACATGACTACTAATAGCAATACTTCGCCCATGTCCTCAGGAACAAACGTAACTACTCAAAAAGCATATTCATGTTCATGATCAGAGGTGTATTAATATGCATTAAGGATCTAAACAAATGATATTGCACCGGATAAACTAATTAGCATCAACTACAAGGAGTAATCAACATTACTAGCAACCCACAGGTACCAATCTGAGGTTTGGGTACGAAGATTGGATATAAGAGATGAACTAGGGTTTGAGAGGAGATGGTGCTGGTGAAGATGTTGATGGAGATTGACCCCCTCCCGATGAGAGGATCATTGGTGATGACGACGGTGATGATTTCCCCCTCCCGGAGGGAAGTTTCCCCGGCAGAATAGCTCCGCCAGAGCCCCAGATTGGTTCCGCCAAGGTTCCGCCTTGTGGCGGCGGAGTTTCGTCCCGTAAGCTTGCTTATGATTTTTTCTAGGGTAGAAGACTTCATACAGCAGAAGATGGGCACCGGACGGCCACCAGGGGGCCCACGAGGCAGGGGGGCGCGCCAAGTAGGGGTGGGCGCGCCCCCCACCCTCGTGGCCAGGGTGTGGGCCCCCTTTGGTACTTCTTTCGCTCAATAATTCTTATTAATTCCAAAAATGACTTTCGTGGAGTTTCAGGACATTTGGAGCTGTGCTGAACAGGTTTCCAATATTTGCTCCTTTTCCAGCCCAGAATCCCAGCTGCCGGCATTTTCCCTCTTCATGATAAACCTTGTAAAATAAGAGAGAACAACCATAAGTATTGTGACATAACGTGTAATAACATCCCATAATGCAATAAATATCGATATAAAAGCATGATGCAAAATGGACGTATCAACTCCCCCAAGCTTAGACCTTGCTTGTTCTCAAGCGGAAGCCGAAATCGAAAAATATGTCCACATGTTTAAAGATAGAGGTGTCGATAAAAATAAAATACGGACATGAGGGCATCATGATCATTCTTATAACAACAAGATATATAGATTTTGTCATATGATTTCTTATGCTCATGTAACAATCTATTCACATTGTCAAGTATGGTTCAGAAACTTCATTGAGAACTAACAAACTATAATCTCGGTCATTGAAGCAATTGCAATTTATCATAACATCGGAAAGAGTCAAGAATAGAGCTTTTCATCAAGTCCACATACTCAACTATCATATAGTCTTCTACAATTGCTAACACTCACACAATATTTATGGTTCTGGAGTTTTAATCGGACACAAAGAAAGATAGGGGCTTATAGTGTTGCCTCCCAACATCTTACCTCAAGGGTAATGTCAACAATAATAGTTCATGCTAATTTACATCCAATTGGATATATATATCAGGACCTTTCCAACACGAGGTGCTTGCCAAAGGATAAAATGAAAAAGGGAAAGGTGAGGATCACCTTGACTCTTGCATAATGTAAAAGACATAAAGTAAAAGATAGGCCCTTCGCAGTGGGAACCAGAGGTTGTCATGTGCTTTTAGGGTTGGATGCACAAAATACTAATGCAAAAGAACGTCACTTTATATTGCCACTTGTGATATGAACCTTTATTATGCAGTCCGTCGCTTTTATTAGTTCCATATCACACGATCGTATAAATCTTATTTTCTCCGCACTAATAAGTCATACATATTTAGAGAGCAATTTTTATTGCCTGCAACATGAAAACTTACTTGAAGGATCTTACTCAATCTATAGGTAGGTTGGTGGACTCTCATGGCAAAATTGGGTTTAGGGATATTTGGAAGCACAAGTAGTATCTCTACTTGGTGCAAGGAATTTGGCTAGCATGAGGGGGAAAGGCAAGCTCAACATGTTGGACAATCCATGACAATATACTTTAACTGAGATGTGAGAAAACATAACCCATTACGTTGTCTTCCTTGTCCAATATCAACTCTTTAGCATGTCATACTTTAATGAGTTCTCACAATCATAAAAGATGTCCAAGATAGTATATTTATATGTGAAGACCTCTCTTCCTATATTATTTCCTATTAATTGCAACGATGACCAAAACTATGTTTACCAACTCTCAACAACTTTTATGCCTCATACTCTTTATATGTGAAGTCATTACTATCCATAAGATCAATATGAACTCTTTTATTTCTTTTTGTTCTTTTATGCACTTAAGGTCATAGCAAGATAGCAAAGCCCTTGACTCAACACTAATCTTTATTATGTATAGCTCACGGACTCGATTACATAGAGGGATCACAAAGCAAAACTCAAAACTAATTCATACCAAAACTTTATTCTACTAGATCAAGATATTACTAAAAGGATCAAACTAAGCAAAATGGTAAAGATAGGAGTGTGATGGTGATACGATACCGAGGCACCTCCCCCAAGCTTGGCAGTTGCCAAGGGGAGTGCCCATACCCATGTGATTATGTCCTCGGAGGTGGTGAAGGAGGAGTTATTGATGATGTAGGCTTGTCGTCCGTCTTCCAAGGCATAGGCTCACCATCATAGAAGGATGATCGAGTCTCCGGGATCCTCAAATCTGCAGCCAAACTCATCCTTTTGAATCGATATTCATACTCACAGTTTTGGTTTTGCAGGTCATAGATCTGGGCTTGGAGGTGCTCGATTTTCTCATGAAGCTTGAAGATGGCCTCCCCAATGTTCTTGGTGTCCAGCTTGTGGTTGTTGGTGAATTCCGCAATCATAATATGGTTGGCGTTAAGTCCGCGCTCCACCATCCCTTGGCACTTGAAAACTTGTTGTTCCACCGCTTCGAGCTTTGTCTCCACGCTTTCGGTACTCCTTGGTCCCTCCACCGCAGATGTGCAGCACCCCCTCACGCATCTCAATGGTTTGAGGGTGATGCAGCACCTTGCTACGTCTTGAGCTTGTGTTGGTTTTCCTTGAAGAGGAAATGGTGATGCAACAATAGTAACGTAAGTATTTCTGTCAGTTTTTGAGAACCAAGGTATCAATCCAGTAGGAGGCTCCTCAAAAGTCCCACGCACCTAGACAAACAAACAAAGAACTCGCAACCAACGCAATAAAGGGGTTGTCAATCCCTTCACGGCCACTTGCGAAAGTGAGATCTGATAGAGATAGTATGATAAGATAAATATATTTTTGGTATTTTATAATATAGATGCAAAAAGTAAAGATGCAAATAAAAGTAGATTGAAAGTAAATACAATAAAAGATAGACCCGAGGGCCATAGGTTTCACTAGAGGCTTCTCTCAAGATAGCATAAGTATTATGGTGGGTGAACGAATTACTGTCGAGCAATTGATAGAAAAGCGAATAGTTATGAGATTATCTAGGCATGATCATGTATATGGGCATCACGTCCGCAACAAGTAGACCGACTCCTGCCTGCATCTACTACTATTACTCCACACATCGACCGACTCCTGCCTGCATCTAGAGTATTAAGTTCATAAAAGAACAGAGTAACACATTAAACAAGATGACATGATGTAGAGGGATAAGCTCATGCAATATGATATAAACCCCATATTTTTATCCTTGATGGCAGCAATACAATATGTGCCTTGCAACCCTTTCTGTCACTGGGTAAGGACACAACAAGATTGAACCCAGAGCTAAACACTTCTCCCATGGCAAGAAAAACCAATCTAGTAGGCCAAACCAAACTGATAATTCGAAGAGACTTGCAAAGATAACTCAATCATACATAAAAGAATTCAGAGAAGATTCAAATATTATTCATAGATAAACTTGATCATAAACCCACAATTCATCGGGTCTCGACAAACACACCGCAAAAAGAGTTTACATCGAATAGATCTCCACAAGAGAGGGGGAGAACATTGTATTGAGATCCAAAAAGAGAGAAGAAGCCATCTAGCTAATAACTATGGACCCGAAGGTCTATGGTAAACTACTCACAACTCATCGGAGGGGCTATGGTATTGATGTAGAAGCCCTCCATGGTCGTTTCCCCCTCCGGCGGAGCACCGGCGAAGGCTCCAAGATGGGATCTCACGGATACAGAAGGTTACGGCGGTGGAAATTGTGTTTCGGTGGCTCCGTGGATGTTTTTGGGGTACATAGGCTTATATAGGAGGAAGAAGTATGTCGGTGGACGTCCGAGGGGCCCACAAGACAGGGGGCGCACTCTAAAGGGGTGGGCGCGCCCTACCCTCTCGTGGCCGCCTCGGCTGCTTCTTGGCTTGCACTCCAAGTCCTCTGGATCACGTTCGTTCCAAAAATCACACTCCCGAAGGTTTCATTCCGTTTGGACTCCGTTTGATAACCTTTTCTTCGAAATACTGAAATAGGCAAAAAAACAGCAATACACGCTGGGCCTCCGGTTAGTAGGTTAGTCCCAAAAATGATATAAATGTGTAAAATAAAGCCCATAAACATCCAAAAGGGGTAATATAATAGCCTGGAACAATCAAAAATTATAGATACGTTGGAGATGTATCATACCTCCGCGAGATAGGGGTTGATAACCCTCTCGAAAAACTTATCCTTGGGAGCACTTATCCTTGGGAGCACTTGGAGACGTCATGGTGCTCTAGATCTGTCAGAAAAATAGCTCGAAACGAAAACAGAAGATTTGTGCATGATACGGTGGTCAAAACCTTCGGGAGATTATATAATGAATTTTTACCGACCAAGAGAAGTATCATGCACGAAAACGGAGTTCGGAGAGCACACGAGGTGCCCACGAGGCAGGGAGGCACGCCGAGTAGGCCTCGTGTCCTTCCCGGACTACTTCTTATTTTCCTATTTTCTTAAATATTCCAAAACGGAGAAAAATTGCTATTAGAACTGTTTTGGAGTTTGTTTACTTACCGCACCACATACCTATTGCTTTTCGGAGTCTAAAACGTTCTGGAAAGTGTCTCTTATGTATTCCTCTGGGGTTACGGTTTCAACAATATTAGTTTCAACATTTATAGGATTACCCGAGACATAATGTTTGATTCTTTGAATGTTCACCACCTTCGGATTTGTGCCTTCAAATTTGTTGATTTTTATGGCACCGGAACGATAGACCTCCTCGATAATGTAAGGGCCTTCCCATTTAGAGAGAAGTTTTCCTGCAAAAAATCTTAAATGAGAGTTGAATAGCAACACATAATCACCTACGTTAAACTCACGCTTTTGTATCCTTTTGTCATGCCATCTTTTAACTTTTTCTTTAAACATCTTGGCATTTTCATAGGCTTGGGTTTTCCATTCATCAAGTGAGCTAATATCAAATAACCTCTTCTCACCGGCAAGTTTGAAATCATAATTGAGCTCTTTAATGGCCCAATATGCCTTATGTTCAAGTTCGAGAGGTAAGTGACATGCTTTTCCATAAACCATTTTATACGGAGACATACCCATAGGATTCTTATATGCAGTTCTATAGGCCCATAATGCATCATCAAGTTTCTTGGACCAATTCTTTATAGATCTATTAACAGTCTTTTGCAAAATTAATTTGAGCTCTCTATTACTCAACTCTACTTGACCACTAGACTGTGGGTGATAAGGAGATGCAATTCTATGATTAACATCATACTTAGCAAGCATTTTACGAAAAGCACCATGAACAAAATGTGAACCACCATCAGTCATTAAGTATCTAGGGACTCCAAACCTCAGAAAAATTAACTTCTTTAAGCATCTTAATAGAGGTGTTATGATCAGCACTACTAGTTGGAATAGCTTATACCCACTTAGTAACGTAATCAACAACAACTAAAATATGTGTATAACCATTAGAGGCAGGAAAAGGTCCCATATAATCAAAGCCCCAAACATCAAATGGTCACTACAAAAAAAATACACTTCCGTGATGATACGTGTTTGTCATAGTAGGTCGCGTTTTTTGTCATGCATGTACATCCATGACAATTTATGAGAGAATCAAGATAGTCATACCTGTGCTGTCGTAGAAGTGTTCCATGACATTACCAAAATTATCATCACAGAAGTGTCCACTTCCATGACGATAAATCGCGTGTCACAGAAGTGCTTTCGTCAAGGGTGACCGACACGTGGCATCCACCATAACGGAACGTCGTTAAGCTATCGGGTCGGGTTTTGGATCCGATAACCCGTTAACAGCCTCGACCAATGGGGATTTTCCACGTGTAAAATCCTCATTGGCTGGAGGAAACACGTGTCGGCTCACCGTTGGGACAGATGTCATCCGCTCATTGGACCGAAGGTGCCTATGATACGACGACACGTGGCACGGCCCAACAGAGGCCCATTCCTGTGAAAAGGCCGGCCCGTTTGACTTGGTCAAAAGGTGGCGGGCCGGCCCACGGGAAGCCTGTTAACGACCTATTCGCATATAGCCCATTTACAGCCTGCTAACCCAGGGCCCGTTACGCCCTATCCGAGTTAGGCCCAGTAGCGTCATCTGGGACGTCCATTATAATTCCAGCCCGTTTTAACTTCCGGCCCATGTGTGGCCGATGACTTCTTTCGGCCCATATGAGTCCCTTTGTAACTCTTGGCCCATTAATGGCCCGTGGTGAAACTGGCCCGTAATGAACAGTGTATCACTTTATACCCATTAACGGCCCGTTATTCTATTGGGCCGTTTCCAGCCCAAGTTATCTTTCGGCCTTCTCAGGGCCCATTGATTCTTGGGCTCATTTGCAGCATTCGGTTACATACGGCCCGTTACTGTCATTTTCTGCTTGTGGGCCAAATTCAGCCCGTCGTTACAGTCGGCCCGTTTGCGGACTGTTAATATGTTGGGCCGTTTTCATGTCAAAAAAACTCGTTGGGATATTTTCATAGAGTTATCAAATACAGTCTATTAACGGCCCGTTATGGTCCACGAATTGTACGACCCATGATTGGCGAAATGATGATATGCCCCGTAGAAGGCCCATGGATCTATGGCCTGTATGAGGCCCATGGATCTATGGCCCGTAGAAGGCCCATGGGTGATATGACCCGTAGAAGGCCCATGGACCCTACGGCCCGTAGAAGGCCCATGGACCCTAAGGCCTGTATAGAAGGCCAATGGATCCTACGGCCCGTATAGAAGGCCAATGGATCCCATGGCCGGAAGAAGGCCCATGGATCATACAGCCTGTAGGAGGCCCATGGTTACAACCGTCCATGTGTTGCCATGATTATTTTGGCCTAGTTACCAAAAATAGGCTATTGTGGCCACTAGAAAAACACAGAAAAAGAACTGCAGTGACTACAAGCAAACAACTAAACAAGACAATAAGGAAATAAATAAGCAAGCAATTAACGCTAGTCTATTACCACTATTACATATATTACATCCACTGGGCATCAAAGTTCGCCACCAGTGCAAATATAGGGAACAAAGAAGCATATTACATACACCGGCCATCAAAATTGGCCACCAGTGCAAATAAACGCGGCAGCAAAACAAGAGCATAACTGAAACAACTTCAGAAGAGCTCAAGAAACGTTATCCTGGGTATCCACCATGCTGGCAATAAGCTTAGCAAGCTGATTAGCTTTGTCCTGTTTGGCGCTAAAATCCTCCAACGCTTGCTGTTGCACCAGAAAGTATGCATCTGAATACTCTAGGGACTTCCACAGTCCTTCCGCTTCTTGTCGCAGCACAGCTGATCGATGTCTTTCAGCTTGTAGTTGAGACTCAAGAAATCGAACTGATTCAGACAGTGAGTTTGAATAGCTTGTGCAAGAAGTAGCGGCCAGTAACTTGAACACTAAACCAAGACAGGACATTGGGGTTGTCTCGCTGTCTTCAAGATAGTCTTCCTTAGCTATTTTATCAGCTTTGTTGGAGACCAACAAGGATGTGTCACTATCCTGAACCTTATCTGCATTACTTCCTTTACCATTGCTTAATAAGGCACTCTTCCCCAATATTCTGTCAGCATTCTAAAAGAAGAAACAAGCAGACACATAACAAGTTTAGCATGTACTAGTATATGAAACTCATTTCGGTGAACCAGTTCATTAGTAAGGTGGACAGGATTAAACTACCAAGTCTTCTATTGCCAAGTACTAGTACATAATAAAAGCATCAAACAAACATATATCTATGTCCTATGGTCACTACATTGTCTTGCCAAATCAAAATAGAGACACGGTTCAAATCATATCAGTTCAAGACAAAGCAACAGCGAAAGAATACAAAGCGTGGGAAACTACACGTCAGAACAAGATTTCAGATGGGTACCACGGGTCTACATGTACAACAACACTATTGGCTCTGTTGTGATGCTAGTAATGTGCATGATATGAAAGTCAACTGTATACACAATTGAAATTGAAATCAAAAGAGCTATCGATAAGAGCAAACCTGTTAAAGAAACATGCATGAACATACCTGCTGTGCCATTGGAGTTTCGATTGGATCCTTCAATTTAAAAATAAGTTTGTATCAGTAAATACAGTGATACAAGAGCAAAGCAATCATAGTTAAAAAAGGCGCGCCTAAGCGAGCTCTTAAGCGCGCCTAGGCTCTAGGCGTCGGCAAAACGCATTGCGCATAACTATGCTTAATCTATGCATAACTGCGCATAAGCATGCACTTTGGTCAGTAAAGCGCAAGGCGGTGGCAAAACGCAGAATTAACGCCTAATGCTTTTTTGAACTATAATAGCAATGGAATCTTAAATTAGAACATTTGTTCTTCAGGTTTAGGCACTTGTTCTACATGAACAGACTACAATAAGACGCAAGAATATAATACTTAAAAATAGAAAATGAGCTCATAGACCTGACCACATTCTTGGTTTGGGACAAGTACAGAACAAGGCGTTCCCAGTCATCGTCCAGTAAATGTGTCTCAGGAGAACGTAAGGGAATTTGATGAGTTTCTTTGCCGGTGAAGTACGTTTTCTTCAGGTAATTCCAATACTGCCACCAAGCATTCTTGAAGATAGCAGAGGTATTAACACAGGTTACCTCATCCTGAGTTTCCAAATTGGTCCTTCTCTATAGAGAAAAATGGGAAAATTTGTTGTATTATAACCATCATGGAGGTAGGATGTATGGGACGAAGCAAAGTAATTGCCATGAATAACATTACTTACACATAATTCCTGGACAAACACTACAACTGGCATTTTCCTTCATCTTCATTATAATATTTCCAAGATGGGAAGATACACACATACGATTTAACAACATCAAATGCAATAGATGCTAAACTACGACTAGCTGGTTGTGCTTCCTCCACAGGAATAGGCGTACTAACTGGTGGAGTTGGGGTTCGCCGTGATAGTACTGGCCCTTTGGGCACTGGAGCTGCCTTAATAACTGCTCTTGTTTGGGAGCTCTGTGGTGGAGATAGTGCTGTGTCAACAGGAACTGGGTTACTATCGGATAGGGTTGGGGTTAGATTGGGGGAAGCTGGTTCTTTGTCCATCGCAGTAGGGGTACAATCTGCGAGAGTTTGGGTTATGTGTGGTAGGGCTAGTTCTTGTGTATGTACAACCGGGGTGCTATCTCCACCAAGAGGTAGCACTATTTTATTTGAAGACCGTGTTTTTATTCCGCTAGATACTGGCATCACCCGCTCCAATTCAAATGGCTGATTAACAGGAAACATAGTTGAATGTACAGACATTGTATGAGAGACAGATGCAATAGATAGTGTGGAAAAAAGAGGGCATGAAATAGTTGACATGTATATTGTTTAACTAAAATGGATAGCATGACATAATTTCACATATATGATGTCTATCTAAACTGGATAGCATAGCATAACATATTCAAAGATATGATGAATAACTAAACAGGATTGCATGACATAATTCACCTACATGTTATCTAAGTAATCAGGATCACATCATTTAATTCACCTACGTGATTTATATTCTAAACAGAGGGCATTCGATATGATGTTTGAACTAAGAACATGGTGTTGAATATTGTGTATATGATGTCTAAACTATGCAATGCAAGACACCGTATGCATGATATGAGCATTATAACCGTGCCAAGTTAGAGCATACACCTCAGTGGGGGAATAGGACTGGTCATCTGTCTCTGAATCCATATCTGAGGAGCTATCGGGACCCAACAAGAGATCTGCTTCGATAGGTAGCACTGTCTGCTATGAAGGCCTTGTTTTCACTCCAGATTTTTCCATCTCCCACCCAAATGGCTGATTCACATGAAGAGTAGTTTAATGTACAAACATTGTCGACAAATGGAAATGTAATGAAGAAAAGGATGGGCAAGATATCATTCAAATATATGATGCCTGGTTAAACAGGATGGCATTGCACATTTCACATATATTATGGCTGGCTAAAAGACATGAGGCTGCATAATTCCCATATATGATATAGAAACTAAACATGTGGCATTACAGAACATGTCTAAACTAAGCAGATGACATATATGATGTCAAAAGTAGGCACTGCAAGGAAACATATGCATGATATGACTAACATCATCATGCCAAGGTAGAGCAAACACCTTGGGGGGGTAAATAGGAGTGGTCAGCAGCGTCTGAATCCGCCTCAGAACAGATATCTTCCTCTGGATTACAATCTGGAGAGGGGTGCGGAGGTTTTGCCATTGAACCCACCATGGAGCGATGTCTGCATGACATTTTATTGCCACGCAAAACTCTTCTCTTTTTCTATACATGTTCAGCATGACTGTGTACAATATCTGACATGCATATGAAAAAATATGGTGAGATTATGTAAGGAGGGCATGCAGAAATTTAGAGTGATGGTAACAACTAGTGGATGGATCCAAAAATAATTATAGCAGGTTGATGATTGCTTTAAGTTAATAAAAAGACAGATGATGATTGGTTTACTATTTGTTTCCCACCCAAGATGAACAACATAGGCATACCCTAGGTGAACCAGATATTAGACAGACATACTATTCATTGCTGCCTTGATATGTGCCCCACAACTAATTTAGAACTCAAGTTTTAAGATTAATTTGGACCTGACTTGGGAGTCCAAGAGCTGAACATGACAATAAAGTAGTAGGTAACTTTAAGCAATACATAACATAAGCAGAAACAAAAGAGTGCAACCTCTCTTGTGGACCCGTGTACTCCTCAGGTTCATCTGCTGAGTCAATGATGGTGATGCCATTGTGGTGGGTGTCGGCGGCAGGGAAGGAGATCTGAGGCAGCAAAAGATGGTCATGACTCATGATGTCTGGTTTGGTGGATGCTTCTGTCGATGTAGCAGCTCAGGTGAGGTGGACGACGTCACGGCAGGAGCAGGACAAACCACACAAAGTTCCCTTCGACACATACCTGTAACTGAAGTAATTCTGTAAGAGCTCATTTGGCTTGCATGATTCTTAAAACGCAGGGATAGGAAAAACACCGGAATAGGATAGGAAAATGCACATGGTAAACAGAGCATTTGTAAACACAGGATTTCTGTCAACTTGAGTGTTTGGTTTACAGGAATTGGAAGAGCAGAGGAATGCAAAGAAACATGGCCAAAATAAAGTGAAACCATATGAAAGCGTGTACAGTTAGAATGTTATTCTGGCACTAATGCACTTGGTCTTGTTTTCATGCATAGGATTTTGAAAAGTAGGTCAGGTGGATGTTTTGCTTCATTCCTTTCAACAAAATGCATGAATAATTGAATAGTAGAGTGCCATTGGAAAATTCTCTATTGCTATGTTTTTTCGTTGAACCAAAATAGCCCTAATGGATCGACGTGAATGTATAGTAATAAGTGATGCAACAAGTGTACAACCTCTTTGCCGTAGCTGTGTCGACCTCAGCATCATTGGGTTGGTCACTGAAGCAGTTGAGGCAGAGGTGGCTGTCGGAGGTGTGGAGGAAGATCTGAGGAATCTGTAGACGGCGTCCAGGGCACTGCTCTGTTGTGATGGATCGTTCTGTCCTTGGAGCAGCTCCGGTGAGCCGTAAGACGTCAAGGCTGAAGCAGCACAAGACAGACATCGTCAGTCTCAAGTGGGATTCTAATAGCATCTCCAATAGATGATGTAAAATGGATGTAAAATAAACATCACCAAAAACCACCTGACTACAACAGATGAGTTAAAAACTGTTGACTCTGAACTTAACTGTCGAGACTGAAATTTACTGCGGAATCTGAATGCTATTGTCGAAACTAAACGCAATGGTAGCAGAGAGGCACTTGACATGTAGTTTAGGGAGGGCCTGCAGTTCATCTTCAACCTGCACCCCCCCTGAGCCGCCAGCCACCACCGGCCGAATCGCCGGCCCCAGCGCCGCCTCGCCGCCCCGAAACAACTCACCACCACCACCCCGGCTAGCCCTCTAGGCCCCCCGCCCCCACCTTGAACCCAAAGATAGATAGTGGGGTACCTCTCCGGCGAGCCCCTGTCCCCGCTGTGGGTGGTTCTTCCTTAACTCTGGTGAGCCCCCCAACCCTTGAAAGTCGACTGACCCAAAAGTCAATTCAGTCGACTGAAGTGTGGCTTAATCGGAGCAGAGCAGCAGCACGGGTGAGGGGGAGAGCAGCAGCAGTAGCTAGGCAAGCGAGGGATCGAGCGAGAGCCGGAGCAGCAGCAGCAGCAGGTCCGGCTGGTATGGCTGCCGCCGCCGAAGGGGCGTCGCACTGGGGGAGAGGCGCCGTGGAGATGTCGCCCGCGGCGCCAGCTTCAAGGTAGCAGCTCCATGGGGGTCCGGGATGGAGCATCGTCTGCGCCGGGAGGTCGAGTTAAGGAGAAGGTGCGATGCGATGAGTGTACAACCTCTTTGGTGGCACCGAGTAGGCCTCGGCTTTGTCTGAGGAGTCGGTGAGGATGCTGCGGTTCCGGTGGAGCAGGTTAAGGCAGCGCTATGTGCTACCTCTTGAGCACTGCGTTGGATTTCCCTGAAGAGGAGAGGATGATGCAGCAAAGTAGCGTAAGTATTTCCCTCAGTTTTTGAGAACCAAGGTATCAATCCAGTAGGAGACCACGCACAAGTCCCTCATACCTACACAAAATGATAGCTACTCGCAACCAACACGATTAGGGGTTGTCAATCCCTTCACGGTCACTTACGAGGGTGAGATCTGATAGAGATGATAAATAATATTTTTTGGTATTTTTCGTATAGAGATGCATAGTGAAAAGTAAAAGGCAAAGTAAAAACAAAGCAAGTAATAAAGTGATGGAGATTGATATGATGAGAATAGACCCGGGGGCCAGAGGTTTCACTAGTGGCTTCCCTCAAGAGCATAAGCATTCTACGGTGGGTGAACAAATTACTGTTGAGCAATTGACAGAACTGAGCATAATTATGAGTATATCTAGGTATGATCATGTATATAGGCATCACGTCGAAGACAAGTAGATCGAAATGATTCTGCATCTACTACTATTACTCCACTCATCGACCGCTATCCAACATGCATCTAGAGTATTAAGTTAAAAACAGAGTAACGCCTTAAGCAAGATGACATGATGTAGAAGGATAAATTCATGCAATATGATAAAAAACCCCATCTTGTTCTCCTCGATGGCAACAATACAATACGTGCCTTGCTGCCCCTTCTATCACTGGGAAAGGACACCGCAAGATTGAACCCAAAGCTAAACACTTCTCCTATTGCAAGAACTACCAATCTAGTTGGCCAAACCAAACAGATAATTCGAAGAGACTTGCAAAGATAACTCGATCATACATAAAATAATTCAGAGAAGATTCAAATATTATTCATAGATAAGCTGGATCATAAACCTACAATTCATCGGTCTCAACAACACACTGCAAAAAGAATATTACATCGAATAAATCTCCACGAGAGAGGGGGAGAACATTGTATTGAGATCCAAAAAGAGAGAAGAAGCCATCTAGCTACTAGCTATGGACCCGAAGGTTTGAAGTAAACTACTCACACTTCATCGGAGAGGCTATGGTGTTGATGTAGAAGCCCTCCGTGGTAGATGCCCCCTCCGGCAGAGCTCCAGAACAGGCCCCAAGATGGGATCTCGTGGATACAGAAAGTTGCGGCGGTGGAATTAGGTTTTTGGCTCTGTATTTTGATCTGTCGAGGATATGTAGGTATATATAGGAGGAATGAGTACGTCGGTGGAGCAACAGGGGGCCCACGAGGTAGGGGGCACGCCCTAGGGGGGGGGGGGTGCCCCCCACCCTCGTGACTGCCTCAGTTGTTCCTTGGAGCAGGGTCCAAGTCTCCTGGATCACGTTCGGTGAGAAAATCACGTTCCCGAAGGTTTCATTCCGTTTGGACTCCGTTTGATATTCCGTTTCTTCGGAACACTGAAATAGGCAAAAAATAGCAATTCTGGGCTGGGCCTCGGTTAATAGGTTAGTCCCAAAAATAATATAAAAGTGGAAAATAAAGCCCAATATAGTCCAATACACTAGATAAAGTAGCATGGAGCAATCAAAAATTATAGATACGTTGGAGACGTATCGGGCATCCCCAAGCTTAATTCGCGCTCGTCCTCGAGTAGGTAAATGATAAAAAAGAATTTTGATGCAGAGTGATACTTTGGCATAATTTCAATGTAAATCTTCTTAATTGTGGTATGAATATTCAGATCCGAAAGATTCAAGACAAAAATTCACATTGATATAAAAATAATAATACTTCAAGCATACTAATCATAGCAATCATGTCTTCTCAAAATAGCATGGCTAAAGAAAGTTATCCCTACAAAATCATATAGTCTAGCTGTTGCTCTATCTTCATCACACGAAGTATTTAATCATGCACAACCCCGATGACAAGCCAAGCAATTGTTTCATACTTTAGTAATCTCAAACTCTTTCAACTTTCACGCAATACATGAGTGTGAGCCATGGACATAGCACTATAGGTGGAATAGAATGGTGGTTGTGGAGAAGACAAAAAAGGAGAAGATATTCTCACATCAACTAGGCGTATCAACGGGCTATGGAGATGCCCATCAATAGATATCAATGTGAGTGAGTAGGGATTGCCATGCAACGGATGCACTAGAGCTATAAGTATATGAAAGCTCAACAAAAGAAACTAAGTGGGTGTGCATCCAACTTGCTTGCTCACGAAGACCTAAGGCATTTTGAGGAAGCCCATCATTGGAATATACAAGCCAAGTTCTATAATGAAAAATTCCCACTAGTATATGAAAGTGACAACATATGAGACTCTCTATCATGAAGATCATGGTGCTACTTTGAAGCACAAGTGTGGTAAAAGGATAGTAGCATTGCCCCTTCTCTCTTTTTCTCTCATTTTTTTATTTGGGCCTTTTTTATGGCCTCTTATTTTTTTCGTCCGGAGTCTCATCCCGACTTATGGGGGAATCATAGTCTCCATCATCCTTTCCTCACTAGGACAATGCTCTAATAATGATGATCATCACACTTTTATTTTTCTTACAACTCAACAATTACAACTCGATACTTAGAACAAACTATGACTCTATATGAATGTCTCCGGCGGTATACCGGGATGTGCAATGACTGATGAGCGACATGTATGAAAGAATTATGAATGGTGGCTTTGCCACAAATACAATGTCAACTACATGATCATGCAAAGCAATATGACAATGATGGAGCGTGTCATAATAAACGGAACGGTGGAAAGTTGCATGGCAATATATCTCGGAATGGCTATGGAAATGCCATAATAGGTAGGTATGGTGGCTGTTTTGAGGAAGGTATATGGTGGGTGTATGGTACCGGCGAAAGTTGCGCGGCACAAGAGAGGCTAGCAATAATGGAAGGGTGAAAGGGTGCGTATAATCCATGGACAACATTAATCAAAAGAACTCATGCACTTGTTGCAAAAATTTAGAAGTCATGAAAAACCAAAGCACTACGCGCATGCTCCTAGGGGGATAGATTGGTAGGAAAAAACCATCGCTCGTCCCCGACCGCCACTCATAAGGAAGACAATCAATAAATAAAATTGTGCTCCAACTTCATCACAAAGCGGTTCACCATACGTGCATGCTACAGGAATCACAATCTTCAACACAAGCATTCTTTAAATTCATAATCACCCAACTAGCATCACTTTGATATTATCACCTCCATATCTCAAAACAATTATCAAGCATCAAACTTATCTTAGTATTCAATGCACTCAAAAGAAAGTTTCACATATCTTAAATACCAAGTATATTAACATTAAGCAAATTACCATGCTATTAACGACTCTCAAAATAATCTAAGTGAAGCATGAGAGATCAATAGTTTCTTTAAAACAAATCCACCACCGTGCTCTAAAAGATCTAAGTGAAGTACTAGAGCAAAAATTATCATGCTCAAAAGATATAAGTGAAGCACTAAGAGCAAAACTATCAAGCTCAAAAGATATAAGTGAAGCACTAAGAGTATTCTAACAAATTTCAATTCATGTATGGCTCTCTAAAAAGGTGTGTACAGCAAGGATTATTGTGGTAAACTAACAAGCGAAGATGCAAATGATACAAGACGCTCCAAGAAAAACACATATCATGCGGTGAATAAAAATATAGCTCCAAGTAAATTACCGATGGAAGTAGAAGAAAGAGGAAATGCCTTCCGGGGCATCCCCAAGCTTTGACTTTTTGGTGTCCTTGGATTATCTTGGGGGTGCCATGGGCATCCCCAATCTTAGGCTCTTGCCACTCCTTGTTCCATAATCCATCAAAAGAATTCACCCAAAACTTGAAAACTTCACAACACAAAACTCAATAGAAATCTCGTGAGCTCTGTTAGAGAAAGAAAACAAAAGACTACTTTAAGGTACTGTAATGAACTCATTCTTTATTTATATTGGTGTTAAACCTACTGTATTCCAACTTCTCTATGGATTATAAACTATTTTACTAGCCATAGATTCATCAAAATAAGCAAACAACACACATAAAACAGAATCTGTCAAAAACAGAACAGTCTGTAGTAATCTTTAACTAACGCAAAATTATGGAACTCTAAAAATCCTACCAAAATAGTAAGTCCTGGACAATTTGTTTATTGAACAGGAGCAAAAAGAATCAACGCAAAAGCATGTTTCTGTGATTTAAAAAAATTATATTCATGCGTGCAAAGTTTCTGTTTTTCAGAAGAATCAAATCAACTAGTATCGTAGGTTATCCTATAGGTTCTACTTGGCACAAACACTAATTAAAAGATAAAACCACATCTAACCAGAGGCTAGATGGATTATTTATTCCTAAACAGAAGCAAAAACAACAAAAAACAAAAAGAAAATTGGGTTGCCTCCCAACAAGCGCTATCGTTTAACGCCCCTAGCTAGGCATAAAAGCAAGGATAGGTCTAGGTAGTGTCGTAGTAATAAGATAGATCGGTGAAACTCATTTCGTATTCTCTACGTTCGGCAGCAAGTTTTCTTTGAGGCAAGCAAAAGTAATCAAAAGGGCTAAATTTAATAGGGCAAAAATCCCCAAGATCAATTTTAGGAGGTATAGGTTCCTCTTTCGGCCCTTCATAATGCACAACCAATTCATCATTATAAGCGTTCATTTGACAGAACCTTGTGAGTCTATACTCAAGAGAGTATCCTAACTCATTATTTCGAATAGCCAAATCATCATTAAGTTCAGAGATACTATCAATTAAAATGTTGGTTGGCACCTTTTTTTCTAAGGTTTTCATTGAAGGCAACATAGTCAAGAGATTGAAAACGCATAATTTCTTCTTGATCAAAGAGGATAGATTCTATGGGAGGACGGCCGGCGTCCACCCTATAATGCGCAAAGATTTCTTTGGCCTCTTTTATTATAAATCTGAATTCATGAGCCAAAAAGATAGTAGTGGCACGCTTAACAGAGGAGTGTTCGATATTAGAAAATTCTAGGAACATCCTTTGTATAGAAGGGTGCATATGCATAAATTGCCTCTCAAGTTCAACGATAAGCATGTCAATGGCGTCCGCAAGACTACTAGTTCTATGAAGAATAGAACTGCCCATAGAGGGCAAAGCACCGACACAAGTAAAGAAATCTTGAATAACTCCTTTTCCAATAATATTACCACGACCGATTCGAAATCTTTTTGTATGATAAGTAGGGGATTCTTCAGCAGGAGCTTTAGAATTTTCCATGATATTATTATCGCCCTTGTTGGCAATAATTTCCCCAATTTCAGACATAACGGCAAACAAGCAAACTAACACACGAGCAAACAAATGGGCGAGGAAAAGGCAAACGGGAAAGAGAGAAGGAGATTGGGAAAGAGAGGGCGAATAAAACGGCAAGGGTGAAGTGGGGGAGAGGAAAACAAGAGGCAAATAGTGTAATGCGAGAGATAGGGATTGTGATGGGTACTTGGTATGGTTGACTTGCTTGCGTGAGCCTCCCCGGCAATGGCGCCAGAAATTCTTCTTGCTACCTCTTGAGCATTGCGTTGGATTTCCCCGAAGAGGAGAGGATGATGCAACAAAGTAGCGTAAGTATTTCCCTCAGTTTTTGAGAACCAAGGTATCAATCCAGTAGGAGACCACGCACAAGTCCCTCGTACCTACACAAAACGATAGCTACTCGCAACCAACGCGATTAGGGGTTGTCAATCCCTTCACGGTCACTTACGAGGGTGAGATCTGATAGAGATGATAAATAATATTTTTTGGTATTTTTGGTATAGAGATGCAAAGTGAAAAGTAAAAGGCAAAGTAAAAACAAAGCAAGTAATAAAGTGACGGAGATTGATATGATGAGAATAGACCCGGGGGCCATAGGTTTCACAAGTGGCTTCTCTCAAGAGCATAAGTATTCTACGGTGGGTGAACAAATTACTGTTGAGCAATTGACAGAATTGAGCATAATTATGAGTATATCTAGGTATGATCATGTATATAGGCATCACGTCCAAGACAAGTAGATCGAAATGATTCTGCATCTACTACTATTACTCCACTCATCGACCGCTATCCAGCATGCATCTAGAGTATTAAGTTAAAAACAGAGTAACACCTTAAGCAAGATGACATGATGTAGAGGGATAAATTCATGCAATATGATAAAAACCCCATGTTGTTATCCTCGATGGCAACAATACAATACGTGCCTTGCTGCCCCTTCTGTCACTGGGAAAGGACACCGCAAGATTGAACCCAAAGCTAAACACTTCTCCCATTGCAAGAACTACCAATCTAGTTGGCCAAACCAAACGGATAATTCGAAGAGACTTGCAAAGATAACTCAATCATACATAAAAGAATTCAGAGAAGATTCAAATATTACTCATAGATAAGCTGGATCATAAACCCACAATTCATCGGTCTCAACAAACACACCGCAAAAAGAAGATTACATCGAATAAATCTCCACGAGAGAGGGGGAGAACATTGTATTGAGATCCAAAAAGAGAGAAGAAGCCATCTAGCTACTAGCTATGGACCCGAAGGTCTGAAGTAAACTACTCACACTTCACCGGAGAGGCTATGGTGTTGATGTAGAAGCCCTCCGTGGTAGATGCCCCCTCCAGCGGAGCTCCGGAACAGGCCCCAAGATGGGATCTCGTGGATACATAAAGTTGTGGCGGTGGAATTAGGTTTTTGGCTCCGTATTTGATCTGTCGGAGATACGTAGGTATATATAGGAGGAAGGCGTATGTCGGTGGAGCAACAGGGGGCCCACGAGGTAGGGGGGCATGCCCTGGGGGGGGCGCTCCCCTCCCTTGTGACCGCCTTGGTTGTTCCTTGGAGCAGGGTCCAAGTCTCCTAGATCAAGTTCGGTGAGAAAATCACGTTCCCGAAGGTTTCATTCCGTTTGGACTCCGTTTGATATTCCGTTTGTTCGAAACACTGAAATAGGCAAAAAACAGCAATTCTGGGCTAGGCCTCCAGTTAATAGGTTAGTCCCAAAAATAATATAAAAGTGGAAAATAAAGCCCAATATAGTCCAAAACAGTAGATAAAGTAGCATTGAGCAATCAAAAATTATAGATACGTTGGAGACGTATCACTGTGGGGATGGAGCAGCCGCGATAGACGAGGCGATCGTCGGAGCAGCTCCTTGGAGGTGGAGGACGGGGTGGCTGAACCGGCGGGACGACGAGATGGACGACGGATCCTCATCCGGGGAGGTGGACGAGGGACGTCGAGCTATTGCGGTGGACGACATCGTCGGGGGAGAGGCTCCGGCTGGGCAGAGGTGATGTGGCAGACAGAGGAGGGTGGGGTTTCTCGGCTGGAGCGGAGAGGTTATGGCGGCCTGGGATTTCGAATGGCGAAAAGGGGGAGATGGGAGGGGGTGAAGCATGACTTAGGGACGCGCTTGTCAAAAATGTAGGGTGTGTTACAAAAGTACCCCCCATCGATTTGAACCAGCGGCCCTTTCGGCTCAGCGTTAGAAGGGGGATTTGGCGTGTCGGGATTTGACAGCTGGAGGGAGTTTTCGCGCGCGTTGTAATTTCGGGATAGCAAGGCGCGGGTAGTGAAGGCGCCAGTTTTGAGAGTACGATATCTGAATTTTCGGGATATAACAAGACGCGGATTGAATTTTAGGGACAAGCCTAACGTAACGTGTAGTAATATTGTACTTGTACCTACCAAATCAATTCGCACTTCCCTCAACCGAAAATAAAATGAAAAAAAATAAAACTATTCACACCACACAAAGAGAGAGTCTTGCCCCGTTTTACTATATAAATGCTATTCAAAGCTACTCCCTCCTTCCATCTATATAGGGCCTAATGCGTTTTTTGATGCTAACTTTGACCAAATATTAGAGAAATGATATATGTCATGCAACTTACACAAATCACACCGTTAAATTCGTCTGTGAAAGGTTCTTTCAATGATATAATTTTCACATTGTGCATGTCATGTACTATTAATCTTGTCAATAGTCAAAGGCGGTCTTAAAAATCTCATTACACCCCTATATAGATGGAAGGAGGGAGTATGAATCCATGTTATGTCCGATTGAATTTTTTTGCTTGCTGTATAATGCATGTAACCTACTCATACCAACATTTTAGTGCATTCCAAATGTCTATACTACCGCTGCAATTCGAACTAAATTTGAATTTGTTTCTCTATTTCAATAAGAATCTACAATCATGACTGTTTCCAACTTCAACCATCATTCGTGTATTACCTTAATAACACACCACATGATTACTATAGAGATAGATATGAACTATGTGTACTACATGAACTCGAATTCTATTTTTTGAATACACTTGATGTTGATTCCAAATAATAGTACATTTGATGTACTAACTATATATTCATAATCTAAACCACGTTCCATACGTACACCGTATTTATCACACAAAGTATAGTGCCCCGCCCCCTACATTATGACAAGTATTTAGACCTGAGTTGCAAAAGCCACACATTAGCCCAAATTATAATCAATGTTCTACATTATGATATCTTCTTCAAGTATCTGTATCCAGTTTTTTATAATGAATTATGATCTTTGTTCGTCTTTTACACCTTCACGATCCTCTTCTATTTGTAGCTAGCTAGCGCTAACTTTCTATCGTGCATGCACATGCCCGGCCCCTCACACACCCTTAGCGTCCCCTCCATCGTGCAAGTTCATTATTTCTCTTTAGGTCGTCCACCAGCAGTGTGTGTAGGCCCCCGGCTCCTTCTTTCTCGCACACACCAGTTGATATACCTCTCTAGCCAAGTGTGCCTACAACAAACACATACATACTTCCCCTCTTCTCTTCTCATCGTCCATGCCCCCATATGTCCAATACGATTCCACACAGGTGCACACTCCCGCCCCTCTTTTCATTAATCACATGCTCGCACACTCCTCCCCCCTCGACATGGTAGGCCTCTCGCACCACCTCCTAGCCACACCCTCTCCCCCTGTCTGCCTCTCGGACCTTATTTGCTTCTAACACATGCAGGTGTGTATATGAACTGATCTCCCTACATATAGCCAGGTCGACTATAATTCGTTTTCACCAAGCACCGATACACTTACCTTGCTAGTTATGTCTCTCCTTTTCTCGGACACACGACAGTTGATCTTCCTATGTAGTTACGCATGCTTACCACAACCATATCTTCTCCCCTCATCATCCTTGAATACCTCCCGAGCCGTCTCTCACACGCACGTGCATAGACAGACAGACATCCCCCGCCCTCTCTTATTGATATTGCACTCATACCCTCCATTTGTCTAGCAGGACTCTCCCACCATTTGTGAGACGCCACTCCACCACCAACCCTCCAATGCTCTACCTTTGTATTTTTCCCAACCTTATTCCTCCGCTACACATATCCATGGATGTCGATCGATCTCCCTCAATACATAGCTAGGTCTCTCTCCTTCCCCACACATATACTAGTCGACCAGTCTCTACCCCCCCCCACACCGATAGTCGAACGTTGTAGGTAGGTATCCATGCCATGGAGAAGAACTGCACCTCTGCCCTCTCAAATTCTAGTAGGCCAGCGCCTTGTATCTTTGACGTGGGCAAACACAAATTCGATGGCACTCTTTATCGATCGCACAGCCACACACTTCATCCCTGTTTTCAATTCTATCAATATCCCACGTCCATGACTCTGTTTCACACACATTGCATACGTTACGTTTTTCTGATTGAGATATCGTCAACACATTGCCTCTATTTCGCACAAACCATCTCTCTCACACCCACCCACATACGTACCTGCACCTAAAGAAGAAGTGCACGCAGGACGCACGTACTCACGTCTCGTTCCCGGCCACACCCGCGCGAGTACACAGTGGAGTTCGTTTCTGTACGAAAAGGCAGCCCACGTGATAATTTGACGCGTGTAGCGGTTGTTTACTCGAAGGAGGGTCGGGTACCATGCCTAGAATATAAAACGATTACCGTGGGGAAAATGGAAAAATGGGTTTGTCTCTCGTCACACCATCTCACACAAGGCCGCCGTGGCCTCTCTCTCTCAGCGTTGGTCAGTGATCCGGCCGCATCTCGTCCGCCGGCGAAAAGGGAGGATGTGCATCGTCTCTCCGTTCGACGGCGTTGAGGCAGCTCGTCTCGATCTGCGGTACCCTCTGTTCTCTCTGACCAAGCTCCGGCACGGTAGGGCCTTCACCACTTGCTCGCTGCTGCAATATGGGCAGATCCCGGCCACCGGCGCCCTCCTAGTAAAATCCCGACGATCCTCAGGTACAGCTTCCTCCAGCCTTGCTCCACTGCCCATCTTCCCATGTTGCTGCATGTGGATCTTCTTTAGTTGTTTGCTTAAATCGTATCTCGACCGGTGTACATTCCATGTTGCAATCTCGTCCTCAAACCATTTTTTGTAAACCACCATGTGCTATCTTTCCCTTTTTACGTGGAACATGATTCTTTTTTGTCGGCGTATGTGTCTTCAACTCATGTTACTGGGCAGTAATTGTTTCCTTTCGACCTCCTTTTGTAAACAGGGCTATCCATTTTCACCTCGTTGCTATTGCGACCTTTTGGTGAACTGCACAAATCACTTTTCTGAAGAGTGTTTTGTGCAGTTCCGCCAAAATGTCACACGGGCAACATTTTTACATTTCTGCGGGACTGTGGAAAGGGAGATTGGTTTTGCTATCCTCCTCATCCAACTCCGTGCCTAATCTTCTCCAACAAGAAGTTAGTCCTAAAGTGAGATCGTAGAGGTGATCAGCTTCTATTTATGTGTGTTATGTTTCATCATCTAGCTCCACTATTATTGTAATCACACTGACTGGATATCTTTGCAAACAGGGATGGTCCGCCCGATTTTAGTGGAGCTGCACAAAATGATCGGATTGTGGTGTCCTTCATACACCTCTTTTTTGGCTACAGAGCTGGGTGAAACTAGCTGCCAAGCAATGAACACTGTGCCAAGGAAATGGAGCCATGCCTACGAACAACATTGGTCAATATTTTTTTTCTTTATTTGTACACCTTCTCACAACTTTGTCTTCAGTTGTGATGTGAATATTGGCGCTGATCTGCGAACCATTGAGATGCATTAGCCATGGTAGTTTCATTTGTATTTGATGGAATGTTGTAACAAGATAATCTCGAGGCAAGACACATGAATCCTAAGTTGAAACCTTTTTTTCCTTGCGGGAACCAAAGTTGAAACCTTCATAGCATCACAGTACAATTTCATCGAAATTATGCGTACATATAAACAAATCCCGAAGGATTGATAGCAATGCCAGAAACAATTCAACTTCGTTTCACCGACATGTTGGACATCCTTCATCCGGCTCCACCTGCCATGCAGCAATATTGAGTGCACAACACAACTTCAGGGAAAGATTCACCCCGGTCGTTGCACCGCAGTAGTAATGACTAGTGAGCAGTCAAATCACAGAGCCCCACCTTCGCCACAGTAAGTTGCTCGGACGAAGCAACCATCATTTCTCTGTTCCTTGAATCCACTGGTACTCCCATATTCCCACAGTAATAAGTTGCTCAGGCGAATCAACCATCACTATATCCGCTCATGTGTGATGACCACAGGAGCTATCCATTCAGATTGCATGTTAAAAAAATAAAGGTCGATAACTAATGCGGCAAACTTTCAAAAAAAAAAAAACTAATGCGGCACCTCGGGCCAACGTGGCCAGATCGCATTTTGGATGAGAAATTACACACCATGTTTCGTTGACATGTGGTCGGTTCCAACATATCAGTGAGACGACGGCGAGTAGTAGGAGTATTTCCGAATCGACGTGTAGGCCGGGGCGCCCGTTCATGAACCGTGGCAAACTGGCAATCGTCCACCGACTCTTCGCCTTTCCCTCTTGATTTGGAACTGCTGTTGCACGCTCTTCCTCTCCCTCCTCCATTTTCCTTCAGCCCTTCACCCTTTCTTCTGCCATTGTTCGATCATCATCGCCATGGAGGGAACAGGACGGAAACAACCCCGTTATTCTTGCCCCGATCTGAAAGATGACGTGGTGGAGGAACTCATTGATCGGTGCGACGTCATCACTTCAACTAGCATGGAAGGTTTGTTCAAGCACATTCTCGACTCAACTAATAACATCATTACAAGGAACCCAAGAGTCAAGGAGCGGTTTGATCTCCCCTATCTTCTTTGCCGTGACCCTGATGACTGGCGCCGTCACGACGGAGGCCTCACCCTATGCAAGTTGATGCCGCTTGATAATGATACGTATGATGTTAAGATGCCATCGCTTGAGTGCAAGGCTTGGGCAGGCGCAAATGGAGATTGGGTTGTTTACATTGGGTCCAACTGCAAGTGGGAACTTGTGAATGTGTACACTCGTGACCAGGTTCCACTTCCAAAAATCTCAGCAGACTGCCTAGAGGTTGAGCACACCGGTATTGTACGCACGTTCAGATACAATAATGGTGACTGTCTTGTACGGAAGATAGCAATTTGTCGAGTTCCCAACCACTCTTGGAATTACAACAACTATGAAGTTGTTGCTATCTTCGACAAGCTTGTTGCCGTCCTTGGTGGTTTGACTCGATGGATATTGCTCAAAAATCAGTTTATTTACACGCATGAGTACTGTGATGCAATTCAATACGAGGGCCTTGTGTTTGCTGCCACCACTCGTGGCACTATTTTTGCATGGAATCGTTATGATTTCGGTACATTTGTCTTCGACCGTAATTATAATTGTTTCATCCACATGCATGCGGGTTAGCAAGTTTCCCTTTACTAATTAACCTTCTTCTTGTGTTTCCAAGGTCCTGTGAACATTCCACCACCTATACTTGAAAATTTTTATAACCAAGGGGGAGATGATGATGGTGATGATCACGAGCACGAGGACGAGCAACGCCCATATACTCTTTGGCGCCTGGCAACTAATTCTGATGGATCACCACTTCTCGTGTGTATACAGCCCACTGATGATGTTACTGCTAAGGAAGCAGGTGTAGTCTCCCATGGTCGCACTCTCCGGACCTATTCCAACACCCGTTGCATGGTATTTGGGATGGATACTAGTGTGCTAGCACCAACACCTGCTCCCTGGTACAGAATTGATAGTCTTGGAGAAAACTCGCTCTTCCTTGGACAAAACTATCCGATGATGGTGAAAGGCGATCCAACTGCTGTTGACACAATGTTACTAGCACCATTTATGAGAAGCAACTGTGTCTATACCTTGGACATTAGCATGGTTCCCTACCCTGGTACTGATATAGTAGGCCACTTTAGCCTGGATGATCAGTCCTGCGTTGGTCTCGAGATCGACAATAGATGGCCCGTCCCAGAGAATCACTTGTGGTTCAAAGCAAGCGTTTCCAACGCCGAGGAATGGTTGAGTTGAAGTTCATTTCATTGCTTGTCTATTGTTGTGTGGTGAAAACTTTTGTATTTATAATGTATCCTTGTTGTCGATGTGGGTTGATGACCTGTTGTATGTAATAAAATGATATGCCTGTGATAAACTTACTAAATTTATGAATGGCTTTCGAGTTGCTTCTGTGAGTGAGTGGTGCGACGAGGAAAAAAATATATTTTCCGAATACATAATTGTACGTGCATTGCAACAGGTTATCGGATGAGGCCAATCGACAATAGTAGTACACTATTTGTACTAGCTTCACATGCTTCGCGCGTCGTGCGTTTTTTTACTGTAGCCATATTGTACGTAACCAGCACCTCGAATCCTTGATACTAGCACTATATAGTAAGTAGTAGGAGTAGTAGGGTGGCATGGGCCAGAACAAGCATTCACGTCCAGGAGTACGGCATACGCCACCAGCACGACTTCTATCTGACACCATATTTCTTGGAGTCCGTGCTAGAGCAATCTCTTCAACCTCATCGTTTCTCTAACTCAGCCATCGCGCGACGGGCGAGGTGGGGGTTTGCCGATAGTCGGTTTCCTCAACTGCGGTCCCACTTGTAAGGCCAACTCCAACGCTCTATCAATATATGGATGTACTCTTCTTCCCAATACAAAAACTTGCATCCATTCTACTCCCTCCATTGCACAATACATGCCTTCTATTTGTCAAAATATATATGTATCTAGACATGTTTTAGTATATAGGTACATCCATTTTTGGAGAAATGGAAGTCAAGTATTTTGGAACGGAGGGAGTACACAATAAAATTCTTAAGTTAGCACAACTAGTCTAATCCGAGAGCACAACCGAAGATTTGGTCGGGTTCTTCCTCCTTTTGCCGACATGTGGGACATCGAGCATCCAGGTCGTTTCATGAAAGAAAATAGAGTGGTAGTTGAAGCCACGAGATGTGCATCTTGGGTTAAACTATAAATAGAATCTTACTACTCTTGAGTAACTCCAAAAGCGGCCACCGAAGATCTTTATTGGATTTGTTTTTCATCACCAGCATGTCGAGGTCAAAGATGTGCAGGTTCAGTGGGTCCTCTTGCTTTTTCACTGACATGTGGGGCCGCATGTGAGCAAACAGACGATGGGTTCCGCACGTCCGCTGGCTGGCTGAGAAGAGAGATAGAGGAGGGCTGAGCACGGACTGCATGAAATTTGTTCTACGTAACCAACACCTTGATATTCGTGTGTGGTTGTTTCTAGAATAAAAAAAGGAGGTACCCCTACTTATGTTACTCCCACTACGCCTAGCCTAAGGGTAGTAGGTGACCTTGCGCTTGGCTCTTCGCCTCTTCAGGAAGTCGATGGTTCTACAGTAGTGCTTCTGGCAATCTGACACCAAATGAACTGCTGCACGTCCACCGCTTATCAGCAAAAGTTTCTCCTCGTGTTGCGAGCCACCGCGCACGCGTTGGCGATGGAGAAGGCATAATCATGCTTCTCGTTGTTCTGCAAGTTGACGGGACACATCAAAGTTATTTACTAGTAGTACACTCTCTCCAAAAAAGTGCTGACCATGTCATTGCTACCATCCCGTGCTCCGTCGTTGGGTACGTGCACTATTGACGTGCCATCGAGGAGAAAAAATATTGCGTAGGTGCCATCGAAGTGCACGACTCACTTACGAAAAAGGGATTCCCCCCGCTCCCCCCCCGCACGACTCACTTACGCACTTCTTATCTGATTACCTCCATTTTCTTGCATGACACGTGCACCTTGATGCTTGATGTCTCGCGTGTTGGGAAAAGGATGAACAAAGCTCACGTAAAAGAAAATATTTGAAGAGCATAGATTCCCGACGACCGAGGAGGAGCAACGAACCTCGCGGTGGAGCGTCTGCAAGGAACCTTGCGCGTTTTCCCCTGTGTTTTGCCGCCTGCCCACCTATAAACAACTAAAAGAACATGAACTTTTTGCTAACCACTAGAAACGGTACATCAGGATGCTAAGTTGAAGATGTTTTATACTCCCTCCTTTCCCAAATATAAATCTTTTTAGATATTTCAATAAGGGACTACATACAAAACAAAATGAGTGAATCTAGACTCTAAAATATGTCTGCACATATCCGTATGTTGTAGTCTATTTGAAATGGCTAGAAAGACTTATATTTAGGAGCGGAGGGAGTAGTTTATATTGAATTATTGATAACCACGCAACGAGCCACGCATGTACAGGACGCATGCAGCCACGCATGTACACAAGACAACACACTAACTCCATCCGATCCAACTCATGCACATACGCGCACAGCATGGAGCACACAATGCACGTACACAAGACGTGCATGCACACACGCTCGGCCGCAGAATGCACGTGAATAAAACATGCATGCGCACACACTCGGCTGCATGGAGGCGTGCGCCATCCGCGGCGACGTCCGGTTCGTCGTGCTACGACGAAGATCACACGCAACGGCGCATACGCATCTCTTGCAGCACCTCTTTGCCATCGTTTCTCAACTACTAGTCGGAGACGAAGACGACCGCAACCTCGGCCTTAGAGCTAGCACTGATGGAAAAACACGCACGCTGCACACACACGAGCACATACGGAGTGCCCACGATGTGGTGGTGGTGCGTCCCCAGTCGCCTCTACTCCTTCTGCACACGTTGTCTATCGAGGCGGCTGCATGCTAATGATGATGTGGGTGAGATCTTCTAGGACCCAGATGATGACGAGGAAAATTATGAGACACAAGGTGATGTACACCGTCAAGGTCCACGAGGAAAATTAGGAGTAAGTGCTTAGATGTGCTTAGAGCAAGTACAAGAGAGCTGAGTCAGTGGGCTATAAGGAATAAACTATACTATATTTCTACTTAGTTGGAGGAAAGAGAAGAGGAGAGAGAAGGTAAGCGGGCTCTTCGTGAAGAGCCAGCTCTAGCATGTGCTCCTAGGCACTTTGTGAGAATGAAAGGTGGGCCACAGAACAAAAAAGTAGTAGTACACTCTTTTGATCTACTATTGTACATGTTGACTATAAGATGGGCTGTAGATGACATGGCACTGGCTTATAGCCAGCAGCTGGCTATACTATTAATGCTCTTTAGATGAGGTGCTAAGTGCATTAAATGGCTTAGTAACTCAAGTCTTCAATGCATAGGTGCTTATTTTATTGGTGCCACATCATATTTTATGCCTGCGTGGCAGGCTTAGCAGCTATACATGGTGGATCACTAGGAGATGCCAAGGCTAGTCATAGTGGGGAGTAACTTGTACTGTAACATATTACTATGTTACTCTAAACATCTCTATAAACCGGAAAGGAGGGAGTAGTAACATAGACTAGTGTCATATGTAGAGTATGGGAGCACATGATATTTCCCCGCCCGGACCGATCCCAAGTTGGCTTCTCACCTTCTTGGCCCAACAAAAACCCCTCCCCCTCCCGCGCATGCTTCCCGCCCGGTGCCAGCTGAGCCCGCCGCTCCACATTGATGGCAAGTTAGGGCGACGCGACCTCTCACTGCTTCCGCCGTTGAAGCGGCGCGCCGACCGAGGGCACCGCCCGCTGCACGCCCGGCATTTCAGACTACACAGTGGATAGTAACTTTTAGAGCAAGTACTACAATTAGATGACATAAGCAGGCTATAAGGATTTAAATATAGTATTTGTGCTTAGTT
Source organism: Triticum timopheevii (assembly GCA_963921465.1). Classification (NCBI taxonomy): domain Eukaryota; kingdom Viridiplantae; phylum Streptophyta; class Magnoliopsida; order Poales; family Poaceae; genus Triticum; species Triticum timopheevii. The sequence goes on along the minus strand of OY997262.1, from coordinate 461,954,869 downwards.
GAAGGAGAGAGAAGAGGAGAGAGAAGAGAAGCGGATTGTAAACGTGTAGCCAGTTGTACCCCAACATACTTTGTGAGACAAAAGGTGGGGACATTATTAATGATATTGTATATATACTAAAGGGACTAACGGACGCCTTAATTACTTCGGTTTTTTGAGACAAACCTTGGCGGGGATATTATTGACTTTTTTTGAGCTATTATTGACTTGGACGTGGGGTTTGGGGGCCAATGGCCTACTATTATACTCGCACGACCGACCTGCCATACTCTACCCTAGCTGCCGCTGTATCATATGGTTTCGCACCGTTCCAGATCTTAGTGCTGCCATGCAATTCTTCTCCATCCCTCCTTCCGGCGTGCACCGCGAGAAGGGACAGCATTCCTCCGAACCCTGCCTTTCGTGATCCTGTACGGGAGAGGGGCGATCAGGTTTTTGGGGAGCACACTCCTGTGACTGCTGGCAGCGACGACTTCCTCAATGACAGCCTTCTTCCCCGACCTCGGTAACCTCTTCATGAACGACATGAGTGACAACATCAACCACATCGGTTCTGCTCCCACTGTACAGTATGTGATTTTGTCCTCCTGGTTTAGTCCGCATCATTACATTGATGTTTGCAATTGTCGTCATGATCTATTTACTGCTGATTCGGATTAAATCTCATAATAAATTGCTCATATATTCAACCATCCAATCCAAAAACCTGATCACAGGCAATTTACTCCAAGTGGTTTTGCTGCGCTTTTGAAGCCGCCTACTTTTAAGGGGGTGCAATATAAAAGGTGGCGCACAAGAGCAGTATATTGGTTTCAGATCATGTACTTCTATGACGCCACTAAGGGTAAGCCTGAGGGCGATCTTAATCCTACATAGTAGGAAGCTTTTCAGAACATGGATACCCTCTTCAAAGCCGCCCTGCTGAGTGTTCTTGACGATTCCATTGTGGATTCATATATGTCGTTTGACAGCAGTAACGACATGTGGGCTGCGCTCGAGGCCACGTTTGGGCCCTCGGCCGCTGACAACGAGTTGTACGTCATGGAGCAATTCTGTGACTACAAGATGAATAATGAGCGCTCTGTTGTTCATTAGACTCATGAGATATAGTCACTCTCTAAGGAAGTTGAGTACTTTAAGTGTGTCTTGCCAGACAAATTTGTTGCTGGGACCATCATTGCCAAGCTTCCACCTTCGTGGAACGATTTTGCTACTTCTCTGAAAAACAAGAGACATGAGTTTTCTGTTTTGGATCTCATTAGCACTCTTGATTTTGAGGAGAAGGCGAGAGCAAAAGACACACGTGCTCGGGTCGCCGAGGGAGCTTCTAGTGCCCATATGGTACACGAGAAGAACTTCCAGCCCAACCAGCCCCAAAACAACAAGAAAAAATCTCAGGGGAAAGGAAAGTTTGATGCAAAGAACAAGTCGTCACATTCTACCAACTTCAAGAAGAATTCTCATAACGGGAAGGGATACAAACCTCAATTTTGGTAGCACCGCACAAAATTTATATGGCTGCATCTACCTGCTGTTAGCTAACCTCATGGTGCTCCAGGTATTCCTACATTTGTAACTAGGTACAATGACCACCGCAAGATGAAATTAGCTTATTCGTACGTTGACTTGCTGAATGCAGTGCGGAACGATCCTATCATGTGTGGAGGAGCAAACAAGCAGTGCAGCTGAAGGTGGAAATTAACCAAGGACTTATGAAATTGTATGTAATCTTCCTGAGGCAGGTCAGTATCCCCTTCGTCCAGATGATCATGTTTTGTCATGCCGAGCTATTGATATGTGCTACTGTTTTGCAACACTGTTTAAGTATAGCTACTGTTTTCCTATCTTTTCAGATTCAGGACAATGAATATGATATCAGGGGAACTGCACAATATGGACCCATGTTGAGTCATATCTATTGCCTCATGTGTTTGCTGCAAATGTGTCAGCATCAATTGCAAGATGAGGCAGCTAGCTAGCTATGGAGTTGCCAACATGCTCAAAGTGCTCGTAACATTGAGAAGAAACAAGCATTCCCAGGAAATTAATGCGTGCGCAGGGAGGCCCTTTGCTCAGAGAAGCATCGACCGATTTTCTTTATTTCCACACCTTCTCACAGCTTTGTATTGGTTATAGTATGGTGAATCATTGAGATGCATGGACATGCTGAAATTTTGTTCTTCTGAATGTTAGTATGCATACCGTATCTTCTAAAGCTTAGTTTAATGTGAGTGTCTGCATCCAGTACCGCATCCTCTAATTTGGTGGATGCACACAAAGAAAATAAATCTCCTTAATTTACTCCATAACCACCCTATTAAATAGGCCTAGTAACAAACCAGGCGCATGCAGTGGTCGGCGGGCACATGCATCCTGCATGCATGGCCAGTCAGCCAAGTTCATGCGCCAGCTCCAATACAGCAACGCAAAAGAAGAGAGCGGTTATTGGGAAAAAGCGAGTAGTTAGTGCAGCAGGCCTTATAAAAACGAACAGCTCGCTCTCCCGCTTCTGTCTCCCCACCCAATTCCCCCCGCTCCCCAATCTTCCTCACTCGTCCAAAAAACCCCGCTCACCTTCTTCCTCACTCGTACAGAAAACGCATGCTCCTCTTCGTCCAATCCTATAGAAATCCCAAGCCCTCCTTCTTCCCCACTCACACTGCCACTAGGCTCGTCTCTGGCTACTCTGCTCAAACCCGTGAGCTCGGCGCGGCGCCCACAAGGACAATGGAGTCGACTGGCCCCAGCGCTAGGAAGATGAGGCTCCCGCCAGCGGTGATGCTGGTTGTAGATCCCGTACCCAGTAGTGCGGGGAGAAGCGGCGAGCCCCCCCGCCCCCACCCGGATCTGAGGAACCGGTAGAATCTCCGGTGGACCGCATCAGTGATCTCCTGGGTGTCATCCTTGAGGAGATCATCTCGCTTCTCCCCACCAAGGATTGCTGCCACACACAAGTCCTCTCAACTCGGTGGCGCCCTCTATGGCGCACCGCACCCCTCAACCTCGGCTGTCGTCAGATATCTGTCCTTCCTGAATTTGATCTCATTAGAGCCATCGTCTCTTCTCACCAGCAGGGCCCCATTCAATGCCTCTGCATCCCGACAAGCTATCTGCTGTCCATACCCGGCAAGGTGGACGCTTGGCTGACATCCCCTGAATTTAGAAAACTCCAGCAGTTTGAGTTCTACCATTACCATGAAAGTTCCATACCACGAACATATCAAGAATTCGTGCCCACACCACCGTTGTCCATCTCGCGGTTTTCCTCCTCTCTCCACACCGCCACCTTCGCCCGGTGCCATCTACTAGACGATATGGTACAAATGCTTCGACTCCCACTGCTAGAAAAAATTTCACTTGTGGTGGCTTATCTGTTGGAGGCCTCACTGCACAACATCATCCACTCCAGTTGCCCTGCCCTGGAGTGCTTGCTGATTGTTTTGGGAATAGAAATCGGTATCAGTTGTCTCCAAATAAAGTCGCCTCACCTTAAAAGCTAGCATTGGAATTTGTTTTAAAGGACAACAGCTCATCATCGAAGATGCCTCTTCACTTGAAAGGTTGCTCCTTCATAATTGTGATACACCTTCAGAAATAACTATCGTCTCTGCGCCCAAACTGGAGAACTTCGGTGTAATTCGTGACCCGTTTAATAATCACAAGGAGTTGGTGTTTGGCTCCTCACTTTTTCAGGTACCGTATATTATCATATACACATTTGTAATCATATGCTGCATTTTTCATTTGTGCGCATAAGTTTTATATCATCTTGGAGTACACTTTGGGTACTAATATTATGTTATATGCTCAATGAAGACTTCGTCCATTGATAGCCTATCAATGCTGCTGGATTCTGTCAAGATCATATATATCAGAATGTATAGTTTTGATCTGGACATAATTATTGGCTTGCTGCGATGCTTTCGATCTCTGGAGAATTTATACATAGAGGTGATGATTTCATGCACATTGAAAGCCATTATATATTGTACTAGAATTAACTCTTCAGCTGTCGTTCTTTCGACATACTCTTTTTTCAGACCTTAACTGTTTTCAATCTTCATGTCTACTTAGGGAGAACCACATGGAGAAAAACATATAACCAATAATTGGCATAATAAGCACAAGGATTTTCTCAGTTCTCATGACATCCGTTTGAGGACAATAACGATGGGACGATATGCATCCAACCAGGCAAACAGAAGCTTTGTCACATTCTTCCTGTTGAACGCGAGGTTACTATTGTCCATGAGGCTTAATTTTTACAGCAAGAGATTTCTTACGGACGAACATGTTGAACAGCAAAAAAAGTTTCAGGTGGACAGATGGGCTTATAGACATGCTCGGCTTATATTTACAATAAGTTGTAGGCATCCTGAAATAAGTTTTTTTGCACAGGATGTTGATTTTATGGATCAAACCGATCCATTTGTTTGTGACTGCAAAAAAGAGTGGTTGGGTTAGATGTTACTATCATGTTCAATCTGGGTTTTGACTAAAAATTTGATGAACAATTAATCCTTTGGCTTTTTGTACCATTTGTATGCTTGACTTGCATGGTGTTGCCCTCGTACTCCCCTCCACCTGCCAGTACACTACCCCATCTTCCATGTCTGCTGTTCGTTCCCGTCCGAGGCCTTGCCGTCGTTCTCCGCCTTGGTTAGCTCGCTGTGCCCGCCGCCGTCTAGCGTTGTCAACATGGTCAACAACCAAGAGGAATCAGGAGATGACTGTATGTGGAGAGGCTGACAGTAGGGACCCACCAGGGTCATTGCATTTCGCAAGCAGGTGCCTCATTATTACAAGCCAAAAAATACTTCCTCCTAATTGTTTGACAACTAGGTTCGACGCCATTGTCAATGTAGTCAATAAACGAGAAAATTACACAACGAGCGGATAACACCAGGGACCCAGCAGCTCGCCCAGTTGTTTTTCAGTTTCAGAGACGGAGCTCAACTACGCGCTGTGCGGGGGCTGTGGCCCATCTAGCCCACGCTTACGCTTTTATTAAGCACATGACGAGCCCAGTTGATATATTTTTTCTTTCTGAAATTGGCTAGCCTAGTTCTTTTTTTTGGAGAATACCAAAACCGAGGCCTACTTGCTTTTCTCAGCCCTGCTGGGCTGCAAATCTTTCAAGACGAGGAGGGATAAGAAATGGGCTTCCCCAGAAAACGGGCTATAAGTTGTAAGAAATGGGTTGTAAATTTTTAAACCAAAGCCAACCGGCAATTGCATTAAAATATCATTTTTTTTTTCAGGATTTCTCTACTCTCTACTCTTATAAAAACCAAAGCCAACTGGCAATTACATTTAAATATCATCTTTTCTCCCACAAGATAAACTACTCATACAAATGCATCTTCATGTTCTGTGCAACGAACGGGCATCTTGCTAGTTAAGATTCTAAATTTCATTCATTTTCTTGCGGAGAATTGTTTTTTGAATTATATTTTGATATAATTTTTTGAAAACTATTTTTAACGTGACTCGAAATTTCGTGATTAAAAGAGTTCGGACCCCACCGAAATATGCAAAATTTCGTTGAATTTTTTAGCAGTGCCCAGAATATATGGTCTGTAATGCTAATAAAAAGAATATGGGCTTCAAATATCCTTAAGAGTTTGCAAATGGGCTGTAAATTATTGAAAATAATGGCTAATGGGCTGTATGCTGTTTTCCACAGATTTGGAGGCTGACTTCTGGGCCTACTAGGTTGACGATGACGCTGTCCTAATTTTTTTGACGCGTACGCAAGGCTTTGTCAACTTAGTCAACACACAACAGTGACTGTTGGATGTCCATCCAACGGTCACCATGCTTCTTCATTCTCTGATCTTCTTGCTCCAGCCGCCCAAACCAGCGCCAGTGGGACTGCCTGCTCCCTCCTCCTGTGGCTGGCTATGCTGCCGCCAGGCCATCCCTCTAACCACCCACACATCCTGTTATTTTCCGACGATGTCAGCCTCACCCTGCAGCCGACCAGTCAGCGCTCGTTCTCCCCTCAGCGTGGGCATCCACTGCGGTGGCTTCGCCAGCTCCGGGTGGTTCTCTTCCTAGGCCTCGCCCTCGTCCACCATGTTTGTGCTCTCGGCGCGGCAAGGTCAACATGGTCAACAAACAACAGCCATCGGAAGAGGCTGACAGTAGGGGCCCACACAGGAAAATGCCTCCTTATTACGCGCAAAATAATGATTCCTCCACCTGATAGCTGGGACCCACCGGAAGGGTCTGTGTATTTCGTGAAAAAAAACGTTCCCCCCGCTGTCAGCTCGGACCCACCGGAAATGCCTCCTTATTACGCACAAAAAATGAATACCCCCCTGCTAGCTGGGACTCACCTTGGTGGGAGGCTGACTTGTGGGCCTACTAAGTTTACGGGGACGAAAGGCTTTGTCAACTTAGTCAGTATGAATGACTCTAGCTCCAGTGACCGTACGATGTCCATCCAACGGCCGTAGTGCTTCTTCAACCTCTGGTCCTCGTGCTCCAGCCGCCCAAAGCAGCACCGATCGTGCCGCGTGCTCCTGCCTCTCGTGGCCGGCTGTGATGCCGCGGAGGCCTCACCGCCCCCCACTACTCCCACCGCTGGCCAGGCCATCCCTCTACTCACCCACACCCCCTGTAATTCTGTGGCGACGGCAGCCTCACCCTCGTACTCCTCTTCCCGTGGGCATCCCCTGCTGCGTCTTCCCCGGCTCCGCGTCGTCCCCTTCCTAGGTCTCGCCGTCGTCCACCGCCGTGGTGCTCTCCACGCGGCATGGTCAATGTGGTCAATGAACGACTTCCATCGGAAGAGTACTGTGCATGGAGAGGCTGACAGCTGGGTCCACGGCGGTCGCAAGGAAGTGCCTCCTTATTACGCGCAAAATAATTATTCCTCCACCTGACAGCAGGGACCCACCGGATGGGCCACCAGTATTTCGTGAAAAAAACATTTCCCCCCTAACTGCTGGGACCCACCAGCTACATATTCGCACGCAAGGAAGTGCGTCTGGGCAAAAAAAAACCCAAAACGATTCGCCCCCCTGACTGCTGGGACCCACCAGCTACATCTTTGCAGGCAAGGAAGTGCCTGACAATCGGGACCCACCTGGTCGAAGCGTACGTAGCGTTGTCATTCTGGTCGCGAACATGTACGTACATATATACTGGTCGATGTAGAGGCCGCAGTGTCGTAGTAGAGGCGTGTACGTGTCGTAGTAGAGGCACACACATAGCATGTACACGTACGTACAGCGGCCAGGGTGGAAGAAAGAAAATACGGCCACGTACATACATACGGGCGGGGTCTCGAACACCTACTCGGGCATACGTACGGTCAGGGCTCGTGTACATGGCTGGGTCGGAATGGAGAAACATCGTCGTCGTCGTGTTCATGGGGAGGCAACGAAATGCGTCGTGTTCATGGGGAGGCAACGGAATGCGTCGTGTTCATCAGGAAGCAACGGAATGCGTGGGAGCTAACCGGCTGGGTCGGAACGGAATGCGTGGTCGTGTTCATCCGGAGGTCTTGGACGGAATAGGCGATGGAAATGAGGCCTGGCGTACCGCAAAACAGAGGAAACGGACCTCCTACGGTCGAAACGGGGGTCCTATTGATCGGGAGGGGTGTGGCGTACCGCAAAACGGAGGAAACAGACCTCCTACGGTCGAAACGGGGGTCCTGTTGATCGGGAGGGGTGTGGCGTACCGCAAAATGGACGAAACGGACCTCCTACGGTCGAAACGGGGGCCCTATTCATCGGGATAGGTGTGGCGTACCGCAAAACGGGACTCCACGGGATACTGTTCATCTCCACCGTCGACCTCCTCCAGCCTCCACGGGCTCCTGTTCATCCAGCCTCCACCACACGCTACTCCACCGGCTACTGTTCAACCACCCCTCCACCGTCTACTATTCATCTAGCCCTCCACACCACGGGGTCCTGTTCAACCACCCCTCCACGGGCACCCCTCCACCGTCTACTGTTCATCCAGCCCTCCACCACACCACGGGGTCCTGTTCATCCAGAGGCAACACCACCACTCACTGTTCATCCAACCCCCTCCCCCCGCAACATTCACTGTTCATCCCAGAGGCAGCATCGATCGGCTTCAGTTAGCAGCAGTAGCAAAGGAATCGCTCGATCGGGTTCAGTTAACAACCATCGATCCATCGCTCGGGTTCAGTAACGCGTAGCCTGCAGTGCAATCGCTCGGGTTCAGTTAGAGCCCAACGCCTCGCACACACGCGTGTACGTGTACGAGAGAAACATGCATCGCTCGGCCCCTGACCTCCCACCGTAACTGGGAACTCCCCAAAATTTTCCTCCCCCTCGCTTCTACCATGGTTTTTTCTGTCATGGACGCCCCAAAGAATGTCATGCAGCTGCATCTCCGGCCCGCCCTGGATGAAAACCCCATTTTCTGTCATGATTTTTTGTCATAGAAGTAGGAGCCCACCACATCTATGATGATACCGGGTTTTGTCACAATTATCATCATAGAAGTGTCATATGTATGACAGAAAAAAATTTCATTCGGCCCAAGATGTCACGGATGTGTCTGTATTTTGTAGTGGGTTCAATAACAAGAGAATAATTCATAGGAATTTCTTGATGTCTACTAATATTACCAATTCTTTGACATTCATCGCAAGAAAAAACAAACTTACGGGCATCTTTGAAGAGAGTAGGCCAATAAAAACCGGATTGCAATACCTTATGTGCAGTTCTATCTCCAGCGTGGTGTCCTCCATATGGTTCGGAGTGACACTTGCGTAGGATCTGTTCCTGTTCATGCTTAGGTACACAATGTCTAATAACACCATGTACTCTTTCTTTATAAAGGTGTGGGTCATCCCAGAAGTAATGTCTTAAATCATAAAATAACTTTTTCTTTTGCTGGTATGTGAAACTAGGTGGTATAAATTTAGCAACAATGTAATTAGCATAATCAGCATACCATGGAGCAGTATGAGAAGCATTCATGACCGCTAATTGTTCATCAGGAAAGCTATCATCAATAGGTAGTGGGTCGTCAAGAACATTCTCTAATCTAGACAAGTTGTCTTCAACGGGGTTCTCCGCTCCCTTTCTATCAATAATATGCAAATTAAATTCTTGGAGCAAGAGAACCCATCTAATAAGTCTAGGTTTAGCATCTTTCTTTTCCATAAGATATTTAATAGCAGCATGATCAGTGTGAATAGTTACTTTAGTATCAACAATATAAGATCTGAACTTATCACATGCAAATACAACTGCTAAGAATACTTTTCCAGTAGTAGCATAATTTCTTTGTGCAGTTTCTAGAGTTTTACTAGCATATTGAATAACGTTTAACTTCTTATCAACTCTCTGCCCTAGAACAGCACCTACAACATAATCGCTACCATCACACATAATTTCAAAGGGTAAATTCCAATCAGGTGGCTGAACAATAGGTGCAGAAATCAAAGCTTTCTTAAGTATTTCAAATGCTTCTACACAATCATCGTCAAAGACAAAAGGAATATCTTTTTGCAATAAATTAGTCACAGGCCTAGAGATTTTAGAAAAGTCCTTAATGAACCTCCTATAAAAACCGACATGACCTAGGAAACTTCTTATACCTTTAATATCCTTGGGACACGTCATCTTTTCAATAGCATCAACTTTAGCTTTATCAACTTCAATACCTTTTTTAGAAATCTTATTCCCGAAGACAATGCCTTCATTAACCATAAAGTGGCACTTTTCCCAATTCAAGACAAGACTAGTGTCTTCACATCTCTGCAAAACTCGATCAAGGTTTCTCAAGCAATCATCAAAAGAGGATCCATAAACGGAGAAGTCATCCATGAATACCTCACAAATCTTTTCACAGAAGTCTGAGAATATAGCCATCATGCATCTTTGAAAGGTAGGAGGTGCATTACATAAACTAAAAGGCATATGTCTGTAAGCAAAAGTACCAAAAGGGCAACTAAAAGTAGTCTTTGCTTGATCGTCCGCTAACACAGGTATTTGAGAGAAACCAGAATAACTATCTAGAAAGCAGAAATGTGTATGTTTGGATAGTCTTTCTAGCATTTGATCAATAAAAGGTAAAGGGTAATGATATTTCTTAGTAGCTTTATTTAATTTACGAAAATCAATTACCATCCTATAACCTGTAATAATTCTTTGAGGGATCAATTCATCTTTATCATTAGGAACGACAATAATACCTCCCTTCTTAGGGACACAATGGACAGGACTTACCCACTCACTATCAGCAACGGGATAAATTATACCTGCCTCAAGGAGCTTTAGTATTTCCTTTGTTGCCACTTCTTTCATCTTAGGATTTAACCGTCATTGATGATCTCTAACTGGTTTGGCGTCTTTGTCCAATTTAATTTTGTGTTGGCATAGAGTGGGACTAGTGCCCTTAAGATCATCCAGAGTATATCCAATAGCAGCACGTTGCTTCTTCAGAGTTTTCAATAATCTTTCCTCTTCCTGCTCTGAAAGGTTAGCCCTAATAATAAAAGGATATATCTATTTTTCATCAAGATAAGCATATTTAAGAGTATCAGGTAAAGGTTTAAGGTCAAACACAGGATCACCCTATGGTGGAGGAGGATCCCCTAGGATTTCAACAGGCAAGTTGTGTTTCAAAATAGGACCCTGTTTAAGGAATACTTCATCTATTTCCCTTCTTTCATTCATAAACATATCATTTTCATGGTCTAGCAAATATGGTTCTTATGGATCAGTAGGAGGTACGACAATAGAAGCAAGACCAATAATTTCATCCTTACTAGGCAAATATTTATCATGGGGTTGTCTACGGAACTTAGCAAAGTTAAACTCATGTTTCACATCCCCCAAGCCAATTGTGACAACATCCTTTTCACAATCAATCTTAGCTTTAACAATATTCAAGAAGGGTCTACCAAATATAATGGGACAGAAGCTATCTTGTGGGGAACCTAGAACAAGAAAATCAGCAGGCTATTTAACTTTCCCACACAAGACTTCAACATCTCTAACAATCCCTATTGGTGAAATAGTATCTCTATTTGCAAGCTTAATAGTAACATCAATATCTTCTATTTCAGCGGGTGCAATATCATGCATAATTTCTTCATATAAGGAAATAGGTATTGCACTAACACTACCACCCATATCACATAAGCCATGATAATAATGATCTCCTATTTTAACAGAAATAACAGGCATGCCAATGACAGGTCTATGTATCTTAGCATCGGGTCTAGCAATATTAGCAGCTTCCTCACAGAAGTAAATAACATGCCCATCTATATTTATCAGCCAAGAGATCTTTAACCATAGCAATACTAGGTTCAACTTTAATTTGCTCAGGAGGTGTATAAGTTCTAGTATTACTCTTATGAACAACAGTTGAAGCTTTAGCATGATCCTTTATCCTAATAGAGAAAGGTGGTTTCTTAACATAAGTAGTAGGAACAATAGGATTGTCACATCCCTAATTCTGGTCTGACCTATGCTAGTTTCCATGTGAGCATCATGTTTAAATTCAAATGAAACTTGAATTGAGGAATTTTCAAAAGCCTCAGAAAAACCTCTAAAAATAACCAACATTTAAATCTCATCAAATGAGTCCAAGAAAATGTTCCTGTTATTCTGTGAAAATATTGCCATGAGGTAAAATTCAAACCAATATTTTTGAGTCATAGAAATAATTTATTTTGGGTCTTTGATTTAAATCAATAATATATTTGGGTTGGAATTATTTCTGCTATATAAGAAATAATGTTCAAATATTTTGTAAGTTTGCATGTGACCTTGGACTAGCTCTCTGAGCTCACATAAAAATTTATAGAAAGTTTTAAAATGGTTTAGTTTACAAACTAAATCAAAACAAAATAACAGAAATAGAAAGAAAATAAGAGAGAGAGAGAGAGAGAGAGAGAGAGAGAGAGAGAAGAAACTTACTTGGCGCCACCAACCGGCCCAGCACTGCAGCTGGCCGGTCTAGCCCACCACCGCTTCCCCCCTGTCGTCTTTCTCCCCCGCAAGAAGGACGGAGGCGCGTAGCCGCCCCGCGCCGGCCACCTCCTCCCTCCTGCCTGCCTGGCTCCTCCCCTGCTCCTAGACGACGCCAAAGAGACTCCACGCACCCCCTGGCCCCCTCTCACTCTCTCCCGTGCCTCTCCCCTCCTCTGCTCTCTCTCCCTCTCGCGCCCGAGTGCAACCGTCGCTGCCGATCGACGTTGTCGCGGCCACCGTGCTTCCCTCGCCTCCCCATCGAGTCTCCGAGCTCCGCCACGACATTGTCGTCCTCTCCGTCCAGCCATGCCTCACCGGAGGCCCTGCATCGCCCCCATCTTCATCATCTTCGTCGCCGGCCGCCGGAGATCCCCCTCGCCGCTCCACTCGCTCCGGTGCTTCCCCGAGCACGCCGAGGCCACCACTACACTCCCCGTGAGCTCTTGATCATCCTCCCCCTCTCCGTTATCTCTCTAGCATGTCGTAGCCACCGCGCCTCTCTCAGCCGACAGCACCGCCGCCAAATCTCCCCGGCGATGACGCTCCGGTGACCATTTGGTCCCAGGCATGCGTTCCTTCCCGCACCACGTAGAGCACATAGGTACCCAGCACGAGCCTCCCCGGCCACCGTAGCGGTGACGCCGAGATCACCCGACCTCCAGAGACCGCCAAGGTCGTCGCCGGTGACGTTTCCGGCCACCCCAGCTCCACCCACTGCCACCACTCGACGCGGCTCACTTCCCGCATCACGTAGATGTGCTCTGTCGTCGTTTTGGTCTCCGGAGCACGAATCCCGCACTGCCCCGCTGCGTTTGGCCTCACCGGCGGCTAAACGCCGACGAGTTTGACCCGCTGACCGTGTTTCACCCCGGGTGGACCCAGTTTGACCCTCCTGGGTCTATGACAAGTGGGACCCGCCTGCTAATTAACTGCGGATTAAGACTAACTGAAAATTAGTTAGACTAATGACACCGACGTGCGGCACCCACTGGTCAGGTCTGACCTGGACCGTCCCCGTTGACGGCTGACGTCACCCTGACGCACTGCTGATGCAATAAAGCATTTACTGGATTTATTCTTATTCAGGAAATTCCAGGAAATAGTGCTAACTTCTAAAAATCATAGAAATTAATCTATAACTCCAAATGCAAAGATTTATATATGAAAAAATGATCAGAAAAATCCAATCTATCCATCTGTACCATTTTCATGCATGATAGAAAAGTTATGGCTGCTGTTTAGGCAAAATCTTATAATGGAATTTAAACCTTCACATATGGAGTTTGAATTTGAACCCAGGGTTCAATCCAACTTCATTTAACCTTCTGCTAGTTGCATTCGCTCAACACACTCATTTTTCCATGTCATGATCATGCATCATATTGTGCATTGCATTGATTGTATTTCTTCTTTGTTGTCGGTATTTGCCCCCTCTCGGTAGACGATGTTCCCACGTTGTGATCGTTGAAACTGATGAAGACTCAATGCTATCTTCAGAAGTACCAGGCAAGCAAAACCCCCTTGTTCATTCCAAAACAATCCCACTCTCTCGCTCCTGCTCTCGTTTACTGCATTAGGACAACAGCAACTCATGTGTTACTTGCTGTGGTAGTTGAACCCCTTTTCCTCTGCATGACCTGTCATTGCCACAATAATTAGATGAAACCCACTAGCACGAGTAGGAGTTATTTGATCCCTGATGTGCCTACTCATTCTTGCTTGTTTGTCATGCCTACTACTGCTTAAAATTGAGTCAGGTCTGATTCATCGGGGATGAATTGGAATGGTGTTGAACATGTCCTACGGTGTGTGAGCTAAGTGTGTGAACACGATTTGGTAAAGGTAGCGGTGAGAGGCCACGTAGGAGTACATGGTGGGTTGTCTCATTGAAGCCGTCCTCAGGAACTGAGTTATGTGTTTGTGATCCATGAACATCTACTACCACTCATTGGGATCCTTAAGTGACCCTCTCGGCTTCTTAATCACCCTTGTCCTCTGTCCAAGAGTTGCAAGTAGTTTCTGGTGTTTTTAGTATGCTGGAGGCTGTGAGTAGCGTTGACCCGAGGGGTGGGCTGTGATGTGGTAGGCACGTGGCATGGTGTACCGGGCGCCCGTTTGGTGTCTCGGGAACCCTGCACACATTGTTCGGGGCCGTATGTGGAAACTTCGGCCGGACTCCCTGCTGATGGAACCTGAATAGGCGATAAACCTGAACTAGAGACTTGAGTGTTTAGGTAGGCCGTGGCTGACACCCTCACCAGGTTTCTGGTTGAAGGTTGCCGAGATACATGATGTGTACATGGCGGTAAGTGGCGAGAGTGTGTGTGAAGAAGTACACCCCTGCAGGGTTAACATCACCTATTCGAATAGCTGCGTCCGCGTTAAAGGACCTTTGGGTTGCCTATACAGTTCATAGACAAGTGAAAGTGGATACTCTAAAATACGCAAGATAAGCGTGAGTGCTATGGATGGCTTTCTCGTAGGGAGACGGGAGCGGACCCATAGTGGTGTATTGATATGGTGAATATGTGGACGCGTGTGCGCCACCTAAAAGAGTTACTTGCAGTCGCAGTTCAGGATAGCCACCGAGTCAAAGCTGGCTTGCTGCAGTTAACACTACAAAAAATACACTTCCGTGATGATATGTGTTTGTCACAGTAGGTCACGTTTTTTGTCATGCATGTACATCCATGACAAATTTATGACATAATCAAGATAGCAATACCTGTGCTGTTGTAGAAGTGTTCCATGACATTACCAAAATTATCATCACGGAAGTGTCCACTTCCATGACGATAAATCGTGCGTCACAGAAGTGCTTTCGTCAAGGGTGACCGACACGTGGCATCCACCGTAACGGAACGCCGTTAAGCTATCGGGTCGGGTTTTGGATCCGATAACCCGTTAATAGTCCCGACCAATGGGGATTTTCCATGTGTAAAATCATCATTGGCTGGAGGAAACACGTGTCGGCTCATTGTTGGGACAGATGTCATCCACTCATTGGACAGAAGGCGCCTATGATACGTCGACACGTGGCACGGCCGACCCGTTTGACTTGGTCAAAAGGTGACGGGCTAGCCCATGGAAAGTCTGTTAACGGCCTGCTCACAGATAGCCCATTTACAGCCCGCTAACCCAAGGCCCGTTACGCCCTATCCGAATTAGGCCCAGTAGCGTCATCTGGGCCATCCAATATGATTCCAGCCTGTTTTCGCTTCTGGCCCATGTATGGACCATGACGTCTTTCGGCCCATATGGGGCCCTATGTAAATCTTGGCCTATTAACGACCCATGGTGAAACTGGCCCGCAATGAACAATGTATCACTTTAGACCCATTAACGGCACGTGGTGAAACTGGCCCATAATGAACAGTGTATCACTTTATACCCATTAAGGGCCCGTTATTCAGTTGGGCCGTTTCCAGCCCATGTTATCTTTCGGCCTTCTCAGAGCCCATTTATTCTTGGGCTCATTTCGAGCATTCGTTTACTTACGGCCCGTCACTGTCATTTTCTGCTTGTGGCCAAATTCAGCCCGTTGTTACAGTCGGCCCATTTGTGGTCCGTTAATATATTGGGCCGTTTTCATAGCATCATCAAATATAGCCTATTAACGATGGCCCATTATGGTCGGCCCCTGAACGGACTATTCCAACTCTAGCTCGTTTGCGACCATAATGCGGCCTGTTATTGGCCCACGTTTGGCCAATCGATCATACGGCCCGTATAAGGCCCATTGATGATACGGCCCGTAGAAGGCTCATTGTTTCTACGGCCCGTAGAAGGCCCAATGTTTCTACGGCCCGTAGAAGGCCTATTGTTTCTACGGCCCGTAGAAGGCCCACTGTTTCTACGGCCCATAGGAGGCCCAGTGTCACTACAATAAATATTAGCCCATGGTTATTGTGGCCTAGTTTTAAAAAATAGGTTATTACAGCCACTAGCAAACCGCGGAAAAAGAACTACACTGACTACAAGCAAACAAATAAACAAGACAACAAGGAAATAAATAAGCAAGCAACTTATGCTAGGCTATCACGACTATTACACATATTACATCCACTGGGCATCAAAGTTCACCACCAGTGCAAATATAGGGAACACATCACCATATAAACGCCGCAGCAAAACAAGTCCAGAACTGAAACCACTTCAGAAGAGTTCAAGAAACAATATCCTGGGTACCCATAATGCTGGCAAGATGCTTAGCAAGCTTATTAACTTTCTCTTGTTTGGCACTTAAATCCTCAAGCGCTTGCTGTTGCACAAGAAAGTACGCATCTGAATTATGCAGGGACTTCCTTAGTCCTTCGGCTTCTTGCCGCAGCACAGCTGACTGATGCCTTTCAGCTTGTAGCTGAGACTGAAGAAACCGAAGTGATTCAGGCAGCGAGTTCGAAGAGCTTGTGCCAGCGGTACTAGCCAGTAACTCAAACACTACATCAACACAGGACTGTGGGGTTTTCTCACTGTCTACAAGATCGTTTTTATCACCTTTTCTTGGAGACAAACAGGGTTGTCTCACTATCTTGAACCTTATCTGCATTTCTTTCTCTACCATTGCATAGTGGGGTGCTCTTCTCCAATATTCTATTTGCATACTACAAGAGAAACAAGCAGACACATCACAAGTTTAGCTTGTAGCATACCAAACTCATTTTGGTAAACCAGTTCAGTAGTAAGGTGGACAGGATAACAACATGAAACAAACATATATCTATGTACTATGGTCACTGTATTGTCCATATCATTCTAGTTTATGTTCCCTAATCAAGATAGAGACACAGTTCAACTCATATATTTTTAAGACACAACAGCATAGACAGAATATAAGTGTGAGAAACTACACAACATTGGCAACACTTGTAATGTGCATCACATGAGAACATAACTATTTATACAACTTAAACTGAAATCAACATAGAGCAAGAAGTTAGAACAACAATCCAGTTAAAGAAATAGGTTTAAAACATACCTGTTGCACCATTGGAGTTTCAATTGGATCCTTCAAATTCGAAAGTAGTTGGTATGAGTAAATACAGTGATGCAATAGCAAAGGAGTATGGACCATAGCTACGGAATCTGACCGGAGAACAGTTGCTCTTCTGCTTTAAACATGGACTTTGGGTTAGCTATGGTGGTCTTCGTGCTTTGGGCACTGCAGTAGCTTTACAAACTACTCGTGTGGGGGTACTCTGTGGTGGACATGGTGCTTTGTCAACTATAAGTGGGTTACTATCCGCTCGGGTTGTGGTTAGATGGGTTGTAGCTGGTTCTCTGCCCAATGGTGTAAGTGTGCAATCTGGAAGAGTCTCAATTATGTGTGGTGGGGCTAGTTTGTGGGCTAGTACAACCATGGTTCTATCTGCATTGACGGGTAGCACTGTCTTTTGTGAAGAACGGGTTTTTGCTCCCTTAGATACTGCCATCACCCCCTCCAATTCAAATGGCTGATAAACAAGAAAATAAATTGAATGTACAAACATTGTATGATAAACAGATGTGGTAATTCACATATATGTTGTCTAACCAAATAGGACAGCATGACACAATTTCACATATATGATGCCTAACTAAACAGGATAGCATGACACAGTTTCAGATATATGATGGATAACTTAACATGATATATTGGCATAATTCAACATATGATGAGTACCTAAACAGGATGACATGACAAAACTATATGATGTCTTTCTAAAATAGGTTGGGATGAAATATTTCACATACATGTTGTCTAAGTATATAGGATGGCATGACATAATTGACATAATTGATTCATATACTAAGCAGCTGGCACTCGCGTGTATGATCTCTAAACTAAGCAGATAGAATTCAATATTGTGCATATGCTGTATAAACTAAGCAATGCAAGACACCATATGCGTCATATGAGAAACATAAACATTGCAACTTAGAGCATACACCTCAGGTGGGATATAGGACTGGTCATCTATCTCTGAATCCTCCTCTGAGGAGCTCACTGTGACCATTGAGATATATGCTTCAACAGGTACCATTGTCTGCTCTGAAGACCTTGTTTTCACTCCAGATTTTTCCATAACCAGCTCAAATGGCTGATACACATGAAGAGTAGTTCAATATACACAGATCGTCGACAAATGGAATACGTAATGAAAAAAAGATGGCATGAGATAATTCACATATATGATGCCTGGCTCCATGGCGGTGCATAATTCACATATATGATAACTGGCTGAAAAACATGGCATTGCATAATTCACATATCTGATATAGAAAGAAAACAAGAGGCATTCACACAAAGCATGTCTAATCTAAGCAGACAACATGGCAATGCAAGACACCATATGCATGATATGAGCAATATAACCCAGCCAAGTTAGAGCATGCACCTCGGGTGGGGGGGGGGGGATATGAATGGTCATCTCTCTCTGAATCCTCCTATGAGGAGCTATCTATAACCAACAAGAAATCTGCATCGATAGGTAGCACTGACTGCTCAGAAGACCTTGTTTTCACTCCAGATTTTCCCATGACCTACTCAAATGGCTGATGCACAAGAAGAGTAGATGAATGTATAAACATTGTTCACAAATGGAATACATTATGGAAAAAAATATGGCACAATACAATTCACATATACGATGACTGGCTAAACAGGATGGCATTGCATGATTCACATATATGATGCCTGGCTAAAGAAGATGGCATTGCATAATTCCCATATACTCCCCCCATTCCTAAATATTTGTCTTTTTAGAGATTTCAAATGGACTACCACATACGGATGTATATAGACATATTTTAGAGTGTAGATTCACTCATTTTGTTCCGTATGTAGTCACTTGTTGAAATCTCTAAAAAGACAAATATTTAGGAATGGTGGGAGTATGATATAGAAACCAAACAGGTGGCATTCACACAAAGCAAATCTAAACTAAGCTGATGACATATAAGATGTATAATGTAAGCAATGCAAGGCGCCATATGCATGATATGACCAACATCAGCATGCCAGGTTAGACCAAACACCTCAGGTGGTAAACAGGCATGGTCGGCTCCTTCTGAATCTCCATCTGAACAGTTATCTTCCTCTGGAGTACAATCTGGAAATGCAGGAGAGGGGGGGGGGGGCACTTCGCCCACCATGGAGCAGCGTGTGCATGACATTATATTTGCACGCAACGGTCTTCTCTTTTTCTCTACATGTTCAGTATGATTGTGTACAATATCTGACATGCATAATAAAAAAAATAGTTAGATTTTGTAAGGCCTAAGGGGTGCATGCAAAAATCAAGACTAATGGTAGCAAATGAGTGGATGGATCCAAAACTAATGATAGCAGGTAGATTATAGCTTCAGTTTGAAAAGGTAGACAATGAATCATCTATTGTTTGTTGCCCACCCAACATGAACCACATAGAAGACCCCAGATGAACCAGATAGTAGATATATACTATTCATTGCTGGCTCGATATGAGTCCCATGGGCAATTCAAAACTCAAGATTGAACGACAAAGTAGCAGGTAATAATAACCGATGTATAATGTAAGCAAACACAAAAGACTGCGACCTCTCTTTCGGAACTGTGTAGTCCTTAGGTTCATCTGCTCAGTCGATGATGGTAATGTAGTTGGCGTGGCTGCCGGCAACGGGGAAGATGATCTGAGGCGGCGAAAGAAAGTGTGCAGGGGGGATCTCTGCTGCAGTGAACGCTTTTGTTGATGGTGCACCTCAGGTGGGGTGGATGATGGCACGACAGGAGCAGGACATAACACACGGAGTTTTCTTTGACGCCAATCTGAAAATGAAGTAAATCTATAAGGGCTCCTTAGAATTGGAGGATTCTATAAACGCGGGGACAGGAAAAACACAGGAATAGGATAGGCATGCACGTGCAAAACAGAGCATTTGGAAACATAGGATTTCAGTCAACCTGGGTGTTTGGCTCACATGAATTGGAAGAACAGAGGAATGGAGAAAGAAAGTGATGCGACGAGTGTACAACCTCTTTGGCATAGCCATGTGGACCTCAACATCATTGGGTTGGACGTGGAGGATGGTGATGATGCTGGTGTGACTGTCGTAGGCGGGGAAGAAGATCCGAGGCCTCTGGAAACGGCGCCGAGGGTACTGCTCCGCTATGATGGACGGTTCTGTCGTTGGAGGAGCTCCGCTAAGGTGTACGACGACGAGGCTGAAGCATGACAAGACAGACAACTTTAATAGTGGGACCCTAATATCGTCTGCAATAGATGATGTAAAATACATCACCAAAAAGTGCTAGATGTAAAACGTATCAGCCGCTCCAACAGATGCTGTAAGTACTATTCACTCTGAACTTAACTGAAGAAAATGAACTTCACAGTCGAAACTGAATTTTACTGTCGAAACTGATTGAACTAGTAACAGAGCATTGCAATAGATGTTTAGGGCATTCGAGCACTAGTAGCAGGGAACACACTAGCAGAGAGCAAGTCGTGCAGTAGCACCGTGAGCGAGTGCTAAAGCAGCAACTCCTGTAGCTGCCGGAGGTCGTGCAGTAGCAGCGCAAGCAAGAGGAAGAGCAGAGCAGCAACATGAACAAAAGCAGGAGCAGTGCAGTAGCGCGACCGACAGCAAGAACAGAGCCACAACGCGAGCGAGAGCCAGAGCAGCTGCAGCTAGTGCCGTTGTGGAAGTCGCCGCCAAGGAAGCAATGACATAGGGGAGAGACACCATGGATGATGTGGCCTGTGACGGCACCGTCGATGGGGACGCCATGTCTGCTTAGTATCGAGCACCGGCAGCCCCGTGAGATCGAATAAAAGATAAAATGCAGCGGTGAGTGCAGAACCTCCTTGGTGGCACCGAGTTGGCCTCGACTTCATCGAAGGAATTGGTGAGGGTGCTGCGGTTCCGGTGGGGCAGGTCAAGACGGCGCTATGGGGATTGAGGTGGCTTGATAGACGAGGCGAACGTCGGGGCAGCTCCTTGGATGTGGAGGACGGGGCGGCTGATCCGGCGGGGCGACGAGATCGACAACGGATCCTCATCTGGTGCGCTGGATGAGGGACGGCGAGCTATTGTGGTGGACGACGTAGTCGGGGAAGAGTCTCCGGCTGGGCGGCGGTCGGGAGGCCGAGGAGGAGCATGGGGTTTCGCGGGTTTTGGCGGCCTCGGTGTACGAATGGGGGGGGGGCGAAGGGGGAGGGGGGAGCCAAGCTTAGGGACGCGCTTGTCCAAAATGTAGGGTAAGTTACCAGTGTACCCCCACCGGTTTTGACACCGCGACGTGGAGCTTCATTTCCGGCTGAGAGGTAGAAGGGGGATTTCGCGTGTCTGGGCTACGGGAGCGATTTCGGATGAGGAGGGAGTTCTCGCGCGCGTCCAAATTTCGGGATAACAAGGCGCGTCGCGGGTTGAAGAAGCGGGAGTTTCAAAGCAGGTGAGACAAAAGATACTCGAGCTTGAAAATTTCGGGATAACAAGGTGTGGATTCCTTGTTCGGCAAAACAAACTTAACGTGTAAAAAAAATCATACAAGACACAAGAGAGTCATGTCCCCTTCTACTATATTGCTATAGATGCCATTGAAAAAACTACAAGAAAAATGTAAAAAAACGGGAGAACAAGATTACCCTGCACAGTACCAAATCGATTCGCACTTCCCTCAACAACAACAAAAAACAAATCAATTCCCACCAAAGAAAGAGTAATGTCCCTTTTTATATGATTACAGATGCCATGATCTCGAATTTCAATTTTTGAATCCACGTTATGTTGAATTCGAATATATCATTAGGTGACCTTGCGGTTTATAATTGATGTAGTCGTACATTTTGATCTTCCATCATATATGAACATTTTACTCCACCATGTGAACATATATATTGTCGTCTACCATATGGACTAAATTTGAATCAATTTTCCTTATTTGAATACGATTGTTGTCAAGTTATACAATAATTTAAATATTATCTTGATAACAAAAAGACATGCATATAGCAGTAATCATATTTCACTATGAACTTCATGTACCATACGCTCTCCAATTCAAATATCTGTATCCATTTTATGTTGAATTCAAATCATAGTACATTATTGGTCTAGGTAGCGAGATGTTCGGGATAATCTAAACCCTGTTTTCATACGTATAATTTTTGGCTGAATTGGGCCAAGTTTTGGTATAAGCCTCTTGCAAAACCGGAGATTCTCTCAACAAGCCTCGTGCCTCCCCCCTGATTTTATTTACAGAGGCAACATAGAACTATATGAGTGCCCTGTTATATTTTGGAATTATTTCGAGTTCATTTGGCTTTTTTATACATTAATTGAGTTTCTGGACTTTTAATGTGCATAATCTAAATATGAATTGCATGCACATGCTCCGGTGCACCAAAGTGGGTTGAAAGATCACATGTGTGTCCTTGGTTGAATTTCTAGGTCCCATGGAAGAAATGAGAATGAAATTCAAACATCTGGGCGTCATGACTCTGCCGAGAACATCGAAAAACTTAGATTTTAAATTCATGTAAATCCAAAACTCGGCTGGAAATCACGAAACTTGGCATGGTGTCATGTCATGGCACTAACATGTTGTGGTAAAAAATCGGGCCGATTTGGAAGCTCGTGGTTCTAAGAGGGAACGTGCCACCTTTGAGTGTGAAATGATATACGCTGCCCCCCCCCCCCCCCCGCCCTTGAGTTTCTTAATAAAGGCAACATAGAACTACATTAGTGCCATGTTAAAATTTGGAAGTATTCCGGGTTCATTTGTCGTTTTTATACATTAATTGAGTTTTTGGTCATTTAATGTGCATAAGTCAAATTTGAACTACAAGCACATGCTCTCGTGCACCAAAGTTGGTTGAAAAATCACATTTGTGTCCTCGGGTGAATTTCTAGGTCCCATGCAAGAAATGAGAATAAAATTAAAACATCTGGGCATCGTGGCTCGGCCGAGAAAATTGAGAAACTTGGTTTTAAAATTCTTGTAAATCCAAAACACTTCTGAAAATCATGAAACTTGGCATGGATGTCATGTCATGGTAGTACCATGTTGTGGTAAAAAAATGGCCGAATAGGAACAAATTTTGGTATAAGCTTCTTGAAAACCGAAGCTTCTCTCAAGAAGGTTCGTGGTTCTGAGAGGGAACGTGTCACCTTTGAGTGCGAAACGATATACGTTGTCCCCCTTGAGTTTATTTACAAAGGCAACATAGAACTACATGAGTGCCCTGTTAAATTTTGGAATTATTCCGGCTTCGTTTGGCCTTATTTACACATTAATTGAGTTTTTGGTCATTTAATGTGCATAATTCAAATTTGAACTACAAGCAGTGCTCCCGTGCACCAAAGTTGGTTGAAAAATCACATTTGTGTCCTCGGGTGAATTTCTACTCCCATGCAAAAAATGAGAATAAGATTCAAACATCTGGGCATCGTGGCTCGGTCGAGAACATTGAGAAACTTGGTTTTAAAATCATGAAACTTGGCATGGTGTCATGTCATGGTAGTACCATGCCGTGGTAAAAAGAATTGGCCAAATATGAACAAATTTTGGTATAAGCTTCTTGCAAATCGGAGCTTCTCTCAAGAAGGCTCGTGGTTCTGGGAGGGAACGTGTCACCTTTGTTCGCATAGTTCAAATTTGAAATACAAGCACATGTTCCAGTGCACCAAAGTTGGTTGAAAAATCACATGTGTGTCCTCGGGTAAATTTCTAGGTTCCATGCAAGAAATGGGAATGAAATTCAAAATTCTGGGCGTCGTGGCTGGGTTGGAAACATTGAGAAACTTAGTTTTCTAATTCCTGTAAATCCAAAACACGCATGAAAATAATGAAACTTGGCTTGGTGCCATGACATGGCACCAACATGCTGTGGTAAATTTGCAGTCTGATTTGTGAAGGCGCACACATTAACAATCAACAAAGTCATTTTGGAACAAGTGCTGTCACGTTACAATCAGAAACACAAGTATTATTGAAACCGTGGGCGTTCTACTTACTAGTACCATTTACGTGCCGCCACGCGTCCCCATTTTTTATTAGCTAGGAGGCGCCGTGCAGGGTAGCTATTTGAGTACGAGAGGCGTGCGATCAGACCCCTGCCCGTGCTTATCGGGAGGAGAGCCCTTTGACCTCCATCTGCCGTCCACCTCTCTCCCAAGGTCTCCATTAATGGCGCCCAAGCCTCTGTTTAATGGCGTGGCTAAGTCTCACTCGACTGAGATTTAAGATATAAAAAAGAATATCTGAAAGCACGGAATACAATATAGTGTGGTACTAATACGCTCCTAAGTGGGAAACCGTTTAGGTTGTGATCGGTGTGAACAGGTTTGGAATTCAATATAGCATGGTACTAATACGCTCCTAAGTGGGAAACCGTTTAGGTTGTGATCAGCGTGAACAGGTCTGCAATTCAATATAGCATGGAGTAATTTGGAATGTGACGAGATGCAAGCTCAAAATTTATTGACGGTTCTAGTTTCGAAGTGCGACACTATTCCCGGATGGAGTACTTCTTTTTCTACTCCCTCCTTTCGGTTTTATAGGGCTTATCTCAAAATTTTAGTTTTTCCATTTTATAAGGCTCAATTTGGTTGTTCCCCAACACATGTTCAGATTCCAAGGTGCATTAAATCATTGCATGCAAGTATTAAGAGAAAATTGACCAATGCATGTACTTTATGCATGCATGCATTGCAATTAATGCATTGATAAACATAATTTTTTGAGAAAAACAAGAGCATTAATTAGGTGCTTTTGCAAACTACAAAAAATATTCCACCACTCACCATAAACCGGAAAGGAGGGAGTATTGCTGTGTACGTGCAATAACTGGCACCATCGTATACATATCTTACGATTAATGGGGCGTTGGATAGGAATACCCGCGTGGCGAGCTCTAGGCTAGTCCTTTTTCAGACGCATTAAATCTATCTCTCGGGACTTCTCGCACGCACCATCGTGCCACCCACAAAAACTTGTACTCTGAGTTTAGTAGTACGTTATACAGGAAGAGAAGAGGTGCACGCACGCACTCGTCCTCTCACACACGCGTCTGTTTTTTCTCGAAAAGGAGGATGATGACCCCCGGCCTCTGCATCTGGGAGTCACACACGCATCTGTAGCTAAGAATTGTAGTGTTCTCAACCATCCGATTGGCTCTATCATGGATGTACCTATATACTAAAACATGTCTAGATACATCAATATTTTGACAAATGGAAGGCATGTATTGTGGAACGGAGGGAGTGCTTGTCATCAAAATGGATAAAAAGGGACCGTATCTAGAACTAAAATACGTCTACATACATCTACTTTTATCCATTTTTATGACAAGTAGTACTTCTTACCCAAAGGAACTTTATATCCAATAGACACAGAATATCTGTTCGACTGTTGGAAATTACTGATATAATGTCGAAGTAATTGCTGCATCGCCACCAAAACCCACCATTTCTTAAGCTAAAGTAGACCAAGGTAATCCCTATATTAGCATATTACTAAGATAAACAGAAGGCATTGTCGAAACATTTAGGACGTGAGCTTGTCAATCTGAATGTGGAGGGACACAAGCTTAGCCCCGGCCAGCTGCTTGGGCGGAACTGTCAAGAAGGTCAGCTCCTGCACGTCAACGTCGCCGGGATCCTTGCTGCTTGTCACCTCCATTTCCACCTTGACGGCGTCGGTCGTGCCTTTGGGCTCCCCCAGCGGGCCGTTCGCCCACAGCTTGACCAAGTAGTGCGGCAGTGGGGACGCCCCCGCTCTGATGTAGACGATCGACACGGAGATAGGCGCGCCGATGTCGAGCACGCCGCCGACCAAGAAAAACGCGCGGCGGTCCTCCTCCGCGAACAGCAAGAGCCGTGGCTCTGACAGTGGCACATGCAGCTGGAGCACCTTGCCGTACTGGATCCTGTGCACGGGCATGGTATGCGCGTTGCTGATGTGGTGGTAGAGCGCCGGCGGCGGGCCTTCGTAGCCGCAGACGGGCACGGGGCATTTGCAGGGCGCGAGCGGACACACGCTCTGGTGATCGGCGAGCTTGTGGTAAGTGACGTAGAACCCACAGCCTTCGTGCAGACACTCTACCCTCAGCAACAAAATGACAGCGTCCACCGCCGTGTTCCGCACGTCGAAGCCACCGCCGTGCTCGCACTTCTGGCACTGCCGCTGGTTCCCGGGGCGCTCGACACGGCAGTCCGCGCAGGCCAGGTGCCCTCCCTTGCACTACAGAAATCAATCGAACAACCCATCAATCAAGAAACCTGCACCTTGCTCAATCAGCCGAATGGACGAGGTGTATTCGAACCTCATACACTAGAGGCGTCAAGGGGTGGAGGCACAAGGGGCAGTGTAGCACGGTGAGGTCCACCGAGACCTTAGTGAGCTCCCTCGTCGGTTCCTGTTCCGTCTGCATGATCTCGTCCTCCTCGTGCACAACCATCTCTCGCTTGGGCCGGGGCATTACAAAGCTTTACCGTCACATATTTTATACTCTACGCATAACTGTCCTCCCGCATACCAAGGAAGGCAGTAGTTTGAGTTTTCTGGACAAATTTGCCCCTGCGCATGAGTAAGCTACATAAATATCGATAGTAAATGCGCATGCAATGGTTGGCTGGTCCTCCTTCCTTTTCACTTGAGTTGGCTTCCCTAGGCGGTCAAGCCGCATCCGGCACTGCATGCGTTTGCCTGTAGCCATTTTCTGCTTTGGAAACTAGGGCGCAATTAATGGGGGCAGAACTAATCTAGCAGGGGCACAGATGGAAACCAACACGGACGCGCAGACTAATCTGAGAAAAACAAGAAAAAGTTATACGCAAAGTAAAAGGAATTGGAGGGAGTACTACTTCAAGGTGCATTAAATCAACACATGCAAGTATCAAAAGGAGAGTCACGGCGTGCATGCATTCATTGTAATTAATGCATCGGTAACCCTAAGTTATTGAAATATATCGAGTGCAGTGCTTTGATGTGTCGCGTCAACTCGTACATCAACGAGAAGTTTCATTATCCTCTCCCTCGCGGACTTAACTGCACCTACCTTTGGCTATATGACAGGTTGGCCACACACCTGTCGGGCCCACCTATCATACACGCAAAGACAAGAGCGTCCCTCCCTCGCCCATGAGCGTGGTGGCTGGCAAGACTAGGAGAAGCTTTCACTACACGCTCTCCCTCCCGCACGCGGTGGACATGCAACATTTCCATCGGTGTCAGATGGCCAGAAGCGTACTGTAGTACTCCTCCAGTGCAGTAGTACACCATCATTGTTTGACTTCCCGAAGAGGCGAAGAGCCAAGCGCAGCCCAGACGCTCATGTGGCAGTTTCATGTGTAGAGTAGTCTAGATAGCGTGTACCGTGCCTGTAAGCTTAAAATCGTTGGGGTCGGCTCCATGCTATGTGGCCGTCTCGAAGTTTTTTTAAATTAAAATAGTCTTCTGGCCCTACCTGTCACCCTGGTGATTGTAGTTTGCACGCTCATCTGGTCAAGACAGGAATATATATTTTAATTTGTTTTTTTAGAAACGATGCATACGGCCACATATATTTTAATTTGTGGTGGGTAAATGTTAGAGGTTGCAGCAAATATATTGTACACTGCGGGTCTTTCAGCCAAGTTTAGAGGCAAGCATGTGGGGCCAATGCTATGATGTGTCGCGTCAACTCGTAGAACGAGGAGAAGCTTGATTTTACTACACGCCTTCTTCCTCGCCCATGTGCGGTGTTGCTCGGAAACGAGGACATGCTTTTACTTAGTAGTACTTCTACAACAAGCTATCCACCCCGCTCGCGGTGGACGGACATGCAGCAGTGGATTCGACACTGTAGAAGCAGTAGTAGTAATATCATTGTTCGTTTTCTCGAAGAGGCGAAGAGCCAAGCGCAAACCGAACGTTGCAGTTGCGAACATTGGAGCATGCATATAGCCAGGCTCTTGCATGAGACAAAATTGCTATGTGAGCCCACTATTGTACTAGTACGTACAACTACTTGCTAGTATAGCCCTGTAAACTAGAAAGGAGTATTTGCCCTTCTAGAGATTTCAACAAGTGACTAGACTACACCGAGACGGAGTACATATGGAGCAAAATGAGTGAATTTGCACCGTAAATAAATACGTACTAGTTCTATCATTTTCCTCTCTGAGGTGCACAATATTGAGTATACTGACTAGTGTCTTTTTGACACGCATTTATGTTTTTTTTTGACACAGTACAGACGCAAGCGCTCATATACACGCGCATACACTCACCCCTATGAACGCACACACGCACAACACTATCATCTTGAAATTTACGAAGTCACCATAGTCACCTCGTCGTCGACAGGTCCATAGGTGCTTGAATGCCAAGGAGGAAGAGGGTAGCGGTTCCCGAGACATTGAATGGTCAATGATGCATCCTCAATTACATGCAGAGGGAATTAATTGGAGAAGCAGACTAGAGCCAGCACGATGTGAATGCAACAGAGTTTGGACTCTCATATAATAAAGGCGCCCCACGACTCCAATCCATCTACTGCCAAGTCTCTGCGCAACACTGCTCACTCCAATCCAAGACCAAGTGACCAGAAGCCACAAGCACCTATGGAGGCAATGGACGCGAGTGGCAGTCGGCTGTGCCAAATCATCCAAGGTGCCGGCCTGCGGCCCCGCACCGTGCAGCGTTTCCAGACGGTGCTGGCGACCGTAGGCATCGTATCCCTCGCCGACGCCGGCTTCGCCTCTCGCATGGACGACATGATGGTCAACTCCATCCGCAAGTTCACCGCCGTCAAGAAGCGCACGGACGACCTTGCCGTACTGCTCCAGCCCGCGCGCCCAGGCTCCTCATAGCCTGCCACCCTCATCGGCCTACATGGTGACGAACTCTTTCAAGCCATGGTGGCCCTGTAGGTGCCGGAGGTCGGGACGAAGAATGTGCACCTCGAGGTCGCGCTCGCGGCAGCGCCTCGCCATGCAAGAAACCGTCGACCTGCACATCCACATCTACGAGGAAATCGTCTACATAGGCCACTATAAGGCAAGCAAGGACAGAAAGACGTTGGCCTTCTTCCAGCGCCTGGAATCTTTGGACGCCATTGTTCAGAAGCACGTCGACCTGGCCACAAAAGCCGCTGCTACTTAGGCGCCGTTCGATGGGCCAGCGCCCTGAGTCGAGGAGGTGGACGTCGTCGATGGATGCATCTCTTCTTCTTGCCTCCTGTAACCAGCAATGCATCGCCTCGTGGCCTTAATGTTTTATTAGTATATTACTCCCTCCGTTCCCAAATATAAATCTTTCTAAAGATTCCAGCAAGTGACTACTACATACGGAGCAAAATGAGTGAATCTACACTCTAAACTATGTCTTCATACATCTGTATGATGTATTCCATTTCAACTAGTATCTAAAAAGGCTTATATTTATGAACGGAAGGAGTATATGGCATTTTTTATTCCAGTCGTAACGTTTTCACTGTGAGGTGGGGCCGCAGTTGAGCAAACCCACCCCACCCACCGGGCGTCGGCCGAGTTTAGAATTAGAAGAGAGAAACAAGGGAGGAGAGCTAGCTGTAGCACGGACGCTGTTGTCAGATGAGACTCGTGTTTATAGAATAGGAGTACTGAGCACTCGTGCCTGTTTTTTTGAGGGAAAAATTAGTCGTATGTCTAGTACCACTAGTTGGGTGCGTGCGACCTATAGTTGTCATCACTTTAGGTCTCCTTTTCGAACCGTGGCTACCCTTCACAGTACATATTTTTTCACGCATTTATCCTCCTATATGTACTCCTAGGCTATTTCCACGTGCTCCTATGCGCCTACATGTGGGACATAGAGCATCTGGGTCGTAGTGCATGCACGACTCGGAGCATATGCCAGGGTACTTTACATTTCAGACCTCACGAATTACATGCAAACCCCCCACAGAAGAATAAATAAATCAATGAATTACTGCATGAAACCGGATTATTTTCATGGAAACCGGAGCACGTTCATTAAATTTTGTACATAACATGTTTATAAAAATGACCGGACCTAAACCAGTCTAAGGGCCTCTTTGATTTTTCCCGAAACAAGGGCCTCTTTGATTCGCAGGATACTGAAAACACAGGAATGGGGAAAGTATGATGGCGATGAACCGAGACGAGGAGAACTCTAACTCAGTTAGAGGTTAGAGTTAGATTCTAACCCTAAACTAACTCTAAACCAAAGAGGTGTATGGATGGCAGGGTTAGATTGACAATAAATGCTCTATCTCAATCATTTGACTACTTTGGACCCTATTTTTAGTCAGACTAAAATAAGTCCCTTGGATCCAAGCACCCTCTTGGTGTAGCCGGCTCTTCTGTGGCCTCCTCCCGCTCACAATTGACATAAACGAACCATCTATACAAATCAAGCATGCAAAACATGATAATTTTTACTTTGTCCATACAGATGAGATATCCCACTTAAACATACAAGTCATCAATGAAGCTTCACAAAATAAAAAAACACTTCATGAAATAAAGAATGAGCTAACTCATCACGGAAGTCGTTCATGATAGGGAGGGAGCCTGGAGCCCCTCACGCACCGAGGGAGGAGCTCGCTGTTGTTGCTCTGGAGGAAGGCTCTGTAGAGCCCAAGCCCCGGGAACACCTCCGATGCCGGCCCTTGCGAGTTGAGGTCGACACCGGCATCGGTAGCAGGGCCGCTTGCCGCCGACTGGGAACTTAATCTTTGGGCCTCTAGAAATAATGCAAGCCTGTAACTAAAATACCTAGAAAGGTGAACTGAATCTTTGGGCCTCTAGAAATAATGCAAGCCTGAAACTGAAATACCTAGAAAGGTGAACTGAATCTTTGGGCCTCTAGAAATAATGCAAGCCCGAAACTTAAATACCTAGAAAGGTGAACTGAAATGTTGTGCCTCTACAAATAATGCAAGCCTGAAACTGAAATACCTAGAAAGGTGAACTGAATCTTTGGGCCTCTAAAAATAATGCAAGCCTGAAACTGAAATACCTAGAAAGGTGAACTGAATCTTTGGGCCTCTAGAAATAATGCAAGCCTGAAACTCAAATACCTAGAAAGGTGAACTGAATCTTTGGGCCTCTAGAAACAATGCAAGCCTGAAATTGAAATACCTAGAAAGGTGAACTGAATCTTTGTTCCTCTACAAATAATGCAAGCCTGAAAATGAAATACCTAGAAAGGTGACCTGAATCTTTGGGCCTCTAGAAAGATTTATTACCTCCTCAAGCAGCATCAAACAATTCCATGCGTGCACCGCAAATATATAGCAAGTTTGATCAGGATCTACTTTTCCAAATCAGAATTAGCGCTAGAGCAAGCAAGATCAATGATATGGCCGTGAGACAGAGAAGGAACGAACAAACTCACCCCTCTCGCGACCTCCTTGGTAGATGCGCCGCCGCCATGCATGACAGAGGGAGAAAAACGACTGGTGAAGGGGGAGCGGGGCGACCTTCGAAGGTCGGAGGGAGAGGGCGGCCGGATTAGGGCGGCCGGAGGAGAGAGAGGGCGAGCGACGCTTGGGCGGGCGGCCCTATGGGGAACAGAGAGGAGTCGTGCGAGAGGGGGGAGCGATCTGGTGCGGGCAGGTGAGATTTTTTTAGGGGAGCGATCTGGTACGGGCAGGTGAAATTTTTTTAGTTCTCTTTTAGTGGGCCCGAGGATAAATAACCCAATTAGAACCACTTCACCGGGCTAGTTTTTTTAGCTGGGTTAGAGCAAACTAGCTCAAACTAACCCCTCTTGTTTCGATAATTTGAGGCTATTTCAGCCCAAACTAGCTCTAACTCAGGGATCCAAACAAAGATATGCTACAGTGTGGACCGTAGCACATTGTTTTTTATGGCCATATCACCACATTGTTTTCTACTGCTGGTTCACTGGGCTACCGTGGTTCGCACGGCTGGTTCACTGGGCTGCCGTGGTTCGCACACCTCCGACCTGAGTAGTACTCCCTCCGTTCCTAAATATAAGTCTTCGTAGATATTTCACTGTGGAACACATACAGATGTATATAGATGCATTTTATGTGTAGATTCACTCATTTTTCTCCGTATGTGGTCCATAGTGAAATCTCTCCGAAGACTTATATTTAGGAACGGAGGGAGTAGTATAGTACTAGTATATACCGCATCATTCTTTGCTCCTTCTTACTACTCCGACATGTGGGAGAACCAGCATCCGGGTCGACGTGTCATGCACCAGATTAGAGCACGAAACGGAAGCGGGGCATCACCCCGGTCGGAGCGCCAGTAATTCAAGACTATAGTGAGTGGTCATATCACAAGTCTTTCTAGCAGTAACATGCCGTCAAATCACACAGCCCCACTCGCTCACCCTCCTCGCCTCTCTGTCAAACCGCCTACCCGAAAACTGCCACGCGTATTGCCCAGGAAAAGCCCCGCCCTCAACTTTTAACTACGCGAAAATAGTTCGAGCTTGTTCATTCTATATAAATACAGTACTTACTGTATGTTTATTTACCCGTGGGGTTGTTCAATGAATGGAGGGGCGGGGAGCACAAGTGAACAATACTGTAGTAGTAAGTAGGAGTCGTAGAGTAGTCACCTTAAATAGAGAGTTTCTTTTCTTTAATGCCACGTACACAAATTGAAACACTTCTTGTGGAGAGAAAAAAGATAATCACTCCACTATATATGGACGCAGGGGCCTGAGTGCTTGCTTTACTAGGGTTGCTCTCTTCATTCTTTCATCCTCTCCAGATATAAACAAGACAACGGTAGAGACATTTTCTCTCTGCTCACCGCTAGTCACAGATCCGGCCGGATCCTTTCGGCCGGTGTGTGTAGAGGACTAAAAGGTGCATCGTTCACGCGGTCATCACCGCCGAGGGAGGAAACCCACAGCTACCGGAGGGGCCCGATCCTCTGCCCGTGCCGTTCTCTCCGACACAGCGCCGGCTCGGGAGGTCCGCCGACCCTCCTTCCTCCCTGCCATATTGTCCGCAGATCCGACCTGCCGCTGCCGACATCCCGGCGACCCTCAGGTATAAGTTCTTCGAAAGCGGCCTTACTCTACTGCCCCAGCTCCCCACGTGTCTGCATGTGCATCTTTTTCTACTCCCATCAGCTCTTCCAAAGCCACCTAAATTTTTAGTATTATTAGAGGTAAAGCTACTTCATGCATTCGAATCTAGAGCTTTGTTCAAACAACGAAGAAAGGGGGGAATGTTGTAGCATGAATCTAGGACTTGATTCAAAGAGGAAATAATATGGTGAAAGTAGTAGAGACCGGATACCCAACCGGTCTCTTGGTTGAAAAGGGAAATAATGGGAAAACGCAGTACAAACTGGATAAGGAACAGATCTATTATTGGTTGAAAAAAGGATAGAAAGTGGCGGCTGGTGGACAAGTCAACAGAGTATGTCCAGGATTAGATTTGCTGCCATCACATAGTAAAAGGACTCCAGGATTAGATTTGCTGCCCTCACATAGTAAAAGGTCTCAGGATTAGATTTGCTGCCCTCACATAGTAAAAGGTCTCTGCATTAGATTTGCTGCCCTCACATAGTAAAAGGTCTTAGGATTAGATTTGCTGCCCTCACATAGTAAAAGGTCTCCAGGATTAGATTTGCTGCCCTCACATAGTAAAAGGTCTCCAGGATTAGGTTTGCTGCCCTCACATAGCGTGAACAAGCTCGGCATCACCACTTTATGCCTCCTTGTAGGTACATTGTGTTGATGCATCCACTGTCTCATGTCGTTATACCAACCTTTTGCTGTTGTTAATGTAAGGGCGCATGTAAAATGAAGCGATCACACTGTTACCTTAGGGACATGTGTAACCAGTGTTATTGTTAATCTAATGCCTCCAGTGATAAGATGCAATTAAACTGTGTTACAAATGGCACTCCTGCTGTTTTCCCCAGTATGATAAGTAAGTTGCTCCTTTACGCTGCTGAGTGTCCTGGTGTCCCCACGGTCCCATGCACTTAAACCAACTCTTTAGCTGCTGTTGATTTACTGTGTCTGGTAAACAAGCAATGGCACCATTAAAGTAATCCCATATCTGAGGAATCTCATTGTTGATCATAATGCTTCTGGTAACATGAAGCATTGCTGACGTTTTAAATTTTCTACTGTCCTTGTGTGATTGCCATGAACATAATTAAGATGCTTCTTTTCATTTTGTATATGTTTCGTATATTCTTATTGACCAGCAACTTTTTACTTTCTATCATTTTGTGAAGATAGGGATATCCATTTCACCTTGTTGCTATTGTGACCTTTTGGTGAACTGCACAAAACACTTTTTTTTTGGAATGAGTGTCTTGTGTAGTTCAACTAAAATGTCACTTGGGCAACATCTCTAAATTTTGGTGGAACTGCACAAAATGGTGATTGGAGTTTCCAAAATCTCCGTCAATTTCTGCTGGTAATCTCATGCAACATTTTATTAGCCTTTGCAAGATGGAGCCGTCACTGTCACCACAATGGCACTTTATTTTAGTGGAACTGCACAAAAGGATAAGAAAATTATAGTTGCACCTTACATGAGCCGGACAGCCAACCTTAATGTTCCTCAATTTTAGTGCAACTACTAAAGAAGAACCTGCCAGCTCACAAGAGCAAGTACTTCTTGCTAGCTGAATGATGCAATCTTTGGTTCATTTCAGGTGAACCGCAGAAAAAGGCGCATGAATTGAATCATGGAACTCCAGGCAGACCTCATCCTAGTGGAGCTAGAGGTTGAGTTCAAGGAAGCCGCTATTAAAGTGGAATCATGCTCTCCTGTCTCCTTGTTTGTGTTGTGCAAACATGCTGTGCAAACGGTAATACTCAACTACAGATGTTGTGACGGTCAAGAGCATTCACCAAGTTCTTCGATTGTATGACATGGCTAGCCAAGATGGATTTAATCCCGATATTCACTTGATCAAAAGGCTCTAATGGGTTGGTTCTGAATCTTGCAAGCTGGGAATCAATGAGATGTGTAGGTATATTGGTTGTACTTATTATTTGAATCTTATTTGTTGGTTCTGAATCTTGCAAGCTGGATATCAATGAGATGTGTAGGCATCTTTGTTGTACTTATTATTTGGATCTTATTTGTTGGTTCTGAATCTTGCAAGCTGGGAATCAATGAGATGTGTAGGCATCTTTGTTGTACTTATTATTTGGATCTTATTTGTTGGTTCTGAATCTTGCAAGCTGGGAACACGACATGATGATGCAAAGGACAGCAACCATAACAAACAGTTCAAACTTGGTAGTATTATCTTTGTGAAAGTGCGACAAATGTGTTGATCGTGTGCGTCCTGAGAATAATAATTCTAATTGTTGTGCACGTTAATCCCATGGCACTGATAGAACGAGCCAATGCATTGCTTGTTTTAAGTATAAACTTCTATTCAAGCTAATTAAATTTAAGTAAAGTGACCACTAACTCCGGTTATTACAGTACCAATACAGACCCGCTCGTGAACCGACGTGTGGCCGGAGTAGGTTTCTTAATGGAGGCATTTGAATGCACCGAGGGTGCATCTTCTGCCGGGCGTGCAGCGGACAAGGGAGGGGTAGTAACTATTGTCGCCTGTACACACTCAACTTACTGTTGAATCCAGTTCCCCAAGAGCTGAAAAACGAACTGCTGCCGCCGCCTACACACTCGTTCACTGGAAGTGACTCCAATGGCGATCTGAGGGGTGAGCATGCTGGATATGGACTTTAGTAAGGAGTTAGTTCGCCATTCATTCCTATGGCTTCACCAAGTTGAATGTGATGTACACCAACGATACGGACTTGGTGAAGCTCTGCCTCGCCTCAGTCCTATGGCTGCACCAGGTTCTGGAGCATTCGCCCGTTTCATCAGTAGCACCGACTGCACCTTCACTACAGTGGAGAGAAGGAAGAACGCGCCCATTCGGTCATCTGGTGCAACAAGCTTGTTGACATCCAGAAGCAATACAAGATCATCAGCAATGGGCAGGAGAAGGACTCCATGGTTGACCTCGCTGAGACCATCATCTACCCCTGATACGCCAACATGAAAGAAGATGACCTGAACACGTGGGAGGTACCTCTGAATCTAGCCTACATAACCTACGCGGCCAAGGACGCATACACATGCTACGACATGTACAGGCAGATCTTGGACATGAGGGCGTGTCTGCTTCCCGCACTACAAAAAAAATACACTTCCGTGATGATACGTGTTTGTCACAGTAGGTCGCGTTTTTTGTCATGCATGTACATCCATGACAAATTTATGGCAGAATCAAGATAGTCATACCTGTGCTGTCGTAGAAGTGTTCGATGACATTACCAAAATTATCATCGCGGAAGTGTCCACTTCCATGATGATAAATCACGCGTCACAGAAATGCTTTCGTCAAGGGTGACCGACACGTGGCATCCACCGTAACGGAACGCCGTTAAGCTATCGGGTCGGGTTTTGGATCCGATAACCCGTTAACAGCCCCAACCAATGGGGATTTTCCACGTGTAAAATCATCATTGGCTGGAGGAAACACGTGTCGGCTCATCGTTGGGATAGATGTCATCCACTCATTGGACAGAAGGCGCCTATGATACGTCGACATGTGGCACAGCAAATCAAGTTTAAATGGGCCGGCCCAACTAAAGGCCCACAAGATTTGGCGGCCCATAATGGGCCGGCCCAGTTAAGGCCCATGAGATTTTGCGGACTATAATGGGCTGGCCCAGCTAAAGGCCCACAAGATTTCGCGGGCCATAATAGGCCAGCCCAGGTAAAGGCCCACCAGATTTTTGTGTGCCATAATGGGCCAGCCCAGGTAAAGGCCCACAAAATTCTTGCGGATCATAATGGGCCGGCCCAGCTAAAGGCTCACAAGATTTCATCGACATTAATGGGCCGGCCCAGCTATAGGCCCACAAGATTTTGAGGACCCTAGTAGGCCGACCCATTAATTGGATGCCATGTTTTGGGCCAAATGCCGGCCCATAATCGATCCGGTCCATTAAGGGCCTGCCATGTTCCGGGCCTAGTAGTGGCCCATATAAGATCCGGCCCGTTAAAAGCCTCCCACTTTCTGGGCCAAATCATAGCCCAGATCAGGTCCGACCCTTTAAGAGGCTTTGGGCTCAATTATGGCCCATATCAGATTCGGCCCGTTGACTGGATGCTATGCTTTTGGGCCCACTTGCTAAAGGCCCGTTTAGTAATTCAACCTGATATTAGTTTCGACCTGTTAAGGGCCCATTTAACATTTCGGCCCTATATTAATTTCGGCCTGTTAAAAGCCCGTCATATAGTTGGGCCTAACTACGGCCCGGTTTGCATCCGGCCTGCTCGCAGCCGATATCTAATTGGGCCAAACAAGGACCGAGACAACTTTGGCATGTTAAAAGCCCGTGAATTGATTCGCACAATCATGGGCCGGGGTCCATTTCGGGCTGCCGCCGGCCGTGAGCTATTCAGCACGTTTCAGGCCCAACCTACTTCTCAGCCTCCTAAAAGCCCATTGAGTTTTCCTGTGAAAAGAGGGACGAGGGTTACTCGGCCTATTAAAGGCCCGAATCTACTAGTGGGCCAGTTTGACGGGGCCCATGATGCGGATAATACATCGTGATTGCATGACGGTCCGATTATGTACCGTAATTTTACGGTTTGGCCGGTTTACTGCGAAGACAAGATATATATACAGTAAAATAACTGCAGCATCGTGAATAAGAAAAAACCTGGACTATACAATAAAGAAATTACGGCGTATTACATCCACTGGGCATCAAAGTTCGCCACTATGATAATAAAGCACAAGCAGACAACATATTACATACACTGGGCATCAAAGATCGCCACCAGTGCAAATAAACACGACGACAAAATAATATACAAAACTGACAGCACTTCAATAGAGTTCAAGAAAGGTTAGCCCTGCTGGGGAGCTGCAACGCAAGCAGCTGAGCAAGATGATGAGACTACGCTTGTTCAACACTTATATCTTCCTCACTCTGAAAGATAAACAAGCAGACAGATGACAGGTTTTGCACATAAAAGTATCAGTGCTGACAATTCATCACATTTCTTACTGACGAATAAAGTGACGCAGTTTAAAATTGCATTAACACAATATGGTATTGTTCAGGTCAAGATATGACAGGAATTGACATTGTGAAGGAGTTGGCAGCTTCACAACACCACTGGATTACAGATCAAGAACTCATAAGTATCAATGGTTAGTGTGTTGTCAATTTATCCCATTTCAGATTGGCAAATAAAGAGGCGGTTTAAATAATAGTAG
Organism: Triticum timopheevii; assembly: GCA_963921465.1. Taxonomy (NCBI): domain Eukaryota; kingdom Viridiplantae; phylum Streptophyta; class Magnoliopsida; order Poales; family Poaceae; genus Triticum; species Triticum timopheevii. Next base: position 461,916,665 of record OY997262.1, on the reverse strand, counting down.
AATGATATGACATTGTTCATAGTTAAGACATTGCAGAATATGACATTGTGCTGTAGTGGGTAGGTTCACCACACCACTGGATTACGGATGAAGAACAGAAGCATACATGCAGTGCAAAAGAAGATCACTTGCTCTGTATAGTTTAATTTACATGGTATGAAGAAGGAACTCGGTTGTACAACTGAAAACTTAAATTGAGAAGGACAAACTTTTGTTTATGAACTACATAATAAACTTTAAACATGCAATTTGATGCAAACACCAAAAATAAACAGTTTTGCAGTCATGCCTAACCAAATATGCACACTAAAGTTTGAAGGCTTGAGAAGGACAAACTTACATTACTGTTGAAGATAGGCTCTATAAAGCCCTTGTCCACGCTGATGGGGGGGGGGGGGGGGGCAATTCAAGAAGTTTAGCACAGAATGTTCTTCGTAAGCATTGCCTTTATTCTACATTTTGTTAAGAATAAATATAGATGTGATAATATACGAAAAAATGGAGAATATTTAAGATAAGATGAAGAGTGATGCTACATAACCAAGTAGCTATAAATGTATGTGCAGCGATACAGTCAAAAGGCACAGCCAGGAGCAATGCACAGCTAAACTTCTTCAGTACCAACCTTATGGTAAGAGTAAATATAGATCTGATGTGTAGAAAATGGAGGGCAAAGGAAAATAAGCTGCAGAGTGATGGTACATGAACAACTACCTGTCAATATAAGTACACTGATAAAGGACAACATGTACTTACAAGAACAATAAAGAGCTAAAAAAATTCATTGGCATTGGATATATTCTACACTAATGTAACCATTCATACAGATCAGATAATTTGGAGCGAACAATTGATAAGCAAGCTATCATGCATACTGCTGTCACATAATGAACCAGGTATGTATGCAAGTACAGTGATACAGGACAACAGGTACTAACAAGAGCAAAGCAGCGGGTAGCATATTTGCGATATCCTCTCATTCTTTTCAAACCTGAATTCTTCTTCAAGCTGATTTCCTGCAAAAAAAGATCCGTAAGGCACATGCGGAAAAGTAGAAGTTCAAATTGTCATGTGATTTCATAGACAGTACCTCATCCTGGGAATGAGACCAGTGCATAACAATGTTTTTCCATTCAATGTCTTCTAAATTTAGCACAGGAGACTTCACCAGAAATTCGTTTATAGACTTGCCATCAAAGTGTGATTTCCTCTGGTAACACCGATACTGCTGCAATGCTTCCTTAAAAAGCACAAGCAAGCTTTGCTCATCATGACTATTCAGATTGACCCTCACCTAGTTACAATAATGTAATGTAAATCTTGATGTCTTCGATCAGCAGAAAACAGGAAAATAATAAGCATGAATAATATCACTTACACGTAAGTTGGACAGGAAGATGTGAAAATGGTGTTTGTCTTCACTATAATCTTCCCATGATGGGAATATATGCACGTAGTCCCTAACAACATTGAAATCATTGTCTTTTAAACTGGGAATAAATGGAATGGGGTTCCAATCTGCAGGAATTGGCCGTCTCTGCAGTTGGGATAGGTCTTTGGTCGGTGGACTTGCTGTACTTTTTGCTGGAGTGGGATTTTTCTGTGGTACGGCTGGTGCTATGGCAAATGAAATCGGTATACCTTTTGCTGGAGTGCAGGTACTGTGTGGTGGGGCTAGTGGTGTGGCCAGTGAAGTATGGGTACAGTCTGCTGGAGTCGGTCCTATGTTTTGTGTCACTGGTTGTACATCCAATATAAGTGGGGCGCTGTCTAATTTCTCCGGCACCACCACGTTTTTCAAGGACTTTGCTGGTGCTCCTTCAGGTTCGGCAATCACCCTCTTCCTTTTTGATGTCTGATGCACAAGAATAACATTTGAGTGAAAAAACATGGTATGACGACAGATGGAATATGTATTGATAATGGATGGGCATAGCATCTCGAGTTATATGATGAGTAAACTAAGCAGATGGTGTTGCAACAAAGTAGAAGAAATGCAAGACAACATATGCAAGATACGCGCAATCAATAAAACCTTGCCAAATTAGAACAGGCACCTTGATGGGTGAACAGGACAGGCCATCTGCCTTTGACTCCTCGAGGTTAGAATAGTCATTAGAATGATAATGTGAACAAGAATCAACAGGTGGGGAGCGTACGAGTTTCATTGCTTCCAAAATGGCACTCAATGCCTTGGTGCCAATTTTGTAAGTCATTGCAGTGTTCCACAATATTCTTCTGAAGCGCGGATTCTGATATTCACTGTAATTGCGTATAATATCTAAGAACCATGAAAACATAAATAGTTGTGACATTATCTTTGTAATGCAGATGATATTCTAATATAGGGGCGCCCCTGTAAACACTTATGTGCTATCACTGGATTCTGATGAGAGAGCTCATGTGTGCTGTAATATCGTGCGTGCATTTATATAATCTGGTACAAGTACACAAAAAATAGGCTCCAGAAGTAAGGATAGCTGGCAGATGATAGGTTCATAATATACTGTATAGATAGTTTATTGCCAAACCATGATAACAAGAGCACACATCAACTAGGCAGATCATAGTGTACATAACAGGGGTACACCATAACCACGATATATAAATCGGGAAAGTGGAACTGGCTTGAAAATACGGTGTTGTATTGCCGCTAGTAATTGAAATCCTGTCGATCACGTACAGGCCAGCACTATCGAACATGGTAAAGAAGAGCAAGCAGATTTTGGATAGTAAAATGTTGGTTGCGAGTGCCCCCACATGATGAACCAGAGCGCATTAAGAATGCAACTCCCAGCTGTCTCTCGACCATTTCAGGCGGTTGGATGAAGATCCTATGTCTCCTAACCCTTCTTCTTCCTCATCTATGATTCTTCCCATACAGAACACCGCATGGGCTGCCGGCCGGACCACCGGCCCCCACCGCATGTGTTCCTCCGCCACCCCCACACCCCACCCGCATCGAGTTTTCTTCGTTCGGCGAGGCCCCACAACCACCCGAGCCCCTTGGATCGCACCGGCGAACTCCGGCGAGCTCTGAAAAATCGACTGACCCAATTTTGAATTTAGTCTACTGTGATTTAACTAGTGTGGAATATAAAAGGGGAAAACCTATGCATTGGGAGTATAGTGTTGAGCGTGCCGTGACGGATCTGAAGGTGCAAACCGGACAAAGGCAACTTCACAACCAAGACAAGAAATTAGAGTAAAGCAGTGGTGATCTATTTTCTTGGTGCGATAAATAAGTTGAGCAGATACGAAAAGAGTACCGCCTCTGGTGCGGCGCCGTGTATGCATCTGGTGAGAATTTGACGGAGATGTGGTAGCGATGGCTGTCGGCGGCGTGGAAGCAGATCTAGGAGGGTAGATGGTGGTGGCAGGGCGCGGTGGACGAGACGGTCATAGGAGCGGCGCCGGCAAGGTGGACGACGGCGGGGATGAAGCAAGAGGACGGGATGCAAGGATCCCGGTCTGAAGGCGTGGATGAGAGAGGTCGATCTCTTGTAATGGACAGTGGCGTCGGGGTATCAGCTCCGGCATGGTGGAGGAGGACAGTGGTGGATGGGGTGGCGGACGGCGGCGGATGGAGGAGGGTGGGGTGGAGAGGGTGTTTTGGCGGCCACAGAGTACGAATGGGGGAAAGGGAGGTAGAGAGGAAGGGGGGACCATGTAGTGAGGGAGCGCTTGTCTCAAATGCGAGGAAATTTACAAACTTAGCACCCATTTCAAATTTCTACTACATCACAGCAACATTAGTCGGTTGGGGATAGGACGGTAATCTCGCATACACCGAATATTTGCCGACGAGAGTTTGTTTTTGGCGCCCACCGTGTATGAATATGAATCGGGGAGGGAGTCGATTTTGGCCGAGGGCATACTGTGTTTTGGCGCCCACCGTGTATGAATCGGGTGAGAGGCGGTTACGTCACGTTTGGGTGAAATTACAAACCTACCCCTATCGAAACCTATAGAAATCCAGCAGATAGGCTTTGCGCGGCAGGGATAGGCGGTAGTGATTTCCATCTCGCAGATTTTGGTTTTGGGCGGTTACTGCGACTTTCCCTGCTTCGTTCAAATTTTGCACAGTGCATGTTTACCGTTCCAACTCAATTCGAATCCCATTTGTATTCTACTATTTTTTCCGGGCGGGATCCATTTTCAATTGGAATTACATTCTATATACATCATTTTTTTACATATATACTTTCAAAAGCACAACACCATTTATACATAAATATGGTTTACAAATGGCATGATTTCAGATTCATAAGGCTGTATCCATCAATTAGGATTTTCAAATATTTGAAACCACTTTATGTTGAAATCCAATGTATGCATTCCTCGCTAACTGTCTCCAATTAATGTGTGTTTCATGCGGGTTTTTTTTAACTTCTCAAACATGTATAATGTGTTTCACACACGCAACATATAGTGTAATCCCGTTTAGACACTAATTCATATAAACCATGCATTGTTTGTAATTGAAGAATCTATGGATCACCAATATTGATAAACTATATAACATTACACGTGTGACCAAATTCAAATGCATATGCATGTTTGATACACCAATTTGCGTTATGATATTATCGATGTCGTGATCTCCAGTTTAAATATTTGAATCCCCTTTAATCCAGATATTCATCTCATATAGCTATCACTCATGCTTATATAGGACTATCTCTCTGGACCTATACGCGTTCATCGTCTCTCAGGCATCTCTCGTGCTACCTGTATGTCGACAATGATCTTTTATCTTCGTAACACACTGATGGTACTCTCTCCATCGACCTTCATCACTCTATCTCTCTCTAAGTATATCTCGCTCCCTGCTATGTGTCTCTAACTATGATTCTCCATGTGGAATCTCTTTCTCTCACACAAACACAAAACTTTGTCTCCCAGGGTCTCATTTCTCTCAACTATTCCCATGTGTTCCACTCGCACACCCCTCATATAGAGATGTCTTTCGCTCCTTAGATATGAGAACCTATGACTCTTCCTCTTCAATATCTCTTTCTCACACACAAACACAAACTTTGTCTCCCAGGGTCTCATATTTCTCCATTGTTCTCTTGTATGTCGCTCAAACAGACCCTCTCTCCCTAGAGATATCTTGCGTTCCCTCATATGTCTCGCTATAACTCTCGTTGTTAAATATCTTTCTCTCTCGCAGACACAAAACTCCGTCTCTCTGGATCTCATTTCTCTCTGATATTTGTTTGTATGTGACTCACATGCACTCTCTCTCTATCTTTCTCACACCCACACACATAACCCAGCCTTCTGATCCACTCGACTCCTATCTCTAGCGCACACTAGCTAGCATCTTTATCTTTCTATTTATCTGTTTCTCCATCAACCTTCTTTCTCGCCCTCACTCTTGATTCCTATCACGCACACTACATATGTTTCTCTCTACATGCATGCAGTCAAGTGCCCTCTCACACACATATATAACTTCGCCCTTTGAACCACCCGACGGTCATCTCCGACACCCAAACTAACAGATGTCTCTCTAGCTAGTATCTCCATCTCTGTATCTATCTGTAGTTTCTCCGTCAACATTTCTTTCTCGCACGGAGTCTTGCTTCCTATCACCCACACTATATATGTCTATCCATACATATGCATTTATAGGTTGATCTCTTTTGCACAATCGTTGCGCCTCACCCCCTCTGCTCGCCATAGATGCATGCTCCAGCCCACGCCACTATCACTTAAAGACAAAAACACATGCTCAATTGTCAGGCCTTCTTCCCTGCATTCTCACATGCATGCATATTGTCATACTCATCCGTCTCTCCCATGTCATTGATCTTAGGACTTATGTCTTCTTTCTTTTATCTCGATCATGCGCGCGCGCACACACACACACATCCCACGTATACATGTATACATCTCACACATGCACGTTCAAGGTCTCTATGTCTCCATACGTAGTTAATTACCCTCAATCCTAACGCCACGTCGAATCGTTCTCCTCTTTTGTGCACATAACTTCCGCCTGGATGGGCAAAACACACACTCACACTTAACAATCTCCTTCTAGCTGCCCCCCCCCGCCCCGCGCACCTCTCACTCTTCCCCTATATCCTCGAAACCAATAATACCATCCCTTTGTTTAATTCCCGCCTGCATGCACCATCGATATATAGTAGTCTTCTGTGGTGTCTCTTGAACAAACACGTTCTCTCGATGTCGACTCCTCTCACGCGCACGCACCTTCTCTTCCCTCCTACGGGCATTTTCTCTCTCGCACCCCATCATTGGTGGCCTCTGCCATACACATCACCTCTCTATGATGAAGCCATGCACACTTAAATTACATCCGCCACAGAGTACCCCGGGACACACAAACACGCGCGCGCGCGCACACACACACACACACACACGCATGCACGCACCCCCCCACACGCACACTAAGACTCCATCTCTCTCTCTCTCTCACACACACACACAAACACAGACACACACGCACCCCCCCCCCACACACTTAGACTCCATCTCTCTCTCTCTATCTCTCACACACACACACAAACTAAGACTCCATCTCTCTCTCTCCTCTCTCTCTCACTCTCTATCTCTCTCTCTCTCTCTCACACACACACACACCATACCACACACTAAGACTCCATCTCACACACACATGCTCTAGGCGGAGCATTTGTTCCTACCACCCTTCATCCAACCTTACCCGTATGATAAACAATCATCTTTATTTACTTGCATAACATGGACAGATTCCACTTTACTCTAGTAGTCAGCAAACTTATCATCTGTATACCCTTATAAAAAACGAGTTGGCGATGATGGTGTGCCTGCCATCTTGTAATACAGACCGTATGATCTATATCTGACGGATAGGAAGCAAACTATGATAATTTTACAAAAGATACCCGCACCTCTCTCCACATCATTATCTCTCGCAACCTCATTGCTCAACAATTAAAAAAAGCATAAGTCTCTGGAACAATCTAGCATGCATGGTGGCCGCTGCCACCTGCTGGCGCCGTCCATCCCCATGCCTCTGCCCATTCCGACCACCAGTCACCACCATGCTCCACTCCTCCTCGCCTTATCTCTCATCTTTCATTTTTTTGATGATATTCTCGAGATACCAGTTTTCCGATAAAATTCTCGAGATATCATTAGTTTTTACACATGGGATTACTCCTGCATGGGTCAATCAGAATAGGTGTTTTGTAAAAAAATGCATATTGATGTTTCGTGCAATGCATGAAAATCTTGCTTGTAATTATATAACGGAAATCACGAGCAGGAAGTGACTTTTTTTTGACACAACCACGTGAACATGGCCACGTAAATCACGAGTAGGAAGGAGAAGGGAAGCGGGCTGTGTAGTAACAATTTTTAACACAATTTCTTAGGAAACTGAGTGCAATAATTGAGTAGTTTTGCAAAACTACCATTACTACTACACCTGAAACGGTTCAAAACCTATACTCCCTTGCCAGCGCGTGCTTCCCACATGAAACGGTCAGCGTCGCCTGGAGCGCCAGTGCCACATTAATGCCCGGCTAGAGCGGAGGCGACCTCTCACTAGCGCCGGCTTTGAAGTGGCACGACGGCCGAGAGAGCGCCGCTTCCCGGTGCACGCGACTGCTCCGCGTCGAGACTGGCCATAGGCCCTGTTTGGATCCATGGGTTAGAGTTAGTTTGAGCTAGTTGGGGCTCAAATAGCCCTAAAGTATCCAAGCATGAGGGTTTAAATTGGAGCAAGTTGCACCGAACCCACCAAAAAAAAACTATCCCACCCAAGAGGTGCTAATTGGAGATAGTTCTCATTGGGACCACTGAAAAATCACTTTTCTCTCTCCATGAAGTGCATTTATTCTCAATCTAACCCTGTCACCCAAACACCTCTTTGGCTACAGTTAGTTCAGGGTTAGTCATGAGTTAGTCTAACCTCTAGCTAAGTTAGAGTATCAAACAGGAGCAGTATAGGACATGCAAGTTGCTCAAAGCATACAGGCAAATTCGTACGTGAAAGGATTTTTTTCTTTTTGAAAATGGAACATGAAAGGAATTTTTTTAGAATGCTCCTGGCATGTCGCTAACATGTGATAGTTAACCGACCTCAATAGATGGCAAAAACGCCAGCCCGCCGCACTTTGATAGAGACGAGGAGGGAGAAGCAATACAGGCTGCTGGATTACTAGAGATAGGTGTCGCACGGAAGCCAAGAAATATGGTGATAGCGTGGGTTAGCCGTGTACTAGTATGATGTAAACGCCCAATATGCGACCCTATCCAAAAGGAACTCGAAGGTCCCACCAAGGATAGACCCGCATATTGAAACGCTTTTGCAAGGTGGATATCATTAAATCAACATTACATAATACATGGGGATACATACATAAGGCATACAATGCCACATGAATACAACATCACATTATACATCAGAGCATCACCCGACTATGGATGAAAACACAAACAGAAACTCAAACGACATCCACCCTGCTAGCCCAGGCTATCGACCTGGAACCTATCCCCTGATCGAAGAAGTAGAAGAAGAACTCAACGCAAGCAAGCATTGCTCTTGCGTCATGATCATCGGATAAACCTGTACCTGCAACTATTGTTGTAGTAATCTGTGAGCCACGAGGACTCAGCAATACCATTACCATGGGTATCAAGACTAGCAAAGCTTAATGGGAAAAGAAGGGGTAAAGTGGTGAGGCTGCAGCAGCGACTAAGCATGATATGGTGGCTAACATATGCCAATAAGAGCGAGAAGAGAGCAAGCGGAACGGTTGTCAACTAGTAATGATCAAGAGGTGATCCTGAACACCTACTTACGTCAAACATAACCCAGAAACCGTGTTCACTTCCCGGACTCCGCCGAGAAGAGACCATCACGGCTACACACACGGTTGATGCATTTTAAATCGGATCTGGTGTCAAGTTATCTACAACCGGACATTAACAAATTCCCATCTGCCAATAACCGCAGGCACGGCTTTCGAAAGATTATACCCTGCAGGGGTGTCCCAACTTAGCCCATGATAAGCTCTCGCGATCAACGAAGGAATAGACCTTCTCCCAGGAAGACCCGATCAGACTTGGAATCCCGGTTTACAAGACATTTCGGCAATGGTAAAACAAGACCAGAAAGACCGCCCGATGCACCGACAATCCCAATAGGAGCTGCACATATCTCGTTCTCAGGGCAACACCGGATGAACACTACGTACAACTAAAACCAACCCTCAAGTTGCCCCGAGGTGGCGCTGCAAGTTGCTCTGGTTCGGACCAACTCTTAGACAAGCACTGGCCCCGGGGGGGCTATAATAAAGATGACCCTTGGGTTAATTACTCCCAAGGGAAAAGTAGGTGGTGGTGAGGCAAATGGTAAAAGTCAATGTTGGGCCTTGCTGGAGGAGTTTTATTCAAAGCGAACTGTCAAGGGGGTCCCATAAATCACCCGACCGCGTAAGGAACGCAAAATCCGGGAACATAACACCGGTATGACGGAAACTAGAGCGGCAAGAGTGGAACAAAACACCAGGCAAAAGGCCGAGCCTTCCACCCTTTACCAAATATATAGATGCATTAATAATATAAGAGATATTGTGATATCCCAACATAAACCCTGTCCATCATGGAGAAATCTTCAACTTCACCTGCAACTAGCAACGCTATAAGACGGGCTGAGCAAAAGCGGTAACATAGCCAAATAGTGGTTTGCATAGGAAAGGTGTCAAAGGTTAGAGGTTCATGGCAATATGGGATGGCTTGATGTACAAGTGATAGGTAGCGCAACATAGCAATAGAACGAAGCAACTAGCATAGCAATGATAGTAGTGAGATCCAGGGTAGCGGTCATCTTGCCTGAAATCCCACAAGGAAGAAGAACAAGCCCATGAAGAAGATGAACGGATGAAGCCGAACCAACCGTAGATGAACGAATCCTCACGATCGCAACGAAACAGCAACTATCGAGAAGAAGCACACAACATAGGTAAACACACCACACATGAACAAGGCATGATGCACAACAAGCATGATGTATGACAAAGCTACATGAAGCTACACATGGCAAGGGATGATGCAAACAAGAGCAACACATCAAGGCAAGTTTAAATGAGGCCGGAAACAACATATAACAATTCCGGTAAGTCCTCACATGCAAATTTCGAAATTGGTCCAGATCTGAATAAACCTTATGTTCAAGTTGTTAAACAGCAAGTTAAGATGCACCAAGATGATCGACATGAGATTCTAGTCAAGTTACATATAAAGTTCATTTAGGTCGGAGCTACGGCCTAGAAGATATGAGCAAAACAAGTTAAACATGGCATCGATGCTAAATGCACCCAAACATCAAGAAAACACTCCAAAACATGGATGCAACATGATAATATGAAGCTACACACAAAAACAAGCAAGTTTCATATAGAACACACTCAAAACGGAGCAACGGTTCAACGCACACACACTATACAAGTCATAGCAACAATCTGTCCATAACAGCAAGTAGGCATATTGCAAGCATCAAAACAACAACCTACAGGACCTCAACATAATAACAAAAGGCATGGGCATGAAGTAAAGGTAAAGCATAACAAAACATGAACACTGAGCTATCTCCAAAAATCACTACAACATGCTCAAACAGACATGGTAAGATTGCAAATAATAACAGTTACAGACTTATCAGGAAATAACATCAGGTTGCAATGTTCAGAGCTATCAAACAACATGTTACAGGAACTTATAATGGCAAACAAAGGCATGGCATGAATCTAATAAATGCATAGAACAAAAGTCCCTTACTGACCATAAGCCAAAAAGGACCAAAAAATATGATGGCACCCATGTAAACATAGCAAGTTATTATACATATTCAAACATGGCAGAAACAGAATTATGAAGGCATATGTATGTATCCCCATGTATTATGTAATGTTGATGTAATGATATCCACCTTGCAAAAGCGTTTCAATATGCGGGTCTATCCTTGGTGGGACCTTCGAGTTCCTTTTGGATAGGGTCGCATATTGGGCGTTAACACCCCAGATGTAACTTTCCATCTTTGTAACTCCAACTCTTGCCATTTTCGGCCATGTGCTATGATATTCCCTCCCTGGTTGGGTTTTGTTTTTCTTTTTGCATTTTGTTCATGTCATGCATCTCATATCATGTCATCATGTGCATCTCATTTGCATACGTGTTCGTCTCATGCATCCGAGCATTTTCCCCGTTGTCCGTTTTGCATTCCGACACTCCCACATGCACTGGCGCACCCCCTCTGGTATCTTTTCGTGTGCGGGTGTTGAACGTTCTCGGAATGGACCGAGCCTTGCCAAGTGGCCCTGGTATACCACCAGTAGACCACCTGTCTAGTTTCGGGTCATTTGGAGCTCGTTTGGTACTCCAACGGTTAACCGCACTCTCGCAAAGGCCTCTTTTAAGTTGCAGCCCAACACCCCTTCCAAAGTGGCCCAAAACCCATCTAACTCCCCTCCATGCTTTCGGTCGTTCGATCATGATCGAGTGGGCGAAAACCGCACCTCATTTGGACACTCCTAGCTCCCTCTACCTATATATATGCCTCCCCCTCCGAAATTCACGGGCAAAACCCTAGACGAATCCCTCTCCGCGCCGCCCGCTGCAGCGAATCAGGCCGCGCCACGTGTCTCCCGCCGCCGCCCTGCGCCGCCGACCCGGCGAGGCCCGGATCGGGCCCCCCGAGCCCATCTCCTCGCGCCGCCGCCCGCGGGCGACCCTGCCTGAGCTTCTCCGCGCCCGCTGCCGACAGCCTCTGCTCCCGCCGCCGTTCCGCCCGCGCCGGTCGCCGTCCGGCCACCTCCGGCGCCGCGCCGCCGCCAGAGAACTCCGCGGCCGCGCCCAGTCGCCTCGGAGGCCGCCGCCGTCGCCAGCCTCCGGCCGCTGCCCGGCCTCGTCCCCGGCATCCTCCTCCGGCCGCCGCCCCGGCCATCTTCCTCCTCTGCGACCTGCAGCTCCGGCGACCTCGAAGTCCGAGCCGGCCAGATCCAGATCGACAGGGTTGACTTCTCCCCCCCCGTTTTTCTCTAAGTCCTAAACTGCTGTTAAATTGTTGCATGTTCACCGCGTCACATCTTCGCACCCGTGGCTCCGTTTCATGCGTATAATATGCCAAATTGTTCGTCTCGAAGAGTACATCATTTCATTCCATTGCATCATTTACATTTGAGCTCATCTTGATGCCCGAAATGCCGTTGGAAGAGGGCTATGTGATGTTAGTTTCTGTTTCTTAACAGAACTTGCACTTTTGTCATTTTTGCCATGATTAATGAGTGCATCTTATGAACTTGAGCCCTACATATGTTTTTATCTATGCCATGCCAGCTTTACAGAGGTGTATGCCATGTATTTTTGTGATCTATGTGGTGACTAGCACAAGCATGCAAACTAGGCTTCGTGATATTGCTGTTTTTAGTCCGTGTATGCTATGATGTTGTTCTTGCCATGTATAGCTTCTATGCCATGTCTTCTTGATGGATGTATGCTTAGTTTATCATGAGGTGCTCTGTAGTGAGTGCATCGAGCTCACAAAGGTGCCTTCGTAAATCTGTCAATGCCATGCTCAGTTTGCTGAGTCTGTTAACGAAACTTGCTATGTTTACATGCATGCCATCATTTCTTATGGTCCTTTTTGGCTTATGGTCAGCAAGGGACTTTTGATCTATGCTTTGAGCAGATTCATGCCATGTCTTGTTTTGCTATTATAAGTTCCTGTAGCTTGTTGATAACTTGCTCTGAATATTGCTTCTGATGCTGTTTATGCCATGTCCAGCCTGATATTTTTTTTGCCCTTTCACCATGCTTGTTTGGACCTGTTATGTTGTGATTTAGCCATAGCTCAGTGTTCCTCTTTTGTAAAGCATCTCCTGTAGATCACTGCCATATGATTTGTTTGTATGTTGGGGTGCTGTAGCATAGTTTCTTGTTGCATGCTAAGTAGCATCGTGCTGTTAATCGCAGATTTGTGCCCTTATTGTTTTGCTTGCCTTTTGCAAACTGTGCATCCGATTCCGGTGATCTTTATATCGATTTCAACCGAAATCATCTTATCTTTCCAGTGGCATACTTGGTTTTCCAAGTTGATGCCTTGCTCATCATTTTCCTCCCGAAGCACGCATATGCATTGCATATCACATCTCGCATATCATGTCATGCATTGCATCTTGTTGCTTGTGCATTGCACCGTGATTTATTGTGGCTCCTTTGCTTGTGTTCTTGCTTTGGGTAGAGCCGGGAGACGAGTACGTGAACGAGGAACCTGTTGAGAACGCTTTCGAGGATTAAGCCTTCGACAACTCTGAGAACTTTACAGGCAAGATGACCATACCTTCGATATCACTTCTATCTTTGCTTTGCTAGTTGCTCACTCTTTCGCTATGTTAGCCTACCTGCCATTGTTTATCATGCCTCCCTATTGCCATGTCAAACCTCTAACCATCCTGTCCTAGCAAACCGTTGATTGGCTATGTCACCGCTTTTGCTCAGCCCCTCTTATAGTGTTGCTAGTTGCAGGTGAAGATGAAGTCTGTTCCAGGTCAGAACATGGATATTTTGGGATATCACAATATCTCCTGTTTAATTAATGCACCTTATATATTTGGTAAGGGTGGAAGGCTCGGCCTTATGCCTGGTGACTTGTTCCACTATTGCCGCCCTAGTTTCCATCATACCGGTGTTATGTTCCTTGATTTTGCGTTCCTTACGCGGTTGGGTGATTTATGGGACCCCCTTGACAGTTCGCTTTGAATAAAACTCCTCCAGCAAGGCCCAAACTTGGTTTTACCATTTGCCACCTAAGCCTTTTTCCCTTGGGTTTTCGCGAGCCCGAGGGTCATCTTTATTTACCCCCCCCCCCCGGGCCAGTGCTCCTCTGAGTGTTGGTCCAAACTAGAGCCACTTGCAGCGCCACCTCGGGGAAACTTGAGGGTTGGTTTTAGTTGTACATAGTGTTCATCCGGATGTGCCCTGAGAACGAGATATGTGCAGCTCCTATCGGGATTTGTCGGCACAATTGGGCGGCTTTGCTAGTCTTGTTTTACCATTGTCGAAATGTCTTGCGAACCGGGATTCCGAGACTGATCGGGTCTTCCCGGGAGAAGGTTTATCCTTCGTTGACCTTGAGAGCTTATGATGGGCTAAGATGGGACACCCCTGCAGGGTATATAATCTTTCGAAAGCCGTGCCCGCGGTTATGAGGCAGATGGGAATTTGTTAATGTCCGGGTGTAGATAACTTGACACTTGATTTCATTAAAATGCATCAACCGCGTGTGTAGACGTGATGGTCTCTTCTCGGCGGAGTCCGGGAAGTGAACACGGTTTGAGTTATGCTTGACGCAAGTAGTTTCAGGATCACTTCTTGATCGCTTCTAGCTTCTCGGCCGATGCGTTGCTTCTCTTCTCGCTCTCACTTGCGTATGTTAGCCACCATATATGCTTAGTGCTTGCCGCAGCTCCACCATATTACCCCTTTCCTACCTTTGAGCTTAAATAGTCTTGATCTCGCGCGTGTGAAATTGCTGAGTCCCCATGGCTCACAGATTCTACCAAAACAGATGCAGGTGCCGAGGATACTGGCGCAGATGGCACAACCGAGCTGAAGTGGGAATTTGATGAGGCCCTTGGTCATTACTATGTATCGTTTCCAGATGATCAGTAGAGGTGCCCAGTCGGGACGATCGGGGATCTGTGTAGCATTTGGGGTAGTCTTCTTTTATTTTGGTTCCGTAGTCGGACCTTGAGTGTAATCTGAATGATGGATGTTTATTTATGTATTGTGTGAAGTGGCGACTGTAAGCCAACTATGTATCTTTTCCCTTATGTATTACATGGGTTGTGCGAAGATTACCTCACTTGCGACATTGCTTTCAATGCAGTTATGCCTCTAAGTCGTGCTTCGACACGTGGGAGATATAGCCGCATCGAGGGCGTTACACTACACTGGGCTGCCGTGTTTTGTACTCTTCCAGTCCACTGTGTAGATGATTGCTTAATTTCATATCGCTGAATAAGATTAAATATTATGAGTGCAGACGCTCCACCATGAGGTTCCTTGCTCCTTCTCGGTCGTCTGAAATCTATGTTCTTCCACTCTATTTTTTTTACGTGAGCTTTGTTCATCCTTTTGCCAACACGCGAGACATCTAGCATCAAGGCGCACGTGTTATGCAACGATCGTTCCATCTATATGAAGAATACATGGCACTGGAACTATGAGACGGACATGTACCCAGGAGTGGATGTACGAACCTGAGTAATGTAGCGCAGTAAGTGAAGTAGAAAGGCACAAATGGTATGAACATGCGTGGCATACAGGGTGTGTTTGGTTGCGTTCTCGTCTTAGCATAGTTGTTCCCTCTTCATGCATGCTCAACTCAACACCCCTCTTCATGCATGCTCTCTTCATGCATGCTTCTAGTGTATTTGTGCTAAACTAGTGTGGACTCACGCACCCTCCATACACTCTACCAAACACCCAAAAGTAGGCCGAGAAGGAAACTCTTGGGCGGCATTTGTCTCTTACTACATACTACCACTAAATGTTGTACGTGCAATGCACGGTGATGTTATGGAGTACGTGTCTAAGTACTCTACTACTACTATATTAGTTGGAGGCACATATTAACTTTTATATTTGTTTACGTGTATGCCCGAGACCTTCCAACTAGACGTGTCTTTCTCTCCAGGTCGCACTTTGTATCGTTCATACAGCTAAGTACTACTACGTGTGGTCTCCGACCCAGAAGTGGAAGAAGTGGAGACGCTCTACCACGCTGTTTTTTTACGCTGGGCTCTACCACGTTGTTCATGTCCCACTCCTTTCGCTGACGTGTGGGACATGCAGCATGTCCCGTGTTTGGCACCCTTCATCGTAAGAGTTGAAATGCTAGCATTCATCAGAAATAAAAAATAATTATAAATCGACAGTGACACTCCCGCCGTTCCGCCCGCGGCGGGAGCAGAGGCTGTCGGCAGCGGGCGCGGAGAAGCTCGGGCAGGGTCGCCCGCGGGCGGCGGCGCGAGGAGATGGGCTCGGGGGGCCCGATCCGGGCCTCGCCGGGTCGGCGGCGCAGGGCGGCGGCGGGAGACACGTGGCGCGGCCTGATTCGCTGCAGCGGGCGGCGCGGAGAGGGATTCGTCTAGGGTTTTGCCCGTGAATTTCGGAGGGGGAGGCATATATATAGGTAGAGGGAGCTAGGAGTGTCCAAATGAGGTGCGGTTTTCGCCCACTCGATCATGATCGAACGACCGAAAGCATGGAGGGGAGTTAGATGGGTTTTGGGCCACTTTGGAAGGGGTGTTGGGCTGCAACTTAAAAGAGGCCTTTGCGAGAGTGCGGTTAACCGTTGGAGTACCAAACGAGCTCCAAATGACCCGAAACTAGACAGGTGGTCTACTGGTGGTATACCAGGGCCACTTGGCAAGGCTCGGTCCATTCCGAGAACGTTCAACACCCGCACACGAAAAGATACCAGAGGGGGTGCGCCAGTGCATGTGGGAGTGTCGGAATGCAAAACGGACAACGGGGAAAATGCTCGGATGCATGAGACGAACACGTATGCAAATGAGATGCACATGATGACATGATATGAGATGCATGACATGAACAAAATGCAAAAAGAAAAACAAAACCCAACCAGGGAGGGAATATCATAGCACATGGCCGAAAATGGCAAGAGTTGGAGTTACAAAGATGGAAAGTTACATCTGGGGTGTTAACGCCCAATATGCGACCCTATCCAAAAGGAACTCGAAGGTCCCACCAAGGATAGACCCGCATATTGAAACGCTTTTGCAAGGTGGATATCATTACATCAACATTACATAATACATGGGGATACATACATATGCCTTCATAATTCTGTTTCTGCCATGTTTGAATATGTATAATAACTTGCTATGTTTACATGGGTGCCATCATATTTTTTGGTCCTTTTTGGCTTATGGTCAGTAAGGGACTTTTGTTCTATGCATTTATTAGATTCATGCCATGCCTTTGTTTGCCATTATAAGTTCCTGTAACATGTTGTTTGATAGCTCTGAACATTGCAACCTGATGTTATTTCCTGATAAGTCTGTAACTGTTATTATTTGCAATCTTACCATGTCTGTTTGAGCATGTTGTAGTGATTTTTGGAGATAGCTCAGTGTTCATGTTTTGTTATGCTTTACCTTTACTTCATGCCCATGCCTTTTGTTATTATGTTGAGGTCCTGTAGGTTGTTGTTTTGATGCTTGCAATATGCCTACTTGCTGTTATGGACAGATTGTTGCTATGACTTGTATAGTGTGTGTGCGTTGAACCGTTGCTCCGTTTTGAGTGTGTTCTATATGAAACTTGCTTGTTTTTGTGTGTAGCTTCATATTATCATGTTGCATCCATGTTTTGGAGTGTTTTCTTGATGTTTGGGTGCATTTAGCATCGATGCCATGTTTAACTTGTTTTGCTCATATCTTCTAGGCCGTAGCTCCGACCTAAATGAACTTTATATGTAACTTGACTAGAATCTCATGTCGATCATCTTGGTGCATCTTAACTTGCTGTTTAACAACTTGAACATAAGGTTTATTCAGATCTGGACCAATTTCGAAATTTGCATGTGAGGACTTACCGGAATTGTTATATGTTGTTTCCGGCCTCATTTAAACTTGCCTTGATGTGTTGCTCTTGTTTGCATCATCCCTTGCCATGTGTAGCTTCATGTAGCTTTGTCATACATCATGCTTGTTGTGCATCATGCCTTGTTCATGTGTGGTGTGTTTACCTATGTTGTGTGCTTCTTCTCGATAGTTGCTGTTTCGTTGCGATCGTGAGGATTCGTTCATCTACGGTTGGTTCGGCTTCATCCGTTCATCTTCTTCATGGGCTTGTTCTTCTTCCTTGTGGGATTTCAGGCAAGATGACCGCTACCCTGGATCTCACTACTATCATTGCTATGCTAGTTGCTTCGTTCTATTGCTATGTTGCGCTACCTATCACTTGTACATCAAGCCATCCCATATTGCCATGAACCTCTAACCTTTGACACCTTTCCTATGCAAACCACTATTTGGCTATGTTACCGCTTTTGCTCAGCCCGTCTTATAGCGTTGCTAGTTGCAGGTGAAGTTGAAGATTTCTCCATGATGGACAGGGTTTATGTTGGGATATCACAATATCTCTTATATTATTAATGCATCTATATATTTGGTAAAGGGTGGAAGGCTCGGCCTTTTGCCTGGTGTTTTGTTCCACTCTTGCCGCTCTAGTTTCCGTCATACCGGTGTTATGTTCCCGGATTTTGCGTTCCTTACGCGGTCGGGTGATTTATGGGACCCCCTTGACAGTTCGCTTTGAATAAAACTCCTCCAGCAAGGCCCAACATTGACTTTTACCATTTGCCTCACCACCACCTACTTTTCCCTTGGGAGTAATTAACCCAAGGGTCATCTTTATTATAGCCCCCCCGGGGCCAGTGCTTGTCTAAGAGTTGGTCCGAACCAGAGCAACTTGCAGCGCCACCTCGGGGCAACTTGAGGGTTGGTTTTAGTTGTACGTAGTGTTCATCCGGTGTTGCCCTGAGAACGAGATATGTGCAGCTCCTATTGGGATTGTCGGTGCATCGGGCGGTCTTTCTGGTCTTGTTTTACCATTGCCGAAATGTCTTGTAAACCGGGATTCCGAGTCTGATCGGGTCTTCCTGGGAGAAGGTCTATTCCTTCGTTGATCGCGAGAGCTTATCATGGGCTAAGTTGGGACACCCCTGCAGGGTATAATCATTCGAAAGCCGTGCCTGCGGTTATTGGCAGATGGGAATTTGTTAATGTCCGGTTGTAGATAACTTGACACCAGATCCGATTTAAAATGCATCAACCGTGTGTGTAGCCGTGATGGTCTCTTCTCGGCGGAGTCCGGGAAGTGAACACGGTTTCTGGGTTATGTTTGACGTAAGTAGGTGTTCAGGATCACCTCTTGATCATTACTAGTTGACAACCGTTCCGCTTGCTCTCTTCTCGCTCTTATTGGCATATGTTAGCCACCATATCATGCTTAGTCGCTGCTGCAGCCTCACCACTTTACCCCTTCTTTTCCCATTAAGCTTTGCTAGTCTTGATACCCATGGTAATGGGATTGCTGAGTCCTCGTGGCTCACAGATTACTACAACAATAGTTGCAGGTACAGGTTTATCCGATGATCATGACGCAAGAGCAATGCTTGCTTGCGTTGAGTTCTTCTTCTACTTCTTCGATCAGGGGATAGGTTCCAGGTCGATAGCCTGGGCTAGCAGGGTGGATGTCGTTTGAGTTTCTGTTTGTGTTTTCATCCATAGTCGGGTGATGCTCTGATGTATAATGTGATGTTGTATTCATGTGGCATTGTATGCCTTATGTATGTATCCCCATGTATTATGTAATGTTGATTTAATGATATCCACCTTGCAAAAGCGTTTCAATATGCGGGTCTATCCTTGGTGGGACCTTCGAGTTCCTTTTGGATAGGGTCGCATATTGGGCGTTTACATCATACTAGTACACGGCTAACCCACGCTATCACCATATTTCTTGGCTTCCGTGCGACACCTATCTCTAGTAATCCAGCAGCCTGTATTGCTTCTCCCTCCTCGTCTCTATCAAAGTGCGGCGGGCTGGCGTTTTTGCCATCTATTGAGGTCGGTTAACTATCACATGTTAGCGACATGCCAGGAGCATTCTAAAAAAATTCCTTTCATGTTCCATTTTCAAAAAGAAAAAAATCCTTTCACGTACGAATTTGCCTGTATGCTTTGAGCAACTTGCATGTCCTATACTGCTCCTGTTTGATACTCTAACTTAGCTAGAGGTTAGACTAACTCATGACTAACCCTGAACTAACTGTAGCCAAAGAGGTGTTTGGGTGACAGGGTTAGATTGAGAATAAATGCACTTCATGGAGAGAGAAAAGTGATTTTTCAGTGGTCCCAATGAGAACTATCTCCAATTAGCACCTCTTGGGTGGGATAGTTTTTTTTTGGTGGGTTCGGTGCAACTTGCTCCAATTTAAACCCTCATGCTTGGATACTTTAGGGCTATTTGAGCCCCAACTAGCTCAAACTAACTCTAACCCATGGATCCAAACAGGGCCTATGGCCAGTCTCGACGCGGAGCAGTCGCGTGCACCGGGAAGCGGCGCTCTCTCGGCCGTCGTGCCACTTCAAAGCCGGCGCTAGTGAGAGGTCGCCTCCGCTCTAGCCGGGCATTAATGTGGCACTGGCGCTCCAGGCGACGCTGACCGTTTCATGTGGGAAGCACGCGCTGGCAAGGGAGTATAGGTTTTGAACCGTTTCAGGTGTAGTAGTAATGGTAGTTTTGCAAAACTACTCAATTATTGCACTCAGTTTCCTAAGAAATTGTGTTAAAAATTGTTACTACACAGCCCGCTTCCCTTCTCCTTCCTACTCGTGATTTACGTGGCCATGTTCACGTGGTTGTGTCAAAAAAAAGTCACTTCCTGCTCGTGATTTGCGTTATATAATTACAAGCAAGATTTTCATGCATTGCACGAAACATCAATATGCATTTTTTTACAAAACACCTATTCTGATTGACCCATGCAGGAGTAATCCCATGTGTAAAAACTAATGATATCTCGAGAATTTTATCGGAAAACTGGTATCTCGAGAATATCATCAAAAAAATGAAAGATGAGAGATAAGGCGAGGAGGAGTGGAGCATGGTGGTGACTGGTGGTCGGAATGGGCAGAGGCATGGGGATGGACGGCGCCAGCAGGTGGCAGCGGCCACCATGCATGCTAGATTGTTCCAGAGACTTATGCTTTTTTTAATTGTTGAGCAATGAGGTTGCGAGAGATAATGATGTGGAGAGAGGTGCGGGTATCTTTTGTAAAATTATCATAGTTTGCTTCCTATCCGTCAGATATAGATCATACGATCTGTATTACAAGATGGCAGGCACACCATCATCGCCAACTCGTTTTTTATAAGGGTATACAGATGATAAGTTTGCTGACTACTAGAGTAAAGTGGAATCTGTCCATGTTATGCAAGTAAATAAAGATGATTGTTTATCATACGGGTAAGGTTGGATGAAGGGTGGTAGGAACAAATGCTCCGCCTAGAGCATGTGTGTGTGAGATGGAGTCTTAGTGTGTGGTATGGTGTGTGTGTGTGTGAGAGAGAGAGAGAGATAGAGAGTGAGAGAGAGAGGAGAGAGAGAGATGGAGTCTTAGTTTGTGTGTGTGTGTGAGAGATAGAGAGAGAGAGATGGAGTCTAAGTGTGTGGGGGGGGGGGGTGCGTGTGTGTCTGTGTTTGTGTGTGTGTGTGAGAGAGAGAGAGAGATGGAGTCTTAGTGTGCGTGTGGGGGGGTGCGTGCATGCGTGTGTGCGTGTGTGTGTGTGCGCGCGCGCGCGTGTTTGTGTGTCCCGGGTACTCTGTGGCGGATGTAATTTAAGTGTGCATGGCTTCATCATAGAGAGGTGATGTGTATGGCAGAGGCCACCAATGATGGGGTGCGAGAGAGAAAATGCCCGTAGGAGGGAAGAGAAGGTGCGTGCGCGTGAGAGGAGTCGACATCGAGAGAACGTGTTTGTTCAAGAGACACCACAGAAGACTACTATATATCGATGGTGCATGCAAGTTTTGTAAGTTTGCATGTGACCTTGGACTAGCTCTCTGAGCTCACATAAAAATTTATAGAAAGTTTTAAAATGGTTTAGTTTACAAACTAAATCAAAACAAAATAACAGAAATAGAAAGAAAATAAGAGAGAGAGAGAGAGAGAGAGAGAGAGAGAAGAAACTTACTTGGCGCCACCAACCGGCCCAGCACTGCAGCTGGCCGGTCTAGCCCACCACCGCTTCCCCCCTGTCGTCTTTCTCCCCCGCAAGAAGGACGGAGGCGCGTAGCCGCCCCGCGCCGGCCACCTCCTCCCTCCTGCCTGCCTGGCTCCTCCCCTGCTCCTAGACGACGCCAAAGAGACTCCACGCACCCCCTGGCCCCCTCTCACTCTCTCCCGTGCCTCTCCCCTCCTCTGCTCTCTCTCCCTCTCGCGCCCGAGTGCAACCGTCGCTGCCGATCGACGTTGTCGCGGCCACCGTGCTTCCCTCGCCTCCCCATCGAGTCTCCGAGCTCCGCCACGACATTGTCGTCCTCTCCGTCCAGCCATGCCTCACCGGAGGCCCTGCATCGCCCCCATCTTCATCATCTTCGTCGCCGGCCGCCGGAGATCCCCCTCGCCGCTCCACTCGCTCCGGTGCTTCCCCGAGCACGCCGAGGCCACCACTACACTCCCCGTGAGCTCTTGATCATCCTCCCCCTCTCCGTTATCTCTCTAGCATGTCGTAGCCACCGCGCCTCTCTCAGCCGACAGCACCGCCGCCAAATCTCCCCGGCGATGACGCTCCGGTGACCATTTGGTCCCAGGCATGCGTTCCTTCCCGCACCACGTAGAGCACATAGGTACCCAGCACGAGCCTCCCCGGCCACCGTAGCGGTGACGCCGAGATCACCCGACCTCCAGAGACCGCCAAGGTCGTCGCCGGTGACGTTTCCGGCCACCCCAGCTCCACCCACTGCCACCACTCGACGCGGCTCACTTCCCGCATCACGTAGATGTGCTCTGTCGTCGTTTTGGTCTCCGGAGCACGAATCCCGCACTGCCCCGCTGCGTTTGGCCTCACCGGCGGCTAAACGCCGACGAGTTTGACCCGCTGACCGTGTTTCACCCCGGGTGGACCCAGTTTGACCCTCCTGGGTCTATGACAAGTGGGACCCGCCTGCTAATTAACTGCGGATTAAGACTAACTGAAAATTAGTTAGACTAATGACACCGACGTGCGGCACCCACTGGTCAGGTCTGACCTGGACCGTCCCCGTTGACGGCTGACGTCACCCTGACGCACTGCTGATGCAATAAAGCATTTACTGGATTTATTCTTATTCAGGAAATTCCAGGAAATAGTGCTAACTTCTAAAAATCATAGAAATTAATCTATAACTCCAAATGCAAAGATTTATATATGAAAAAATGATCAGAAAAATCCAATCTATCCATCTGTACCATTTTCATGCATGATAGAAAAGTTATGGCTGCTGTTTAGGCAAAATCTTATAATGGAATTTAAACCTTCACATATGGAGTTTGAATTTGAACCCAGGGTTCAATCCAACTTCATTTAACCTTCTGCTAGTTGCATTCGCTCAACACACTCATTTTTCCATGTCATGATCATGCATCATATTGTGCATTGCATTGATTGTATTTCTTCTTTGTTGTCGGTATTTGCCCCCTCTCGGTAGACGATGTTCCCACGTTGTGATCGTTGAAACTGATGAAGACTCAATGCTATCTTCAGAAGTACCAGGCAAGCAAAACCCCCTTGTTCATTCCAAAACAATCCCACTCTCTCGCTCCTGCTCTCGTTTACTGCATTAGGACAACAGCAACTCATGTGTTACTTGCTGTGGTAGTTGAACCCCTTTTCCTCTGCATGACCTGTCATTGCCACAATAATTAGATGAAACCCACTAGCACGAGTAGGAGTTATTTGATCCCTGATGTGCCTACTCATTCTTGCTTGTTTGTCATGCCTACTACTGCTTAAAATTGAGTCAGGTCTGATTCATCGGGGATGAATTGGAATGGTGTTGAACATGTCCTACGGTGTGTGAGCTAAGTGTGTGAACACGATTTGGTAAAGGTAGCGGTGAGAGGCCACGTAGGAGTACATGGTGGGTTGTCTCATTGAAGCCGTCCTCAGGAACTGAGTTATGTGTTTGTGATCCATGAACATCTACTACCACTCATTGGGATCCTTAAGTGACCCTCTCGGCTTCTTAATCACCCTTGTCCTCTGTCCAAGAGTTGCAAGTAGTTTCTGGTGTTTTTAGTATGCTGGAGGCTGTGAGTAGCGTTGACCCGAGGGGTGGGCTGTGATGTGGTAGGCACGTGGCATGGTGTACCGGGCGCCCGTTTGGTGTCTCGGGAACCCTGCACACATTGTTCGGGGCCGTATGTGGAAACTTCGGCCGGACTCCCTGCTGATGGAACCTGAATAGGCGATAAACCTGAACTAGAGACTTGAGTGTTTAGGTAGGCCGTGGCTGACACCCTCACCAGGTTTCTGGTTGAAGGTTGCCGAGATACATGATGTGTACATGGCGGTAAGTGGCGAGAGTGTGTGTGAAGAAGTACACCCCTGCAGGGTTAACATCACCTATTCGAATAGCTGCGTCCGCGTTAAAGGACCTTTGGGTTGCCTATACAGTTCATAGACAAGTGAAAGTGGATACTCTAAAATACGCAAGATAAGCGTGAGTGCTATGGATGGCTTTCTCGTAGGGAGACGGGAGCGGACCCATAGTGGTGTATTGATATGGTGAATATGTGGACGCGTGTGCGCCACCTAAAAGAGTTACTTGCAGTCGCAGTTCAGGATAGCCACCGAGTCAAAGCTGGCTTGCTGCAGTTAACACTACAAAAAATACACTTCCGTGATGATATGTGTTTGTCACAGTAGGTCACGTTTTTTGTCATGCATGTACATCCATGACAAATTTATGACATAATCAAGATAGCAATACCTGTGCTGTTGTAGAAGTGTTCCATGACATTACCAAAATTATCATCACGGAAGTGTCCACTTCCATGACGATAAATCGTGCGTCACAGAAGTGCTTTCGTCAAGGGTGACCGACACGTGGCATCCACCGTAACGGAACGCCGTTAAGCTATCGGGTCGGGTTTTGGATCCGATAACCCGTTAATAGTCCCGACCAATGGGGATTTTCCATGTGTAAAATCATCATTGGCTGGAGGAAACACGTGTCGGCTCATTGTTGGGACAGATGTCATCCACTCATTGGACAGAAGGCGCCTATGATACGTCGACACGTGGCACGGCCGACCCGTTTGACTTGGTCAAAAGGTGACGGGCTAGCCCATGGAAAGTCTGTTAACGGCCTGCTCACAGATAGCCCATTTACAGCCCGCTAACCCAAGGCCCGTTACGCCCTATCCGAATTAGGCCCAGTAGCGTCATCTGGGCCATCCAATATGATTCCAGCCTGTTTTCGCTTCTGGCCCATGTATGGACCATGACGTCTTTCGGCCCATATGGGGCCCTATGTAAATCTTGGCCTATTAACGACCCATGGTGAAACTGGCCCGCAATGAACAATGTATCACTTTAGACCCATTAACGGCACGTGGTGAAACTGGCCCATAATGAACAGTGTATCACTTTATACCCATTAAGGGCCCGTTATTCAGTTGGGCCGTTTCCAGCCCATGTTATCTTTCGGCCTTCTCAGAGCCCATTTATTCTTGGGCTCATTTCGAGCATTCGTTTACTTACGGCCCGTCACTGTCATTTTCTGCTTGTGGCCAAATTCAGCCCGTTGTTACAGTCGGCCCATTTGTGGTCCGTTAATATATTGGGCCGTTTTCATAGCATCATCAAATATAGCCTATTAACGATGGCCCATTATGGTCGGCCCCTGAACGGACTATTCCAACTCTAGCTCGTTTGCGACCATAATGCGGCCTGTTATTGGCCCACGTTTGGCCAATCGATCATACGGCCCGTATAAGGCCCATTGATGATACGGCCCGTAGAAGGCTCATTGTTTCTACGGCCCGTAGAAGGCCCAATGTTTCTACGGCCCGTAGAAGGCCTATTGTTTCTACGGCCCGTAGAAGGCCCACTGTTTCTACGGCCCATAGGAGGCCCAGTGTCACTACAATAAATATTAGCCCATGGTTATTGTGGCCTAGTTTTAAAAAATAGGTTATTACAGCCACTAGCAAACCGCGGAAAAAGAACTACACTGACTACAAGCAAACAAATAAACAAGACAACAAGGAAATAAATAAGCAAGCAACTTATGCTAGGCTATCACGACTATTACACATATTACATCCACTGGGCATCAAAGTTCACCACCAGTGCAAATATAGGGAACACATCACCATATAAACGCCGCAGCAAAACAAGTCCAGAACTGAAACCACTTCAGAAGAGTTCAAGAAACAATATCCTGGGTACCCATAATGCTGGCAAGATGCTTAGCAAGCTTATTAACTTTCTCTTGTTTGGCACTTAAATCCTCAAGCGCTTGCTGTTGCACAAGAAAGTACGCATCTGAATTATGCAGGGACTTCCTTAGTCCTTCGGCTTCTTGCCGCAGCACAGCTGACTGATGCCTTTCAGCTTGTAGCTGAGACTGAAGAAGCCGAAGTGATTCAGGCAGCGAGTTCGAAGAGCTTGTGCCAGCGGTACTAGCCAGTAACTCAAACACTACATCAACACAGGACTGTGGGGTTTTCTCACTGTCTACAAGATCGTTTTTATCACCTTTTCTTGGAGACAAACAGGGTTGTCTCACTATCTTGAACCTTATCTGCATTTCTTTCTCTACCATTGCATAGTGGGGTGCTCTTCTCCAATATTCTATTTGCATACTACAAGAGAAACAAGCAGACACATCACAAGTTTAGCTTGTAGCATACCAAACTCATTTTGGTAAACCAGTTCAGTAGTAAGGTGGACAGGATAACAACATGAAACAAACATATATCTATGTACTATGGTCACTGTATTGTCCATATCATTCTAGTTTATGTTCCCTAATCAAGATAGAGACACAGTTCAACTCATATATTTTTAAGACACAACAGCATAGACAGAATATAAGTGTGAGAAACTACACAACATTGGCAACACTTGTAATGTGCATCACATGAGAACATAACTGTTTATACAACTTAAACTGAAATCAACATAGAGCAAGAAGTTAGAACAACAATCCAGTTAAAGAAATAGGTTTAAAACATACCTGTTGCACCATTGGAGTTTCAATTGGATCCTTCAAATTCGAAAGTAGTTGGTATGAGTAAATACAGTGATGCAATAGCAAAGGAGTATGGACCATAGCTACGGAATCTGACCGGAGAACAGTTGCTCTTCTGCTTTAAACATGGACTTTGGGTTAGCTATGGTGGTCTTCGTGCTTTGGGCACTGCAGTAGCTTTACAAACTGCTCGTGTGGGGGTACTCTGTGGTGGACATGGTGCTTTGTCAACTATAAGTGGGTTACTATCCGCTCGGGTTGTGGTTAGATGGGTTGTAGCTGGTTCTCTGCCCAATGGTGTAAGTGTGCAATCTGGAAGAGTCTCAATTATGTGTGGTGGGGCTAGTTTGTGGGCTAGTACAACCATGGTTCTATCTGCATTGACGGGTAGCACTGTCTTTTGTGAAGAACGGGTTTTTGCTCCCTTAGATACTGCCATCACCCCCTCCAATTCAAATGGCTGATAAACAAGAAAATAAATTGAATGTACAAACATTGTATGATAAACAGATGTGGTAATTCACATATATGTTGTCTAACCAAATAGGACAGCATGACACAATTTCACATATATGATGCCTAACTAAACAGGATAGCATGACACAGTTTCAGATATATGATGGATAACTTAACATGATATATTGGCATAATTCAACATATGATGAGTACCTAAACAGGATGACATGACAAAACTATATGATGTCTTTCTAAAATAGGTTGGGATGAAATATTTCACATACATGTTGTCTAAGTATATAGGATGGCATGACATAATTGACATAATTGATTCATATACTAAGCAGCTGGCACTCGCGTGTATGATCTCTAAACTAAGCAGATAGAATTCAATATTGTGCATATGCTGTATAAACTAAGCAATGCAAGACACCATATGCGTCATATGAGAAACATAAACATTGCAACTTAGAGCATACACCTCAGGTGGGATATAGGACTGGTCATCTATCTCTGAATCCTCCTCTGAGGAGCTCACTGTGACCATTGAGATATATGCTTCAACAGGTACCATTGTCTGCTCTGAAGACCTTGTTTTCACTCCAGATTTTTCCATAACCAGCTCAAATGGCTGATACACATGAAGAGTAGTTCAATATACACAGATCGTCGACAAATGGAATACGTAATGAAAAAAAGATGGCATGAGATAATTCACATATATGATGCCTGGCTCCATGGCGGTGCATAATTCACATATATGATAACTGGCTGAAAAACATGGCATTGCATAATTCACATATCTGATATAGAAAGAAAACAAGAGGCATTCACACAAAGCATGTCTAATCTAAGCAGACAACATGGCAATGCAAGACACCATATGCATGATATGAGCAATATAACCCAGCCAAGTTAGAGCATGCACCTCGGGTGGGGGGGGGGGATATGAATGGTCATCTCTCTCTGAATCCTCCTATGAGGAGCTATCTATAACCAACAAGAAATCTGCATCGATAGGTAGCACTGACTGCTCAGAAGACCTTGTTTTCACTCCAGATTTTCCCATGACCTACTCAAATGGCTGATGCACAAGAAGAGTAGATGAATGTATAAACATTGTTCACAAATGGAATACATTATGGAAAAAAATATGGCACAATACAATTCACATATACGATGACTGGCTAAACAGGATGGCATTGCATGATTCACATATATGATGCCTGGCTAAAGAAGATGGCATTGCATAATTCCCATATACTCCCCCCATTCCTAAATATTTGTCTTTTTAGAGATTTCAAATGGACTACCACATACGGATGTATATAGACATATTTTAGAGTGTAGATTCACTCATTTTGTTCCGTATGTAGTCACTTGTTGAAATCTCTAAAAAGACAAATATTTAGGAATGGTGGGAGTATGATATAGAAACCAAACAGGTGGCATTCACACAAAGCAAATCTAAACTAAGCTGATGACATATAAGATGTATAATGTAAGCAATGCAAGGCGCCATATGCATGATATGACCAACATCAGCATGCCAGGTTAGACCAAACACCTCAGGTGGTAAACAGGCATGGTCGGCTCCTTCTGAATCTCCATCTGAACAGTTATCTTCCTCTGGAGTACAATCTGGAAATGCAGGAGAGGGGGGGGGGGCACTTCGCCCACCATGGAGCAGCGTGTGCATGACATTATATTTGCACGCAACGGTCTTCTCTTTTTCTCTACATGTTCAGTATGATTGTGTACAATATCTGACATGCATAATAAAAAAAATAGTTAGATTTTGTAAGGCCTAAGGGGTGCATGCAAAAATCAAGACTAATGGTAGCAAATGAGTGGATGGATCCAAAACTAATGATAGCAGGTAGATTATAGCTTCAGTTTGAAAAGGTAGACAATGAATCATCTATTGTTTGTTGCCCACCCAACATGAACCACATAGAAGACCCCAGATGAACCAGATAGTAGATATATACTATTCATTGCTGGCTCGATATGAGTCCCATGGGCAATTCAAAACTCAAGATTGAACGACAAAGTAGCAGGTAATAATAACCGATGTATAATGTAAGCAAACACAAAAGACTGCGACCTCTCTTTCGGAACTGTGTAGTCCTTAGGTTCATCTGCTCAGTCGATGATGGTAATGTAGTTGGCGTGGCTGCCGGCAACGGGGAAGATGATCTGAGGCGGCGAAAGAAAGTGTGCAGGGGGGATCTCTGCTGCAGTGAACGCTTTTGTTGATGGTGCACCTCAGGTGGGGTGGATGATGGCACGACAGGAGCAGGACATAACACACGGAGTTTTCTTTGACGCCAATCTGAAAATGAAGTAAATCTATAAGGGCTCCTTAGAATTGGAGGATTCTATAAACGCGGGGACAGGAAAAACACAGGAATAGGATAGGCATGCACGTGCAAAACAGAGCATTTGGAAACATAGGATTTCAGTCAACCTGGGTGTTTGGCTCACATGAATTGGAAGAACAGAGGAATGGAGAAAGAAAGTGATGCGACGAGTGTACAACCTCTTTGGCATAGCCATGTGGACCTCAACATCATTGGGTTGGACGTGGAGGATGGTGATGATGCTGGTGTGACTGTCGTAGGCGGGGAAGAAGATCCGAGGCCTCTGGAAACGGCGCCGAGGGTACTGCTCCGCTATGATGGACGGTTCTGTCGTTGGAGGAGCTCCGCTAAGGTGTACGACGACGAGGCTGAAGCATGACAAGACAGACAACTTTAATAGTGGGACCCTAATATCGTCTGCAATAGATGATGTAAAATACATCACCAAAAAGTGCTAGATGTAAAACGTATCAGCCGCTCCAACAGATGCTGTAAGTACTATTCACTCTGAACTTAACTGAAGAAAATGAACTTCACAGTCGAAACTGAATTTTACTGTCGAAACTGATTGAACTAGTAACAGAGCATTGCAATAGATGTTTAGGGCATTCGAGCACTAGTAGCAGGGAACACACTAGCAGAGAGCAAGTCGTGCAGTAGCACCGTGAGCGAGTGCTAAAGCAGCAACTCCTGTAGCTGCCGGAGGTCGTGCAGTAGCAGCGCAAGCAAGAGGAAGAGCAGAGCAGCAACATGAACAAAAGCAGGAGCAGTGCAGTAGCGCGACCGACAGCAAGAACAGAGCCACAACGCGAGCGAGAGCCAGAGCAGCTGCAGCTAGTGCCGTTGTGGAAGTCGCCGCCAAGGAAGCAATGACATAGGGGAGAGACACCATGGATGATGTGGCCTGTGACGGCACCGTCGATGGGGACGCCATGTCTGCTTAGTATCGAGCACCGGCAGCCCCGTGAGATCGAATAAAAGATAAAATGCAGCGGTGAGTGCAGAACCTCCTTGGTGGCACCGAGTTGGCCTCGACTTCATCGAAGGAATTGGTGAGGGTGCTGCGGTTCCGGTGGGGCAGGTCAAGACGGCGCTATGGGGATTGAGGTGGCTTGATAGACGAGGCGAACGTCGGGGCAGCTCCTTGGATGTGGAGGACGGGGCGGCTGATCCGGCGGGGCGACGAGATCGACAACGGATCCTCATCTGGTGCGCTGGATGAGGGACGGCGAGCTATTGTGGTGGACGACGTAGTCGGGGAAGAGTCTCCGGCTGGGCGGCGGTCGGGAGGCCGAGGAGGAGCATGGGGTTTCGCGGGTTTTGGCGGCCTCGGTGTACGAATGGGGGGGGGGGGGGCGAAGGGGGAGGGGGGAGCCAAGCTTAGGGACGCGCTTGTCCAAAATGTAGGGTAAGTTACCAGTGTACCCCCACCGGTTTTGACACCGCGACGTGGAGCTTCATTTCCGGCTGAGAGGTAGAAGGGGGATTTCGCGTGTCTGGGCTACGGGAGCGATTTCGGATGAGGAGGGAGTTCTCGCGCGCGTCCAAATTTCGGGATAACAAGGCGCGTCGCGGGTTGAAGAAGCGGGAGTTTCAAAGCAGGTGAGACAAAAGATACTCGAGCTTGAAAATTTCGGGATAACAAGGTGTGGATTCCTTGTTCGGCAAAACAAACTTAACGTGTAAAAAAAATCATACAAGACACAAGAGAGTCATGTCCCCTTCTACTATATTGCTATAGATGCCATTGAAAAAACTACAAGAAAAATGTAAAAAAACGGGAGAACAAGATTACCCTGCACAGTACCAAATCGATTCGCACTTCCCTCAACAACAACAAAAAACAAATCAATTCCCACCAAAGAAAGAGTAATGTCCCTTTTTATATGATTACAGATGCCATGATCTCGAATTTCAATTTTTGAATCCACGTTATGTTGAATTCGAATATATCATTAGGTGACCTTGCGGTTTATAATTGATGTAGTCGTACATTTTGATCTTCCATCATATATGAACATTTTACTCCACCATGTGAACATATATATTGTCGTCTACCATATGGACTAAATTTGAATCAATTTTCCTTATTTGAATACGATTGTTGTCAAGTTATACAATAATTTAAATATTATCTTGATAACAAAAAGACATGCATATAGCAGTAATCATATTTCACTATGAACTTCATGTACCATACGCTCTCCAATTCAAATATCTGTATCCATTTTATGTTGAATTCAAATCATAGTACATTATTGGTCTAGGTAGCGAGATGTTCGGGATAATCTAAACCCTGTTTTCATACGTATAATTTTTGGCTGAATTGGGCCAAGTTTTGGTATAAGCCTCTTGCAAAACCGGAGATTCTCTCAACAAGCCTCGTGCCTCCCCCCTGATTTTATTTACAGAGGCAACATAGAACTATATGAGTGCCCTGTTATATTTTGGAATTATTTCGAGTTCATTTGGCTTTTTTATACATTAAT
The DNA here is from genome assembly GCA_963921465.1 of Triticum timopheevii. Classification (NCBI taxonomy): domain Eukaryota; kingdom Viridiplantae; phylum Streptophyta; class Magnoliopsida; order Poales; family Poaceae; genus Triticum; species Triticum timopheevii. Next base: position 461,884,497 of record OY997262.1, on the reverse strand, counting down.
TGAGTTTCTGGACTTTTAATGTGCATAATCTAAATATGAATTGCATGCACATGCTCCGGTGCACCAAAGTGGGTTGAAAAATCACATGTGTGTCCTTGGTTGAATTTCTAGGTCCCATGGAAGAAATGAGAATGAAATTCAAACATCTGGGCGTCATGACTCTGCCGAGAACATCGAAAAACTTAGATTTTAAATTCATGTAAATCCAAAACTCGGCTGGAAATCACGAAACTTGGCATGGTGTCATGTCATGGCACTAACATGTTGTGGTAAAAAATCGGGCCGATTTGGAAGCTCGTGGTTCTAAGAGGGAACGTGCCACCTTTGAGTGTGAAATGATATACGCTGCCCCCCCCCCCCCCCCGCCCTTGAGTTTCTTAATAAAGGCAACATAGAACTACATTAGTGCCATGTTAAAATTTGGAAGTATTCCGGGTTCATTTGTCGTTTTTATACATTAATTGAGTTTTTGGTCATTTAATGTGCATAAGTCAAATTTGAACTACAAGCACATGCTCTCGTGCACCAAAGTTGGTTGAAAAATCACATTTGTGTCCTCGGGTGAATTTCTAGGTCCCATGCAAGAAATGAGAATAAAATTAAAACATCTGGGCATCGTGGCTCGGCCGAGAAAATTGAGAAACTTGGTTTTAAAATTCTTGTAAATCCAAAACACTTCTGAAAATCATGAAACTTGGCATGGATGTCATGTCATGGTAGTACCATGTTGTGGTAAAGAAATGGCCGAATAGGAACAAATTTTGGTATAAGCTTCTTGAAAACCGAAGCTTCTCTCAAGAAGGTTCGTGGTTCTGAGAGGGAACGTGTCACCTTTGAGTGCGAAACGATATACGTTGTCCCCCTTGAGTTTATTTACAAAGGCAACATAGAACTACATGAGTGCCCTGTTAAATTTTGGAATTATTCCGGCTTCGTTTGGCCTTATTTACACATTAATTGAGTTTTTGGTCATTTAATGTGCATAATTCAAATTTGAACTACAAGCAGTGCTCCCGTGCACCAAAGTTGGTTGAAAAATCACATTTGTGTCCTCGGGTGAATTTCTACTCCCATGCAAAAAATGAGAATAAGATTCAAACATCTGGGCATCGTGGCTCGGTCGAGAACATTGAGAAACTTGGTTTTAAAATCATGAAACTTGGCATGGTGTCATGTCATGGTAGTACCATGCCGTGGTAAAAAGAATTGGCCAAATATGAACAAATTTTGGTATAAGCTTCTTGCAAATCGGAGCTTCTCTCAAGAAGGCTCGTGGTTCTGGGAGGGAACGTGTCACCTTTGTTCGCATAGTTCAAATTTGAAATACAAGCACATGTTCCAGTGCACCAAAGTTGGTTGAAAAATCACATGTGTGTCCTCGGGTAAATTTCTAGGTTCCATGCAAGAAATGGGAATGAAATTCAAAATTCTGGGCGTCGTGGCTGGGTTGGAAACATTGAGAAACTTAGTTTTCTAATTCCTGTAAATCCAAAACACGCATGAAAATAATGAAACTTGGCTTGGTGCCATGACATGGCACCAACATGCTGTGGTAAATTTGCAGTCTGATTTGTGAAGGCGCACACATTAACAATCAACAAAGTCATTTTGGAACAAGTGCTGTCACGTTACAATCAGAAACACAAGTATTATTGAAACCGTGGGCGTTCTACTTACTAGTACCATTTACGTGCCGCCACGCGTCCCCATTTTTTATTAGCTAGGAGGCGCCGTGCAGGGTAGCTATTTGAGTACGAGAGGCGTGCGATCAGACCCCTGCCCGTGCTTATCGGGAGGAGAGCCCTTTGACCTCCATCTGCCGTCCACCTCTCTCCCAAGGTCTCCATTAATGGCGCCCAAGCCTCTGTTTAATGGCGTGGCTAAGTCTCACTCGACTGAGATTTAAGATATAAAAAAGAATATCTGAAAGCACGGAATACAATATAGTGTGGTACTAATACGCTCCTAAGTGGGAAACCGTTTAGGTTGTGATCGGTGTGAACAGGTTTGGAATTCAATATAGCATGGTACTAATACGCTCCTAAGTGGGAAACCGTTTAGGTTGTGATCAGCGTGAACAGGTCTGCAATTCAATATAGCATGGAGTAATTTGGAATGTGACGAGATGCAAGCTCAAAATTTATTGACGGTTCTAGTTTCGAAGTGCGACACTATTCCCGGATGGAGTACTTCTTTTTCTACTCCCTCCTTTCGGTTTTATAGGGCTTATCTCAAAATTTTAGTTTTTCCATTTTATAAGGCTCAATTTGGTTGTTCCCCAACACATGTTCAGATTCCAAGGTGCATTAAATCATTGCATGCAAGTATTAAGAGAAAATTGACCAATGCATGTACTTTATGCATGCATGCATTGCAATTAATGCATTGATAAACATAATTTTTTGAGAAAAACAAGAGCATTAATTAGGTGCTTTTGCAAACTACAAAAAATATTCCACCACTCACCATAAACCGGAAAGGAGGGAGTATTGCTGTGTACGTGCAATAACTGGCACCATCGTATACATATCTTACGATTAATGGGGCGTTGGATAGGAATACCCGCGTGGCGAGCTCTAGGCTAGTCCTTTTTCAGACGCATTAAATCTATCTCTCGGGACTTCTCGCACGCACCATCGTGCCACCCACAAAAACTTGTACTCTGAGTTTAGTAGTACGTTATACAGGAAGAGAAGAGGTGCACGCACGCACTCGTCCTCTCACACACGCGTCTGTTTTTTCTCGAAAAGGAGGATGATGACCCCCGGCCTCTGCATCTGGGAGTCACACACGCATCTGTAGCTAAGAATTGTAGTGTTCTCAACCATCCGATTGGCTCTATCATGGATGTACCTATATACTAAAACATGTCTAGATACATCAATATTTTGACAAATGGAAGGCATGTATTGTGGAACGGAGGGAGTGCTTGTCATCAAAATGGATAAAAAGGGACCGTATCTAGAACTAAAATACGTCTACATACATCTACTTTTATCCATTTTTATGACAAGTAGTACTTCTTACCCAAAGGAACTTTATATCCAATAGACACAGAATATCTGTTCGACTGTTGGAAATTACTGATATAATGTCGAAGTAATTGCTGCATCGCCACCAAAACCCACCATTTCTTAAGCTAAAGTAGACCAAGGTAATCCCTATATTAGCATATTACTAAGATAAACAGAAGGCATTGTCGAAACATTTAGGACGTGAGCTTGTCAATCTGAATGTGGAGGGACACAAGCTTAGCCCCGGCCAGCTGCTTGGGCGGAACTGTCAAGAAGGTCAGCTCCTGCACGTCAACGTCGCCGGGATCCTTGCTGCTTGTCACCTCCATTTCCACCTTGACGGCGTCGGTCGTGCCTTTGGGCTCCCCCAGCGGGCCGTTCGCCCACAGCTTGACCAAGTAGTGCGGCAGTGGGGACGCCCCCGCTCTGATGTAGACGATCGACACGGAGATAGGCGCGCCGATGTCGAGCACGCCGCCGACCAAGAAAAACGCGCGGCGGTCCTCCTCCGCGAACAGCAAGAGCCGTGGCTCTGACAGTGGCACATGCAGCTGGAGCACCTTGCCGTACTGGATCCTGTGCACGGGCATGGTATGCGCGTTGCTGATGTGGTGGTAGAGCGCCGGCGGCGGGCCTTCGTAGCCGCAGACGGGCACGGGGCATTTGCAGGGCGCGAGCGGACACACGCTCTGGTGATCGGCGAGCTTGTGGTAAGTGACGTAGAACCCACAGCCTTCGTGCAGACACTCTACCCTCAGCAACAAAATGACAGCGTCCACCGCCGTGTTCCGCACGTCGAAGCCACCGCCGTGCTCGCACTTCTGGCACTGCCGCTGGTTCCCGGGGCGCTCGACACGGCAGTCCGCGCAGGCCAGGTGCCCTCCCTTGCACTACAGAAATCAATCGAACAACCCATCAATCAAGAAACCTGCACCTTGCTCAATCAGCCGAATGGACGAGGTGTATTCGAACCTCATACACTAGAGGCGTCAAGGGGTGGAGGCACAAGGGGCAGTGTAGCACGGTGAGGTCCACCGAGACCTTAGTGAGCTCCCTCGTCGGTTCCTGTTCCGTCTGCATGATCTCGTCCTCCTCGTGCACAACCATCTCTCGCTTGGGCCGGGGCATTACAAAGCTTTACCGTCACATATTTTATACTCTACGCATAACTGTCCTCCCGCATACCAAGGAAGGCAGTAGTTTGAGTTTTCTGGACAAATTTGCCCCTGCGCATGAGTAAGCTACATAAATATCGATAGTAAATGCGCATGCAATGGTTGGCTGGTCCTCCTTCCTTTTCACTTGAGTTGGCTTCCCTAGGCGGTCAAGCCGCATCCGGCACTGCATGCGTTTGCCTGTAGCCATTTTCTGCTTTGGAAACTAGGGCGCAATTAATGGGGGCAGAACTAATCTAGCAGGGGCACAGATGGAAACCAACACGGACGCGCAGACTAATCTGAGAAAAACAAGAAAAAGTTATACGCAAAGTAAAAGGAATTGGAGGGAGTACTACTTCAAGGTGCATTAAATCAACACATGCAAGTATCAAAAGGAGAGTCACGGCGTGCATGCATTCATTGTAATTAATGCATCGGTAACCCTAAGTTATTGAAATATATCGAGTGCAGTGCTTTGATGTGTCGCGTCAACTCGTACATCAACGAGAAGTTTCATTATCCTCTCCCTCGCGGACTTAACTGCACCTACCTTTGGCTATATGACAGGTTGGCCACACACCTGTCGGGCCCACCTATCATACACGCAAAGACAAGAGCGTCCCTCCCTCGCCCATGAGCGTGGTGGCTGGCAAGACTAGGAGAAGCTTTCACTACACGCTCTCCCTCCCGCACGCGGTGGACATGCAACATTTCCATCGGTGTCAGATGGCCAGAAGCGTACTGTAGTACTCCTCCAGTGCAGTAGTACACCATCATTGTTTGACTTCCCGAAGAGGCGAAGAGCCAAGCGCAGCCCAGACGCTCATGTGGCAGTTTCATGTGTAGAGTAGTCTAGATAGCGTGTACCGTGCCTGTAAGCTTAAAATCGTTGGGGTCGGCTCCATGCTATGTGGCCGTCTCGAAGTTTTTTTAAATTAAAATAGTCTTCTGGCCCTACCTGTCACCCTGGTGATTGTAGTTTGCACGCTCATCTGGTCAAGACAGGAATATATATTTTAATTTGTTTTTTTAGAAACGATGCATACGGCCACATATATTTTAATTTGTGGTGGGTAAATGTTAGAGGTTGCAGCAAATATATTGTACACTGCGGGTCTTTCAGCCAAGTTTAGAGGCAAGCATGTGGGGCCAATGCTATGATGTGTCGCGTCAACTCGTAGAACGAGGAGAAGCTTGATTTTACTACACGCCTTCTTCCTCGCCCATGTGCGGTGTTGCTCGGAAACGAGGACATGCTTTTACTTAGTAGTACTTCTACAACAAGCTATCCACCCCGCTCGCGGTGGACGGACATGCAGCAGTGGATTCGACACTGTAGAAGCAGTAGTAGTAATATCATTGTTCGTTTTCTCGAAGAGGCGAAGAGCCAAGCGCAAACCGAACGTTGCAGTTGCGAACATTGGAGCATGCATATAGCCAGGCTCTTGCATGAGACAAAATTGCTATGTGAGCCCACTATTGTACTAGTACGTACAACTACTTGCTAGTATAGCCCTGTAAACTAGAAAGGAGTATTTGCCCTTCTAGAGATTTCAACAAGTGACTAGACTACACCGAGACGGAGTACATATGGAGCAAAATGAGTGAATTTGCACCGTAAATAAATACGTACTAGTTCTATCATTTTCCTCTCTGAGGTGCACAATATTGAGTATACTGACTAGTGTCTTTTTGACACGCATTTATGTTTTTTTTGACACAGTACAGACGCAAGCGCTCATATACACGCGCATACACTCACCCCTATGAACGCACACACGCACAACACTATCATCTTGAAATTTACGAAGTCACCATAGTCACCTCGTCGTCGACAGGTCCATAGGTGCTTGAATGCCAAGGAGGAAGAGGGTAGCGGTTCCCGAGACATTGAATGGTCAATGATGCATCCTCAATTACATGCAGAGGGAATTAATTGGAGAAGCAGACTAGAGCCAGCACGATGTGAATGCAACAGAGTTTGGACTCTCATATAATAAAGGCGCCCCACGACTCCAATCCATCTACTGCCAAGTCTCTGCGCAACACTGCTCACTCCAATCCAAGACCAAGTGACCAGAAGCCACAAGCACCTATGGAGGCAATGGACGCGAGTGGCAGTCGGCTGTGCCAAATCATCCAAGGTGCCGGCCTGCGGCCCCGCACCGTGCAGCGTTTCCAGACGGTGCTGGCGACCGTAGGCATCGTATCCCTCGCCGACGCCGGCTTCGCCTCTCGCATGGACGACATGATGGTCAACTCCATCCGCAAGTTCACCGCCGTCAAGAAGCGCACGGACGACCTTGCCGTACTGCTCCAGCCCGCGCGCCCAGGCTCCTCATAGCCTGCCACCCTCATCGGCCTACATGGTGACGAACTCTTTCAAGCCATGGTGGCCCTGTAGGTGCCGGAGGTCGGGACGAAGAATGTGCACCTCGAGGTCGCGCTCGCGGCAGCGCCTCGCCATGCAAGAAACCGTCGACCTGCACATCCACATCTACGAGGAAATCGTCTACATAGGCCACTATAAGGCAAGCAAGGACAGAAAGACGTTGGCCTTCTTCCAGCGCCTGGAATCTTTGGACGCCATTGTTCAGAAGCACGTCGACCTGGCCACAAAAGCCGCTGCTACTTAGGCGCCGTTCGATGGGCCAGCGCCCTGAGTCGAGGAGGTGGACGTCGTCGATGGATGCATCTCTTCTTCTTGCCTCCTGTAACCAGCAATGCATCGCCTCATGGCCTTAATGTTTTATTAGTATATTACTCCCTCCGTTCCCAAATATAAATCTTTCTAAAGATTCCAGCAAGTGACTACTACATACGGAGCAAAATGAGTGAATCTACACTCTAAACTATGTCTTCATACATCTGTATGATGTATTCCATTTCAACTAGTATCTAAAAAGGCTTATATTTATGAACGGAAGGAGTATATGGCATTTTTTATTCCAGTCGTAACGTTTTCACTGTGAGGTGGGGCCGCAGTTGAGCAAACCCACCCCACCCACCGGGCGTCGGCCGAGTTTAGAATTAGAAGAGAGAAACAAGGGAGGAGAGCTAGCTGTAGCACGGACGCTGTTGTCAGATGAGACTCGTGTTTATAGAATAGGAGTACTGAGCACTCGTGCCTGTTTTTTTGAGGGAAAAATTAGTCGTATGTCTAGTACCACTAGTTGGGTGCGTGCGACCTATAGTTGTCATCACTTTAGGTCTCCTTTTCGAACCGTGGCTACCCTTCACAGTACATATTTTTTCACGCATTTATCCTCCTATATGTACTCCTAGGCTATTTCCACGTGCTCCTATGCGCCTACATGTGGGACATAGAGCATCTGGGTCGTAGTGCATGCACGACTCGGAGCATATGCCAGGGTACTTTACATTTCAGACCTCACGAATTACATGCAAACCCCCCACAGAAGAATAAATAAATCAATGAATTACTGCATGAAACCGGATTATTTTCATGGAAACCGGAGCACGTTCATTAAATTTTGTACATAACATGTTTATAAAAATGACCGGACCTAAACCAGTCTAAGGGCCTCTTTGATTTTTCCCGAAACAAGGGCCTCTTTGATTCGCAGGATACTGAAAACACAGGAATGGGGAAAGTATGATGGCGATGAACCGAGACGAGGAGAACTCTAACTCAGTTAGAGGTTAGAGTTAGATTCTAACCCTAAACTAACTCTAAACCAAAGAGGTGTATGGATGGCAGGGTTAGATTGACAATAAATGCTCTATCTCAATCATTTGACTACTTTGGACCCTATTTTTAGTCAGACTAAAATAAGTCCCTTGGATCCAAGCACCCTCTTGGTGTAGCCGGCTCTTCTGTGGCCTCCTCCCGCTCACAATTGACATAAACGAACCATCTATACAAATCAAGCATGCAAAACATGATAATTTTTACTTTGTCCATACAGATGAGATATCCCACTTAAACATACAAGTCATCAATGAAGCTTCACAAAATAAAAAAACACTTCATGAAATAAAGAATGAGCTAACTCATCACGGAAGTCGTTCATGATAGGGAGGGAGCCTGGAGCCCCTCACGCACCGAGGGAGGAGCTCGCTGTTGTTGCTCTGGAGGAAGGCTCTGTAGAGCCCAAGCCCCGGGAACACCTCCGATGCCGGCCCTTGCGAGTTGAGGTCGACACCGGCATCGGTAGCAGGGCCGCTTGCCGCCGACTGGGAACTTAATCTTTGGGCCTCTAGAAATAATGCAAGCCTGTAACTAAAATACCTAGAAAGGTGAACTGAATCTTTGGGCCTCTAGAAATAATGCAAGCCTGAAACTGAAATACCTAGAAAGGTGAACTGAATCTTTGGGCCTCTAGAAATAATGCAAGCCCGAAACTTAAATACCTAGAAAGGTGAACTGAAATGTTGTGCCTCTACAAATAATGCAAGCCTGAAACTGAAATACCTAGAAAGGTGAACTGAATCTTTGGGCCTCTAAAAATAATGCAAGCCTGAAACTGAAATACCTAGAAAGGTGAACTGAATCTTTGGGCCTCTAGAAATAATGCAAGCCTGAAACTCAAATACCTAGAAAGGTGAACTGAATCTTTGGGCCTCTAGAAACAATGCAAGCCTGAAATTGAAATACCTAGAAAGGTGAACTGAATCTTTGTGCCTCTACAAATAATGCAAGCCTGAAAATGAAATACCTAGAAAGGTGACCTGAATCTTTGGGCCTCTAGAAAGATTTATTACCTCCTCAAGCAGCATCAAACAATTCCATGCGTGCACCGCAAATATATAGCAAGTTTGATCAGGATCTACTTTTCCAAATCAGAATTAGCGCTAGAGCAAGCAAGATCAATGATATGGCCGTGAGACAGAGAAGGAACGAACAAACTCACCCCTCTCGCGACCTCCTTGGTAGATGCGCCGCCGCCATGCATGACAGAGGGAGAAAAACGACTGGTGAAGGGGGAGCGGGGCGACCTTCGAAGGTCGGAGGGAGAGGGTGGCCGGATTAGGGCGGCCGGAGGAGAGAGAGGGCGAGCGACGCTTGGGCGGGCGGCCCTATGGGGAACAGAGAGGAGTCGTGCGAGAGGGGGGAGCGATCTGGTGCGGGCAGGTGAGATTTTTTTAGGGGAGCGATCTGGTACGGGCAGGTGAAATTTTTTTAGTTCTCTTTTAGTGGGCCCGAGGATAAATAACCCAATTAGAACCACTTCACCGGGCTAGTTTTTTTAGCTGGGTTAGAGCAAACTAGCTCAAACTAACCCCTCTTGTTTCGATAATTTGAGGCTATTTCAGCCCAAACTAGCTCTAACTCAGGGATCCAAACAAAGATATGCTACAGTGTGGACCGTAGCACATTGTTTTTTATGGCCATATCACCACATTGTTTTCTACTGCTGGTTCACTGGGCTACCGTGGTTCGCACGGCTGGTTCACTGGGCTGCCGTGGTTCGCACACCTCCGACCTGAGTAGTACTCCCTCCGTTCCTAAATATAAGTCTTCGTAGATATTTCACTGTGGAACACATACAGATGTATATAGATGCATTTTATGTGTAGATTCACTCATTTTTCTCCGTATGTGGTCCATAGTGAAATCTCTCCGAAGACTTATATTTAGGAACGGAGGGAGTAGTATAGTACTAGTATATACCGCATCATTCTTTGCTCCTTCTTACTACTCCGACATGTGGGAGAACCAGCATCCGGGTCGACGTGTCATGCACCAGATTAGAGCACGAAACGGAAGCGGGGCATCACCCCGGTCGGAGCGCCAGTAATTCAAGACTATAGTGAGTGGTCATATCACAAGTCTTTCTAGCAGTAACATGCCGTCAAATCACACAGCCCCACTCGCTCACCCTCCTCGCCTCTCTGTCAAACCGCCTACCCGAAAACTGCCACGCGTATTGCCCAGGAAAAGCCCCGCCCTCAACTTTTAACTACGCGAAAATAGTTCGAGCTTGTTCATTCTATATAAATACAGTACTTACTGTATGTTTATTTACCCGTGGGGTTGTTCAATGAATGGAGGGGCGGGGAGCACAAGTGAACAATACTGTAGTAGTAAGTAGGAGTCGTAGAGTAGTCACCTTAAATAGAGAGTTTCTTTTCTTTAATGCCACGTACACAAATTGAAACGCTTCTTGTGGAGAGAAAAAAGATAATCACTCCACTATATATGGACGCAGGGGCCTGAGTGCTTGCTTTACTAGGGTTGCTCTCTTCATTCTCTCATCCTCTCCAGATATAAACAAGACAACGGTAGAGACATTTTCTCTCTGCTCACCGCTAGTCACAGATCCGGCCGGATCCTTTCGGCCGGTGTGTGTAGAGGACTAAAAGGTGCATCGTTCACGCGGTCATCACCGCCGAGGGAGGAAACCCACAGCTACCGGAGGGGCCCGATCCTCTGCCCGTGCCGTTCTCTCCGACACAGCGCCGGCTCGGGAGGTCCGCCGACCCTCCTTCCTCCCTGCCATATTGTCCGCAGATCCGACCTGCCGCTGCCGACATCCCGGCGACCCTCAGGTATAAGTTCTTCGAAAGCGGCCTTACTCTACTGCCCCAGCTCCCCACGTGTCTGCATGTGCATCTTTTTCTACTCCCATCAGCTCTTCCAAAGCCACCTAAATTTTTAGTATTATTAGAGGTAAAGCTACTTCATGCATTCGAATCTAGAGCTTTGTTCAAACAACGAAGAAAGGGGGGAATGTTGTAGCATGAATCTAGGACTTGATTCAAAGAGGAAATAATATGGTGAAAGTAGTAGAGACCGGATACCCAACCGGTCTCTTGGTTGAAAAGGGAAATAATGGGAAAACGCAGTACAAACTGGATAAGGAACAGATCTATTATTGGTTGAAAAAAGGATAGAAAGTGGCGGCTGGTGGACAAGTCAACAGAGTATGTCCAGGATTAGATTTGCTGCCATCACATAGTAAAAGGACTCCAGGATTAGATTTGCTGCCCTCACATAGTAAAAGGTCTCAGGATTAGATTTGCTGCCCTCACATAGTAAAAGGTCTCTGCATTAGATTTGCTGCCCTCACATAGTAAAAGGTCTTAGGATTAGATTTGCTGCCCTCACATAGTAAAAGGTCTCCAGGATTAGATTTGCTGCCCTCACATAGTAAAAGGTCTCCAGGATTAGGTTTGCTGCCCTCACATAGCGTGAACAAGCTCGGCATCACCACTTTATGCCTCCTTGTAGGTACATTGTGTTGATGCATCCACTGTCTCATGTCGTTATACCAACCTTTTGCTGTTGTTAATGTAAGGGCGCATGTAAAATGAAGCGATCACACTGTTACCTTAGGGACATGTGTAACCAGTGTTATTGTTAATCTAATGCCTCCAGTGATAAGATGCAATTAAACTGTGTTACAAATGGCACTCCTGCTGTTTTCCCCAGTATGATAAGTAAGTTGCTCCTTTACGCTGCTGAGTGTCCTGGTGTCCCCACGGTCCCATGCACTTAAACCAACTCTTTAGCTGCTGTTGATTTACTGTGTCTGGTAAACAAGCAATGGCACCATTAAAGTAATCCCATATCTGAGGAATCTCATTGTTGATCATAATGCTTCTGGTAACATGAAGCATTGCTGACGTTTTAAATTTTCTACTGTCCTTGTGTGATTGCCATGAACATAATTAAGATGCTTCTTTTCATTTTGTATATGTTTCGTATATTCTTATTGACCAGCAACTTTTTACTTTCTATCATTTTGTGAAGATAGGGATATCCATTTCACCTTGTTGCTATTGTGACCTTTTGGTGAACTGCACAAAACACTTTTTTTTGGAATGAGTGTCTTGTGTAGTTCAACTAAAATGTCACTTGGGCAACATCTCTAAATTTTGGTGGAACTGCACAAAATGGTGATTGGAGTTTCCAAAATCTCCGTCAATTTCTGCTGGTAATCTCATGCAACATTTTATTAGCCTTTGCAAGATGGAGCCGTCACTGTCACCACAATGGCACTTTATTTTAGTGGAACTGCACAAAAGGATAAGAAAATTATAGTTGCACCTTACATGAGCCGGACAGCCAACCTTAATGTTCCTCAATTTTAGTGCAACTACTAAAGAAGAACCTGCCAGCTCACAAGAGCAAGTACTTCTTGCTAGCTGAATGATGCAATCTTTGGTTCATTTCAGGTGAACCGCAGAAAAAGGCGCATGAATTGAATCATGGAACTCCAGGCAGACCTCATCCTAGTGGAGCTAGAGGTTGAGTTCAAGGAAGCCGCTATTAAAGTGGAATCATGCTCTCCTGTCTCCTTGTTTGTGTTGTGCAAACATGCTGTGCAAACGGTAATACTCAACTACAGATGTTGTGACGGTCAAGAGCATTCACCAAGTTCTTCGATTGTATGACATGGCTAGCCAAGATGGATTTAATCCCGATATTCACTTGATCAAAAGGCTCTAATGGGTTGGTTCTGAATCTTGCAAGCTGGGAATCAATGAGATGTGTAGGTATATTGGTTGTACTTATTATTTGAATCTTATTTGTTGGTTCTGAATCTTGCAAGCTGGATATCAATGAGATGTGTAGGCATCTTTGTTGTACTTATTATTTGGATCTTATTTGTTGGTTCTGAATCTTGCAAGCTGGGAATCAATGAGATGTGTAGGCATCTTTGTTGTACTTATTATTTGGATCTTATTTGTTGGTTCTGAATCTTGCAAGCTGGGAACACGACATGATGATGCAAAGGACAGCAACCATAACAAACAGTTCAAACTTGGTAGTATTATCTTTGTGAAAGTGCGACAAATGTGTTGATCGTGTGCGTCCTGAGAATAATAATTCTAATTGTTGTGCACGTTAATCCCATGGCACTGATAGAACGAGCCAATGCATTGCTTGTTTTAAGTATAAACTTCTATTCAAGCTAATTAAATTTAAGTAAAGTGACCACTAACTCCGGTTATTACAGTACCAATACAGACCCGCTCGTGAACCGACGTGTGGCCGGAGTAGGTTTCTTAATGGAGGCATTTGAATGCACCGAGGGTGCATCTTCTGCCGGGCGTGCAGCGGACAAGGGAGGGGTAGTAACTATTGTCGCCTGTACACACTCAACTTACTGTTGAATCCAGTTCCCCAAGAGCTGAAAAACGAACTGCTGCCGCCGCCTACACACTCGTTCACTGGAAGTGACTCCAATGGCGATCTGAGGGGTGAGCATGCTGGATATGGACTTTAGTAAGGAGTTAGTTCGCCATTCATTCCTATGGCTTCACCAAGTTGAATGTGATGTACACCAACGATACGGACTTGGTGAAGCTCTGCCTCGCCTCAGTCCTATGGCTGCACCAGGTTCTGGAGCATTCGCCCGTTTCATCAGTAGCACCGACTGCACCTTCACTACAGTGGAGAGAAGGAAGAACGCGCCCATTCGGTCATCTGGTGCAACAAGCTTGTTGACATCCAGAAGCAATACAAGATCATCAGCAATGGGCAGGAGAAGGACTCCATGGTTGACCTCGCTGAGACCATCATCTACCCCTGATACGCCAACATGAAAGAAGATGACCTGAACACGTGGGAGGTACCTCTGAATCTAGCCTACATAACCTACGCGGCCAAGGACGCATACACATGCTACGACATGTACAGGCAGATCTTGGACATGAGGGCGTGTCTGCTTCCCGCACTACAAAAAAAATACACTTCCGTGATGATACGTGTTTGTCACAGTAGGTCGCGTTTTTTGTCATGCATGTACATCCATGACAAATTTATGGCAGAATCAAGATAGTCATACCTGTGCTGTCGTAGAAGTGTTCGATGACATTACCAAAATTATCATCGCGGAAGTGTCCACTTCCATGATGATAAATCACGCGTCACAGAAATGCTTTCGTCAAGGGTGACCGACACGTGGCATCCACCGTAACGGAACGCCGTTAAGCTATCGGGTCGGGTTTTGGATCCGATAACCCGTTAACAGCCCCAACCAATGGGGATTTTCCACGTGTAAAATCATCATTGGCTGGAGGAAACACGTGTCGGCTCATCGTTGGGATAGATGTCATCCACTCATTGGACAGAAGGCGCCTATGATACGTCGACATGTGGCACAGCAAATCAAGTTTAAATGGGCCGGCCCAACTAAAGGCCCACAAGATTTGGCGGCCCATAATGGGCCGGCCCAGTTAAGGCCCACGAGATTTTGCGGACTATAATGGGCTGGCCCAGCTAAAGGCCCACAAGATTTCGCGGGCCATAATAGGCCAGCCCAGGTAAAGGCCCACCAGATTTTTGTGTGCCATAATGGGCCAGCCCAGGTAAAGGCCCACAAAATTCTTGCGGATCATAATGGGCCGGCCCAGCTAAAGGCTCACAAGATTTCATCGACATTAATGGGCCGGCCCAGCTATAGGCCCACAAGATTTTGAGGACCCTAGTAGGCCGACCCATTAATTGGATGCCATGTTTTGGGCCAAATGTCGGCCCATAATCGATCCGGTCCATTAAGGGCCTGCCATGTTCCGGGCCTAGTAGTGGCCCATATAAGATCCGGCCCGTTAAAAGCCTCCCACTTTCTGGGCCAAATCATAGCCCAGATCAGGTCCGACCCTTTAAGAGGCTTTGGGCTCAATTATGGCCCATATCAGATTCGGCCCGTTGACTGGATGCTATGCTTTTGGGCCCACTTGCTAAAGGCCCGTTTAGTAATTCAACCTGATATTAGTTTCGACCTGTTAAGGGCCCATTTAACATTTCGGCCCTATATTAATTTCGGCCTGTTAAAAGCCCGTCATATAGTTGGGCCTAACTACGGCCCGGTTTGCATCCGGCCTGCTCGCAGCCGATATCTAATTGGGCCAAACAAGGACCGAGACAACTTTGGCATGTTAAAAGCCCGTGAATTGATTCGCACAATCATGGGCCGGGGTCCATTTCGGGCTGCCGCCGGCCGTGAGCTATTCAGCACGTTTCAGGCCCAACCTACTTCTCAGCCTCCTAAAAGCCCATTGAGTTTTCCTGTGAAAAGAGGGACGAGGGTTACTCGGCCTATTAAAGGCCCGAATCTACTAGTGGGCCAGTTTGACGGGGCCCATGATGCGGATAATACATCGTGATTGCATGACGGTCCGATTATGTACCGTAATTTTACGGTTTGGCCGGTTTACTGCGAAGACAAGATATATATACAGTAAAATAACTGCAGCATCGTGAATAAGAAAAAACCTGGACTATACAATAAAGAAATTACGGCGTATTACATCCACTGGGCATCAAAGTTCGCCACTATGATAATAAAGCACAAGCAGACAACATATTACATACACTGGGCATCAAAGATCGCCACCAGTGCAAATAAACACGACGACAAAATAATATACAAAACTGACAGCACTTCAATAGAGTTCAAGAAAGGTTAGCCCTGCTGGGGAGCTGCAACGCAAGCAGCTGAGCAAGATGATGAGACTACGCTTGTTCAACACTTATATCTTCCTCACTCTGAAAGATAAACAAGCAGACAGATGACAGGTTTTGCACATAAAAGTATCAGTGCTGACAATTCATCACATTTCTTACTGACGAATAAAGTGACGCAGTTTAAAATTGCATTAACACAATATGGTATTGTTCAGGTCAAGATATGACAGGAATTGACATTGTGAAGGAGTTGGCAGCTTCACAACACCACTGGATTACAGATCAAGAACTCATAAGTATCAATGGTTAGTGTGTTGTCAATTTATCCCATTTCAGATTGGCAAATAAAGAGGCGGTTTAAATAATAGTAGAATGATATGACATTGTTCATAGTTAAGACATTGCAGAATATGACATTGTGCTGTAGTGGGTAGGTTCACCACACCACTGGATTACGGATGAAGAACAGAAGCATACATGCAGTGCAAAAGAAGATCACTTGCTCTGTATAGTTTAATTTACATGGTATGAAGAAGGAACTCGGTTGTACAACTGAAAACTTAAATTGAGAAGGACAAACTTTTGTTTATGAACTACATAATAAACTTTAAACATGCAATTTGATGCAAACACCAAAAATAAACAGTTTTGCAGTCATGCCTAACCAAATATGCACACTAAAGTTTGAAGGCTTGAGAAGGACAAACTTACATTACTGTTGAAGATAGGCTCTATAAAGCCCTTGTCCACGCTGATGGGGGGGGGCAATTCAAGAAGTTTAGCACAGAATGTTCTTCGTAAGCATTGCCTTTATTCTACATTTTGTTAAGAATAAATATAGATGTGATAATATACGAAAAAATGGAGAATATTTAAGATAAGATGAAGAGTGATGCTACATAACCAAGTAGCTATAAATGTATGTGCAGCGATACAGTCAAAAGGCACAGCCAGGAGCAATGCACAGCTAAACTTCTTCAGTACCAACCTTATGGTAAGAGTAAATATAGATCTGATGTGTAGAAAATGGAGGGCAAAGGAAAATAAGCTGCAGAGTGATGGTACATGAACAACTACCTGTCAATATAAGTACACTGATAAAGGACAACATGTACTTACAAGAACAATAAAGAGCTAAAAAAATTCATTGGCATTGGATATATTCTACACTAATGTAACCATTCATACAGATCAGATAATTTGGAGCGAACAATTGATAAGCAAGCTATCATGCATACTGCTGTCACATAATGAACCAGGTATGTATGCAAGTACAGTGATACAGGACAACAGGTACTAACAAGAGCAAAGCAGCGGGTAGCATATTTGCGATATCCTCTCATTCTTTTCAAACCTGAATTCTTCTTCAAGCTGATTTCCTGCAAAAAAAGATCCGTAAGGCACATGCGGAAAAGTAGAAGTTCAAATTGTCATGTGATTTCATAGACAGTACCTCATCCTGGGAATGAGACCAGTGCATAACAATGTTTTTCCATTCAATGTCTTCTAAATTTAGCACAGGAGACTTCACCAGAAATTCGTTTATAGACTTGCCATCAAAGTGTGATTTCCTCTGGTAACACCGATACTGCTGCAATGCTTCCTTAAAAAGCACAAGCAAGCTTTGCTCATCATGACTATTCAGATTGACCCTCACCTAGTTACAATAATGTAATGTAAATCTTGATGTCTTCGATCAGCAGAAAACAGGAAAATAATAAGCATGAATAATATCACTTACACGTAAGTTGGACAGGAAGATGTGAAAATGGTGTTTGTCTTCACTATAATCTTCCCATGATGGGAATATATGCACGTAGTCCCTAACAACATTGAAATCATTGTCTTTTAAACTGGGAATAAATGGAATGGGGTTCCAATCTGCAGGAATTGGCCGTCTCTGCAGTTGGGATAGGTCTTTGGTCGGTGGACTTGCTGTACTTTTTGCTGGAGTGGGATTTTTCTGTGGTACGGCTGGTGCTATGGCAAATGAAATCGGTATACCTTTTGCTGGAGTGCAGGTACTGTGTGGTGGGGCTAGTGGTGTGGCCAGTGAAGTATGGGTACAGTCTGCTGGAGTCGGTCCTATGTTTTGTGTCACTGGTTGTACATCCAATATAAGTGGGGCGCTGTCTAATTTCTCCGGCACCACCACGTTTTTCAAGGACTTTGCTGGTGCTCCTTCAGGTTCGGCAATCACCCTCTTCCTTTTTGATGTCTGATGCACAAGAATAACATTTGAGTGAAAAAACATGGTATGACGACAGATGGAATATGTATTGATAATGGATGGGCATAGCATCTCGAGTTATATGATGAGTAAACTAAGCAGATGGTGTTGCAACAAAGTAGAAGAAATGCAAGACAACATATGCAAGATACGCGCAATCAATAAAACCTTGCCAAATTAGAACAGGCACCTTGATGGGTGAACAGGACAGGCCATCTGCCTTTGACTCCTCGAGGTTAGAATAGTCATTAGAATGATAATGTGAACAAGAATCAACAGGTGGGGAGCGTACGAGTTTCATTGCTTCCAAAATGGCACTCAATGCCTTGGTGCCAATTTTGTAAGTCATTGCAGTGTTCCACAATATTCTTCTGAAGCGCGGATTCTGATATTCACTGTAATTGCGTATAATATCTAAGAACCATGAAAACATAAATAGTTGTGACATTATCTTTGTAATGCAGATGATATTCTAATATAGGGGCGCCCCTGTAAACACTTATGTGCTATCACTGGATTCTGATGAGAGAGCTCATGTGTGCTGTAATATCGTGCGTGCATTTATATAATCTGGTACAAGTACACAAAAAATAGGCTCCAGAAGTAAGGATAGCTGGCAGATGATAGGTTCATAATATACTGTATAGATAGTTTATTGCCAAACCATGATAACAAGAGCACACATCAACTAGGCAGATCATAGTGTACATAACAGGGGTACACCATAACCACGATATATAAATCGGGAAAGTGGAACTGGCTTGAAAATATGGTGTTGTATTGCCGCTAGTAATTGAAATCCTGTCGATCACGTACAGGCCAGCACTATCGAACATGGTAAAGAAGAGCAAGCAGATTTTGGATAGTAAAATGTTGGTTGCGAGTGCCCCCACATGATGAACCAGAGCGCATTAAGAATGCAACTCCCAGCTGTCTCTCGACCATTTCAGGCGGTTGGATGAAGATCCTATGTCTCCTAACCCTTCTTCTTCCTCATCTATGATTCTTCCCATACAGAACACCGCATGGGCTGCCGGCCGGACCACCGGCCCCCACCGCATGTGTTCCTCCGCCACCCCCACACCCCACCCGCATCGAGTTTTCTTCGTTCGGCGAGGCCCCACAACCACCCGAGCCCCTTGGATCGCACCGGCGAACTCCGGCGAGCTCTGAAAAATCGACTGACCCAATTTTGAATTTAGTCTACTGTGATTTAACTAGTGTGGAATATAAAAGGGGAAAACCTATGCATTGGGAGTATAGTGTTGAGCGTGCCGTGACGGATCTGAAGGTGCAAACCGGACAAAGGCAACTTCACAACCAAGACAAGAAATTAGAGTAAAGCAGTGGTGATCTATTTTCTTGGTGCGATAAATAAGTTGAGCAGATACGAAAAGAGTACCGCCTCTGGTGCGGCGCCGTGTATGCATCTGGTGAGAATTTGACGGAGATGTGGTAGCGATGGCTGTCGGCGGCGTGGAAGCAGATCTAGGAGGGTAGATGGTGGTGGCAGGGCGCGGTGGACGAGACGGTCATAGGAGCGGCGCCGGCAAGGTGGACGACGGCGGGGATGAAGCAAGAGGACGGGATGCAAGGATCCCGGTCTGAAGGCGTGGATGAGAGAGGTCGATCTCTTGTAATGGACAGTGGCGTCGGGGTATCAGCTCCGGCATGGTGGAGGAGGACAGTGGTGGATGGGGTGGCGGACGGCGGCGGATGGAGGAGGGTGGGGTGGAGAGGGTGTTTTGGCGGCCACAGAGTACGAATGGGGGAAAGGGAGGTAGAGAGGAAGGGGGGACCATGTAGTGAGGGAGCGCTTGTCTCAAATGCGAGGAAATTTACAAACTTAGCACCCATTTCAAATTTCTACTACATCACAGCAACATTAGTCGGTTGGGGATAGGACGGTAATCTCGCATACACCGAATATTTGCCGACGAGAGTTTGTTTTTGGCGCCCACCGTGTATGAATATGAATCGGGGAGGGAGTCGATTTTGGCCGAGGGCATACTGTGTTTTGGCGCCCACCGTGTATGAATCGGGTGAGAGGCGGTTACGTCACGTTTGGGTGAAATTACAAACCTACCCCTATCGAAACCTATAGAAATCCAGCAGATAGGCTTTGCGCGGCAGGGATAGGCGGTAGTGATTTCCATCTCGCAGATTTTGGTTTTGGGCGGTTACTGCGACTTTCCCTGCTTCGTTCAAATTTTGCACAGTGCATGTTTACCGTTCCAACTCAATTCGAATCCCATTTGTATTCTACTATTTTTTCCGGGCGGGATCCATTTTCAATTGGAATTACATTCTATATACATCATTTTTTTACATATATACTTTCAAAAGCACAACACCATTTATACATAAATATGGTTTACAAATGGCATGATTTCAGATTCATAAGGCTGTATCCATCAATTAGGATTTTCAAATATTTGAAACCACTTTATGTTGAAATCCAATGTATGCATTCCTCGCTAACTGTCTCCAATTAATGTGTGTTTCATGCGGGTTTTTTTTAACTTCTCAAACATGTATAATGTGTTTCACACACGCAACATATAGTGTAATCCCGTTTAGACACTAATTCATATAAACCATGCATTGTTTGTAATTGAAGAATCTATGGATCACCAATATTGATAAACTATATAACATTACACGTGTGACCAAATTCAAATGCATATGCATGTTTGATACACCAATTTGCGTTATGATATTATCGATGTCGTGATCTCCAGTTTAAATATTTGAATCCCCTTTAATCCAGATATTCATCTCATATAGCTATCACTCATGCTTATATAGGACTATCTCTCTGGACCTATACGCGTTCATCGTCTCTCAGGCATCTCTCGTGCTACCTGTATGTCGACAATGATCTTTTATCTTCGTAACACACTGATGGTACTCTCTCCATCGACCTTCATCACTCTATCTCTCTCTAAGTATATCTCGCTCCCTGCTATGTGTCTCTAACTATGATTCTCCATGTGGAATCTCTTTCTCTCACACAAACACAAAACTTTGTCTCCCAGGGTCTCATTTCTCTCAACTATTCCCATGTGTTCCACTCGCACACCCCTCATATAGAGATGTCTTTCGCTCCTTAGATATGAGAACCTATGACTCTTCCTCTTCAATATCTCTTTCTCACACACAAACACAAACTTTGTCTCCCAGGGTCTCATATTTCTCCATTGTTCTCTTGTATGTCGCTCAAACAGACCCTCTCTCCCTAGAGATATCTTGCGTTCCCTCATATGTCTCGCTATAACTCTCGTTGTTAAATATCTTTCTCTCTCGCAGACACAAAACTCCGTCTCTCTGGATCTCATTTCTCTCTGATATTTGTTTGTATGTGACTCACATGCACTCTCTCTCTATCTTTCTCACACCCACACACATAACCCAGCCTTCTGATCCACTCGACTCCTATCTCTAGCGCACACTAGCTAGCATCTTTATCTTTCTATTTATCTGTTTCTCCATCAACCTTCTTTCTCGCCCTCACTCTTGATTCCTATCACGCACACTACATATGTTTCTCTCTACATGCATGCAGTCAAGTGCCCTCTCACACACATATATAACTTCGCCCTTTGAACCACCCGACGGTCATCTCCGACACCCAAACTAACAGATGTCTCTCTAGCTAGTATCTCCATCTCTGTATCTATCTGTAGTTTCTCCGTCAACATTTCTTTCTCGCACGGAGTCTTGCTTCCTATCACCCACACTATATATGTCTATCCATACATATGCATTTATAGGTTGATCTCTTTTGCACAATCGTTGCGCCTCACCCCCTCTGCTCGCCATAGATGCATGCTCCAGCCCACGCCACTATCACTTAAAGACAAAAACACATGCTCAATTGTCAGGCCTTCTTCCCTGCATTCTCACATGCATGCATATTGTCATACTCATCCGTCTCTCCCATGTCATTGATCTTAGGACTTATGTCTTCTTTCTTTTATCTCGATCATGCGCGCGCGCACACACACACACATCCCACGTATACATGTATACATCTCACACATGCACGTTCAAGGTCTCTATGTCTCCATACGTAGTTAATTACCCTCAATCCTAACGCCACGTCGAATCGTTCTCCTCTTTTGTGCACATAACTTCCGCCTGGATGGGCAAAACACACACTCACACTTAACAATCTCCTTCTAGCTGCCCCCCCCCCCC
The DNA here is from genome assembly GCA_963921465.1 of Triticum timopheevii. Lineage (NCBI taxonomy): Eukaryota > Viridiplantae > Streptophyta > Magnoliopsida > Poales > Poaceae > Triticum > Triticum timopheevii. The sequence continues at coordinate 461,862,516 of OY997262.1, read as the reverse complement.
GCCCCGCGCACCTCTCACTCTTCCCCTATATCCTCGAAACCAATAATACCATCCCTTTGTTTAATTCCCGCCTGCATGCACCATCGATATATAGTAGTCTTCTGTGGTGTCTCTTGAACAAACACGTTCTCTCGATGTCGACTCCTCTCACGCGCACGCACCTTCTCTTCCCTCCTACGGGCATTTTCTCTCTCGCACCCCATCATTGGTGGCCTCTGCCATACACATCACCTCTCTATGATGAAGCCATGCACACTTAAATTACATCCGCCACAGAGTACCCCGGGACACACAAACACGCGCGCGCGCGCACACACACACACACACACACGCATGCACGCACCCCCCCACACGCACACTAAGACTCCATCTCTCTCTCTCTCACACACACACACACAAACACAGACACACACGCACCCCCCCCCACACACTTAGACTCCATCTCTCTCTCTCTATCTCTCACACACACACACAAACTAAGACTCCATCTCTCTCTCTCCTCTCTCTCTCACTCTCTATCTCTCTCTCTCTCTCTCACACACACACACACCATACCACACACTAAGACTCCATCTCACACACACATGCTCTAGGCGGAGCATTTGTTCCTACCACCCTTCATCCAACCTTACCCGTATGATAAACAATCATCTTTATTTACTTGCATAACATGGACAGATTCCACTTTACTCTAGTAGTCAGCAAACTTATCATCTGTATACCCTTATAAAAAACGAGTTGGCGATGATGGTGTGCCTGCCATCTTGTAATACAGACCGTATGATCTATATCTGACGGATAGGAAGCAAACTATGATAATTTTACAAAAGATACCCGCACCTCTCTCCACATCATTATCTCTCGCAACCTCATTGCTCAACAATTAAAAAAAGCATAAGTCTCTGGAACAATCTAGCATGCATGGTGGCCGCTGCCACCTGCTGGCGCCGTCCATCCCCATGCCTCTGCCCATTCCGACCACCAGTCACCACCATGCTCCACTCCTCCTCGCCTTATCTCTCATCTTTCATTTTTTTGATGATATTCTCGAGATACCAGTTTTCCGATAAAATTCTCGAGATATCATTAGTTTTTACACATGGGATTACTCCTGCATGGGTCAATCAGAATAGGTGTTTTGTAAAAAAATGCATATTGATGTTTCGTGCAATGCATGAAAATCTTGCTTGTAATTATATAACGCAAATCACGAGCAGGAAGTGACTTTTTTTTGACACAACCACGTGAACATGGCCACGTAAATCACGAGTAGGAAGGAGAAGGGAAGCGGGCTGTGTAGTAACAATTTTTAACACAATTTCTTAGGAAACTGAGTGCAATAATTGAGTAGTTTTGCAAAACTACCATTACTACTACACCTGAAACGGTTCAAAACCTATACTCCCTTGCCAGCGCGTGCTTCCCACATGAAACGGTCAGCGTCGCCTGGAGCGCCAGTGCCACATTAATGCCCGGCTAGAGCGGAGGCGACCTCTCACTAGCGCCGGCTTTGAAGTGGCACGACGGCCGAGAGAGCGCCGCTTCCCGGTGCACGCGACTGCTCCGCGTCGAGACTGGCCATAGGCCCTGTTTGGATCCATGGGTTAGAGTTAGTTTGAGCTAGTTGGGGCTCAAATAGCCCTAAAGTATCCAAGCATGAGGGTTTAAATTGGAGCAAGTTGCACCGAACCCACCAAAAAAAAACTATCCCACCCAAGAGGTGCTAATTGGAGATAGTTCTCATTGGGACCACTGAAAAATCACTTTTCTCTCTCCATGAAGTGCATTTATTCTCAATCTAACCCTGTCACCCAAACACCTCTTTGGCTACAGTTAGTTCAGGGTTAGTCATGAGTTAGTCTAACCTCTAGCTAAGTTAGAGTATCAAACAGGAGCAGTATAGGACATGCAAGTTGCTCAAAGCATACAGGCAAATTCGTACGTGAAAGGATTTTTTTCTTTTTGAAAATGGAACATGAAAGGAATTTTTTTAGAATGCTCCTGGCATGTCGCTAACATGTGATAGTTAACCGACCTCAATAGATGGCAAAAACGCCAGCCCGCCGCACTTTGATAGAGACGAGGAGGGAGAAGCAATACAGGCTGCTGGATTACTAGAGATAGGTGTCGCACGGAAGCCAAGAAATATGGTGATAGCGTGGGTTAGCCGTGTACTAGTATGATGTAAACGCCCAATATGCGACCCTATCCAAAAGGAACTCGAAGGTCCCACCAAGGATAGACCCGCATATTGAAACGCTTTTGCAAGGTGGATATCATTAAATCAACATTACATAATACATGGGGATACATACATAAGGCATACAATGCCACATGAATACAACATCACATTATACATCAGAGCATCACCCGACTATGGATGAAAACACAAACAGAAACTCAAACGACATCCACCCTGCTAGCCCAGGCTATCGACCTGGAACCTATCCCCTGATCGAAGAAGTAGAAGAAGAACTCAACGCAAGCAAGCATTGCTCTTGCGTCATGATCATCGGATAAACCTGTACCTGCAACTATTGTTGTAGTAATCTGTGAGCCACGAGGACTCAGCAATCCCATTACCATGGGTATCAAGACTAGCAAAGCTTAATGGGAAAAGAAGGGGTAAAGTGGTGAGGCTGCAGCAGCGACTAAGCATGATATGGTGGCTAACATATGCCAATAAGAGCGAGAAGAGAGCAAGCGGAACGGTTGTCAACTAGTAATGATCAAGAGGTGATCCTGAACACCTACTTACGTCAAACATAACCCAGAAACCGTGTTCACTTCCCGGACTCCGCCGAGAAGAGACCATCACGGCTACACACACGGTTGATGCATTTTAAATCGGATCTGGTGTCAAGTTATCTACAACCGGACATTAACAAATTCCCATCTGCCAATAACCGCAGGCACGGCTTTCGAAAGATTATACCCTGCAGGGGTGTCCCAACTTAGCCCATGATAAGCTCTCGCGATCAACGAAGGAATAGACCTTCTCCCAGGAAGACCCGATCAGACTCGGAATCCCGGTTTACAAGACATTTCGGCAATGGTAAAACAAGACCAGAAAGACCGCCCGATGCACCGACAATCCCAATAGGAGCTGCACATATCTCGTTCTCAGGGCAACACCGGATGAACACTACGTACAACTAAAACCAACCCTCAAGTTGCCCCGAGGTGGCGCTGCAAGTTGCTCTGGTTCGGACCAACTCTTAGACAAGCACTGGCCCCGGGGGGGCTATAATAAAGATGACCCTTGGGTTAATTACTCCCAAGGGAAAAGTAGGTGGTGGTGAGGCAAATGGTAAAAGTCAATGTTGGGCCTTGCTGGAGGAGTTTTATTCAAAGCGAACTGTCAAGGGGGTCCCATAAATCACCCGACCGCGTAAGGAACGCAAAATCCGGGAACATAACACCGGTATGACGGAAACTAGAGCGGCAAGAGTGGAACAAAACACCAGGCAAAAGGCCGAGCCTTCCACCCTTTACCAAATATATAGATGCATTAATAATATAAGAGATATTGTGATATCCCAACATAAACCCTGTCCATCATGGAGAAATCTTCAACTTCACCTGCAACTAGCAACGCTATAAGACGGGCTGAGCAAAAGCGGTAACATAGCCAAATAGTGGTTTGCATAGGAAAGGTGTCAAAGGTTAGAGGTTCATGGCAATATGGGATGGCTTGATGTACAAGTGATAGGTAGCGCAACATAGCAATAGAACGAAGCAACTAGCATAGCAATGATAGTAGTGAGATCCAGGGTAGCGGTCATCTTGCCTGAAATCCCACAAGGAAGAAGAACAAGCCCATGAAGAAGATGAACGGATGAAGCCGAACCAACCGTAGATGAACGAATCCTCACGATCGCAACGAAACAGCAACTATCGAGAAGAAGCACACAACATAGGTAAACACACCACACATGAACAAGGCATGATGCACAACAAGCATGATGTATGACAAAGCTACATGAAGCTACACATGGCAAGGGATGATGCAAACAAGAGCAACACATCAAGGCAAGTTTAAATGAGGCCGGAAACAACATATAACAATTCCGGTAAGTCCTCACATGCAAATTTCGAAATTGGTCCAGATCTGAATAAACCTTATGTTCAAGTTGTTAAACAGCAAGTTAAGATGCACCAAGATGATCGACATGAGATTCTAGTCAAGTTACATATAAAGTTCATTTAGGTCGGAGCTACGGCCTAGAAGATATGAGCAAAACAAGTTAAACATGGCATCGATGCTAAATGCACCCAAACATCAAGAAAACACTCCAAAACATGGATGCAACATGATAATATGAAGCTACACACAAAAACAAGCAAGTTTCATATAGAACACACTCAAAACGGAGCAACGGTTCAACGCACACACACTATACAAGTCATAGCAACAATCTGTCCATAACAGCAAGTAGGCATATTGCAAGCATCAAAACAACAACCTACAGGACCTCAACATAATAACAAAAGGCATGGGCATGAAGTAAAGGTAAAGCATAACAAAACATGAACACTGAGCTATCTCCAAAAATCACTACAACATGCTCAAACAGACATGGTAAGATTGCAAATAATAACAGTTACAGACTTATCAGGAAATAACATCAGGTTGCAATGTTCAGAGCTATCAAACAACATGTTACAGGAACTTATAATGGCAAACAAAGGCATGGCATGAATCTAATAAATGCATAGAACAAAAGTCCCTTACTGACCATAAGCCAAAAAGGACCAAAAAATATGATGGCACCCATGTAAACATAGCAAGTTATTATACATATTCAAACATGGCAGAAACAGAATTATGAAGGCATATGTATGTATCCCCATGTATTATGTAATGTTGATGTAATGATATCCACCTTGCAAAAGCGTTTCAATATGCGGGTCTATCCTTGGTGGGACCTTCGAGTTCCTTTTGGATAGGGTCGCATATTGGGCGTTAACACCCCAGATGTAACTTTCCATCTTTGTAACTCCAACTCTTGCCATTTTCGGCCATGTGCTATGATATTCCCTCCCTGGTTGGGTTTTGTTTTTCTTTTTGCATTTTGTTCATGTCATGCATCTCATATCATGTCATCATGTGCATCTCATTTGCATACGTGTTCGTCTCATGCATCCGAGCATTTTCCCCGTTGTCCGTTTTGCATTCCGACACTCCCACATGCACTGGCGCACCCCCTCTGGTATCTTTTCGTGTGCGGGTGTTGAACGTTCTCGGAATGGACCGAGCCTTGCCAAGTGGCCCTGGTATACCACCAGTAGACCACCTGTCTAGTTTCGGGTCATTTGGAGCTCGTTTGGTACTCCAACGGTTAACCGCACTCTCGCAAAGGCCTCTTTTAAGTTGCAGCCCAACACCCCTTCCAAAGTGGCCCAAAACCCATCTAACTCCCCTCCATGCTTTCGGTCGTTCGATCATGATCGAGTGGGCGAAAACCGCACCTCATTTGGACACTCCTAGCTCCCTCTACCTATATATATGCCTCCCCCTCCGAAATTCACGGGCAAAACCCTAGACGAATCCCTCTCCGCGCCGCCCGCTGCAGCGAATCAGGCTGCGCCACGTGTCTCCCGCCGCCGCCCTGCGCCGCCGACCCGGCGAGGCCCGGATCGGGCCCCCCGAGCCCATCTCCTCGCGCCGCCGCCCGCGGGCGACCCTGCCTGAGCTTCTCCGCGCCCGCTGCCGACAGCCTCTGCTCCCGCCGCCGTTCCGCCCGCGCCGGTCGCCGTCCGGCCACCTCCGGCGCCGCGCCGCCGCCAGAGAACTCCGCGGCCGCGCCCAGTCGCCTCGGAGGCCGCCGCCGTCGCCAGCCTCCGGCCGCTGCCCGGCCTCGTCCCCGGCATCCTCCTCCGGCCGCCGCCCCGGCCATCTTCCTCCTCTGCGACCTGCAGCTCCGGCGACCTCGAAGTCCGAGCCGGCCAGATCCAGATCGACAGGGTTGACTTCTCCCCCCCCCGTTTTTCTCTAAGTCCTAAACTGCTGTTAAATTGTTGCATGTTCACCGCGTCACATCTTCGCACCCGTGGCTCCGTTTCATGCGTATAATATGCCAAATTGTTCGTCTCGAAGAGTACATCATTTCATTCCATTGCATCATTTACATTTGAGCTCATCTTGATGCCCGAAATGCCGTTGGAAGAGGGCTATGTGATGTTAGTTTCTGTTTCTTAACAGAACTTGCACTTTTGTCATTTTTGCCATGATTAATGAGTGCATCTTATGAACTTGAGCCCTACATATGTTTTTATCTATGCCATGCCAGCTTTACAGAGGTGTATGCCATGTATTTTTGTGATCTATGTGGTGACTAGCACAAGCATGCAAACTAGGCTTCGTGATATTGCTGTTTTTAGTCCGTGTATGCTATGATGTTGTTCTTGCCATGTATAGCTTCTATGCCATGTCTTCTTGATGGATGTATGCTTAGTTTATCATGAGGTGCTCTGTAGTGAGTGCATCGAGCTCACAAAGGTGCCTTCGTAAATCTGTCAATGCCATGCTCAGTTTGCTGAGTCTGTTAACGAAACTTGCTATGTTTACATGCATGCCATCATTTCTTATGGTCCTTTTTGGCTTATGGTCAGCAAGGGACTTTTGATCTATGCTTTGAGCAGATTCATGCCATGTCTTGTTTTGCTATTATAAGTTCCTGTAGCTTGTTGATAACTTGCTCTGAATATTGCTTCTGATGCTGTTTATGCCATGTCCAGCCTGATATTTTTTTTGCCCTTTCACCATGCTTGTTTGGACCTGTTATGTTGTGATTTAGCCATAGCTCAGTGTTCCTCTTTTGTAAAGCATCTCCTGTAGATCACTGCCATATGATTTGTTTGTATGTTGGGGTGCTGTAGCATAGTTTCTTGTTGCATGCTAAGTAGCATCGTGCTGTTAATCGCAGATTTGTGCCCTTATTGTTTTGCTTGCCTTTTGCAAACTGTGCATCCGATTCCGGTGATCTTTATATCGATTTCAACCGAAATCATCTTATCTTTCCAGTGGCATACTTGGTTTTCCAAGTTGATGCCTTGCTCATCATTTTCCTCCCGAAGCACGCATATGCATTGCATATCACATCTCGCATATCATGTCATGCATTGCATCTTGTTGCTTGTGCATTGCACCGTGATTTATTGTGGCTCCTTTGCTTGTGTTCTTGCTTTGGGTAGAGCCGGGAGACGAGTACGTGAACGAGGAACCTGTTGAGAACGCTTTCGAGGATTAAGCCTTCGACAACTCTGAGAACTTTACAGGCAAGATGACCATACCTTCGATATCACTTCTATCTTTGCTTTGCTAGTTGCTCACTCTTTCGCTATGTTAGCCTACCTGCCATTGTTTATCATGCCTCCCTATTGCCATGTCAAACCTCTAACCATCCTGTCCTAGCAAACCGTTGATTGGCTATGTCACCGCTTTTGCTCAGCCCCTCTTATAGTGTTGCTAGTTGCAGGTGAAGATGAAGTCTGTTCCAGGTCAGAACATGGATATTTTGGGATATCACAATATCTCCTGTTTAATTAATGCACCTTATATATTTGGTAAGGGTGGAAGGCTCGGCCTTATGCCTGGTGACTTGTTCCACTATTGCCGCCCTAGTTTCCATCATACCGGTGTTATGTTCCTTGATTTTGCGTTCCTTACGCGGTTGGGTGATTTATGGGACCCCCTTGACAGTTCGCTTTGAATAAAACTCCTCCAGCAAGGCCCAAACTTGGTTTTACCATTTGCCACCTAAGCCTTTTTCCCTTGGGTTTTCGCGAGCCCGAGGGTCATCTTTATTTACCCCCCCCCCCCGGGCCAGTGCTCCTCTGAGTGTTGGTCCAAACTAGAGCCACTTGCAGCGCCACCTCGGGGAAACTTGAGGGTTGGTTTTAGTTGTACATAGTGTTCATCCGGATGTGCCCTGAGAACGAGATATGTGCAGCTCCTATCGGGATTTGTCGGCACAATTGGGCGGCTTTGCTAGTCTTGTTTTACCATTGTCGAAATGTCTTGCGAACCGGGATTCCGAGACTGATCGGGTCTTCCCGGGAGAAGGTTTATCCTTCGTTGACCTTGAGAGCTTATGATGGGCTAAGATGGGACACCCCTGCAGGGTATATAATCTTTCGAAAGCCGTGCCCGCGGTTATGAGGCAGATGGGAATTTGTTAATGTCCGGGTGTAGATAACTTGACACTTGATTTCATTAAAATGCATCAACCGCGTGTGTAGACGTGATGGTCTCTTCTCGGCGGAGTCCGGGAAGTGAACACGGTTTGAGTTATGCTTGACGCAAGTAGTTTCAGGATCACTTCTTGATCGCTTCTAGCTTCTCGGCCGATGCGTTGCTTCTCTTCTCGCTCTCACTTGCGTATGTTAGCCACCATATATGCTTAGTGCTTGCCGCAGCTCCACCATATTACCCCTTTCCTACCTTTGAGCTTAAATAGTCTTGATCTCGCGCGTGTGAAATTGCTGAGTCCCCATGGCTCACAGATTCTACCAAAACAGATGCAGGTGCCGAGGATACTGGCGCAGATGGCACAACCGAGCTGAAGTGGGAATTTGATGAGGCCCTTGGTCATTACTATGTATCGTTTCCAGATGATCAGTAGAGGTGCCCAGTCGGGACGATCGGGGATCTGTGTAGCATTTGGGGTAGTCTTCTTTTATTTTGGTTCCGTAGTCGGACCTTGAGTGTAATCTGAATGATGGATGTTTATTTATGTATTGTGTGAAGTGGCGACTGTAAGCCAACTATGTATCTTTTCCCTTATGTATTACATGGGTTGTGCGAAGATTACCTCACTTGCGACATTGCTTTCAATGCAGTTATGCCTCTAAGTCGTGCTTCGACACGTGGGAGATATAGCCGCATCGAGGGCGTTACACTACACTGGGCTGCCGTGTTTTGTACTCTTCCAGTCCACTGTGTAGATGATTGCTTAATTTCATATCGCTGAATAAGATTAAATATTATGAGTGCAGACGCTCCACCATGAGGTTCCTTGCTCCTTCTCGGTCGTCTGAAATCTATGTTCTTCCACTCTATTTTTTTTACGTGAGCTTTGTTCATCCTTTTGCCAACACGCGAGACATCTAGCATCAAGGCGCACGTGTTATGCAACGATCGTTCCATCTATATGAAGAATACATGGCACTGGAACTATGAGACGGACATGTACCCAGGAGTGGATGTACGAACCTGAGTAATGTAGCGCAGTAAGTGAAGTAGAAAGGCACAAATGGTATGAACATGCGTGGCATACAGGGTGTGTTTGGTTGCGTTCTCGTCTTAGCATAGTTGTTCCCTCTTCATGCATGCTCAACTCAACACCCCTCTTCATGCATGCTCTCTTCATGCATGCTTCTAGTGTATTTGTGCTAAACTAGTGTGGACTCACGCACCCTCCATACACTCTACCAAACACCCAAAAGTAGGCCGAGAAGGAAACTCTTGGGCGGCATTTGTCTCTTACTACATACTACCACTAAATGTTGTACGTGCAATGCACGGTGATGTTATGGAGTACGTGTCTAAGTACTCTACTACTACTATATTAGTTGGAGGCACATATTAACTTTTATATTTGTTTACGTGTATGCCCGAGACCTTCCAACTAGACGCGTCTTTCTCTCCAGGTCGCACTTTGTATCGTTCATACAGCTAAGTACTACTACGTGTGGTCTCCGACCCAGAAGTGGAAGAAGTGGAGACGCTCTACCACGCTGTTTTTTTACGCTGGGCTCTACCACGTTGTTCATGTCCCACTCCTTTCGCTGACGTGTGGGACATGCAGCATGTCCCGTGTTTGGCACCCTTCATCGTAAGAGTTGAAATGCTAGCATTCATCAGAAATAAAAAATAATTATAAATCGACAGTGATACTATTTTTTTGCGAACCAATCAGCAGTGATACTATACCACGCGGATTCCTTGCTCCTCGATATCGGAAAGAATACTTCCGTTCGCCAACATGTGGGACGTTGACCATCCTGGTCCACTTGCCATGCATGCAAAACTCCAAAGGAGAGTCACCCAGGTCGTCTCGCCGCAGTAACAATGACTAATGAGCCGTCAAATCACAGGCCCACTTCCCACTTTGAAGTTGCTCGGACGAAGGAACCATCATGACTTCATTGAATTCCGCTTCTTGAAGAAAACTACTGTACCAGCAGTACTGCTAGCTACAGTATTTACTCCAACAGAGGCCTCCTTTCGTTCATAGGATAGGAATATGAAAATCATAGGAAGTGAGATGACATGCATCTCAATTCCTATAGAGAAAGAGATGTCATTTGATGCATAGGATAGGAATTTTTCCACTTAGTCTAGGCTAATGTACTGGTAATTTGCTCTAAAAACTACAGTAGTAACTAGTAGTACAGGTACATGCTCGTACTCAGACACAGACACACACACTATCTACTAGTACTACTACTTCTCACATGCTGGCCAGACACCGTCGTTCTCCTTCCCGGCTTTGTCGGCGACACCCCACCGTGCTTGGATCTCCGCCGACCTCTCCACAACAGCGCGTGCGTCCTTTTCTTTCTTGCGGCGGCGGGCCTATCTTTTCTTGAGTGCTTTCTGACTTTTCCGCTCCCTCTGTGTGGCTTTGGCCGCCTCTTGCTCTACCGCCCATTCGGCCTTGGCATCTTCAAATTCCTACCACATAGTTGTGAGGTCGCGAGCGGCGATGAACTCGGCATGGCGGGATGCCATCGCTTCCCTACCATTTTGTGTGCGTTCGTGGGTGGCGAGGAACTCAGCGCGGCGGGATGCCATCGCTGCCTTACCGGTTAGTGTGCGGCGTGGTGGCATGAACGACGCTTGGTGAGAGCTCTGCGGTGGAGTGGCCGGACAACCGTATAGTGCATTGGTTTGTCAAAAGCACAAGGACAGAAGACGAAGCAAATTAGGATTCCCCTTCAATCCTGGTCATTTATTACCGAGTAAAATGCATTGGCGGTCATGGAACTTGTCTTGATATATAGCTCACTTCGATCATTGTATACGAGATATGGTGATTATACGGTCGCTGGCTCAGCGTATAGCTCCGTATTTGTATGGTTGACCAGTCAAACAGTCCGCATGCGCCTGAAACGGTCACCATCTCTCTAGAATGTCAATGCCGCATTCACTGGACTTAACTACAGGTGCAATTGGTGTGTCACTGACATGCAGGCCAGACGCCCATTGGGCCCACATGTCAGTCACCCAAACACATCTGCAGTTAAGTCACTGAAGCAGCATCCGCATTCACGCCCGACGAACCTACTCCGGTGCCAGCTGTCCATCCGTCTGCCGCGGCTCATTGACATTCGCCCGCTATATTAACTTGAGCCCCAGCTCCCAGCCATAGCCAAAGACCCACACTTATTCTCCTTTGGTCCCTTCCTTCTGTCGGCACCACTTCAACCATGGCCTCGTGGCGCTCCGAAGCTCTCTTGGACGTACTATCGTAGGAGCAGACGAGGGACATCGGCGGCTCCGCTACGGGCGCGCTCCAAAGCTCTGTACTGTCGCAGGAGCAAACGAAGGAGATCGCCGGCACCCCTCGAGCCGCCCTCCGCCGCCACGACCACGAAGCCGGCGCGCATGCGCGGGCGCAGCCGGCAGTGAGGAAGAGTAGTACACGGTAGGTCACCGCCGCTCTGGTCCCGGGAAGGCCACCGCTACTCCACTCAGTCGACGCCAAGCTTGGTGGTGTAAACATCAGCGGCCGATTAGCCGCTTGACAGCGATGTGGAGGCGGAAATCTTCATAACCTTGTGCTCCGGCCGGAGGAGGAGGTTATCGAGGCGGATGAGGAGGAGGCAAAGGCAATGGCCGACTTTCTCGGGTTCATGGCCGGACTTGGTGGTCTGGCGCCGGCGATCATTTAGATTAGGTTTACAGTAGGTTTAGTACGGTTTGTGCGAAATATGTAATGAATTTCATCCAGTTTGTAGGAAAAGTTTTCGAAATGTAATGAATTTCATGCGGTTAATTTGAAATTTGCTTTGTTTGCACGAATTTTGTCCGGTTAGTTCATATAGTTGTCGAAAGGTATGCGGGCAGCATCGGATGGCATCCATCAGTGTCCTCGGCCAGATGCCGGTGTAAATTTGTGGGCCAGCGCTGGAGATGCCCTAACTATCATGCTATAATCGCTAACAATCCTCCATTATTTGGCAGGGAACAGTTATCCCTCGATCAAAATCAGATCCGCGGTGTTTCGCACTCCTCCCGCGTACGAGTGTAAACTCTTGCTTACATAAAAATGGAGCAAGTAGACGGCACTGTAGCACGTCATATCACTCGAACTAGGCCGCCTAACGAGTGGGAAAGCACCACCCTCGTCATTTTGTTCTGGATTTCTATCGATCGATCGCGTGAAAATTTTACTCTTCGCAAGTTCTAAAGGAAAAGGTGGCACACTTACAACTCATACGCGTCGCAACCCCGACAGTCCGGCTCGCACGCTGCTCACCAAAGGAGACACGCGTTGTCTTGCAATTTCACTGACATGTGGGACCGTAATTGAATAAACTGTCGATAGCCGAAATCTAATCGCTCGGCGGGGGTCAGCTGAGAAGAGAGAAACGGGGGAGGGAGAAGAGATCGCCCGCCCGCAGCACACGGACTCCAAGAAATATATGGTGATACTGTGAGGTGGGCCATGCTGGAGTCCGGACCGCTTCCGGAGCCCGCTCTCACCGCCCTGGCCCCTCAAGACGCCAGCTGCCCGCTGCATGCATAGCAAGTAGTCCCCGCTTATGTGGAGGAGAGAGAGGCATTGACAAAGTCAAGGAGTAACAGTGGAGACAATAGCTTTCATCAAAAATAAACAATGAATACTCGTTGCTCGTCCTCTATATCGGAAAGAATACTTTCATTTTCTCACACGTGGGACGTCGACCATCCTGGTCCACCTGCCATGCACAAAATTATCCTGGCCTACCCCGATCATATCGCAGGCCCAACCTTTCCCACCATAAGTTGTTCGGACGAAGGAACCATCATGACTTCGTTGAATTCCGCTTCTTCAAGAAAACTTACAGTACCCGCAATACTGCTACCACATGCGAACACTGGACAACACTGTACCACGTCATATCACTAAAACCCACTAGGCCAAACTAGCCCGCCTAGGTCATCTATTTTGGAACGGAGGGAGTATGTCTCTGCACTGCTATGATTTTGTGTTGCATGTTCTCTGTATTTTTGCTACGATTTTCCTACCCTATGAACCAAATGAGGCCTGAATGTATGTCGACTATTGTCTGATCGATCGCTAAGCCTACAATTTTAGGAGCTAGGGCTATTGGTCGATTGACGAGGGATAAGTATAAGCGTACCACGAGCTCATCAGCCCCAACGTTTCTCCTCGGTGAGTGTTTTGCAAGTACTATAGCTCGCACAGTAGCTAGCCTACTAACACCAAGAATCATCAAACAAGCCCTGCTGATATGATAAACAATTCAAACTTACATCTAAGCAAGCCATATATTACATCAAAAGCTGGTGAGGATACATCTGTTTCCATAACTTGGAAAGTGTTCGCATGATTCACTATCAAACAGAAGTAGCAAGATCCGCCCACACAAGACAGTGCAGTAGCCCTAAGATGGTTTGATAACACACATCGTTCTGGTAATTAAACACAGGGCAATGCAAACTACCCTGAAGGATTAGCGCGACCAACTATTTCTTGTCATCGATCTCTCGGGCAATGACCACAGCACAGACAGCGGCATGGGAATCGATTTCTGGGGCGATGTCCACAGGACTGACCGCGACATCGAAATCGATCTCTGGGGCGATGTCCACAGGATGGACAGCGGTATCGGAATTGATCCCCGGGGCGGTGCCAACAGGATGGGCCACGACATCGGAATCATCAAGGACAACCACTGGCACCTGCACAACACTAACATATTAGCAAGCACATTGCAAATAATAAAAAAGCAAGCACATTGCAAATAATCAAAAACCACAACTATGGTAATAAGCCATTATTTTTTACCTTGTGCAGCTCACCGGGGGATCTCATCCCTCCGGGGGCCATCACCTTGCCAGGGGAATACTGCTTCTCAACGGCGACTATCTCCTCAAACTCGGTCTTGAACCTCACATAGGTGGCAATCAGAGCTCCTGGGGTAGGCATGATGGGGCCCTTGCTGTTCTTCCAACTTTCTTTGAGGAGTTCGTCTGCCAACGTCCTCAACTCTTTGGCCAGTGCTTGTTTCTTGGAGTTCTTCGTCTCCATGGGTTGGCCCGCCAACATGGTCAACTCGTTGGTCGGTGCTCGCTTCCTGGAGATCGCTGTCTCCAGTGGGTTGTCCGCCGGCAACTCTTTGCCTAGTGCTCCAGTATCCGTCAATGAACTGACAAGCAAAAAGCAATCGAAAGGAAACCACAATCGCAATGAAAACGAGAAAAGAATAGGATGTGAGAATCGGTCGGTGCTTCGCAAAAAGAAGATTATTGGAATGAAAATATAGCATCATAACTGATTTGCCCACCTTTCCTTCGTCGGTAGAGAAGAAAAATGGCAGAAGTGAGTAGCCTGGAGTGAGATTTTCTTCAAGAAAGGGAAGAAAGGGCTTGAACGAGCGTTCCAATGAAATGATCGTTGCTTCGTCCAGTCCAACTTGGAGGCCACCTTACTACTGCTGGTAAAGGTGTGGGTTTTGTGATATGACAGGTCATGATGGCACACCGGGGTGACAGGTGAGTCTCGACTGTAGCACCTTGCTGTGATTTGGTGGATGGCACGCGGGCCCGGATACTTGATTTTAATCTCTTTAGTATTTGAATCCAAGCATGGATGAGGCTAACAAGTTTTAGTCCCACTACTTTTAGTCATGAGACTAAAACCTATCAAAGCACTCTCTCAGGCTGGTCATAGTGGGGAGTAACTTAGACTAGTGTCATGCATATGACACTAGTGTAAGTTACTACCTCCATAGTGCAAAGTAACATAGTAGTAGTATCATAGATTGCTTCATTTATTATCTCATATACTCATTTTTCCTCGGAAAGCGCTATGTTACAGTAACATATTATGTTACCACAAGCACCTCTTTGCTCATTAAATACTTGCCACATAAGCAAAATTGGCTTGGGATGTGTTAAGTTACTACCTAAGTTACTCCCACTATGGCTAGCCTCAATATTGTGCACCACGATCAAGGCGGAGAGGAAAACAAGAGAACTACGTAATTAATGCATGAGTTTAATTAGGGTTGTTTTGTAAAGTACGAGATACATTCCTCCAATCGCAAAATGCCTTGGTTCATGAGATTTGAGATTTGAGCCCTATAAACCGGAGGGGAGGGGGTACTGCACATGGTGTAGTCTAGTCACTTGTTTTTTTTGAGCCGAAGTCTAGTCACTTGTTGAAATCTCTAGAAAGGCAAATACTCCTTTCTGGTTTACAGGTCTATACTACTCCCTCCGTCTAGGTGTGTAAGTCATCTTACAAAAACCAAATAGTCCCAAAACACTTAGGCGTGATGCATTAACTTCTACCTTGTTTCTTGTTTCTTGACATACATATCAACCAATAAGAGATGAGAGGTGTGCATGCTTTTAATGACTTGCAATGGCTAGTTCATTGCATGGAATGCTATTAATTAGCAAATAAACATTGGTGACCCCAGGAGGAAACGGTGCTAAGCGTGTGGACCTATGCAGAATGAGTATCAACCAATGGATAATGGAGTTTAATTGTTAAACAATAGCAATTTTGTCTCATGCAAGAGCCTGGCTAGTACTCCAAGGAACCGCACCACGCGAGCGTTCGCAACTTCCACGTTCGGTTTGCACTTGTCTCTTCGCCTCTTCGAGAAGACGAACAATGATGTTACTCCTACTTCTACAGTATCGAATCCACTGCTGCATGTCCGTCCACCTCGTGCGGGAGGGATAGCGTGTAGCGAAAGCTTCTACTTACTGCTCCTGCCTTTGCGTCCATGACAGGTGGGCCCAATAGGTGGTTGGCCCACCTGTCATGCAGCCAAAGGCAGGTGCAGTTCAGGCACCGGAGCTCAGTCCGCGAGGGAGAGGGCGTCGTAGTAATCAAATTATCGGGCTTGTACGAGTTGACGCGACACATCAAAGCACTGCATTCGATAAAACTCTTTTTACACATTTCAAATGGGCTTCGTATGTAGGAGTAGACATATTCTGCTTCGTATGTACTCCCTCCGTTCCAAAATATAAGTCTTTTTAGAGATTTCACTATGAACTGAAGTACATACGAAACAAAATGAGTGAATCTACACTCTAAAATATGTCTATATACATCCATATGTAGTTTGTAGTGGAATCCCTAAAAATACTTACATTTAGGAACGGAGGGAGTAGTCACTTGTTGCAATCTCTAAAAAGACTTACATTTGGAAACGGAGGGAGCACAACGCATGCATGCATGCCGTGACTTTCCTTTTGATACTTGCATGTGTTGATTTGATGCACCTTGCCAAATTTTGACTATAAATTTAACTAACAAAATTTTCATGCATGTCACAAAAAATCACGGGGCTGTTTGGATTGTGACTATGTTTGTATTATGTTGCCACATTATTTTTCCCACACTTGCCAGACTTGCCTAACCTGAGTTGCTCAAATTGTTAGACACACTTTGGCTTGCCTAAGGGAATCTTGCCACAATTTTTGTGTCTATGACATGTGGGGTTCACTGCTAATAAAAAAATCTTGTCTTAGGTGTGGCTAATAAAAAATACTTATATTTAGGAACGGAGGGAGTAGAAAATATAAATAATAATGCATGTTGGGGCAACCCACGTTTCCGCTAATTTTAGCCGTGGGCTTGTTCACAATTTTTACGAGGGGGTGGTTGTTCATTTAATGGAGGGACTTGTAGTACTACCAGACTTGAACGATACAAAGTGCGACCTGGAACACCGTAACACCACTTGGAACAAGCGGGTAGCTATCTCAAAAAACAATCAACAACTAAGAAAAACCGCGACCTGGCATGTAGTATAGTACACAATTTTAAACGATTGTTTTGATGGAGTGAAAAAGGAAAACTACCCCACTACTTATATATAGGCCGGAGCCTCCGCGCTTGCTTGCTAGGGCTGATCTATTCACACACTCTCATCCTCTCCAGATCTAAACAAGATAGGGGTAGTAAACCTGTCTTTCTCCCTTCAAAAAACACTGGCTTTCTATCCTCACCGTTGGTTACAGATCCGGACGTATCCCCCTCCGCCGGTGAAGGGGAGGAGGGGCAGCGTTTAGGCCGTCGTTGACAGCGAGGGAGGAGACCCACTGCCGGCTGCACCGTTATCTCTAGCCGAGCGCCGGCGCGGGAGGTCCTCCGATCCCTTCGTCGTTACCTGTGGGCGAATCCGGCCTCCCGTCGCCCACCTATCCACATCCCGACGACCTTCAGGTATATCTTCGTTCAAAACCGCCTTAGCTCTACTTCCCCAGCTTGCTACATCGCTGCATGTGCATCATTTTCTACCGCTCAGCCCCTCTCGATCGGATGGTCCAACGTCACCTTTTTTTTCTATTGTTAGAGGTAAAGCTACTTCATGGAGTCGAATCTTGTACTCCCTCCATCCAAAAATACTTGTCATTGAAATAAAGTGAGGGTGGGGGAATTTAGTATGTACATCGGACTTGGTACAAACAGGTAGGAAAGGGGATGAAAGTAGTACAGACTGGTCATCCAACCGGTCTCTTGGTCGAAAAGGGAAATATAGGGGTAACGCTGTACACAGTGGTACGACCAGGACTAGATTTGCTATCCATACATAGGAGTAGGTGGCTAGAGTGAACAAAAATGGGACCAACCCAGATATGTTTCTTGGATGTTTGTTTCTCGGGGCAACAAACTATAAATCACCACTTTATGCCCCTGTTTACGTGCATGGTATTGTACTGCTGGTGCACCCACTGTCCCATGCCCTTATACCAAATATTTAGGCTCCGGTCGGAATAAAGGGGCAGAAAACATAGGTCTTGATGAAAATAGAGGAATATGAAAGGAATGTAGGTATAAAACTATGGAACAGCGAACCGGAGGAAACTCTCAAGAGAATGTGTTCGGATGGACTACGAAATGTACATATTTGTTTTTTTAGAGTAGCATGCTTGGCAGTATGAGATGTTATTTGTTTATTCAGCTGCACAGCGACTACTCTTGTCCTCACCTCACGTACCACACATAGGTTGATTTTTTTATTCCGGCAAACACAACACAACAACATTTCTAACGCATGGCAGCGAGCGCCTGCCTCGGGCTTCCACCCAAAAAATGAGCAGTGCGTGGATGTTTCTAATCCGATGGAATCAGTACTATCAGACCAGCTTTCCTATGAAACACTATTCACCTTTCCCGTGTTCTGAACGGTTGGAAGGGAAAGAATCCGGTAGGAATTGTGTTCCTACGAAAATCCTACACCAAACCAGTGAACCGAACGCAACCTTAGCTGTTCTTAATATAATGTCCCTGGTAAAAATGAAGCCATGCCATTGTTTTTGCCTGTAATTGTTTGAGACTCTGACAAGTTTAGCCAAATGTTTTTGCCTGTAATTGTTTGAGACTCTGACTGTTTCCTATGTGCCTTTTTGTGCAAACAGGGATATCCAATTTACATGGTTGCTGTTGTGACCTTTTGGTGCACTGCACAAAACTCTTCTTAAAAGAAGTGACTTTTGTGTTGTTTAACTGGAATGTCAGATGGAACAGTTGGTTCATTTTGGTGGAACTTCACAAAGGGAGATCTGTGTTCCAATCCTCATCATCCATATTGGCGCCATAACCTTCCTTTAGGTAAGAATGATATTTAATGCATGTGTTCATCTCTATTTTCTGACTGCCATGAGAAAATAATGTTGTTTTTTACTAGTACACTTGTACTCCCTCACTGACAAAACCAATTCTGAATTAGAAGGCTAATCGTGTACTTGGTTTCACCAACTTGTGAGGAGAAAGAGAAACATAGCATGAAGAGGAAGAAGAAGAAGAATAAACAGTGCCAAGGCGATCTTGCTGAAGCCAGAGGCCTTAGTAGAGGCTATTCAAGGGCTCCGGCAACGACTACCTTACATGTGATACGATCCTCCAGGGAGCCCTTCCACTTTTGCTGTCTCACTTAATTAATTAGGAGCCCTTAATTACCACTGATTTATTACTGCCTAATTTTCCTGTTGGAGTTAAACAAATCTTTAGTAGGACCCTATGCTGAATCATGTACGTGTGAATGTTTGTCTATGGAGGTGAATCATGTGGTGGAGCAGGGAGGGAATATTATTAGTGTCATGACATAATAGTGCTATTATTTTGCATGTCAATTTATTACCATTGGTTCAATGAGGCAATGTTTTGCGTATTGTCCATCATGAATTTGATGCTACTGTTTGAGTAATATGCTAATGTCTTCCTATCCTTTCTCACTAAGCTAATGAAGGTTTCACCTTGTTCCTACTTGTGCAAACAGGGATCCTGTTGTGCCAATCATACATTTTAGTGCAACTACACAAGACAATACAATGAACTGTAACCCAGCCAGTGCTTTAACTCTGCTGGAAGTTCTTGATAATCTTTCGATATAATCTCAGCATTGGTAAACAAGAGTGATTTCAACCATACATTTCAAGTGCACAAAAATATATACCATTGTGTGATTCCAGTGAGTGCTTTATCATCTCTTATGGGACTACATGAATAAGCTTTTTTTCTCAGCTTGGTACGGGCCTAAGGCCTTCATCCATATTAGTTTGCTATCATCTCTATTTGTATCGTGCTACTATCATGAGAAACTCCTTTATCTTTGCACTTTTAAGTTTTGCAACCTATGATAAATGGAAATGCTTTGAGTGTTGAGTTGAGCTAATTAGCACTGATTAAATAAACTAATACCTCTCTTTAAGCAAGACTACTATGTTACTAACTTTACCCATTAAGATAATGAGGGTGCTTCTATTTGTTAGTGTATGTTTCATCAACTAGTCCCACTATTACAGTAATCTCACTCTCTCAATATATGTGCCAATAGGGATGCTCGATTTTGGTGGAACTGCACAAAAACTTTGGATGCTTCATTGCCTCGACAGCTTTCGTCCTTTCCTGTCAGTCGCTAATCTCTGCATGCTTTCTTCCTTTGCTGTCAGTCGCTTGGCTTATCTCGGCTTCCAGTCAAAGGAAATAGTAATTGATATGCTACCTCACACAGGTTGGTACTGGTCTTTATCCTGATTATTGTGCCTGTCATCTGTATTGGTAATTTGGTATTTTGCTACTGTTTGCCGATTTCGTTAAGGAGTAATTTGGAGCCTGAACTCGCAGGCAAATCATTACATCGGGTGATTTCAGTAGAACTGCACAAAATGATCAGATGGACAGGTACTTATGCTGCTGCTATGTACTCCAAAGTTCACTCAGACAAGCATCGATGTTGACAAGAAGTGCCTATATTCATTCGAGTATCAACCGGCGTCAACCAATTGTCAAACTCCAATTATTAGGAGAGTGAACGCCAAAAATATTGCTTGGTGCATAGCCCAGAAAAACACAGTCCAGTCTTTGGTCCCAACTTGTGCCTTTTGGTTATCGGCACATATGGTAGCGAACTATATGGCATGGAGTCTAAAGATTCCAGACAAGTTGGTTGACGCGTATATTCATCTGGGACTTAATCAGTCTGCACGCCAAGGATGCTCCATTTCAGTTGAACTGCTCACAAAATTTGGGTGGTTCATTTTCTCAACCACCTCCTTTCTCGTCTGCAATGTAGAATTTTGGCGAGATACAGGACCAAGATGAGCCACTATTTGAGGATAAACCTACAAGCAAAGTTCAGATTGTCTGTGCTGCCTCTTATGTACTCGAAAGTTTACTCGTACAAGAACTAATTTTAGCAAGAAGTACCTCTGATTGAACACCATTTACCAGTATGTACCCTAGGTAATTAAAGTTCGTCCATGGATCATATTGGCTGTGATCTCAATCATTTGTATGCATAAACATACTGAACATGTGTATATCTGAATCTTTTTGTGAATTATGTATGAATATTGTCGTGTGATCTGTCAATCATTTGGATGCATAGATATGTTGAGCTTGTGTATATATGAATCTTTTGAGTTGTTGATAGTGAATGTTGGCTATGAATATGAACGTGTCCTGTGAACCTGAGTTTGATATGAATTGCAACAGAACCAGTTATAAACCTTCTCCTCCTCTCAATCTACGACTCCACTGCCGCGTTTTCCCATCTCCGAGTCGTTCCTATCCGGGGCCTCGCCGTCGTCCACCGCCTCGCTGTGTTTGGTGCAGCGTGGTCAACAAACGAGAGTCATCGGAAGAGGACTGTACGTGGAGAGCCTGACGGCTGGGACCCACGAGGTCCATGGTCGCACGCAAGGAAAGTTCCTCCTTATTAAGCTGAAAAAAATGTTTCCTCCACCTGACAGCTGGGACCCACCGGCTGTATCTTCGCACGGAAGGAAGTGCCTCCTTGTTTTGCGAAAAAAATTATTCATCCCATTGACAGCTGGGACCCGTCAGATTTGGTGACTGACTTGTGGGCCTGCTAAGCGGACGTGTACGCACGGCTTTGTCAACTTAATAAACAAATGATTCTAGCAGCTGGACCGTTGGATGTTAATCCAACAGCCGTGCTCCTTCTTCCCCATCTCCTCTCCATCTCCCGTGGGCGGCACCGCGGCTGTGCTGCGGCGCACCCGAACCAGTGAAGTTTTCCACTCCTCTCCATCTGCGACTCCACTGCCCTGTCTTCCCCATCTCCGGGTCGTTCCAGTCTGGGTGTGCTCGGCACGGTGTGGTCAACGTGGTCAACAACCGAGAGTCATCGGAAGATGACTGTACGTGAGAGGCTGACAGTGGGGTCGCACCACGCCCATGGACGCATGCATGCAACGGAACGCGACAAGGTCAACATGGTTAAGGAACGACTTCCATCGGAAGTATACTGTATGTGGAGAGTCTCAGCTAGGTCCACGGCCGCAGCAAGTAAGTGCCTCCTTATTATGCGGAAAATAATGATTCCTCCAACTGACAGCAGGGACCCACTGGACGGGCCACCGTATTTTGCAAAAAAAAACTTTTCCACCCTGACTGCTGGGACCCACCTGACGGGCCACCATATTTCACGACCCCCCCCCCCCCCGCTATCAGCTCGGACCCACCGGAAGTGCCTCCTTATTACGCACAAAAAATGAATACTTCCCCTGCTAGCTGGGACCCACCTTGGTGGGAGGCTGACTTGTGGGCCTACGAAGTTGACGGGGACGAAGGGCTTTGTCAACTTAGTCAATATGAACGATTCTAGCTCCAATGACCGTACGATGTCCATCCAACGGCCGTAGTGCTTCTTCAACCTCTGGTCTTCTTGCTCCAGCCGCCCAAACCAACGCCGGTCGTGCCTCATGCTCCTGCCTCCCATGGCCGGCTATGCTGCCGTGGAGGACTCACCGCCCCCTACTATTTCCACCGCTGGCCAGGCCCTGCGGCGACGGCAGCCTCACACCATAGCCGAACCAGTGAACCCTCGTACTCCTCTCCGCGCAGGCTTCCACTGCTGCGTCTTCCCCGGCTCCACGTTGTCCCCTTCGTAGGCCTCGCCGTCATCCACCGCTGTGGTGCTCTCCGTGCGGCGGGGTCAACATGGTCAAGGAACGACTTCCATCGGAAGAGTACTGTACATGCAGAGGCTGACAGCTGGGTCCATGGCCACAGCCCAATTTTTTTGTGATTTGCCAAGTAGTTCGCTTTGTCAGGCCTGTTGGGCTGCAAATCTTTCAAGATGAGGAGAGCTTTCGGCTGGCCGAGAAAATGGACCATCAGTAATGAGAAATGGGATGTACATTTTTAAAACACATCAAAGCGGCAATTAGTTTCAAATATCTTTTTTTTCATTTCGAGATTTTACTTGGCAGCTGGGTCCACGGCCGTAGCAAGGAAGCGCCTCCTTATTACGTGCAAAATAATTATTCCTCCACCTGACTGCGGGGACCCACCGGACGGGCCCCCATATTTCGCGAAAAAAATGTTTCCCCCCTGACTGCTGGGACCCGCCAGCTACACCTTTGCACGCAAGGAAGTGCGTCTGAAAAAAAATGATTCGCCCCCCTGACTGCTGGGACCCACCAGCTACATCTTCGCACGCAAGGAAGTGCCTAACAGTCGGGACCCACCTGGTCGAAGCGTACGTAGCTTTGTCATTCTGGTCGCGAACATGTACGTACATACTGGTCGATGTAGAGGCGAGCACGTGTCGTAGATGTAGAGGCGCGCACGTGTCATAGTAGAGGCGCGCATGTAGCATGTACACGTACGTACAACGGCGAGGGTGCAAGAAAGAAAATACGGCCACGTACGTACATACGGGTAGGGTCTCGAACGCCTACTTGTGCATACGTACATGGCGGGGTCGGAACAGAGAAATAGCGTCGTCGTCGTGTTCATGGGAGCCAACAGGTTGGGTCAGAACGGAATGCGTGGTCATGTTCATCGGGAGGGCTTGGACGGAACAGGCGATGGAAACGAGGCCTAGTGTACCGCACAACAGAGGAAATGGACCTCCTACGTTCGTAACGGGGTCCTGTTGATCGGGAGGGGTGTGGCGTACCACAAAACGGATGAAACGGACCTCCTACGGTTGAAACAGGGGTCCTGTTGATCGGGAGGGGTGTGGCGTACCGCAAAACAGAGGAAACGCACCTCCTACGATCGAAACGGGGGTCCTGTTGATCGGGAGGGGTGTGGCGTACCGCAAAACGGATGAAATGGACCTCCTACGGTCGAAACGGGGGTCCTGTTGATCAGGAGGGGTGTGGCGTACCGCAAAAACGGACGAAACAGACTTGTGTTGGAGCGCTACGGTCGAAACGGGGGTCCTGTTCATCGGGAGGGGTGCGGCGTACCACAAAACGGGACTCCACGGGATACTGTTCATCTCCACCATCAACCTCCTCCAGCCTCCATGGGCTACCGTCGACTCCTCCAGCCTCCACGGGCTCCTGTTCATCCAGCCTCCACCGCACGCTACTCCACCGGCTACTATTCAACCACCCCTCCACCGTCTACTGTTCATCCAACCCTCCACCGTCTACTGTTCATCCAGCCCTCCACACCACGGGGTCCTGTTCAACCACCCCTCCACCGTCTACTATTCATCCAACCCTCCACACCACGGGCTCCTGTTCATCCAGAGGCAACGCCACCGCTCACTGTTCATCCAACCCCCCCCCCCCCCCGCAACGCTCACTGTTCATCAAATCGATCAGCTTCAGTTAGTACCAGTAGCGAAGGAATTGGTCCATCGGGTTCAGTTAACTGCCATCAATTGATCGCTCGGGTTCAGTAACGCGTAGCCTACAGTGCAATCGCTCGGGTTCAGTTAGAGCCCAACGCCTCACTCGGGTTCAGTTAGAGCCAATGCCTCGCACACACGCGCGTACGTGTACGAGAAAAACATGCATCGCTCGGCCCCCGACCTCCCACCGTAACCGGCAACTCCCCGAAATTTTCCTCCCCCTCGCTTCTACCATGGTTCTTTCCATCATGGACAGCCCAAAGAATGTCATGCAGCTGCGTCTCCGGCCCGCCCAGGACGAAAAGCCCATTTTCTATCATGATTTTTTGTCATAGAAGTAGGAGCCCACCACGTCTATGATGATACCGGGTTTTGTCACAATTATCGTCATAGAAGTGTCATATGTATGATAGAATTTTTTTTCGTTTGGCCCAAAATGTCACGGATGTGTCTTTTTTTTGTAGTGTAAACCCCACCATCCCCTTTGTTGATAATGATGCATATGTAGTTAGTTCTGATGAAAGTCTTGCTGGGTACATTTGTACTTACGTTTGCCTATTTTATGTTTTTGCAGAGAGACTTCAGTCTCACTAGTAGTTCCGTGTGGACTTTGATGTTTAGCTTGTTACCTCAGCTACGATCTTGTGCCCTCGGCAGGATCTGGTAGATAGTCAGTCTTCTCAGCCTTTTTCATTTGTAGATGTCGGTACTCAGACATGTTAAGCTTCCGCATGTGCCTTGACTTGTATGTTGTGAATGCTGGGTCGAGAGACCCATGTTGTAATATCTTGCTCCCCGGAGCCTATTGAATAAAATACTTGAGTTGTAGAGTCATGTTGTGATGCCATGTTGTATTTGCACATATCGAGCATATTGTGTGTATGTTATTGAAATGCTTGGTATGTGTGGGATCTGACTATCTAGTTGTTTATCCTTGGTAGCCTATCTTACTGGGAAATGTCTCCTAGTGCTTCCACTGAGCCTTGGTAACTTGCTACTGCTCCGGAACACTTAGGCTGGCCGGCATGTGTCCTTCTTCGTTCCTATGTCTGTCCCTTCGGGGAAATGTCATGCTGTGTCTATCAGAGTCCTGTTAGCTGCTATAGCCCGGTTTACCGGAGTCCTGCTAGCCTAGTTGATATAGCCCGGATTCACTCGCTAATGACCGACACGTTCGTTGTTGGGTTATGTATGCCTGTCCCTGTAAGTTAGTGCCACTTTGGGTTCATGACTTGCCATGTCATCCCGGGCTCCTTGTCATATGGATGCTAGCGACACTATCATATACGTGTGCCAAAAGGCGCAAACGGTCCTGGGCAAGGTAAGGCGACACCCGTGGGAATACCGTGCGTGAGGCCGCAAAGTGATATGAGGTGCTACAAGCTAGATCGGTGTGGCTTTGAGTCGGGGTCCTGACAGCTTTGGTATCAGAGCCTGACTGCCTGTAGGATTACCAAGTCAAACTGGTCGAAGTTGAGTCTAGAAATTCTTTAGTTATATAAGGGAATTGATTGTGGGGTGGAACATAAGGCTCTTTTTACTCCTTTACCTTATGCCCTTCTGATCTGAGTCATCATATCTTTCCTATGGGGTTAAGAAACTAGGCTTTCTCTTCTTTCTATGAGGATCACGTGTTACTAATCCGTAGACTTATAGGATTGATGGATTTAAGCCTCTGTTCAACTCCTACTACCTCTATATGTTGATAGTTGGTCTAGAAACCTTGATGTTGTGATGTTGAGTGGCTATGCCACCATTTTGTAGAACGTCTTAAATCCTTTTGAGCATTTACAACCGTTATGCTATCGGAGTCATCCCAGGTTTCTAAACAATATGATGCACTTGCAAATCCTTTCCCTCTGGTTTTGATGTTCCTTATGGCCAGGTTAATCACACTAATTGATGAGTTGAATTATTCTATTGCCTTGACATATATGTTGGAGTTATTATTATGACCGTAGGTGTCTTAGGGGATCATCTAGTAATCTAGCCATGATTTGTGTCCCAGTGTGATGATTCTGGCCTTTATTCTTGAAAGCATCCCGTGATGTCACTTAGTAGTAGGTATTCTACTCATGGGTTTTGAACCCGAGATTCACCCTACCTACCCCGTGTTGATAGTGTTTTTATCGTTCCTTAGGTTACTAGTAACCTTTGCGATAGTCCTTGAGGTCCGTGGTAAATCCTTCTTCCAATATCATAAACACATATGGAAGAAATTCCTCGCAGAACCGAAAGATCACAACCAGAGTGCTCTTGACGAGTTCTCGATTCTATGTTGTGACTCTGCCAGATCTACCTTCTACGCATGGGTTATCCGGAAGAAACCTGTTGAACCTGGTTCGACATACTAATCTATGCATCTACAACTCAGAAAGTTACATGCTCCTCGAGTTGTCCCTCCTTAGTTGTATTCTGACCCCTGTCTATCAATTGATAGTCAAGAGTATGCGTGCATTCGTTTATCAATGCCTATTACTCTTGTGGTCCGTTAAGCCATTCTATTCTGGAATGACTAGGAGAAACAAACTCCAGAACCTCATCCATATCTAGGATTGGGTCAAAGTAGTTGTGCTCCGCAGATCAAATTGCTAATCCAGTTTTTGTTGTGCTCTACCTTGCAGTATTACCATCTTTATATTAAGATTATCATGGGAATTGCACACTATTCTATGAACTCTTGATACAGTGATACTTCTCACCCTCATTATTCATTTCTCGGCTCCCGTGTTGTTGCAACCGGAATGCTGACAAGTGAATCGTGATGTGTGAAATCTATACTCCTAGCAACTCTGTTGCTTAGTAGTTAAATGGACAATAACCTCATTCTTAGCATGTTGATTATTGAATCACCACCCTAAGGTTGATAGTGCCCCCTAGTCCTTAATTCTGGTATACTCTTCGATCAATGAGTTAGGGCTATGCCAATCCCTTGCTTATTTGATCATTTCATCTTGCCCTTAGAAGCAAGATTGTTCTTGAGCTTAGTAACATACCGGTGGTTCGTGATTTTCTGAATATCTTCTCGGAAGTATCACCAGGTCGTCACCTGACCGCTATGTTGAGTTCGTGATCAAGTTGGTTTTCTTGTAACCACCCTTTCTCCAAGAATCTGTGTCTGATACCCTGAGCTAGTTGGTTAAGCTAAACAACAACTTGGAAAGTTGGAAGATGAAAGCTTGTCCGACTTAGTTCATTTTAAGGGATATCTTGTGTGTGTGTGTGTGTGTTGAAGATAGACGATATCTTCCTTGATTGAACCTCGTGGTAAATTATTGGATCTATTGTCCTGCCAAAACTTTGATTTGAGTATGGGTTATCCTCAAATCAAATCAGAACCAACGATGTTCGTAATGCTGTCTTACTCATGGTCGATTCCTCAGGCATACACCATTATATCCTTTGGTCTGACCAATGCTATCACCCTTTTCACATAATTATGGAATTCCATTTACATGGAAATCTCGACGACTTGTTGTTGAGCTCATCAGCAGCGTCATGTCTCCTCCATGATTCGTGTTGAACATCCAACTAGTATTGGAAACTTCTATAAACATTTCTTCATGCTAGCTCATGAAGGTTATGTTCGGATGTAAGAAGTGACTTCCTCCAGTTCATGTGCATTTGATGCAATGCTGCCGTGGATTCGAGAAAGTCAATGTTGCATATGTGCAAAGTATTCTGTGGTTCGGAGACTTGCAACCTTCATTCTATATGTATTCCTAGCACACCAAGCCACTGATTGATTTGTTCAAGGAGAAGAAGTTCCTTCTTAAGAGCAAGACTTATGCAAGGACTTCGATATCCTCGATGATGGTTCCCCTCCTGAACTCGGTAGTGTTTTATTATAAGACTACTGTGTGGCCATGCTTGTCTCGGACAACGTGTTCACATGTTGTAGTAGAACCAGCTCATGTTTTGGAGCTTGCTATCGTAGTTCATTCCCCGAGAATCTTGCAACGTCATCTCATCGATTTGTGTTGCAAACTTTAATTTTTATTTCTAGACTTGATGACTCTGGAATATTCTAACACCAACCAGATCTGAATCTCAGGCAGATATGATGACTGGAACATTTCCCAAGAACTACAATATTGGTCTCTCTGTAACCCGGTAAAGTGGATGTCGTGGCCAACACACCCAACCGGAAGGCCCATTATTGTAGTGTCTTAATTAAGGAAGTTGACAACCTCCCCATGAGGATTTCGTAGGATTTACCTCCATAGTTATTCCTTATGGATTCTTGTGCTCCCGAAGCCCGACCTTTTACTTGATGTTCTGGGTACCAAACCATTTTAATTAATGGGTTGCACTAGCACATCAAGGAGAACATTAGAAGTGGAGTGCTAAATGTCTCTCGGTCGATCATCAAGATTTTGTCCCCTTGGCCCCGCTAAGGTGAAATCTGAGAAAGTGTTATCTTCCTTTGTATCTGCATCCTCCACCGGTATTCATCATGGTAGTATGTTGTGTTGCCAGGATCCCTGACACGGATATTAGTAAAACCTTGATGAATATGCAAATGCTCAAGTTCTTGAGAGCATGCGCAAGCTCTAGGTGTTATCATCGGCACTAACAGGGATTTCTCCCAGTGTTCTTCGGCTATGCTATAACCTCTCAAATAGTGGATTCACTCTCTACTGTTGGGTTTCTCCCTAGTTACCAGAATCATTTCCAGCATTTGCATTTTGTTCCCAGCTTGCACTGCCAATGTGCCATTCTACCATGGGTTCCATCCATTTCTGATGATAAGCAAAATCATCCATTGCGTTGTCTTCAACAAGGTAATCTACATCATCCAATCCAGTCCAAGTAAGCCATTCTACCGAACTCCTTCAAACGATTGCTCGAGAATTGCCTCATGCTGGTATGGAGAATTTTATTGATCTCTGAATCAAAACTAATTCTTTTTGCCACTTAAGGTAATAATTCTACGAGTCACCTCCTCTAAGATGTCTCGTTATGGTATCATGGCAACTCAACTCCTCGCTACGTTGACAACTGCTCACCACCCTCATAAGTGTGAAATTATTGTCTACCTAGTGAGCCCTCGTCATCTATTTCACTCCATCCCTTTGGATAGATGCTTCGTATCTCAGCTCAAGAGATGTTTCTTCATCTCATTTTGTGAGTTGATCTTGAATACTCGATCTTCGAGGAGATCATTTTCTGTAGAGTCTCCTTCTGTCATCATCGTGTTGGATGAAGACCTCGCAAGCAAAGACATCAAGATCGATTTGAGTCAAATCAGCACCCTCGAGAAGACAGTTGGATCATGAAGTTTGTGATACTTAGTGTCCCCTTGTCTTTTTACCTCACGTCTTGAATCTCCGGACGAGATTCTTGTTTAGTGGGGTTGAGTTGTCACATCCCTAATTCTGGTCTGACCTATGCTAGTTTCCATGTGAGCATCATGTTTAAATTCAAATGAAACTTGAATTGAGGAATTTTCAAAAGCCTCAGAAAAAACTCTAAAAATAACCAACATTTAAATCTCATCAAATGAGTCCAAGAAAATGTTCCTGTTATTTTTTGAAAATATTGGCATGAGGTAAAATTCAAACCAATATTTTTGAGTCATAGAAATAATTTATTTTGGGTCTTTGATTTAAATCAATAATGTATTTGGGTTGGAATTATTTCTGCTATATAAGAAATAATGTTCAAATATTTTGTAAGTTTGCATGTGACCTTGGACTAGCTCTCTGAGCTCACATAATAATTTACAAAAAGTTTTAAATGGTTTAATTTCCAAACTAAATCAAAACAAAATAACAGAAATAGAAAGAAAATAAGAGTGAGAGAAGAAAGTTACTTGGCACCACCAACCGGCCCAGCACTGCAGCTGGCCGGCCCAGCCCACCACCGCTTCCCCCCTGTCGTCTTCCTCCCCCGCAAGAAGGACGGAGGTGCGTGGCCGCCCCACGCCGGCCACCTCCTCCCTCCCTGCCTGCCTGGCTCCTCCCCGGTGCTCCTAGACGACGCCACGGAGACTCCACGCACTCCCCTGGCCCCCTCTCACTCTCTCCCATACCTCTCTCCTCCTCTGCTCTCTCTCCCTCTCGCGCCCGAGCGCAACCGTCGCCGCCAATCGATGTTGCCGCGTCCACCGTGCTTCCCTCGCCTCCCCATCGAGTCTCCGAGCTCCGCCACGATGTTGTCGTCCTCTCTGTCCAGCCATGCCTCACCGGAGGCCCTGCATCGCCCCCATCTTCATCATCTTCATCGCCGGCCGCCGGAGATCCCCCTCGCTGCTCCACTCGCTTCGGTGCTTCCCCGAGCACGCCGTGGCCACCACTGCACTCCCCGTGAGCTCTTGATCATCCGCCCCCTCTTCGTTTTCTCTCTAGCATGCCGCAGTCGCCGCGCCTCTCTCACCCGACAGCGCTGCCGCCAAATCTCACCGGCGATGATGCTCCGGTGACCATTTGGTCCGGGCATGCGTTCCTTCCCGCGCCACGTAGAGCACGTAGGTACCCTGCACGAGCCTCCCCGACCACCGTAGCGTTGACCCCGAACTCACCCGAGCTCCGGTGACCGCCAAGGTTATCGCTGGCGACGTTTCTCGCCACCCCAGCTCCACCCACTGCCACCACACGACGCGGCTCACTCCCCGCATCACGTAGATGTGCTCCGCCATCGTTTTGGTCGCCGGAGCATGAATCCCGCACTGCCCCACCGCGTTTGGCCTCGCCGGCGGCTAAACGCTGGCGCGTTTGACCCACTTGCCGTGTTTGACCCCGGGTGGACCCAGTTTGACCCCCTGGGTCTATGACAAGTGGGTCCCGCCTGCTAATTAACTGCGGATTAGGACTAACTGAAAATTAGTTAGTCTAATGACACTGACACGCGGGACCCACTAGTTAGGTTTGACCTGGACCATCCCTGTTGTCTGCTGACATCATCCTGACGCACTGCTTACGCAATAAAGCATTTACTAGATTTATTCTTATTCAGGAAATTCTAGGAAATAGTGCTAACTTCTAAAAATCATAGAAATTAATCTGTAACTCCCAATGCAAAGGTTTATATATGAAATATGATCAGAAAAATCCAATCTATCCATATGTACCATTTTCATGCATGATAGAACAACTTATGGCTGCTGGTTAGGCCAAATATTATAATGGCAGTTAAACCTTCACATATGGAGTTTGAATTTGAACCAAGGGTTCAAACCAACTTCATTTAACCTGCTGCTAGTTGCATTCGCTCAACACTCATTTTGCCATGTCATGATCATGCATCATATTGTGCATTGCATTGGTTGTATTTCTTCTCTGTTGCCGGTATTTGTCCCTTCTCGGTAGACGATGTTCTGACATTGTGATCGTTGACACTGATGAAGACTCAATGCTATCTTCAGAAGTACCAGGAAAGCAAAACCCCCTTGTTCATTCCAAAACAATCCCACTCTCTTGCTCCTGCTCTCTTTTACTTCATTAGGACAACAACAAATCATGTGTTACTTGTTGCGGTAGTTGAACCCCTTTTCCTCTGCATGACCTGTCATTGCCACAGTAATTAGATGAAACCCACTAGCTGTTGGAAATATGCCCTAGAGGCAATAATAAAATGGTTATTATTATATTTCCTTGTTCATTATAATTGCCTATTGTTCATGCTATAATTGTATTAACTGGAAACCGTAATACATGTATGAATACATAGACCACAACATGTCCCTAGTGAGCCTCTAGTTGACTAGCTCGTTGATCAATAGATGGTTATGGTTTCCTGACCATGGACATTAGATGTCATTGATAACGGGATCACATTATTAGGAGAATGATGTGATGGACAAGACCCAATCCTAAGCATAGCACAAGATCGTGTAGTTCGTTTGCTAAAGCTTTTCTAATGTCAAGTATCATTTCCTTAGACCATGAGATTGTGCAACTCCCGGATACCATAGGAATGCTTTGGGTGTGCCAAACGTCACAACGTAACTGGGTGGCTATAAAGGTGCACTACAGGTATCTCCAAAAGTGTTTGTTGGGTTGGCACGAATCGAGACTGGGATTTGTCACTCCGTTTGACGGAGAGGTATCTCTGGGCCCACTCGGTAAGGCATCATCATAATGAGCTCAATGTGACTAAGTAGTTAGTCACGGGATCATGCATTACGGAACGAGTAAAGTGACATGCCAGTAACAAGATTGAACGAGGTATTGGGATACCGACGATCGAATCTCGGGCAAGTAACATACCGATTGACAAAGGGAATTGCATACGGGATTGCTTGAATCCTTGACATTGTGGTTCATCCGATGAGATCATCGTGGAACATGTGGGAGCCAATATGGGTATCCAGATCCCGCTATTGGTTATTGTCCGGAGAGGTGTCTCGGTCATGTTTGCATGGTTCCCGAACCCGTAGGGTCTACACACTTAAGGTTCGGTGACGCTAGAGTTGTTATGGGAAATAGTATGTGGTTACCGAAGGTTGTTCGGAGTACCAGATGAGATCCCGGACATGACGTGGAGCTCCGGAATGGTCCGGAGGTGAAGATCGGTATATTGGACGAAGGGTATTGGAGTCCGGAATTGTTCCGGGGGTACCAGGTGATGACCAGCATGTCCGAAAGGGGTTTCAGAGGCCCCGGCAAGCGTTGGGGGCCTTATGGGCCAAGGGGAGGGGGCACATCAGCCCACTAAGGGGCCGAGTGCCCCTCTCATCCCATCTCACGTAACCTAGAGAGGTGGGGGCACCACCCCTAGGGCAGCCACCCCTCCCGGCTTGGGGGGCAACTTTCCTAGGGGGTGGGGGCGCCCAAACCCATCTAGGGTTTCCCCTGTGGCCGCTGCCCCTCCCCTAGGGAACCATAGGGCGCCTCCTCCTCCTCCCTTCCCCCTATATATAGTGAGGGAGAGAGAGGGCAGCCGCACCCCTTCCCCTGGTGCAGCCCTCTCCCTCCTCCAACACCTCATCCTCCTCCGTAGTGCTTGGCGAAGCCCTGCCGGAGAACCACGAGCTCCATCACCACCATGCCGTCGTGATGTCAGAGTTCTCCCTCAACTTCTCCTCTCCTCTTGCTGGATCAAGAAGGAGGAGACGTCCCCGGGCTGTACGTGTGTTGAACGCGGAGGCACCGCTGTTCGGTGCTTAGATCAGAATCAACCGCGATCTGAATCGCTACGAGTACGACTCCTTCATTTGCATTCTTGTAACGCTTCCGCTTAGCGATCTTCAAAGGTATGAAGATGCTCATCCTCTCCCTCTCTTGTTGCTAGAATCTCCATAGATTGATCTTGGTGTTGCGTAGAAAATGTTGAATTCCTGCTACGTTCCCCAACAGTGGCATCATGAGCTAGGTCTATTGCGTAGATTCTATGCACGAGTAGAACACAAAGTAGTTGTGGGCGATGATATGTTCAATATGCTTACCGTTACTAGTCCTATCTTGTTTCAACGGTATTGTGGGATGAAGCAGCCCGGACCGACCTTACACGTACACTTACGTGAGACATGTTCCACCGATTGACATGCACTTGTTGCATAAGGTGGCTAGCGGGTGCCAGTCTCTCCCACTTTAGTCGGATCGGATTCGATGAAAAGGGTCCTTATGAAGGGTAAATAGCAATTGGCATATCACCGTTGTGGCTTTGCGTAGGTAAGAAACGTTCTTGCTAGAAACCCATAGCAGCCACGTAAAACATGCAACAACAATTAGAGGACGTCTAACTTGTTTTTGCAGGGTATGCTATGTGATGTGATATGGCCAAAATAATGTGATGAATGATATGTGATGTATGAGATTGATCATGTTCTTGTAATAGGAATCATGACTTGCATGTCGATGAGTATGGCAACCGGCAGGACCATAGGAGTTGTCTTAATTTATTGTATGACCTGCGTGTCATTGAACAACGCCATGTAATTACTTTACTTTATTGCTAACCGTTAGCCATAGTAGTAGAAGTAATAGTTGGTGAAACAACTTCATGGAGACACGATGATGGAGATCATGATGATGGAGATCATGGTGTCATGCCGGTGACAAAGGTGATCATGCCGCGCCTCAAAGATTGAGATCAAAGGCGCAAGATGATATTGGCCATATCATGTCACTTTATGATTTGCATGTGATGTTTGTCATGTTTACATCTTATTAGCTTAGAACGACGGTAGCATAAAAAAGATGATCCCTCCTAAAATTTCAAGAAAGTGTTCCCCCTAAGTGTGCACCGTTGCGAAAGTTCGTTGTTTCGAAGCACCACGTGATGATCGGGTGTGATAGATTCTAACGTTCACATACAACGGGTGTAAGCCAGATTTACACATGCAAAACACTTAGGTTGACTTGACGAGCCTAGCATGTACAGACATGGCCTCGGAACACAAGAGACCAAAAGGTCGAACATGAGTCGTATAGTAGATACGATCAACATGAAGATGTTCACCGATGATGACTAGTCCGTCTCACGTGATGATCGGACACGGCCTACTTGACTCGGATCATGTATCACTTAGATGACTAGAGGGATGTCTATCTGAGTGGGAGTTCATAAGATGAACTTAATTATCCTGAACATAGTCAAAAGGTTTTTGCAAATTATGTCATAGCTCATACTTATAGTTCTACTATTTTAGATATGTTCCTAGAGAAAATTTAGTTAAAAGTTAGTAGTAGCAATTATGCAGACTAGGTCCGTAAACTGAGGATTGTCCTCATTGCTGCGCAGAAGGCTTATGTCCTTAATGCACGGCTCGGTGTGCTGAACCTCGAGCGTCGTCTGTGGATGTTGCAAACATCTGACATACACGTTTTGATAACTACATGATAGTTCGGTGATGTTAAATGGTTTAGAATTGCGGCACCAAAGACGATTTCAAAACGTTGCGGAACATATGAGATGTTTCGAGGGTTTGAAATTGGGATTTCAGGCTCGTGCCCACATCAAGAGGCATAAGACCTCCGACGAGTTTCTTAGCCTGCAAACTAAGGGAGAAAAGCTCAATCGTTGAGCTTGTGCTTAGATTGTCTGAGTACAACAATCACTTGAATCGAGTGGGAGTTAATCTTCCAGATGAGATAGTGATGTTCCTCCAAAGTCATTGCCACCAAGCTGCTAGAGCTTCATGATGAACTATAACATATCAGGGAAAGATATGATGATCCTTGAAATATTCGCGATGTTTGACGCTGCGAAAGTAGAAATCAAGAAGGAGCATATATTGTTGATGGTTAGTGAAACCACTAGTTTCAAGAAGGGCAAGGGCAAGAAGGGAAACTTCATGAAATGGCAAATCAGTTGCTGCTCCAGTGAAGAAACCCAAGGTTGAAACCAAGCCCGAGACTAAGTGCTTCTGTAATGAGGGGAACGGTCACTGAAGCAGGACTACCCTAGATACTTGGTAGATGAGAAGGCTGGCAAGGTCGATCGAAGTATATTGGATATACATTATATTAATGTGTACTTTACTAGTACTCCTAGTAGCACCAGGGTATTAGATACCGGCTCGGTTGCTAAGTGTTGGTAACTCGAAATAAAAGCTGTGGAATAAACAGAGACTAGCTAAAGGTGAGATGAAGATATGTGTTGGAAGTGTTTCCAAGCTTGATGTGATCAAGCATTGCATACTCCCTCTACCATAGAGATTGGTGTTAAACCTAAATAATTGTTATTTGGTGTTTGCGTTGAGCATAGACATGATTGGATTATGTCTATCGCAATACGGTTATTCATTTAAGGAGAATAATGGTTACTCTGTTTATTTGAATAATACCTTCAATGGTCTTGCACCTAAAATGAATGGTTTATTGAATCTCGATCGTAGTGATACACATGTTCATGCCAAAAGATATAAGATAGTAATAATATAGTGCCACCTACTTGTGGCACTGCCATTTGAGTCATATTGGTATAAAACGCATGAAGAAGCTCCATGTTGATGGATCTTTGGACTCACTCATTTTTGAAAAGAATGAGACATGTGAACCATGTCTATTGGTGTATACGCATGAAGAAACTCCATGCAGATGGATCGTTTGGACTCACTTGATTTTGAATCACTTGAGACATGCAAATCATACCACATGGGCAAGATGACTGAAAAGCCTCGGTTTCAGTAAGATGGAACAAGAAAGCAACTTGTTGGAAGTAATACATTCTGATGTGTGTAGTCTAATGAGTGCTAAGGCACGCAGTGGATATCGTTATGTTCTTACTCCACAGATGATTTGAGTAGATTCTGAGTATGTTTACTTGATGAAACACAAATCTGAATTATTGAAAGGTTCAAGTAATTTCAGAGTGAAGTTGAAGATCGTCGTCACAAGAAGATAAAATGTCTATGATATGATCATAGAGATGAATATCTGAGTTACGAGTTCGGCACGCAATTAAGACATTGTGGAAATTGCTTCACAATTAATATCACCTGGAACACCATAGTGTGATGGTGTGTCCGAACATCATAACTACACCCTATTGCATATGGTGCATACCATGATGTCTCTTATCGAATTACCACTATCGTTTATAGGTTAGGCATTAGAGACAACTGCATTCATTTTAAATAGGGTACCACGCAATTCCGTTGAGACAACACCGTATGAACTATGGTTTGGAGAAACTTAAGTTGTCGTTTCTTAAATGTTTGGGGCTGCAACGCTTATGTGAAAAAGTTTCAGGCTGATAAGCTCGAACCCAAAGCGGATAAATGCATCTTCATAGGACACCCAAAACAGTTGGGTATACCTCCAGTCTCAGTTCCGGAAGCAAAAGGGATTGTTTCTAGAATCAGGTCCTTTCTCGAGGAAAAGTTTCTCTCGAAAGAATTGAGTGGGAGGATGGTGGAGACTTGATGAGGTTATTGAACCGTCACTTCAACTAGTGTGTAGCAGGGCACAGGAAGTTGTTCCTGTGGCGCCTACACCAATTGAAGTAGAAGCTTATGATAGTGATCATGAAGCTTTGGATGAAGTCACTACCGTACCTCGTAGGGTGACAAGGATGCGTACTACTTCAGAGTGGTACAGTAATCCTATCTTGAAGGTCATGTTGCTAGACAACAATGAATCTATGAGCTATGGAGAAGCGATGGTGGGCCCGGATTCCGACAAATGGCTCGAGGCCATAAAATCCGAGAGAGGATTCATGTATGAAAACAAAGTGTAGACTTTGGAGGAACTACTTGATGGTTGTAAGGCTGTTGGGTACAAATGGATTCTAAAAGGGAATATAGACAATGATGGTACGTGTCACCATTAAGAAAGCTCGACTTGTCGCTAAGATGTTTTCCGACAAGTTCAAGGAGTTGACTACGGTGAGGCTTTCTCACTCGTAGCGATGCCAAGAGTCTGTTGGTATTGTATTAGCAGTTACTACATTATTTATGAAATATTGCAGATAGGATGTCAAAACATTGTTTCCTCGACAATTTTCTTAAGGAAAGGTTGCATGTGATACAACCAGAAGGTTTTTGTCAATCCTAAAAGATGCTAACAAGTATGCAAAGCTCCAGCAATCCTTCTAAGGACCGGAGTAAGCATCTCGGAGTTGGAATATACACTTTGATGAGATGATCAAAGATTTTGGGTTTATACAAAGTTTATGAGAAACTTGTATTTCCAAAGAAGTGAGTGGGAGCACTATAGAATTTCTGATGAGTATATGTTGTAAACATATTGTTGATCAAAAATGATGTAGAATTTCTGGAAAGCATATAGGGTTATTTGAAAAGTGTTTTTCAAGGGTAAACCTGGATTAAACTACTTGAACATTGAGCATAAAGATCTATAAGCATAGATCAAAATCGCTTGATAGTACTTTCAAATGAGTACGCACTGTGACAAGATTCTGAAGGAGTTCAAAATAGATTGGCAGAGAAGGGGTTCTTGGCTGTGTTATAAGGTGTAAGTATTGAGTAAGACTCAAGACCTGACCACGATAGAAGAGAGAAAAAGGATGAAGGTTGTCCCCTATGCTCTAGACGTAGGCTCCACAGTATGCTATGCTGTGTACCGCACCTAAAGTGTGCCTTGCCATGAGTCAACCAAGGGGTACAAATGTGATCCAAGAATGGATCACAGGACAGTGGTCAAGGTTATCCTTAGTAACTAGTGGACTAAGGAATTTTCTTGATTATGGAGGTAGTAAAGGAGTTCGTCGTAAAGGGTTACGCTGATGCAAACTTTGACACTAATCTGGATGACTCTGAGTAGTAGACCGGATTCGTATAGTAGAGCAGTTATTTGGAAAGTTCCAAATAGCGCGTGGTAGCTTCATCTAGGAGATGACATAGAGATTTGTAAAGCACACAAGGATCTGAAAGATTCAGACCTGTTGACTAATAACCTCTCTCACAAGCGAGATATGATCAAACCCAATGGGTGTTGGATTCATTGCAAGCACATAGTGATGTGAACTAGATTATTGACTCTAGTGCAAGTGGGAGACTGTTGGAAATATGCCCTAGAGGCAATAATAAAATAGTTATTATTATATTTCCTTGTTCATGATAATTGTCTATTGTTCATGCTATAATTGTATTAACTGGAAACCGTAATACATGTGTGAATACATAGACCACAACATGTCCCTAGTGAGCCTCTAGTTGACTAGCTCGTTGATCAATAGATGGTTATGGTTTCCTGACCATGGACATTGGATGTCATTGATAATGGGATCACATCATTAGGAGAATGATGTGATGGACAAGACCCAATCCTAAGCATAGCACAAGATCGTGTACTTCGTTTGCTAAAGCTTTTCTAATATCACGTATCATTTCCTTAGACCATGAGATTGTGCAACTCCCGGATATCGTAGGAATACTTTGGGTGTGCCAAACGTCACAACGTAACTGGGTGGCTATAAAGGTGCACTACAGGTATCTCCGAAAGTGTCTATTGGGTTGGCACGAATCAAGACTGGGATTTGTCACTCCGTTTGACGGAGAGGTATCTTTGGCCCACTCGGTAAGGCATCATCATAATGAGCTCAATGTGACTAAGTACTTAGTCACGGGATCATGCATTACGGAACGAGTAAAGTGACATGCCGGTAACGAGATTGAACAAGGTATTGGGATACCGACGATCGAATCTCGGGAAAGTAACATACCGATTGACAAAGGGAATTGCATACAGGATTGCTTGAATCCTTGACATCGTGGTTCATCCGATGAGATCATCGCGGAACATGTGGGAGCTAATATGGGTATCTAGATCCTGCTATTGGTTATTGGCCGGAGAGGTGTCTCGGTCATGTCTGCATGGTTCCCGAACCCGTAGGGTCTACACACTTAAGGTTCGGTGACGCTAGAGTTGTTATGGGAAATAGTATGTGGTTACCGAAGGTTGTTCGGAGTCTGGGATGAGATCCCGGACATGACGAGGAGCTCCGGAATGGTCCGAGGGTGAAGATCGGTATATTGGACGAAGGGTATTGGAGTCCGGAATTGTTCCGGGGGTACCAGGTGATGACCGGCATGTCCGAATGGGGTTTCGGAGGCCCCGAAAAGCGTTAGGGGCCTTATGGGCCAAGGGGAGGGGGCACATCAGCCCACTAAGGGGCTGAGCGCCCCTCCCACGCCATCTCACATAACCTGGAGAGGTGGGGGCGCCACCCCTCCCGGCTTGGGGGGCAAGTTTCCTAGGGGGTGGGGGCGCCCAAACCCATCTAGGGTTTCCCCTGTGGCCGCCGCCCCTCCCCTAGGGAACCCTAGGGTGCCTCCTCCTCCTCCCTTCCCCCTATATATAGTTAGGGAGCGAGAGGGCAGCCGCACCCCTTCCCCTGGTGCAGCCCTCTCCCTCCTCCAACACCTCCTCCTCCTCCATAGTGCTTGGCGAAGCCCTGCCGGAGAACCACGAGCTCCATCACCACCATGCCGTCGTGCTGTCGGAGTTCTCCCTAAACTTGTCCTCTCCTCTTGCTGGATCAAGAAGGAGGAGATGTCCCCGGGCTGTACATGTGTTGAACGCAGAGGCACCGTTTTTCGGTGCTTAGGTCGGAATCAACCGCGATCTGAATCACTACGAGTATGACTCCTTCATCCGCATTCTTGTAACGCTTCCGCTTAGCGATCTTCAAAGGAATGAAGATGCTCATCCTCTCCCTCTCTTGTTGCTAGAATCTCCATAGATTGATCTTGGTGTTGCGTAGAAACTTTTGAATTTCTGCTACGTTCCCCAACACTAGCATGAGTAGGAGTTGTTTGAGCCCTGATGTGCCTACTCATTCTTGCTTGTTTGTCATGCCTGCTACTGCTTAGAGTTGAGTCAGGTCTGATTCATCGGGGATGAATTGGAATGGTGTTGAACATGTCCTACGGTGTGTGAGATAAGTGTGTGAACACGATTTGGTAAACGTAGCGGTGAGAGGACATGTAGGAGTAGATGGTGGGTTGTCTCATTGAAGCCGTCCTCAGGAACTGAGTTCTGTGTTTGTGATCCATGAACAGCTACTACCACTCATTGGGATCCTTAATTGACCTTCTCAACTTCTTAATCACCCTTGTCCTCTGTCCAGGAGTTGCAAGTAGTTTCTGGTGTTTGTAGTATGCTGGAGGTCGTGGGCAGAGCTGACCCGAGGGGTGGGCTATGATGTGGTAGGCACGTGGCACGGTGTACCGGGCGCCCGTTTGGTGTCTCGGGAACCCTGCACACATCGTTCGGGGCCGTATGTGGAAACTTCGGCCGGACTCCCTGCGGATGGAACCTGAATAGGCGATAAACCTGGACTTGAGACTTGAGTGTTTAGGTAGGCCGTGGCCGACACCCTCTCCAGGCTTCCGCTTGAAGGTTGCCGAGATACATGACGTGTACATGGCGGTAAGTGGCGAGAGCGTGTGTGAATAAGTACACCCCTGCAGGGTTAACATCATCTATTCGAATAGCCGCATCCGCGGTAAAGGACCTCTGGGTTGCCTATACAGTTCATAGACAAGTGAAAGTGGATACTCTAAAATACGCAAAATAATCGTGAGTGCAACGGATGGCGTTCTCGTAGGGAGACGGGAGTGGAGCCATAGTGGTGTATTAATATGGTGAATATGTGGACTCGTGTGCGCCACCTCAAAGAGTTACTTGCAGTCGTAGTTCAGGATAGTCACCGAGTCAAAGTTGGCTTGCTGTAGTTAAACCCCACCACCCCCTTTGTTGATAATGATGCATATGTAGTTAGTTCTGATGTAAGTCTTGCTGGGTACATTTGTACATATGTTTGCCTATTTTATGTTTTTGCAGAGAGACTTCAGTCTCACTAGTAGTTCCGTGTGGACTTGGACGTTTAGCTTGTTACCTCAGCTATGATCTTGTGCCCTCGGCAGGATCTGGTAGATAGTTAGGCTTCTCAGCCTTTTTCATTTGTAGATTTCAGTACTCAGACATGTTAAGCTTCTGCATGTGCCTTGACTTATATGCTCTGAATGCTGGGTCAAGAGACCCATGTTGTAATATCTCGCTCCCCGGAGCCTATTGAATAAAATACTTGAGTTGTAGAGTCATGTTGTGATGCCATGTTGTATTTGCACATATCGAGCATATTGTGTGTATGTTATTGAAATGCTTGGTATGTGTGGGATCTTACTATCTAGTTGTTTATCCTTGGTAGCCTCTCTTACTGGGAAATGTCTCCTAGTGCTTCCACTGAGCCTTGGTAGCTTGCTACTGCTCCGGAAATTTAGGCTGGCCGGCATGTGTCCTTCTTCATTCCTGTGTCTGTCCCTTCAGGGAAATGTTACGCGCTGTCTACCGGAGTCCTGTTAGCCTGCTACAGCCCGGTTTACCGGAGTCCTACTAGCCAAGTTGCTACAGCCCAGATTCACTTGCTGATGACCGACACGTTCGTTGCTGGGTCATGCATGCCTGCCCCTGTAAGTTAGTGCCACTTTGGGTTCACGACTAGCCATGTCAGCCTGGGCTCCTTGTCATATGGATGCTAGCGACACTATCATCTAAGCTTTAAAGAATCAATTTCAAGAGAAATTCTATCAACGTTCCTAGCCAAATCATCAACTTTAAGCAATTTCTCTTCAAGCAAAGCATTAAAATTCTTTTCTGAATTCATAAACTCTTTAACACTACTCTCAAATTCAAAGTGCATATTATTTCCATAAGAGTTATTGTAGGAGTTTCCATAATTATTAGAAGGATTACTAGGATAAGGCATAGGATTAAAATTCCCTCTATAAGCGTTGTTTCCAAACTATTCCTACAAACAAAATTCACATCCATAGATTCATTATTATTCTCAAGCAAGGTAGATAAATGCATATCATTGGGATCAAGAGGAGTATTTTTAGGAGCAAACATCTTCATAAGTTCATCCATCTTTTCACTCAAAACATTAATTTCTTCTATAGCATGCACTTTCTTACTAGAAGATCTTTCGGTGTGCCATTGAGAATAATTAGCCATAATATTATCAAGCAATTTGGTAGCTTCTCCTAACGTAATTTCCATAGAAGTGCCTCCCGCGGCCGAATCTAAAAGATTTCTAGAAGCAAAATTCAATCCGGCATAAAATTTTGTATGATCATCCATAAATTCAAACCATGAGTAGGGCAATTGCGAAGCATTAATTTCATTCTTTCCCAAGATTGGGCAACATGCTCATGATCATGTTGTTTAAAATTCATGATATCGTTCCTAAGAGTGATAATCTTAGAGGGAGGAAAATACTTAGAGATAAAAGCATCTTTGCACTTGTTCCACGAATCAATACTATTTTTAGGCAAAGATGAAAACCAAACTTTAGCACGATCTCTAAGTGAAAACGGAAATAACTTCAATTTGACAATATCGTTATTCGTATCTTTCTTCTTTTGCATATCACACAAATCAACAAAATTGTTTAGATGAGTAGCGACATCTTCACTAGGAAGGCCGACGAATTGATCTTTCATAACAAGATTCAACAAAGATGTATTGATTTCACAAGACTCATCATTATTAAGAGGAGCAATCGGAGTACTAAGGAAATCATTATTATTGGTATTCGAGAAATCACACAATTTGGTATTATCTTGTGCCATGGCAACAAGTAATCCAACACACAAGCAAACAAAAAGGCGAAGGGAAAAGGCAAACGGAAAGAGAGGAGGAGATTGGGAAAGAGAGGGCGAATAAAACGGCAACGGTGAAGTGGGGGAGAGGAAAACGAGAGGCAAATGGCAAATAATGTAATGCGAGAGATAGGGATTGCGATGGGTACTTGGTATGGTTGACTTGCTTGTGTGAGCCTCCCCGGCAACGGCGCCAGAAATTCTTCTTGCTACCTCTTGAGCACTGCGTTGGATTTCCTCGAAGAGGAGAGGATGATGCAGTAAAGTAGCGTAAGTATTTCCCTCAGTTTTTGAGAACCAAGGTATCAATCCAGTAGGAGACCACGCACAAGTCCCTCGTACCTACACAAAACGATAGCAACTCGCAACCAACGCTTAAGGGTTGTCAATCCCTTCACGGTCACTTACGAGAGTGAGATCTGATAGAGATAATATTTTTGGTATTTTTGATAGATAGATGCAAAGTAAAAAGTAAAGGCAAAGTAAAAACAAAGCAAGTAAATAAAGTGATATAGATTGATATGATGAGAATAGATCCGGGGGCCATAGGTTTCACTAGTGGCTTCTCTCGAGAGCATAAATATTCTACGGTGGGTGAACAAATTACTGTTGAGCAGTTGACATAACTGAGCATAGTTATGAGTATATCTAGGCGATGATCATGTATATAGGCATCACCTCCAAAACAAGTAGATCGAAATGATTCTGCATCTACTACTATTACTCCACTCATCGACCGCTATCCAGCATGCATCTAGAGTGTTAAGTAAAAACAGAGTAACGCTATAAGCAAGATGACATGATGTAGAGGGATAAATTCATGCAATATGATAAAAACCCCATCTTGTTATCCTCGATGGCAACAATACAATATGTGCCTTGTAACTCTTTCTGTCACTGAGTAAGGACACCGCAAGATTGAACCCAAAGCTAAGCACTTCTCCCATTGCAAGAACTACCAATCTAGTTGGCCAAATCAAAAAGATAATTCGAAGAGACTTGCAAAGATAACTCAATCATACATAAAAGAATTCAGAGAAGAATCAAATATTTTCCATAGATAATACTAGATCATAAACCCACAATTCATCGGTCTCAACAAACACACCGCAAAAAGAAGATTACATCAAATAGATCTCCACGAGAGAGGGGGAGAACATTGTATTGAGATCCAAAAAGAGAGAAGAAGACATCT
Source organism: Triticum timopheevii (assembly GCA_963921465.1). Lineage (NCBI taxonomy): Eukaryota > Viridiplantae > Streptophyta > Magnoliopsida > Poales > Poaceae > Triticum > Triticum timopheevii. The sequence goes on along the minus strand of OY997262.1, from coordinate 461,817,985 downwards.
AGCTACTAGCTATGGACCCGAAGGTCTGAAGTAAACTACTCACACTTCATCGGAGGGGCTATGGTGATGATGTAGAAGCCCTCCATGGTGGATGCCCCCTCCAGCGGAGCTCCGGAACAGGCCCCAAGATGGGATCTCGTGGATACAGAAAGTTGCGGCGGTGGAATTAGGTTTTTGGCTCCTGTTCTGATCGTTCGGGGATACGTATGTATATATAGGAGGAAGGAGTACGCCGGTGGAGCTCCGAGGGGCCCACGAGGTAGGGGGGGCGCCCAGGGGGCGTGCCCTCCACCCTCGTGACTGCCTCTGGCGCTTCTTGGAGTAGGGTCCAAGTCTCTTGGGTCACGTTCGGTTGGAAAATCACGATCCCGAAGGTTTCATTCCGTTTGGACTCCGTTTGATATTATGTTTCTTTGAAATACTAAAAAAGGCAAAAAACAGCAATTCTGGGCTGGGCCTCCGGTTAATAGGTTAGTCCCAAAAGTAATATAAAAGTGAAAAATAAAGCCCAATATAGTCCAAAATAGTAGATAAAGTAGCATGGAGCAATCAAAAATTATAGATACGTTGGAGACGTATCAGACCTTCCTCTTAATAACATCATCGGGTATACCTGCAAGCTTAGATAATCCACAAACTTCATCCACATAGATAAGGTGTAAATCGGGATGCAATGTTCCATCTCCTGCAAAGGGATTAGCCAGTAGTTTCTCTATCATACACGAAGGAATTTCAAAGTAAACATTTTTAGTAGGTTCAGTAGGTTGAGGAGCAACTCTTTGCTCTACTGGTCGGGGCGAAGATGCCCCGAACAAGCCCCTCAAAGGATTAGTTTCCATAGTAACAAGTGACAGAAAATTTCAGCACACTATATAAATGTTTCCTTACCAAGTTCCACTCACCAAAGGCGCTTCACTCCCTAGCAATGGCGCCAGAAAAGAGTCTTGATGACCCACAAGTATAGGGGATCTATAGTAGTCCTTTTGATAAGTAAGAGTGTCGAACCCAACGAGGAGCAGAAGGAAATGACAAGTGGTTTTCAGTAAGGTATTCTTTGCAAGCACTGAAATTGTAGGTAATAGATAATTTTGTGATAGGATAATTTGTAACGGGTAACAAGCAATGAAAGTAAATAAGGTGCAGCAAGGTGGCCCAATCCTTTTCATAGCAAAGGACAAGCCTGGACAAATTTTTATAATGAGAAAAGCGCTCCCGAGGACACACGGGAATTATCGTCAACCTAGTTTTAATCACGTTCATATGATTCGCGTTCGTTACTTTGATAATTTGATATGTGGGTGGACCGGTGCTTGGGTGCTGCCCTTTCTTGGACAAGAATCCCACTTATGATTAACCCCTATTGCAAGAATCTACAACTACAAAATAAGTATTAAGGTAAACCTAACCACAACATGAAACATATGGATCCAAATCAGCCTCTTACGAAGCAACGCATAAACTAGGGTTTAAGCTTCTGTCACTCTAGCAACCCATCATCTAATTATTACTTTCCAATGCCTTCCTCTAGGCCCAAATAATGGTGAAGTGTCATGTAGTCGACGTTCACATAACACCACTAGAGGAGAGAAAACATACATCTCATCAAAATATTGAACGAATACCAAATTCACATGACTACTAATAGCAAGACTTCACCCATGTCCTCAGGAACAAACGTAACTACTCACAAAGCATATTCATGTTCATGATCAGAGGAGTATTAATATGCATTAAGGATCTGAACAAATGATCTTCCACTGGATAAACCAATTAGCATCAACTACAAGGAGTAATTAACACCACTAGCAACCCAGAGGTACCAATCTGAGGTTTGGGTGCAAAGATTGGATACAAGAGATGAACTAGGGTTTGAGAGGAGATGGTGCTGGTGAAGATGTTGATGGAGATTGACCCCCTCCCAATGAGAAGATCGTTGGTGATGATGACGGGGATGATTTCCCCCTCCTGGAGGGAAGTTTCCCCGGCAGAATAGCTCCGCTGGAGCCCTAGATTGGTTCCGCCTCGTGGCGGCGGAGTTTCGTCCCATAAGCTTGCTTATGATTTTTTCCAGGGTAGAAGACTTCATATAGCAGAAGATGGGCACCGAAGGGCCACCAGGGGGCCCATGAGGCAGGGGGCACGCCAGTAGGGGTGGGCGCGCCCCCCCACCCTCATGGCCAGGGTGTGGGCCCCCTCTGGTACTTCTTTCGCTCAATAATTCTTATTAATTCCAAAAATGACTTTCGTGGAGTTTCAGGACTTTTGGAGCTGTGCAGAATAGGTTTCCAATATTTGCTCCTTTGCCAGCCCAGAATCCCAGCTGCCGACATTCTCCCTCTTCGTGATAAACCTTGTAAAATAAGAGAGAATAGCCATAAGTATTGTGACATAACGTGTAATAACAGCCCATAACGCAATAAATATCGATATAAAAGCATGATGCAAAATGGACGTATCACATCACATATCATTTAGATGACTTGAGGGATGTCTATCTAAGTGGGAGTTCTTTAGTAATTTGATTAATTAGCTTAATTTATCATGAACATAGTCCTGATAGTATTTGCATATCTATGTTGTAGATCAATGGCCCGTGCTACCGTTCCCTAGAATTTTAATGCGTTCCTAGAGAAAGCTAAGTTGAACGATGATGATAGCAACTACACAGACTGGGTCCATAACTTGAGGATCATCCTCATTGCTCCACAGAAGAATTATGTATTTAATGCACCACTACGTGACAGACCTATTGCAGGAGCAGATGCAGATGTTGTGAACGTTTGGCAAGCTCGATATGATGACTACTTGAAAGTTTAGTGCACCATTCTTTATGGCTTAGAACCGGGACTTCAAAGATTCCCGAGCTCTTCGTGATGTTGAAATCAACAAAGGTAGAAATCAAGAAAGAGCATCAAGTGTTGATGGTTAACAAGACCACTAGTTTCAAGAAAAAGGGCAAAGGAAAATAAAGGGAACTTCAAGAAGAATGACAAGAAAGTTGCCACTCTCGTGAAGAAGCCCAAAGCTAGACCCAAACCTGAAACGAAGTGCTTCTACTACAAAGGAAATGGTCACTGGAAGTGGAAGTGCCCCAAATATTTGGCGGATAAGAAGGATGGCAACGTGAACAAAGGTATATTTGATATACATGTTATTGATGTCTACCTTACTAATGCTCGTAGTAGTGCCTGGGTATTTGATACCGGTTTGGTTGCTCATATTTGTGACTCAAAACAGGGACTACAGATTAAACGAAGATTGGCTAAGGACGAGGTGACGATGCGTGTCGGGAATGGTTCCAAGGTCGATGTGATCATCATTAGCATGCTACCTCTACATCTACCTTCGGGATTAGTTTTAGACCTGAATAATTGTTCTTTGGTGCCAGCATTAAGCATGAACATTATATCTGGACCTTGTTTAGTGCGAGACGGTTATTCATTTAAATCAGAGAATAATGGTTGTTCTATTTATATGAGTAATATCTTTTATGGTCATGCACCCTTGGAGAGTGGTTTATTTTTGTTGAATCTCGATTGTGGTGATACACATATTCATAATATTGATGCCAAAAGATGCAAAGATGATAATGATAGTGCAACATATTTGTGGCACTGCCGTTTAGGTCATATTGTTTTAAAATGCATGAAGAAACTCCATGCAGATGGACTTTTAGAATCACTTGATTATGAATCATTTGATACTTGCAAACCATGCCTCATGGGCAAGATGTCTAAAACTCCGTTCTCCGGAACAATGGAGCGAGCCAGTGACTTACTGGAAATAGTACATACTCGCGTGGAATTATCACGTCAGATGTCCTAACGAAAGGACTTAGTCGTGGAGCCATCGCAACGAGATTAGCTTGAAGGGATTAAACCGGAACAAAGGACACGAGGAGTTTATACTGGTTCGGCCCCTTGCGGTGAAGGTAAAAGCCTACGATCCAGTTGTTGTGGGATTGATTGATCTCGGTGAGTAGGGAGCGAATCCGCTTTACCTATCTCTCGAGCTGTTGTTTCTTCTCCCTGAACCGCCGCCGGGTCGTCCCTATATATACACAGGTTGACACCCGGCCGGTCTACAGAATCCCGAGGCCGGCTCATACAAGTGTCCGGCTCGGTTTCTTCCTTTCCCTAACTTACAATACAAGTTATACATGTATGGAGGTTTACTACTATGGGCCCTGACCCGCCATTGGGCTCTGGGCCTTTAAGCCTCCATAGTTAAAGCGCCATCTACTTCGTCTTCATGGGTTCTTTATGTAGGACTCCTTGTGAGTGTAATCCGGCCCCTCCTGGGCGGTTTAACTCAATAGTCATATCCCCAACATTAGGCCCCAGATTGGTTTGAACCTGTTCATGTTAATCTTCAACTTAAAGAAATTCTAATTTGAACACTTTCATGTTGATCTTGTAAACCGCCGTGACGTCATCTTCTGCAATCGTCGTAAACTATCGTGACGTCATCTGCATAAAAAACTCGTATATATTCCCCTTTTATTAATTGACCTCCAAAAATCAAGGCGATAGTTGTGCCCTATATTCCCTTTTTTGGCTCCTCGATTTTTGCGCATGTCACTTATCCCTTTGCCTTTATAAATAAGATCGGGGGTCCTTTCCATTCTCCCCCTTGCCTCTTCGCATCTTCTTCTCCCTCGTGACCCCGAAGAGATCGAGCATCGACGCCGGCGTCGACCTTTTCATCTACACCAACAAGGCCGCTGCATCGACCTGTTCTTGACCAGAAACACTGCAACGCTCCTCCACTGCCCCGCAGCCCTAGTAAGTACTCCTCTTCCCAACTATTAGATCTGCATTAGAGCTCCATGTATCTTCGATGTTTCATCAGCGTTCATCGGTGCTCATATGTTTTCCCTTACTGTCTCATTGAATCTAGACAAACCCGACATCTTATTTTTGTGGCCGAAGCTGTAGCTTTAGTCAGCCTCGCCACAGTATCCCTTTGTTCCTGGATAGATCTCATCTGAACCTTTGCTGTTCTGCTATTGCCATTTTAGGGTTCAGAAATTTTTCTTTACTGAACCGCGGTAGATCCAAAATTATAACACCATCTTGTGAAACCTGTTTCTGCAGCACTTAGTAAATTTCAGATCTGTTTCTTCCACTGTAGGCGGTTTAACCTTTAGTAAATGATAATCCGCCAGGTACCATTAGCCCTTGCTTAAACCGCCAACTTTACCTGAACATAAGTATCCGGTTTAACATATGCACATGCTTTGATTAAATCCCCAGTTTGGCACCAGTTTATGCATATCAATCTTGAACTGTGAACCTTCATTTGAACTTCCTTTACAGTTTGTCATCAAAAATGGCCAAACAGTTCTCTTCTTGCAATTGGGTTCCCTCCCAAATTAAAGAAGAGCAACTTACTAGGTACGTTCTGACTGGCGCTTTAGCCAAGAAGGAGGTCATTCATTGGAGAGTCCCTAGTACTGAAAATCCTCCTGAACCTCAAGATGGAGAAGTGGTTGTGTTTATGCAGCATCTGGATCAAGGGTTTAGCCCTCCCGAATCAAAAAAAATTCGTGATGTACTTGCCAGCTTCCAACTCCACCCTCAAGACATTGGACCAAATTTTGTGTCCACCATTTGCAACTTCCAAGTGTTTTGTGATGTTTACCTGCAAGAAGAACCAACTGTTGAACTGTTCAGAGACTTCTTCCACTTGAACCGCCAAACTGAATTCACCGACGGCCCCAACACTGAACTTGGCGGGGTGTCGATTCAAAAAAGGAAAGAAGTCAATTTTCCTCATGCCAAACATCACAGCCACCCTAAGGATTGGAATCAGACGTGGTTCTACTGCCGGAACACTTCTCCTGCTGATGAAAATCCTCTGCCGGGTTATTGTGCTTAACGGCTCAGCAATGAACATCCATTGCCTCAAGGCTTACTACCAGAGAACGACAAACATATGCACCACAGCTTGCTAAGCTCCGGGCTCTTATGGCAAATAGTTTAACAGGTATTGACCTTGTCCGTTGCTGGGTTTCATGGGGTATCTTGCCCTTAAGCCGCCGCACCAGATTAATGCATGAATATACTGGGGGTGTCAAAGATCCTCAACGGCACACCGAAATACAGATGACTGACGACGAAGTCACTGAGTCTGTTAAAAAGATGTTAGATGAACCGATAACTGAGTGCAGCAAGACCGGGCTGCGTCCCTTTTATGCTTCCAACAAACCGCCAGCAGTAAGATTTTATCTTTCTACTTTTAATCTGTCCTCCTTTTAACACCTTCAGATAGCCTTCTGTTTATTTTTGCAGGACAAAGATCCATTCTAGAAAAAGAAATCTCTGGATATACCGACAAAACCTCAAGAAAAACCGGCAAGAACGACCCGTAACAAGACTAAGGTCACAAAGAGGCCAGCAAAGAAGAAAACCGCCGAGTCCTCACATTCGCCCGAAGATATTGATGACTCGGAACCAGAGGTAGAACTTGACTCCCTTGGTTCATTTTCCATGCATCTTATTGACAATGATCATTATCAGGATGATGCGGAAGCCAGCCACGCTGACCATGTAGAGGTAATCTCCCTTTCCTCCGATTCAGATCATGTGCCAATAACAAAACTTTGCTGCGCAATCCGGAAAGTAAAATGTTCTCATCATCTTGCTCATTTGGATCCACACTTTTCTTTGAAGCCACAACAACATGAAGCTCGTCGTACAACCCGGCATAGTGGCCATCAGGTAACTTCCTCCGGTTTACCAGAAACACCGGTTCGGAAACACCGTCCAGAGGTCTCTTGTTCTTCTAATAAATCTTATCCCTTGGCGGGTTGCTTCTGATAACCACTTAATCCGTCTGATTCGAATTATTAGGTAACTTCCAATTCATCTTCTGGAGACTCATCAACCACACAAATGCATCCTCTCAAGACCGTCCCTGGGTGAGTGTGATAATTTTAGCTTTACTTTCTTGCACCGGTTTACCATATTAACCTCGGTTTGCTATTTGTAGCGCCAAAGCCCGACTCAGCAAAAAAGCAAAACTGAGTACTCCCACTGAGGAGTTTGAACCGGAGAGGACCTCAGAAGGTGCTGGTGGAGATACAGATATTGCTATGGATGATCCTGTGCCACAAGGTCAGGACACTTATGTTGATCCGCCAGAAGTTAATCCGGCCAGTCCTCATGTTGATCCACCAAGCCCTGCTGCCAATCCACCAAGTCCAGCTGCTAACCCTCCAAGCCCAGCAAGAGCCACTGCCAAACCGTCCAACACAGATGAAATTGTTGATGGCAAGACTGATAATGTTGTAATCACTGGTTCTGGCCACACTTCTCTTGGCAACCCTATCGCTTTGTCAAAGCACAGTGCCAAAGAGGAATCTGTTGCGGTGGAGAAAGGCAAATGGAAGACTGATTTGTCAGGCTGTGCTCATCTCAGTGCTCAGAATCTCCATTCCAGATTTCTAAACCGCATGTACACAAGTCGTGATTATGAAGCCGGTATGGTCAACTTGATGAAGGAGCGCTATGAGGTAACTTCTATTCAAACATTTATAAATCTTTCCTTGTGCTTTATATCAACTTCCTTATAACCCCCAAGTGCCGGTTTATCTCTTCAAGATGGACCGGGACTTTGATTAGAAAAAACTTCAACTATGTAGCCCCCAAGGGCCGGTTTATCTCTTCAAGATGAACCGGGACTTTCTGTTGCAAAGCTCAACTTTGTTGAATTCCTTCACATCCGGTCGATTTGATCAATTAGGCATTAGCCCCAAAGTGCCAAGATGAATACTTGTATTGAGCCTTGGGACTTCAGATAACAGTTATTTAAGAAGCAATCCGCATTAGCCCCCAAGTGCCAAGTGTATAACTTGTTATGTGCTTGGGACTTTTGAGAAGATATTAACAACTTATCATCTGTCTGTTGCAGGCTGACTTGAACAATAAGGATTCCCAAATTGCCGATCTTCAAGAAAATATCAAGTCCCAGCAAGCCGAGACCTCCAAAGCCAAGGATGAACTGAAAGGCGCTTTGACAGCCATGGAGCAATTGAAAGATGGCTTCAAAAACGAGCGTGCAGGCTGGGAAACTGAAAAAACTGCTTTCTTGAAGTGGGCAGAAAGTGTTGAAGAGGCACTTAATCTGGTAGCAGAAGAATTGAATGGCTTAAAGCAGCAAATCAACGCGATGAATTCTGCTGTATTTGGTAAGTACTCTTCTTCAGCTTTCTAGTAAACATTTTTGACACTGCTGGTTTACCAGCAATCTTTTAAACCATTGCAGGTAGCCGTGTTGCTAATCTGGGCTCTGACATGCATAAGAAGTTGAAGGTAGCCTATACTTTGATAGAACAACTGTATACCGGCGCTCAACGAGTCATCTCCGCATCCTCATACAACAAACCACCGCCAACGTTACTCAAAGATACACAGGCCAAGTTATCTATGACCCCTGCCCAGATAGAAGAGGTAAAACGATCTGCTGCAAGGGTTGGCGCTTTATCAGCACTGATGTCGGAGTAATGGGCCACGGGTAGGCTAACCCGAGCCCCTGAACCTTTCAAGACATCGGGGCAGGCTGCGCCCCTCAAGCCGAGTCCCAGGGACGACTCCAAGATAAGCCGAGTCCCAGGGGCGACTCCAAGACAAGCCGACTCTTGGCCGTGGACTTCCGGAGAAGCCGGCTGTAGAGAGCCGGCCCGCGACTCCAACCGCCCCGTGCGTCCTCGATAATGGACGGGACGGGAAGCGGCCACCGCACGGCCCCTTCCTGCCCCGTTTATCGAGGGCAGGCATGGCCACAGTGCGCCGTACCGGCGGAGATCTCCGTCCGGCGCGGCACTGTTGCCATGCCAGCCCTGACATCAGCCCTTGGGGGCGGAGCCCTGTACCCACGACGGCCTGTCTGTACGACCCGAAAGACGGCGGGCCCCACCCGTTGGCGGGAGTACAGAAGACGGCGAGAGCGCCCCAAGACGGACACGATGGGAGTCGGCCCCCCAGAGTCAGCCGGCCCCTCCCACGGGTCCCACATGCCATTAACCAGACAAGACGGGGAATGGCGATAGTGATCGTCCGTCAGGTGGCAGCACTGTTGCCACGACCCCATGACCAAGCCAGCGTCATTAGAAGCACGGCTACAGTACCGGACCTGTCGGCGGGGCCCACCAGTCGGCGGGCCCCAGCAGTCGGCGGAGAAGACGGCGGCCTGAGAGACAGACGGCTGGGACCCGCACCCTGCCAGATTACCATTGTACCCCTGGGGGGTAGGCCTATATAAACCCCCCAGGGCAGCCATGCAAAGGGTTCGAATCCATCAGCACTAGACCATATCATATAGGAAGGAGAGAGCTAGCCTTGCCTTCTCCTACCTCCAGAATACAACTCGAGGAGCAACCTTGTACTCACTTTGCCTTAGTGATCATGCGGAGACCCCACAAAGCAGCAGTAGGGGTGTTATCTCCTCGGAGAGCCCCGAAGCTGGGTAAGATCCACCGGCGTGCATGTCTTCACCTCATCCCGTTTCTGGGCACCGGCGACATTCTACTCGCCCCCACCATGATAAGCCATCCTTTGGCATATGTCGCACCCAACCCTTGACATTTGGCGCCCACCGTGGGGCGAGGTGCACCGTCGTCCGGAGACCTGCTCTGGACGGGAACCCTTTTTCTCCCCAGCAAGCGTAGCCAGCCCGGCACGCCCGATGGCGCTTGCCCCGACGCGCTGCAGGGCATCGATGATGCCTGCGCGGCGAGCTGCCTCGCCGATCTTCTTGGCGAGGTTTGCATCTCCCACGAGCCTGCGTCCGACGCAGGCACGGGCGGCCCCGAGAGCCTCCTCGCGGGCCTCCTTGACCAACTCCACGTAGCCGGCGAGCCTGCCGTGGACCTGGAGTCCGTAGGCTCCACCGACCCGATGCTGGTCGACTCCAACAGCGTGTCGCTCAACGCGTTCCCGACCAATCTGGTGGTCTACGACGAGCCGCTCCCTCACGAGGAGAGCGGCGGAAGCGCCGTCACGGAGGTGCTCGTCATTAGTCATGGCGAGCATTCCGGTGAGGGAGCTCATGACCCACTCGACGCGGCTCTATGAGACCTGACCGCGCCTATTCCGGATGATGCCGACGCCGAAACCCTGGAGACGCGCCGCCTACAGATCGTAGAAGGCACGAAGAAGCTGGCAAGCATGAGACGCTTGTCAGAAGCCTACCAGCGTGAGATGGATCGCGCTGTGGGCGGCTCGCCGGCCCCGACTGGGCCTAGCCGCCTAGGCGCGGTCCAGCAACGCGGCGTGGCCATCGCCAACCTGTTCGGGGCCGATCGCCCTGTGTACGCCACGCCTGCAGAGAACATCCGCGCCGCCCAGGCGGCGGCGGACGAGCTAAACAACTTCGAGGGAGAAGAGCGTCGCCTGATGACGGAGCGGGTCCAGCGTCTCCTCAAAGCGGCTGCCGCGCAGAATGAAGCCGGCTGCCGCACAGAGGCCCCACAGCGACCAAACGACGACTTGCCTCCCCGCCGAGATCAAGGCGCGACGTCTCAGACGCCGACTGGCGGTGTCCGCGGAAGAAAAGACAAGGATCCGGCTGTCAGCCACAGTCGGACTCGCATCACCATCGAGTGCGACCAAGATGGCTGCCCAAGAGTAGTGGAACGGCAGGGCGACTATCTGCCTCCTCACCACGAAGAGAAAGGCGAGTCTCCCCGCCACCTGTTGAGCATCCGACTCTCGGCGACCGCCTTGGCCGCCGAGAGGGAGTCGGAGAGAACGACGCCCGCCACCGGATAGACCGACTCCACCGATCCTTGGCGCTGGAAGAAGAAGACGAGTTGGGTCAGCCCTGTTTTGGACCCCGCATCCGAGATGAGCCCTTTCCCAAAGGGTTCATGCTCCCCTAAGACACGCCCAAGTACACCAGCTCCGTGAAGCCGGAAGATTTGCTAGTTGACTACTCCACAGCCGTCAACATAGCGAACCGCAATAAGCGTGTTGCCGTGAAGTATGTTCCACTTATGCTCCAGGGCACGGCCCGGACATGGTTGAATAGTCTGAAGCCCCGCGGCATCAATAGCTGGGTCGACTTCACCGAGGCCTTCATCCGCAACTTCACAAGCACGTACAAGTGACCCCCCAAGCCACGCCAGCTTTCCTTGTGTGTGCAAGGTCCCGACGAGTCGACTCGCGACTACCTCACGCGCTGGGCCGAGCTTCGGAACTCCTGCGAGGGCGTGCACGAGGTGTAGGCTATCGAGTACTTCACCACCGGGTGCAGAGAAGGCACCCTCCTCAAACACAGGCTCCTCTGCGACGAGCCGGAAACCCTCGACGAGCTGCTGATCATAGCAGACAAATATGCCACGACTGACTCCTCCATGAAGACGGAGATTCAAGTTAGTGCGACTGGCAAGGCGGCTCCTCAGGGTCCCAGAACTCCAGCTGGAGATGCCAGTCGGCGACAACAACAGAATGATCACAAGCGCAAGGCCCCACAGCCGGATTCCAGCAGCCGGCAGGTTGCGACAGTCGAAGACCAGCAGCCGAAGGGGCAGCCTCCGACCAAGCGACAGAAAGGCGGCAAGTCCAACTGGTTGCCGGCCTTCTCTTACGAGCAGACTCTAGATGGTCCCTGCAAGTTCCACAGCGGCGTGAAGCCGTCAAACCATACCACCCGGAAATGCCACTGGCTCACCAGAGTCGCCAAGGGAGACGACCTCCTTCCTCCTCCGCCTGCTGGGCCGCCACCTCCACCGCTGCCCCAGCAGCCGGCTGCTAGGCCAGTCGGTGCCGTACAAGATGAGTACCCGGAAGAGCACGGAGCCTATGTGGTGTTCACCAGTGTGGCTGATGATCGACGCAGCAGACGGCTGCAGCAGCAAGAAGTAAATGCAATAGCGTCAGATACTCCGGAGTTTATGCATTGGTCCGAGAAGCCTATCAGTTGGAGCAGAGCTGATCACCCAGAGGTGATGCCGAATCCGGGCTCCTACGCCCTGGTTTTGAGTGCCACCTTGGCCACACATAGGCGGGCTGCTCGCTTCTGCGAGTGTTGATAGACGGAGGCAGTAGCATCAACATCCTGTACAAGGATACCATGGAGAAGTTAGGAGTCAAGCAAAGACAGCTTCAGAGCAGCCGAACTGTGTTCCACGGCATTGTACCTGGCCTTTCCTGCTCACCAATCGGCAAGATCCTGATAGACGTCCTCTTCGGAGACAAAGACCATTTTCGCCGAGAGACACTTTGGTTTGAAGTGGTGGACCTCGAAAGCCCATACCATGCGCTGCTTGGCCGGCCTGCTATGGCCAAGTTCATGGCGGTCCCCCACTACGCCTACCTCAAGATGAAGATGCCGAGTTCTAAGGGGATTCTGACCGTAGCCGGCGACTACAGGAAGTCGTCTGCTTGCGCGGCTGAGAGCAGTTGGCTAGCCGAGTCCCTGGTGATCGCAGCTGAGAGGCGGCTTCTTGATCGGGTTGTGGCGATGGCCGGCAAGCAGCCAGAGATGTCGCCCGACCCCAAGGAGTCGGAAGCTGAGGGTTCGTTCAAGCCGGCTAAAGAAACAAAGAAGATACCTTTGGACCCGGAGCACCCAGAGAGGCACGCTGTCATAGGTGCAAACCTAGACAGCAAATAGGAAGGCGAGCTCGTCGATTTCCTATGTGAGAATCAAGACATCTTTGCATGGTCCCCTAAAGACATGCCAGGTGTACCGACGGAATTCGCCGAGCAGAAGTTACATGTCCAATCTGATGTGAAACCCGTCAGGCAGCCCTTGCGCCGCCTGTCAGAAGAGAAGAGAAGAGTCATTGGGGAAGAGATAGCCCGACTCCTAGCAGCCGGCTTCATTATGGAGGTGTTTTTTCCAGAATGGTTAGCAAACCCGGTCCTGGTGTTGAAGAAGAACAAGCAGTGGCGGATGTGCATTGACTACACAAGCCTCAACAAAGCTTGCCCCAAGGACCCATTTGCTCTACTGAGAATTGATCAGGTGATAGACTCCACAGCCGGATGCGAGCTGTTGAGCTTCTTAGATGCATATTCAGGGTATCACCAGATCAAGCTGAACCCGGCAGACAGACTGAAGACTGCCTTCATCACGCCGTTTGGAGCCTTCTGCTACCTGACCATGACGTTCGGCTTAAGGAATGCCGGCGCCACCTTTCAGCGTTGCGTGCAGAAGTGCCTCCTCAAGCAACTCGGCAGAAATGCCCACGTCTACGTAGACGATGTGGTGGTGAAGACAGAAAAGCGTGGAACGCTGTTGGAAGACCTCAAGGAAACCTTTGAGAACCTGCGCCGATTCCAGATCAAGCTCAACCCTGAAAAGTGCGTCTTCGGAGTACCAGCCGGCCAGCTCCTTGGCTTCCTGGTCTCCGAACGCGGCATAGAGTGCAACCCTGTAAAGATCAAGGCCATCGAGAGGATGGAGGTTCCCCGCCGACTACTAGACGTGCAAAAGTTCACCGGCTGCTTGGCGTCCATCAGTCGATTCATCAGTCGGCTGGGCGAGAAGTCTCTCCCTTTGTACCAACTTATGAAGAAGACCACCTTTTTCGAGTGGAACCACAAGGCGGACGAAGCATTTCTCCAGTTGAAGAAGATGTTGACTACTCCCCCTGTGCTAGCGGCTCCGACTCCTAAAGAGCCTATGCTCCTATACATTGCCGCCACCAGTGGGGTAGTCAGCACAGTCGTCGTAGTTGAACGCAAGGAGGAAGGCAAGGCGCTCCCTGTCCAGAGACCGGTATATTACCTGAGCGAGGTACTGTCGACCTCCAAGCAGAACTACCCCCACTACCAGAAGATGTGCTACGGCGTGCACTTTGCCGCCAAATTGAAGCCTTACTTTCAAGAGCATCCAATCACTGTGGTCTGCACAGCTCCACTGGCCGAGATCATTGGAAGCCGAGATGCTTCGGGCCGAGTGGCCAAATGGGCCATAGATTTGGCTCCCTACACCATCTACTACCAGCCCCGCACCGCCATCAAGTCGCAAGCACTGGCCGATTTCCTTGTTGACTGGGCCGAGACCCAGTACCTGCAGTCAGCGCCCGACTCCACCCATTGGCGGATGCATTTCGATGGCTCCAAGATGCGCACCGGCTTGGGAGCCGGCGTCGTCCTCACCTCCCCTAAAGGCGACAAGCTCAAGTATGCGCTGCAGTTCCACTTCGCCACCTCCAACAATGTCGCCGAATACGAGGCGCTCATTCACGGGCTCCGGCTTGCCAAAGAACTCGGCATCCGCCGGATCATGTGCTATGGCGACTCCGATTTGGTGGTCCAGCAGTCATCTGGCGACTGGGAGGCCAACGATGCAAACATGGCGAGCTACCGCTTCCTGGTGCAGCAACTCAGCGGATATTTCGAGGGGTGCGAGTTCCTTCACGTGCCAAGAAATGACAACGACCAAGCAGACGCCCTGGCACGAGTCGGCTCCACCCGCCAAGCGATAGCATCCGGCGTCGCCCTTCAGTACCTTCTCAAGCCATCTATCAAGCCTTCACCAGAATCAGACTCCATCTTTGTGCCGGCTCCTCCCGAAGAAGTCGGATCCGACTCAAGAGCACCAGCAGACGGCACGAGAATTCTTATAGACGGCTCCAAGAATACCGCAGTCAAAGTCGGCCCAGGGACATCAGAACCCGGCCCGGGGACTGCGGCGGCTAGCCAGAAGACTCCAGAGCTCAGCCCAGGGACTGCGCTAGTCGGCCCGGGGACTGCGCCAGTCGGCCCGGGGACTTCGCCAATCCACCAAGCGGCCGCGGACTCCAGCCCGGCCGCCCTCGTCCAAGTCACAATAGTGGCAATTGAAGAAATATCAGCACCCTCATGGGCCCAGCCCATCCTCAAGTTCCTAGTAAACAAAGAGCTGCCAACTAATGAAATCTTGGCTCGGCAAGTACAACACCGAGCGGCAGCCTACACCATAGTCAACAGAGAGCTGGTCAGGCGCAGCGTCACTGGTGTCTACCAGCGCTGCGTCGAGCCAGAGCAAGGCCAGGCAATTCTCAAAGACATCCATCAAGGCGAGTGCGGCCACCATGCGGCCTCACGAACACTCGTCGCCAAAGCCTTTCGACACGGTTTCTTCTAGCCAACTGCCCTAGAAGAGGCCAAGGAATTAGTCCAAAAATGCAAGGGGTGCCAGAAGTTCCATTCCAAGCCGCTTCAGCCGGCTTCCGCACTCAAGACCATCCCCATCGCCTGGCCCTTTGCGGTTTGGGGCCTGGACATGGTGGGACCATTCAAGACAGCACGAGGCGGCCTAACTCATCTACTTGTCGCGGTGGACAAGTTCACCAAGTGGATAGAAGTAAAGCCCATCAAGAAGTTGAATGGTCCGACTGCAGTAACTTTCATTGCCGACATCACGACTTGGTACGGCATACCACACAGCAGCATCACCGACAATGGCACAAATTTTGCCAAAGGCGCCTTGGCCCGTTTCTGTGTGACGCAGGGCATCCGACTGGACTTAGCGTCCGTTACCCATCCGCAGTCAAACGGCCAGGTGGAGCGAGCAAACGGCCTCATCCTATCTGGCATCAAGCCTCGACTGGTCGAACCACTGGAGCGTTCGGCCGGCTGTTGGCTTGAGGAGCTGCCGGCTGTCCTCTGGAGTCTACGCACGACTCCAAACAAGTCAACCGGCTTCACGCCCTTCTTCCTCGTCTATGGTGCCGAAGTCGTCATCCCAACGGACATAGAGTTTGACTCCCCGCGAGTCACCATGTACACCGAGGAGGAAGCAGAAGAAGCACGTCAAGACGGCGTCGATCTGCTGGAAGAGGGCCGGCTGTTGGCACTCAGCCGGTCCAGCATCTACCAGCAGAGCCTGCGCCGATACTACAACAGGAAGGTCAGGCCGAGATCTTTCCAAGAAGGCGACCTTGTGCTCCGACTGATCCAACGGACAGCCGGCCAGCACAAGCTGTCGGCACCTTGGGAAGGCCCCTTCATTATCAGCAAAGTGCTGGGCAACGATTGCTACTACTTGATCGATGCTCAGAAGCCCCGAGCACGCAAGAGAGACGACTCCGGCAAAGAGTCCGAACGGCCATGGAATGCAAATCTTCTCCAAGATTTTATAGTTGATGCAGTATGTACCACGCTACCCCTTTGTATTAAAGTACCAAGACATCAGCCCCCCCGAGACGAGCTCGGGGACTGCCCCTTTTGTTATCTGTATGATAAGAATTATGCCTTCGAGTATGCTACTCTTTGCTACGCCGCTTGGCACCGGGTTCGACTAGTTGGCCCGGGGACTCGCCGTCTTGCGCTATGAAATGCTTCTTGAAGTCGGACAAGTAGTGTGCGGTGCCTAAGCCGTCTCCTGCCAGAAGCCGCAGCTCGCAGAGCGACTGTTTGGCGGGCAGGAGTAAGGATGAATGGGCGCCCACACGGAAAATGGCTAAGGACCTAAAGCATTAACATAGCTTAAGCCGGCTTCCAGCCCCTTTTCGCAAAGCCGACTCGTGAGTAGTCGGCTTGCCGCTTTCTATCCAACTTGTTAAAAAGACTCCAATAAATGGCAAGCACTTGCCTTCCCCAAAGTAGCCAGGCATTTGATCCAACGGTAGTCCGCGGAGCGGTTGTCCGGCTGACAAGGCGACAACTAGGGGAAGGCGGCAAAGGAAAAAGTCAAAGAAGCAATGAGCAAGGAAAGATAGAATTCGGATTCATATTTACATAACATAGGCCCTTGGCCGAATCTTCAAACGGATGTTCAAAATACACCCCGCGGGTGCAATTGTGCAAATTAACAAGTTCTTCAAAGACTTTTAAAGCAGATAAAATAAAGCCAGACGGCAGCCTAGGGAGCGGCAGACGGGTTCGGAGGGTCGGAGGAGACGGCGGTGTCAGGCGCCGGGGCGGCCGGCTGGGCAGTCTCGGCTTGATCGTCACCAGCGGCAGCCAGCCCGGTCGGACGCGGCTCGTTGCTGGAGGCGCGGTCAAGCTGAGGCTGGTCGCCCGCCCCATCTTCTGGCGCCTCCGTCTCGCCTTCGTCCTCTGCCTCGCCTTCCTCCTCGGTGCTGGAGCCAATCACCTCCTCCGAGTCCTCGTCGTAGTCCGGGTTCATCCCGAACCACTCCGGCGGCACCTCCTCGCTGCCTGCAGCTCGCTCAGGGACGAAAACGCTGGTATCTGTGTAGTCAGCAATCGCCACCGCACGCTCGATGAGGGCGCCCTCCACAGCCACCAGCTCTTCCTGGGCCTTTGACCGAAACGCGGCCAGCCGGTCCAGGTCTAGCCCCGGATACCACGCCTTGACGAATTCCAAGGCCCGGCGCGCTCCGGCCCGGGCCGAGGAACCCTTCCAGGCCTCAAGACGGCCAGCTGCGGCCTCCAGCCAGTCGCCAGTCCGACTGGGAGTGCGCAGAACCGGCATGTCTGGCCATAGGGCGGCAATCGCCTGGGCACCGGCACGTTGAAGCCGGCGCAGCAGCCGATGAGCCGGCCGCAGATGAGACTCGATGCTCAGAAGCTGCTCGTCGATGGTCAGGGGGCGTTGGCGGTGATCTCCGCACCATTTGCCCTCTGTGCCTTGCGATCAGCCTCGATAGCTCGAGCGACAGCCTGCGAGTGGCCAGGGAAGAAGTTTGCCGAAACAAAAAAGAAGCAAGACAAAGAGTCAGGAGTCGGCCTGACTTACAGTTGGCGGCTCAAAGAAATAAAGTAAAAGAAACTCACCGTCGACGATGTCTTCGATCTCATGGAAGCCGGAGGTCAGCAGCGCCTCCTTGTCAATCCAGGAGGAGCGCTCGCTTTCGAACTCGGCCAGGAGAGCGGTCTCTCTCTTCTCCGCCTCGTCCTGCGCCTTCTTAAGCAGCTCCTTCTGTTCCGCCAGCTGCGCAGCCAGCAGGTCGCGCTCGGTGGCGAGCTTGCTGCACTCCTCCTCCTTGGCACGCAAGGTGGTGTTGGCCTCGCCCAGCCGCTCCTGAAGAGTGGCGTTGGCCTCTGAATAATGAAAAAAGAAAAATACGTTAAGTCACCAACAAAGAAGGTCACCGGGAAGATCCGGCCCGACTGCTCAGCAGTCGGCCCGAATCTCGGGGACTACAGCCCGCTGGTGCGCCAGCGCGCCCCCGCGAAAAAGAAGGACTCACTCCGGCTCTCTGACAAGTCGGCAGTCCGCTTGCCCAGCTCCTCAACATTGCGGTTGAAGGCAGTGACGCGGAGGTTATGATACTCCTGTAATAAGCATTTCAGACAAAGATAAATATTTGGAACTCACCAGAGGGAGTTCCGAACCGCCTGCTCAGCAGCCGGCTCGAAACTCGGGGACTACACCCAGTGGGTGCGCTGGCGCACCCCCACAGAGAAGAACAAGAAAAACAAGAATCAAAAGAAGAAAGCATACTCGGACGGCTACTCGCAATGCTAGATGCGCCTTGGTGCAGTTCTGGAGGGCGTCGCCCTCGGCTCGCAGCTTCGCCTGGACGTCCAGAAGCGCCTGGTTCAGCGGACCTGTGCCGCCTCCTCGCACCCACCCAACGGGCGCGGTGCTCGTCGCCTCGGCGTCTGGGATGGCCGAGCTGGCGGCACCGGTCTCCAGGGGCCGTGGCGCCGAAGTCGCCTTCTCAAGGCGGCGGCGCGCTGGCGAGGCGACTTGAAGGAGCAACTTCGCCATGACCTCGTCCTCAGTCGGTGGCACCAGCGGGCCCGCCGGCTGTTTACCATGCGCGCTCCCAGACGGCGGTGGAGGTGGCGGTGGCGGCACGAGCGTGTCTGACATGGAGGCCTCGCCGCTTTCCTTCTCCATGATGGGGTTCTCGGCGCTGGCTTCTCCAGTCTGCCCCGTGAACTCCGGGGGCGGCGGTGCGGAGGTCAGCGGGATGACGAGCAACGCCGACTGGTGGTGCGTGGCCTCCTCGGCTCACCATCTTGCTGCAACGGCGGCTTCGGCATCTTCCAGCTTTTTCTGGGCGGAGGCCGCCGCCTTCTCAGCCTCCGCCTTCTCCAGGCGGTCGGCCTCCTTCTCGTCGCGCTTCTCCTGTGCATTTTGCTCCATTGCCTCCCGGAGGTCGGCAGCGGGTCAATCCGCCGAGTGTTGGCGGACGTATCTACCGACCCCATGACGGAGGGGGCAGCGACCCTCTCAAGGGTAAGGGGAGCCCTGAAGCAAGGAGGGAGTGTAAAAGACTCAGACAAGATTCACCAGAGGAAAACAAGACAAAGGCAGAAACACTTACGCAGAGACCAGTGGCGGCCTCTTCACTTCCTTGCGGAAGCGGTTGGCCTTCGCGGTCGCCTCCTCCCGCTTGGTCACGGCGGCCACCCCCTTGAACTTCTTCGGCTTGCCGCCGAGCGAACTCGGCCCGCCCAAGCGCCTCTTCACGCCGCCTTGACCGGCCAAGCCGGCGGAGGAACTCGCGCCCGGCTGGCCGACCCTTGGCTGGTGGCGCGGGATGACTTCCCCTTCGACGTCCTCTTCAGGCCAGTCGGTGAAGGTGGCCGGGGGCCTGAAGCCACCTCCCGCTCCTCCTCCTCCGCCTTCGGTGTCGGCCTCCATCGCCGCCGCCCCCAAGTCGGGGTCGACGACGTTGCTCTCCGCTCGGTCGGGGACGAACTCATGGGGCAGTCTCGTGGCGCCGGCTGCAGGCTGAATGAGGGGGTTCTGACTCGAAGAAACCAAAAAGATCAGAAGTTGGATTCGGCTACAAAGAAAATAGAGCAACAAGAGATGCGACTTACCACCGGAGGAGGGTTGGCGCGCTAGTACGGCTCTTTGCCGAACTGCCAGTCCGCCGCGAGCTCGCAGTTTGCGATGTGGTTCACCATGTTCGCCACTTACGCGCGGGGCATGTCCTTGGTGCACATCCGACTCGGGTCCCGATGGTCGCTCATCTGACTGATCAGATGAGGCCGGCCTTGGAGAGGGAGGACTCGGCGCGCCACGAAGGCGGCTAGCAAGTCGGCCGTGACCAAGCCCTCCGATTGCGCCAGCACTCAGAGTCGCGCAACGGCGGCGGCACCTGCGGGTGTCAGTGTCTTGACTCGGTGGGACCAGCTGGGAAGCCTTCCAGCCGGCGCGCCGGCTTCGTAGGGCAGCAGATTGACCCAGTCTCCTTCTGGGGCGACATTCTTCACATAAAAGTAGGACCGCTGCCACATCTTCACCGACTTGATCAGCGGGATGGAGGGAAACTGATTGTCGGCTGTCGATCGCCGCATCGCGATGAAGGCGCCGCACTGGGCTGGCACGCCGGTGACATGCGTGCCGAGCTTGGATTGAAAGAATTCTCCCCACAGCTCGATGGTGGGGAGAACGCCGAGGAAGCCATCGCACAGGATGGCGAAGGCGGCCAGCAGCACCACCGTGTTCGGAGTGAGGTAGTGCGGGTGGAGCCCGTGGAACTCCAGGAAGGAGCGGAAGAAGCCGCTCGCCGGCAGCCCAGGCCGCGCATAAGGTGCGAGCGGAATATGACCCGCTCGCCCTCCTACTGCGCCGGTGATATCTCCCTCGCCGGCGCGGGCGGGCTCGCACGAGGTTTGCACCGGGGAGGCGGCGCGTCTTGCGAAGAAACTCGATGAGGTCGTCGTCCACCTCGGAGCCGTCCCACACGCCAAAGCGCACGGTAGGAGCCGCGGCGGCGAAGGAAGAGCTCATCGCCGCGAGCGCGGCCTGGTTCGGCACGGCGGTGGCAAGAAGGAGAAGGAAGCATAGGAAGCAAGAGGAGGCGGGGGAGTAGGAAAGATGGGCGCGCGTGCTTCTCCGCTTCTCTCCCCCCGCCTACTTATAGCCTCGTAGGCTGAGAAGCCGATGGGGCGGGCGTGGGATTAACTGCGCACAGGACCCCACGCCCCCCATGATTTACCCCACGAAGTTACTGCGCGCAGTAACAACTTGGGAAACCCAACTGTCCGCACAACCGCAACGGATCCGTTTGCATGCTGAGGCGCGGTAGTGGCGGGCCCCGCCTGACAGCCTGTCTCGTCGTGCGCATGGGTAGGCAGACTGTCCTCGCCGCGAGGCGCCGCGCGACGGGACTGCGGCGGGCGACCGTGGGGAAGCGTATCAGGCACGCCGCCTGGTTTCCCGCCGCGACTTTCGAACTCCTTAGGGAGCAAGACGGCCCTCTGCAAGTCCGACTCCAGATAGTCGGGCTGAAGGAAGATGGCAAGCAAACCCAGATTCCACCACCAGAAGAATGAAACTGTTGAGGCCCCACGACGTATCACCCTTGGAGCCTCACCAGCTTCGGGGACTACTGTCGGAGTAATGGGCCACGGGTAGGCTAACCCGAGCCCCTGAACCTTTCAAGACATCGGGGCAGGTTGTGCCCCTCAAGCCGAGTCCCAGGGACGACTCCAAGATAAGCCGAGTCCCAGGGGCGACTCCAAGACAAGCCGACTCTTGGCCAGCGACTTTCGGAGAAGCCGGCTGTAGAGAGCCGGCCCGCGACTCCAACCGCCCCGTGCCTCCTCGATAATGGACGGGACAGGAAGCAGCCACCGCACGGCACGTTCCTGCCCCGTTTACCGAGGGTAGGCATGGCCATAGTGCGCCGTACCGGCGGAGATCTCCGTCCGGCGCGACACTGTTGCCATGCCAGCCCTGACATCAGCCCTTGGGGGTGGAACCCTGTACCTACGACGGCCTGTCTATATGACCCCAAAAACGGCAGGCCCCACCCGTCAGCGGGAGTACAGAAGACGGCGAGAGCGCCCCAAGACGGACCCGATGGGAGTCGGCCCCCCGGAGTCGGCCGGCCCCTCCCATGGGTCCCACATGCCATTAACCAGACAAGACGGGGAATGGCGACAGTGATCGTCCGTCAGGCGGCGGCACTGTTGCCATGACCCCATGACCAAGCCAGCGTCATTAGAAGCACGGCTGCAGTACCGGACCTGTCGGTGGGGCCCGCCAGTCGGCAGGCCCCAGCAGTCGGCGGAGAAGACGGCGGCCTGAGAGAGAGACGGCTGGGACCCGCACCCAGCCGGATTACCATTGTACCCCTGGGGGTAGGCCTATATAAACCCCCCAGGGCACCCATGGAAAGGGTTCGAATCAATTAGCACTAGACCATATCATATAGGAAGGAGAGAGCTAGCCTTGCCTTCTCCTACCTCCAGAATACAGCTCGAGGAGCAACCTTGTACTCACTTTGCCTTAGTGATCATGCGGAGACCCCGCAGAGCAGCAGTAGGGGTGTTATCTCCTCGGAGAGCCCCGAAGCTGGGTAAGATCCGCCGGCGTGCATGTCTTCGCCTCATCCCGTTTCCGGCCACCGGCGACGTTCTACTCGCCCCCACCATGATAAGCCATCCTTTGGCATATGTCGCACCCAACCCCCGACAACTGACTCGGGCCAAAGCTTGGATAACTGATCTTGACCCGGCAGATATCGGAAAGGGCTATCCCGGCAAACAAGAAGACAGGTCAAAATTTGACAATGAAGCCCTCAAAACCTTGACCAAGGAGATGCGCTCGCTTGCAAGCCAATTAGCCGAAGAAGTTGACTTGTCTGTCCATAGGTCCAGCTATGACGCGGATAACAAATGGGTGAATGCAGCTGTGAAAGAAGTGCAGAATCTTATCCCGCCAATCCGTAAGCACACCTATGCCCCTGACGTTGAACCGTCCAATCTTATAAGTGACAAAGCTGTCTTCCAAGCTTTAACCCAGATTGATTGGGCCACCCTTGACTTTCATCCACTGGGTGGGGAGGAGGAGGTTGAACCGGCGCAAGATGATCCATCAACTTCTCGTCATCCTGGTGACGAGTCATAATCCGGCAGCCGGTTGTAGCTTCGCAGACTTTAGTTTGTGCAACAAATAGTTATTCTTTTGGGCATCAAAGCACCTTGTAATAGGCTAGTTGAAATACTTTGATCTTGTGCCATCGTGCACTGCTAAATGACACTGTGCAATCCTTCGTGATTGTTGCTATGCTTGCTCATATGCCTTTAGTACTTTTCATAAAATCCGGCCTTCTGCATTTGAGAAACTTAAATGTGCCCTGGCAGTTTGCCGCCGGACGGGTTATGATATCCAATACAGAACCAGAGTGTTTATAACCAAAGCTGTAAAGCAATAACATATGAAATATATCATACCTGTGATATAGACCACATTGTTGGTTTACCAACTTGCGTAGTAAGGGTGATAACCCAAATTTGGAGTGTTGATAACTCCCACCATGTTTACTGGTGTATAGTAAGCCATGCCGGGTTATGATAAACACCGGATGATTATCATGGTGACTTATAGTCAATGCCAGAGTGGTGCTGATACTAAACTGTTTGGATGAATCGCCAGGAACAAAATCAACCAACTTAGTCTCATCAGCCGGTTTAAACTTCAACTCTTCGGTGGTGGGCTTCTTGAGAGGAGTCATATCTGCCAGATCAACATTGTCCTTGTAGAACTTCAACTCTTCTGTTGCACAAACCGACTCAGCATAGGCCGCATCACCCTCTTCACAGTCCAAAGCTATCTTAAGACTTCCGTGCACCGTGATGGTCCCCTTATGACCCGACATTCTGAGCTGTAAATAAATATAACAGGGCCTCGCCATGAACTTTGCGTAAGCCGGCCATCCTAACAGGGCATGATACGGGCTCTGGATTTTCAGCACTTCAAAGGTCAAAGTTTCTGACCTGGAATCATGCTCATCACCAAACACAACCTCCAAAGGTATCTTGCCAACTGGATACACCGATTTACCTGGTACTACACCATGAAAAATAGTGTTCGGCGGTTTAAGATTCTTATCCGTCAATTCCATGCGACGGAAGGTTTCATAATACAAGATGTTGATGCTGCTCCCTCCATCCATGAGTACCTTGGTGAATTTATAACCCCCCACCTGAGGTGCCACCACTAAAGCCAGATGACCCAGATTATCAACCCGGGGCGGATGATCCTCTCTGCTCCACACAATGGGCTGCTCGGACCAACGCAAGTAACGGGGTACTCCCGGTTCAACGGCATTAACTGCCCTCTTGTGAAGCTTCTGATCATGCTTACACAAGCTAGTGGTGAAAACATGATACTGCCCGCCATTCAACTGCTTTGGGTGACTCTGATAACCTGATTGCTGCTGATTCCCCTGATTGTTCTGCTGGTTTTGACCACCTTGGTTGTTCTGGTTGCCCTAATTATTCTGAAATCCAGAGTTTGAACCGCCGCCGCCGTAACCTGGCCCGTGAAATCCTAGACCTAAACCGCCAGATGGACCCTGATCATACCGGAAGAGATCAGAATTTTTGAACTCCTTCATAATGAAGCAATCCTTCCAGAGGTGCGTGGCCGGAACCTCCTTTGTCCCATGCTTTGGGCAGGGCTGGTTTAACAGGCGCTCCAGATTCATGCCTCCGCCGCGCTAGGGCAGTTTACCCTTATGACGCTGCGCATTTCCCTGCACATTGGTGTTAGCCAACAAAATCTGAATTGTCCACTTTACGCTTACCATTGTTCCCATGGCCCCCTTGGTTATGCTACTGTCCCTTCGCACCGCCGTTCTTGTTTCCCTTCTCCGGTTTCTCTTCGTCAGAATCGGTATCTTTGGTATTATTAGAATCAACATATTTAATCAGAGCTGCCATGAGTGTTCCCATGTCGTTGCAGTGGCGCTTGCGCCGTCCCAACTTCATCTTCAGCGACTTAAACCGGCAATTACCCTCCAATGTTACGATTGCTGTATCGGCATTGATGCGGTCCGACGAATGCAGGATTTCTGAAACCCGGCGCACCTAATGAGTTGTTGACTCTTTCTCTCCTTGAACACAAGCAGCCAGATCCACAATGGACATGGGTTGTTTGCACGTATCCTTGAAGTTCGCTATAAACCGGGCCTTCAATTGGTCCCATGACCCGATGGAGTTAGCGGGCAGGCTCTTTAACCAAGTGCGAGTTGTTCCTTCCAACATCATGGTGAAGTATTTTGCACATGCCACTTCATCCACTTCCAGCATCTCCATAGGCATCTCGTAGCTCTCAACCCATGACTCGGGGGGTAAATCGGCGGTGTAGTTAGGCACCTTACGCGGCCCCTTGAAATCCTTGGGTAATCGCACATTGCGTAGAGCCGGGGTGAGACACGGCACTCCCTAGGAGCTGAAAGCAAGTCCTCGTTCTACTGATGCCACTGGCTGAACCGGGGCGGGTTGATGATGACCCGCGTACTGTGCCGCTAATGCTACCTCCCTTCATGCTCTGCCATTATCCACCACGTCCTGAGCATTTGCACCACCGCGCGCTGGATTAGGCCCTCGAGGGGCGTCACGGTTCCATGCACTGCTTGATATAGCCGGTTTATCCATGTGCCTGCTGTAGCTCTTGCTCGGGCAAGGGGTTGAATGAATCCTGTCTCGGCTGTATGAATAAGCCTGCTGCTGCACCATGGCAGTCTGAAGAAGAACCCTGGCCCGTCGCGTCTCAACCGCTGCTGGTGACTCGCCCTCCATTGGAATAGCTCCCAACTGAGATGCCGCAGCGATCATGTTGTCCAAAGGGGTGGAGAAGCGACTTAAACCGGCAATTACCCTCCAAAGGAATGCAGGATTGATGTGGTCCAACGAATGCAGGATTTCTGAAACCCGGCACACCCAATGAGTTGTTGACTCATTCTCTCCTTGAACACAAGCAGCCAGATCCATAATGGACATGGGTTGTTTGCACGTATCCTTGAAGTTTGCTATAAACCGGGCCTTCAATTGGTCCCATGACCCGATGGAGTTAGCGGGCAGGCTCTTTAACCAGGTGTGAGCTGTTCCTTCCAACATCATGGTGAAGTATTTTGCACATGCCGCTTCATCCACTTCCAGCATCTCCATAGCCATCTCGTATCTCTCAACCCATGACTCGGGGGGTAAATCGGTGGTGTAGTTAGGCACCTTACGCGGGCCCTTGAAATCCTTCGGTAATCGCACATTGCGCAGAGCCGGGGTGAGACACGGCACTCCCCGGGAGCTGAAAGGAAGTCCTCGTTCTACTGACGCCACTGGCTGAACCGGGGCGGGTTGATGATGACCCGCGTACTGCGCCGCAAATGCTGCCTCCCTTCGTGCTCTGCCATTATCCACCACGTCCTGAGCATTTGCACCACCGCGCGCTGGATTAGGCCCTCGAGGGGCGTCACGGTTCTGCGCACTTCTTGATACAACCGGTTCATCGATGTGCCTGCTGTAGCTCTTGCTCGGGCGAGGGGTTGAATGAATCTTATCTCGGCTGTATGAATAAGCCTGCTGCTGCACCATGGCAGTCTGAAGAAGATCCCTCGCCCGTCGCGTCTCAACCGCTGCTGGTCACTCACCCTCCATTGGAATAGCTGCCAACCGAGATGCCGCAGCGATCATGTTGTCCAAAGGGGTGGAGAAGTGACCC
This sequence comes from Triticum timopheevii, assembly GCA_963921465.1. Classification (NCBI taxonomy): domain Eukaryota; kingdom Viridiplantae; phylum Streptophyta; class Magnoliopsida; order Poales; family Poaceae; genus Triticum; species Triticum timopheevii. Next base: position 461,791,666 of record OY997262.1, on the reverse strand, counting down.
GGCGGGGGTGTCATGTACTGCGGCAGGTTATCTGTTCGCCGAGGCGGGCCCATCACCCGTGGCTGATCTGGCGTTCCGGCCCTAGGCGCTGCAGTCCAGTTTACCGCTGCTGGATTGCTAGTCCCTGCTCCTGGCATACTGAAGAGATTCATCGTATTGTAATCCGTCGGCAGGCGAGACTGATGCCTCCTCCTCAATACGTCATTTGAAGCGTTCTGATCCAGCAGGAGTCGAAAAATTTCGGCCTGAATCCTCTGTGACTGGGCATCTAAAGCGGCACGTTCCTCAGCCATCCTGCTTTCGTCAGCCGCCAAGTCCTCCTTAGCCTGAGTTATCTGATCCCGCAGTTTTGTGACCTCCACGTTATGCCGATCTTAAGTCTCCGGGGTAACTGCCATGGTCAACAATGTCGTCCAAGCGTCCAACAAACCGGAAAGAACTTGAGCCGGCCGGCGCGCGGGGCCTCCTGCCCCGGCTGCCGATCCATAATTCATCGTTGCTGCAGTGGAATTTTGCAATGCTAGCTGTGTACCGGCCATGAAGATTGCAACCCAGTTTGGCGATTCAAAGGATTCCGGAATACTGCTGCCATCGAAATAATCCCCAAACAGGACACCCTCAACTTGATACAATGACTCAGTTTCTCCGGTAGATGATCCACCGTCGGAGTAGATAGCTGTCTCACCATCAGATATCGGTTCAGATTCAGTACCGTGGATGCATCCTACGAACGCCCGCTTCATGGCAGGCTGAACCCGGGCAGGGCTTGCATGCTGAGCCGTCTCCACGAGGTCGGTGCAGATGTCCGGCTCAGGGTTCGGTTCGCCGATCTTGCCGATGAAGACATGAATTCCTCTGAAGGGGACCCGGTACCCGTACTCAATTGAGCCGGCCTCGGGGCCCCAGCCTGCATCGTCGATGTAGAGCTTGCCGCGATGACTCTTGGTCATCCGGCCAACCGCGTATCCCTTGAGTCCCTCGAAGCTGCCCTTTAAGAACTCGAAACCATCGTGCGATAGCCCCACAGTGGGCGCCAACTGTCGTGGAATTATCACGTTAGATGTCCTAACGAAAGGACTTAGTCGTGGATCCATCGCAACGAGATTAGCTTGAAGGGGTTAAACCGGAACAGAGGACACAGGGAGTTTATACTGGTTCGTCCCCTTGCGGTGAAGGTAAAAGCCTACGATCCAGTTGTTATGGGATTGATTGATCTCGATGAGCAGGGAGCGAATCAGCTTTACCTATCTCTCGAGTTGTTGTTTCTTGTCCCTGAACTGCTACCGGGTCATCCCTATATATACAAAGGTTGATGCCCGGCCGGTCTACAGAATCCCGAGGCCGGCTCATACAAGTGTCCGGCTCGGTTTCTTCCTTTTCGTAACTTACAATACAAGTTATACATGTATGGCGGTTTACTACTATGGGCCCTAACCCGCCATTGGGGTCTGGGCCTTTAAGCCTCCATAGTTAAAGCGCCATGTACTTCTTCTTCATGGGTTCTTTATGCAGGACTCCTTGTGAGTGTAATCCGGCCCCTCCTGGGCTGTGTAACTCAATACTCATATCCCCAACACATACCGATGCATGCGGTCCGATGAGTGTTGAGGCTCGCGGCGGGTATCGTTATTTTATGACCTTCACAGATGATTTGAGCAGATATGGGTATATATACTTAATGAAACACAAGTCTGAAACATTTGAAAAGTTCAAAGAATTTCAGAGTGAAGTGGAGAATCATCGTAAAAAAAAAGTTTCTACGATCTGATCGCAGAGGCCAATATTTGAGTTACGCGTTTGGCCTTCATTTAAAATAATGTGGAATAGTTTCACAACTCACGCCACATGGAACACCACATCGTAATGGTGTGTCCGAACGCCGTAACTGTACTTTATTAGATATGGTGCGATCTATGATGTCTCTTACCGATTTACCACTATCGTTTTGGAGTTATGCATTAGAAACGGCTGCATTCACGTTAAACAGGGCACTGTCTAAATTCGTTGAGACGACACCGTGTGAACTGTAGTTTGGCAATAAACCTAAGTTGTTGCTTCTTAAAGTTTGGGGTTGCGACACTTATGTCAAAAGGCTTCAGCCTGATAAGCTCGAACCCAAATCAGAGAAGTGTGTCTTCATAGGATACCCTAAGGAAACAATTGGGTACACCTTCTACCACATATCCGAAGGCAAGATCTTTGTTGCCAAGAATGGAACCTTTCTAGAGAAGGAGTTTCTCTCGAAAGAAGTGATTGGAGGAAAGTAGAACTTGATGAGGTAATTGTACCTTCTCTCAATTTGGAAAGTAGCTCATCAGAGAAATCCGTTCCCGTGATGCCTACACCAACTAGAGAGGAAGCTAATGATGATGATCATGAAACTTCAGATCAAGTTACTACTGAACTTCGTAGGTCAACCAGAACACGATCGACACCAGAGTGGTACGGTAATTCTGTTCTAGAAGTCATGTTACTAGACCATGGCGAACCTACAAACTATGAAGAAGCTATGATGAGCCTAGATTCCGATAAATGGCTTGAGGCCATGAAATCTGAGATAGGATCCATGTATGAGAACAAAGTTTGGACTTTGGTGGATTTGCCCGATGATCGGCGACCCATAGAGAATAAATGGATCTTCAAGAAGAAGGTTGACGCTGATGGTAATGTTACTATCTATAAAGCTTGACTTGTCGCAAAAGGTTTTTGACAAGTTCAAGGAGTTGACTACGATGAGACTTTCTCACCAGTAGCGATGCTTAATTCTATCCGAATCATGTTAGCAATTGCCGCATTTTATGATTATGAAATCTGGCAAATGAACGTCAAAACTGCATTCCTTAATGGATTTCTAAAAAAAGAGTTGTATATGATGCAACCACAAGGTTTTGTCGATCCTAAAGGTGCTAACAAAGTGTGCAAGCTCCAGTGATCCATCTATGGACTGGTGCAAGCATCTTAGAGTTGGAATATACGCTTTGATGAGGTGATCAAAGCATATGGTTTTATATAGACTGTCGGAGAAGCCTGTATTTTCAAGAAAGTGACCGGGAGCTCTATAGCATTTCTAATATTATATGTGGATGACATATTGAATTGGAAATGATGTAGAATTTCTGGATAGCATAAAAGGATACTTGAATAAAAGGTTTTCAATGAAAGACCTCAGTGAAGCTGCTTATATATTGGGCATCAAGATCTATAGAGATAGATCAATAAGCTTAATAGGACTTCCCCAAAGCACATACCTTGATAAATTTTTAAAAAATTGCAAAATGGATCAGTCAAAGAAAGGGTTCTTGCCTGTGTTACAAGGTGTGAAATTGAGTCAAACTCAATTCCCGACCACTGCAGAGATAGAGAGAAAATGAAAGTCATTCCCTATGCCTCAACCATAGGTTCTATCATGTATGCTATGTTGTGCACCAGATCTGATGTGTGCCTTGCCAGGGAGGTACCAAAGTAATCCATGAGTGGATCAATGGACAACGGTCGAGAATATCCTGAAGTACTTGAAGAGGACCATGGATATGTTTCTCGTTTATGGAGGTGACAAAGAGCTTGTTGTAAATGGTTACGTCGATACTAGTTTTAACACTGATCCGGATGACTCTAAGTCACAAACTGGATACAGATTTATATTGAATGGTGGAGCTGTCAGCTGGTGCAGTTCCAAGTAGAGCGTCGTGGCGGGATCTACGTGTGAAGCGGAGTACATAGCTGCTTTGGAAGTAGCAAATGAAGGAGTCTGGCTGAAGGAATTCATATCCAAACTAGGTGTAATACCTAGTGCATCGGGTCCAATGAAAATCTTTTGAGACAATACTGGAGCAATTGCCTTAGAGAACGAATCCAGATTTCACAAAAAGACCAAACACAACAAGAGACGCTTCAACTCCATCCATGATCTAGTCAAGGAGGGAGACATATAGATTTGTAAAATACATACGGATCTGAATAAGCCTCTTACACGAGCAAAACATGATCAGCAGCAATACTCCATGGGTGTTAGAATAATTACAATGTAATCTAGATTATTGACTCTAGTGCAAGTGGGAGACTGAAGGAAATATGCCCTAAAGGCAATAATAAAGTTGTTATTTTATATTTCCTTATTTCATGATAAATGTTTATTATTCAAGCTAGAATTGTATTAACCAGAAACTTGATACATGTGTGGATACATAGACAAAACAATGTGTCCCTAGTAAGCCCCTACCAGACTAGCTCGTTGATCAAGGATGGTTAGGTTTCCTAACGATAGACATGTGTTGTCATTTGATAAACGGGATCACCTCATTAGGAGAATGATGTGATGGACAAGACCCATTCGTTAGCTTAGCATTATGATCGTTCAGTTTTATTGCTATTGATTTCTTCATGTCAAATACATATTCCTTCGACTATGAGATTATGCAACTCCCGGAAACCAAAGGAATACCTTGTGTGCTATCAAACGTCACAACGTAACTGGGTGATTATAAAATGCTCTACAGGTATCTCCGAAGGTGTTTGTTGGTTTGGCATAGATCGAGATTAGGATTTGTCAATCTGAGTATCGGAGAGATATCTCTGGGCCCTCTCGGTAATGCACATCATAAGAATCCTTGCAAGCAAAGTGACTAATGAGTTAGTTGCAGGATGATGCATTACAAAACGAGTAAAGAGACTTGCTGGTAACAAGATTGAACTAGGTATGAAGATACCAACAATCGAATCTCGCGCAAGTAACATACCGATGGACAAAGGGAATAACGTATGTTGTCACAACGGTTCAACTAATAAAGATCTTCATAGAATATGTGGGAGCCAATATGAGCATCCACTACAAGAAATATGTTAACTTGCAACCATCACTATTGGTCACTGAATGGTCATTGTTTTCCATTTGCGAACTTTTTCTAACTAAAAACAGATGGTCAAAAGCTGGCTGTCGCAAACTGAAATTAACGACCTTCTCTGTGAGAAGGTCGTAGAAGGCAATGACCAAAACAAAAGGTCATTGGTTCAATGACCTTTTGTTTTGGTCGCTGGCTGTCTACCCAGGCCACGTCGGATCTGACGTGGCAAAATTGCGACCAAGTGAAAAGGTCGTTGATAAGATGCAGCCCGGTCCGATTCGGCGTCTATATGGGCCGAGCCCAGTAATTCAGCCCATTTGATATATAATTTTTCTGTTAATTCTAGTTAGCCCCATGGACCTCGCCCAACAATTCGGCCTTTTTGTTTTCTGGGCTATGGCCTTTCTGACTCCGAAGTTTTTTATTTTATTTTTTCCAAAAGATGGGCCCACTAGTGAGATGGGACCCAGTTGTCAGGTTCTAATAAGAGGGTCCCAGTTGTCACTATTATATTCTTCAGATCTCAATTTTCCAATAAGTAAATACAATATTTAAATCCGAACTGAGAGAAAACAAAATGTTGAAAAACAGCGTCAGTCCAGGTTAGTTCCATGCAAATCATACCAAAACCATATAAAATTATTATAAACATGGCATGAATACTTCATAAATTATAGATACATTGGAGACGTATCACTTCATCGAAAGGGCAATGGTGTTGATGTAGAAGCCCTCCGTGATAGAATCCCCCTCCGGCAGGACGCCAAAAAAGGCCCCAAGATGGGATCTCACGGGTAGAGAAGGTTGCGGCGGTGGAAAAGTGTTTTCGTGGCTCCCCCTGATCGTTTTGGGGTATAAGAGTATATATGGGCGAAAGAATTAGGTCAGGAGACCCACGAGGGGCCCACAAGACAGAGGGGCGTGCCCTCCACCCTTGTGGCCGCCGCATGGCTCCTCCGAGGTCATCTCCAAGTCTCCTGGTTTGGTTCTGGTCCAAGAAAGATCATCGCAAAAATTTTATTCCGTTTGGTATTCCTTTTCTGCGAAACTCAAAAACAGGCAAAAAACAGAAACTTGCACTGGGTCTAGGTTAATAGGTTAGTCCCAAAAATTATATTAAATAGCATATTAATGTGTATAAAACATCCAAAACATATAATATAATAGCATGGAACAATCAAAAATTATAGATACATTGGAGACGTATCAGGGAGCGCAACACCAAATACCTACACTTCTGAGTGTGGTGTGCTCGACGAAACCATATTCAGAGACTGATGAGAGCCGACGGTTCATGGTGCAACGCGCCATCCGATATGGAGAGGATGGCCAACTCCTATTTCAAGGAGATCTTCACAAGGGATCCTGCCCTGTACCCGAATGAGGTGCTGAATAGTATTGTTCCTAAAGTTTCGGATTAGATGAATAATACATTGTGTAAACCCTATTCGGAGGAGGAAATCTCCAACACCTTGTTTCAGATTGGGCCGTTCAAGGCACCTGGCTGTGATGGATTTTTGGCCAGGTTCTACCAGCGGAATTAGGCAGTTATCAAGGAGGAAATAGTGGCAGAAAGGGTATGGGGGAAGAAGGTCTCTCTGCTCTTCCTTTCTCCCCCTTCCTCTTCCTTTCTGTGGTTGATGCTCTCTCTGCTCTGATCAACAAGGGTATGGGGGAAGAAGGTCTTCAAGGGGTCAAGATCTATAGAGGTGCTCCCGTCATCTCACATCTCCTGTTTGTGGATGATTCCCTTCTATTTTTTCATGCTTCGAAACAACAGGCTCTTTCGGTTAAAGGTGTGTTGAACACATATGTGGCGGCGACTGGATAATTGATCAACCCGTCGAAGTGCTCCATCCTTTTCTCAGATAACTGCTTTCCAAGTGTGGTTCAGGAGGTTAAAAATGCTCTAGAGATTACAAAAGAAGTTTTTGAGCCCAAGTATTTGGGGCTTCCTGTCCCAGAAGGACAAGTTCACAAAGGAGATTTCAAACTATCCAGGAGCGGTTATGGAAAAGCTCATAGATTGGAGTGAGCAGTATGTATCTTTAGGTAACAAGGAGATTCTTATAAAAGCCATTGCCCAAGCCATTTCAGCTTATGTTATGAGTGTCTTCAGACTCCATGCCTCGGTCTGTGATGAGTTGACATGTATGAGGCGTCAGTACTGGTGGGGCGTGGAGAATGGGAAGAAAAAGATGGTCTGGATGAGTTGGGACAAACTGAGGCTCCCTAAATCCATGGGTGGCATGGGGTTTAGGGATATTAGGGCTTTTAACCAAGCCTTGTTAGCAAAACAAGCTTGGCGATTATTGCATAGACCAGAGAGCTTGTGTGCATGTCTGTTAAAGGCTAAATACTATCCTTCTGGGAATTTGTTGGACACGGTGTTTCCGGGCAATGGTTCTTCGGTGTGGAAAGGTATTTTGCATGGGCTCGATTTTCTCAAGAAAGGAGTCATTTGGAGGGCGGGGAACGGGGCTGAAATCTGCACTTGGAGGGATCCCTGGATCCCTCGGCCATCGTCGTGCCGCCCTATCTCACCAAAGGGCAACTACCGACTGAACCATGTGGCTGATTTTATTGACGAAAATGGTGCATGGAGAGTGGATCGCTTAAGAGAATTTTTCTGGCCTATGGATGTGGATTACATATTGAAAATCAGAACATCGCCCCATCAGCGAAGTGATTTCTTGTCATGGTTTCCCGAGAAAAGCGGTATATTCTCGGTAAAGAGTGCTTATAAGTTAGCTACATGTGATCACAATGTGGTTTTTGCCAATAGTTCTTCTAGCATGAACCCGGAGGGGAATCGTTCACTGTGGAACCAAATATGGTCGGCCAAAGTGCCTCAAAAGATGAAGATTACAGCTTGGAGAATAGTTACCGGTACATTGGCTACGCAACAGTGCAAGAACTATCATATTTTGCTACGCGTTCGCTCTGTACTCTCGGTGGGGTGGAGGAGGAGAGCACCTTTCATGCCTTGACTACATGCACTCATGCAAGAATCCTGTGGGTTAATATGCGCAGGCGCTGGCCGCTTCCCAGCTATGAATTTCTCATTGACAATGGCAGGGAGTGGCTAATGCTCCTGCTAAGTACTTGCTCGGAGGCTGTCGGAGATATGGTCATCATGCTGATTTGGCGTATATGGCAGTTACGCAATGACATCTTCCACGGCAAGGAGGTCCCACCCACACTTTTTTCGGTTGAGTTCTTGAATAGTTATTACAAATCCATTAACCTCGCAGGCAAGTTTATAGCTGATGATATTATCAAAGGGAAAATGCCGACGGTGTTCCTCGAGATACCGCGCCTGAAGGATCCTGCTCCTGTCCTGCCTTGGCCGGCCCCGGCGCAAGGTACGGTGGCACTGTCAGTTAACGACTCGTACCAACCGGAGGATGGAACCGCAACGGATGGTATGGTCCTAAGGTCTAGCGAGGGTGTGATCTTATTTGAGGCTTACCGCTACATCTTCCATTGTAATGATCCACTGGAGGGCGAACTTCATGCGATGATGCAAGGTATGGCCCTTGCCATTCAACACTCAAACTCTCCGGTGGTGTTACAGTCGGATTCCTCTGAAGCGCTATCGTGCTTGTCCACAGATGCTTTGTGGCGGTCAGCTTATGGCCAGTTAGTCTTGGAGATTTTACACTTAGCTGGTAGTAGGGAGTTTTTACCTCAGAAACTTAGTCGCTCTTAGAATAGAGTTGCCAATCGTTTGGCGAATTATAGCCGATCAGAACGAGCCACCGCTGTTCGGCTTCGCGCAGTACCACCTTGTATTGAGGACTTGTGGCCTCTCGACTGTAACTCTATGAACTTGCAATAAAACTCCCTTTACCCTCGCAAAAAAAAAAGATCGATGCCGACAACAGATTGATCAGGCACTATTTTGTAGATAATCCCACATACCCCGAGTCCTACTTTCGGTGCCATTTTAGGATGAGCACCGAGTTGTTCAGGCGCATTGCAGAGAAATTGGCGAGCCATTATCGGTTTTTTCTGCAAAGGAGGAATGCCGCCGGAGAACTCGGGCATATCACCTTTCAAAAGGTGACAACTGCTTTGCGTATGTTGGCATACGGTATTCCGGCGGATCTAGTTGATGACCACTTGGCCATGGGTGAGAGTCAAGCCATCATGTGTGTCAAGCGCTTCGCAGTCGAAAGTGTGCAAGTGTTTGGTCTGGAGTATTTCAGAGCTCCCGGTGCTGAAGACGCTGCAAGGCTTTTGGAGATGAACAGAGATCGCGGGTTCCCAGGAATGCTTGGTTCAATAGATTGTATGCATTGGAGTTGAACGAACTGTCCTAAGGCATGGCATGGACAATTTCACGGCCATAAAAAGGGTTCCACTATAATCGTTGAAGCGGTGGCCGATCAAGAGACTTGAATTTGGCATGCTTGTTTTGGAATGCCTGGATCTTTGAATGACATCAACGTTGTCAATCCGACACCACTTATGAATAAGATTGCAAATGGTGAACTGCCACCGATGCAGTTTGTAGCAAATGGCCTTATATACAACTATGGCTACTATCTTGCGGATGACATCTACCCAAAGTGGCAAACATTTATGAAGCCGTTGAAAAGGCGGGAAGGCAAGAAAAATCTTGATTTCCACAATGCTCAGGCGGTGGCTAGGAAAGATGTGGAGAGAGCTTTGGGGATTTTCTAAGCCCAATTTGCTATTGTGAAAGGACCGGCTAGATTTTGGGATCAAAAGATCCTTTGGTACATCATGCACGCTTGTCTGGTCATGCATAACATGATCATCGAGAATGAGCGTTGCCAAGATTTAGACTACTCTCAGTATGAGCTCTTGGGACATCCCGTGCGAGTGCGGCGGAGGGCTGCGAGGGTGGCCTGATTTGTTGCCTCCTATCATGCCATTCGACGTGCTGAAACACATGATGATCTTCAGAAAGATCTAATTGAGGAGTTGTGGGCATGGAATGACTGACATAAATGCATGATGATTTGTATGTTTGATGTTGTATTGTTGAATTACTTGTTGTATTGGAAGATAAAATATTTGTTTGAGTTGTAATAAAATTGAACTATTTATTGTTGATTTACTTTTTATATGTTTGATCTTCTTGCTCTTGTTTGGAGTGTCATATGTTGTTTGTGCTGGTCGCGCATGCCTTTTTTGCAGCGCATGCTGGAGCGGTTTGCGCGCGCTATATTTTTTTAGCGGCCGCTGAAACCAGCGCTGAGCTGCGCGCAAAAACTGGCTATTTCAACGATGTGAAAGTTTTTTTAGCACGCCACGCATTGCGGGCCTATTGAAGATGCTCTAAGGAAGGTTGTGCGTGTGTGTGTGTGTGTGTGTGTGTGTGGTGGGGGGGGGGGGGGGGGGATGATGGGCTGAGGAGGAGACGTTTTATCTTTTTTTTCTCCGGCGCGGTCGCTTTGCACTCACCAGGCCAACAGCTAGCTTTGGGTTCGCACATGTGCTTGGGCAGGATACACGCTGGATGACGGATGGTCCACTCACTGGCCACTGCTCTCTCTCTCGCTGCAGCTAGCATCTTTGAACAGCAGCAGCTAGTACCTTTGAACAGCAGCTAGCTCGGCCCAGCCTTTTCGAGTGCACTGCAGACCAAAATGCAGCGGTAGTTGGGAGGTTGTGCTCGTGGCCACCGTGTGCGTGTGTGTTGCCATTTGCCAACGGCGAACGCGCATGATTGATCGGGCTCCGGTTCCGGCGCCGGTCTGCCGTCTACCCTGTAGTCTCTCTGTGTGTGATTCTTCGTGCTCTTTTTTTCTAAGATAATGTGAGAATTAGTGCTGCCTCTTGTAGATCTGAGCGGGTGCAGACTGCATACGGACAGCCTGGTCGGGATGGACGGCGTCGGTTGGTCAAGATTTTGACCCGGCTCTTTCCGGCCGGAGTAGTACTTTGCATGGTACAGCGCAGCCCTTTTACGATACGTGTTGGCCCGAACGCACGAGCACGACGACACTCCACAAACTAACGAGCAAACAAGCCCGCTCTATAATGGCTAGGGTGGATTGCGCGAGAGAAGGTGCGGAAATTAGCATCAACTCGTCCACACAAAGTTGCATGCCATTGCAAATTTGGCATCACATGCTACTGTCTGTAGCTAGGATCGACGGTCTGTCTGTCTTGACCACGTACTACCAAAGATGTGAAATTTGATTCTTTCTTTTGAGGCTTTTGAGACCAATATATCTTCACTCGTGCCACTAGGTGAGCCTCGATCGATCAAACCTGCACGCACGCACAGACCATCATTATCATGATTACTGCGTGTTCTAACTGGGTTAATCATGTGGATTTCATATGCCTAGCTAATCCATGCATGGTACTCCTACTAGTAGTGCAATAGATCAATTGCAGGTGGCAATGGTTATTACTGGAGCTTGTCGTGGCTTTAGCAGGCTTAAACTCAATCATTCCCGACAGGCGACAGAGTATACATACATAGATTAATTAGTCTCATCTGTCCTAGTCCAAACAAATAGCTCGATTTAACCCAAAGAAGAATTGTCCCTGCTAATAAATAAAATGAAAGCTAAAGAAGACTATTCCGTACTCATCCACGCTAACCTCCCACACAAACAAACGAGTACGGGACCAGTGAGTCACTGACACTATGATAGTAGCAAATTAGTTAAGCATCTCCACCTTGTCGGTACGCTACGCGGACGTGATTTCTTTAGCCTTTTTCCCGCCATAAGGGGCGCCCATGTGAGGTTACGTTTGACCAGCTGCAGATTTGACTAGCTTGCTTGGGTCCTGCTGATCTCGTTGGTTTCCCAAATGGGTTGGATGCATGCGCTTAGCTCTGCTCTCAGATGCCCTCCTCTATGATAGTAACCACTATGACGGGAAATGCTACTCCTATCCTAGTCGTAGTCACAGGTCTGGTCATGATGGGAAAGATTTGCACCATTGTTACAAGGCTAGCTAGCTAATATAATCTTCTTGTGCCGAATCATTAGCTGACTGCAGATTTCATTAGCTTGCTTGGATCGTGGTGATTCGTTGGTTTTCCAAATGGGCTGGCTCCATGCGCTTCACTACTACCCCGATGGGAAATGCTAGTCGCTCCTAGTCGTAGGTTTTTCAATCACGGGTCTGGACATGGTGCAAAACTTGCCCCACGTTAGAAACGCTGGCTACCTAAAAATCTTGTCTTACACTTCGAAGTATATATGGCGCACGTCTAAGTACAATCATTTCAGCGACAGTTAATTCCAGATGGAGGGAGTAGTCACGGGCTTAGGCCAACTCCACCGCGCGACCCCAAACGGACGTCTGTTTTGTCCGGATTCTGTCCGTTTGGGTAGGGGTTTGGGGCCGTGTCCGGGCGTGTCCTGGGATGCGGTGACCGTGCGCCCAGCGCGCGGCCGCATCCATTTACCCCATCCTGTCCGCGTCCACTTAAAAAACTAAAAGCAGCATTTCAAATGCCAAGCCGTAGGTCAGGCCAGCGGCCCCGGTTCATCACGCCGGCAACACAGCCAGCGGCCTACACGTCCATCGCCGGCATCAGCCAGCGGCCGGCAACACAGCCAGCCTCTAAAATGAATAGTTCTCCTTGTCGGCAACACAGCCACCGGCCGGCAACACAGCCGGCCTCCAAAATGAATGTTTTCTCGCCGGCACACTGCCAGCGGCCCGACGGGCGGGCGGCACCCATGCCAGCCTCAAAAAGAACGGCCACGCCGATCGGATGGCCTAGTTCAGGCCTTCGGCGTCGAGCATCTCCTTCTGCCTGGCCTCGAACCAGGCCCTCGTCTTGTCGCTCATCTTCGACAAGTCCACGCTCATGATTGCAAGGGCCACCTCCTTCGCTTTGGTGGCGGCATTGGTGGCCTCGATGTCGAGCTGCCTCTGCCTGGCCTTGACGTTGTCGGCCTCGATGTCAAGCTGCCTTTGCCGGGCCGCCTCCTCCATGTCGATCTTCCTCCTCTTGGCCGCCTCCTCCATATCAAGCTTCTGTCTTTGAAGGTCTAGGTATTGCTTCATTTGCTCGTCCTTGCTTTGCCGCTTCTTCTCGTCCCTCACATCCTTTTGGGACATCATGCCATGCAAAGTCTCATGCAAGGCCATGGATGAGGCGTCACGTATGTCGTCCACCTTGGAGTTGGTCTTGCCCCTCGGCCTCTTCAACGCCTCCCCATCCCCACCTCCGGCGAACTTGGCCGTCTTCTTGCCTCTCTTTCTTTGAAGTTCACGGTATTGGTCCTTGAACTTGGGGCAATTGTTGATGATCGTCCAACAATGCGTAAGAGTAAATGGCTTGTCATTGTGCCGGGCCTTTTGAATGCCTCCAAAGATTGGAATGCCTACACCACATGATCAACAACAAGTGAACATGCAAATATATACACGGCCGAAGCCTCATGGCCGTAGGAAGGAAAGAGCTAGAAAGAGGAGACCATACCATATCCCCAACGCCGAGACCACTCACGGGCCGTGCTTCAACACTCTCAAATGCGGCGCAATACTTGTTGCACTCTTGTTGGATGAACAACCATCTTTTTTGAATCGAGCCAATGCCACGGTTGCTTGTAATTTGGTAGGGCTCAAACATCTTCCTTTCATGGAATGTTTTATGGACTCTCGTCCAAAAAACAATGCCCTTTTGTTGCGTGCCGGTCCTCGGATCTTGGATAATCTCCATCCAAGCTTGGCAATCAACTTGTCCTCATATTGTGTATATGAACCCGTGCGAATGCTCTTCCTCTTCTTTTGTGCCTCGGCTCTTTGGGTGAGCTCGTCGATGAACAATGGCGCACCACTAATATCAACGTCATTGCTTTCTTCTTCTTCTTCATCACCTTCGACATAGATGTCATCGTCTTCATGCCACGAGTCACCGTGGTCGTAGTCAGCACGGTCGTCGGCCTCTTCATCGGGGACGTACTCGGCATGGCCATCCTGACTTTGGGTCTCATCGAGGTCGTAGGTACGACCATGCCCACCGTCGAAGATCACGTCCTCCATGTACCGGTTGTAGAAGGAGTCGTCGACCGCTGGCGTCGGGGTTGGCATTCCGTCAAACAAGACACGGGGGGCCGGCATGGTGCCCGTGAACGGTGCCCGTGCCTGCTTTCTTAGCATCTCGACGGACGGCCGCCCGCCGCTGCTGGACTCGGGCGTGACGTTGAGGTCGATGACGGCCCCGGGGCGCGGTGTGGACGGCGCGAACAAGCCCACCTCCGGCAACCCCGAGAAACGGGTCTGGCCGTCGTGCCTTGGCGGAGGGAAGCCGGGCGACATGGGCGTGGTGCGCGACGTCGGCGACTGGCAGTGCGTAGGCCGGGCGACCGACGAGCCGGTGCTCGCCGAGCCGACGGCCGCTGCAGGGAACACGGCAGGACGGCCCATGCCAAGCATGAGGATGGCGTGCGCTTTGTTGACGAGGTCCTCCTTCTCGTCGGCAGCGGCCTTGCGCCGCGCGGCCTCCAGCTCCTCGCGCATGGCAGCTCTCTTGGCCGCGTCGGCATTGAGCTTGACGACCGCTCTCCGTTGCCTCCTCTTCGCCGATTCCGCGTCCAACTTGGCGATCTCCTCCGGCGTGCACTCCGACCGCGGCTTCCTTGGCGCCTTCTTCACCTTTGCGGGCGGGTCGACGGCCAGGCCGCCGGAACTGGGCGGGGCGTCGGCCATGGACGGGGGAGAGAGGGAGCGGCGGGAGGGACGTGGGAGGGTTTGGGGCAAATGGCGCCAAATGGGCGTGGGGGGTTTTGGTTTCTCCCGCCGACAGGCGGGCCAGGGGAGGACAAGCGCGCGCGTCCCGCCCGTCCGCTCGCTGTCCGTTTCATCCCAAAACCGGCGCAAGTTTGGGCCGGGATGGGTCGAAAGCGGACACAAAAGGGACAAAAGTCTGTTTGCGCCCGTGCGCTGGGCCGCCTCCTTTGTCCCTTTTATCTCAAACGGACGGGGGCGGACAGAATAAAGTCGCGCGGTGGAGTTGGCCTTAGTATCTATCTCTGTTCTGGCTAAAACCTCGTAGTAACCTGCTGTTGTTCCTCAGTTCCTGTCGAGTTTCTTGTCTCTAGTGTGCACTGAACCAAGTGATGTATCGTACTCCCTTCGTAAGGAAATATAAGAGCTTTTAGATCCTTTAATGATCTAAACGCTTTTATATTTCTTTACAGAGGTAGTATGTAAGAGAGTAGATCTTCAGTTTGGTCTTTGCTAAAAAAAAAGTGTGGAATTAACGTGCACCCTCGTGTTGACTGAACCTAGTAGTTGCTTCACATGAGCAATTTTGTTCTTTCTTTGTTGCCTTGGATCGATTGGTTCTGTTGCCTGCCCTTTTCACAATGTGTATCTATCAGCGGTTGTAATTGGAGTATGATTGCAGTATCAAAAAAAATCAGGATCTCTCAAGTGTACTAGTGTATGAGGGAGGTAGCTAGCTTGGTACAGCTGGTATGAGCACTGAATCATCAGGTGCTGGCATGAACGACACTTTTTTCTCTCTTTCGAAACGGAGGCATGAACGACGCTGGATGAGTGTCCAAACAAGAGCAGATAATAATCTCAATCATGCGTGGATAGAAGGAGCATCTTCAGTCTTAAGAAAAAGGAAGATAGATATTGTGAGGGGCAGGGCAAGAAGATCCATCGAGGTAGTGGAGTGGAAGCAAACATTGGATGGTGGTCGCGGGGGACACCGGGAGAGGAAGGAGATTGATTCCACTGGTTGGGGTCTAGCTAGATGGACAAACATATCACAACACCGCACCTTAATGGCAATGCTATGCCCTACGCTACGTAGTAAGAGTAGTACTAATTACTAAATGTAAATGCTGCATCAAAGAGCGCTTTCCCCTGCTACCCAAATCGATCTCTCTCAACTTTTCTGGTCCCCTGCACTGCCCTGCGCCCTTTTGTAGCTCTACCTCCACTCTAGTTGCCGCTCCGCTGGTGTGTGCGTGGACTGTGGTGGTGCTCCAGCTCCAGTGATCCAGTCCCAGCGATGATCCCGGGACTGAAGAGGAGGTGTGCATGTACTGCCTGCCGCTGGAGCCGGATATAGGGCCAGTTCTTTTCGCCCAGGATTCTACAAAATCAAGATTCTGGAAAATTCTCCTAAAATCTGCTTCTCCCAGAATCTATGGTCGAGTTCTTTTTTGAGATTGTAGTTTGAGATTCTGGAAAGAGTTGTGTGTTGAAATGTCTGTACCATCCTTGGAGAAATTGTTTGATGAATTGTTAAAACTTTATTTTTCCTAACAGTATCTACTAGTCGAATGTAACAACATCTTCATACAATAACAAAGATCACAACACCAATATCTACCAATAGAACCAATATACACAGTAGCATCGACAATATGAACAAAAAAAAATCTGGCATCATTCATCCATCTAACAAATTAAAAAATCAATCCATTCATCCATCTATCCAACGGACACATCGATTCATCCATCTATGCAACAAAGTATTTGCATCTATCAAATTTATATAGCTAAAAAAGAAGAACAGAGAGTTGGGACAGAGAGGATGGCTCACCGTGGAGGAGTGGACGACTGGATGAATGGTGGGCATTTCGGCTGCGGCTTTGGGATGGAGGCGCCGTGGGCAGCCGGTGCAGAGGGGCGTGGCGGCGGCTTCCTGTTGTCCCCGCTGCGGCAGAGGGCAGAGGGCCGCGGAGGACGGCTGGGCTGCGGCAGGAGTGGGTACCGGCGGCGGCGAGGACCAATCCAGCGGCGGCGAGTACCGGGACGGCGGTGGCGAGGTCAGGGGCGGCGAGGCGGAGCCGGCGGCGGCGCTGGAACCCTAGCGCGCGGCCCTGCTCGAGGTAAGCGGGGAGGTAAGCGATGCGAACAGGCATCGACAGGGGCTCGTTCTCTGTGCATCGACCGTGGCTGGCTTGGTGGTAGTTTGGCCGTAATAACCAGCTGCAATAGGGGTACTCTATTAAGTCCAAACGTTTTCTTTGGTGGGATTTGCCAGAATCCTGAGATTGTGGGAGAAACCAGGTATTTCGGGATTTTGGGATTGTACTAGGATTCTGGGGAATCCGGGTGAGATTTTGGAAGTTCAATCGAGTTCTTTTCGCTCGGGATTTTTTCGGGACCACGATTCTCCATAATCTGCTAAAAAAAACTGGGCTGCAGTAGAATGGATGGTCCACTCTCACTGCTTCACGCGCTGCAGCTAGCTAGCATCTTTGAACAAGAGAGTGGCACCTAGCTGCAGCCTTTCGAGTGCACATGAAAATGCACCGGCAGTTGGGTGGAACGGGCTCATGGCCACCGTGCAAGATTGGGCGCCGGTCCGTCACACTCTTGTTCGTGCTCTTTTTTCTATGATATACATGTGAGAATTTGTGCTGCCTGTAGTAGATCTGAGCGGGAGCGGACTGCAAACACAGACAGCCTGGTCGGAACGGGATGGCGTCGGTTGGTCAAGATTTCGCCCCGGCAGCATGCACACCACAGCACAGCACTTTCCGGCCGGGCTTGGACTTAAAATTGGGTCATCTATTTTGGAACGGAGGGAGTACGTACAAGTACAAGGTGGTTGTACGTAAAGAAATCAAAAGGTGGCAAGTGAGTGAGTGACGTTGGTTGGTGCGGGAGACTTCGGCTCTACTCGCGTCTCTCCCGGCGGCGGCCTTTTTCTTGTCGCTATGATAACTCCGTGTTGCAGTGGCGGAGCGTAGTGGGGACAATTCCGGGCCCTGGCCCCCCCTTTCAAGAGGAAAATTTACCAAATACACTTACTTATCTGCTAATTGCTCTATTAATCGTCCGGCGTCTCTGATCATTCTAGCCTTTTCTATGCCATATACACTCATTTGGTCCCTCCTAATATTTGATTCACGCTCCGCCACTGCCGTGTTGGCTCCAACGTCTCGCACTCACTCGCACAACCATGTACACATGCAACACGCAACCAAGCAAGCAAACGCTCTCTAACTTTTTTATTTTTCGGGAAGAGCAAACGCTCTCTAACTAATGAGTAGGACCTGGCCCAGCCAGATGCAAAGCCAAGTCTGTTAGGAACTTGGCACCACTAGCACCATTGCATGAGAGAAGGCGCAGGACTTTGCACCAACTCGTCCAGACAAAGTTGCATTCCATTGCAATTTGTCTTGGTACCGTATATACAACCAGCGGCTGCCTGCTAGTGCTACTAGGATCGATGATACCCGGTCTGTGTGGACCGCGTACCCGAGATGTGAATTTGATTCATCCTTTTGTGAATTTGATTCATCCTTTTTTCATGAGGCTTTTGAGACCGATATAACTTCCCTCGTGCCACAAAGCCTGGAATGGATCAACAAGGCTGCGCGCACGCATGCACACATTCATAGACCATCATCATCATTGCTACGTGTGCCACTGCTAGCCAGGTTAATCATGCGAATTTCGGACGCCCAAGGTGCATGCATGCATGGTATAGTACTAGCATTTGCTCGAGTGAATTGCTCAAAGCCACCACATTTGTGGCTAGAATACTTCAAAACTACCACTTTTACTAAAAATCACAAAAAACCACCGGCTCCGCGGCAAGTGAGTAACAAATCGCACTAACTCAAAACTGAGCCGCGTCTAACAGCAAAACTGACGTGTTGGCCCCACATGTCAGGCTGACTTGGCATGCCTGTGTGGATATTATGATGAGGTGGAAGGTGACCCCACCTGTCAGCCTCACATATCCTTTAACCTTTTTTTATTTTTCTTATTCCTTCTATCTCTCCCTCTCTGCAAAGGTGCTCACTCCACCATTGTCGCCGGCAGGCAGAGCCCCTCGAGAAGCCCCTTCCGCCGAGAAGCCCCGTCGCCGCGAAGCCCCTTCCTCCCTCCCCTCTTGGCCTCGACGCCCCCACTCGCGCACGCGGCCACGGGCGACGGACGCCACGCCATGGCCGCCCATCGAGATCCGTCAGTCAACGTCGGGTTGGCCTCCTCCTGCAGCGCCGTTCACCACCTCCCTGCAGCTTGATGTGGTGGTGGATCGAGTGTTGCAGGAAGCAAACGAACGCTGAAGCCAGCGGATCAACTGAATCGGGAGCAGCTGCGTTGACCTGCTGCTGGCCAGGGCCGACTCGATGGGAGGCGTCGGTGTGATTTGATAGGAGATGTTATTAGAGTATATATTCGGTTTGTATATTTGGTAGTTCAAATTGTAATCTATCTCTACTATCCTTGGCCCCCAAGTTTTGTATCTTATATAAACAGCCCTTTGAGGCCCTAATACATATTCAGAATTCAATAATCTTCATGGTATCCGTCGCCTAGGTTATCTTCTCCACATGGCCTCTCCGCCGGCCCCTCCACCTCTTCCGGCGCGGCCTCTCTTTACCGCGGCCGAGTTCAACGCCGCCAGATCGCCATCTGCCTCTTCTTCCTCCTTCAACCCTAGTTCCCCTACCCACCACCAATATGCCTTTCACGCCACCACCAAGTCTTCGGCGCCAGCTCCATCCACTTCGTCGTCGGCCCCTGTCCAGCCGCCTCCAGGCTGGCGCCCGAGCCCTAACTACCGCGGCAAGAATCCCGTCTACCGGCCGCCCCAACCTCGCTCCGCCAGTTCCTCGGCGTCATCATCATCATCGTCTACACCGGCATCTACTCCAACGGCATGGCACCAGCAGCAAGATCCCTGGACCGGGCTGGTTCAGGCGTGGCCCATGCCTTGGTCTGCTCCGTCTCCTTACGGCGCTCCTCCAGCATACACGGGCGCCTGGAGCCCGGGCCATCGTCCTGCCACCGGCTCCCCTGGTCTCCTCGGACCCCGACCGCCGGCTCACGTCTACACCGCCACTACTACACCGACCACGCCCGGCGCCCCCGTGCTTCCGCCCGGCTACGCCCTGGTTCCCTATGCGCCCGGTGCTCCTTCGGCTTCGTCACCGTACGCATACGGGCAGCATGCACCAATGAACATGCCTGCTCCCTCTCCTACGACCACATCGCCGAGCCGGGATCAGGCTGCTTTCATCGCCGCCATGAACAATTTCACCCTCAACAACGAAGGTACGGATTGGATTTTCGATTCTGGTGCATCTACGCATATGTCTTCAACTATGAATTTTTTGTCAGCTTGTTTCCCTTCTTCTTTTTCTTCCATTACCATCGGTGATGGTTCTACTATTCCTGTCTCTTGCACCGGTGATTCTTACATCCCCTATTCTTCTAACAATTTTCTTTTACGCAATATTCTTGTAGTCCCATCCTTAATTACTAATCTTATCTCCGTTCGTCAGTTTACCATCGATAATCAAGTTATTGTGGCCTTTGACCCCTTTGGTTTATCTGTGAAGAATCTGACAACGGGGGAGGTTCTAGCTCGGTACAATAGCACCGGCGATCTTTATCCTCTTCATGGCGCCCCCACTTCCACTCCTCGCGCCATGCTTGCATCAGTTCATCTATGGCATCGTCGGCTTGGTCATCCTAATAAAGCTACACTATCATCATTGTTACAGGAATTTTGTATCCCTAGTTCTAGTATCCCTCGTGATTCCTCTCTTTGTAATGCCTGTCAATGTGGCAAACATGTTAGACTACCTTTTGGTACATCCTCTACTATTAGTACTTTTCCTTTTGAATTGCTCCATTGTGATCTATGGACCTCTCCAATTCCTAGTGTTTCTGGTTACAAATACTATCTTGTAATTCTTGATAATTATTCCCATTATGTTTGGACCTTTCCTCTCCGAGCCAAGTCCGATGTACACCCAATTTTTCTCAATTTTCGTCAATATGTTCTAACCCACTTTGGTCTTCCAATACGCTTTATTCAATGTGACAATGGACGAGAATTTGATAATACTCGCAATCGCACTTTCTTTCTTTCTCACGGCATACTTCTTCGTTTTTCTTGTCCCTATACATCTCCTCAAAATGGCAAAGCAGAACGCTCTCTTCGTTCCATCAATGATATTCTTCGCACCTTGCTTATTCAAGCTTCTCTTCTTCCCGGTTTTTGGGTTGAAGCATTACGCACTGCCACACTTATTCTCAATATTAGACCAACCAAAACATGTCCTCTCTACACTCCCTTTCAATCCCTCTTTCTTTCCCATCCCGACTATCTTTCCCTTCGCGTTTTTGGTTGTCTCTGTTTTCCCAACATCACTTCTACCACTTCTCATAAACTAGAACCTCGCTCTTTACCCTGCATTTATCTTGGTCTCTTCGATGATCATAAGGGCTCTCGCTGCTTTGATCCCTCATCCGGCCGTGTCATTATTTCCCGTCACGTCGTCTTTGACGAATATACCTTTCCCTACGCTGCCACACAAACATCATCCACAACCCAACCTTCCTCTGTTCGTTCTTCATCTCCTCTCCTCCCTCGTCTAGATCCTACCTCTATTGTCCCGGAGCAACAACCACCACCGCATCAGTCTTCCATGCCTCCACAGCAGCCTTCTGCACCGCCCACTTCTCCTTCACCACAGCCTTCCGCGCCCCCCACTCCTCCCTTGACAGCAGCTTCCTCTCCTCCCACGCCCATCTCCCCTATTGTTGCTTCTCCTTCTTCCTCTTCTTCCTCCACACCGCCTCTTCCATCTAATGCCGTTCCTATAATACCTCCGGCCAATGATCATGTCATGTGCACTCGTGGTAAGCGTGGCTTTCACCTCCCTACACGACGTCTTAACCTCACGGCCGTTCCCACTATCTCCCCTATTCCTACATCTTATAAACGTGCTCTTCTCGATCCTCTTTGGCACTCTGCTATGCGTGATGAGTTTCATGCTCTTCAGCAAAATAACACCTGGACTCTCGTTCCCAAACCACCCGGTGTCAATGTTGTTTCCGGCAAATGGGTTTTCCGTCACAAATTTCATGCTGATGGTACTCTTGCTCGTTATAAAGCTCGTTGGGTTTGTCGTGGGTTTTCTCAGCAACACGGTGTGATTTTGATGAGATTTTTTCTCCAGTTGTAAAACCTAGTACCATTCGTGTTGTTCTCAGTCTCGCTGTCTCCTCCTCTTGGCCGATCCATCAGTTAGATGTTAAAAATGCCTTCCTCCATGGCACTCTCAATGAAACTGTCTATTGTCAACAACCTTCGGGTTTTGAGAATTCCTCTTCTCCTGATTTTGTTTGTCTTCTTCACAAATCTCTGTACGGTCTTAAACAAGCTCCTCGTGCTTGGTTTCATCGCTTCACCACCTTTATTCACACAATAGGTTTTACCGCGTCTAAATCTGATTCATCTCTCTTCATTTTTCGTTCCTCCTCCCATACTGCCTATCTTCTCTTATATGTTGATGACATAATTCTCACTGCCTCTTCTGATTCCTTTTTACAACACATTATATCTTCTCTTAATCGTGAATTTTCCATGACTGATCTCGGTCCTCTTCATCACTTTCTTGGGATCACTGTCTCCCGCACTTCATCTACACTCTTTCTCTCTCAACGCCAGTACATTCTTGACTTGCTCTCTCGTGCAGGGATGACTGACTGTCAACCATGTCGTACGCCGGTCGACGTTGGTACCAAGTTGTCGGCCGACGGTGAACCTTTTTCTGATCCTACTCTATATCGCAGTATCACTGGTGCTCTCCAATATGCCACACTCACTCGTCCTGATATATCTTATTCTGTTCAACAAGCGTGCTTATATATGCATGATCCTCGTGTTCCTCATTATTCTCATGTCAAGAGAATACTTCGGTATCTCAAAGGCACTATTGATCATGGTCTTCTCCTTAATTCTTCCTCTCCAACAAGCTTGACAGTTTATTCTGATGCAGGCTGGGCGGGTTGTCCAGATACTCGACGATCTACATCCGGCTTTTGTGTTTATTTGGGTGACAATCTTGTTCCTTGGTCTTCTAAAAGGCAGGTTACAGTTTCCAGATCGTCTGCAGAAGCTGAATACAGGTCTGTTGCTCATTCTGTGGCCGAGGCGGTGTGGCTCCGTCAGCTTTTGGTTGAGCTCCATCGACCAATCGAGTGTGCAACTATTGTTTATTGCGACAATATTTATGCAGTCTACATGGCGTCCAATCCTGTTCAGCATCGACGCACCAAGCACATCGAGATTGATATTCATTTTGTTCGTGAAAAAGTGGCTCTTGGCGAGGTCCGTGTGCTTCATGTTCCTACCACTGCGTAATTTGCTGATATTTTCACCAAGGGGCTCCCCACTGCAGCATTCACTGGCATTCGCTCCAGTCTCAACATTGTTACACCTGATGTTAACACTGCGGGGGGGTATTAGAGTATATATTCGGTTTGTATATTTGGTAGTTCAAATTGTAATCTATCTCTACTATCCTTGGCCCCCAAGTTTTGTATCTTATATAAATAGCCCTTTGAGGCCCTAATACATATTCAGAATTCAATAATCTTCAGACGTACTGCAGAACGGCGGCGTTGACCTGCTGCTGGCCAAGATAGATAGGTCCGTCCGCGTACGGCCATGCTGTGGGCGACTCCGGCGGCGGGCTCCTGCCTCGCCCTCGACCTCCCCCACTTTCCAACTCTCTGGATCCGGCTGTTCCCCACGACGTCATCACTGGGTACGTCCGCGTCCGCCGCCGCTAATCATCGAGGAGCACCCCCGAGCTCCGTCATCCTGCAGCAGCACCGAGCTCAGGCCACCGGCGGATAGGAAGAGAGAGAGAGAGGGGAAAAGAGATGTGAGGAGGAAGAAGGAGGTGTGGGGCTGACATGTGGGCCCTTTGCCACCTCATCATATTATCCACATAGGCATGCCAAGTCAGCCTGACATGTGGGGCCAACCCGCCAGTTTTGCTGTTAGACGCGGCTCAGTTTTGAATTAGTGAGGTTTGTTATTCACTTGCCGCGGAGCCGGTGGTTTTTTGTGATTTTTGACAAAAGTGATAGTTTTGGAGTACCCTAGCCACAAATGTGGTGGCTTTGAGCAATTTACTCCATTTGCTCCAACCGGTAATGCCTGCCTACTCGCCGTTACGACATCTACTCACATGCAAACACCCGAAGGAGATTAAGAAACAGCCCAAGATCTGTTAGTATCTTGGATGATGGCATGCACTGCATGGAGACCGATCCAAACCGGACCTTCCATTTTGCTTACAAAGTGGAGACAATCAGAAGCAAAGATGACTCTGAAATAGCCAGCCTCCACAGCGCTCGCATGCCAAACGAGCGGCCGACGTCCAACAAGTTGTGGATCAGATATTTTCTCAAAGGAAGGAGTCTTTGCAAACAAAACTCTCCCTCAGTGATTGCGAATTAACATACCACCAAAACTTGGACTCGAGATGTTTGGCACTATTATTATCCAAAGATAGATTTACGTGACTAATCCATCCCAACAAACAAAAACGGAACATGAATTTACTTCTGAAAACAAGAAATAAATGAAAGAGGAGCTTCAGTATTTAGGCGAGCTTGTCATGGCCTTAGCAATCCTAAACCTCAATCATTGCCGACAGGGCATATATAAATTAATATTAGTCCCATCCGTCCTAGTCCAAATTACAGGTTTCTCCTGTGTGTCAGGTGGTGAGTACTTGCAGCAACGGCCTTGGCAGGAGGGGACGACAACATAGATGGACAACATTTCTGGTGGTGCTTCTTGAATACCGAGCCGTGGTTTCCAGGGTGAAAGCCTAAGATCTGGTCTTCATTGGTTGTATCTGGCAATGACCTTGCTAAAAGCATTGTTTTGGGATCTCGGACTTTCTCCAGGGTGAAAACTTCTATGGGACCAGAAAGCGCTAACTTCTATGGACAACCTTCTAGGTAAGTTGTGCTCCTCTAAAGATACCAATGCCTATCACTTCAGAGGTATATATCAGATCACTGCAAAATACCTACCAAAATCTCTCGGGTTTGCTTTGCTTTGTTTGGTGTGCTAATTTCTCACTTTTCCCTTATTGATGATATTTACGCATTACCTAAAAACATGATTATGTTTGTGCAGTGCTGCTATCTTTAAGTTTGTTCCCAATCTATCTCTTGCATCTGCATGCTTTTGTAATAATGTTGCACATAAGAAAGGTTATCCTACCCCTAAAGACAGGAAACTGGGTCCTTCTCTTTTCCTTCGAAAAGCAATTCGTGAGCATGTTGTTTAGGCAACCAGATTTATGTTTTTGAATGACTGGTGTAATTAAAAACCATGCAATCAGAGGATCTTTTCCTTGGTTGTTTGTGTGTGTATGACAGTGACACCTCAATTGTTTTGGTTGGTTGTACGTAGGATTTGTTTGTGCTCTGAAATTATACATCGTTCAACTGAGTTGGCTCGCTTTTTGATCCCAGAAACCTAGGAACTATATGGGCTATTATTTACGTGATGAAAGGGAAGTGCCGCTTGTGTAGCACTCATCCTAGAATTCTCTGTTCTTGTTAAAATCTGGTAATAAGCTGCTGAGGGGCTTGTTTTGTTAACTTATTGTTGATTTTTTTGCCTGTGTAGTGGAGGTAACATAAGAGAGTAGAGCTTCAGTTTGTTTTCAGCTTAAAAATGTGTGGAGGTAACATGCAGTCATGCACCCTTGTGTTGACCAAACGGCAACATGTTCTTGACAACTTTCTCTCCATGGAAGTAACATGCATCACCCTCATTTTGACTGAACCTAGTAGTACTAGTTTGTCTCAGCTTTACACGAGTAGTTTTTTCTTTGTTGCCCCGGTTCAACGGGTTCTGTTGCCTACTCTTTTTCCCAGTGTGTATCAGCGGTTGTAATGCACGATTGTATCAATCCCCATCTCTCAAGTGTAAGAGTGCATGAGGTAGCTAGCTTGGTAGAGAGCTTGTATGAGCACTGAATTATGAGGTGCTGGCATGAAGGACACTGACTGTCCAAACGAGAAGAAATAATCTCAATCATGAGTGGATAGAAAGAACATCCACAATCTTGTCTTGAGAAAAAGGAAGATAAAGTGAGGGGAGGCAGCATAGGGTGGGGGGGGGGGGGGGGGGGGGGGCGAGACAGGCCAAGGCAATTCCACTATGGTATGAATCTACGCCCAACAGATCACCACACCTTAATGGATCTCATATGCCCTAAATGCACCCGCTGCTGAGTCGCGCGCTGCCCAAATCGATCAATCTCAACTTTTTGGTCGCCTGCACTGCACTACCTCCACTCTAGCTGTTGCTGGTGTGTGTGTGTGCGTGGTGGGGCTTCTGGATCCTGATCTAGTCCCAGTGATGAGCTGAGGAGGCGCTTTTCTTTTCTCTTCTTTTCTTCTCCGGGCTAGGCTTGAAGGTTCAAGTCTACAACGTTGGTCACTTTGCACGCACCACGCCAACAGCTAGCTTTGTGGCCATCTCGCACATGTGCTGGGGCAGGATACACGCTGCTGGACGACTGATGGTCCACTCTCACGGTCTCCCTCGCTGCAGCTAGCATCTTTGAACAGAAGCTGGCTCTCTTTTCTTTTTCTTGAACAAGGAACAGCAGCTAGCTCGGCCCAGCCTTTCGAGTGAACTGCAGAGAAAAAAAAATGCTTGCATGTAACGGTACGGTACAAATGAGTTATAAGGTTTTACAAAAAGGGTTAACTTGATTGGTCAATAGGTGGGGAGGCAGCCCATCCCCGTGAAAATCAGGGGAGTAAATTTGTGATTGGTTAATAGATGAAAAAAGTTTGTAAACTATGTACTAGTATTTGTTTGTATGTCTAGCATTAGCATTTTTGGTTGGGAGGGGGAGGTGCTCGTGGCCACCGTGTGTGTTTTGGCAATGGCGACCGCGCATGATTGGATTCCGCAGCTGGCGCCGGCGCCGGTATGCCGTCCACGGGTGGCGCTACCCTGTGATTCTTCCTGTTCTTTTTCCTAATATAGGATGTTAGAATTTGTGCCGCCTGCATCTGAGTGGCTGCGGTACAGACAGCCTGGTCTGAATGGATGGGACAGCGCTGGTTGGTCAAGACTTGCGGCCAGTTCTTTTCGGCAATTCTCTCAGAATTGACCCCCTCTCCAGCTTTTTTCAAAATTGTCACTTGATATTTTTTTACAATTCCTATCTAATTAGACCTTAATTAACTAGGAATTGTAAAAAAAGATGGAGTGATAATTCCGGAAGAAGCTGGGGGTGGGGGGTCAATTCTGGGAGAATTGCCCAAAAGAACTGGCCCTTGGACTTGGATTGACCCTCTACACCAGTCCTGCTCTACACTATAGTAGTCTCCAACTTGATACGTAGTGAGTGACTCACGTTGGATAATTTGGAGGTCATGTGTCTCGCCTACGCCGTGTGCCGCCACCTTAAGGGCATGTACAATAGTTGATAAGGTAGTCTTATCTTAAGTCTTGCATATAATTTAGAGATGATAAAAAATATTGTCTACAACGGATCATCTCTTAGCCTTATCTTCACTAACTAGCCGTTCCTAAAAATATGGCGAGACATATTGTACTAAGAGATCATCTCTTGTCTTCTCTTAAATAAGAGAAAACAATTTTTTTCTTATGAGTTCTCTCTCCTCCACCTCATCATTTATCCTACATGGCAATGCTAAGATAGCATCATTGTACATGCCCTAACATTACAGCCACAGCCACTGCGTGCGTAGTACTACTACTACTTTGCATGCTACAGCACAGCCCGTAAGCTACGTGTTGGCCTGAACGCTTCGTGAC
The DNA here is from genome assembly GCA_963921465.1 of Triticum timopheevii. Lineage (NCBI taxonomy): Eukaryota > Viridiplantae > Streptophyta > Magnoliopsida > Poales > Poaceae > Triticum > Triticum timopheevii. Next base: position 461,764,261 of record OY997262.1, on the reverse strand, counting down.
ACTCCACAAGCAAAAAACTCGCTCTCAAGCGGCAAAAGATTTGTAAGCGACAGCTCTGTAGTGGCCTTTGCCGTTGCATCCCATTGCAGTTTGGGAGCACACGTTACTGTAGCTACGATCGACGGTCGGGGGGACGGTCTGTCTGTCTGGACCACGTACCCGAGATGTGAAATTTGATTCATCTTTTTGTAATGAGGCCTTTGAGGCCAATATATCTTCATTCGTGCCACTAATTAAGCCTCGATCAATCAACCCGCACGCAGGTAGAGACCATAACCATCATGATTACTGCGTACTCTAGCTAGGATAATCATCCGGATTTCAGATGCATAAGCTGCACCCCATGCGTGGTACAGATTCATTCCAATCGGTAATGGTTACCTAATCGCTCTTATTCATAGTTTTTTTTTTGTTTCCTCTTGAGGTAAGAGGTGGTGGTATTCAAGTCCGACCTGTATGATCCTGTATAGCGTACCCACAAAAACTTGGGCTCGAGATATCATGCTCTCAAAGATATACTTACATGGCACGCTTATCTTTTTTTTTAAACCACTGTATAGACGCAAGCGCTTATATACACGTGCATACACTCACCCCTATGAACGCACACACGCACATCATATCCCTATGACCACCTCCGAAAGACTGAGCCGACATATCATCTTAAAATTTGTAACCGACAGCTCTGTAGGTGCCTTTGCCGCATGAGACAAGGTGAGGAATTTGCATGAACTCGTCCAGACAAAGTTGCACCCCATTGCAATTTGGTAGCATATGTTATAGCTACGATCATGGTCGGGGGCAGGGCATGTCTGTCTGGACCACATGCCCGAGATGTGAAATTTGATTCATCTCTTTGTAACGATGCTTTTGAGACCAATATATCTTCGCTCGTGCCACTAATTAAGCCTCGATCGATCAACCTACACGCACGCAGAGACCATAATCATCATGATTACTGCGTACCCTAGCTATGATAATCATCCGGATTTCAGATGCATAAGCTGCACCCATGCGTGGTACAAATCCATTCCAATTGGTAATGGTTACCTAATCGCTCTTATTCATAGTTTTTTTTTGTTTCCTCTTGAGGTAAGAGGTGGTGGTATTCAAGTCCGACCTGTATGATCCTGTATAGCGTACCCACAAAAACTTGGGCTCGAGATATCATGCTCTCAAAGATATACTTACATGGCACGCTTATCTTTTTTTTTGAACCACTGTATAGACGCAAGCGCTTATATACACGTGCATACACTCACCCCTATGAACGCACACACGCACATCATATCCCTATGAGCACCTCCGAAAGACTGAGCCGACATATTATCTTGAAATTTGTAACCGACAGCTCTGTAGGTGCCTTTGCCGCATGAGACAAGGTGAGGAATTTGCATGAACTCGTCCAGACAAAGTTGCACCCCATTGCAATTTGGTAGCATATGTTATAGCTACGATCATGGTCGGGGGCAGGGCATGTCTGTCTGGACCACGTGCCCGAGATGTGAAATTTGATTCATCTCTTTGTAATGATGCTTTTGAGACCAATATATCTTCGCTCGTGCCACTAATTAAGCCTCGATCGATCAACCTACATGCACGCAGATACCATAATCATCATGATTACTGTGTACTCTAGCTATGATAATCATCCGGATTTCAGATGCATAAGCTGCACCCATGCGTGGTACAAATCCATTCCAATTGGTAATGGTTACCTAATCGCTCTTATTCATAGTTTTTTTTTTGTTTCCTCTTGAGGTAAGAGGTGGTGGTATTCAAGTCCGACCTGTATGATCCTGTATAGCGTACCCACAAAAACTTGGGCTCGAGATATCATGCTCTCAAAGATATACTTACATGGCACGCTTATCTTTTTTTTTTGAACCACTGTATAGACGCAAGCGCTTATATACACGTGCATACACTCACCCCTATGAACGCACACACGCACATCATATCCCTATGAGCACCTCCGAAAGACTGAGCCGACATATTATCTTGAAATTTGTAACCGACAGCTCTGTAGGTGCCTTTGCCGCATGAGACAAGGTGAGGAATTTGCATGAACTCGTCCAGACAAAGTTGCACCCCATTGCAATTTGGTAGCATATGTTATAGCTACGATCATGGTCGGGGGCAGGGCATGTCTGTCTGGACCACGTGCCCGAGATGTGAAATTTGATTCATCTCTTTGTAGTGATGCTTTTGAGACCAATATATCTTCGCTCGTGCCACTAATTAAGTCTCGATCGATCAACCTACACGCACGCAAAGACCATAATCATCATGATTACTGCGTACTCTAGCTATGATAATCATCCGGATTTCAGATGCATAAGCTGCACCCATGCGTGGTACAAATCCATTCCAATTGGTAATGGTTACCTAATCGCTCTTATCCATAGTTTTTCTTCCTTTCTCTTGAGGTAAACAAAACTGCTTTGCGTACGATCTTTTTTCATACGATTTTCATACGACCAGAGAGAGGCCCGTTTCCCGATGTTTGGGCCCACAACACCAGACCAGTCTGGTCGTACAGAGATCATACGAAATTTGATCGTACGTATAGCCAGGCCATGAGGTAAAAGGTGGTGGTCATTCATCAACAGTGTATTCAAGTCCGACCTGTACGATTCTCAATAGCGTACCACTACCAATAAAACTTGAAGATACATGCTCTCGAAGATAGACTTAGGAGCTGTTCGGCAGTCCACCCGCTCCGTGGAATTTAAGAATCTGCGGAGTACCATTTCGCTTGCCCCGCAGTTTTTAACTGGAACTCTGTTAGCTTCGAGAGCGGCCTCGTGGAGCGGAGGGACTTCGAACAGACACTTACTTGGCACGCTTACCTTACGTGTATAATTGATCCCGATAAGGAACTTGAATTATTTATTTTTCAAAACAGGGAAAATAATAAATCAGCAGGCTGAACCTTAATTAGCTCAATCATTCCCGGCAGAGTATACGTAGATTAATTAGTCCCATCTGTCCTAGTCCAAATTAATAAGTCCGGTTAACCCAAAGAAGAATTGTCCCTGCTCAACAACAAGAAAGCTAAAGAACTCTAATCCGTACTTATCCACACTAACCTCCCACACTAACAAACGAGTACGGGACCACTGAGTCACTGACACTGTGATACTAGCAAATTAATTAAGCATTTCCATCTTGTCGGTACGCTACGCGGACGTGATTTGTTTAGCCTTTTCCCGCCATAATCGGGGCGCCCATGTGAGGTTAAGTTTGACCAGCTGCAGATTCGATTACTAGCTTGCTTGGGTCCTAGTGATCTCCTTGGTTTCTCAAATGGGTTGCAGGGCCGGCCCTGAGGGGGGCAGAGGGGGCGGCCGCCCCGAGCCCCCCAAGTACAGGGGCCCCCATCCAAGCACTACCCACGTAGGCCATGGCCCAGGGAGACTGCGCACGCAGAGATGCATGCAAGTAGCCCATGAAGCCGCTCATTGTTGGGATTTGATCTGTTAGCCTGTACGCTTCTCCCAAACAAAAAATGCTTAGCCTGGTTGCGTTGCCCTAGACAGATTATTGGGTTTCCTTCTCATCGCTATGACCTTCCTTATTCGATCTATTCCCCAATCTCCTATGTTCATCGCCGAATAAACAATGGGCAGCCTAGTTTCGCCGTCGCAGCTTTCTCCTCCTACTTCGGCGGCGGCGACAACCGCAGGCCGGTGGTGGGGGCGGACGCGGGAGCGGCGTTCATGCTAGACTCCAAGGGAAGGACGACCATGGTAGGGCACGCAGTGCTGACGAAGTTCACGAGTTGCCACGTCGACGAACGTCACTGGATCCGCTCCACTCTTCACGCGATTGACGCACACACAGTGATGCAGATCGCCGAGCGCCTTACATCACACATCAATATAAATCACAACATCGCGGATCTCCCGATCAGGTGATAACGGACACTGATCCGAATGATCTGAGGCAATATTACTTATTTCCCATATCTATATTGCTAATTGAGTATTTTATATTGGCACGCATGCTTGATGCATAGCTTTGTGGTGTTCAAACTTTGATATACATTATTTATTTATTTTGAGTTGTGTGTCATAATGTCGCCTACTCCTAGAATATATGCATTTGATAAAAAGAGGAAAAAGAAAACAAAGTGTGGTTAACTTGATAGAATTACTGAGAGGAGTCATCGACTCAATCATAAGTGAATTTTATTGATGATTGTTAGATGAAATTTTGAAGGTAATATGTATAAATTATTTGATATGAATGCTGCTTTTCGTAAATGCAAAGGTAAACATGGTTCCATCTACACCCGTAAGAATACACACGTGTGGTGTATCGGGTAGTTGTGCCACACGCCTCGTGTGGCATGGACAGCAACCAGCCCACACACCTACGTGTGGGCAAAACAACTAATGCCCACACACCTCTTTTTTTCCCTCCCGAACCCTCTCACACGCGTGCGTGTGGGCGAAGTTGTTAACACCCACACGCCTGTATGTTAGGCCTCGTACCCTCCTGGTCCCGCACGCCACGCGTGACGCCCATCGCGCGTCCGCAGTTGCCATGGTTCAAACCCTCGTCCATGTTCGTTTAACTGCAGTTGTCATGTCGCTGAACTACGGTTGCCATGTCGGACAACTGCAGTTGCCATCGTTGCTCAACTGCAGTTGCCATGTATGGTTTGATATAATGTAGTTGCCATGATTTCATAACTTTAGGAGTTGCCACATACTAACACTAGGCAGTTGAGAGAGTTGCCATGTGCTCACAAGCATGCTAGGGCAGTTGCCATGTAAAAAGGAAGGGTTGCCATCTACTTACGTGCACGTTAGGGCAGTTGCCATGTACGTGCACGTTGGGGCAGTTGCCATGTACCATGCAAAAACACATGGCAACTCGGTAAAAGAGAGTTGCCATCTGCTTACGTGCACACTAGGCAGTTGCCGTGTACCCTGCAAAAACACGTGGCAACTCGGGTAAAAAAAGAGAGTTGCCACCTGCTTATAAAGCACACTAGGGGCAACTGCCATGTGCGCTGCGAAAACACATGGCAACTAGCAGCTTGGGTGTGGGAGAGGAGACGGGCGTGTGTGCGAGATGGCAACTGCCCACACACTAGCCCTTGTGTGTGCGTGCAAAGTGGCGTGTGGCGCGAACTGCTGAACGCCCACACACCGGCCCCTCCGTGTGGTAAAACGGATGTGTGGACGACCTACGTGGCATACAAAATCAGCTAAGGCGTGCCAAGATTCGTGCAGAAGTTACTGGACGGTGATGGAGACGTGTGGGTGAGTTGGCTAATGCCCACATGTGTGGGCGTTAACATTTCCGTAAATTTTTAAAAAATACTAGAAAAATTCAAAACATTTTGAAATTTGGCGGTATAAAACTCGGTCGACCATTCTACTCACCAAATACATGTCCTGCCGGATTTCTGCACTTACGTGATCATGTATTCTTCGAGTGATTATTTTAAGGACCCCAAATTATAGTTTCGCCCCGAGCCCCTAAAATATCAGGACCGGCCCTGTAGCCAACTTCCCCTTGAAATTTCATGCACGTAGTACATCGTGTTGAAAATTAAGTCTGGCCGTTGTATGCATCCAACAGCCAACGGTTTGATTAAAAGAGGACAAATGACTATACAAATCATTATGTCCACATAGGATGTGTATTATCCCAACACGTGGCTGTTTTGCATGCAAGATCCATAAACGTATGATAGGTGTAGCGGTTCAAGAGCTATGCCCAATTGTTATCTGGGCTAGAGTTCAACTGTGAATTACCCGCAAAAAAGAAGAAGAGTTCAACTGTGAAGAAAACACAGTCTATTTGAAAAGTCGTTTTTTAATCCCTATTAGGCCCTTATATATTTAGGCAGGTACGTTTATATACTTTTGGATAGATAAGAACAGGAGATTATGAACGGTAACAGAATACTCGTTGCTTGTGCCATTGAAGGGAGAAAGACTGAGACCATATTTGAGATGTAGTATTACGGAAATACTATCTATGAATAAAAATTGAGCCGTGCGATTGAAGGGAAAATATCACAGAACTGCAACTCTCTTCTTATATGAATGAAAGGGCCCATGTTGTTTGTGCGATTGAATTCTGTTAAATGATATATTTCTTGCGGTGTGCACATGTTCCTATGCTAAGGCGAGAAAAGTGTTCTTCGCACATCTTTGGTGCGTCTTTTTGTGAGGAATAATACACGTACTATTCATGCAACTCTTGTTTTTTCCTTCTATATTGTACAAAACACAATTGAAAAAAAAAATGGATGAAATTGACGGGTGCACCAAATGTAGCTTACCTGTAACCACGATTATTTTTTACTTGAAATAAAGTCAAGGAAGAGTCGATGGAGGGCGTGCAGGAGTATCAAGTTTCACCGGCCAATTCAAATCCGCGGCATGTGTGCTGATGAGACAGATGCAGCAACTGTGAGACCCAAGTCAAAGTCTCCCCGAAAAAAAATGTAATCCAAAGAAGAAGGAGATCCATCATCCATGCAAAAGGAGATCCATGCAGAATTTGCATGGATATCCGTGTAGAGCTTGCAGGGATCAGTGGAAAGGCCGGGCATGCAGACAGAGCCGCCGCGTCCAGTATATACACACGTTCGAACTCATGCACATAAGTGCCCGTGAAAAGGATCGGGACTGTCCTCCATAAGAGAAATTCAAATACGTGCAGTGAAATCAAACTGCTGCTCAACAGTGATCCCCGCGCATGGCCTGCATTCAGCAAGCAAGATTTACTTCTCCCTACCACAATTCATCAAGGATCTGAGTCATGTGGGGTAGCTAGCAGGCTAAAACCAACCCTTCCAACAAACTGTAGTTCGGCATAACATCACATGAACATGCTATGTTCGAGCAAGCTGCATATAGTCAGTCTCATTTGGCACGATGCCATGCAGGGGCTCACGCAGTTCGTCGCGGCGGTGCAGGTGGCTCGCAGGTCGGCCATGGGCGGTGGGCGTCCAGCGTGTGGTTGACTAGTTGGGGCAGTGCGCAGCCAGCCACACAGACCTCACGACGCATACTGACACAGCAGCAACATGCAAGCAGCACGTATGGCACACGGCGTAGAGAGTGAGGAAGAGGCAACCACCCGTGTGCTCGCCATCCCGCAGTTGACGTTGATCGAGGTGGGCAAGGAACATGAGTGCCTCATCACGCCCGCTTTGGCTCTAGTCTAGCCGAGGCAGCACCTCTCCAGTGTCCACGACGACGACGCGGGGGAAAGACTCCGATGGCGCTGGAAGGCAAGGCGACGGTAGCCTGGGCGAACGCAACGTCGAGCCGGTGGCGAGTGGCGACATGACAAGGATCGGCGGTCCTTCAGCCTGAGAGGTCGCCAGCTCGTGGCCTCGCCGCCTCGGCGGGTCGGCCGGGCTCGAGGTCAAGATTGCTGGCGCATGCCGAGACGACGATGGCGCAGTCCACGGAAGCCTTCTCCCACTGCTTGGAATCCCGAGAGCTCAGGTCGTCCGATCCAAGGCGCCGATGCGGTCCTGCGTGCAGCTCCTCGGCGAGCGCGGCGCCGGATTGTAGCCTGTCCTGGCAATGGTCGCAACCTGGGCACCCCCGTGCAACGGCAAGGAAGTGTATGTGGAGACGGAAGAGGTGCGGTCGAGCCCGTCACCATGGCGCCGAAGCCGGCGACCATGCATTGCATGACGCCGTAGAAGAGAATGATGACAGCGGCGGGGTGCTCCATCTCCAAGAGGCGGCCACGCGCAGACAGATTTGAGCCACCAGAGCGGCTGGGAAGAGCGACGCTCCTGCAGGCGCCACCGAAGACCGTCACGGTCTGGTCGGCCGCTGCGGGCAGGCCGTCTAAGAGGAGCCTGGGCGAGCTGCCGTCAGCGGAAGTTGAGAAGAGGCCCTCAAAGTCGTGGGAGACGATGTTGCTGCAGTCGGAGGCAACGCTCCATGTCCGGAGGCGAGACGGAGCAGGCACTCCCCCACGCGGGCGACGCGTCGGCGAGAGCGAGCCACGACAGCATGGCGTCCATGGCGGAGAGCGCACGGCGTCCGGGTGAGCCTAAGCCTAGGCCTAAGCGCGGCGGCATCCTCCGCCGCAGCAGCAAGAGCAGGCCATGGTGGCCTTCTTGCACGCCTCTTACTCCATCGCTGGCCCAATAGATGCCACCACTGGTTAGAGAGGAAAGGAAATAGATGGGAGCAGGTGGAATGAAAGACGGACACACGGGACAGCCAGTATTTATAGGGAGCAGCAGAGAGGGAGCACAATTTGGAAACAGCCACCGGAAGTGCTGCAGAAACGCCCAGAAAACTGTACGCAAGCGGCAACCGACAACGTAGGAAATCCAGAACGTGCGGCGGCAACCGACTCCAAATTAACGGACGTGACAAAAAAAAGAAAAGAATTAAAGGAAAGAGGAAGCAGCCAGCCAAAAAGAGATCGTGGCCAACTTGATCGGACGAGACTTGCCTGCTCCCCACGTGTGTGCCCATCCGTGCTCCCGCATATGTGGCATGATTTGATTGGAACAAAATAAGACCCGGCCCCACCTCCTTAAAATCAGGGGGATGATTAGATTAGAAAGAAAAAAAAAAGACAACTGTAGGATGAAGTGAGAGCACGGATGGGAGCATGGGGAGGGAGCAGGCAAGCCGGATACAACTTGATCTCCTCATGCGGAGAACATGTAGCCAATCAGAAACTGGGAAGAGCCCAGAACATGCAGCCAACGGACAGACGCGGCCTCAATTTTTTATGTTTTCCGACAGCAATCGCTCCGCGCACTAAGCCGTGTACCCGCTCAAATCCCCCACTAAAGCACGCGTCAGGCACCCATTGGTCTGATTTTGACTGTCAAGAAAAAGTCAAAAAATTCTGGTAAACTAAACCTGCCCAGATTTAGTATATTTAGAATACTTTGAACGGAAATGTTATTAGTCTCCTAGCTGGGCCTAGCTATCCTAGTCGTGGTCACGGGTTAGGTCATGATGGGAAAGTTCTGCATCTTTGTTACAGGGTTAGCTAGCTAACATAATCTTCTTGCGCAGAATCATTTTCTTGACTGCAGATACACCGTTTGATCACTACTACCCACGATGGGAAATGCTAAGCCACTCGTAGTCCTATCGTAGGTTTTCCGGTCACAGCAGGTCTGGACATGGTGGAAAACTTGCACCACAGTTAAAAACGCTAGCTAGATAAAAATCTTACTAGCATGATACTCCATCCGTCTAGAACTCTAGATACATCCGTATAAGCGTTAATCAATATAGGACGGAGGTAGTACCATCAACTACGTACTGTGCCACCTTGCCGATCTCAAGCACAGTTATAAGTTATAACTCCTGTTGAGCTACGGGTTTCTCCTGCATAACTAATCTTCTCATATTTTTATTTTATTTTGAAATGGTGACCAGGAGGAAAGGTTCCCACCCAATTTTTTTTTTGGTTTAAAATATTTTTGAGTGATAAAAGGTTGTCCATTATCTAATTATATTCCTTGCCTCCCTTATGATGATGATATTTGCGCATTACCTAAAAACATGATTGTGTTTGTGCAGTGGTGCTATCTACAAGTTTTTCCCCAATCTGCATCATGCATCTGCATGCTTTTTTTGACAATGCTTGCATATAAAAAGATTATCCTACCCCTAAAGACACTAGACTGGATCCTTCTCTTTTCCTTCCAAAAGCAATCTGAGAGCATATTGTGTAGCAATCAATCAGGCTAATGGCTTCCAATGACTCGTGCAAAAACCATGCAATCGGAGGATCTTTTCCTTGGTTGTTTTTGTCTGCACGGCAACGACACCTCAATTGTTTTGTTGGTTGTACGTAGGATTTTCTAGTGCTATGTACATTGTTCTGTTAAGCTTCCAGAAGCCTAGCAACTATCTGGGCTGCTAGAAGGTGAAGTGCCACCTGTGTAGCTCTCTCCCATCCTGGCATTGAGTTTCGGTTGTTGTTAAAACCTGGTACTAATAAGCTTCTGATTTGCTGCCGTTGGTGAGTTTTTCTGGTTCTGCAGTGCACTGAACCAAGTGGCCGAGGAGAGCAGACTGTGCTTTAGTCTGTTCCCAGCCAGAAATGTACATCGTTTGAACGAACAATAGCATGTTGGCACCAATTTTTTCTGCATTAATAAGTCTGTACTGGCCCCTTAGCCTGAATAAATTCTCATCTTGATTGGATCTGTTGCCCTTGTCTCAATGATTTTATGATTGTGTCAATTAATCAGGCTCCCTCAAGTCTCAAGCGTGATATGTAGTATTCCCTCCGTAAAAAATATAAAAGCGTTTTTAGATCACTATATTTCTTTGCGGAGGGAAAAAAAGGCTTTTAGTCCCGGTTCATAAGGGTCTTTAGTCCCGGTTCTGGAACCGGGACTAAAGGGTCGTTACTAAAGCCTCCCCCTTTAGTCCCGGTTCTTACACGAAACGGGACTAAAGGCTCTCCACGTGGGCGCTGCCTGGAGGTCCACCTTTAGTCCCGGTTGGTAACACCAACCGGTACTGAAGGAAATTTTATGATTTTTTTTATTTTTTTTTTGATTTTCAAATTTCCGAATTATTTTAACCTCTCATCTCTAATCACCCCTCATCACTGCTCAATTTAACCTCTAATCACCCCTCATCATCTAACTTCCGGGACGGTCACCCATCCTCTCACTACTCCAGCCTGAGCACACTTAACGTTCGGGTTTTATTCTCCCTCGTTTCCAAGTCTGCACTTGTTATTTTCCTGACAATAGTAAGATGTCAATCCTATTAACCTCAGGAATTTAGCTTGAACATGAAGTAACATATTTCACTGTTTGAGTTTGAAACTATTATTCTATATTTAGTAACATTAATATTTCTTGAATAATTAGTTTGACCATTGTTTGACCACAGTTTGACCATAGTTAGACCAGATTTGACCAAAATTCAGAAAAACTGAAATAATTATTTAGTAACACTAATATTCTTGAATAATTATTTAGTAACACTAATACTTCTTGAATAAGTAGTTTGACCAGATTTAACAAAAATTCAAAAAAAAACTAATATTCTTGAATAATTATTTAGTAACACTAATATTTTTTCCTTTTTCATATTACGTATCATAATTATTTAGTAACACTAATAATTTTGAATTTTTTTGCCTCCAGATCTTAAAAGCCCCGTAAATTTTTTGCTGTTAGGTTTTTAGGATTTTGAAAATGTTTAACGGGGTTCCTCCAGTTAAATTCGGATGTAACTTTTCGAGTAGATGATTTTTCATATAAAAAACTTTTTCATCCGAGTTAGTATGCAAAAGTTATGCCCATTTTACAAATTTCAGAGAGATTTTGCAAATAAAGTCGAAATTCACATTTGCAAATTTTCCCAACAACTAGACCACATATCACATGAGAAACTTATTTTCTTTTATTTTTTTTGACATTTCCATCATTTTATTTTATTTTTTAAAAACTGAAAAGGCGATCGGGGGGGGGGGGTGTAGAGTTTGAAAATGGGACCTTTAGTACCGGTTCGTGCCATGAACCGGTACTAATGCCTCAAACCCATTAGTACCGGTTGGTGGCTCGAACCGGAACTAAAGGTCTAAACTTTAGTACCGGTTGGTGCGACGAACCGGTAGTAATGGGCATCGCACCCTTTAGTCCCGGTTTGTGGCACCAAACGGGACTAAAAGGTCCAGACGAACCGGGACAATGGCCCACGTGGCCCGGCCGGCCCCCTGTGCTCACGAACCGGGACCAATGCCCCCATGGGTCCCGGTTCTGAACTGAACCGGGGCTAATGGGCTAACCCGGCCTGGACCAAAGCCCTCTTTTCTACTAGTGGGAGTAGTAGTAATAGCTTGGTTGCAGTTGGTATGAAGGCTAAATTATGATGTACTCCCTCCGTCCCAAAATAAGTGACTAATTGAGTCATTTTTAGTCACTTATTTTGGGACAGAGGGAGTAGTACTTTGCATGAAGGGCGCTGGGTGTCCAAATAGCAGCAATTAGTCTCAAGTTTGCTTGGATGGTTAGAAAGAAGATCCACAATCATGTGGAGAAGAGACTCTTGAGAAAAGGGAAGATACTGCGAGGGGTAGGGCAAGAAGATCTATCAACGCATTGGAGGAAACATTGGATGGTGGTGGTGAGGGGACAGGGCAGGGCAAGGCTATTTCACTAGTCCGAGTCCTGATAAACTAGCAGATCTCCGCACCTCACATTAATGGCCATGATATGGGAAAATGTACATGAGCTCCTGGGTGCTCCACCACCTATATGGATATCAAATTGAAAGAAAAAAAAAACTGGAGTCTTGGGATATCATACCTGGGTGCCCAATCTACTTCCTATGAAATTTCGTGAAAAAATACCATGAAATGTATCCGTGACATAGAAAATACAGTCTGACCTACAATGTACCCAAATACTTATTTATACATATGATTTTTTTGGTCTTTTTTTACTGAGAGTACCACGAAATGTTATTTTTTTTGCGGAACTCCGCACGGGAGTAGATTGGGCACCCAAGTTTGATATCCCGAAATCCTAGTTATTTTTTGAATTATCCAGTCATTTTTTGAATTTAATGTTCATACAGGGGGTGAGCTCCCAGGAGCCGAAAATCCGCGTCATGCCCTAAATGTAGAATGCATCCACAGTTGGGGCCTCTCAACGTTTCGGGTGAAAAATATAAAAATGGCCCTTTTCGAAAATTGAAGCACAAAATGAACCCGATTTGTAGGAAAATCATGAAGTTTCTCTTTCATGTTCCCCTGCAGTGCCCCTTTTTTGTAGCGCTACCTCCACTCTAGCCGCTGGTGTGTGCGTGCGTGGTGATCCAGTCAGTGTGGTGGTGGTGCATCTCCAGTGAGGTGAGGAAGCGCTTTTCTTTTCTTCTTCTTTGGCCTCTCCAACCGAGGTCGCTCTGCACGCGGCACGCCAGCAGCTAGCTTTGGGCTCACACATGAGCTGCCGTTGGCGCTGGCGCTTGAGCTTGTAGCCGGATATACGCTGCAGCTGTTGGATGGTCCTCTCTCACAGTCTCACTCGCTCCGGCCAGCATCTTTGAACACCGGTAGTAGCTGGGACTCCCACCGTTGGCAATGGCGAAAGCGCATGATTGGGCTCCGGTCCACCGTGCACGTGGCCCGCCACCCTGTGGTGTCCCCTGCGTGATTGTTCGTGCTCTTCTTTTTTTCTAAGATAATGTGAGAATTTGTGCTGCCTATAGTAGATCTGAGCAGGGTGCAGTGCAGACTGCAGACTGCAAACTGCATACAGACAGCCTGGTCGTGGCCGGGATGTCGTCGGTTGGTCTAAGATTTTGCCCGCCTCTTTCCCGTCGGTCATGGACTTGACCGCCTACGTAGTGCCAGTGTACGTAAAGAAGATGGTTGGAGGGACGTCTGACGTCGCTTCTCGGTGGCGGCCTTTTTGTCGGCTACTCTCGCGTGCGTCGTGTGCCGCCACCTTAACGTTTCTTCTACTCCTACTAGTGTAGTACTCCCTCCGTTCGGAATTAATAATCATAAAAATTGGATGTATCTACAATTAAAATACATTTAGATACATTTATTTCTTGGACGTGTAATTCCGAATGGAGGGAGAACTTTGCATGGTACTAGAGTGCAGCTACCGTACGATTCGTGTTGGCTCCAACGTTCCGCACAAGGAGTAGGACGCCACTCTCCACAAACAAACACGTCCATCCAAACAAAAGTTTCATTCCATTGGAATTTGGGAGCAGCTGCTAATGCTAGGATCCATGGTCGGAGCGACCGTCGGTCTGTCAGTCTGGACCACGTATCCAAGATGTGAATTTGATTCATCCTTTTGTTTATAGGCTTTCGAGACTAATCTCCAGTCATCATGCCACTAATTAGGCCTGGATCGTCAAGGCTGCGCGCACGCATGCACGTACTGACCATAATCATCATGCTTACTGCGTGTGTTAGCGTGGGTTGTTAATCATGCGGATTTCACATGCCTAAGCTACATGCATGTCGTGGTACTACTAGTACTGGTCACTTCGAACACATTGTTAGAATGGAGAGAGAGGAATTGATGGAATAGTTCGTTGTATTGCTTGAGCCTCGTGGGCATATATATAGGAGTACAATGATCAATTTAAAATACAATACAAGCCAGAACAAATCCTAGTCTATCTCGTCTTTCCTAATAATCAGTATACTCAACATGCATAAGGAGATAGATAAAAGAAGCATCCGGAGATTTGATATCTTGGATGCATGATGTCACAACATGAAGACGATCCAAACCCGAACCTTCATCTCGCTTACAAGCGAAGTTCTGAATCAGATAGACTTGGTCATCGTAAGCAGGCTTTGCAAACAGAACTTACCCTTGGTGATTGCGCACTAACATGCATTGTGCTACCATCAAAAGTTGGACTCAGGGATGCTGGGTTCTCAAAGATAGACTTAGGTGGTACGCTGATCCGACGTGTATACTCCATCCCGAGAAGGAGCATGAATTTACTTTTCAAAGCAAGAAGACGCAATAAAAGAGGAGGTTGAGAATTTAGGTGGGCTTGTCATGGCTTTAGCGGGCTCAGGCGGAACCTCGCTCAATCATTCCCGACAGAGTACACGTAGATTAAATAGTCCCACCTGTTCTAGTCCAAATTAATAACTCCATTTAAGCTAGAGAAGAATTGTCGTTGCAAAACAAAAAAGCTAAAGAAGCCTTTTTTTTGCATGGTAATACGTGTCTCATTCATATCATAAAGATCAAATTACAAGTCACGTAAAGACCGACATGACAAAACTGAAAAGATAGCAAAACATTGCTAAGCTTGACACCAACGTCCGTCACTTGCCTCCGGCACCACCACAGCAGCCACCAAAAAATGACGGATCACCTCCTCAACCGAGCTCGACGCGGCTCCATCGCTGATATGCAGCTTTGCGGACCTCCAAGGTGGCTCACCAAAGATGAAGCCATTGTTGTTGAACGAACCAGACCGGGGCAACACCCCGGACACGCTATCGAACTCCAGATCTGAGACCCCACAACGACTAAGACGCCGAAGTAAGAAACCATACCTGCCATCCATCAACCACGAACCCAGCACACGTTCTGTCTTCCAGTTGTCGTCGATGCAGATCACAATCTGCATCTGCTCCCGAACTACCTCCCAAGCTCCGCGCCGATGCTGGAGCAGACGTCGTCGCAACGGCGGAGCCCGAGGACACAAGTCCACCACAAGGATGCCGTCGCTGGCACGATATCCCCGCTTGAACAGACTGGTTCCCAAATCCATCACCAAGCAAAGAAACGATCGCCTCGCCGGAGAAGAACCTGAAGCTTCTTTATTCAGCATCGCCGTCGCCGCCGTCGAAGCCAAGACGTCGGACGATCTAAAAACCTAAGCTATTAGGGCTCTAAACCTAAAGCAAAAATGATCCACACGCACGGGATCCGGCGACCCCCCTCACGACCGACGACCAAGAGGTCGCCGGCGGAGGAGAGCCGCCGGAAAACGGCACCAGAAAGATGGCTCTCTTGGCGGCGGCGGCTAGGTTTTGGTCGCTAGCCAAACCCGCCCCCCACGAAAAGATTAAAAAAAGAAGAAGTCTAATCCGTGCTTATCCACACTAATCTCCCACACAGACAAACGAGTACGAGGGACCAGTGAGTCACTGACACTATGATAGCAAATTAGTTAAGCATCCCCGTCTTGTCGGCACGTTTTTTTTAGAAAAGGAGGATGACCCCCGGCCTCTGCATCTGGGAGATGAATACGGCCACTTTATTGATTATTCTCGAGGACCTTACAAAGTATTACAACAATGAGTCTGAATCCACCATCTTGGCAACACATGCCGCTACTCCTATCCAAAATGATGAAGGGGTGCTAGCTGGGCCACTACCCAAACCACTCACCTAAGCCTAACATCAAAAAGCCGGAAACCGAAACCTATTCGAAAGCCCCAGCCGAGCCACATACCGGGTCTGGGGCACAATCCGGTCAGACGCACTCGTGTGTCGTCGCCACCATCTTTCACAGGTCCGTCTTCAGATCATATTGAGGCTTCTACCTTGTCTAGACACTCTGCCATCGACGTCACCATGACGCCAGACAGCAACCTCCTCCTGCGCGAGTCCATCTCCGCGCATCGGGCAGCGAGCCTCCACAGCGCCATGCCGCCGATCTTCTCCGCCATCAATGAGTGAGATGAAGTACCGCTCCACCACGGCATGTACAGGGCGAGGAAGGGCGAGGTCCCCATAGGAGACACGGCCGGAAGAGAAGCACCGCAGCCCCGAGACACTGCCCGGAGCTGCGACGCAGCAGATTAGGCGGGCCGCCACCAGGAACCAGACAAGCTCGCCATGCACACCCAGCATCCCCATGCCCAAGTCGGCGCCTTCAAGAAGGTGACGACGCTGTGGCGCCGCCGCCGCTTAGCCACCGGGGCTAGGGTTTTCACCCGGGCGCAGGGGAAGGGGGGAGGCAGGGGAGGTTTAGCCTCGGCGCCGCCACCAATGAAGGAATGGCGTCCGGGACGCCGTCGACGCCGTGACCGCCACCGGCGGCCAAGGGTTTCCCCCGGCCAAGCACCCTGCCGCCACCTCCGAACCAGCCACAACATCCGCAGGCGCGAGTACGCCGGAGATCCAGGCCGGCCGGAGGTCATGCATCACGAGCGGACCAGGATCGCCTCCGATCTGACGCGGGGAGCCCGGGGCCTCCCCGCGCCATGACCTGCGCCCATCGGGTCCTCACTGCCCGCGCAACCGAGGGGACCCGACTTACCTCACCGACGAGCACTCCCCGCCGCCGGGGGAGCGTCGTCCGCACCAGCGAGGCCGCCGCCTCAGATCCGGACTCTCACCACCGAAAGGGAGCCGTCTCGCCCCGCCGCCACCATCCCGGGAACCGGCACCGGCTTCGCCGGCCGTTCCTCCGGTGGCGGCGAGGTGGGGAGGGAGATGGGAAGGGTGGAGGGCGGCCGGATCTGGGTTCCCCCGTCGCCGCTAGGGAGGGCGACGCGGGGGACGGGTGGGAGTTACGCCTTAAAAATGGGGAAATTTTCACTTCCCGGCCTCTGCACCAACTAAGGATGCATCGTCTTGTCGGCACGTACTAGGAAATTCGCTACGCGCGTGATTTGTTTAGCCTTTTTCCCGCCATAATCGGGGCGCCCATGTGAGGTTACGTTTGACCAGCTACAGATTTGATTAGCTTGCTTGGGTCCTGCTGATTCGTTGGTTTCCCAAATGGGCTGGCTGGATGTGCTTCCCTCTGCTTCTGAGATAATGTACCACTACTGATGTCCATCTAATCCAGTATTTTCGGCCTCAGTCTAGCCATGATGGAAAACATACATCGTTGTTAGAAATGTACCACTACTGATGTCCCTCTAATGTAGACCACACACACACACGAGTGTGTCCGTAGGGGACGGATGTGCTCTCTTAACATTGTGCTTCTGTTTAGTGGTCGGTTGTCACAAGTATGGAGTAGTTGGATGACCATCGTTGTGCGGATTTCTAGTAGTTCTCCTTGCCTAACTACTCGGAAGCTCATGGTCCATATACTTGGAGTACCATGTTGTAAGAGCATCTCTAGCAGACCCCATATAAGTGGTCAAATCCGCATAAGTTTTACGTTTTACAGTTTGGTCGAAAAAAGTGTGCAGAACAGAAACCGTAGAAGTGATCCAACCCGTAAATTTTTTAAGGGCCACCGAAAATGCACACCCGAAACCGTTATATTTGAAGGTTGGAAGGCCGAACCTAAGGGGCCCCGTATAACCCTCGTCGAAGCAAACACGCCGCCGCAGAGTTTGCCGGAATCCGTCCTAAACTCGTCTGAATTCATCACCGCACACCGGAAAAGGTTGCTAGACGCCGCAATCGATCGCCGCCGATTAGAATTGGACGAGGTCGACATCGCCGTGGCCTCCCACGGCCTCATCCTGGCCGCCGGAATCCTCCCAGCGCGACAGGCAAAGGGGCACGGCTCAGCCCGCGCGGCTGGCAATAGAGCAAGGCGCGGACGGCGGAGGCGACGGGGCATTGCCGACGAGGTTGGGCGCGGCCGGCGTGGTGACGAGGATCGGCCGACGGGCGACGGGGCATGATCGGCGGGCGACGGGGTGCGGCCGGCACGGACGGGACGTGGCCGACGGGGCACAGGCGACGGGGTTGGGCGTGGCCGGCTGGGGGAAGGGGCGGCAGCGGCCAGACTTGAGGAAGGGGCGGCAGCGGCCAGACTTGAGGAAGGAGCTCTTTATTCCAGTTCTACAGTTTGTTTTGTATTATCTGTTCGGCCGTAGCTAAAATGAACCCTTAAAATACATTTTTTTAACCCGTATCCCAGTTTTACAGTTTGCGATTTTAAGGAGTCTATTAGAGATACTCTAAACCTTTTCGAGTAGTCTCAGTACAGTAATGGCTCCTGTTAATGTTGTAAACCCAGTGTAGAATTATTTAGTACCGTGAAATGCTATTTTCTCTTTTGAGTTCACAAAATCCACTCACAGATTAGAATACGTGAGTAGCACAATGAACTGAAACGTGCCGAGCATGCCCATCACTAGTTGGGACCTCGTATTCCCCAACCTCTATGCGGGAGATAGAAAGAAAACTTGCAGCCACTACTTCCCCTTTGGGCCGGAGGTTTTCTGTTTTTTCTTGTTGATTCAAAAATGTTCATGACCTTTAAAAATGTTCACAAATTTTAACTAACTGTTTCTGAAAATAATAAAATAATCATGAATTTCATAAATTATTTCCAAAATCCAAAAAAATTACGCATTTCGACGTTGTTCTTGAATTTCCATTTTTCCCTTGAACTTCATAAAATAGTCCGAATTGTACAAAAAAAGCAAAAAAAGAAGAAGGAAAAAGGAAAAAAGAAGAACAAAAAAGGAAAAAAGAAGAAGAAGCAATAAAACCTAAAAAACCAAAAGGAAGAAAACACAAAGAACAACAAAGACAGGCTTTATGAAGGTTCTAAAACCTTGATAAAACAGGTGGAAGAAAAGCCGAGTGAAAACACAAATATGGGCCGGCCCATAGGCGAACAACCAGAGGAGGGTGGGTGGGTGGGGTGTTTGCTCACTGTTCTCCAAACCGCGTGATAAATAGGATTAACCCATTTGGTGGGCTGCCTTTGCATGAGAACTATCTCTTGCTTATACCGAGATGAAAGGAGCTCTCGCCTGAAGCGTCCGCTCTAACGGACCGGTCCACTAGTGCAATCTTAAAACAATAGAAATAGGTAAAATAGGCGGCGCCCCTAAGTCTTGCCTGAAGGCGGGTACGTGATGCACCAGTCCAGGCGCCCGGGAGGCGACAAGCTTGTTATTATTATTATTTTCACGTTTTGCTTTTGTTTTTTTGCTTTATTTTTTTTACTTTCTCTATACTTTCAAACATTCTAAATAAATATTCCCGTCCAGAATTATTTGCCTCTCAACTGGATGTACCTAGGACTGAAATACGTCGAGATGCATTAATTTGAGTGAGAAGTAATTCTGGACGGAGGTAGTATATTACAAAAATCACTTTACATAAACATTTGTAAAGATGTTAACCAATCATTTGAAAAATGAGAGAGAGGACTGCTCTGCCGGAGCTGGCGGAGCAGAGGCTAGGAACGATTGTGGAGCGTGCTCGGCGGCGGAGCTGCGAGATGGGCAACGCAGAGGAGGAAGAAAAGAGGAGATAACAAATGGATCCGACGGGTTTGGGAGGTGTATTTGGTGCAATTTGCGATGAGGTTGCGCTGTCGGGTAAGACGTGACGGGCGTGCCCGGTCACCTCATATTCGTCCCATATTTAGGCTGGATATGAGGGGTACCAGTCAGCCCGAGCGTTTGAGTCCCGTTTGAGGCGTCCGTTGGGTCGAAATTTTGTGATCGGACAATGTCTGGGCGGCTCGCCCGGACGTATGAGACGGCTTTGAGTCGTCCGGGTGTAGATGCTCTAAAACTTATAATAAGCTTGCCCACGCATTAGCATCGTTTGTGGCGCATCGTCAAGATATGGCTCGAGGGACTTGCAAACCATGTAATGGTTGGGATGGCCAGCACGTCTGCTGCGCCGGTGTGGAATCGGGTGTTCCATTAAAAATAAAAAATAAAGATCTCCTAAACCGGGTCGGGCTGGGCACAGTATAAGGCTCGCAAGATATATACTCCTAACCGAATCTGGTCGAAAGAAAATCGCCGGAAGCACACGAACACCGAGGAGATAGACAAGCTAGCGGAAGCAGATAAGTACCGAGGCGATTGGTCCAGCGGCTTGTCGGAAGATTTCCATATTCTGATCAGGCGACGATTCCATGGCCGAACCAACATCTTCCTGCAGATCGGAAGTTGATGACGAGATGCACATAGGCGAATCCCTCATGGAGGAACAGGCCAGGCGTCTGGGCGCCGACGAGAAGGAGACCCAGCAGCTGCCCAAGGATATAGCTGACAAGCTGGCCATGTTCGATGATGAGGCAGAGGTTGATACGGACGGAGGCAAATCCCTCTTGAGGAAACAGGCGATTGGTCCATCCCCTAGTGAGATTGAGAGGGAAAGGGAACATTGGAAGCAGCAGCAGTCTCAACTTATTTCAGACCTCGAATCCTATGTGCAGGTGCTCAAAGAACTGGAGGCAGGCAGACACACGGTCAACTTCCACTCCAAGTCGCGTTTTGAAGAGTTGTCGGTAATGTGCCGCAGAACAAGTGAAGCGATTCGTAGCATGCACATTCTTCCCCGCAGACCTGCTGGCATCCAGCGTCGTGATCAGCACATCGAGCTGGAGGTGAACAAGCAGAAGCAGATGACAGATGACGATACAGACATAGACGAACCGGCCCGAGAATTAACCATGGAAGAAGCGATGGCGGCCGAGGAAGAGGATTTCGCTTGCTACAGAAGTGACTGGGAATCTAGATGGGGATCCAAGGGGGGATGCGGCTTCTTCAAAGCCACGAGTGAGTTGTCAATCATGCATGGATTCTTACTCAATTTTACTTCTCATTTCCTTCCCGTTCTTTTACCTTTTCGATCGATTGACCTCCCTTCTGTAAGCTGTAAGGGAATGCGTTTGCCTTTTTCTTGCTTATCTGGCACAAGTGCTTGTTAGATTTCTAACACATTCTTCACTTTGGTGCTTCCATGCAGCGCAATTGAGTTACATGCACTTCACACACTTGACACCTAAACCCAGCTGAGACGATGGTATCGTCGCGAATACCTTGCAGATCTTCTCCATTAAACTCGCAGAAATTAAAGGCGGCTTCGAATGGCCATTGTCTGTGTATGGTGTGGTTGCTGCCCGGGACCCCGTTGATCACAATCGCAACCTTCTCTTCTGTTGCAGTAGGACAAGGAGCCAAATAGTCCGGAAAGACGTATGTATATCATTGCTTTTTCATTTTACTTTTGGGGATATTGCTGCTGGCATATGACCGCCTGCTTTTGTTTTGTCATCTCTAGTTGCTTAGTAGTTAATGATGGGGTGATTGACTAATGCTTGCAGGATCCTTTTTTGCACTTGATTGGGCCATCTCGTGCCATCCTATTCAATGATCCTGTTGACTTTGAAATTCAGCTAAAAGTTAAATGTGGAGCCATGTCTGGAGATAGAGCATTGATCAGCGCGATACACTGTTATCGCGCACGTCGTCATGGTTTGCATACCGTTTGCTTTGAGAACCTCTTGTGTAAAATAGAGTTGTGCATGGAGCTGCTTGTGGAGACGATCCAGGCAACAATCTGTAGCATCCGTGTTGTCAAACAAGGGATACGGCAACGTGTTGAACGTCGATGCCGAGTAGCTTGCTCGACAACACCCTACTCACGCAAGATCATCGATGGTAAAACCACTTATGTTGCTAATGCCTCATCTGGTGAAGTCGTGCTGCTTGATCCTGGTAGACATGCAACACCCGAGGGTTCAGAGGGTTACCTTGATCTGTCGAGGCGTGTGGTGTCTGTAGAACATGAAGAAGGCAAGCTGGAACTCATTGTACAGGCTTACTCATCATCTGGTGATATCACTGCACAAGGGCACATCTCTTTGGCACCCAGATCTTTTGGCTTTAGTCAGAAGAAATTCTATGTTGATGATGCTCAGCTGGAGATTACCGTTGCTTGGTCCTTCCTTGTAGCAAACAAGGATACTCTCGTGAGACCTGTTGGTATTTGAAACCTCCAAGCAGTGAACAACAAGGATCTCATGAGACTGGTGGGCTTTTGAAACCTCCGTTTACTTGAAGATGTCAGCGGTGCTGGACCAAGCAAAGCTTTGATGATGTGCTTCCATCCGGTCTGTTCAACTGTGCAAGTGGCGCAGGACCAAGCAAAGCTTTGATGATGTGTGTCCATTCAGTCTTGTTTAACTGTGCTATCGATTGGGTATATGCTGAAGTGTCCAATTGTAAGTTTATGTATCAACTATATAGAACTTATGTTGTGGTTTTTGACCGTGAATTTTAAAGTTAATAGTATTATGTTGTGTGGTTCGTGTAGATTGTACAACTCATGTTGTCCAACTATTCTCTGTTAGGTACGCATCCATGTATAGTAGGGATACTTAATCCTAAAAAATGGTAGTAAGAAACGGACGAGACTTGCCTGCTTCCTTCCCGTGCTCCCGCATACGTGGCTTGATTTGATTGGAAGAAAATAAGGCCTAACCCCACCCCCTGAAAATCGGGGGGGGGGGGGGGGGGGGGGGGAGGGGGGGGAGGGATGATTAGATTAGAAAAGAAAAAGAGAAAAGGACAGTCGTAGGATGAAGTGGGAGCATGGATGGGAGCATGAAAAGGGAGCAGGCAAGCCGGATCCGTAAGAAACATGGACAGAATAAGAATTACGCTCTGCTTCCTGTACATTCAACTTTTGTTGTACATGATTGACCATTAATTTCGTGAATACTTTCTTATCCTGTGTTTACAGGATAATAGTATTTGCATGCTATTGAGAGTTCATGTGGTTACTTATCCTGTGTTTATCCGCCTAGGACACCACAGGTCGCTGTCGCTCCTCGTGTTGTCCCCGCCTTCAGCTTCAAGCTGTGCTTGTGTTCTCTCCAAAATTGACTTACGCGAATTTGAATTCAGGCGACTTACAAATGGCTTGTGCGTTATTTGAAATGGTCAACATTTCTATTACTTATACTTTCTAAAGCACGGCCAAGCATAATACTGGGAAAATGTAGGGCATTACCAATTTTATTGCATAGCAATTGTGTATGTATATTCGAATAAATATTAGGGGTAGGCTACTATGGGAATCAATAATCAAATACCTAACTGGGGAGGTTCTTGGTGGTTCCTTAGAACTTAGTCGAAATCCCCCCCCCCCCCCCCCCCCCCCCGATGTATCATCAAGTACCATGCATCATTGTCGATTTCATGTACAGCTAGCTCATGTTCAGCTCCAGCTTCTCCTTGCTTGACAATTTTTCATCTACAAGATGTACTCCGAAACCTACGAACGGTATGTCCATATACTGGTGTACTATGTTGTAAACATTTTAAAGAAGTCTCATGGGTCCCAATGCAGATTAGTTCTATGAAATGATATTCTCTTCTGTGTTCACTATCTATACCCAGGCAGGTCATCATTAATTAGTTGGCCTGCATTTGTGCAGAGTAGGAAAATATGTCAGTTCACCAAGCATTCCACTAGTTGGGCTACAAACCAGTTATGCTCGATTCATGCAACAAAAATCATGTCTTCCGCGGATCTGGCTCGCTAGAAAATTTTGTTGTTAGCCTAAAAAAGAAGGAAATTTTGTCGTTAGAAAATCTAGAACTAAGAGCATATCACTGTAGCTGTAAAAAACATATAGCTAGTATTTGTACATGGCTTATCCCACTTACCTAGGGATAGCTGTAAAACAACATATCATTGTGAAGAAAATATTATAGGTCTTTCCTCTCTTGAAACTTCAAAATAAAGAATGGATCCTTATCCTTTTCTTTCTCCCCCAATCTTTTCTTTCCTCACATATGATACCTAATATATGAATGAACAATGGCATTTGCAGGACTATTATTTTTTGTGAAACTCGCTGAACAGAAAAGCTAGCACAGGTAACCAATTTTGTTTTGCCAATGGTGATATAATTTTTCTTTCTAATGATTTGATGCTTCGATGTTGAATGATGTGGTAAGAAAGGAGTAGACGTCCTTAACATGACTGTAATCAAGAATCTAATTTTACCAAGAGAAAGTTAATTATATGTTCGGAGGCATATAAGTGTGACCATTTCAAATTTTGTTTTTTAGAGGAGTTGTCTTATTTCTCCCTTCTGGTTTTGCTGAGCTGTAGCCACGTTTCTCTCCTTTTATCACAACTATCTCTGCTCGTACAATTCATGCACAACACTAGTCCCCTGATTTAAGTCACTAACACCAAAACTTGACCACTTAGGGCTAATAAGATGCTCTTTCATAGATGTGGTATGTTATAGTAGTTTCTGATTTTCTGAAGGTAAACCTCTGAATTACATATCTGAGAGGTAAAGAAGCATTGAACCAAGGAGTACATCATATATCTGTTAGATTGATCTCTATCCCGTTCGAACCCAACGGGTCGAACGGCCCCCTGACTCGCGCCCTGATCGGGGGCGCCCAACCAAACCATAGTTGGTGGGCCCCTGTGACCCGCGCTATATATAACAAAGGTGGGGGTCGGGGCACGTCTCACGAGGTTGAACGCCGCCACAAACCCCACCGAACACTCCCTACCGATCTAGGGTAAGCGTGGTGCTCACGCGAAGCACACCACCGTCGCCATCTCAATCCACATTGCCGCCGTCACCACACCACCATGGCCGGCGCTGGATCAAGTTCGTCCGCACCAGGAGAAGGTAGGTTACCGGATCTACTAGCCCACTCCGATCACAAAATCTATCAATGGTATCAGGTAGCCAGATCGGGCTAGAAGATTTTCGGTAAAAGAATACATCAAAGAAACAGAAAGAAAATCCCTCCCCCCAAAGAACCCTAGAAGGGCAAAGAAACCTAAAAGAAAAGTTGTGCCGCAGTCATGGCCGCACCTGTTCCTCTCGATCCCGAATCGCATCGGCACGCCGAGGATCCGGGACGAAGAACACTACCCCGCAAGGGGCAAAGGGCACCACCACCGAACCGCTTGACGGCGGCGCGCTCTCCTTCGGGAGCTCGCGCGCACCGGCAAGGGGGACGGGGGAGGCGCCGCAGTATCAAATAAAAGGAGCAGAGCTGGGCTCTGTTGCCGTCTCTGATCCCTCTCTCTCTCTCATTGGTTTCGGTGGATAGAGGGAGGAAGGAAACATAAGTGGGGAAAGGACAGGGGCTCGCGCGTCACGGCGGTTTGTCGCCGTCGCCGGCGGCCGGAGTAGCCGACCAGGGCGCTGCTCCTTTTTTCCCCGACAGAAGAGGAACAGAAAGAAGAATGGAAAGGGAAGGGAGAGTAGGCGGGCGCGGCGCGGTGGTCTTCGACCCCGTCGCCGGCGACCGGACTGCCCGCAGCCGGTGGCCGCGGTCGCTCCCGGCGAGAGAGCCAAAGAGAGCGGCAGGCGCAGAGCGGCGCGTGTGGGGACGGAATGACTAGGGTTTCCCCCTCCCGCGGGCGCTGGCTCGTTTTGTTCGAGCGAGGACGACGCTGGATCGTTCGATCACATCGGTCGGCTGCGCTGAAACCCTAGCGCCACAGATGGGCTGTTGGGCCGAAAGAGGAGGCACGAGCTGGGCTGAGGCCGCCAGCAGCGGGCGCCGCCGCGCGCGCTGGGCCAAGGCCAGCAGCCGCGGGCGCTGGGCGGAGGCCGGCTGTGCTGTAGTTTATTTTTTCCTCTTTTTTATTTATTCTCTGTCATTTTCTTTTCTACAGTTTTACTCAAGAGTGACAGAAAAAGTTTCTGAAAATTCAAACAGAAAATTTTCAGAAAAGAAATGTTCATAAATTTTATAAAGATTTTTTTTTAAAATTTCATGATTTCTTATTCGGTCAAAGAAAAGTTTCTGTAAAATAGTAAAAAGTTCATGAATTTTTATTCATGTTTTTCCGCTGCGTAAATAATTAATAGTGCTCTTTAACAAAAGTTTTGATAGAATTATGTTTTTTAAGAGCATGTTAAAGTAATTATTGAAATGATATGATTATGTTATTTTTTATGACCAACTCTATTAATAACATGATCATGTTTTATTATTGAAATTTAGAGGTGCATTTATTTCTAATATTTTGCCCAACGGTAATATAGATTTAATTGCATAGACAATTGTATGTTTTAATTTGACCAACGTTAGATTATTGCATATGATTGTTTTATTGATGTCACTAAAATTGTGATTTCAGGAGGCTTTCACTTGATGAGTTGCCTAAAAGAAGTTCCGACACTCAGAGGTGACAACCACACTGAGTGGAGGAAGAAAGTTGAACCGGCATTTGTTTGTGCTGATCTTGACTGGGTTGTGGAGAAATTATAGCCGGTGAGACCCATAGAGCCAGTAAGAGAGGCCACTGATGATGATGCTGCATGGGCTAAAAAGAAGGGGGACTATGCTCCTTTGGAGCAGTCCTACCTCATAGATAATCAAAAGTGGGTCAATGCAAACAAAAAGTGCATGGCATTTATAAAGAATACAATTGAGAGCCCCATTGTGGGCTCCACTGCATAGTGCACTTCTGCAGGGGAGTTGCTTACAAAGATAAAGAGCCAGTTCACGGGCTCTTCAAAGATATATGCCACCCAGGTGTTAGAGCAACTGGTGACAGAACGCTACACAGGTGGTAGTCATGGAATAAGAGAGCACATCCTCAGGATGAGCAATATGGCAGCAAAGCTCAAGCCCATGGATGCGGATCTGGAGATCAAACCAGCTCTCCTGGTCCACTTGGTCATGGCTTCACTGCCAAAGGAGTTTGCAACTTTTGTTGTAAACTATAATATGTCACCTGGAACATGGGACATTGAAAAGACAATAGCAATGTGTGTCCAAGAAGAGGACAGACTCAAAGCCGCACATGGTGGTTCACTCAACTATGTGAAGGATTACAAGAAAAAGAACTACAATCAAAACAACAAAAGTTCTCCTTCAAAGAATGAAAAAGCCCCCTATCAGCATCAGCATCAGCAACAGCCTTTCTTAGTGGACAAAGACACTTGTCTCCACTGCAAGCAGAAAGGGCATTACAAGAAAGACTGCGCTGCTTGGCTGAAGTCAGTCATGGCAAAAAGAGGTAACAATATAGTTTCATTTGTAAATGAATCCTTGTATACACAGTTTTCAAAATCCACTTGGTGGATTGATTCAGGAGCAACTATTCATGTTGCAAATTCTTTACAGGGATTCCATTCGATGCGAACTACGCTAAGAAGCGAAAGACGCATTGAAGTGGCAAACGGAGTTGAAGCAGAAGTTGAAGCTGTCGGTGACATCTCCTTGGAGTTAGCTAGCGGATTCAATCTTCTACTTAGAGATGTTTTATTTGCTCCATCATGTCATAGAAACTTAATTAGTGTTTCTTGTTTGGACAAATATAATTATGAATGTTATTTTGGACATGGCAAGTGTGCCATTTGGTATAATAATGCTTATGTGGGTGATGCTTTACTACATGATGAGCTTTATTTGTTATCACTTCGTGAAAAAGTTTATTCCATTTGCAATGTGAAAGAAAATGTTTCTGCGTCGAATAAAGAGCAAAAGAAAAGAAAAAGAACATTCGACTCATCGAAATTATGGCACTGTCGCTTGGGCCATATTTCGAAGGGGAGAATAGAAAGATTAGTCAAAAGTGAAATTCTTCCTCCGTTAGAATTTTCAGACTTAGAACAATGCATAGATTGCGTTAAAGGAAAGTATGTAAAACAAATTAAAAAAGGTGCAATCCATAGCACAGGCACACTAGAAATCATCCACACTGATATTTGTGGACCCTTTCCGGTGAAAAGTGTGGATGGATATGACTCATTCATAACATTCACAGATGATTACTCTCGCTATGGATATATTTATCCAATCAAAGAAAGATCTGAAGCGTTGGATAAATTTAAAATATTCAAAGCTGAAGTTGAAAATCAGCATGATAAAAGAATAAAGATAGTTAGGTCCGACCGTGGGGGAGAGTACTACGGTCGGCACACTCCATATGGCCAAGTCCCTGGACCTTTTGCAAAGTTCTTGCAGGAGACTGGCATAGTTGCCCAATATTCAATGCCGGGCGAACCTCAGCAAAATGGAGTAGCTGAAAGGCGCAACCGTACACTTATGGATATGGTGCGCAGCATGATGAGTTATTCCAACTTGCCATTGGGATTATGGATGGAGGCGCTTAAAACCGCCACTCACATTCTCAATACAGTACCAAGCAAGTCGGTGCCCAAAACACCGTACGAGCTATGGACAGGAAGGGTGCCATCCCTACAACACTTCAGGGTGTGGGGGTGCCCTGCTGAGGCCAAAATGTTTAATCCAAACATTGGAAAGTTAGATCCCAAAACAATGAGTTGCCACTTCATTGGCTATACAGATAGATCAAAGGGTTTTCGTTTCTACTGCCCAGACAGATATACAAAGTTTGTAGAAACGAGACATGCAGTCTTCTTAGAGGACGGAATGATGAGGGGGAGCTTGGTAGCTCGGAAAATTGATCTTGAGGAGAAGAGGGTGCATGCACCTAATCCGATGATTCAGGAGCCATTTTTCTCACTACCAGTTGCAACTCCACCCATGACAACTATGGGGGCAGACCCGGAACCTGTCTGTCAGGAGCCGACTGAACCCGTTGTTGAGCATGAAAGGGAGGTGCAGCAGAAAATTTTAGAAGAAGTGCCAGAAGTTGAGGCACAGAATGTGCCAGAAACTGAGGCCCTTAGAAGGTCTACAAGACCAAGAAAGTCAGCTATTTCTACTGACTTTAAAGTTTATAACACGGAAATGGTTCATATGGAAAAAGATCGCACCTCATATGAAGAAGCCATGAGAAGCCCTCATTCATCGATGTGGATGAAGGCAATGGAAGACGAGATGATATCAACGAGTTCCAAAGATGTTTGGGACTTAGAGGAAATTCCTAAAGGAGCCAAATCAGTAGGCTGCAAATGGGTCTACAAAATTAAGTATGACTCTAAAGGGAACATAGAAAAATATAAAGCACGACTCGTGGCAAAAGGATTTACACAAAGAGAAGGGATATATTACAAAGAGACATTTTCACCGGTCTCATGTAAGGATTCCTTCAGAATCATAATGGCATTAGTTGCTCATTTTGATTTAGAGTTACATCAAATGGATGTAAAGACGGCATTTCTCAACGGAGATTTAAAAGAAATGTCTACATGAAACAGCCCAAAGGTTTTATCATGAAAGGCAAGGAAAATATGGGATGCCGCCTAAAGAAATCCATTTATGGATTAAAGCAAGCCTCTAGGCAGTGGTATTTAAAGTTTAATCAAACGATTAAAAGTTTTGGATTTAAAGAAAATATTGAGGATAACTGCATTTATGCAAAGTTTAAAAATGGGAAATATATTTTCCTAATCTTGTATGTGGATGACATTCTGCTTGCTAGCAGTGATGTTAGTCTACTACAAGAAACAAAGAAGTTCTTATCCTCAAATTTTGACATAACAGATCTTGGTGAAGCATCATATGTTTTGGGTATAGAAATTCACCGAGATAGAAACAATGGAGTCTTAGGACTATCGCAGAAAGCATATTTAGAAAAGGTTCTTAAAAAGTATAATATGCATGCGAGTAAAGCCACACCTGCTCCTATAGTTAAGGGCGATAGTTTTGGGAAATTCCAATGTCCCAAAAACCAGTACGAGATCGATCAAATGAAAGGAGTACCATATGCTTCGGCAGTTGGCAGCTTGCAGTATGCACAAGTGTGCACTCGCCCTGACTTAGCCTTTATCACCGGGGTACTCGGTAGATATCAAGAGAATCCAGGCATAGAGCACTGGAAGATGATAAAGAAAGCATTGCGTTATGCGCAAGGCACGAAGGACTACATGCTAACATACATGAGATCTGATTCCCTAGAGATAAAAGGATATTCAAACGCAGATTTTGCGGGGAACAAAGATGACAGAAAATCCACGTCAGGATACGTATTCACCCTCGCTGGGGGAGCTATTTCATGGAAAAGCTCCAAACAGTTGATAGTTGCATCATCCACGATGTATGCAAAATTCATAGCATGCTTCGAAGCCACGGGGCAGACGATATGGCTAAAGAAATTTGTACCCGACATGAAAGTGGTAGATTGTATTCACAAACCACTAAAGATGTACTACGACAATCAGCCCGCGGTATTTTACGCTCACAACAACAAGTCGAGTAATGCTGCCAAAACAATAGAGATAAAGTATTATGTTGTGAAAGATAAAATCCAGGATCAAACTATAAGTCTCGAGCATATAAAGACAAAAAATATGCTTGCGGATCCGCTAACGAAAGGCTTACCACCCAATGTGTTCAAGGAACACTTAGCCGGCATGGGTTTAAGGGAAAGCCTTATGATTCCTGGATAGGCCCAAAAGGAACATAATTTGTTTCTGAACAAAACATATGTTGTAGCTGAATGATTCTATCGGCAATTAAGCTGTGACGATGAAACATGCTCTATGTATCAATATGTGATGAAACAAATAAAATAGAAAGTATAAGGTCAAAAGTAAAGTTGAGATCAAGGGGGAGAATGTTAGATTGATCTCTATTCCGTTCGAACCCAACGGTCGAATGGGCCCCTGACTTGCGCCCTGATCGGGGGCGCCCAATCAAACCATAGTTGGTGGGCCCCTGTGACCCGCGCTATATATAACAGAGGTGGGGGCCGGGGCACGTCTCACGAGGTTGAACGCCGCCACAAACCCCACCGAACACTCCCTACTGATCTAGGGTAAGCACGGTGCTCACGGGAAGCACACCACCGCCGCCATCTCAGTCCACATCGCCGCCGTCACCACACCACCATGGCCGGCGCTGGATCGAGTTCGTCCGCACCAGGAGAAGGTAGGTTACCGGATCTACTAGCCCACTCCGATCACAAAATCTATCAATATCCATTCTAGGTGTTTGCGGGCAATTAGGGGGAGGGAAGGGGGACAGAGAAAGTCCCCACATGAATTTATTGTATCAAACTTGTAGTTTTACAAGACATGGCACACAACAACTAGAGCCATTGACTTGGTAGCCCAGAACATTGGCAACTCAACAGTACCGTAAGTCACAATGTTCAAAATGCAAACACACGACTAAGCACTGGTGAGGGGTGAGGGTTGCAGAGCGATGGATCGATGGGGGCACTGCCCTTTCTCTGTCCCTCTCTCGTCTCTTTGAGGAAAATGGAAGAAGCTAGAGATTGTCAGTGTGTTCTGGTCCTATCTTGAGATATTTAGCGTGGGCTTCAACGGTAAATCTCAAAGACAGTGAAAAAAATGTCAAAAAGGAGAAAAATCAGGTGGACCAAAGATTTAGCCAAACAGCTATCAAGCTCTCCCTAACATCAACAGTTAGGGAGAGGCAGGTGCTAGGAGAGAATGGGAAAGCTTTACGGTTTAGTTTTGTGATGTACTATGTATGAGCCTTGGAGTTGCCCTAAGTGCACCTTGAAGTTGCCCTAAGTGCATGCCGGTTCGTATAGTGCCTATCAGTAACTTTCTGTTTTGAGAAATGCCTCACAGTAACTTAATTACTCCGACGTTGCATGCGCGCACGGCTCAATGTTGGGTGGAATCATACGCATCCTCCAGATGACCGGTCTACTAGGGAACTCAGTAGGCCGGGGCCGGCCGTCGCGCGACACGGCGAATCGCGGCAGCGTCGAGGCCGGTCGGCTAGCCCGTCCCGTCAACACCCACGCATCGAAATGAACGGGTGGCATGCATGAGATCACTCGCTGTAATTGACCTGGCACGCAGGTAAGTTAGTTTTGACCACATGCATACGGTGGTGACCCATCGATCCATCTGCTTCTTGCTTGCATGGTACAGTCCCTAGCTAGTACTAGATGCCTAACTACGCACCATGACCGATCAATCCATCGTACATTGTACGTACGTGCTGACGATGACGTCTAACCGCCTACGTACTTCTACTGCTCGTACGTACGTGCATGCATGCTACCCACGTGTCGTGTTGCACGGCAAGACAGCGGAGGTAGTCTCGCCGGCACCATCCCGTTGAAAATTGGGGTTCGGGTGCACAAATTAAGCTAGCTATATATTATTATTATTTTGTGTGTAAAGGCAGTTTCTAGCAATTGTCCATGCATATAATTGAATAAAGGAATTATATAATCTGAGATAGTCATAATGCCTAACTTGGTAGGGCCTTGATAGTTCTCTGGACTGGACAGGGAAACTCTTTGCCATGGTGTACAACTGCTGATGAATGAAGCCTCTCGTCTACCGTCAACCTTGGCGTCACCGACGGCTCAGGACGCTGGTGCTTAAACTCTCATTGGTGCTACAGATCTAAGCTGGAGGGAGATTGAAGATGGAAGATCTTCTGTTTAGATATTGCTAATTCGTAATCTTTTGTTATGAGGCGCTCCATGGTCTTTTTTGTTTCCTTGGCCTTGTTAAATGGTCTTGTAGATACTAGGGTTTGAACTTTCGGGTGGCAGTAGCTTGTTACCGTGTAGTCTAGGGTTCGACGATGATTTCTGGGCAGCCGGTTTCTTACTAGTGCCCCAGCTTGCTCCCCCCCTTCCCTTTCTCCTTTGCTTTCTGCTGTTCTTAACTTGTAATTCAGCGCTACAGACTATGTATTTCCGTTAAGACTATTATTTTATGAAACTCGCTGAACAGAAAGCTAACATATGTAACCAATTTTTTGTGCCAATGGTGATAAGATTGTTCTTTTGAATGGTTTGATGCCTTGATATTGAATGATGTGGTAAGGAAGGAGTAAAAAATCCTTACCATGGTTGTACAATCAAGCATATAATTTTACCAAGAGCAAGTTGTATGCTCCGAGATTTGCGAAAAATAAGTAATTGTATGTTACGATAAGTGTGACCATTTCAAAATTCCATTTTAAACGAGTTGACCCTTTTGGTTTGGTTGATCTCTTACCATTTTCTCCCTTTCATCATGACTATCTGTCCTCGTACAACTCAGGCACACCATTAGTCTCCCCTAATTTTAAGTCACTGACATCAAAACCTGACCACTTAGGACAAATAAGGTGCTCTTTCATAGAAAAGCTATGTGATAGTAATTTCATGTTTCTCATGGTAGACCACTAGATACGCATCCGGCAGTTAAAGAAGCATTGAAGCAATAAGTACATGAAATATCCATCGTAGGTTTTCTAAGGCAAGATATTTATATCAAACATGTAGTTTAACATGACAAGACAGACAACAACCACAACCGTTGACTGGTAGCCCTGACTATCGTAAACTCAACAGTATTGCAAGACAAATGTTTGAAATGCAAGCACACAACTAATTAAGCACCGACATTTATTGTAGTAGATATTATAGGCCTTATCCATGGCCGACGGTGCATTCTTTTTGCCACTTAATTAGACTTCCCTGAAGTCATCGAGCTTCCAGTGGCCATCGGCACCCTTGACCATCCACTTGTTCTTTGCCACATACCAGTTTGCTGGCACCGGGTACTGGTCTTTTAGAACATTGACTTTCTTGTTGACCAGCGCCACATCACGGTCCACCACGAGCTTGAAGTCCATGCCATCGCCCTGATCCCCGGCGACGCCGTGCAGGTAGCATTCGAGGTTGTGATAGGTATCCCTGTTATTTGGGTAGAGGTAGGGGGATCGGCTAGTGTTGATAGGCACGGTCGCCGTTGCAACATCCACATACCCTAATAGCGGCCCCGGGAGTGTTGGGATGATGTCCGGGGCGTTCTTCACATGGATTGCGTGTAGGTCGCGGAACGAGGAAAATGCGGACTTGAATTTGTTGTTTTCGACCTGTGGGCTCGCGAACATGATGGCGGTCACGGGACACGGCGGCTGCTTGGAGGAGTCTAGGGGAACATTGACGCTGTTGGCGACCATGTCGACGGTGTTGAGGATGGCGAGCGAAGCACCGAGGCTATGGCCGGTGACTGTTATGCTTGTGACCTCGTCCTTGTGCACCTCCACTAGCCTCCGCACCTCCTCGAGGACCTGCATGCTTGCATGGGCGCCAAGACAAATTTCACCTTAAACGGTTTCTGGTATGTATATATGCTTCAGGAGGAGAATTTAGATACTCCCTCCGTCTCAAAATAAGTGTCTCAACTTTAAATTAGTACAAAGTTGAGACAATTATTTTGGGACGGAGAAAGTATTGTTGTAAGTAAATATGGTTCACCTGATCTCTAGCGCTGGCCTTGTTGTACATGGAGTCTATGTCACTGGACGTGTACACGGACAGAAAGCCATGGTGCACCATGGCGCCCGCGTTGGCGGCTGCGTAGGGACCCAGCACCGGCGCGGCGGACACCTGCAGGATGTCTCCATCATTCGCCGTCTCTGACTCCCGCACGGAGCCGCGCCACGCCACGGCGATGTCGCGTCTCCCCAGGGCAGCCACTCCCTCATTCGTTGCCACGGCTACAAAACCCATCCAGTTGGACTCCAGCGGCACGGTGGCGTCCGGTCGCCCAGAGGTCGCATAGAGGAACTTGGTGACATCGTAGTACTCTGGGTGGGACACGGTGGAGGCGGCCAGCACGTCGGCGCGGCTGTACACGCAGGCCCCGCGGTGCGGCGAGCGCTCCTCGTTGTTGAACCCATCGTAGCTGGCCGATGCAAGCTCGCCGTAGGAGATGAGGAATTCCCGGAGGTCGGCATCCAGCGGATCTAGGAGCCCGGCCCATGACCGAGCTCCGTGGAGCTCGCGCCACCGGCTGGCGATGCTACCGACGACTCCAGGCTTCATCGGCGACGACATGGCGAGCTCGGGGTGGGTGCTATTTGGCTCGTGGGCAGTTGTACTAGCTGTGGCTGTTACTAGTGTTGGCTTGTTTCTCTAGGCTTGGGTATCGATCTATTTATAGGTGCGAGCAGGCCTCTGCTAAGCTGTGATGCGTTTCTGCAGAGTAGTGAAACAACGGCCGAGTAGGTGCATATTGCAATCGTTGGTAGCTATGCGTTTCTCTTCGTACGTGATGCCCGTTGGACACGTGCACCGGCCGAGGGTTCGTACCTATGTGCATGTAAGGGCATCTCCAACCGGAAAATGCCATCGGAGGCCGAGCTCCAGTGAGCTCGTTTTCATTTTTTATTTTTCTGGAGCACGAAAAATTCCAAATTTATTTTTTGAACACACATGCACATGTATACTATGTATATGCAAAATTTCACAGTATTATACGTTTACATGTGGCCTACAGGAAAAAGACAAATACACATTTTTTAATGGGCCTTTTATTTTTGTTATTGGGCCAGAAATTTGTTATTTTTGTACAGCCTACAAATCACAATATTATTCGACGAAATTTAACACGTTCTTGCGGAATACATATAAGTTTTCATGATATTTTTTTCAGATTTTTTTGGAACTTTTAAATACGCTTTTTGATTTTTTCAAAATATCGAGCTCACTGGAGCTCGGCCTCCAAAAATCCGCACTCTGTACTTCATCAAGTCAAACACCCCTAATATTCATGAACGTGCAACCAACCTGTGATTGGACGGTTAGGAGAACAGTGGTATCCTCAGCCAACCAGGGTTTAAGTCCGACTTGAGGCCCTGTGATGACTTCGTAAAAACTCAAGATGCTATGCCTACTTAGTCTTTTAAAGATGCTCATAGAGGTAGAGTGTACGTGCATGTGTGCGCTTACAGGGGTAAGTGTATGCTCATGTATGTGAGCGACTTTGATTGTACTCTGTTTAAAAATATTCATAGACACTTCTAGGAATAGCGGGCCAGTTGTTCAACCTTAGCACCAAACATCCGTCCACATTAAGATAGACAAACAGATGAAACTTATGAAAACCGAATGAAATTAAAGCAAGTTACGCATATTTACATGCAAAACAGGACGAGTTTAACTAAAATCTAAAGAAACTAAAACCATTACGCAAGGTACCAGACGGTGACCAGCACCTCCATCACCATCAGTGACGTTGTCATCACCGCTTCCTCTATAGTCGTCGTCGTCCTTCTAGCGGCAGACGGCCGCCCAGGGGTCACGACAGCCCTGATCGGCGGCCAATGTGCACTCGCGGTAAAGCCGCCTGGCCTCGTGTAGAAGATCGGCCGTGTCCAGATCGCGGCGACGATTGGGTGCATACTCCAGCCACGCCACCCGCCATTCGCCTTGACCTTCACGTTGCCGGCGAGGGCAAGGGTACGCTCGGACTCGGCCAACCCTATCTTGTAGAGTTGGTTGCTAATCCAATGCCGGGAAAGGCAGACGTCTGCATGGTACTCCGATCGTTCACTCTGGCCAGCACAAGGTCCGAGTAAGCGCACTCAGTCTGGCGGCACGTCCGACTTGGCAAAGGCTGAACCGTGCGCCACGTTGCGCCGCTTCCGATGCCGCTCCTCAGTTGCTGGTTGGTCGGCTGCTTACTTGGCGCGCAAGAACATGGCGTCACCGCGGCCAAGGTAGTGAAAGGACCAGTCCCGTGTGTTGGCTATCGCCAGGGAGTTTTCCTCCTTCACAGCGGTTGCGGCGCCACTTCCTTGCCATGGCGAAAACTCCCGTGCTGGCTGCGTGGGAAGGAGGGTGCCTCTGTCTTGATGCGGCGTCGTGGCGGGGACACTGTCTCCCTCTTGACGCGGTGGCGTGGCGGGGAGAGCAACTCCTCCTTGACACAACAATCATGTGGCGGTGGGCGAACAACGACCGCGAGAGGAGCACCTCGACCCGCCATCCGTACTCCTCGTCGGTTCGCGTGGCCTCGGTGTGGAGGGGTGGCTGCTGCTGCTCGTCTTCATTTGAGGAGGACACCACCTTCTTGGTCTTCATAGTCGGTGCAGTTGAGCCCGACGGGCTCAGGGACCTTGGAGGGTGGCACCATGATTCGGAGCTCCCGTGGATCCTACTAACGTGGACTTGGCCATGCCGAGAGTGCGGTGAGAGGAGAGGCAAGGAGGCAACATGGAGGAGATGGGGTTTGGTTTTCTGGAGGCAAGCGGACCGGCACCGCATCAATGCAGGCGCATCGTTGGAGTAGGCTTCTTGGTGACATCGTCTGACCGCACGAATGCACGAATGCGGGTAGGCATCACCCACCCGCTTCCGTTCTCAGCGGCAGTGAATGCCCGCCGAGGCTTCAGGAGCAGAGTTCGCCGCGGGGTTTTTCATGTGGGAACACGCCGCGAGGGATTTCGGGTGCGACTGCCCAGTCATGCACACGATCGTCTGGACCGGTCTGCAGACGTTTGATGAACGATGTTGCAGAGGTCAAAGTGTCTAGACCACGGACCGGTCCGCAAACATTTGTTAATGGACGGTGTTGGAGAGTTCAAAGTGTCCGGACCATGGGGTCTGAACGTTTATGAACGGTTTGATGAATGGTGTTGATGATGCCCTAACACGCGCGGATGATTGCTCTCCAATTGATTAATGCACACGATGAATTGTGACTAGTCTCTTATCACGTGATTCAAGTTTCCCTAGGGCATGGGGTATGCTCCTGGTGAACGATAATCCTACATCTACGGCCTTGGTGAAAGAGACGTCTCCACGAGCCATGTACTAGAAGTCTAGGAGCGTAGACTTTCCAGAAATCCATGCCGAGGGCAGATGAGATCCGCAAGAACGTTGCGGCCAGCCCGGTGTTGCTTTCCACAAGGCGATTTTGATTTATTGATGTACCTCCCTTGAAGTCGCTTCCTTCCTGGTGGCCGAGGCGGCGCGGCATAGGCAAGTTCCTTCGTTGTCTTACATAAACACGCCTTGCACATACTACTTCAAGGTTCCTGCTTACACTGGCAAAATCGCCATCTACCGCCCACGGATGCAATGGTTTCCAGGTACTAGACTAGATAGGTAGGCACGCTTCGCCGCGCGGCTATCATTGCCGCTGGAAGCTTGCTACTAAGGCCTTGTTTGTTTGGGTTTTTGCTTTTGCTTTTGTAGCTCTTTCTCTTTTGTCAAAAAGCCATAAAAACTCTTAAATAGATGCTTTTGAAGCTTTTATGGCTTTTGAAGCCAAATATTGTTATATTGATTTATCAAAAGCCATAAAAACTACAAAGCACCTATTTAGGAGCTTTTATGACTTTTTGTTTAGAATGAAAAAACTGCAAAAGCAGAAGCAAAAACCCAAACAAACAGGGCCTCAGCTAACTACCATGCTTCCCAAGCAAACCAAGAGCAACACCAGTAGAAATCTCCGAATGTATGAAAACCCAACTCCTGTAGCATAAATAATCGAAATTCGGAAATTATTTGTTCCAAACTGAATAAATCAGGTAGCAAAAAAAAATTTTCTAAAACATGACACAAGCTGTCAATCTGAAAGGTTATACACATTGTAATAAGAAGCTCAAGAAATATAGAGATGATATATCAGGATTATCTGCACAGAGTATTCTTACGCTCTTATTCTTTAAGAGGAGAATTTATATTTCATAAAAAGACACCTCACAGGAACATAAACAGTTGTTGCTGCTCTTCATACATTTTTTCGACAAAGGCTGAATTTTATTCTCACACTGGAGCATCAAGAGGATACAAACATAATAATAAGCACACACCGAGCCTCTGCATTGTTTGGATGCATACAACCAATACGACACACGCACACAAAAACACACTGGCAAATAGTAAAGTCATATAAGACCGAGACTATGCATAGGAGAGAACTTTTTGAAAACCCAAGCAATTAGATCCGCGATCGGCAAATCACAACAATGATCATATCCGCACCAACCATCTCATGACATCACATGGATGACGAGGTTCTTCAAACGCCTTCAGGAAAGGGAGCGACGCTTAAGCACAGTCGTCACCTGATCTAATCAACAAGGCAAGAATTTAGGTTTTCATCCTGAAGAATTATCCCGAGTATATCCGACCAACATCTTCAACAAGGTAACCATGTAAAAACCATCGCCAATGCCATGCATGACCACCTTGGGCCAGACCTAGTTTTCACCCCGAAGCTCGAGACCGGATGCACAAGTAGCACCACCATCAAAGTCACTCATGTGTTGTCGCCACCACTCCTCCGCGATCCTGGCAGCTACATGCGACGAGCAACCGCCGCCGCTACACAATCATCTCTCCACATCAAGCCGTCGTCCATAGTATGCATCTCACCAGCAAAGTCAACCATATGATCTGGAAGAATTAACCCTCCCAAAGACCTTTCGGTGAGCTTTGCCGTCGTGGAGCCATGAGGGTCACTGCAGCACAATCTACAACCACCACCATCGGCCGACCTAATCTTGATCACCACAATGAAACCGTCCTTGTGTGATTGTGACTTTTTTTTTTGAAAAAGAAGACAGAGCCTCCAACCTCTGTATCAATCAATGCATGCAGCCATCGTCTGATTGTGATTTGAGGCGTTGATTTCGCCTCTTCATTGTGAGTTTAGGAGTTGATTGCCCCAATCTTCATTTTCGTCTCTTTTGCCTTTGGTGTTCCTGACTTCTGTTTTCAATTAGATGAATTACAAATATAGTGTTCGCAGGGGTAAACAAAATAATGTAATCTGGAAAGGTAACTTTCATCCATATCTCTTTCATGCGTTTCATCATATATACCGGGAAACATTCCATATCAAGGGTATTTGCAGTGTCATAGTAAAATATCTCTCACACTGAAAGTGATTGTATTTCCTTCAATTCCCATTCGCACAGAAGTAAACTACTGCTTGTAACTAATACTGCATGCCAAAAATATTATTGAGAGAAACTAGGAATGAAATTATAAAACTAACAAAATTAGAAGCCGCCTACAATAAAAAAGTAGCATGTGCTTGCCCACAAAAGAGATAATATGAACTCTACCAAGGGGATCCTTAATGAGCTGAAAAATACATCAAACCACATTAGAACCATGACTTTAACTTCGTAAACATTTTTTTCTATATATTCAACCTCCTATCTTATTGAGATAACTTCCATGCAATTTACTTCTTGCATGACTATGGCAAAACTATATATTACATAGATTTCCACCTAAATCTACGAATACATATGGTACTGAATGACCCTACATAGCATGATATAGAAGTATGAGAATAGTACTCTCTGAGTGTACTACACCTGAGTTTACAACAAAAAAACAAAACAAAATCATGTGATAAGAAATCTGAAACTTTGTGACATGGAATATGATGAAATGTTTTAGATTGTTGCAAATTTTCATCCACAAATAACATTCGAGGAGCTCTCAACAAAATCCCAAAACCATGTACCAAAAAAAATGCAGAAAACGTTGACGAGTATTCAAACACAGTAAGAAAGAAAATAGATTACTCTCTTACGCAAGAGAATATCATTAG
The DNA here is from genome assembly GCA_963921465.1 of Triticum timopheevii. Classification (NCBI taxonomy): domain Eukaryota; kingdom Viridiplantae; phylum Streptophyta; class Magnoliopsida; order Poales; family Poaceae; genus Triticum; species Triticum timopheevii. Next base: position 461,723,879 of record OY997262.1, on the reverse strand, counting down.
ACAAAAAAGTTCAAACACCGATGGAATGATAAATTTGTGGAAACTATCTATTTTTCGTCTCTCATATTTATATTCTGGTAACCTGCCTCAACACACAAGCATCTTCTTTAACTGCCTTTCCAATAAAAACTTCAAACCTGCCCTCTTACCAACTGTGTCTTGCTAAAGTAGGTTACAAAAATTATATGCATGCATTCGCACACATAACTCCATCAGGAAAAATATTCGTACTGCCCTATGCTATACATGTTCGTTTTATGTGAATAGAAGTATCCAGTAATTACATGATTCATTAATCTAGAACGACACACATGCTAGCATGACGATACCGAAAGAGTATCCTTCAGAATTCTCCATCATTTTTGTTTACAATTTGAATAATTGATTGAGGCCATGCATTTTGTCAGGCTCATGTGCAAGTCTTGCCCCAACTAGCCAATCAATTATGTTTCTATACATATTATCCGACTCAAAACTGAAGGATCGAGAACATATTTAAATGCTTTATCCGGCTCTAAGTTTAGCTTGTGCATCTTGAGCACGTCAATAATGCATCTAGCTTGTGCATCTTGAGCACGGCAATAATGCATGTTTCCCAACTCCTAATTATCCCATAAAATACCAGACCCGCAGAGCCCAAAATTCAAAGCATCCGAAAAATCCAAATCTACAAAATCACACAATACCAAGCCTCTGGAATACTCCTGATTTCATAATTCATGTCTTGGCCATTGTTGCAAGACTCAAATCTCACGCATACCATGGGCGGGCATTCGAGGTGGTTGCAGGAATGGCGAGCAGGTGGCAGGCGGGCAAGAGACCTTATTTAGAGGGAGAGGGAAGTGTGAGAAGCTGAAGCCGTGCAAGTCGATTGGTGGTGTCGGTGCTGCCGTGGTGGAGCTGCTTATCCTCGTGGTGATGAACGCACTTTCTCCAATTGCCTTCTGAGGTGGCGAATCTATGGTCGCACTGCTTTTCCTCCTGATGGGCTGGTGGGGAGTGCGAATAGGAAGGCGTGGCAAAGGCAACGGGAGCCATCCAAGCTGACCATGGAGGCAATATTGCTGGCGTCAGCGGCGACGTAGTAGAGGCGGAAGGGTGAGAGTGGATGCAGTCAAAGAAACAGAAGGATGGAACATCAGCGTGGACCCCAACGTCAGAGACACGCTATGGGCAAGTGGCCTCAGCGTGCTCCATATTAGCCACGCCGGATAAACTTGGAAGCGATTCTTCCATACTCGTGCTCTTATTCCCACCATGCTTTTTTATACTTTTTTGTGATTATCCACTATTCAGTGCAGTGGCGAATCTTGGAAGAAAATGAGAGGGGGGGGGGGGGGGGGCGGGGGAGGAGGGCGGGTCAATGTTAGCGGTGTCAAGAAAAAGCCACTGACTCAGTTTTTAAGTTCAAATAATGTTAAATTTTTGATACGAGGCTGTGCTACTAATAAAAAGATCCAATTTTTGGAGGGGGGGGGGGGGGGGGGGGGGGCCTCAATGTTACCAGTGTCAAGAAAAAGCCACTGACTCTCAGTTTTTAAGTTCAAATAATGTTAAATTTTTGATATGAGGATGTGCTACTAATAAAAAGATCCATTTTTTTTGGGGGGGGGGGGGAGGGCACCCCCCGTTGATTGTGGATCCCCCAACTCAGTACAAATATCAGATCGACTAGGCCTTTTATCATGCAATCCAGGTCGCTGCCCGCCTCGATCACTTTCCATCAAGCAATCCCCGACAAACCCCGTCTTGGTTTGTTGGTCCCCTTCATATTTGGTGTCAATTTTTGACCATAGATTTAACTAACAAAATGTTAATTCATGTCATACAAAAATATATTGTTGGATTCGTATTTGAACATAGTTTCCAATGGTATAATTTTTCATGACATGCATTGACATCTTGTTAGTTAAATTTACGGTCAGAGAACCAATAAACTAGGACGGAGGTAGTATTAGTCTCTGGCTCTCAACAACAGTTATTTCTCCGTAGTGATTCCAAAAAGAGTTGCTGTCTAGCAGGATTAAAATAATTGGGTTCTTGTGAGATGTGGAGCTCAGATCTTTAGTAATGTTGGACAGGAATATAGATTCTTATCTTAAATAAAACAAGAGCAACATAAAACAAGAGCCGAATCCCAAATGCATGTGGTTTTTAGAAGGAAGGAGACTAACTTTCGGCGAATCAGATCTTCTTCTATGACACATGCTACGACCCATGTTACCCCGTCAAAACACCCCTTTACATAGTCAGATGGCTCCGAGGGTTGAAGAGGAAGGCCACAACCAATTGTGAGCCACTTTGCTGGGCCCCTGTAGAAAGCCACCTGGCCATGCCACCTTCCCTTTTGGTAGGCACCACCTACTCCGTTCCAGGGAAAACTTTTCTAGTTCTCGTGTATCCCTCCAGGGTTATCTTTTCCTATTTTGCATTAAGTTCCTTACACAACTCAACAAAAAAAGACCGGACATGAAAATTAGTTATAGTTAACTAAATAATTAAAGTTACAAATAAAGAATTGATTAACCTTCAATAAAAATGGATGGTGTTTTATAGATAGTGCTTATTTGCCCCCAGGCCCTAACCAAAGCTTAGTAACAACCACATCATGCAAGATCATATCATGAAAGCAAATAGAAAAACAAAATTGCTTTGCCTTTGCTAGCATTTGGCCCATCGAAATCCCCAAAAGGGGTAGGGTGCACGTGTTTGTATTCATATAGATAATTGTATCTGCATCTATGATTATACCGTGTTAAAAAACAATATACAACTCGTGTGCTAGGATGGCAGTCAAATATACACGTGTTGGTGTTTCCCGTGCGCGCAGGGTAGGTATGCCTCATCATCACCATGGGTCCTCCCCTCGCCGCTGACGGTCAGCGCCGACCGGCTTGCCCGCATGGCTGACAGCGGCGGTGGGGCTCTGTTCCCGCAGCATGGGCCGATGGGCAGACGGCAGCCGGATGGCGCGAAGGAGGATAGTGTAGCAGCGGCGCCTGCTCGTGCTTGGGAGACGACCTTGGATCTTCTATCCCTGATGTTGTTGCCTTAAGCACCGTGCAACCCAGGTCCTCCGGTGCCACCATGGCCTACCCGGAGTCGACACCCACAACGCTAACCAGCGTGCTGCTCGGGCATGGGCATTAGGGATCTGGCCAGCTTGTCAAAGTACGGTACAGGACAAGGATGACTGCCTGGCAATGCCCCCATGGTTGTGGCATCTGCTAGATGGCGGTCACCACAGGGCTTCGACCTTCTAATTCGACGTCAAAGGCGATGAGGGCCGGCGATCAGATTGGTCCAGATTTGCTGCCGGGAATAAGGAGTTGTCGCTATTCCTGCGTCGATCGGATGGTTCGTCATCTGTGTTGCTAAGCACGATGCATGGATGCAGTCATGTCCTTCCCCTGGTATGATTTCCTGCAACAAGTGAGGATGTTATCGTAGGTGGTAGTGCACAGTGATGTCGTCTAATGCAAATCGATCATGGGCAACCAGTTGTGAGGACGGTGCGGGGCCTTCGGAGCGCCCAATACTTGGGATGATGTGGCGAGCGGCTCATACGCGTATGCAACTGCAGGGATTGTGGCAAGTGGAGGAGACAACAAATGACTTTGATTGGTGGTGCTTGTCGAGTACCCGATTTCGAGCTCAGGGGAGAAAACCCTAGGCATGACCCTAATGTTATACCTGGCAATGGCGGCGTTTTGTGCGTCGTTACCTTAACGAAGGCATTGCTTGGTGTTTGCCCGAATTTGATCTTCAGGGTGAGAACCCTGGATCTGACTTATGTTAGTTAGATCAGGCGATGGTGGCATTTGCACGTGGTTCCCTTCTTGAAGGTGTCGCTTTTGAAGAATCCTTTCTCATAATCTATTGTGTTGTCAAGAGATGGCTGGTGTGGATGGACATTGTTGTCTATCGTCATCACTATTTCATTGCTTCGGGATTTTTCTTTTTCTCCGTTTGCAGGCATAGCTTCAGTCTCGTATGACTTTGCTTGTGATGGCATGATGTTGTGTGTTTTTGTGTGTGTGTGTGTGTGTGTGTGTGTGTGTGTGTGTGTGTGTGTGTGTGTTGACTCTGTGCATCTCAGTTATGCAGAGGCCAGGTGTGTACTCATTATAATTGTATTCCTTGATGCTATGTTATGAGTCAATAAAAAACAACCTGCCACGAAAATGTATGTACGAACGATTGATCAGTCACAGTATATAAGAAAATATATACGCGACTGATTAGTCAAAATCAACTTAAATGCAGTATATTGTTAGGCAGCTAGGTACCAAGAAGTAGATCGATCGATCGAGCACCATCGTATGCAGTTAGTCAAAATTAACTTAAATGCATGCCATATCAATTTCGGCGACTGTTCATACGTCCATGCAGTACGTACCTGCAATGGATGAACAGTTTGTCAAAATAAACTTGAATGCAACGGGAGGACGGGCTGGCCGTTTGAATGTAGGCCCGAAGATACCTGTCGATGATCCTAAGAAAATGAAAAACCCAGAAGCTAGAGACTACTCTTATCGGCTTATGGGATATTATCTGCGAAATTATTTTACGGAGTGACGTGACGTCGATCATTCGGTGCATGAGATATCCACGGGGTTCATAACGAAATTCAGCGGACTAGTAGGTGCAGAATTAGGAGATCAAGTTCGTAAACCCCGGAGTTTAGGTGTAGTGTGGCATTTTTAAGCTTTGATGAAGGTTGAACAGAGAAGCTTTACCACTTGACATGAGTGGTGAGCTATCTCAAAAACAATGAACAGAGAAGCTTTTTTTTAATGCATAGTACAGACACAGATGCTTCTAAACACATGTACATACATTCACTCCTATCTGTGAACGTATAAATATACCTTATCCCTATAAGCATCTTCGAGATATCGAGTCGACAGTTTTGAGATTGACGAAGTTAACACTGACGCCTAGCTATCAATGTGACAATAAAGCATCAAACCTGGAGTTTGATCTTTGGCGGGGTTGGGTACCACTGCTCTCCTAACAATCCAACCAGAGGTTGTTTCTCGTTCAACAGAGAAGTTATGTTCCTGTCTCTTGTATGCATTGGTCCGCGGCCCAAGAATGGCCAACTTGCCACGCAGACACCATGATCCACCATTGGCTATGTGTGCGCTTTCCGTTAGCACCGTTCGTTACATAATGCAGTGCATATATTTTTAAGAGTCAATCTTCATCAACTTGGATCAAATTAAGTTACAAAAAAAATATCTACTTCAATGCTATAATGTAATATTATTACATACATCATGAGACATGTTTTTATATTATATATTTTATTTTATTAATGTTGATATTCTCAATAAACTTGGTCAAATTATTCAACATTTGATTTTTTTTTAAATCTAGGATTGCACTGGAAAGATTTTATTAGTGCTGATATTTTCAATAAACTTGGTCAAAAAAGCTAGGAACATTGTGCTTTTGTTTTCCCCTAGGTTTTCACTGCAATGCTACATCCAACTAGCCCGAACTCATTAAGTTCCAATCTTCGGGGATTATGAAAAGGAAAACAGATACATAAGATGTGTTTTTTTTATAAGAAGTTAAACGTTAGAAAATGTGGTAAGAAAGAGGAATGTCGCCCAAAGGATATAAAGAGCTTATGTATGCCACCCCCAGCAGGTACTGTGGGTTCAATATAGATGCAGCCCAATAGTGGCCGGCTTGCCATCCACACTTGTAGTGTTTGTAACATTTAAAAAAAAATAAAGTGTATGACTTACATTAGATAACTATAGGTCATTGAACAAGAGACCAAAAAGAACCCTAAACACATATAAAATTGCCAGGAATATATGCCTGGCGACTGATGCAGTCAAGGTAGTTCGCTGCATCACCCTATATTAAAAAACAGTAAAACTAAGCAACCCATGTGTCCTCAAAGTGACCCGACTTACTTAGCCGCCCGATCACATGTACAAATACACCACATTTATTGTCGGTCTCGCAACACCCACTTGGGACTCCCTAGCCGCATCAATCCATACGAGTCGAGTTGGCCGCATAACCAGGCTGCTACTCTGCAAACTGGACCGGGTCACCCCATACAGTTACTACTTTTAACTGCACACTTTAGTTTCTCCTCAACAGGGGCAGTGTCACTCCACCAGGCTTTATTCCATATCCCCTCCTAGAACTGCCCATGGGGTAATGACAACTCCTTTGATGATTGTCTACTACACCTGCTCTGGTCATCACGACATTCACGATTCGTCATGAATCACCCTGTCCCAAGAGAAGCAGCGTCAAAATTATGACGATGAAGCTTAATTGTCTCCCTTTTGTAAGTGCTATAGGTGGTGGATGTTAATTGATGCCGTTATTCTCCTTAGAGCTTTTCATTATATATTATCGCTTCACATCGGCTTTCTTTGTCCCTTATATCTGGTCTTCATCAAATACATGCGAACAAGACCAGCGATTTGCTCATGCGTCCATGGTTCACCACTGCCATGGGTATTGTATACAACAACTAGCTCCTTATAACCATATAATGAGAGTGCTTGCCTTTGTGTCCACGTTGTTCCATACTGACTAGATCTTCACCAATTCTATCTTTGATTTGGCCTACCTCATGTACATCACTAATGTTAGTGTTATTCTGTGACTGTATCAACACTGGGATCAAGTAACTCTTTGATGTTCTTTTCCCTTGTTCTTCTATATTTAGTTATATACCTTTGTGTTTTGAAATATGTCTTTGAAAATTGATGATGAATTATTTTTCTCTCCAGGTTGCATCTTGATCTTAATCATCCTAAGAGCCTGACTAGGCGTGTCTCTTACTGCATGCCCTTCTAAAAATGGTGCATCTACGCTCTTAGAGCATCTTCAATTTATCATTTATAATTTACTGGAGCAAACGACATGTTATCTTTAACTCGTTATAGTTTAAGCAGTGAAGGGTGGTTGTTCCTAGTCGATCCCTTATATTTGAATCCTTACCATTTATTCTCAATTCTTTTAGTTTTGTCAGTTACATATCAAACAATTGTACACTATTTCATCACTCATTCGAATGATTCACATTCAACATGCACAACAAATAAACCGTGAACATGCATATAGTTACCTGGATCGAGCAATTCAGATTAAAATGTGCATAGTGTTCATCCAAAAGGCAACCCAACGATCAAGTTTGATCCAAAATCACCATAACATACCATGTATTGTCGTTGAACTAGCCCTACCAAATTCATAAATATGAACTCAAGCACCATCACCATCAAGAAAATCATCACCACCTCCAAGGCCTCCACCATCACCACCTGCAAGTCCACTACCATACCCATGGCCACCACCACCATCACCTTCTTGTCCACCACCATACCCACAACCACCACAACCATTCACACGGACACCACAACTATCCCCAAGAGAGTCATCATTTTGGTTCATGATCTCTACATGACTGACTTTCAAATAATTTTTTGCCATGGCATCCATTCTGGTTGGGTTCATGAACATGATAACACATTCTACAACCTTCTTCTCTTTCACAAGCCTCTCCTCCTCAAGTGCAAGCATGTGCTCCTTCTCCTTTAACTTCCTCTCTCCGGCCACCAACTTGGACCTCCATTTTCCGTCCTCCAAAGACTTGAGCTCATTTCACCTTGCCACCTTCTCTTTTGAGTTCGGCCGCCAATGCTGTCTTGGTCTCAATCATAGTCACAAGCTCTTCCTTGTAGGTGCCGCTGAAGGCTCCTCTCTTTTGCAATCTTGTTACCATCCGGCCTCTTGTTGGGATTCTCATCGTCCTCGTTATCGCCTTCAACGGATATGCTAATCATTGACCCCTTCGATGTGGTCTTGAAGTTCCACTTAAGTCACTTCTCATCGTTAAGAAGTTCTTTTGTAGAAATGGTGCAATGTGAAGCCCTTGCCACCGTTCTCCTTGTTGTGTTGCTTGTATGGCTCTGGGATGATAATCCCATATATCAAAATTTGCACCCTACTTGGTGGCGAATTATTAACTTGATCGATACAACCGGACCATCGGTTGCATTGCTCTAGGATGTTACCCCAGTGGTGCCCAAGAAACCCTTGAGGGAGGCTTGATGGGACTTCCACAATTATGTTATAGTACTTTTCAATCCTAACCCAAAACTTCTCTTTTGATAGACCCTTCCAACGGATGCATCAAGCGACACGTTCACCCCAGCATGACGCAAAGAAATGTCTTCTTGGAAATAGTGGTGTGTCTTCGACCTTGATTCTGTCTTCATGCTTGATTGCATCTCCATGGGATCATCAACCTCCTCGGCCTCCTCCTCCTCCTTCATTTCGGGTTCATAATCATCCTCAGCCTCTTCTTAACATTGAATCCTCATAGTGTAGATCATCAGGGATAAGCATGTGTGACTCCTCCAACTGAGATAAGAATTCGGCAACATTCAACACCCAAACACTGCAACAACAATAACAACAACAAGCTCTTCACCCTAAGGCCGCAAGCAATCACCAATGCATCGGCCAAAAAGAAAAGTCACAGATTTTATCCACTCTAGCATTTCATCGACCATTTGGCAGCCACAGACCTCGATGGTGGCTGCAGCCGCCGGACACACCGCTCGCGCCTGACGAGAGGGCGTAGGTGTTCTTCTTGATCTTCTTCCTCTTCTGCCCCATGGTATTTTTGTGTGCCCATGGAGCTCCATGGATACCATTCATTGCAAGTTTAGGAGTAGAAACTTATATATCACATGTTGAATACAATTTGGGTTTGATGCTTAGCTTTCGTTAACTATGATCGATTTTAATAATTTGCAGGAGGAGAGGCGGATGCACATGACAATGAAGGCCATGTTTGAGAAGCGGCTCAAGGCTGAGAACCAAGAGATCTAGTGGAGCACGAGCATGAACTGGGCACTTTGGGAGCGCCTCAGGACTTCGATGTCACTCTGGTCACTGTGTGAAGACGCATCAGTGCGTGCATGGTCCGTCGGTTCCTTAGCTTATTTGGTTCAACTTTTTGGGTTCTGTTTGGAGATCTCCCTGGAAATAGTAGATTTGCTTCTCTAGCTGGGCTGCAGGGAAAGGGAAAATTAATCTCCATGTGCATTCTTTACGCGTGCCTCGGAGTGTTTCTGGCATTTTTTGGTTCGTGCTCAGAGTGAATAATATGTACATGTATAAACTCGATGCAAACTATGTGTATGTATATATATATGAATAATATGTATTACATGAATTGTACAGTGTACATCACAATACAGTACGTGTTTTTCATAAATTCCAAAAATAACAAGTAGTGGCAGGCTACTCGCCGTTGTGCTTGCTTTTAGTAGTGGCGGGCAGCAAGTAAAGCCCGCCACTGGTATTCTTGTTATCAACGACGGGAATTGTTTATGCCCACCACTCCTACCTAATTATCATTGGCGGAAGGTTAGTGGCAGGCGCCCCTGACCCCAAAGCCCACCACTATTGGGCTGTTTGTGCCCGCCACCGCTAGAGTAGTGCGATCTCCTCCTTATCGGAGGAGCCGGCGGCCGTGGAGCCCAAGGTCTTTGGAGAGCGACGGCGGCGGCACTAAGATCGATAGGAAGATCCAGAGCCTCCTCCGCTGTCTGTTGGCGCGTAGAACAACAAGGTGGGCATGATTTGGATGGAGAGGAGGAGGAGAGAGGAGATGATGAGAGGCGGTAAGCGCGGAGGTGTGGATGTGGGCGTCATCGGAGCACGAATTATATAGGTGTGGCAAGGCCAAGCGTACGGACGGTCAACCCACTTCAATGCGGCGCAGCGGCTGGAGTTGGTTTCTCGGGGTGACACGTCCACATTGAAGCGGCGTCACCCGCACGATTGCGTCGGTCAGCGCCACCCTCGCGTCTGGTCACATCGGCGGGCATCGATGCCGGCCGCTGCGGCTCTGGGTCGGCATGAATGAGGCGCGGGAAGCGGCGTACGGGAGATGGTTTCAGGTGGGTCCGGCCATCCGGGGTGTCAGACGCGACCGTGGCAGCGGTCCGGACGCCCGCAAAGACATCCGCACCGGTCCATGGATGGGTTCGGGGCTGCGTTGGATGACAAAACATGTCTGAACCCCGCGGTCCGGTCGGACATGGGCAGTTTAAGGGTTCACGTTGGAGATGCGCTAACCTACTCTAGATTTCCTGCCATGCCTGCGCTCTTGTTCTTAGTTGTCTTCTTTGCCAGTGCCGACGAACTAGGCGAATCCGCATAGGACCTATTGCTGCATTCCGCTTAGTTTTGTACCTCGTTATGCTCCTAAAGCGGTCTGTCTTTCTATATGCAGCAGTGATTGTCTGATGCCCTTTTACTGGGTGAGAAGATAGATGGAATGAGAGTTCCAGAGCTGATTTCGATATTGTTGGCAGAAATGTAATGAGCAAACAAATAAAAGGATGTTACAGTTTTCGCGACAAATGATTCCATGCCCCGACAGATGTCTAAGGTATGTAACTATCAAACTATGTAAGTAGAGGCAGCTGTGATTTGTGAGTCATGTCCTGAAAATGCAATTTCTCTATTATTCGGTCATGTTTACCGTTATTGGATGCTATCAGGGACTTCCTCATGGTTTTTCCATCAACCACTGTAATAAATATATTTTTCTTTCTACTAGATAGAATACTGGTACATCTGATCTGGTCATCGTGGAGAACATGCGCCATTGTTAAAGATCCCTGGCCAAAGCTTCTTTCAGATTACAGTTTCATATTCAACAGCAATGACAGACAAGCAGGCTTTCGTCAGCTGTGCAGAGTAGCAAGAGATCGGAGTTATGCAAAACATCGAAAGGTCTGGTGCCACATATAGACCTTGCGTAGTTGCATTTGTACAACTGGAGATCACGTACAATCTGGCAAAAAAACAAGCCATTCCGGGGCTGCAATTTAACTAATCACTGATGCAACTCGTCCTTTGGTGGCGTGTACCCTGTATCTGAAATATTCCAGGTAGAGCTTGAAACTCAGTGTGCCAATTACAGCGATGGACCTCGATGGCCTAGCTGCTCTGCAGCTGGTACGTCCGTCCATGTGCAACCGCCGTCGGGTAACACGGCATGACAGCGATAGTCTGCTTGCAAGAGTAGGAGCCCGTTGTGTATCACGTGGTACACATCCTGATCGAAATTACTCATCTCTTACGGAGGGAATAACAAATTGGATCATCTATATGAAGGGATCCTACATAGGAACAATATAGTTGGTTCGATCTCTCATCTCTTACTATATATAGAGAACTTGTAGAACAGAGAAGCTAGCATAGACAAGTATTTTATGTTGTGCCAAGACTGGCAAGGATTTGTTTTTGTTGATGTGATGCCTTGCTCTGCACGAGGATTATTATAGCAGCAAGATGAGTAAAATAATGTGAATCAGCTTGTTCTCGGCCCTGGTCGCGGACGTTGCGAACGCATCCACTACATCTTTATATTCCCCAAAACAATCTAGTAAATGTGAAATTATAAATAGTTACATTTCACATAACATAAAGGAAGAGACATCGACTGGCGGGTGGCATACCATGACTTCGGATGTTGGCTTGAAGTTCTGGTTCGGGGTGATATTGCCATGTTTTCCTTTGATCAGAACAGCCTACAGTAGCGTGCGGACGGCAATTCTTTCTTTAGATGGTTTCATGGAGTCCTATGCCGTTTGTGAGGCCACATGTTGCTCGACCAGCAGATTATGATAACAATCATAGGGTTGGTGGTACAATTTTTGAGATACAATCGTGAAGCTGGTCAAATATGTATGAACTCGGGGTTTCCCTTTCTTGTTGTATAAGCAGATCTTGTTGCCAACAATGCTAGGCATTTGGTTGGTGTTTCTAAATATAAACAATATTTTATTGTGTGCACCAATCGATGCAGAGGCCATGATTATCCTTTAAAAATATATATTCATAGTTGTGTGAAAATCTAACCACTTAATTGGTCGTCCTCATAGTCAGCGAATTTCCAGTGGCCATCCACACCCCTGACCATGCACTTGTTTTGAGCAACCCACCAGTTCGTTGGTGCCAAGTGCTCATCCTTCAGCAAGTCGGCCCACTTGTTTAGAAGCGCTACGTCCCGATTGACCACGAGGCGGAACTCCTTGCTAGCACCTTGATACCCGGCAACGCCGTGCAGGTAGACCTCAAGGTTGTGGTGGTCCTTCCAAAACCTGAACAAGTCGACAGAGAACTTGCGTAGGCATTGTGACTTGGTCGTGTTGATACACAACACCTCCGTCGCCGTGCCCTCCTCATACCCAATCATTGGCAATGAGGGCACAGGGTCAAATTCGTTCCTCACACTTAGGGCACGGAGATCGGGAAATGAAGTGATTGCGGCCTTGAATGCGCCATTCCCAACGCGTGGGCTTGCGAATAGGATCGCCGTCACAGGGCACGACGACTGCTTGGAGTTGGCAGGAGGCACATTGATGCCGTGAGCCACCATGTCGACGGCGTTGAGGGTTGCAAGCGACGCGCCTAGGCTGTGACCAGTCACGGTGATGCTGACCTCCTCATCCTTGTGCACCTGCAATAGTCTCCGCACCTCGTCGCGGACCTGCATGTGTGTGTGTGCTTAATCAACACGCCAACATTTTATTTCCTATCTATCTTACACAATTGTGGCTTGACCAAGCGATAATACTTGTGAAAGTTTTGTTATTGATGACATAAGTGATGTTTCTGTTCCGTTATGAGATATTCGCTCACTTTCTGTATGCACGCATGGACATGGTATTTTTGTTTCTATCTTTGACCATCTATTTAATTTCTAACCTATCAAAACATAAATTGTAGTACGTCATAAAAAGTGTACAATTTGATTTGCATTTGAATGAAATTTATAATGGTGTATTTTCAGTGCATATAACTCATACTCCTACTTCTGTAAGTTAAATCGATGGTCAAAGTAAACTCAAGATAGGAGGTTGTCACAGTTTAAAAAAAAAGTACCTCCAAAATAATTTCCCACTTCTCAATTCAATTTAATAGTTAGTGAAGCGTAAGTTCAAAGGGAAGTAATACCTGATCTTGGACGCTGGTGTTATTGTGCTTGGATTCTTTGTCCGCGGACGTGTACACGGACAGGAAGCCATGGTGCACCCTGGCGTCCTTGTAGGCGGCCGCCATGGAGTGGCCGAGCACCTTCGTAGCGGGCGCGTGCAGCCAGTCTCCGTCGTTCAAATACTCCAGTTTCGTCACGGTGCCCCGCCACGCCACGACAATGTCGCGCCTCCCCAGCGCCGCCGCCCCCTCATCCGTCGACACCGCCACATACCCCATCCAGTTGGCCTCCCTCCACAGCGGCCCCTCCCGCAGCGGCCGCACGAAGAACGGCTCGGTCGCCGCTTGTGTCGCCGGGGACGCTGACGTGCTCTCCGGCAGCCACAGCCCGGTGGGCGCGTACAGGAACTTGGTGACGGTGTAGTGCCCCGGGCTGGACACGCCACAGGCGGCGAGCAGAGTGGCGCGGCTGTACAGGCAGGAGCCGACGCGCGGTGACCGCCTCTCGGCGTTGAACCCATCGTAGGCGGCGGCCGCGTGCTCGCCGTAGGCGATGGCGAAGGCGCGGAGGTCGTCGTCTATGGGGTCCAGCAGCCCGTGCCACGACATCGCGCCATGGAGCTCGCGCCACCGGCTGGCGATGCTTCCAAGCGTCGACGGGGGCGGCAAGGGCGGCTCTTGCGCTGTTATGGCCGCCGTTACCAAGTTGTTGTCCATCCCCCGAGGCCACGTGTACGTAGTATAGTCGCAAGCAGTAGCTCTAGGTATGGTACTATGGCTGGCAAAGCTTGTTTCTCTCTGCTTCGTTGGTGATCTATTTATATCCAAAAGCCATGGTGCCGTACAGCGTGATTCGGAGCAACTTAATGGCCTAGAGCTGGTCTAGCTTAGCTTGAGAGAGTGAAAAACGTGCGCCGTGGCCGGGTTACACGCGCTACTCATACTCTATTGTCATCTTATCCTCATACTTTACTATCATCAGCTGACCAAGACCTCAACATACTCTATTGTCATCAACTAGACAGTTCTCTATTGTCATCTTATGCTCAACATACACATAACACATGTCTCCGGCCGTCACATGGATGGATAAGGCCGAGAACTATAATGGGCTAAGTCCAATCGAACCCTAGGTTCACTAGCTAGCACAACGCCAACTAATACATAGACACACATCGCCCGAGGCAGTTAAAATCAGGGCACCCCATATTGAGGTTATCCAAGGTAATGGGGTATTGACTATCGTCACAAAATTACCTGTATGGGAAAAAGGAGTCGTCGCAGATTATAAACTATCGGAGATGGTGAGGCGGTAAGCATATGCACAACCACCACTGGTATTTTTGAGATGGCTAAAAATTAAAAAACCACCTCACCAGGAACTTAAAATTGATAAATTGGTCATTTCTGTAGTCTATTCACCCCTTTCCCCTCTAGACACACTAACTTCCCTAAAACCGGTGATGAATGGTAAATATTCCTGGAGCACCACCTGAGATGTCATGTGGGTCTATCTTTGGTGGTTCATCCGGACCGCCAGAGATGTGCCATTGTGTGATTGCATGTGTTGTACTAGTGCGGTCTTCTGCAAAGGTCGGCTCATCCCCTTTATATATATACCTTGTTCTTAGCGAAGATCAAGACCGTCCTATCAAGTTGGGCTTGTGCATGATTCCTAGGTAAGGGGAAATCTCCTAAGCCGGGTAGGACACCGGTTTCTGCGCGAAAGTTCTATTCCATATGTCTATCTGCATCCTACCTGAATTCTCCAGCGATACAATACGGTGTGCAAGACCAAAATGTTTGACAAAACAACAAATATATCTCAATATCCGTTCCTGACCCTTTAATTGCATGTTCGGCCAGCTAACTGTGTGTATATATGTTATGTAGATGCTGCCGACAGTGGACTAAGCTAAGCTCGTTAGACACGGCGTGGCCCTCTCCTCTGAACGTATATATTGGATGGGCAGGCCAACTTGTTACATATCGTTCACCACTCCATGTACGTATATATATTGGGCAGGACGCGGACCATGTTCTATAGTAGTAGTATATAGAGCACGATCCTGTCACGCCAATACTTTTTTTTTTGAAGGGCCAATACTTGATTATAGCGAGGTGGACCTTGGCTAGCTAGCTGCTCCTCTAAGTAGGAGTATATCTTAAGCCCCTCGTGTAACATCCGCACCGATGCTGCGCTTGTTCTGTAGCACGGCCACCACCCTCTAGAAATAAGGAAATCCGCCATGTGGTGTCTCCGCGGAGCACCATGCGGTGGTTGACGATATAGCATCGCTTTTGTTAAAGAACGTGAGCGTTACTCGTATTTTATTGATTAAGCAATAGAGTTAGACAAAGTCTTTCCGACAAATTTTGGAGGAGTATAATGCATGTATGGTCCTTAAACTTGTTGGTGATGTCAACAATGGTCCTTAAACTCATAAACTACTTCAATACGGTCCCAAAACTTGAGAATACCGCTTCAATATGATCCTCAAACTTGGCGAACCAGTTCTACGATACGTCTCACCATTAGAGAATCTCCAACAGGCACCCAACGCGCGGCGCGTTAAAATCTGGTTTGCGGCGCGTGCAACGCCAGGTTTGACGCGGCGCGCAGCGCTGGCTCCAGCAGCCGCGCTAAAATGCAGCGCACACGAGCAGCCGCGCATCCACATTTGTTGCATTTTTATTACACAACACATTCACAAAACAAAGACATGGCATATAATTTTTAAATCACAAACATCATTGACAACCAAGTTTAAATGAATAGTTCAATTTATTACAACTCATAAAACAAATAGTATTTTGAGAAATACAACAAATAATTCAACAATACAACATCAAACGCACAAATCATGATGATCTTTGGCGGCCATTCCAAGCCCATCACTCCTCAATGAGATCCTTCTTGAGTTCATTATGTGCTGCTGGGCGTCGAATGGCATGCATCTTCTGATCCCAAAATCTAGCCGGTCCTCTCACAATAGCAAATTAGGCTTGCAAAATCCCAAAAGCTCTCTCCACATCTTTTCTAGACGCCGTGTGAGCATTTTGGAAATCAAGATATTTCTTACCTTTCGGTTTTTTAAACGGCTTCACAAATGTTTGCCACTTTGGGTAGATGCCATCCGCAAGATAGTAGCCATGGTTGTATGTACGACCATTAGCTACAAACTGCACCGGTGGCAGTTCACCATTTGCAATCTTACTCATCAGTGGTGACTGGTTGATAACGTTGATGTCATTCAAAGATCCAGGCATTCCAAAAAAAGCATGCCAAATCCAAGTCTCGTGATCGGCCACCGCTTCAAGGATTATAGTGAAACCCTTTTTTTGTCCGTGAAATTGTTCACGCCATGCCTTTGGACAATTCTTTCAACTCCAATGCATGCAATCTATTGAGCCAAGCATATCTGGGAACCCACAAGCTTTGTTCATCTCCAATAGCCTTGCGACATCTTCAGCATTGGGAGTTCTCAAGTACTCCGGGCCAAACACTTGCACAATTCCGACTGCGAAGCGCTTGACACACATGATGGCTTGGCTCTCACCCATGGCCAAGTGGTCATCAACTAGATCAGCCGGAATACCGTATGCCAACATACGCAAAGCGGCTGTCACCTTCTGAAAGGTGCTATGCCCGAGCTCTCCGGTGGCATTCCTCCTCTGCTGAAAAAACCGGTCATGGCTCGCTAGTTTCTCTGCAATGAGCCTGGACAACTCGGTGCTCATCCTAAACCGGCGACGAAAGTAGGACTCGGGGTATGTGGGACTCTCCACAAAATAGTGCCTCGTCAATCTGTTGTGGGCATCAATCCTATCACTCCAAATTTTCTGCCGACCCATAACCGAACCACCGTGCTTTGGTTTTTTATTGATGTGCATAGCTAGGATCATTGCAAGATCCTCCTCCTCTTCCATAACAAATTCTTCTTCAGAAGAGTCATAGCCCGAACTTATCTAAAATGTTCAAAACTAGGCTATAAACAACATGCACCAAATTTCATGCAAAAATGTGGAAGTTGGAAGCAATACAAACCTTGCTGGACTTTTGTCGAACACCTTGCGAGCGTCAAAGCGGCGGTGGGCGGCCAGGCGCTGTTCGTCGGAGACTGCCGCGCGCGACGGACGGCGCTGACTAGAGAGAGAGGGAGGAAGCCGCGGCCGTGCGGGAAGAGACCGGGGAAGCGCCGGAACGGTCGCCGAAAAAATGGGATGGCGCGGGGCGGCGGCGGCGGCGCGGCTGGAAGGGTAGGTGGAGTTGCGAGCGAGCGCTCGAGAGTCCAGCGCGCGGGAACAGGCGCAGCAAATAAGTGGCGCGCGATGGCGTTTTCGCCCACGCGCTGAATTACATATGCCACGCGCGCGGTTTTTACACGACCACTGAAGTGCCAGAAACGGTAGCACACATGCTAAAACCACTACTTTTTCCCGCGGCACGTTTATAACGCGCCTGTTGGAGATGCCCTTACTAAACGCGCTTGAAAGTCCAAGAAGAGAAGCACATGGCCGACTGCTTGGAGCCAGCAAGCGATTGATCCCACACCAGATCGGCGCGCGTGCTAACACCACATGCAGTTGTAACGGGACACCTGTGCTCTCGTGGGTTCTCTCGTAGTTTCTGCGTGTATGCCACGTTTGGCCTAATTTGCTTAGAAGGAACATGTAGTAAACTTCTCCAAAAAAATAAATCCTGCTATCATTATCGCTCTTCTGAACTCGGATCATCCCCAGGCTTCTGTTCGCATGTCATGAGCTACTTATGCTGTACCTGGAAAGCAAAGAATGATGTACTCCCTCCGTGTCAAAATATAAGACGTTTTTGTAGGCTTAGTTTAGCCTACAAAAACGTCATATATATTGGTACAGAATAGTACTATTTAGTAGGAAAACTTGCACATCTCTGCAGGTTTATCAAGTAGTAATGCAAGCCATTCTAAACAACCAGGAGTTGGCGCTGGACACAGAGAACATAGACCCACAAATATTGCTGAAACAACCCGGCAGGAACCAATGGTTACACAAGCAAACAAATTAAGACATGGGGATACAGCATACGTGAATAAATGGATGCAGTCTTTACAGATGCCATGGAAGCCAGCAACAGACAACACAACAGGTGAAGCAACTACTACGGGAATAGGAATCTTCATCCAATTAGAAGAGCAACATCAACAGGGGAACATCAGCATAGCCGCAACAGGCGCACATGTCACCTCTCGGCTTTCAAGCCAAAGCGCTGGCTCTTCTACCAGCTACTCAGATTGCCAGTGCAGTCACCACAGGCGAGATTACTTTCGTTACAGATAATCAGGTCGTAGCGAAGGCTGCTGTTGCCTACAGGGTTTCACAAAATAAACCTGGACCATCGGAGATACTCCCTCCGTCCCAAAATAAGTGTCTCAACTTTGTACTAACCTTGAGACACTTATTTTGGGACGGAGGGAGTAACAAACTATTTAGCTGCCATTTTCTCAATCTTTAGCCATTCTTAGGTTCAGCTCATTCATATCCCTAGGAATTTCAATAACAGGGCATATAGGTGTGCAACTCAGCTTTATCAATAGCAGGGCATATACGTGTGCAACTCAGGTTTGAGTTATTGCAACCCAGAGCAGTTAGGATATCACTGTCGTACACTCACGAAGCTAGACAATTAATATGATCCAGCAGTGTAAGATTACAGATGTAACTTGTGATCAATGAAAGGCGCCTATGGCGCTGCCGCTTTGTCGAAAAATAAAAAATGTGATATGGATGCTCTCTCGATCCGATGAAGTTCAGCTGCGGTGGCTTGCTTCGACCATGTTGCGTGCAAGCTGTATGTGCAACAAGTTTATGTCGGATCACCAAATGATCAGTAGTGATTAAATGAGATATTAAAGCTGGGCTCATAATTCAGTTTGGGAATATACTGTACCAACTGAAAGTTGGAATGTACAAGCATTGTCACTCTGCTGCATTCAGATGAATCACTAACAAGACTCTGTAGATCAGGTTCAGGTAGGGGCTTCACAAAGACCATGTGCCTACAAATTTTTATTGAGTACATTACAGAGCCGAGCATTAACTGAAGAAACTACATGCGACTTGACTAATAGCTACAGATAAATCCTATGAATCCACTTCACAGGCAATTTTAGCGTCACAGCATCAAATGCAGCCACATCATACAGAATAGGATAATTTACGTACACCAACTAGCCATTCCTATGCCTCAGCAATTTAGCCCTAGGTACCTGCAGAACAATCAACATCATCACTCAAACCAGTCTGTGCTAGTCACCCACAAAAAGCTGATGAAGTTATATCTCAAAATTGTGTGAATAGTAAATACTAACTTCTCGCTAGTGCAAATTATCCAGCCAGCAATATTCAAAGCTGAATCATCTCGGTATTACGTATTAGATAAGATCATGATTACAAACGTAGGACGGAAACACAAGAGCAATTAAATTGTGATGGCACTGTTAGCGATCGTGTGTACTGCATGTATAGAGGAGTGGGGTTAGTGGTTAGTGCTGCCCTATTCCTACGGCTGGTTCTCGTTTGGTTCAGTTGAGCTGTGTAACTACATATACGTGTAATCTTTGTATCAATGAAATCAAGCGTCGCACAAAACCTCTCTCTCCTACCCTCGCTCTGGTTCTGACAGGCATAACTTCAACCTGTATGGTTGACAAATTCTCAATTCTGTTTTTTTCTACATATAATAAGTCCATATGTAGAAACTAAAGGATCAATGACTCGATGCCTCCATCACAGGAAAAAACTAAACTTTCTAGATTGTCAAGGCATTCCCGAATTACTTTTGAGTGTTATGTGCACATTGGGCTCACATAGTACCAAGCAAAAACAGTTGGTATCTACTCAAAGGTGTCACTGGTAAATAGCAAAGAGAGTTGACACACGAAAGGGCAGCCAGCTCTTAAAAGCGCACACAGATGTCTTGGTTAATTCTCACCTTTTCTAGTGTGCCTAAGTACCAGATGGGGTTTTACATGCTTCCAGAAGAAACTCATGCTATTATTGATTCTCTGAGATCAACCTTCTTTAGGTCAGGGAAAGGGGAAAAACCTAGCTACCGCATGGCTAGCTGGGATTCTTTATGCAGGCCAAACGACTTTGTGGGGTGGGGTTGGGCTTTCTCAATACCAGAATTATGAATATTGCACTAATTTCTAAATGGATTGACAAGTTGGCGAATCATCATGACTCTATGTGGAGTCATCTGCTGAGAACTAATTACCTAGGTGGAAAAAAGCATCTTTCAGTACATGTCTTCAGGAGGGTTCTAGGTTTTGGAGAGGTTTGAAGAAAGCTGCCAAGTGGATCATGTCTGGTACGGTGAAAACTTTGGATACTGGAAAATGCACTTTCTTCTGGACTGATATTTGGAAATTGGAACGGAGATGCTCCTTTTAAAACTAAAAATATCCCTCACGCTTCTGTAAGATTTTAGATCCTGATAGCACATTGATTTCAGACGATCTCTGTTTGGGAGTGATGGTTCCGAACTATACGACCTACTCCCTCCGTTCCGATTTACTCGTCGTGGTTTTAGTTCAAACCACAACGAGTAAATCGGAACGGAGGGAGTACTTGGTGACCTGGAAGATGTTCAGTTTAATCAAACTGCTGATAGAGCTACCTGATTGCTGGATAAGCACGGATATTAAGCAAAATTCCATGAAGAGGCAGGACCTGTCTTTGTTCTTCAGCTTCCTTGCGTGCAGCTTGGGTTATTTTTCTCTTGATCGACCTTGCTGTCGTAATTTGGGTTTTCTAGTATGGGGTGAGCCACGTTTCTGAAAACTGGTAACCTATTGAACAAAACTCGTTTTTTCTTTGGCTTCCTAAAAGCCGGATAATGTTAGTTGTCATTTGTCTAGAAATGTTCGAGAAACTCGAAGGCATGATTTTTGGAAATGTAAGTACTATACCTCCTAGATATAAATCAAAATCATGCACTAGTAAAGTTAAACAATAAATGATGCACCATCTTATAAATTGAGTAACCAAGACAAAACCATACACAAAGAAAAAAGATGATTTTACCTCACCTGCTGAACCGGCATAGCACATTGGCAGATCTCATGTGTTCAGGGTTTCCGATCCACCCATTTCGACGCCACTCTCCTGCCTACAAGCGAAAGAAGCCAACAGACCAATGTAAATTCAATAAGTTGAATCAAGGAGAAAACATACATATAACGACAATCATGCTAGTGTAAAACGTATGGTTCATAATTGAAACCCATCTTATAGTAATGTATGATTCATAACTGAAATCCAGTGTAAATTGATCCAGCATAAAGAAATAAGAACTGACTCCACCGTAAAACAACATTCCGAAAATACTAAGCGTCAACAATCTGAGACGTAATAGCTTGAGGATCACAGTTTTTCTCTTATCCATCTCAAAATCCCATTTCCTTCTCAGCTCACTAACCTTGCACCCATGCACAGGGGACACCCTCATCCTCCCATGGAACACCCATATTATTATGACGACACATGTTTCTCCTCTACACTTCTGTTACGACCACAGAAATAAAATTATAGTAGCATAACCAAAAGGCCAAAAGGTAAACCTTGAAGGATCATTCTTGAGCACAGGGAATGTGGGAGGCCACGTCATCATTAATGGATAAACACCAAACACAGATTGATAATTTACTGTCATGTCATACACTCTACGCATGATCCTGCACTTAATATCCAAGTATACTATGTAGCAATCAATCTGCAAGAACGCAAACTCGGCATTCTCCCCCACATAGTTTATGTGGACAGTATAATCATCCTCACAAGTGTGATCTGACATCCTCAAACTAGCATACATCCCTCGCAAACAAATGACGTCCACCAGCAACCAGTTGTCCTCATTGCTTAGTCAGATGTGAAGTTGAAGCTTCCTAGAATGGATGAGATATACTGTGGAATCATCATCATCAGGTGAGAAGAAGGTGTCCAGCTCGCCATACTCCACCCCATGTGGGAGTTGAATTTTTGAGAAACTTGAGGCCCTCAAATCTAAGACAAGAATGTCATTCTTGAAGCTTGGTATGTATATTTTATTGCCGACTAGCAGAGGTTTTAGAAAATATGGCCGATAGCAATAATGGAAGTGTGTCGTCGCTGAAGTATGCAGGGACCAGACACCATCTTTAAACATATAAAGGCGTGCCACAATTTTTTCCTGGTCCTGTAGAACCAGAAGTGGTACAAACCTTGGCCATCTTGTTTGAAGAAGGTGAATCTCCTACTGTTCTTGGGTTCACGAGGGGGCTGTCGGACGATGGACACCACTCTCTCGGGGCACAGTGGGGAGCAGACCACACCGAATAGTATTTGCCGTGTCGACGAGGACGGTCCAGCCCCAAACGTAGATTTATAATTGAACCTTATCAGGATGCGGCCATTGCGGCAGCCCCCGATCCATACATCGGAACAAGCATCAAATCTGTAGTTTGCCGCACGGCGAGCGACGGCGGCAAGCTCCGGGGGCTGAGGCAGCATGAAGAACAGGCGGTGGTTGTACTCGACGTAGAAGCCGAGGGGGCGAGGAGGGTGCAACTTGCGGAATCGGCGGAGGAAGGCGGGGTTTGAGGCGTGGCGGAACCATCGCTTGCAGACGAGGACAGCGCGGACGAGGGTGGTGGGGAAGCCGAGGCGGATGATGATCTCGATGAGGAGATTGTCGTCGTCGAGCACCTTGGACACCGGGTCGAAACATGGCAGCGTCTTGGTGTTGACACATGTCGTCGACGAAATGGTATCGGCCCTGATATAGATGCAACAGCGGCTGACAAATGCAGCAATCCAGCTCGACATTGAGAAACTGCACAAACACAAAGAGAAATTGGATGTCACCGTACCATCCATGGTATGTATGTACCTCCCTATCTCTGCTCTAGCAGCAAGTAAACGTACTAGCCACGATGGAAATCTAGCTAGCTAGTGTTCTCCGCGAGAGAAGAAAATAAATTACCCTTCGGGAGATATGGCGACTTTGTGCTCCAACTGGACGGTCTTAATCTGAACGATTTTCTCCTCTCTCCACTATCTACAGGTAAATGTTTGGGGAAAATCAAGCTAGGGTTTCCCGCAACAAACTATTTAGAAGAGAAGGGAAAAGGTAAATTACTAGGGGATCGAGAAGAAGAGAAAGAAGACAGCGTCGCCTGACCTCGAAACGCCGGTGGCTGCTGGGTTGAGGTCGCCGGCGGCGCCGCTCCTCTTCTTCGCTCGTCTCCGGCCGCCGTTGTGCTGGGAAAGTGGAGACTGAAGTCGGGAGCTGAGATGAGCACCGCACACAGACTGGAGCCTATCAATAAGCAACGAATAATAGCCCAGCCCGATCAAGTTCATCCCAAATATGAGAACTGAAGCCCAGTTAGCTAAACGGAACCAAAGCCCAAAGCCGAGTAGGTGGTCTACGGATCCTTGGGGGCAACTAGTTGACGAGCACTCCTTCGAGTTTTTTTTTCGCACATGTTTTCTGCTTTTTAAACCGTTTTTTTCTTTTCACATGTCTTTCTCAGCTTTTGGATAGAAAAATCGAAAAAAATATTTTGCACTCAAGAAACGCGTTTTTCTTCTTTCACGAGAGTAACCTTTTCGCTTTCGCCAGAGTCGCGGCCGTATCTCTCGGAAACGAACAAAAAGACGCGTTTTCGGTTTTTTTCCTTTCAGGAGAGGCACGGTTTTGCTTCCGCAAGAGTCTTGGTCGTGCCCCTCGAAAATGGAAAAATGTGTTTTCTGTTTTTTTTCCTTCTGGAGAGGCATGGTCATGCCTCTCGAAAACGGGAAAAATGTGTTTTCTGTTTTTTCCTTCCGCGAGAGGCACGGTTTTGCTTCCGCTAGAGGCACGGATAAGTCGCTGCGAGAGGCACGGTTGAGCTTTCGCGAGAGGCACGGCCGTGCCTCTCGGAAACGAAAAAAACACATTTTTTGTTTTTTCCTTCTGCGAGAGGCACGGTTGTGATTTCGCGAGAGGCACGGGCGTGCCTCTTTCAGGAAGGAAAAAACCCCGTGCTCCCAGTTCTATTTTTCGTTTGTTTTTTTTGTAAAAAAAGTTCGTCAAAACCTATCAACATGGGATCTAGTTTTGAAGATCTCAATGCGAGAAATCCAATGATGAAAATCGTTCGAGACTTGGACGCACGGTTTTAAGAGATAAAACGTTTTGAATAAACCGATCTACGAAAAAAGGGAAAACTCCAGGTTGCGACAAGTGGGAGTGATCTTTGCAATGAGTACTCCTCAATTAGTGATTTCGCGATCCTTCAAACTACTCCATAGAAAACGTGCGGATGGGACAAAATTTCCTATTCACCGCTCATTGCGTCGTTATGTCGACACTTACCAAAGTTGGCAAGCCAGCGATCGAGCTGGGCTGGCTCGTTTAGGAGTTCCACAGATCCTGGGTTTTGGAACCTTTCTATGACTTCCACTTGGCACCTTCTCATCACTAAGGCCAACTTTTGTCTTTGTTCGATGAATGAGTCGTGCTGTCAAGCTCCCTTCTGCCTTTTCACTTGAGGACCAATGTCCGTTTGGTCCGAGGAAACGTTTGCATGCCTCTGTTACCTTTTGGGAGGCATGCGCACCACACAAACTGTCTACGTGAGACTATCCATTGGCCCGGGGGTGTGAACCAGTTTTCTTTTTTCTTTAATATTTTTTACAGTTTTTTTGTGTTCTAGCAGGTTTATATATTTGTTTCTTTTTTTAAGTTTCTTTTTTATTTTATTTTTCCTTTAGAAAGGAAAAATACCAAAAGATGTACACAATATTAAAATATTGTTCGCTTTTCAAGAAAAGTTTGGTATTCTAGAAAAAAGATTTGGATTTTCGAAACATATCCACAATTTCCATAAGATTCAAATTACAAATAAAAGCTCATTTTTAAAATTTATTTTTGATTTCATTGAAAATTTAGATTTAGAAAAATATTTCACAATATTAGAAACCTATTCATTTTTTCAAAAACATAGGAATTTTGAAAAAAATAACATTCTTACCTTTTTGATATTTTTAAAAAATTCAATGTTTTCATAAAAATGTTTGAAATTTCAAATATTACTCGCTATTTAAAAAACTGTTCATGTTTTCAAAATGTGGTTGACATTAAAAAATTGTTCACTTTTTTGAAGTTATATAGAAAATAAAGAAAATGAAAAAACAGCAAAAAAGACTAACCACTGTGGTGCTAAGCCGGTACAGTAACGAATTACTAATGTACCATGCTGCAGTAAGTCACTCATGACAGCTCAGTACGTGGGGCGGCGCAGTTGGGAGCTACCGGTTGCGTCGGGAGAAAAAAGTGCCAAAGCGAGTTGATTGAGAGCAACTAACCGAGGGTTACCCCTTGCAGTAGAACCTCAAGAGTAACTTTTGGTGGGCTAAGATCGCACCACTTGACGCGTTCTCAGCCGCCATCATGTGTCGCGTACTGGGCGATCTCTCAGAATTTTTTTTGTTTTTATTTTTTCGTATGCATATTCAGTCTTTAAATTGTTTTTTTGGTTTTCCTGAAATTTGGGAGAAAAACAATTGCATGAAAAATGCGTTTTTTTTGCTTCCACAAGAGGCACATATTTTCTTCATGTGAAGGCATAGGTTTGCTTCCACGAAAATCACAGTTGTACCTCTCAAAAATGGGAATAAATGCGGAAGCGGATAAACTGAGCTCACATATGAGCTTGGTGAATAGTAAAATCCAAAAAAAAACATAAAAAATACAGAAAAAATCTGAATTATTTGTGTGGCAACATTTGAGAAATCTTTTACATTCTTGCAAAATTCCATCATAACATAAAATTCTGGGAAGTCGTGGCAAAAAAAGCAGAATCAACTCTCCAAAAAAGTTTTAATAATTTTTTGATTTTCACTCGATCTCATATGAGATTGAGTTGAGAAGGGCACTTTCAAATAAATGTGTTTTTTCCACGAGTGCCACATGTTTACTTCTTATGGAGACACAGGTTTGCTTCGCGAGAGGGATAGCTCGAAAAGGAAAAAAAAATCTTTTTTTCTGCTTCCGCGAGAGGCATAGATTTGCTTCTCTTTAGGGCAGAGATTTGCTTTCATGGGGAAAACCCATGCTTATCGCATGTTATTTTTTCTTTCAATTTTTCAGTTCTTTTCGTGGAGAAATAAGTACGTCCAAACATATTAACATGGATTTAGTTTCGAAGATGTCGCCGCGAGAAATCCAATGATGAAAATGGTTCAAGTTTTGAATATA
The DNA here is from genome assembly GCA_963921465.1 of Triticum timopheevii. NCBI lineage: Eukaryota > Viridiplantae > Streptophyta > Magnoliopsida > Poales > Poaceae > Triticum > Triticum timopheevii. Next base: position 461,697,610 of record OY997262.1, on the reverse strand, counting down.
CGGTTTAAAAGATAAAATGTTTTGTATAAATGAAAAAAAAAGAGGAAAGCTCTTCGGTTGCGACATGGCGCACATGAAGTGTGAATCCTCCAAAAAAATTGACACTTGCAAGGGGTACCCCTTTACTTTCAGAGCGGATCTATTTTTGGACGCTACACATTAAGAAGCTGGTAGTGAGCGATTTATTTGGCGCTTCATTGTTTGTAGGAGTTTATTTTCATCTGGTTGTTCCATCCATTTTTTCCGTTAAAGCAAGTAAAACTTAGTTTCTATAAAATATTAAATAAAAATAATTTTGAATGACACGAGCAGAAGTTTCAAAATTGCGAACACTTTTCAGAAATTTCATTTTTCGGTTAAAAGTGTGAATATTTTTTGAAGCTTTGATCAATTTTTAAACATTTTTTACTTCATGAATAATTTTTGTAAATGCAAACCTTTTTTTTTAGCTCCTTTATTTTTAAAAATGATCTTTTTGAATTTTCTGAATGCTGATTACAAAATTAATTATGAAAAATTTGAATTACAATTTTTTGAAAACGTGAAGAAATCTTGAAATTCCAAATTTTTGGAAATAAGAAACTTAAAAAAATCCATTTCATATTGCAAATTTGAATTCCAATTTTTTTTGGAAGTTTGATTTAAAAATGAAACAGAAAAAATATGAAATGGGAAAGAGAAAAACAAAAAAACCGAAAAAATCAGAAAAGAAAACAACATGAAAAAGAAAACCTGATTAGGAACCTTCTAGAAAGTTCCCGAGACGATGATTTCATAGTCCCACGTGCGTCGTGATGCCGCGTGTCAAAGACAATCATGCGGTCCTACAAGCCACACAGTCGTTGGTGATGTGACAACAAGCAGTGATGTTGTGAGGAGGACGTGCGGCGCACCAACGTGCTAGTGGCTGCTGTGAGCCGGTGCTGCAGTTCGATGCCAATGCTGTAGATAGGTGCCGGTGCTGCAAGCCATCATAGTCATCGGTGCTGCCATGGTGGACTGCAATGTTGTGAGGGGTACGTGTAGCATACCGAGCCGTGTCGTGGTTGTTGCAGGTCAACGTTGATGTTGCAAGCCACCATCGTCGTCGATGCTACCACGATGGGGTGGCAATGTTGTGAGGTAGAGCCCGTCAAGCTGCAATGGCGGTTGTGAGTTAGTGTTGCAGCCAGGCTTCCCAAGTGTGTGCTGCAAGGGGTAGACGATGTCTGTTGCGAGGGGATGACATGCATTTACTGCGATTTGCTGGCGGTTGCTACTCTCGTTGAAGTTGTGGGTTATCACTAACCCATGTGTCTAGTGACTCATAGCGCACCTCTATATTAGACGTCAAAAAGTATATCGTTGAAGTCTTATTTGAAAGAGGTTTCAAATTTTAGCTTTTTCGTGACATATAACTTTGACAAACTGCTGGACAAAGGTGATCGCCTCATTCTTATCTCCTCGGTTCTAGACTCCCTCCTTACCTACTTTATGTCAGTATTTCGCATTCCCAAGAAAACCCTCAAAATCCTAGACTCGCTCAGAAGGGCCTTTTTATGGGCAGGGGACGATGCTTGCTCAGGAGCTCAATGCCTCATTGCATGGAAAAATGTATGCTTGCCAAAAAAAATCGGTGGTTTAGGGCTGAAAAACCTACATGTCCAAAATAATTGTCTACTCATGAAATTTGCCGACAAAGCACAGACACCATGACTTGAATGGTTGGACCTTCAACACCCCAACGCTTTAGTCTCCTCGTCTCCTACTACCTCCTTTCTCTGTCGCACAATTGCTCAGCAAATCCCCACCCTTCAGACAATCTCTTTTGCGCTCACCAATAGTGGCTCTCATACGTACTTCTGGCTTGACACATGATTAACCCCAAAACCCCTAGCTACCACCTTCCCCCACCTCTTCTCACACTCCAACCTAGAGCTGGTTAAAGTGGCTAATATTTTGCGTTTCGGTATAGAAGCTAACCTCCATAATCGTCTCTCTCTTACGACAGAACAAAAGCTTGTGTCCCTTTTGGCTATTTTGTAGGACTTCATGCATTCGGCGGAGGAAGATCAAAGGTTCCTACACCGAGGCCATGCCTTCTCTGCAAAGCACGCGTACGGCGCCCTCATGGATAGGTCAGACAACGATCTCATTGCCCCCCTCATCTTGGGCACCAAGGCTCCTCGCAAGCTAAAATTCTTTGCTTGGCTTCTCTTCAAGGACCGCCTCAACACCAGGGTTAACCTTACCCACAAGCATATAATATCTTCAGATGTATGCCCGCGATGTGCTAGGGCTCCCGAAGACTCCATGCACCTCTTCGTCACCTGCCTACTTGCCAACAGGATTTGGCAACGCATCGGGTTTCTGCCACAGACCGACGACATCGCTGAGCTTTGGGACACTTCTCTGCCTCACCATCTACCCAAGAAAGCATGGCCTTTCATCCTCATGGCGCTACTATGGAAGATATGGGCAGCACGTAATGATATGCTGTTCAGAAGTGTTGGTCAATGTTCTGTAATAACCCTCAGAGCCCTTATTTCTGATTAGGGCCTTTGGTCACACCGTCTCGTGGAGACATGTGACAAGGAGGACGTCTTCTCGTGGCTTTTCTACCTCTCTGCACGTTGCACCGTGCCTATGTGATTCTGTACTCGCTAAATATTTAGGTGGGGGAGCTCCCCCCGATGATTCTCAAAAAAAAAAAACTTAAGGAAGTATGGTTGGATCGAAAAGAAAGGCACCAAATACAATACCACCCTCGCTGGCGTGTGCGCATGGTTTTTTTTAGAACGAAGGCTCGCGAAGTGCCCGGCTTTGAATTAACAAAGCCATCAACCGGCCAGGAATACAAACATACACAAACCGCCTCGGTCAAACGATACAAGGGGACAATCTAGGAAGCTTACAACTCAATGAAGTGCACAAGCTCAAAAGATTACGGGAAAAAGCTCAATGCTTGAACTAGCCGAAGACTACAACCAAACAGACAACTAGGAAAGGGACACGCAAGCACGACGAGGATCTGCTTACAGCAGAGTGTAGAAGTGAGCCCGACCAACATCCAGGGGAAGGACTACACACATCCTCTGTCTCTCTCGCCGCAGAGGGACCCTTCCCTCTCGCCATGGCTCGCAAGGCGCTGTACCGTCGGACTTGAGAGATGCTCACCCTAGAGCCGGAGAAGTGCTAGACTGCAGCCATTTTTTTTTAGTGGTGGTGTGGACCCAGTGGCAGGAGGTAGAAAATTTGTATTAGGGGGGCCAAGTGCCATTGAAATAGGTTGGGGAGGGCCAATCCATAGAAAAAATAGATGTTTAATAGGAAAAAAATCTCTAATTCAGCACTATTCATCAGTAATCTCTCCGCCACTGTGTGGACCTCCACGTCTTCGGCGGCGCTGCAGCCTACACATGTGGATCATGACGTCGCTTCTACGGTCCCGATTACCACTATCTTTTAATAAATAACTCCTAATTATTGTTTTTTATTCGGTGGCTTTGTATAGTCTCCTTCTTACCCATTTCTTGCTGCTGTGATGATGATGCATACGAGCCGATAATATCATGTTCAGGCGCATGCAACACGTACGTTTTAGGGTACGCCCGTGCGATAGGAACATATCCTATCACTTTGTGCGTAAAGGACTGAGACGAGAGCAACTTACGCGCATGTATGTCAGGCGTGAGATCACTAATTGCCGATATGTACGTTGTCGCTCTAATTGACATCGCATGCACATGTAAATTAATTTTGACTAAGTACATATGGTGGCGATCGTTCGTACATATAGAGTAGTACGCGCTGATGGTGATGCAGACCTACCTACGTACCTGCGCGCGCGAAACAACATATTTGACCTAAGCAGTGACCACACAAAGGTGACACTGAGCATGACGACACCAACGTAGCTATAGCAGCTCCGAGCTGGTAAAAGATAGACACAGAACCAGCCGGCAAGCCTGGTAAGCTATCATCACAAACAAACAACCAACAGTTGATAATCTATCTTATTCTATTTTATATACTAAAAGAAAAATATGGAGGAAAAATAAAGCCACCACACTAGTCTTGTTATGTACAACACCTGGTCAAGCATGTCACATACATATTGTGAGTCACGTATGCAGGCAATAAGGCGTGCAAAGCAGTTCCCGAAATAAAATAAAGGGTGTGCATCACGTGGCCATGTGGAAAGCAAGGACTGCTATTTTTTTAAGCAAAAAACGATCTTTCAACATCAAAAAACGATAAACTGCATGCATACTTTTGCGATGACCTATACTAGCACGTTACATGAAAATATGACCATACTAACTGTCACACCATGCGAGATGATGACAAACCCTAGCGGATTCCAACACGGATCAACAAATCGCCCCTAAATGTCCGAACGGATGGTCCACACATATTTTGCCATCATAAGATGATACTAAATGTCCGAGAATAATGGGCCATGCGGTCCAGACATCCGAAATTCTTAAAACTAGAACCAAACAAATGGGAGGCTTGGAGGACTTCAGACACGCCAACCCAACCTTGGACCCCAACACAAATGCAATTTTCGGCCTCCACCCCTCTCTTTCCATTGGACAATAGTAGAATATGGTTGGATGGCGGGGGCCGCTTGGCTGCCCTCAGAAACATCCACGGAGATTTGATGATGTCTGCTTCGTTGAACCCTGTCGGAGTTGCCCATAGAACATTGTGCCCACCGAGGCGGCATTAGGCCTGTGCGGCGTCGGCTGCAGCGTGGTGGCGGGACCTTCACGAGCCCAATATGGGCCTAGCCGGGCAATTGGCCTGGTGTGCTCCTGCTGCTAAGTCTGGTCTCCTACCGCCTGAGCTGGTGGAGGTTGTTCCCCGCCACACGGCTGCGGTACTGCCGACCCCTGTCGGCGGTTGCTTCGTTTAGGTCCGGTCAGCCTCATAGCGTTTGCCATGGTGAGACATCGGTGGTGCCCTCAAGACCGTGCTGGCGCATGTTGGTGGACGGCAAGCATGGTGGAGCCAACAGTTGGTCCTGGGTTGTGGGTGTGAGGGGTCGGGAAAAATCGTTGTCGCATTTTGCCGGCACCGACGCGGTGACGTCTGGGGAGGCTGCCATCCTTCTTAAAGCGTGTCGGGTGCACCTCTCCCCCACTTCCCTCTGTGTAGCGGGAGAAATCGTAGGATCCGTCCGGGTAGCAGCGTCGTAGTCATCGCAGTTCTTCTTGAAGGTGTTTCTTGGTACACGGTAATACAGAGGCATAGGAGCATGGTGGAATTCTCCAGAGGGCGCAGCGGTTGTGGGAAACCGTTGCTTTCGTCGATCTGACGTTGTTGGCATTCTTTCTCTTGTTTTTCTTTTAGGCGCGATTGTGCTATTTGTCCCAGCGATGATCAAACAGTTGTATTGGATGGTTGCTATATTAATATAGCGGGACGAAAGCCTATTTCGAGAGACAACAGTGCATAGCTTTGATCTACCCTATCTTAAAATAATTTCATCCTTGGCCAGTGACGACGCTACCACTGCATTTTAAACAACGCCTGATTATGGATTTTTATTTGAGGGCTTTGAATAAAATCCCTTTTACCTATTTTTTGCCGATGTGGTTCTAATCTATATCTATATCTATACCTAATATTAAAGGATGGATCATTTCTCCACCTTTGTTTGTCCATCAGGCATTTTTTGTACATCATCTTTTTTTTCGTCAGTCGCTTTTGTGTTTTAAGTTCCGTTTTGTCATCATGCGGACTCGAACCCCACCCACTTGGTTCGAGCCCACGCGCCCGAACAAACCCACCAAGCTAACCTATTGTTGGTGAAAGTGAAGGAAGAACACCTTTTATATTGGTTATACTGATGTTGCACCTCACAGAAAAACAAAATAAGATGGCACTGGTGGTGTTTCGAACTCAGGACCATCACCCTGATGAGCTAGATTATTGGTGTGTGAAGATATTGGGTTCCTTCTCTAATTAAATAGCCTATGTCGTTTATACATATCTACTGATACCGGATAATCCCACCATGCTACTTTAGATCAAATCTTACTGATTTAAATACATCCACGAGTATTCTGAAAAACAATAAGAAAAAGACCCAATAAAGAAGAAAATGCATGCACCCTGGAGGATAGAGAGGGAGATGCATGCATCATTGGATGGAAGGAATAAAATTTGCCTTGCCCTTAGAAGGTAAGTAATTAATCAGAAAAGTAAAGGATTGAAATTTGCTATGCCCTTAAGAACGAAAGGAATTTATAGAGCGAAAAAACTGGAAGAGAGCGAACCGGTTTAAATGTCACAATCATGCACGCAGACCCGGACATGCTGGTGCCCATGGACGGAAGTGTTTACGAGTGCCCTCCGCCATGTTACAAGGTCCATGCAAGCAAGCACATTCAAGTTTAGGTATGCATCACGCTCCTATTGTATACTTATATGGCTCCTGTTTTTTTCTTAGTATATTCAAAAGAAATTGGACTATTAACAAGGTATTCCCTACATTTTTGCGGGGCTAGGCATTCCCTACACTTTAGACAAGAATTATTTGTACGTAAACACATACTCTCATTCGTTGTATATATGCATCATTCAATGCAAGCACCCATCACATATAAGTGCATGTTTTAACCAGTGTTCATGTCTCATAGAAAGATATTTTTTCTTATGTATAAGTATATCATGCTAGCACATGGGATAACTCCTATGGCAACATAACAGTTAATTATGCAATTTGATAGAGCTTTCCGAGAAGATTTCACATGAAAACATTGCCACAAACATGCAAACCGCAAACATACATGCTCTAGATGAGAAAATTAACTAACCTTTGAATATGTTTTATTTTTTCAAAAATAAAAAGGTGCAAACATTCAAAACATGTATACTCTACATGAAAAAATAGGCACTTATGTGTTTTTTTCTTTTTGCCACCAGCATAGTCATATTTTGTGTACAATGACCAAGGAAGATCATGTAAAAAACCAGACTGTTTTAGGAAATTAAATAAACTCACAATGACAAAAAAATGAATAAGGGATCACCTAAAATAATTCTTAGCCCCAGATTTCATCAATTTAAAATTGTAGCAGTTGGATAGGGCTTCAAGCTACACACATTTTGGTACAAATGTTGCTAAATGGCATTTTAATTGTAAAACTGACTCTTACTTGTACAACTATACGCTAGAAAACAGTTCAACAAAAACTATGTGCTAGAAAATCTACATTAGCAGTTGAATTTTGGAATTAATTTTTGCGGAGGATTAACACATAATATACATATTCTATAAGCTATCAATCAGTGTACAAAACACTGTGTGCCTTTGTAAATAACATTGCTACTATTAACTATTAGTAGTTTAGATTGTAAGCTCCACAGCATGCAAGTTAAGTTGAGAAATTAAGCTTTAGTAATATTGTATCTATTTATAATATTAGTACTTCCTATGCTGTCAAATTAGTGGATGTGTACCGTTGCAACGCACGGGAATGTTTGCTAGTGAATCTAAACCGAAGATATCATGTTCATGCGCATGCTGCACATATGTTTTAGGGTACGCGTGTCGAAAGGAACACATCTGATTGCTTAGGCGCGTGCGTAAGGGACTGGGACGAGAGCAACATACGTGCACATATGTTAGGCATTAGATCACTCGGTGTGACTGTCTATCTATTAATTGCTGGTATGTACGTATCAGCTGCTGTAATTGACATGGCATGCATGTTAATTATTTTTCAGTAAATTAGCACGAGCTGATGATGATCGGTAGCTACCTATAGGGTCGCGCTATTCGTCACTCAGGGTGAAAAATAATTATTGTTCACTCCCTCTATTCTAACATCACTACACCATATTTTTAGGTCCTGTACTTGTTTTGTTCTTATATAGGAAGTCAAACGAGAACATAAGAAAATATACATTGGCTGTAAAAAAAGTTTGATGTTATGTAAATTATGAACGTAAAAGCATAGTGTACAATATACATAAAAATGTAAATTTTGTGGTCTTCTGACTAATATTCTGATTTTTTGTGCCAAATTTTACATAGTGAATCAATATTAACATAATTGTTTGTATACCAAATGTAATTCTTAGTGAAAATGATCGTAACAAATACTTCCAGCACAAAACAATTTATTCTACACCCGAAGTTCTCAATAGCATTTCTATCTATTTTTATATTTGAGTGCCCTTCTGACACACAAATTATATTTTTATTATGTGTGAAACCACTTGTTTGACACGTCAGCTAGACTATCATGTCGATTGATAAGTTGAATCCCAGTCCTCAGCTAGCCAAGCAGTAACCACACGAAAGGTGACGCTGACAATGACGTGAACAACATAGCTATATCAGCTATCAGAGGTCAAAAGATAGACATATGCATAGATGCCAAGTTTTCCGAACTCAAATCCTAATGATTAATATCAGATCTTTCTCCTTGTTTTTAGTTTACGGAACATATATGCTCCTCCTTTTGTATCTTTCTTTCATCTCATCTCGTTGATTCAATCTATTGTTTTGTGGACCGCACTGGACCGAAATGCTACAACATATATATAGGCAAGTACTCCCTCCGTTTCTTTTTAGTCTGCATATAAGATTTGGTCAAAGTCAAACTTAGTAAATTTTGACTGACTTTGTAGCAAAAAATATCAACATCTATAATACTAAAGTTATGTAATATGAAAATTAATTTCATGATGCATCTAATATTATTGATTTCATATTGTGAATCATGGTATTTTTTTCTATAAACTAAGTCAAAGTTAACAAAGTTTGACTTTGACTAAATCTTATATGCAAACTAAAAAGGAACGGAGGGAGTACGTCTTTGTAGGAATGGCAGTAAGATTTCATGATTTTTTTCCGAATTCACAATTCAATGCCATGATCTTGCATGATGTGATAATGAATAAGTAAAAGTAATATATTAAGGCATTATGTAAGATGAAGCATCCAGTTTCATTATGAACTATCTACCACCCTTTCTTCTCTCACCATAGACGACCACTAGCATCTCCTTTAAATGAATGCGAGTAAATCGGTAAGAAGTGTTAGGGAATATGTTGAAATATTAAAATTGCCATCTTTATGCATGAGTGCAAACTGCATGTATAACCATATCTATGTCTATACCAGTACAAAAATACCCTAAATGGCAGATCCAAACCATGTCAACCATCAAACCTTGTCGATCTAATGATCTACATCATACCAATGGTGAGCACCTCCACATGTTTAACACACAATAGAAAAAGAAACTGCTACACGAAATTCATGCAAAAGAAACTAATTTCTTTTGTGATAAAAAAACCTCTGTCCAATAAAAAAGGGAAAAAAATTCAAATGTTTACTAACATGCAAAGTTTCGTGATAAAAAAAATTGTCGAGGTATGTACAAAAAAATCAATGTTCATAGTGTGTACTTCAAAACGTTTAGTTAGTTAATATGGGCATTTGCACATAAACGTTTACTAGTCGACAAAAAGGTACCCTAGGCCCCGGAAATGCACGGGGCCATGCGAATGTGGGGCAGTCATCTGCCAAGTCCTCCCGCCTGCTTGTTTTGGCTCACGATTCACATAGTAGTTCAATCCCGCACGAGAGAAAACTAGAAAAGACAATCCCTCAAAAAGGATTTAGCCTCAATGATTAAGCTGACGGTTTTTGCATCTAAAACTGAAGTTTCAACCAGCTTTAGAGATATAATTGCAAGCAATTTTTTTTGTCGGTCGTCAACACAAAATAATTGATTTTTATTTCTTTCTGCTGCCTGGACAAAGTCAGGATTACCGTTGGGTGGTTTTTAAACTTCTTTCTGCTGCCTGAACAATGACTGGGCATGCATACTCTGAAAAATACACGTGCAGCACGCATGCAGGGGACGCAACAAGGCCAGCAAAGCAGCAGGCGTGAAGAGCATTCTGACATGAAGAATCAATCCGATTAAGTGACCTGATTTGAGGGAGGGAGCCGTACGTTTATGTGCTGAGGTACTCACCGTGACGTCCATGCAGTGGTCAGCCAAGAATTTTTATGCAATCCGCGCACCGATTGCTTTCAGAAAAAATAACCAAAAAATTTGTCCTCATCTTCATCTATTGCTAGTGATCCTAGATATACATATATATGTTCCCCCTCTATAAAAGGGGCCGACTCCTCCCGTCTGCGTGAGTACTTAAATCATCCTCACAAGAAGTCACAAGTGATAGGTAGCCATGGAGGTAGAGCAATGGCTTCACATGTCCAACGGCGACGGAGAGAACAGCTACGCCACCAACTCCAGACTCCAAGTAACTAACGTCCCACGCATGCATGCTTGTTCTCCTTCAGCTGCTTTGTTCTAGGTTGAACTACCTGTACTGAATATTTCCGTTAAGAAATTAATGGAATGTGTTGTGAGCCCGGTTGGGGAAAAAAGTGCATGCATTTATTGCGTTTTGCGTCCAAATGTGCTCGATCCATTAATTATTTGTTTCTCCCGCGCGAGCAGGAGAAGGCCATGCTTGAGACCAGGCCGGTGCTCCAGGGCGCCGTGGTGGAGCTGTACAGGTCACTGCCGGCCAGGAGCACCATGGTCGTCGCCGACCTCGGCTGCTCGTCAGGGCCGAACACGCTGCTGCTTGTGTCGTTGGTCATCGGCACAATCTCCGACCACAACCGGGAGGCAGAGCAGGAGCAGCGCCCTCCTGCTACAGCCATGGAGTTACAGTTCTTCCTCAATGACCTGCCGGGGAACGACTTCAACCTCGTCTTCAGGTCGCTGGATCGTCTGCAGAAGCTCACCGCCGATAGGAGGCCGCAGTACTACGTGGCCGGGATGCCGGGTTCTTTCTACACCAGGCTGTTCCCATGCCAGAGTGTCCACCTCTTCCACTCCTCCTACTCCCTCATGTGGCGGTCCAAGGTGCGTGCCTACAAACCAGTTAGAGGCATTGATTGAGCTCAAGTGAGAGCTGTGTTAAAACTGCTTGAGAATCTCTTAAACAAACTCATATGATTGAGCTCAAGGAAGAAACAAATTTTTAATATACTTTTCCAAACAATCATGTTTTGCCGTGCAAGAAGCCAACTGTGACTATGAGAAACTAGAGGAATGTAAACTCTAGAATGTAATTACATGTTATCCCTTATTTTTTTTCCTCTATACTTGCTACCAGAATTAGTTTCGAGAAATATCCTGACCATGACGTGATAGATGGCTATCCATTGTCCTTATCGGAAAAGAGGGTATCCCATGTTTTGCTACTTGCTGTGAAAGATGACCCTAAGATAATAATGAAGTGCAGTGGACATATACTGAAATTTGGGTGCATTAAATGTCAAGAGCTAGCCAAAATCCAACTTATCCAGCTACAATTCCACGGTGAAATTTAATTCATACGATAATCCAAACTTTGGGAGAAGATAAATACTAAGGAATATTGCTTGTTGAAAGAAAGAAACCACTTTTAGGGGTCAAGTGCATTAGCCAATTGCTATTTAGCCTGGTGCTAAAGTTGCCACTGGTTGCTACCACTCACTAGGGCTCATATCAGTTCAGTTACCGTGGTTTTGGGACTACATGGGAGAAAAAGTTATTTCAAATCCTACAAAAATCCATTTTACGTATACATATGGACACTCAGCACATGTGTATAAAATTTGAGTGTGGTTTTGTGTAGCTTGAGCTACTTGGTAACATATAAGTATATGTCTTTTTGCTGTAGTTTACACAAAAAAATATGTGTAGAGCAAAGATTGACTTACTATTTGCACAAATTTGTATTTCTTTATGTCGCTTATTAACCTATTTGAATAAGATTGTGCATAGATGCAATATATATTCATGGGTTTTTGGAATTTTTAAGGAAAAATAAATTTGTATACATACCAGTATATTGATTTTGTCCAAATAATCACATAAGTATATTAATTCCTTTATGGCTTCTGAAGGTACCGGATGAGCTTTCAAGAGGTGCTTACCTGAATGAAGAGAGCATCTACATTGGCAAGAGTACTCCACCTGCTGTGATAAAACTATACCAAGAAGAGTACCAAAAGGACCTGTCATTGTTCCTGACGCTGCGGTTCAATGAACTTGTTTGTGGTGGGCATATGGTGCTAACATTTCTAGGCAGAAAGAGCAAAGACATGTTGTTACATGGTGAAGCAAGCAGCATGTGGGACTTGCTCGCCCAAGCTCTTCTCTCTCTGGTGCCGAAGGTATACTCTATACTATGTAGATCACCCAATGCTAATTTGTATATATCTCCTAGTGCAATCTTATGAATGGAGGGACTTGGAAGCAGCTAATCGGCTGTCACCAGCCCGAATCTTCCCCAATTATCATTTTCCGACAGCATAGCTAATGAGACGTGACTGGTTCGACCAAGTGAGAGACCACAATGGCCCCATCCCTTTTCAACTCAACGTAGAGGCAGATTGAACCGAGACAAGAGAAAAGAAGGATGGTATCAACGCATATTCTTTATAGTTTTATGTTTCTATCATTGGTAGCTTCAAATCATAAGCTCAACTTTCAGAAATTACAGCTTTCAACAAATTCCAAACTTCCAAAATAGTGCGACAAATTTCCAGGATTTCTTATGAACCTCTATGAGACACAACTTTCAGAAATTACAAGAAACTTCTCCAGAAATTTCTCATTAACTTTCAGAATTGTAAAAGATCAAATGGTTTTGAAAGATTTTGGGTTGAACTATCCAAATATTACGACATCATTATCTAAAATAATTTCAAAAATTTAATGTGAAATTATAGTGTTTACAATAACAACTAGAAGAAAATAAATTATATATGGCCACCCTCTACCGTCTCTGGCCCAATAACAACAATCGGCATGGTCGTAGCTGATGGCCACAACATGCGGGTTAAGAGCACGAATTGGTGACGTCTGTGAATCTTGGACACACGTAGTGGAGGCGGAGGACGTGATACTCTAATGCCTAGCTAGCAGTGGCAGCGGCCAATCTCGATAACACTATATTTAGACATGACAGATAATGGATAAAGGCGGCAGAGGTCCTTCCATGGAGCGTTGGAACTTATACGGTTGGAAAAAATGTAAATGGTGGTGCCCATATGAATTGATGGAGCCACGCATAGCACACATCGCTGAGGAGAAATAGAAGTGCGTCCAAGTCTGCATGGTCTAAAGTTATTGTGACCACGGGTATCCATCTAGGAGATATCTTGGGAGGAAAACTATTTATATTTAACATCTAAAACATGCACATGAATTGATACAAACTTTGAGAAAAGTAATATTTTTTTGCAACGTGTGGCAGGGCCTTGTGGAGAAGGAAAAGCTGGTCTCTTTCAACCTTCCATTTTATGCGCCATCTGTGGACGAAGTGAAGGCCGTGGTCGAGGAGAACAATCTCTTCAATGTGGAACACATGAGTGTGTTTGAATCAAGCTGGGATCCACAAGACAATGACACACACGATGATGTCGTGTTGGGCTGCACCAGTAGTGGGTTGAATGTTGCCAGGTGCATAAGGGCGGTGGTGGAACCGCTGATTAAGAAACACTTCGGCGAGGCCATTCTTGATGATCTGTTTATGGTTTATGCCAGCATGGTTTCAGAGCACCTCAAGAAAGAGAAGGCCAAGTATCCTATAATTATCATCTATTTGAAGGCCAAGCATTAAGAAAGACCTCTCAAGTGTCAATTTGAATAAATGTGGGGAGTTAAGTATTTCCAATCCATCGCATATTATATGTAAAAAAATGTTTGGTTGATATTTTGTACGTATGTAAAAAGATGTTTCCTTGTCAGTTCGATGAATTTTATGTCAATCAAGTACGCTAGAAACCTTGCTATTTAATATGTAAAAAAAAAGTTTCGATGATATTGTATAAGAATAAGAATGTATGGCTAGTTGGCCACATGGAAAAGACGTTTGTATAATTTTATCCATCGTCTGTTTGTGCGAAGGCCAAGAGTTGAGGATCCTAATTTGTGAACCCCTGCCCAAGAGATTTTTTTTTTCAAAATTGCTGCTCGGTTAATTAGAGAAAACCGAGCGAAAACCATATTACATAGTTAATTATGGAGAACCGGGTGAAAATCATCACAACCGCTAAGAGGCACACATAAGAAACCCCATGCACACAACTCCAAGAAGGGCCCCCGCGAGACAGCACGCGTGCGCCATCGCGATCCGTCCTCCCCAAAAGGCATCATCGCCGTCCCTAAACTCTGCGCAAACGACTCCGACTTCGCCGTTCACAAACGTTAACCCAACCCACACCACTGCAGATGCGTGAAGCTCCATGATGATCTGCGCAAAACATAATCACCCGCGGCCAGACAACGCAGCTCCGACTCTGACGGAGAACTCTGAAGAACAAATTCAGGCACGGCTGGTGCCGTCGAAGATCACTAAACAGGCTGCATGCGGCCAGTCATCGTATACCACATGGCCCCGCCGCAGCAGCTTCGACTCCATAGCACCAACAAAACGAGGCAATACCGCCGGCACACATGAGAACAAACGACTACCGCAACCATTGTTGCGTCACCGACATCGCTCCCACCATCACCGCTGCCATGGAAGCCTGAATTCCACAACCGCCGAAAATTGCCGGGCCCTCTTGCTGATGCCGAGCTCTGAGACGAGGCCCCAAGAAGGAAAACGTCATACCAAAGTGCCACCATCACGCGAACACAAGACCAAGGGTTTCCTCTAAAGAGGAAGCGACGGTCGGATCCATGGAGGAAGGGTGCGGCAACAAATAAGTGATGCCTCCAGGGAGGTCGATGGCCATAGCCGCCATCGATGGTGATGGCATAAGGTCGAGACATGGTCTTCTTCCCAGCTCCCACACCACCTCAGGCGTACATCATCCCTTCACCGATGTCGGCAACCCACCAACCGCCACCACACACAAAGCTGCCCATCTGCGAAGAGGCACAACAACCGCCGCAACCAACCGCACCTCACGGAGCTCACCGGCGGTCAACCTCCAACACGATGGACCACCACACCACCCTTGCCGCGACCACAGAACATGCCACATCGCAGCCAACACAGCCACCCGCACCTTGCGGAGTCCACCGCCGGCCCTCCCGCCACGCAAGCCAGCAGCTTCATTGATGCCCAGCCAAAGCGGACTGCTGGACGCAGAACGAGCCACCGCACCGTACCAAGCACCATGCCTGCATAGCAAGGAGGAGCGCCGCCCGAGGCCATGGACTACCATGGTCCCTGGCTGAAGTCCACGTGCCCGCCAGTGCCAGTAGAAGCAACCACCTCGCACCGAGCTACCTCCCAGCGCCGCTCCGAGTCTCCGAGCCACCCGAGGACCACTGCAGCAGCACGCAACCCGGAGACCCACGGCGCCCACGCCGCGTCCAACGCGCACATGCTGCTGCCCGACGCGACCGCTTTGCTGCCGCCTGACGCGACTGCCTCGCGCCAGCTCGCTGCCTCCTGGCGCCGCGCTAGATCCGCGGCAGATCGACGCGCCACCTAGCACATGGCCGCGCCGCGCACCATGCCCATCCGGCCGTCCCTCGCCACCTTTTCATTTTTCCACGGCACTTATGTCCGAGAGTGGCTATAGAATATAGATCAATCGACTGACTCTACAAACTAGCCAGTCGATTGTTGCAAAACTAGAAAGAGAAACAACCAAACAGGAAACTGGTTGGCCCTGTGTTGAGCCCAACAGAAACAGAGGGCTGAAGACTTTTCTGTTTGTTGAGTTTTGCCCTGTGTTGAGCCCAGAAAGAAAACGGGCCTCAACCCGTTAAGATGACTGATCAACCAAAACAGCCACAGAGCCACTAGGTCTTGCTCCTTCCTCCTCGCTTTATCGCTCGACCACCCACACAATCACCACCATGGAAGAAAAGAAACCTCGGATCTTGTGTTGTCTTCCGATCTTCCTTCAAAACTTCTCCGTTCTTTGGGGCAACATACTTCTCCTTCGATCCCCAAAAATTTAGATCCTCTGTTACATACCCAGATCGCAAATCTGCCAAAATATGGGTGATCCTCCATTACATACCTTAGAGCCGTCAGCAAGAGAGGGAAAACGAAGAAGAAAGAAACCTGGGAATCAAGGTGCTTCTGGTCAGTCAATGGTAATTCATGATCTGATGCACACCTCCAGTAATTTGTGTCTGAGTTTTAGTTTAGATGCTGCATCTTGTTAAACCTACTGCAAAAAAATACCCAAATCATTAATCAGAAATAAAAAAGGACTGGCAGAATAAAAAATTTGCTGTAGAAATTGTTACTCACATGCATAATCATGGAACAGAATGATTAAAACGTGGTAAACTACTTTAGTTCAAAAAAGAGCATCCAACTGGAGTCACAATTTGAAAATATCATGATGGAAAATGATGAATTTGCATATGTATGAAAGTAATTTGTATCAGTTGTTGATTGATAGCATCCTCAAAACTGGTTGTACTACAGAAAAATGGACTTGCTGTAGCAGGACACCAAGGTAGACGCAAATGTTTTTTGAACAACTTATATTCAATTTGCGTACTCAGGAAAATTATGCTCAACTACAGTTAAAACACAAAAGCACCATTAAAAAAATAAAAAAAATGCCAAACTGTATATATATTCACATAATAACCAACTTCATGACTCGAAACTGATTTTGCATTTTCCGGTACCTAAAATTGCGCATAGTGTTCAACAACAAGGAGCCAATGAGAGTGCAGATAGAAGACCACACAACAGGGTAAGTGAGGGAGTCCTGGATTAGGGGGTGTCCGGATGGCCGGACTATGACCTTTGACCGGACTCCCGGACTATGAAGATACAAGATTGAAGACTTCGTCCCGTGTCCGGATAGGGACTTTCCTTGGCGTGAAAGGCAAGCTTGGCGATACGATATGAAGATCTCCTCCCATTGTAACCGTCTCTGTGTAACCCTAGCCCTCTCCGGTGTCTATATAAACCGGAGAGTTTTAGTCCGTAGGACGAACAACAATCATACCATAGGCTAGCTTCTAGGGTTTAGCCTCTCCGATCTCGTGGTAGATCAACTCTTGTACTACCCATACCATCAATATTAATCAAGCAGGAGTAGGGTTTTACCTCCACCGAGAGGGCCCGAACCTGGGTAAAAACATCGTGTCCCTTGTCTCCTGTTACCATCCGCCTAGACGCATAGTTCGGGACCCCCTACCCGAGATCCGCCGGTTTTGACACCGACATTGGTGCTATCATTGAGAGTTCCTCTCACCGTTAGGCCCGATGGCTTCTTCGATCGTTAACCACGACACAGTCCAGGGTGAGACCTTTCTCCCCGGACAGATCTTCGTATTCGGCGGCTTCGCACTGCAGGCCAACTCGCTTGGCCATCTGGAGCAGATCGGAAGCTACGCCCCTGGCCATCAGGTCAGGTTTGGAAGCTTAAACTACACGGCCGACATTCGCGGGGACTTGATCTTGGATGGATTCGAGCCACGGCCGAGTGTGCCGCACTGTCTCGATGGGCATGATCTAGCTCTGCCGCCGGACAGCGCCCAGAGCACCGCTCAGGTGTCCGCTCCGACCATTAACTCGGAGCAGATTGCGCTAGTCAGGGACGGACGGTTGGACGCCGCCCTAGGAGCCGCAATATCTACGGCGATAGAGCCGAATACCAGCCTAGTCCTTTGCAAGGCCTGTGACTCCAAGGTGCCGGACTCCGTTCCGGACTCCGAATATTCTGCACCTCTCCCGATCGAACCCGATTGGGCTCCGATCATGGAGTTCACCGCCGCGGACGTCTTTCAGCACTCGCCCTTTGGCGATATCCCGGATTCACTAAAGTCTCTCTCTTTGTCAGGAGAGCCCTGGCTGGACTATGGTCAGCAGGGTTGGGATGCGGACGACGAGGAAATTCGATGCCCACCCACCACCCACTTTATAGCCACTGTCGATGATATAATCGACATGCTCGACCTCGACTCCGAAGACATCGACGGTATGGACGCCGATGGAGGAGATGACCAAGAACTAGCACCTATAGGGCACTGGAAAGCCACCTCATCATACGATGTATCCATGGTGGACACACCTAAAAGAAATGACAACAAGGATCAAAAGGGCGCAACCAGGGACCGCTCCCTCGAAAAACAATCAAAGCGGCGACGTAAGCGCGACGCCAAGCCCCACCTCGACAAAGACCCAGCCACAGAGCAGGACAAATCAACAGAAGACGAACATGCGATCGAGCAACCGTCTAAACAGGGCGGACAATCCGAACAACCAATCTCCGAAAAAGATAATAGTCCGGACGACCTCACGCCGGACAAATTGCTGGAACATCAAAACTTCCACCAAAGGCTCATTGCCACTGCACGTAGCCTGAAAAAGCAGAAGCGGAGGTTCAAAACAGCGGAAGATGCACTCAGAATCAGATGGGGCAAAGTACTCAGTACCGCACACAAGTACGGCAACAGTCGTCACACAAAGTGCTATCCGAAACGGAAACTACTACCGGAATTTGACGAAGAGGCCATAAAACCCCCACAGTCAAAAAATAAGGAAGCCACCAGATAGGATAGACGACCCCACGATCGGTCTCAAGCGACAAAGGGCGCCGCACTCAATACGGCGCGCGATCCGCCTAAGGATTCGCATCAAAAAACTGGCCCAACTAGATCCATATACGGGCCAAGAAAGCAAGCTCCAACGAGCAATGCAACAAAAAAATATCCGAACATCGCGGAACACCTACATACAGGGGCGCCGCACATCCCCTATGTTTTACCGATGAGGTGCTGGATCACGAATTCCCAGCGGGATTCAAGCCCGTGAACATAGAAGCATACGACGGAACAACAGACCCCGGAGTCTGGATCGAGGACTATATCCTCCACATACACATGGCCAGAGGAGATGACCTTCACGCCATAAAATACTTACCCCTTAAACTCAAAGGGCCAGCCCGACATTGTCTTAAAAGCCTTCCCGAAAACACCATTGGAAGTTGGGAAGCGCTCGAGGACGCTTTCCGGGCAAATTTTCAAGGGACCTATGTCCGACCTCCAGATGCGGATGATCTGAGTCATATAACTCAGCAGCCTAGAGAGTCAGCCCGGAAACTCTGGAACAGATTCCTTACTAAAAAGAATCAGATAGTCGACTGTCCGGACGCCGAGGCCCTAGCAGCTTTCAAACATAGCGTCCGAGACGAATGGCTCGCCAGACACCTCGGCCAAGAAAAGCCCAGAACAATGGCCGCATTAACAAGCCTCATGACCCACTTTTGCGCAGGAGAGGATAGTTGGTTGGCAAGAAGCAGCACCAGCGACCCGAGTACATCCGAACTCAGAGATGGAAACGGGAAACCGCGCCGTAACAAAGAACAGCGCCGGATCAAGGATAATAGCCCAATGAGCACGGCGGTCAACACCGGATTCAAAAGCTCTCGGCAAAACCAGAAAAAACCACCACCCAAAGATGACAGGGACGAGCTTTCTAACCTCAACAAAATCCTAGACAAAATATGTCAAATCCACAGTACCCTCGGGAGACCTGCAAACCATACCCACAGAGATTGTTGGGTCTTCAAACAGTCCGGTAAACTCAACGCCGAACACAAGGGGCTCGACACACCAAGCAAGGATGACGACGCACCTCACAAGCAGAACACCGGAGAACAAAAGAAGTTCCCACAAGAAGTCAAAACAGTAAATTCACTTCAGATAACAAAAGGGAAAAACAGAACGGCGCCCACGAAGACACGTGCCATACGGCCAGCCCCAGAGGAGCACCGCCACTGATTGTTACAACCAATCACCTTTGATTATCAGGATTACTCCAGAGGGGCCCGGAACGCAGGCTGGACTGCCTTGGTCTTGAATCCGGTTATTGACGGACTACAATTTACAAGAGTCCTTATGGGCGGCGGCAGTGACTTAAACCTGTTATATCAGGACACAATCCGCAAACTAGGGGTAAACCCAGCTATAATCCGCCATGGCAACACTTCCTTTCAAGGAGTCACACCGGGCCCAGATACCCAGAGTATGGGTTCCGTTTCGTTAGAAGTCACGTTCGGCTCACCCGACAACTTCCGAAGCGAAAAGCTAACCTCCCACATCGCCCCATTTGTAAGTCGCTATCAAGCGCTACTGGGACGTGAAGCTTTCGCCCGCTTTAACGCAATACCGCATTATGCATCCCTTACACTTAAAATGCCCGGTCCACGAGGCATCATCTCATTACAGGGGAATATCAATTGACCCCCAAAGTACGGGTAATGGTGCGGCCGCCTGGACAGCCGCACACTAATTTAGCCCTACTATCCCGGACGCGGCTCGACGAGTCCGGCGTCAACATACATGGGCTTAATAGCCGCATAACTCTCTACAAGGGACTCCGCGTGTTCACGCCAGGAGACAATACAGCTCACTTCTTGCTCCAACTATATTTTGTTTATTCTAATATAGATTCCTCGCACGTTTATTTCTTCTTTACTAAAGTTCCTCTTTCTCGCAGACAAACACCGTGCTACGCCCGTCCAGGATACGGCACAACGGACACACAGTCGCAAACATGCAGTAGGGACCCGTTTCAAGGATTCTTTTCAGATTAAGACCCTGCGTAAACCTTTTTTACTATCTCTTGTTGAGAACATCCCCCGGTTTTCGCTATAACCGAGGAGGAGGCTGGCGTCTTGGCATGTGGCCACGCCAGAATTTTGCGCGTACCTGGACACCAGGGGCTTTTTTACCAAGGGCTCTGTTTCGGCCCGTCTTCATAAAAGACCGAATACCTTAGGGAGTGTTCAGCGTCGCGAGTTTGGCCTTATATGCATCAGCTCTGAATCATGTCTTTGGTCAAATGTTGGGTTTGCCCGGCTCCTGTGTTTTGCTGCCTTACGTTCCGCTCTATCGGCTAAGGCGGCACCAGGAGAACTACTGCGATTGTGCCCCGGTTCGGCTAGGCGAGCACCTCAGTAGAGAAAGCCGAAAACTGACTGTCATGATATAGCGAGAGACTGGTCAACCACTCGATGACTCTCGGAATCTTTAGGATTCCTCCGCATTAACGAAGGGCCGCTTCCCGGTCAGGCTCACACGCGCCCCGAATTCGGGCGAGCGCGGTGCTCCTAGGGGCTAT
Organism: Triticum timopheevii; assembly: GCA_963921465.1. Lineage (NCBI taxonomy): Eukaryota > Viridiplantae > Streptophyta > Magnoliopsida > Poales > Poaceae > Triticum > Triticum timopheevii. Next base: position 461,676,532 of record OY997262.1, on the reverse strand, counting down.
TAAATAGCCCCACTGTCAAACTCCTATGGCTAAGTGAAAGTGATAAAGCATTATAGTCTGGTTGCCTAGTTCGCCACGCTATCACCTTCTTTGTAGGACCAAGACGTTGGTTTAAGTGTGAAAAAGCGCCTTTTTGCGAACACCCCCGCATTTTATGCATGGGGGCTGAAGCCAACGACTGCCATCTTTCAGGTTATATACACATATACATTAAAAATGGCCGTACAGGAGGTATTATAATTCTTGCAAGCACAAGTATAAAAAGCTTTTATATTCTATCAAAATATTCCTTTTACAATAGCACATGCTATTCGAACACTACATCCTTCGAGCACTGCGCTTCTATTAAATGAGCGCCCGGAAGAACTTCCTCAAAGAAGTGCTTGGCAGGTACTCGGCTTTCGTCCGAATCCCGGGATGCAACAATACTGGCCTTCATATCCGCCCAGTATGTTTTGACACGGGGAAGAGCCATTTGTGCACCCTCTATGCATGCCGACCTCTTCATCACATCAACATGCGGCACAGAACCAAGGAACTGCTGACCAATCCAAAATAACTCTTCGGCTCTAGCTCCCCCGGCCACAAATGACTCGCAACATACTTCATGGAGAGTCCGGATAACCTGTTCAGCTCCGCAAAGGTGGCCAAACGGTCGGATACCGAAAGTGGGCGTTCTGGATTATGGAACTGCGACAAAAAAAGTTCTTCCAATTTATGGTCGCCTCGGCCTCGGAAGTGCTCGGTTGCATCCGCCGCACTCGCTGCCACATCCAGATAAGTGTTTTCCGCACTCCACTACCGGTCTAACGGAGCATACCTAGGATCCCTGAACTTCATCCGCAGCATATAGGGCTTTCCAGCCGTGATATCTCCGGCCTGACGCAGCTCCTCCTTCATAGCTCTCATGGCAGAGCGAGCATCCTTGGTCTCGACAGTGATCTTCTCAAGGTCCTCCTACGCCGTCCTTCCTTCTTGTTCAAGAAATTTACAGCGGTCGGTAGCATCCTTCAATTTTATGGCCATCTCGGCTATTACCTTCTTACTCTGGCAGTGAGCAGCCTGTTCGGCTTTCAGCTCTTCAGCCGCCTTAACGGCAGCCGCATCACTTTTCCTTGCTTGCTCCTTGGCTCGGGCAAGTTCCGCCCGCAGGTTCTCCACGGCTGCAGCACCATCTGCAATAAGCACATATATTGTAAGGCATGAACATCGAACTCCTCTTATCAGATATCTGTGGAGCATACCTTGTGCCTCGTCTAGCCGCCTATTTACAAGCGCGATGTCGGCATCTGCCACGTCAAGTTGCCGCTTTAGCTCGGCAGATTCATCAGTCCGGCTAGCCACCGAATGCCTCGCCACCTTCATAAAAAGGTGACATTTTACCTGGGGTTTTGATCCTCTGTGCGCCATCATTCTTGACGACACACAGAGTCTCAGGGGCTACTATTTATACAGGGCGCATTTTATGTGGCTCTACCAAAAGGTACACCTTTTCACGTACCTCAAAGCCTGTCAGTAAACTCTTGGCGGCCTCGTACAAACCGCTTTCCGCGGATGAAATCCTTCCTATCACCGTGTTCATCAACATACGGTGTTCTTCTGAGAAGGACGCTCGCCCAAGCAGATCCTTCAGCCTTTCCGACCGCGCACCAGAGGGCACCGGACTAGCCCGACGACCTTTTTCAGGATCCGGACTTGGAGAAACCCGCCGGGAAGATACCTCGGGGTCGCCTGCCTCGTAAGTGGGTGCAGCTAGGGGATGCGTTTCGCTCTCCATCATTTCTAGACAAAGATCCCCCGAAGACGAGCTTTGCTGAGAAGGGTTAAGGTCCGAACTGCAAGGTAATATTTTGGTTATCTTCCTCAGAAATAAAATAGGGATACCACTAATTTTTGAGTCCCTCTCTTTACTTACGGCTCGGGGGAAAACTGATCCCCTTGAGGGCGCAATGCGGCCGGGGCAGTCTCCGGCGCCGGATTCTCTGACAAAGATTTCTTCCCCCGTTTCGAGGCTATCCCCTCCGGGTCTTCAGAGGCATTCCTTTTCTTTCCCAGGTTGAGGGGATTCTCGATTCCTTCCTTCCTGACAGTCTCCTTCGTGGAGGCGGTAGCTCCTTGACGCCCCTCTTCGCCCTCTGCCAAAAGCGTAATCTCCAGCATCCTGGTTAACACAGGATCCGGCGCGGTCTCGGGCAGGGGGGCTGGACACCTGATAAGCTTTGCCTTCGCTTTCCACTCCTGTTCAATGGATAGCTCTGTTGAAGGAAAACTTTATGATGAAAATACGGATGGTGTGTCCAAATACGGGGCTACTTACCTTAGCATCCGTGCGATTGCAGCTCAGGCCTACGTCCTCGGACAAGTCCAGAACCTTGCTTGTGGTCCGAAGAACAATTTGTACATCTCCACGGGCGTCGCACCCATAAAGTGTTGGAGGACTCGCGGTCCCTCCGGATTAAATTCCCACAGGCAAAGAGGGCGACGTTTGCAGGGCAGCGTGCGGCGAATCAGCATAACTTGCGCCACCACGGTCAAGTTAATATCTCTTTCTAGGAGATCTCGAATGCGGTCCTGCAAAAGGGGCACGTCTTTGGACGGCCCCCAGATAAGTCCTTCATTGACCCATGATGCTCGCCGTGGTGGGGGACCCGAGCGAAAAGCAGGTGGCGCCACCCATGTGGTGCCCCTGGGGGCTATGATGTAAAACCAGTCCCGTTGCCATAAGCCGAACTCTTCTTGGAAAGTGCCCTGGGGCGATGGAGCGCCGGCTATATTGCTTATGATAGCTCCTCCGCACTCAGCGTGCTGCCCCTCGATCATCTTCGGCTCCACCTTGAAGGTTCTAAGCCACAATCCGAAGTGAGGGGTGATATGGAGGAAGGCTTCACACACAACAATGAATGATGAAATTTGGAGGATGGACTCCAGAGCTAGGTCGTGGAATTCCAGCTCGTAATAGAACATCAGCCCTCTCACAAAGGGATCAATCGGGAAGCCTAGCCCCCGAAGGAAGTGAGATATGAACACCACGCTCTCACCGGGCTGGGGAGAAGGAATGGCCTGCCCTTGAGCCGGTAGCCTATGCGAGATTTCGCCGGTTAGATACCTGGCATCTCTCAGCTTTCGCACGTCTTCTTCCGTAACGGAGGAAGGCACCCACCGGCTTTGAAGGACGGAGCCGGACATCGTCGAAGGTCCAAAGCGCCTGAAACTAGAAGCTTTGAGTGTTAGAACTCGATGCGATGGGCGGATTCGATTGGATTGAAAGAAAAGGGAGTCGAGCCTTGGTCTCTTTATAAAGGAGTTGAATACCAAGAGCCCTCCCCGTAACCGTTTGGGACTCGCTTTCAATTAGATAGTCATACCAAAAGGCACGGTTGGGTTACCCACGCCCGTATTGATGAGAATCCCGGAATAAGGGGACACGATCTTTGCTTCGACAAGACGTGCCAAGGAAACCGCCTCGCTAAACGCGCTGAGGTGGAACAGTAAAACGAATAAAGGCTTGACTGTGGCGTGATGTCACGTTGCGGAATACGTCAGCAGATTAGATTTGTGCGGAAATTATTCTCTCTATGGTGGTATGTGGAACTTATTTTTGCAGAGCCGGACACTATCCTTGTGTTCAAACATCTTCTATGAAGTATTCAGAGGAGGAACCCGCCTTGCAATGCCGAAGACAATTTGCATGCCGGACTCGTCGTCATTGAAGCCTGGTTCAGGGGCTACTGAGGGAGTCCTGGATTAGGGGGTGTCCGGATGGCCGGACTCCCAGACTATGAAGATACAAGATTGAAGACTTTGTCCCGTGTCCGGATAGGGACTTTCCTTGGCGTGGAAGGCAAGCTTGGCGATACGATATGAAGATCTCCTCCCATTGTAACCAACTTTGTGTAACCCTAGCCCTCTCCGGTGTCTATATAAACCGGAGAGTTTTAGTCCGTAGGACGAACAACAATCATACCATAGGCTAGCTTCTAGGGTTTAGCCTCTCCGATCTCATGGTAGATCAACTCTTGTACTACCCATACCATCAATATTAATCAAGCAGGAGTAGGGTTTTACCTCCACCGAGAGGGCCCGAACCTGGGTAAAAACATCGTGTCCCTTGTCTCCTGTTACCATCCGCCTAGACGCACAGTTCGGGACCCCCTACCCGAGATCCGCCGGTTTTGACACCGACAGTAAGTGAAAAAGGGGTTTCTAACACTTGCAGCATTAGTGAAACAAAAAATAAGTTTGCTAAAAAACTTATACAAAAAAATGCAGGTGCCAAAAAATTTATATGAAGGGAATGAACACATGCAGTCACTTAAAAAATCATTCAATGGGATTTGTGAGGTTAGTTTGTAATTATTTTCAAGTTATGATTACATATCAAACTATGATTTGATATCAAACTAACCCTGGGTTAGAATGTTTTCTTACAGGAGGCAGTGCTTGGACAAAGCTTTGGGGCACAACAGGAGCAACACTCTGTGGCTAAACATAAAGAATCAATTGAAAGCATACAAACAATAAATTTTTAGGCAATACCTCTAAAGTTTCCACTCATTATTTATGCATGGCTAAAATTGACTTAAGCACTACAGGAATTAAATGAAGTTCACTTTGGAAAGCAAAGTTTCCATTTGGTTAATGAGCTACTAGTACCACAAGGAGCCACACAGTCTTACACAGAACTAATGCAACAAATGACAGCCATGAGTTATCTACAAAGTGACAACATGGCAATACCTATCTAAGACTGTGTGTCTATACCTCAACAAATGACAGTCTTCGAACCATCATGACCCATCTAATGAATGAAAAAAAGTAAGAGGACAATTCATTAGCACACTATCTTGATTGATCATAATGAAACCTCAAAAAGTGTAAGAAATTGATCATAATGAAACCTCAAAAGGTTGAACAATGACTTTTACACTATCTTGATTGATCATAAATGAAACCTCAAGAATTGCACAAAAAAGAACTAAAACTTGCACAAATAACTGAAATTTTGAACAAAGATTTGCATGGTCATGCTGCTAGTTTTTGCACATTGAAAAATGAGATGAACACAAAGGAAAACAAGCTAGCAAGGATTAAAATTAAATGCAACCCAAAAGGAAGTCGGAGTAGGTATCTTGCACATTTCACTTAAAGAAAGAGTTGCATTCCATCGAACTAAACTTGCATAAATCTTGAATGTGCAAAGAGTACTGTTACCATACCTTTTTTCTTCCAACTTGAACCCACTTCAAGGCCTTGCAGCAGTGATTCTGAAAGAACAAAGAACAACAGAGAGGAGAGTTAACAAAAAAGGAAGATGAGGAATAAACTGAAAACAGAGAGCAGAACATATACAAGCCCTACCTTCTAGCAGAGAAAGAGATCCTGGGTTGTGAGCGCACAAATCACAGAGGGTAGAGTCGGCCTTTTTATAGGGGAGGGGAGGGGAGGGGAGGGAAAGATTGAAAAGACTGAGGACAAGAATTGCGTTAATGGGGGAGTGTGGGTAGTGGGTGGAGTTGCTAGTCGGTTCCTTGGGAGTAGTGGGGTAGTGGGGTTAGTGGTGTTGAGATGGATAACTTGCATGGAACACACGTGGCTTCCAGATGGCAGAACACACATTTCCATCTGGCATATAATTAAAGAACTACTAAAAAGAAGCTGCATTGAGGCTAAATAATAAAAATTGTTGGTACCTAAAATGAACTGTGAAAAATTTGCATTTTCATTGTATTGAACTTGCACACTTCGGTACTAGAAAAAAAAAGATTCATACTAGCCTTGGTAAAAAATAGTACTGTAATTACAAGAATTATATAGATATGAACCTACATAAATTACAAAGTAGCTGAAGCAACTGGGAAAAAAAACTATAACTATAACTATAGCAAAAACCTAATTCACAAAATTCGAAAACTATAAATGAAAAGTTGCATATTCATGACACTAAACTTGCACATATTCACTAAAAGCAAACATTCATACTTCCATCACCTAATAAAATATCAATTGGGATGCAAAAAAAATAATACATAAATTCAAAAAAGGCTGCAAATTACAAAGTTGCATTATCATGATAATGAACTTGCACCCATTCAACAAAAGCAACCTTCATAATAACCTTGGAAAATACATACATACTAAACTTGCAAACACTTAACAATAGCAAAAAGATTCACACATGCCTTGCTAAAAAAACTAGATGAATTACATAATACCTAGACTTAAAGTAAATGCATAAAGATTGTACCTCATCACAGTAAAACATGAAGAGTACTTACAATAGCAAAAAAAGTTTCATACAAACATGCAGAGCATTCAAAAAAGTATTCAACCTGCAAAAAGTGCCTACAAAACAAAAAACATTAATACAACTCACCATCCTCCTGAAGCAATCCTCATCAAGAACGTCGAAAACCTCAGGGACTTCATGAGTTGGCACAATTGGTAAGCACCGAGCACCCGGACAACAACAAACTGGACAAACCATACCTACATAGAAAAAATCAGGGCAAATAAAAAGAAAAGAACATGGAATAATCCAACAAACCAATGATATATACAGTAAAACCAAATTACATTCGAATTATAGGTCAAGAAAAAGGATTTTTACTCTAGTATCATAACTTAAAAGAAAGATAAGTTATATAACATTAAGTAGAACCTAAAAATATAACCCTACACAAACCCTAAAACCAAAAACACTTCACGTCTAATAACCCTAACCATGCTACTTGCACTACACCCAAAAGAATAAACAAGAAAACCCTAATCAGGAAAAAATATTACAACAAATCTAAAGACTACAAGTACATGAAAACTAACTTTAACCCAGTTCCCATGCTTACAGTTCTGCCTTACTTGCATGCATTAAAGCAAAATGTAAAAGGGAAATCTTCCTAATTTATATGACCGCACTATGGAAATTGCACAGGGGAACTGTAAGCAACTATAAAGATGAATTTAACAAACATAACTATAAAAATCTAAAAAGTATAAAATCCTACCAAATTTATCTAAGTACACAGCAGGACATAAACAAATGTTGCACAAAATTAGATAAATTTTGATTAATTTGTTACAATATATAGAAACTTACATTCTAATTATAGCAGACTACATAAGAGATAAAAAATAAATTCCTACTGCAGCTACATTTGATCAATACAACTGAACCTACAAAAAATACAAATAAACCTAGCTAATATACATCAATGTTTTTGTCTGGACATACACTAACCACCCAAAAGGACCCTACCATACTACTCCTACCACCACCAAAAACACGAATCTACAAAGTAAAAAACACTGACCATACTACTACTGTTGGGGAACGTAGTAATTTCAAAAAATTTCCTACGTACACGCAAGATCATGGTGATGGCATAGCAACGAGAGGGGAGAGTGTTGTCCACGTATCCTCGTAGACCGTAAGCGGAAGCGTTATGACAACGCGGTTGATGTAGTCGTACGTCTTCACGATCCGACCGATCCAAGTACCGAACGTACGGCACCTCCGAGTTCAGCACACATTCAGCTCGATGACGATCCCCGGACTCCGATCCAGCAAAGTGTCGGGGATGAGTTCTGTCAGCAGACGGCGTGGTGACGATGATGATGCTCTACCGGCGCAGGGCTTCGCCTAAACTCTGCGACGATATGACCAAGGTGGAATATGGTGGAGGGGGGCACCGCACACGGCTAAGGAATGATCCGTAGATCAACTTGTGTGTTTAGAGGTGCCCCCTGCCCCCGTATATAAAGGAGCCAATGGGGAGGGGGCAGCCGGTCAAGGAGGGTGCGCCAAGGGGGAGTCCTACTCCCACCGGGAGTAGGACTCCCTTCTTTCCTAGTTGGAGAAGGAGAAGGGGGAAGGAGGAGGAAGAGGGGAAGGAAAGGGGGGGCGTTGCCCCCCTCTCCTTGTCCTATTCGGACTAGGGAGGGGAGGGGGCGCAGCCCACCTCTTTCCTCCTCTCCTCTTCTCCCTTAGGGCCCATGAAGGCCCAATAACCCCCCGGGAGGGTTCCGGTAACCCCCCGGTGCTCCTCGACCATTTCGAGACTCCTCGTCATGTCCGTGATCACATCCGGGACTCCGAACAACCTTCGGTACATCAAAACTTATAAACTCATAATAAAACTGTCATCGTAACGTTAAGCGTGCGGACCCTACGGGTTCGAGAACTATGTAGACATGACCTAGAACTATTCTCGGTCAATAACCAATAGCGGAACCTGGATGCTCATATTGGCTCCTACATATTCTTCGAAGATCTTTATCGGTCAAACCGCATAACAACATACGTTGTTTCCTTTGTCATCGGTATGTTACTTGCCCGAGATTCGATCGTCGGTATCCAATACCTAGTTCAATCTCGTTACCGGCAAGTCTCTTTACTCGTTACGTAATGCATCATTCCGTAACTAACTCATTAGTTACATTGCTTGCAAGGCTTATAATGATGTGCATTACCGAGAGGGCCCAGAGATACCTCTCCGACAATCGGAGTGACAAATCCTAATCTCAAAATACGCCAACCCAACATGTACCTTCAGAGACACCTGTAGAGCTCCTTTATAATCACCCAGTTACGTTGTGACGTTTGGTAGCACACAAAGTGTTACTCCGGTAAACGGGAGTTGCATAATCTCATAGTTACAGGAACATGTATAAGTCATGAAGAAAGCAATAGCAACATACTAAACGAGCAAGTGCTAGGCTAACAGAATGAGTCATGTCAATCACATCATTCTCCTAATGATGTGATCCCGTTAATCAAATGACAACACATGTCTATGGTTAGGAAACATAACCATCTTTGATTAATGAGCTAGTCAAGTAGAGGCATACTAGTGACGTTATGTTTGTCTATATATTCACACATGTATCATGTTTCCGGTTAATACAATTCTAGCATGAATAATAAACATTTATCATGATATGAGGAAATAAATAATAACTTTATTATTGCCTCTAGGGCATATTTCCTTCAACTACTACTAGCACCTAATACACAAAAGGAATCTGAACTTACCCTAACCAAATCAGAACAGCACTAGCAAAAAGCTACTACTACCACCTAACCACACGAAACAAAAACAAAATCTGAAGCATCATATACAAAAATAGAACACTAAGCACCTAATCACACTACTACTAAACAACAACAACCATACACTGGTTCACCTAATCAGTCAAACATTACAACATATCTAAAAAGTAACAGGGAAACTTACAACAAAACAACATCAGAAACAAGAAGCATCACAAACAACCCTACCACTAAACAACAAGGACTCTAAACTCGTCACCTAATCAGTGACAACATTAGATCTAAAAGCAGCACATATACAAACACCAAATAGCATCATAGCAAAGAAACCTTAAAAACAAATACAAAGAGAGGATTCAAAGAGAATGAGAAAAATACCTGGAAAAGGGAGCAGATTCCCCAAGAAATCCCCCAATTACGGATCCTGCAAACACAACAGCAAGAAACAAAAATAAAAAAACACATCAATAACTTCAAACCCTAGAGCATATGTAGCAACAAAAGGGAGCAGAGAGGAGCAACAAAAGCAACAGATGAACAGGCTACGAACCCCAGCTCTACGGGAGAAGAGGAGAAGACAGGAACGGGAGAGAGACTGAGAGCTTGAGGGGGAAAGTGACTGACAATATTCCACCCATTGAAAGGATGAGAAACGAACCGGCCGACGCTAGCGATTCCCACAAGCGGGCTGGGCGGTGGGTGCTGGGCTCCAAGCCTGTTAACGGGCGCCCGCGAGGCTCAGCGCGCCCATTAAGCAAAAACGACTGACCAGAACTGGTGTCAGTCAATTTCAGTTAGGCCCAGCTCACCACAAAATCCAGAACAGAAAAGAACTAATCAACAAATCAAGCACAAAACCAACGGCCAAGAATTTCGACTGACCCAAAATCAAAAACTCAGCTGACTGAAAAGTAGCTAAAGTGCTTATGTCCTGCCCTCACGCCACTACGCCATGATTCGCTCCTGACTCACAAAGACTAGTACTACTAACAACACACGCATGAAGCTAGCTAACTAACATTTGCATGCAGAGAATGCATGGACATCAACACGAGCAGAACTTGCCAGATCAACCACCTCGACTTGATCATGCATGCAGCCCGTTGCATTCCATCTACTTGCATTTCTTGCCGCTTCACACGACCATGCCGTCGCACAACACCGCAGCTTCACACCTCCATCGGCATCTTGTCTTGCTTGCCGCATCACACAGCCCGGCATCCCGCCTTCCTTGCCGCATCACACAGCCCGGCATGTCGCCTCGCGTGCCTTCGCTGAAACTCGCCGGCTTTGTGGAAACTTGCCGTCTTCGTACGCATCACACGTACACCGTGCCGGACTACAATCTATATTTTTTTCCAACCGGGCTCACAACCCTTCCCAGTAATTTTGCAATCAATGGAAATACATCAGTCTGTTTTAAGTCTTGGCCGACCACTAGCCAAGGAAACCAGGCCAAGACAAAAACAATTGCGAGCAAAAGGAGACTGAAAGGCGGGAGCGAGTTGGCGCACCATCAGGGAACCCACCGCAGGACGACCCTGAAACGGAATATCCGCCATGGGACGAAAACCTGACGACACTTTCACCTAATCCACTGCCCAACCTAAGTTCAAGGATGAAACTACTGGCATACCGAGCCAAGCAAAATGATACCAAAGAACCTCACACTAGTCCAGCGAGCATCAAACCCCAGTGCGAAAAGGCTAAAACTAGATATGATCACCAGCTAACCGATCCGAATCCCGTCTCTCTCTCCCAGGAGAACCCTGCCACGAGGGTAAGATCTGTCCGCCAGTGCAGCTGCCGCGTGAGCCAACCTCTTGACCACAGCCTGGAACTTCACCTTGTCGTCTTCTTTAAGCAATCCTGCCCAATAAAACATAAACGAGCAAGCAGTAAAAACAGCCTCCAGCGGAGTACGAGCAACATATTCGTCAAAAGTAACTTTGTTATGGAGGCACCAAATCCCCCAACAGATGCAGCAATAAACATCATATAAAACTTTTTCCCACCCGGAAAGAACTTATATAACCAGGCCCAACTTTGTCAAAGCGATCGAGGACAACAAGAAGCCCCGGCTATCACCCCCAGCACCCCCCAGACCGTACGGGAAAGCGGGCAAGTTCCAGGATGACATAACTGCGTAAGTTATTCATGTTTAAAACATGGATACCCGAAAAGAGCAAACAGGATTCCCAGGCCAATTCCTATTGCGTAAGTTATTCCGCGGAAGCACAATGTTTTGAAATAGCTGCCACAATAATATTTTAATTTTCAACTGATCTCCAGCCACTTGTTCTTTATTTGCCCGCTTGTCCCAGGCCAGATAAACTTCTCTCCAGCCACTCATAGACCGACTTAGTAGTAAATTTTCCTTTACTATTAAGTGCACAGGAAATTGTATCTGGAGACTTATTTAGAGGTATTTTTTTAGCCTCAAGGACCATCCAGGTCCACTGATCACTCAGCTCACCAAATAATCTGCGCCCAAAACCAAGTTTGTAGTTATTAGCTACCAGAGAAGCTATAGTGCCATCCTCATCTTGGCAAATATTAAATAGATCAGGAAATCGCTCACGCAATGGAGTATATTAGATACCCCAAGGATCATGCCAGACCCTAGCCAGGTCTCCACTATTGATGTTAATCTTCCTCCCAGCCATATATGTCTCTTTAACCTTCATGATAGTTTTGCAGCACGGAGAGTTGGAAAAGTGACTCCTGATATTAGCTACTATTTTATTTTTAAATTATCTAGCCCGAACGATACGTTGCCACAGCCCATCACTCGTTTCGAGCTTCCACCGCCATTTGACAAGCAAGCTAATATTTTGTTTATGGAGATCCTTGATCCCAAGCCTACCAATTCTCTTAGATCGACACACTCTTGCCCACTTAACTATATGGTATCCATGTTTCTTATTTTTTTCTCCTCCAAACAAATCGCCTACGATGTTTATTCATCTTCTCAATAAATTTTTTTATTGAAAAGGAACATCGACATAAGATAAGATGGAATCCCATCAAGGCTGGACCCCAAAAGCGTGAGTCTAGCCCCGGAGGATGCCGCATAGGCAATCCAGGCATCAAGCTTTTTGATCATTTTAGCATCCAGGAAGTCCAACTCTATGTTCTTAAGAGTGGAGTATGTGACTGGAACTCCCAAGTATCTCATAGACAGGGTGCCCACTTGGCAACCAAAGATATCAACATAGATTAAATCAGTCTCATTATCCCCTCTGACAACGAAAACCTCACTCTTATCAAAATTGATTTTTAATCCTGACATAAGTTCAAAAAGATAGAGCAATAACTTGATATTGATAGCTTTATCAATGTCATGTTCAAAACACAACACTGTATCATCAACATATTGAAGGATGCCCACCCCCTCCCTCAATCAGCTCAGAAGCTAGTCCTTTAATAAGACCATTATTTTGAGCCGTAAGTACTATCTTAGTCAAGCATTCAGCCGCAAGATTAAATAGGAAAGGGGAGTGTGGATCACCTTGTCGCACCCCCTTAGCACTTTGTATGTAAGGGCCAACCTCATCATTGATCTTTATGCTAACCGTGCCATTTTTAAGGATTTGAGATACCCATCCGCACCACTTGGAATTAAATCCATGTTTCACATGACAATCAAGTAAGAATTCCCAATTAACTTTGTCATAGGCCTTCTCAAAATCTAGCTTAAGAACCACCCCCACTTGCTTTTTAATATGGGTATAATGCAATACCTCATGCAAAGATCAAAGCTAACAAATACTCGGTGGGAAGTAATCGAGCATATCGCCTGCAACGAAGGTCAAATTGTCATCAATCGGAGCTCCAACGGCGACATGTGGGAGATCTAGCATGATGCACTTGACGTGCGGGTATACCCTCGAGATGTCAGTGGTGGAGGCGCCATGGCTGCCACCGACGTCCACAAGCGAGCCCATGTGACGCCCCCGATTCAATCATACACTAATCATGCACGCAAATGTGTACGATCAAGATCAATGACTCACAGGAAGATATCACAACACAATTCTAAAAATAAAATAAGTCATACAAGCATCATATTACAAGCCAGGGGCCTCGAGGGCTCGAATACAAGTGCTCAAACATAAAAGAGTCAGTGGAAGCAACAATATCTGAGTACAGACATAAGTTAAACAAGTTGCCATAAGATGGCTAGCACAAACTGGGATACAGATTGAAAGAGGTGCAGGCCTCCTGCCTGGGATCCTCCTAACTACTCATGGTCGTCGTTAGGGGCCTGCACGTAGTAGTAGGCACCTCCGGTGAAGTAGGAGTCATCGTCGACGGTGGCGTCTGGCTCCTGGGCTCCAACATCTGGTTGCGACAACCAGGAAGAAAGGAAAGGGGGGAAAAGAGGGAGAAAAGCAACCGTGAGTACTCATCCAAAGTACTCGCAAGCAAGGATCTACACTACATATGCATGGGTATATGTGTAAAGAGGCAATATTGGTGGACTGAACTGCAGAATGCCAGAATAAGAGGGGGATAGCTAATCCTGTCGAAGACTACGCTTCTGGCCACCTCCATCTTGTAGCATGTAGAAGAGAGTAGATTGAAGTCCTCCAAGTAGCATCGCATAGCATAATCCTACCCGGCGATCCTCCCCTCGTCGCCCTGTGGAAAAGCGATCACCGGGTTGTCTGTGGAACTTGTCTGGGTGTGTTTTATTAAGTATCTGGTTCTAGTTATCATAAGGTCAAGGTACAACTCCGGGTCGTCCTTTTACCGAGGGACACGGCTATTCGAATAGATAAACTTCCCTGTAGGGGTGCACCACATAACCCAACACGCTCGATCCCATTTGGCCGGACACACTTTCCTGGGTCATGCCCGGCCTCGGAAGATCAACACGTTGCAGCCCCACCTAGGCACAACAGAGAGGTCAGCACGCCGGTCTAAATCCTATGCGCGCAGGGGTCTGGGCCCATCGCCCATTGCACACCTGCACGTTGCGAGGGTGGCCGGAAGCAGACCAAGCCTCCCTAATACAAGAGCAGGCGTTCCAGTCCAATCCGGCGTGCGCTGCTCCGTCACTGACGTCAAGAAGGCTTCGGCTGATACCACGACGTCGAGTGCCCATCTCTTTCCCGCGTAGTTGGTTAGTGCATATAGGCCAGTGGCCAGACTCATATCAAACACCAAGATCTCGTTAAGCGTGTTATTATGAAGTAACCGCGGACGCCGACCAGGGCCATGCCCACCTCTCGCCTAGGTGGTCTCAACCTGCCCTGTCACTCCGCCACATAGTAACAGTCGGGGGCCGTCGGGAACCTAGGCCCACCTCTACCGGGATGGAGCCACCTGTCCTTTCAGCCCCCACATCGTAATCACTTGCGGGTACTCAACGAGCCAACCCGAATTTAGTCACCATCTGTATAGTATGTATATATGTATAGTATATAGCCGTGATCACCTCCCAATCACGACCCGATAGTATAGCAAGGCAGACTGACAAGAATGTAGGGCCAATGATGATCAACTAGCATCCTATACTAAGCATTTAGGATTGTGGGTAAGGTATCAACGACTGTAGCAACAATGACAGGCTATGCAACAGAATAGGAGTAACCGAACAGTAACATGCTAGACTACTCTAATGCAAGCAGTATAGAGAAGAATAGGCGATATCTGGTGATCAGGGGGGGGCTTGCCTGGTTGCTCTGGCAAGAAGGACGAGTCGTCAACACCGTAGTCGAACTGGGGGTCGCCGGCAGCGTCGGTCTCGAGGTCTACCGGACAAGAAGAGGGAGGAAGAAACAGTAAATACGGAGCACACAAGGCATCATAGAACATAACATGGCAATAAGCGGTGCTAGGGGTGACCTAACGCGGTAGGAGGTGATACCGGCGAAGGGTGGAAACAACCGGGAAAGTATCCCCGGGGTTTCGCGGTTTCGGACAGATGAATCGGAGGGGAAAGTTGCGTGTTCGCTATGCTAGGGATGTGTGGCTGACGAAGGGGCTGCGTTTTCGGATTCGTATCGTTGTTCTGAGCAACTTTCATGTACAAAGCAACAACTAATTTGGTGTTATCAAATAGGTCACAACCCCAAATATTCTGGCACTTTAAATAAAGTGTTTTGCATGTGCTTATTATTTTAAAAGCATTTTAGATAATTGTTTTATCATTGTTTTAGTTTATTTAGTGCATTTAAGTATTTTATTAGAAGATGTTTTCTTCACCAACATTTATTATGGGTTATATGACACGTTAGGAACAATTTGGTTTTGACTTTTGAAAACTTTAATTGTTTCGACTTTAATTCAAATTTTGAATTTGGATCGGTTCTGAACCAACACGAGATTATCAACAGTAATCGAGGTGATGTGGCATCATTACCAGAGAGTTACTGTAGCTTGGTTACTCGGGCGTCACAATTCTCCTCCACTACAAGAAATCTCGTCCCGAGATTTAAGTGGTGGAGTAAGGGGGGGATGCTGGTAGCGAAAATCCTAACGAGTCTTCTCGGTCTTGGATGCCCTTTCGAAGAGGTTGTTCCCTTTCGTTGATGTCTTCATTTCTCTACTTCAAGTCACCATGATCAAGTCGTCATCCTTTCTTCGGGATCTCCATCGTCGTACGAACGCAACCAAGGGGAAAAACTCCGGAAGAACGCATCTCCACAAAGCTGGGCATCTGACGGTGAATTCAATGGGAAATACACAAGGTATCTCACGAGTTGTATTTCAGTGAATTCATTGAGTGCAATATATGATGGTACCGAAGCTTCAAACGGGTAGGCAATCATTCGATGACTGGACAGAAGCTGTAATGGGGTTTTCAACAACGAGAATAACATGGTATTTGATTCCAGGATGATTAATGGTATAGCATTTAGCTCGTGAATCACATACGAAGCCAGGTGCAAAGGATACATTAGAATCCGGGTTGTAAAGAAGAGTCAGGTTTCAATCCAGTGGACCTGTGGGTTATGGGCCCACCATGTGGGTTTAAAGTAGGAAGGGTGGTGACATCTTGCACACACGCGACAGGGAGGCATGTCAGTGAATAGCTTGTCAGCCATGCCGGCAACAATGTCGGTACCAAGGATGGGGAACGAAGAGAGCAATTTTCCTGCTTGTTGAACGAGGCGAACCAATTGGCAAAGTTATCACCCATCGGTGGTTACCGGAATGTCATCAACAATAGTAACAGGGTCTTACAGACAGAGTGGTACAACAAGGTGCCTACCTAAGCAGGGAATTTTCTCTGCTCAGTTAAGTCAGATTCAGGGAAGGTTAAACAAAAGAATGGAAAGGAAAACACGATTTTCAGATTAAACAGAACAATGGAAAGAAAAATTGTGATTACACACAATTATTAGGAGTATATCCTTCCCATGTACAAGCAGAACATGGCATACAGGGTAGGAGAGCAAGTACCCAACCATTTAGATAAGAGGCATGGATTAATCAAGATGTTTCCCGTACAACGGTGTTTGGATAACTGACCAAGAAACATTTAGCATCGCGCCTCCAATGTTCTTGTTGATGAGCGGGGTATCATAGTGATGCTTCGAGGTAGTAATGGTACAGTGTTCCAATCAAGGGCCAGACTTTGGATTCCCATATGATCCATCAGGAGCAAGTTACAAAATAAGTCCTACAATTTACTCCAGGAAGAATGGTCATCCTTTCAAAAGAAATTATAATGGCAGGTCCTCCAGCCAGGGGTGCTAGACATGACATCATATTACCGGGTCATCAAGGGACCAACAACATAACTCCTGGAAAGTTGTCCCAGCCATCATATCTGACCAAGATTCAGATCCGATTGGTGTCAGGATACCTTAAACTCAGGATGCCTGAGAAGAAGAGGTGCAACACAACTGACGAGATGACATTATATGATCCTCGGGAAATGAACTATGGAAGCGAGTTTCGAACAGGGGTTCACCATTAAATCACGGAGAGGTGAGGAGGTGACTGATTGACTCAGCGACAATCCATTGAGATTTCCAAAAAGATGGATTTCCGCAACTATGTGAACAAGGAGATAACATTAGCTAGATCAAATGACTTAATGATGTATGCTCGAGGAAAACATACACAGTTAAACATTGGTTGAAATGTGCACCCGAAATATGGGCTAGGTAGCACGATCAATGTTCAAATGATGATTCAATAAGCCATAGACGTAGAATGAAACTATAGACCAATAACTTCAAAGCAATAGGGTTGCTAGAAGTTTAGAATTTACACATCACAGACCATTTGTCAGTATTTCGGTTAGAAACAACACGGGGACCAAGAAAAGAATGGTGATGTTAATAAGTATCACTTGTATCAAGAATTCTTAAGGGTGGTGAATTTCCAATGACATTCTTGACATAAAAGTTAGCAATACTCCAAGGTAGAACATAACATAAGTTGGATAGCAAGGATCTTAAGGTACAACAGAAAACATGAACAAGTTTGTGTTGAAGGGAAAGCAAGAATGTTGCCGATGATAACACAAATCATCGAGGGGCAAGGATGGTATTTCTCATCATGAATACAATTGATATCCTGGAGGAACTCAAAATGTTGATGATGATCATGAAAAATTTTGTCGAGAGGTTTCATGGAGATGTAATCGGTCATCGACGACATCAAGCAAAAGGAAGGATGGAGCAAAAATTATTGAAACCACGGATACGACACAAACTCGGAATCAAGCATGTTGCTTGAGGTGAAACGGTAAGACAAGGAAGATCGACGTAAGCTTAGCTCATCATCAAAAGTTGTGCTCTAGGAATAAGGACCAGGTAGCACAGTTTAAGCTTTAACATGATGATGATGATGATGTAGCCAATCGGTTGGGAATGACATCAGCGAGTACAACTCGCAAGTAATAATGATTACAAAGAGTAGTTGAACCGTAGAACGGACTCGATTTAGTTATCGGGGTTTCGAGTGAAAAACAACTCAAAACCCGGAGAAAATTGGAATCATCGAGAAATAATAGTTGATGAAGAACTCACAAGAAGTTATGTAGTTTGTTGATATTCTCAAGATACCTGAGTGTAATACTCGACGGTAGAGCAGAGTAGACGGTGGACACGTAAAATGATCCACAGGAGACAAGTACTTCATCTTGTCTGAGAAATGGAATCAAAGGAGAACAATCATGGTCGGTGAAAGTACATGTTGTCCCCATGTGTGGTTTTGGTAATTAATGACAATCATTATGGACTAATGTTTTCATTAACATATACATTTGAAGGTTAGTCCCATTGGAATATGATTGAAGAATAATGGAAGACAACTCCTTTGAAGCAACAATTACATTGAGATGATCAAAATGAAGTTCATTGGAGTATCTTAAGGGTTGCCATGCTTAGAGCTATGGTTTGAGCCATAATGGATCAAGATCTTAAAAGGATGATTTGAATGATGAACTCTAGGAGTGGCTCAAAGATATGATCATAATGGACTCATGTGTTGAGTCATGATTGGTCAAGTATTCAAGCAAGCTATTCAAGTGAAGAATTCAATATACCCTTCAAGACGTCAAGATTAAACATGGAGTAGAGATATAGGTTGACCAAGATGAAGCTCAAACATCGAACTCTAAATGGTCAACACATGAGCGCAAATGATGCACCACATAGGATCTTGTGGTATGATAAGAAATTATCAATTGCACTCTGTGTACTAACCCATACTATGTGTTGTCTATGTTTTTGAGGGTTAGGTGATTCTCATGGGCTCGCATCGAGAAAGAGATTTCAAGTGTCTATGATAGGATGACATCAAGTCTTGGTGATCATGGTTGACAAGGGCAAGTTCAAGAGAACCATCCCAAAGGATTACATGCTTGAAGCTTGTGGATGATCACATGATGGACAAGTGAAGATGAATACAAAGCAAAGATTCCCCACATTGTGTATGGGGGAGAAACTTGAAGACTTCACCAATGTCTTGACTTCATCTTGAGTCAAGAAGAAACATCAACATCAAGCTCAAGTGAACGGATCGTGTCAAAGGTATTAGTTCCTTTGACGTTAGTGTTGTGGAGTGATGACCACCAAAGAAACATATACACTCAAGAATGGATTCTTGATAACTATGTAGTGTAGCTATTTTTATGATTCTTGAGTTATAGGGATCCCGCACTATTAAGAGGGGATCAAAGGGGTTTGTGATGGATTTGCTCAAGTCAACATCTTCTATACACAATTCCACTCATATCCTATATACCAAAGAAAAGCCAAAGCCAAATAGTTTTCCAAAATATATGATCTAACCTTTGCATAATATGAACCCTACATTTTGTTTTAGTTTGGGCGGTTCTCTATATTAGGACTTGGAGCTTTTCCATAGCTTCAAAACAAGCCCAAGATCATCAAAATCGGAGTCCGAATGTGAAAGTTATGCTTGTTTTAGTTTTGGGGTTCCTGCTGTTATTTTGGCCGGACGTCCGGTAACGTCCGGAAATCCGGTGCGCCAATCCAGAACCAAACGGACAAAAATCCGGTATGTACCGGACGTCCGGTCTCCGGACGTCTGGAAAATGTCGGACGCCCGTCAAACCTGTTTCGTAAATATCCTGATACATTCGTCTGATGGCGTGCTACAGCCGTCGGACGTCCGGTGTTCCACCGGACGTCCGGTGCCTGTTTTGCCACCGGACGTCCGGTAATCCACCGGACGTCCGACACTTTCCTGAGCAGAATTCTGCCCCAACGACCATTTGGGGCCACACTATAAATACCCCTTCACTACTTTGTGGAGGGGTTGAGCAACACAACTATCTTGACCCACACTTGAAGAAAAGCTCCCTCTCCTTTCTCCTACCTCAAATCTTAGATCCCGGAGAGATTTGTGAGAGTTCTTGAGAGAGATTCCACTCAAGTGAAGATCCACTCCCTCTCCTTCTCTTGACCAAAGGAATTCGTGAGTTGAGCAAGTCTTGAGCATTTCCCCCTTGATCTTGTTACTCTTGGAGTTTGGAGACTCCTAGGCGGTAGGAGTGCTCCGGGGAGGAATCAACTTGTGATTTGTCCCCCGGAAAGTTTGTGAAGGTTTGGAGGCCACCTCAAGGTCTACCACTAGTGGTTGGGAATCGCCTTCGTGGTGATATCTCAAGGAGAATAGGGTGAGCCTTCGTGGTATTGGTGTGCCTTCGTGGTAACATCCACCTCTCTAACGATGACTAGCTTCCCTCCAAGGAAGTGAACATCGGGATACATCATCGTCTCCGTGACATCGGTTATCCCTAACCCTAACTCCTTACTTGTGGTTTACCTTGGTCACTTGACCGCGCATTCACTATTCTTGTTGTCCTCATTATATTGTGTTGGTTACCATATCGTAGAGATTATTTAGGCCAACACTTTATAGTCCGCAATTCATACTTCGTACTATTGTTCTATCTTGTATTTAGTGTGAATTGCTAGCTTGTAACATATCTTGTGTAATTGTAGTGCTTACTTGAGTGTGCTTGTATCATTCAATTCCATATATTGTGATACAATTTGTGTAAGCTTGTATTGCCTACTTGTGGGTGAGTGTATTATCCATTTCCATATCCCGTGATGTACATTGAGTAAGTTTGTGTAACTTACTTATGCTTACCCATATCCTTGTTGTTCTCATCTTGTTCATGCTAAGTTGTTGGTGCACTTAGTGAGCCTAGTAAATTTAGGATTTGTGCTTGAAAAGTATCCGCTTAGTTTATTTCCGCATTAGGATATAGCCAAATCCGTAAAGATTTTAAAACGCCTATTCACCCCCCCCCTCTAGGTGACATCGTGGTCCTTTCAATTGGTATAAGAGCTAGATCTCTCCTTATTAGGCTTAATCGACTAGAGATTAACGATGTCGACTAGTCAACTAGTGCACGATGACACATTTTGTTTTAATGACACAAATTACATTATGTGGAGATTACGCATGCTTTGTCACTTTCGGGCCATGGGTCCAAATGCTTTGCAGATTGTGGTTGTAGGGAATTCAAATCTAAAAGATGGACAATCTCCGTCACTTGGTGATATGCATCTTGATAGTGAAGCTTTAAGTATCATTCACCAAGCTATAACCTTCGAGGTGTTCAAGTCAATTTCGTCTTGTTCGTTGGCTCATGATGCTTGGACCAAAATTGAAGATATATATGGTGGGTCCAATCTTCATGAAGACGATACTCTTTTTGGGGAGTTGATGGAGGAGTTCTCCACATTTTTAAATCATGAAGAGCTCCCTATTGCTTCCACCTCCGGTTACTTGCATACCTCAACATCTTTCACTTCACCAACATGTGGCATACCACAAGGTAATGACATGGTGAGTGAAGAAATATCTTGTAATGATGGTGTTAAGCTCATTTGTGATGATATGCTTGATCTCCCTTGTTGCCATGATAGAAATGTTTTGGTTTCCTCTAGTTGTTCTATGACTAACCATGTAGAGGAAATCAATAAAGATGAGGCATGCTTGATTGATGAAGAATCCTCCTCTCTAAAAGAATCATCATCAACCCCTTGTGTTCACATGTGCCTCATGGCAAGAGGTAATGACGAGGTATCATCTTCTCTTACACTACAGGAAACAGATAATTTGTCGTCAGTGGACATCTTTGCTATTAGCTTTTCGTCAGGCCAGACGGCAAAGAGCAGTTTTGCCGTCAGCTGCTGACGGTAAAGAATGACTAACGGCAAAACATATTTTGTCATCTGCATTTTTAATTACAGACGGCAAAGTAGTCTTTGCCGTCTGCGTTTTTTATTACAGACGGCAAATGTCATGCTTTGCCGTCTGTAATAGAAAACACAGACGGCAAAAACTTTGCCGTCTACATTTTTTATTACAAACGGCAAAATATGATATTTGCCGTCTGTAAGAAAAAACACAAACGACAAAGACATATTTTGCCGTCTGTATTAAAAACACAGACGGCAAACAAGAAGCACATCACGCAGATCGAACCCACGGATCGATGGCGTGGCAGTCCCTCCAAATGTACGCAGCCACATCCATTCTGACACACCCACTAACCCAAGCCCACAGCCCCACCCACCCATGCACACCACACAGCCACTCACGCCACGGAACACACATCACACAACCACCCACCAACTAACACATCCATGGCCACGGAACGCACACCACACAGCCACCCACCAACACATCCATGGCCGGCGCGGGCAAGCAGGCCATCCGCGTGGGCAGGGAGCAGGGCGGCCGCGCTTGGCGGATGCGCGGGCGGTGAGCAGGGAGGCCCCGCGGGGGGGGGGGGGGGGGGGGGGGGGGGATGCTCGGGCGACGAGCTTGCCGGACGCGCGGGTGACGAGCATGGCGCGCAGCGGCGGCTCACTCCACCGTCGACTGCTCAGCGCAAGGGCGCGGCGGCCTCTTTGCTCGGGCGCGCGGTGGCCTCTTCCTTCGAGCATGGCGCGTGACGGCCACTACAGAGGAGCTCTTCCCTCCGGCGTCGGCCACCCGACACTGCACTGGCGCGCGGCGGTCCCCCTCTCTCTCCAGGAACCAGCGAGCACGGTCGGGCGGCAGTGCGGGTACCAGGGTCGGGCGAGCGTGGCTGTCCGGTGGCACGGTGAGCAGGGCGAGGCGGTGCGGTGAGCAGGGGAGGCGGCGGCAGTGGTATCCTTGTGGTATTGTCCCCGGCGAGAAGAAGGACGGCCGGCGGTGAAGTATCTGTTGCTGCGATGGAGGACTTGATTACTTTTCCTTTTTAGTTTCTAGGGGTCCTTGTGTAAATTTTGAAGATAGCTGTGTAACTTCTTTGTAACTCCACCGACGATGAATGCGAGACAGCAGGCCGTGTCCCCAATCCAAAATCTCTATGAGCTGAACTTGTTTTGGTCTGTTGTTCCTGTGTCTGGCGAGATGCTCTGCTCGGGCGTCACTTAAAAAAAATGAAAAACAACCTTTGCCGTCTGTATTTTATTTTGGATGACGGCAAAGCACAGGTTTTGACTGACGGCAAAGCACACTTTTTTGCCGTCTGTTATTTTTGCGGCAGACAGCAAAACTGTAATGGCTGACGGCAAAATCTTTGCCGTCATCTCGACAAAAGGCTGACAACAAAGTACTCTTTGCCGACTTATCTTTCACGTCTAAGTTTGCCGTCTGTTTCTTGACGGCAAACTCTTTGCCGTCTGAATTTGGGTCTTTGCCGTTTGTGATCCACAGACGGCAAATTACCTGTTTCCTGTAGTGTTAGTGATAATGATGATAGTTGTAATGAGGAAGATGATGAAGTCTTGACTCTAAAATCTCTATGAGATTGGGAAAACTCTTCGTAGAGCTAAAAATAACACTTATAAAAGGCTCCAAGATGTTCTTGCTTGCTTTCAAAAACGTAACAACTTATTTCTTTACGAGCAAGCAAAATGTGAACAACTTGAACATGAACTTGCTATGGCTCATCAATGTCTTAGTGACTTGAGGTCCTTAAAAGAAGAGATTGAAGTTACTCATTCTAAACTTAAAGAGGATTTTGAGCACCTTGACCTTGACTACAAGAAGGCCAAAGGAGAGCTCACCAAACTCTCTAAGTCTCATGAGGAACTTCAAGCTACTCATGCGGAGTCTCTAGCTTCTACATGCTCCTCTCATATTGATAATGATGCTTGTGCTACTAACTCTATCTTGTGTGAAGCATCGATACTAAAAGAAAATGTTGAGCTGAGGACTCAACTTGATTTGCTAACTAACAATTATGGGAAATTCGGAGAAAGTCATAAAAAGCTCTCAGGCACTCATGAGGATCTTCTAACCTCTCATGATGTGTTAAAGTTAGCTCATGAGGCTATGGTCACCAAGGTAAATACATGTGAGTCTCATGTGGATATTAGCACATGTTCTACTCGAAATGCCTTATTGTCATGTGCTAGTCCTTGCAATTCCTCTCTACATGATATTTGTACATCTTGTAATGAATTGCTCACCATGCCTTGTTGCTCTAACAATGAAGCTTCTACTTCCTCTAGTTTTTTGTTAATACTAACCTTGTGGAGGAAAATAAAGAGCTCAAGGCCCAAGTCACTAGTTTGAAGAAAGACTTGGAAAAATGTTGTGATAATATCTTGAGTGTGCAAAAGGACCCTCAAGACAAAATAGGACTTGATTTCATCTCCAACAAGAAGAAGTCCAAGAACAAGAAGAAGGGACAAGATCAAGTCAATAATTCGGCCAACATTGCTTGCTTCAAGTGCAAGAATGTTGGACACCATGTGAGATCTTGTCCATTGAAGAAGAAGGCTTCAAATGTGAAGCATCAAGGGAAGTGGCCTCAAGTTCAATATCAAGATAATGAAAGGCCTCTTCCCATGCCTAACCAAGATAATGCTCTCCAAGTTGAAAAGGTAAAGAAGAAGAGAAAGGGAAGCACATGTTGCTATATTTGCCGTAAGAAGGGACACATAGCTTCATCTTGTCCCAACGGTAACATCTCTAAGCCTCCTATAGTCAATAATCATTATTCGCTAAGGAAGGATATTGTTGGCAATGTGTTTTCCAAGTTTGTGGGTTCCCAAAGAAGTTTGAAAGTGGACAAGACCATTTGGGTTGCCAAGCCTTTTGTTACTAACTTCTTAGGACCCAACTTGGTTGGGGACCATCAAGCTCAAACTTGATCAATAGGTGTGTGGAGGGCATTGAAGACTTGGCTACTTCATGAAGAAAAACTATTTTCACCATATTTTATGGTTAATGCCAAGTCAAGTGGATTATCATCATATCTATCAATCCAATGCTCCTCTTTGCGGTAACTTGTACTTGCATTGTTTACATTGAAAGTTACTATGTCCCTTGCATGTTTAGGTTTTGTACCTAGCATGTGCTTTTATAGTTGTGCTTCCTAGTATGCTTGATTTGTGTTATCTAGCATGTGTAGGTCGCAATGCACTTCATATATTTGTGCGTGTGTGGTTTCAAGCCTTTATTGCTTCATTAGTTGAATCTTCCTTGGCTGGATCATCACATTATGGGAGAGTGCTATGTTTTACGGATATCACAAACCTTAAATCTGTATATATGTGGGATACCACCTAGTATTGTTAGTACAATATTATCTAGTTACTATGTGGTATGTAAAGCTCATTTAAAACTCAAATTCTGATCCATTAATTATCCTTAGTTGGGTTTCATTTGCTTCTTGTGGATAATACATGGATCATCATATTATGGGGGAGTGATATGCTTTGTGCATATCACAATCCTTGTTAATATGAACAATTGAGGGATGCCACTTAGAATTTATATTTGAGATTATATTATATCTCCGTGGCATGCAATGTCTGGTTTACGTATGGCATTCTTGTGCAGTTTTGCCCATGGTTATCTTTAAAATCATATTTGGAAAATCATTTGATTAAAGCTATTCCAATTATTGCTTTACATGATGATCTTGTACTTATTTGGTTTCTACACCGAATGATAACCCGAAATACCATTTTGTTCGAATTCATCTTATTGCTCTATATGAGAGTTTGTTATCTCATTGTTTATAGTGTCCTATATCTACTTGAGTGAGATATTCATATGAGTATGTGTGCAATGCATATCTTATATGCTCATTTTTTTCCTTGGTTCATATGTTGAACTTTGTGTGCTATCATATGTTTATTTATCACTTTGATTCATTTTTGACAACATGAATGACTAGTGATGTTATTGGAAGTATTAACGGTTATGTGGTCGTTTGTCAAATTTGTATCTCCCTTGATTTTGGTAGACTTGTGCATGCATATTTACTATGTGTAAATTCACATGCCTTGTTTGCCTTATTTGCTCCAATATATATATGATAAATCCATCAAATTCTTAATAGCTATGATGTGCATGAAATTCAAATTCATATCAATGGCACATATTTAAGTGGTTTTACCCTATGTGTTGTAGTTGTGCTAACTACTTTGGACCCAATAAGTTTGGGGACCATATTGTACTTAAAATGTTTTAGGTACATTTGAGAAGCATTGGGTGCTTGGCTTATTCATGAAGGTGGTGGCACTATGAGGAAATTAGAGCCAAGCTTGGACATTTTATTGATCTACGACTTCATACCAATGCTATCTCGGTAACAAGTATTTACATCATGCATATATATAGAAATGGGGTCAACCTTGTGTAGGTTGCATCATGGCATGAATTTCTTAACTCATTCCTGTGATA
Organism: Triticum timopheevii; assembly: GCA_963921465.1. Taxonomy (NCBI): domain Eukaryota; kingdom Viridiplantae; phylum Streptophyta; class Magnoliopsida; order Poales; family Poaceae; genus Triticum; species Triticum timopheevii. Next base: position 461,650,341 of record OY997262.1, on the reverse strand, counting down.
CTTGTTTCCTTTCTCAAAGCATCCCAACAATGATCTCTTGTTGCTAGTTGTGATGTCTTTGATCGTTGTGTGTTTGGAGTTCATTAATATACAATAAGATTATATTAAGGCATGTGCTATGCTTTCAAGCAAAGATCTCATTGGTATATCTTATGACTCCCGTTTGGATATCTTATTCCTTCCTTTTGTAACTATTTTATGTATTCATCCTTCTTTGTGGATATCATCTACCTAGTATCTTATACACGTGAGAGAAGTTACATCTCTAGTTGATATCCCTATTCTTTCATGTCCACCATTTCATTCACTTTTTATATCTTTTTGGTGGCTCCATGGAAGCATTTGTTGAATGAGTGCATGTCTTACCTCTTTGCATCTTAGTGCACTCATGTTTGGTGAATATTGTTGTCCTCAAGCTTGTCTTGACAAGCCTATTATTTCCTATCTTCATCATGGGTTGTCACAAGCTTTGATTTTTAGTTTGCTATTGGTGAGCTTGTGAACCCATTTGCTTGATGTGTGTATGACCTTCTTAACTTCATGTGTGGGGGAAGGACATGTCTTACACCTTGTATCTCATTTACTCAAGGCTATGTTGATGCTTAATTCACATCCTTATACTAGTCTTCTCAAGTGCTTTGACGTGACCCACACATATCATTTTGGTTGTGCCTATTCTTAGGTTGCCTCATTTACATGTTGCTCTACCATATGTTTCTTGCAAATGCTAGGCTTCTTTTCTTATCTATGCCTGCTTGAAATTGTTTTGTGTTCCTATTGATTTTGGGGGAGTGATGATCCTATTTTGTGCACTTGTATCCAAATACAAAAATTCTAAATAGTGCACAAATCATGGGGAGCTTCTCTATTTTCCTTAGAACACTCATTTGCCCAAATCATAATATTCTTTTATCCTTTTGGCTCATCGGATCATTTGATTGCTTGCTTCACTTTGTGTTATGCAAATGAGATCAATTTGTGCCATGTGCTTTGTGCCATGTGCCTTGCTTTTATCACTAGGTTTCAGTTGTATAATAATGGATTCACTTTTGTATATCATGTTCTTATCAATTGCATCTATTTTGTCTTTGCAAAGTTTCTTTGCGGATACATATCATGATTATGATTGGCCACTCAGAAATTTTTATACATGTGAAAGTTCATATCTTTCCTTGATATCATTTATTCCTTACCGACCACTTTGTTTGTTTCCTCTTATTCTTATGGTGGCTTGGGTAAGAGGTTGTGACGTGAGTGCTTGTATGTTTGGCATATAATCTTGCGCACTCATGTGTTTTGACTGTTTTCTTCACATGTCTTATGCTTGTTTTCATATCTTCATATCTAGTTGCATTCTATATAATCTGAGCTCCTCAAATTGTTCATTATTGAATATGTGCATTTGCGTTCACTCACATCTTGTGATATGCACACATCAAGGAGGAACTCATACTATATTGGTCTTCTAGAAGTTTTGTCTTCCATTTTGGCATTTGTTGCCAATGGGGGAGAAGTTTAGAGGGTTTAGAATAAATATCTTTTGAAGTTCTTGTTGTCATTCATGCTATTCACCCTAGTTATATATGCTTGTTGCATGGATGAATATATATAGAGAAACCTCCAACTAGTTTATATCAACCAATATATGCAATGAAATTCAAAGTTCATTCACACATGCATATATTGTGGGGGAGCTTACTCTATATATTGTGGTCTTAATTACTAACATCAAATGCTTGTGTAGTGTTTTGATGTTAGTACAACCGGTTTTGATATCATCAAGTTTCTTTGTGGATAATTGATGCTACCAAAATTGCGTGCTTGTTTAAAAATTCATTATAAGAACCCTCTTGTTGAGATTGTCATCAATTACAAAAATGGGGGAGATTGAAAGTACATGTTGTCCCCATGTGTGGTTTTGGTAATTAATGACAATCCTTATGGACAAATGTTTGCATTAAGATATACATTTGAAGGTTAGTCCCATTGGAATGTGATTGAAGAATAATGGAAGACAACTCCTTTGAAGCAACAATTACATTGAGATGATCAAAATGAAGTTCATTGGAGTATCTTAAGGGTTGCCATGCTTAGAGCTATGGTTTGAGCCATAATGGATCAAGATCTTAAAAGGATGATTTGAATGATGAACTTTAGGAGTGGCTCAAAGATATGATCATAATGGACTCATGTGTTGAGTCATGATTGATCAAGTATTCAAGCAAGCTATTCAAGTGAAGAATTCAATATACCCTTCAAGACGTCAAGATTAAACATGGAGTAGAGATATAGGTTGACCAAGATGAAGCTCAAAGATCGAACTCTAAATGGTCAACACATGAGCGCAAATGATGCACCACATAGGATCTTGTGGTACGATAAGAAATCATCAATTGCACTCTGTGTACTAACCCATACTATGTGTTGTCTATGTTTTTGAGGGTTAGGTGATTCTCATGGGCTCGCATCGAGAAAGAGATTTCAAGTGTCTATGATAGGATGACATCAAGTCTTGGTGATCATGGTTGACAAGGGCAAGTTCAAGATAACCATCCCAAAGGATTACATGCTTGAAGCTTGTGGATGATCACATGATGGACAAGTGAAGATGAATACAAAGCAAAGCTTCCCCACATTGTGTATGGGGGAGAGAATTGAAGACTTCACCAATGTCTTGCCTTCATCTTGAGCCAAGAAGAAACATCAACATCAAGCTCAAGTGAACAACTCGTGTCAAAGGTATTAGTTCCTTTGACGTTAGTGTTGTGGAGTGATGACCACCAAAGAAACATATACACTCAAGAATGGATTCTTGATAACTATGTAGTGTAGCTATTTTTATGATTCTTGAGTTATAGGGATCCCGCACTATTAAGAGGGGATCAAAGGGGTTTGTGATGGATTTGCTCAAGTCAACATCTTCTATACACAATTCCACTCATATCCTATATACCAAAGAAAAGCCAAAGCCAAATAGTTTCCCAAAATATATGATCTAACCTTTGCATAATATGAACCCTACATTTTGGTTTATTTTGGGCGGTTCTCTATATGAGGACTTGGAGCTTTTCCATAGCTTCAAAACGAGCCCAAGATCATCAAAATCGGAGTCCGGATGTGAAAGATATGCATGTTTTAGTTTTGGGGTTCCTATTGTTATTTTGGTCGGACGTCCGGTAACGTCCGGAAATCCAGTGCGCCAATCCAGAATCAAACAGACGGAAATCTGGTAAGTACCGGACGTCCGGTCTCCGGACGTCCGGAAAATGTCGGACGTCCGCCAAACCTGTTTCGCAAATATCCTGATACATTCGTCTGATGGCGTGCTACAGTCGTCGGACGTCCGGTGTTCCACCGGACGTTCGGTGCCCATTTTGCCACCGGACGTCCGGTAATCCACCGAATGTCCGACACTTTCCTGAGCAGAATTCTGCCCCAACGGCCATTTGGGGCCACACTATAAATACCCCTTCACTACTTCGTGGAGGGGTTGAGCAACACAACTATCTTGACCCACACTTGAAGAAAAGCTCCCTCTCCTTTCCCCTACGTCAAATCTTATATCCCGGAGAGATTTGTGAGAGTTCTTGAGAGAGATTCCACTCAAGTGAAGATCCACACCCTCTCCTTCTCTTGACCAAAGGAATTCGTGATTTGAGCAAGTCTTGAGCATTTCCCCCTTGATCTTGTTACTCTTGGAGGTTGGAGACTCCTAGGCGGTAGGAGTGCTCCGGTGAGGAATCAACTTGTGATTTGTCCCCCGGAAAGTTTGTGAAGGTTTGGAGGCCACCTCAAGGTCTACCACTAGTGGTTGGGAATCGCCTTCGTTGTGATATCTCAAGGAGAATAGGGTGAGCCTTCGTGGCATTGGTGTGCCTTCGTGGTAACATCCACCTCTCTAACGGTGACTAGCTTCCCTCCAAGGAAGTGAACATCGGGATACATCATCATCTCTGTGACATCTGTTATCCCTAACCCTAACTCCTTACTTGTGGTTTACCTTGGTCACTTGACCGCGCATTCACTATTCTTGTTGTCCTCATTATATTGTGTTGGTTACCATATCATAGAGATTATTTAGGCCAACACTTTATAGTCCGCAATTCATACTTCGTACTATTGTTCTATCTTGTATTTAGTGTGAATTGCTAGCTTGTAACATATCTTGTGTAAGCTTGTATTGCCTACTTGTGGGTGAGTGTATTATCCATTTCCATATCTCGTGATGTACATTCAGTAAGTTTGTGTAACTTACTTATGCTTACTCATATCCTCGTTGTTCTCATCTTGTTCATGCTAAGTTGTTGGTGCACTTAGTGAGCCTAGTATATTTAGGATTTGTGCTTGAAAAGTATCCGCTTAGTTTATTTCCGCATTAGGATATAGCCAAATCCGTAAAAGATTTTAAAACGCCTACTCACCCCCCCTCTAGGCGACATTGTGGTCCTTTCAGTCGGAACCATGGTTGCAAAGGACCAAACATGGATACTAGATGAACCTATATCAAGGAAATAGTTATTATTACAAGAAGTTTCCGTGATAGAATCTACATTGTGTCCGTGGGCATGAACACCAGTTCAAGGTCGACTCCCACTTCTTCAATGCATAACCTTTCACTCACTTCTCGCTTTCGATGAAGTTGTAGTGTTGAAATATTATCTGGCAAAACACCAGAAGATTATGACTCGTGAAAACTCTCGGGTGCATACGGTTAGGGAAGGCATAGGTTCAACCCATAAGGGCATCTTAGGAACATATACCACAAACATCAGGAGTAATTATCACCAGCTCAAAAGTAGAGCATGGTTGACAAAGCAGAGGATACAATTTACCAAAGGCATTATATACCCGTGGAAAGGCTCACAAGGTTATTGAATATGAAGGACGATGTCGGATGAAATCCAACAATGGATCGGGCGATCCACAACGGAGCTGATGTGAGTATCGGTACTCCAGAAAGAATGCACGGGCATCATGTTATAGAACATCGGAATAATTCGATGCTTAGATAACAAAGAAATTATGATTTCCAAAACAAAGGATCAGAAGCAGACGCTCTGATCAAGGATGGATAAGTTGGATAGACCAGAGGCACAATTGACGACAAATAGTTTGGTCGAGAACCAGCTCATGTTCAAAATGACGTCTGAGCACGAAAGATAGTTTAGAAGGGTTGATAGATGATTGTGTGCATTCGCACACATGTTGAATCAATAGGATCAAAATGACGGTGTCAAAATATACTAGTGAATATTGCTAGTGATATGGGAGCATCCATAATGTAAGCATACAAGTATTTGCAGAGCAATAGTTTGAAGAGGATGCTTAAAAGGTCGGATAGTATTTCAGAGTATCTTATGAAGCATATGAACAACTGGGGATGAACAGATACTCAATAAGTGCGAGGAATTTTCAATAGGGATATTCATGTGGTAAAGAACTTCAAGGCAGTAAGCTTATAGGATTTTCGGAACAACGGAGATCAATTTAGGGCATCTTGTAATAACAAGAGCAACTGAGGATGAAGGTATGAACGACAATTGTAGGTAGTTATCCATAAGGGTATATCGATGGTAGGGGATTGTAAAGTCGGTGGGCACAAGGGTCTCGGGAAAACCTCAGACAGTATCTTCGGAATCTTCTGGTGCAGCAAGCGATCATCTGAAGTAAGGGGCTCTCCGGGAGAAAGTCTTTCGAGAACCTAAAGTTAGTCTTTTTAGCAAAATCATTTAACCCGAATAGGGGAGAGATTAGAGTCCCAGAGTAAAGATCGAGGAGTAAAAGATCCTAGTACCACCCAATGGCGACGTGGGCCCGTAAGGCACACAGCCATGTTAGTAAAAGTTTTGCAATGTCTAGACTCGACTTCGGCCAAGGAGTGTGGAAGGGGGATTCCTACAGGCAGTCGGCTCTGATACCAACTTGTGACGCCCCCGATTCAATTGTACACTAATCAGGCACGCAAATGTGTACGATCAAGATCAGGGACTCACGGAAAGATATCACAACACAACTCTGAAAGTAAAATAAGTCATACAAGCATCATATTACAAGCCAGGGGCCTCAAGGGCTCGAATACAAGTGCTCAAACATAAAAGAGTCAGCGGAAGCAACAATATTTGAGTACAGACATAAGTTAAACAAGTTGCCATAAGATGGCTAGCACAAACTGGGATACAGATCGAAAGAGGCGCAGGCCTCCTGCCTGGGATCCTCCTAACTACTCATGGTCGTCGTCAGCGGCCTGCACGTAGTAGTAGGCACCTCCGGTGAAGTAGGAGTCATCATCGACAGTGGCGTCTGGCTCCTGGGCTCCAACATCTGGTTGCGACAACCAGGAAGAAAGGAAAGGGGGGAAAAGAGGGAGAAAAGCAACCGTGAGTACTCATCCAAAGTACTCGCAAGCAAGGATCTACACTACATATGCATGGGTATATGTGTAAAGAGGCAATATCGGTGGACTGAACTGCAGAATGCCAGAATAAGAGGGGGATAGCTAATCCTATCAAAGACTACGCTTTTGGCCACCTCCATCTTGCAGCATGTAGAAGAGAGTAGATTGAAGTCCTCCAAGTTGCATCGCATAGCATAATCCTACCCGGCGATCCTCCCCTCGTCGCCCTGTGGAAAAGCGATCACCGGATTGTCTGTGGAACTTGTCTGGATGTGTTTTATTAAGTATCTGGTTCTAGTTCTCATAAGGTCAAGGTACAACTCTGGGTCGTCCTTTTACCGAGGGACACGGCTATTCGAATAGATAAACTTCCCTGCAGGGGTGCACCACATAACCCAACACGCTCGATCCCATTTGGCCGGACACACTTTCCTGGGTCATGCCCGGCCTCGGAAGATCAACATGTCGCAACCCCACCTAGGCACAACAGAGAGGTCAGCACGCCGGTCTAAATCCTATGCGCGCAGGGGTCTGGGCCCATCGCCCATTGCACACCTGCACGTTGCGAGGGCGGCCGGAAGCAGACCTAGCCTCCCTAATACAAGAGTAGACGTTCTAGTCCAACCCGTCACGCGCCGCTCCGTCGCTGACGTCAAGAAGGCTTCGGCTGATACCACGACGTCGAGTGCCTATATCTTTCCCGCGTAGTTGGTTAGTGCGTATAGGCCAGTGGCCAGACTCAGATCAAATACCAAGATCTCGTTAAGCATGTTATTATGAAGTAACCGTGGACGCCGACCAGGGCCAGGCCCACCTCTCGCCTAGGTGGTCTCAACCTGCCCTGTCGCTCCGCCACATAGTAACAGTCGGGGGCCGTCGGGAACCCAGGCCCACCTCTACCGGGATGGAGCCACCTGTCCTTTCAGCCCCCACATCGTAATCACTTGTGGGTACTCAACGAGCCAACCCGACTTTAGTCACCATCTGTATGGTATGTATATATGTATAGTATATACCCGTGATCACCTCCCAAGTGATCATGGCCCGATAGTATAGCAAGGCAGACTGACAATAATGTAGGGCCAATGATGATCAACTAGCATCCTATACTAAGCATTTAGGATTGTGGGTAAGGTATCAACGACTGTAGCAACAATGACAGGCTATGCAACAGAATAGGAGTAACCGAACAGTAACATGCTAGACTACTCTAATGCAAGCAGTATAGAGAAGAATAGGCGATATCTGGTGATCAAGGAGGGGGGGGGGAGGGCTTGCCTGGTTGCTCTGGCAAGAAGGATGAGTCGTCAACACCGTAGTCGAACTAGGGGTCGCCTGCAGCGTCGGTCTCGAGGTCTACCGGAGAAGAAGAGGGGGGAAGAAACAGTAAATACGGAGCACACAAGGCATCACAGAGCATAACATGGCAATAAGCGGTGCTAGGGGTGACCTAACACGGTAGGAGGTGATACCGGCGAAGGGTGGAAACAACCGGAAAAGTATCCCCGGGATTTCGCGGTTTCGGACAGATGAATCGGAGGGGAAAGTTGCGTGTTCGCTATGCTAGGGATGTGTGGCTGATGAAGGGGCTGCGTTTTCGGATTCGTATCGTCGTTCTGAGCAACTTTCATGTACAAAGTATTTTTCTCCGAATTACGAATTATTTTGTATGATTTCTCAAAGTTTTATTGCATTTACTACATTTCTTCTATGTATTTCCTTTAGTTAGTAAATAGGCAGATACCTTTTACACCTACTAGGGGGCTAGCCATGTGTATGACAGTGGGACCAGGGGTTTTCCAGTCAACAGGGTCAATAGCAGTTGACCAGTAATGTTGACTGGTCAACTGGGTCCGGAGGACCCACATGTAAGTATCACATGAGCTAATAAAAGCAGCTAGACTAAAATAATCTAGAAAGGGCCGCATGTCATCTACACATTTGACTAATTAAACAAATAAACTAACCTGATCTATTCCTAGACTAATCTAACTCTAGCACAGTACGCCGGCCAGAGGCACAGCCGGTTGTGCACATACGCACGGGCATAGGAGGCACCGGCGGCCACAACCATCAGCAACACTAGGCGGCAACGGCGCATGCAGCAAAATCAAAACAGCAGCGGCGGTGGCTAGCAGATTAGCAGCAGGAAAGCGGGAGGAGCATGCGAGCAGCAGTAGCACAACAGCCGCATCATCGCTGCATCAGGCAGCAGCAGGAAGCGAGCAGGGTCGCGGGCAAGCGGGCGGTCGCAGGGTCGCTCCTGGACGCGGCCAGGAATGCAACGAGCGCGGGCAGGGAGTGGGGGCGTGTGGCAAGGCGCAGCAGTGGGCGTGCACGGGGAGGCCAAGGTCGCGACGGGAGCGGGCGAGTACGCACAGGAGCAGAGCTCCGGCGGTCCGGCCATGGTGAGCTTCGGCCACGGCGGAACAACGGCGAAACAGATGAGATTCGAGAGGGGGGGGGGGGGGGGGGGGGGGGGGGGGGGGGCGGGGGCGGTGGGAGGGGAATCGAAAGAGGAGCTCACATCGAGCCTGCAGATGTGCTTAGTGGGCTCGGGGAAGCCTCAGAGGTGCCGGAATCGACGGCGAAGCTCGATGGGGAAGAAGTGGGATCGATGCGACGATGGTGACGGTGGTCTCCTCCAGATCGGTAAGAGGGGCGAGTGTGGGGAAGAAGTGGGAGAGGCAAGTGGAAGGGAGGCGAGGAGGCCGAGGGGGCTGCAGGGGGTGGCGTCCTTATCTTCCCCCGGCGGGAATGGCGAGGTGGTCGGGGACGACCGACGGGCGCGCCTCGGTCGGCTTCCCCTGTAGCGAGGTGGAAGGCGACCGAGTTGGGGCGGTTGGGCGCAGGTGGGGGGCGGCTGGGCCGATTGGACCGGCCTGGTGGGTGTAGAGGACAGCTGGGCCGTGGCCCAGTGGGGGGGGGGGGGGGTTCTTTCTTTTCCTTTTTCTTTTTTGTTTGTTCTGTTTTCTTTTCTTTTAGTTTTATAAAATTTAAAGCAACAACTAATTTGGTGTTATTAAATAGGTCACAGCCCCAAATATTCTGGCACTTTAAATAAAGTGTTTTGCATGTGCTTATTATTTTAAAAGCATTTTAGATAATTGTTTTATCATTGTTTTAGTTTATTTAGTGCATTTAAGTATTTTATTAGAAGATGTTTTCTTCACCAACATTTATTATGGGTTATTTGACATGTTAGGAACAATTTAGTTTTGACTTTTGAAAACTTTAATTGTTTCGACTTTAATTCAAATTTTGAATTTGGATCGGTTCTGAACCAACGCGAGATTATCAACAGTAATCGAGGTGACGTGACATCATTACCAGAGAGTTACTGTAGCTTGATTACTCGGGCGTCACAGCCCATCACTGCTGCAAACACGGTGCTGCCATACTCGTCCCTCAGGATGCTCTCGATAGTGAAGCGGCTAACGGCTGTCAAGGCGGCCTTGAACAGGAAAATATCCTGTGGAGCTTAGACTCATGGACACCCCCTTATCTAGCCATCCAATTCTACATCGCGATTCGTGCAAGTACTTTTCTCTTTTTTGTTTCTCTCATATAGTTTAACATATGAACTTCAAACTTTTCAGCACAACAAAACATTCTTACTAGAATGTGGGAAAAAACTTTCAGATTTTTTCGTGCATCATAAATACTAAAAATAAGATTTTTTTAATTAAAAAAATCTCATTTTCTATATTTTTCTTGGACAAAAAAATCTGAAAGTTTAATCCCACATTGTTCTAAGAATGTTTTGTTGTCTTGGCAAGTTTCATGTTCATTTGTTGTTTTGTTTTGAAGAAAAAAAAGAAAAAGTTTTCATGTATTAAATTAATTGTGTAGCACGGATCTCAAAGCCACATTAGATGGTGAGGCTAGGAGGTCTCCAGGAGCCCGTGCTCTAGAAATCCGCGTCTGCCTTGAACACGCCGCTCGCAGCCATGGCATCCCACAGCTTGCGGCCGTGCGCCACCTCGTAGAGTGACATGGCCGCCGCCCGCTCATCGGTGAACCACTCACGCATGCTGAAGAGTGTGCTCACGCTGCTCCGGCTGATGAACGCCGCCACCATGGGGGACAGGTCGGTCTGCTCACCAGCACCGACGAGGAGTCGAGAAACACCGGTGAGCTTATACACGTAGGCGTCCTGGTGACCAGCAATAGAGAAGACGCCGGAGGCAGTGGGCACGCGCATGAGCGCCGGAGGTTGGACAGCTTGGTCGGGTGGATCCGGTTCTCGGCGGTGAGGTCGGACAAGGTGGCAGCCTTGAGTGCCAACGACTTGACGTAGGCGAAGCACTGGTGGTAGAGCCTTGAGTGCCAACGACTTGACGTAGGCGAAGCACTGGTGGTAGAGCTCGAACTGGGCTTGAAGCATCATCTGTTCTCTGTGGCGGGTCGGCCGTCATGGCGAGCTCGTATGGTATTCTGTTCTAGCCAGCTAGCTAGACTTATTAATTTATAAATCAAAAAATCTGATGAGTAGACGCTGTCTAATCATTGTCTTCCCGGCGTATTAACGGTTCTATCACCTCTGTTGGGCGAAATAAGCCGCGGCGACAAGCCAGGCGCGTCGGGCGCATGTATGGGCACGCGCTGGGCATTTATGGGCACGCGCTGGGCGTGTCGAGTGCGTCGGGACTGCGGCGCAGGTGTGTGTGTGCATGCGTGTGGTGCACGGGTGTCCGTGCAGGAGTACACCGTAGGCGTGCGTGTGTGTGGGTTTCTGTTGGCGACTTTAGGGGGTGCGTGGAGTTGGTCCAAGGTGGGCTCGCCATGACCCGGACGTGTGCGTGCTTGTCGCGCGCGCGGGCAGAGCGGGCCCGACCAAGCGCTTTGCGTGGACGTGGCCCAGGGTATAAGACCCCCTTCGTACGCATTGTAACAGAAATAAGTCGAGTTCGTGCTTGAGGGAATAGCTGTAGTTGCGGCGGCGGCGTTCGTGCGCCGGGAAACCTACCGTGTCCAGCGAGTTCCCTCTCTGACTTTCTTCCTTCCTCTCCTGTCGTTCTAGAGCAGCGAGACAGAGCGAGCTAAGGAGCAACGAGAGACAGCTAGGATTAGGGTTTAGGTTAGACACCTACAATTGGCATCAGAGCCACATTGCGGGAGGCGATCGCCGGTGATGTCGATCGTGCCCTACGTTGGTGGATCGGGGAGCTCGCTGCCGCAGTCCGTTCCCATGCTCACTTGTGAGAATTACTCAACGTGGGCGGTGAAGGTGGAAGCCAACTTGGACGCGGCCGGGCTGTGGGAGGCGATGGTGCCGGCGGAGGACGCGGTGGAGGACGCGATCGCCAAGAAGGACAAGCCGGTGCGGGCGTACTTGCTTTGCTCGCTCGCTGAGGATCTTCTGTTGCAGGTCCTGTCCAAGAAGACGGCGGCAGAGATCTGGGCCAGCTTGAAGAAGAGGTTCATCGGCGTGGACCGACTCCGGGCGGCGCGCCTGCGCACTCTCTGCGGAGAATTCGAGCTGCTGCGCATGGCAGAGGCCGATACGCTGGATGCATTCGCTGGCAAGACCGGTGGCATGGCGGCGCGTGTCATAGGGCTCGGGTCGATGCTGGACGATGCCGCGATGGTGAAGAAACTACTCGACTCCGTGCCAGACCGCCTGTACGTGGCGGTGGCCGGAATCAAGCAGTTCTTTGACGTCTCCACCATGGTGCTCGAGGAGGCATTGGGTCGCCTGAAGGCCTTCGACAAGAGACTGCGACGACGCGGACAAGCCAGCGGGTGAGCGGGCGGACGGCCAACTGATGTACACGGCAGCGGCAGTGGCAGACACGACAACGACGTCAGGGTGGTGGCAGCTTCAACGACGACGACGATGGTGTGGAGAGCACGACATCAGGCGGGGGAAACAAGCGGCGCGGGCGATGCTACAAGTGCGGCCAGCGCAGTCACTCTAAGAGGGGAGTGCCCCAGCTGCGGAAGGAGCCGGCGGCAAAGCGCGCGCTGCTGGCGGACGGCGGTGTCGAGGACAATGGCCTCCTCTGTGCCACGGCTTAGGGTGTGAGTGTTGGACGAAATAAGCCGCGGCGACAATCTAGGCGCGTCGGGCTAGTGTATGGGCGCACGCTAAGCGTGTCGTGTGCGTCGGGCTCGCCACGGCCCGGACGTGTGTGTGCATGTCGCGAGCGTGGGCAGAGCGGGCCGGACCAGGCGCTCGGCGTGGACTGGGGCGTGGGTGTGTGCCCTGATGTGGCCCAGGGTATAAGACCCCCTTGTACGCATTGTAACAGAAGTAAGTCGATTTCGTGCTCGAAGGAATAGCCGTAGTTGCAGCGGCGTTCGTGTGCCGGGAAACCTACTGTGTCCAGCGAGCTCCCTCTCTGATCTTCTTCCTTCCTCTCCTGTCGCTCGAGAGCAGCGAGACAGAGAGAGCTAAGGAGCAACGAAGAGAGCTAGGGTTAGGGTTTAGGTTAGACACCAACAACCTCATCACATATCTACTCCAAGGCTGTTTGTGGCCCTCACTTGTTCGCAGCAAGGATTTTGTCTAACTCGTTGCGTGCGCAACGCATATTCCATCCACCCATCCAACATGCATGTCAAATCAGCAGGCATCCAGGAGCCACAAAGATGCCTACCGGTGGAGAAGCACTGCTCAGGAAGGGAGGAGGAGGGCTCGCGACCATGGGAGGAGGAGGAGGAGCGACCCGGCGATGCATGGCCGTGGTGGGTCGCCGGCGGTGCGCCCGCGATGGGAGGGAGGACGAGAGGGAGAGGGGATTTGGATGGGGGCACAGGTAGGGATAAGGATGGGGGAGAGGGACAAGTACAAGGTTGCTGTATTCCGTCAACCATATAATAGGAAAATATCGTTTTTGGCCCAATAATACTACAGCTACGAAAGCAACGTACGAAGAGTTATGTAACTTGCCTAACCAATCTACCCCCCCCCCCCCCCCCCCCCCCCACACACACACACATTTTCACCGTGTGGGCCCCGCCACACCCTTCCGTCCAATCCCAACCCTACACGTTGCCTGTTACCTAAAATCTGTACGTAACTTTACCTAGGTGTAGCATTGCTCTTTTTGGCAAGGGATGTGTGTGCCAGGGGGCTCGCATCCACGTGAAGGAGTGACGGCCGCGATTGGCCTGGCGCGCACAACCAGTTTGTAATAGACATATTTTCTACTTCCTCCGTTCCTAAATATAAGTCTTTGAGCAGATTCCACTATGGACCACATACGGAGCAAAATGAGTGAATCTATACTTCAAAATGCATCTAGATTCATCCGTATGTGGTCCATAATGAAATCTCTACAAAGACTTATATTTAGGAACGGAGGGAGTACTTAAGTTTGTTGTGGCTGTCCAAGCGTTGCAAACAAACACGCTTATAGGGTGACACCCTCACATGCATGCAGCTAGTCCGTTAGTCCGTCCTATACCACGATCATTTAGATCCGGGTGCCCGCCTATGTAGCAGCATGATACTCTATTTTGATGTTTTTCTGAATAAATTATGTAGTCTTGACGGAATACATGATCTGTTCCTATGTTAGAAGATTTGCTAGGGGTAGAACACGGCCAAATTATTCGTTTCATATTAATTTGACATGAAATTTCATGTTTTTATAGTGCTTTATTTATTTGTGTTACGATTAGATTAGGTGTTTTGATTTTATTGTATTCTCTGGAGTTGATGTAATTTTCTCAAAATTATTGCTATTCATATTGTTTTTGATCAACCATATAGGAAGGATTTTGCTATTGGACAAATAAACATAGACAATAAATCTTACATATGAGTTCGGATAATTTAAAAAAATATGATGTTTCAAATGCACGTGCGTAGGCGGCCATGGGAGTTAAGATAATGTTTGAACAAGACACTCTTTTCAACTCTCACTGGCTAATTAGCTTCTTATATTGAGGGGGAATACAGGGTAATACAACTAAATTATCTGAATTTGAACTGATTGGAAAGGTACTGACTAATCCATTGCATGAGTCTGACATATGGCGCTGCAATGACTGCAGGATCAATCCAAGTTAAACCACATAGCGACAGAGTTTTTGGTATATATAGTACTCCCTCCGTAAACTAATATAAGAGCGTTTAGAATACTAAAATAGTGATCTAAACGCTCTTATATTAGTTTACAGAGTTTTTGGTATATATAGTAGATCATTTCCTCGTGGCACATTGGAGTGAGAGCTGGGATGATAGTGAGATGGCTCTTGTGCGGGGAATGAGAAGAAGAGATCTTGGTTCTGATGGTATACAGTTTTGGGAGATGCCTTTTGATGTGTAAAAAGAAGGTTGACAATCAGCCCAATAAACTGTATGCTACGACCTTGTCACATGAAAAGCAGGCCAAAGATTTAATTTCCCCATTACAAACAATGATTCATTTCTTCCATTACTATCCAAAGAAAGTGAGCAGAGTTGAAGAACGTTAAAATAACACTAAAAACAAAATCCTTATTCAGAATTGCAGCACAACGTCATCTATGTTAATGCAATATCTCTTACCAAAAAAGATCATGAATGGACCATACTTTTGATTCAAATGATAAAAGTGGAGGATCTGAAGAAAAAGAGAATTGTAGAAAATATTTAGTACGATTAGAGCATTGGCAAAATATTTATAATTCATTAGAAACATATCAATGTAATATATTAACCATCTAGATGTTTGAATTCAGCGATGTTCATATAGCAAAAGTAATTTAAGATTGTTATGCATGTGCATCATGATAACTGAAGCATATGGTTTAACTATTTTATTTTTTGAAAAAGGCAAGGCAAGTCTCCTGCCTCTTCATTCTCCGGCACATAAAATATTATCTTTATTAAAGGTCGAACTAATCAACTTACAAAAAGAATAGAAATGGGACCACCATATGTTCCCGCAACAACCGGTGTTTCCAATCGCCATGACAAACCAATCTGTGCAAAAAATCCAGTAACATAGTTCATCACAGGTGGTTTCTAACAGAAAATGGATCCCTGACCCACTGGTGACTATGACAAACCAATATGTACAAAACATCGACCCACATAGTTCATCAACCGTCAATCCCGCCGATCGATCAACGGAAAAGGGAAGGGAGAGATGCAAACAGAACATGGACAATAACAATGATCAGCATCCATGTCTACATCCATCTACCACCACCCTGAAGCCAAGCCAAGGACCATGGCCGAAACCAATTCAGGGAGGAACGTCTCCTAGCCGGCTTAGTCGCGACTATAGCCGCACTGGTGCTATCCAAGGATAACCACTATGATGCACAAGCAATTGCGACAGTCGTTGGTTTCGCTTAATTACCATCTCCTATGTAAATCACTCGCTACCCCGCCGGGTCACTTCTGAGAGCGAGTTGCGCTACCGTGACCAATAACTTGCCTAGAACACCAACGCCACTTCGAAAGAAGCGTAGTTGGTAGTGAAAATGGAATTTCCTAAGGGTACCTGTGGCTAGAGATTATTGCCTCCCATATCTCCCCTCCTGAGTGATATGGGGGTCAAACTAGATCTTGGGGGTCGGCGGGCGGGGGGGGGGGGGGGGGGGGGGGGGGTGCGGAAGAGAGGGAGAAGAAGAAGTTATGGTAATTGGTTATGGAGCGGTGTTTAGGATTGGGGATGATTCCCATATCGTCTTTGTTCTGTGGGGTTTCTGAACTATCTGTTTCAGATAGAAGATAGATCACAAGAACCAAGGTTCTCTTAACCTGTTGTCATTTCTTGTAGTCTTCCAGTGAAGCGATCAGACTTGTTGAAAAACACTAGTTTGCGCAAGCATCCACATATTTTACATATTAGGGTATATCTTAGAAAAACATGTCTTATTTTCACTGGAAAATGTTCAAAATTCCAGTTCCAGGGAAGACGAATCTAGAATCATTCTATGTTAAAAAATTCTAGTCAGTACCTAGAACACTTATGGACACAAATAGATGTGAGATTTCTAAATTCTACACATTTGTTTATCTGGTCCTTGTGAACTGGGTGGAAGGAACAATAAACATGGGAGGGAAAGAGCATAACATTTGAAACAATTCTTGTCATGTTACGTTTTCCCCTTTGAAAAGCAAATCGTATCGGTTGGACTTAAAGTATGGGGTGGTGTGTACCAATATGTTTGCTTTTAACCCAGGAAGATGGACATCAGCATGCCGGTATTTTCTTCTGTACTAAAATATATCATTATCAACATGTTAAAAAATGGATGCTGAATTCACATTATGAATATAACAGGCACACAAGATATACAGTAAAGAAAATAGGAATAGAAGCATTTACAATGCATGATATCTTCAGGCGGATTGTTAGTCTATGTAAGAGTAGATACTTTATAGAAAGATCATCGGGGGATTAATTAGCAACTTTAAATTTCATACCATACATTTGATAGATGAGTTGACATATATTTTGAACACTGAAATAACTTAATATCTTAATAGAACAGGGGAATCTGATCACAAAATATCTAGCAGAAAATGAAGTATATGTGACTAGATAAATGTCAGAATTTTTATCAATTTTGATGCTCCTAGATGTCGGTAATCTGAACAATATATCTCAACAATCAGAGTGGTCCAAGAACCGACAATGAGGATGAGATCTCAATAAGACACAAAGTAGTTTGAGACTACATATATATACATTTGACACCACAACATCATTTTGAGGGTTTTACGAAAAAGATTACTGTTCAAGATATTTTTACAGTGTTAAAAAGTTTGCTATGAGAAATTAATGTACAATTGTTGTACATTAAGATGTGGAAGTAAAATGTAATTTAGAGCTGCGCCTATAAAGACACCTACCAAGGATACAAAATAGCATAAGCATATGCCGAATCAGTCTTCTGAATTTGTTTATGAGTTGCAGCCCATGCACATGAGCAGTTAGAATAGGTCGACAGCACAATAAATATATTTTGATCTATTTCATTGATAAACATGGAAAATCGAAGATGCGGATTCAAAATACTTTTTAATATAGAAAATTCCTAGGAAAGGCATGAAAACATGCAAATGTATCTAACCAGTTTAAGAGCACAGCACAGAAAACGGAGTTGCCATTCATGATTAGAATTTAGAACAAGCTACCTCATTACCAAGAGCTGAAGTAAAGAAAAGCATTACACAAGCAAGATTCACAAATGCGAAGTGAAGGTGATATTCAAATTATACGATATAGGGATGACATTTTTATTCCCAGCTGATAGTAACTGGTCGATCATGATTAGCCACTTATGTCTCACGGAGACAGTGATGGCGGCGGTACATCACCATCCAGTTCCACGTCGAGCAACGCTCCAATGGCCTCCAACCTCTGCATAAGCGGGTCCGCATGAATACGCCGACCTTCTCCATAGGCCCAGGCCAACACATCTCCCGGGTGTGTGTGATCAAGCGCTGGTAGGGGAAATGGGGCCAGTGAGGTAGCCGTCCGGCAGACCATCTGCGTGTCGGTGTTGGGCAGCAGCTCATTGGCCGTCGTATCAGCAGACAACACCCTGAACAATGGCGACAACGGTATTGGGATTTAGATAAATATCCGATCAGAAACTTCAGCTTCCTGGTATGCTAACCTTTTGACCTCGGCATCTATCTCTTCTGAAGCTCCTGCAGCCGCTTCAATAGGAGGCGGAGGCGTGGCGAGCTCGTCTAGTGCTGCCATGATCTCCGAGCGTGGGAAGGGGGGAACAATCATCAGTTCGACGTTGAGCAAAGCTCCAATGGCTTCCAACCTCTGCATAAGAGGGTCCGCATGAATACGGCCTTCTCCATAGGCCCAGGCCAACACATCTCCCGGGTGTGGGTGCGGGTGGTCAAGCGCCGGGAGAGAAAAGGGGACCTGTGAGGCAGTCGTCCTAGAGATCACCTGCACGTTGGCATTGGGCAGCGGCTCACTGGCCACCACATCAGCAGACAACACCCTGCACAGTGGTGACAACGGTATTAGGATTTAGCAATCACAAAGATCCAATAAAGACTCCAAGAAGAAGAAAGTTTAGATTCCTAGAAAGCTAACCTTTTGATCTCACCCTCGTCGCCGGCATTAGCAGCACCAAGCCGTGGTTGGCTTCCAGAATGACCCATGTAAACTAGGAAGTGGGATGGATCACGGAATAATTCAATCAAGCAGAGACAGATCTGCATCAATAAGAAATTACTAGCAAGTACTGGGCAGGCAGCTAACCTCGAGTCCTCCACACGCCGGCGCTTGAGATGACAGGCTGCACGGTGCAATGGATGATGCTAGGGATGGGAGATGAGCTAGGGTTGGAGATCTAGATATATATTCCAGAATCGTAAGCTTGAAGAGGAAAGAAACTGACGGCATGAGAGCTGTGAAAAGATTTCACACCGGACAACAAATTAGACAATATTTGGTATGGTTTTAGGAATCGCTGTACACAGGTAATATCATTTAATACCATACATATTTGGGCTTTGTGTATTAGTGGACAGAGGCCAGGAGCAACCTTCTTTCCAAAAAAAAAATCGTCATAGTGCATGATTTACATCAAATTAAGGTCAGTTTTTTAAAAAAAAATAGTATTGTGTGATGTGAGATGTCTCGCTTGATAGGCTTCTCTCAATCTATTTTGTACTCCCTCCGTTTCTAAATATAGAAATTTTAATACGGACTTCATACGGAGTTCTTATATTTAGGAACGGAGGGAGTATTAGTATATTGCTACACGTCCAGTGTCAGGTGCCTAAAAGCGTTCACTGATGGGTTTTCACCTGTCGCTGACCTCATTTGTGGAAGTCATGTACCAGGGACGCAAGCACTGACTGCCGTTGGTAGTACGTCTTCACTGCAGCGTAGCATGCTCCGGAAGACGGTTTCGTTGACTCACTGCATACGTCGTATCCAGTCCTAGACACCGCCAGTCCACTTCTTTACTGGTACGCTTTAAGGGTGGTTGCGAGAGACTCGTGTCGTCCTCCGAAAGGCTAGGATTTGCCATGTAGCCAAACCCCTTCCTCCCTTCCCCCGCCGCCACCATCGGAGGCAGCCACCGAGATCCCTGTTTGGCTGCCAGAGAGGTTCGCGGTGAGGCCTCTGGCTGCTGTTCTTCTCAGATGAGGGACTAGGCTCCAAGATTGCGTCCTTGAGTAGTGAGGGTGGAGCCCTTCCATTAATACAGGAGGCGTCCGCCGGTGCGTATGGTCGTATCCCCTTGGCTGCATAGGAGGTGTGGTCATGAAGGGCGGTGTTCACGAAGTGGAGTGGTGCCCCATGACCCCCCGCATCCATATCTAAACATGTCTCCATCGATGCGTGTTGCCCTCTCCGTCGGATGATTCTGATCTCCGGTGGCCTCTTCTATGTGGGATTGGCTGGCAGTGGTGAGCACGATGTCGACAACGATTCGGCGCTAATATCCTCCTTGGAGGTGATGTTGAGGTACACCTCCCTCTGCTTCCTCCTTCCCCTATGCCTGGGTGAAAACCCCAAATCCTTAGGGCTGGGTGGTGGCAATATGGCGTCGTCCCCTCCTTGGAGATGCCTTTTTTGGTGTTGGGTTTGAGTGTGGGTAGAAGCGAGCTCGGATGAGTCCTAGGGGTGTCTCCGTGTTCTTCTTCGGCAGTGATGTAACTCTGAGAAGGGTTGGGCTGCTCCTCAGGCTGGTATGCTCTCTCCCTTGTGTGGTCCATTTGTCCAGCGGAATGACACCCTCGAGCATGTGTGAGAGGGGATAGGTGTCCCTTCTCTGATGATCATGATATTTCGATGGTGGTGAGGGTTAGCCGTACTAGTGAGCTTGGTGTGTCTCCATGGCTTCATTACTATTTTCTAGGGTCATGGCAACGAAACCCATGGTGGGTAGGTTTGTGAGATCCGTGTCAACGATTGCGCATGTAGATCTCCTTGAGGACCAAATGTCGTGGAAAGCTTTCGTGCAGCCTGGCCTACCGGAGCATTGTGCTCGAGCATGGCCGCACTAGGCACCTTTGCCACTCGTGCGAGTACATGAAGTTGAGGGTGGGCAATGAGCAAGTTGTGGTGGGCAATAGGGGAGGTTGTGATTTGCAGCGGGGATGTTGGGTTATTATCTAGCGATAGGATGGGAGGGAGAGGATTTTTCTGGTTAGGTTTAGGTTTAGTATTTATACTCCATATAGTTGTGTTGGGGCATTAGGCTGTAAGGTAGCACTATGATTTTTTAAATTGTAACCAATGATTTCTTAAATTGTAACTAATGGGTCTGTAGTATGAACACCACTAGTGATACTGTTACTAGTGACATGTTCTCGTTTATGCACATTACTTGTGTACTACAATATTACAAGTGACGGCTCCGTGACAGATATTGTTACTAGTGACAGGCCCTTGTTGACCTGCGGCGACGACGACGCGGCGGACTCCGTGTGGAGGTGGAGGACGACGGCATGAGGTGGAGGCCGTCGACGGCGTGATGTCGCCGGTGGCCCGTTGCAATGCGATGCCGCTAGATGGAGACGGCGTGGTGATCAGCGTCGTGACGACGTTGTCCACAACAAGTTTCTTCGGCTCCGTGATGGTGTGTCAAGTGGTGGTGGGTGATTTGCATCGAAGGTTGTGATATCAAGATTAGGGGGTGAATGTTAGCACTAATCTTGATATTTTGTATAAGCTGTTTATTTAGGAGTTGAGACAAGAGGAATAGAGAGGAGAAAACGTTGGCTATGTGAGGCAGCACAACAACAAAACTATTTGTCTCCATTGTCATTCATGTGTAAGCTGTGAGAGGCAGTTGAGAGGAAGAAGAAGAGCGGCGCTGCGAGGAGGTGGCGCCAACAACATCTATCAGTTGTACAAGAATATTACTAGTGATAGTAATAGTCTCCCACACGTCACTTGTTCATTTCCCTACCAAAAACATATTGGTAGCATATGTTACAAACCACCAATTACAAGTTTGATAGGAGAATATCCCCTATGTCCCCTCCCCCGTGCGCTCTCCTGTCAATGGGTTATCGTGCGATGTGGGCTGAGTGCAGCATGTAGCGCGGGCGGCAGGCTCTGCTTTGGTCGTTAACTCGTAGAGTCGGAGGCAGGGTGGTGGGAGAAGCGTCGCCCAATTGGAGGGTCCACATTTCCTTTTTTTTAGTTCGGCATGGGCTAGGGGGCAAGTTATGGCGGAGGTCGGCGATCTCCTGCATGGCGTGTCATTGGGGAAGGTTGTGTCGTGGTGCCGGTGAGGCCTGCCTGGCGATGCCAGGTTGGCGGTAATATCCTCTCCTGTGGGCATGTGGTTGTGCAGTGTTGCAGGTTGGTGCAGCGGAGTGGGTCACAGGGAACCGACATAGGTGGATGCTGCAGCTGGAGGTACCGACTACCACCGGGTAGCTAGAGGTATCGGCTGCCACAAGTGCCCTCCTCCCCTCTAGATCTGGAGTGGCCAAACCTGAGGGGGTGATGCCCACCCCTCCCAGTATTGTTGGCTGGCAGATGGCCGGTGGTGTGGGTTGGCCACCAATGCAAGTGTTGGAATTTTCATCCTATCGGGGGTTGGTTCCCCTTTGTGAGTGCTTTCGTCCCTCGCTGGTCACGTCGAGGCGGCGTCTCGTGGCTGGTTGGTGGCGGACGCATGTTTTGGCATCGATAAAGAGTTTGTCTGAGGATGTTGGGGAAGTTGTCCTAGATAGCAGACACCATGGGTGGCTTTTCTGGTAGGCTCCATGTTGGTGGTGGTGGCTGCTCCTCTTGGTCGTGTGAGTGACCGTGGGTGTAGTGCCTAGCGGCTCTGGTCTACTATGGCGGTTACTAGATTTGGTGTGGATGGGTTGGCCCTTGTTATGGTGGTGATCGTGGCTCTTCATGGCGGTGCAGGCGAGTTTCCGAGCGAAAGCTTCACGCTATCTGGCTTCGGCAACAACGGCTCCGATCCCATTGTCGTGTGTCTTGTCCTTGTGTCAGAGCTCCGGGTAGAAACCTTTTTCTATTTGCCCGAACTCGACAGAGGTGACGCTCCGTGTCGTCACTCACTTGGGAGTGTTGTAACTGCCGACCCGATGCCGGAGATACTTATTGTAGGTTTGGCATTTGATTCGTATCAACGCCACTATCAAGTATGATATAATTAATTTTTTTGCTTTAAACATGGAATCTCATTACATTAAATAATTGCATTGCATATGAAATCACATTACATTACATAATCACTACAAGAAATATGTCAACTAGTGACCTTCTGTCAGTGACCCTGGAAGAATTGGTCATAGATCTATGACCATTTAAGACCAATTGGTCAAAAGCTGTTCGGGGGGCTCCAAATGCTGAACAAGAACGACCATTTTGGTCAGGAAGGTCGTAATTTCCTTACACGAAATGGTCATAAAGCAGATAGCACTGGTCCGCTGCCTTATTACTAGCTGATCATGACCAATATAGATGGTCATAACCTTGTAAATTGTGGTGGGTTGCTATGACTAGGCGCCACCTCATCAGTTTTGCCTATGTGTCATGTACATATGTCACTTTTTGCCCTAGGTTGTGAAGCAACCTATATTTCTGTCATTCCCAAAAATCCCAAAAAAATTCTCATAAATTCTTTGGTTCATATCTTCGTCAAATATGTAGAAAACCTTCCTTGTCTATTTAAAAAATAATTCAACAATATTCATTTTTCTATTCTGTTTAGAACAACACTTTGTGAAGGAAGTGCTATTTATATATTCTTGATTGCCCTCAAAAAATTTGGGCACTATTTCCTATCCAAATCATTGCCTCATGACAAAATTCAGCTCCATTTGCCCAGTAATCTTCCTTGGCAAATTTCCAAAGTTTTTGTCCACCTAGAACCTTTGTGAAAGAAGTACTAGCTATGCATATCCTAATGAGTTGAATTTTTGCAACATATTCTATATGCCTATGTAACTTACCTACACCAAATTTGAGCACAGTTCATTTAGCCAATTTCTCTCACTAATTTTCTGAAGTTTCTATCCAGAGAAGAGCATTGTGAAGGAAGTGCTATTTATATATTCTTGGTTGCCCTCAAAATTTTGGGGCACTCTTTCCTATCCAAAGCATTGCCTCATGACAAAATTTAGCTCCATTTGCCTAGTAAATCTTCCTCGGCAAATTTCCAAAGTTTTTGTCCACCTAGAACCTTTGTGAAAGAAGTACTAGCTATGCATATATCCTAATGATTTAAATTTTTTCCACATATTCTATATGCCTATGTAAATTACCTACACCAAATTTGAGATCATTTCATTTAGCCAATTTCGCTCACTAATTTTCTGAAGTTTCTGTCCAAAGAAGAGCATTGTGAAGGAAGTACCACTTTGGCATGTCCAAATGGTATCCATTTTCCACAGTGCTTTCCTATGCCCAAATAACCATCCTCCACCAAATTTCAGCTCAATCCATTCATTATTTTGAGCCCAGCTTCAACATTCGTATTTACGTCCAGTGTGGTACTTTGCAAAGCAAGTACCACCTAGGCTCCTCCTTTTGAGTTGAAAATTTGTGTGATCATCCTCAACCAAAACTCACGCCCATTATCCATGTGCATTTCCCGTACCGCTAATCAAACACTTGGCTGCTAATTCATGTTTGAGCATAGATTGGTCTCCTCGTCAGAATCTTATGTTGTAATTTTCTTCCTAGCACCTACCTGGGGAGTGCCCAACCCACTAGACATGCCTAGGCCGCCCAGAACGCATAGCAACGCCACGGTCACACGGTGACCACGCGACGGGCATGCGAGTTTACGCGCTCTAGTGTTGGGGCCCTCGGCCATCGTCCAAAACTCGATGTATCGCCATAAAACCATGTATTTCTGATTAAATAGGTACTTATGTAACTAGAAATGATATTTGGAAAAAATAAATAGCAAACTATAAGGCAGTGCAGTTCAAATTTGACCCGCTTCCAGCTGAATCGGCAGAAATTTGTCTTTTTCACCAGAGGTGGATCAAAACTTTTGACACCCAACCATTTTGTCAATTATGCATTAAATATGTCCTAGTATTTTAGAAAATTGATTTGGTCCAATTTTGCAACTAATATATGGTAGGTCCTTCACAAAAAAATCTCATTTTGGGCACTCGGAAAATGGAAAATGAATTTTTCGTCCAAAGAAAATGAAAACTTCCTTAGGCAACATTGTTTGCCATTCCAAGATGCACCCGTATGCACAATATAAGATCATTTGAACAAACTATGTCATGAATGTGGCCATAAGATTGAGCATTTGGGTTGAAAGCCATGCATCTTCACACTTGATAGCTCGTTTCCGAGAACACTTTTTGAAAATAATTGCTGTATTACAAGTTTATAATTTTTGCTGGTAACTTGGTCACACACAATGACACAATGCGAAGGTTTTCCAATTTTTTGATTTTTTTTGAATTTTTTATGCCCGATTTAAAATGCGGTCAAAACGGCGGGAATGACCGTTCCTAGCTAGTGGTTGAATCTTGGAATTTTTTTGGTGTTTCTCTGATTAAATAGATACTTATGTACCTAGAAATGATTTTTGGAAAAAATAAAGAGCAAACTACAAGGCAGCTACAGTTCAAATTTGACCCGCATCCAACTGAATCGGCGGTAATTTGTCTTTTTCACGAGAGGTGGATCAAAACTTTTTACACCCAACCATTTGGTCAATTGTGCATTAAATATGGCCTAGTATTTTATAAAAACGATTTGGTCCGATTTTGCAACAAATATATGGTAGGTACTTCACAAAAAAAAGCTCATTTAGGGCACTCGAAAAATGGCAAAATGTTTTTTTTGTGCAAAAAAAATGAAAAATTCCTTAGGCAACATTGTTTGCCATTCTAATATGCACCCTTGTGCACAATATGAGATTATTTGCACAAACTATGCCATGAATGTGGCCATAAAATTGATCTTTTTGGTGGAAAGCCATGAATCTTCACAGATGATAGCTCATTTCTGAGAACACTTTTTTAAACTAATTTTCGTATTACAAGTTTATTATTTTTCCTGGTAACTTGGTCACATATAATGACACAATGCGAAGGTTTTCCAATTTTTTGAATTTTTTTGAATTTTTTATGCCCGTTTCAAAATGCGGTGAAAACGGCGGGCATGACCGTTCCTGGCTAGTGGTTGAATCTTGGATTTTTTTTGGTGTTTCTCTAATTAAATAGATACTTATGTACCTAGAAATTACTTATAAAAAAATAAAGAGCAAACTATGAGGCAGCTGCAGTTCAAATATGACCTGCTTCCAGCTGAATCAGCGGAAATTTATCTTTTTCACGAGAGGTGGATCAAAACTTTTGACACCCAACCATTTTTTCAATTGTGCATTAAATATATCCTAGTATTTTGTAAAATTTATTTGGTCCAATTTTGCAACAAATATATGGTAGGTCCTTCACAAGAAAATTTCATTTTGGGCACTCAGAAAATGGAAAATGAATTTTTCGTCCAAAGAAAATGAAAACTTCCTTTGGAAACATTGTTTGCCATTCCAAGATGCACCCTTATGCACAATATAAGATCATTTGAACAAACTATGTCATGAATGTGGCCATAAGATTGACCATTTAGGTTGAAAGCCATGCATCTTCACGCTTGATAGCTCGTTTCCGAGAACACTTTTTTAAAATAATTGCCGTATTACAAGTTTATTATTTTTCCTGGTAACTTGGTCACATATAATGCCACAATACGAAGGTTTTCCAATTGTTTGATTTTTTTTTGAATTTTTTATGCCCGTTTCAAAATGCGGTCAAAACGGCGGGCATGACCGTTCCTAGCTAGTGGTTAAATCTTGGAATTTTTTTTGGTGTTTCTCTAATTAAATAGATACTTATGTACCTAGAAATGATTTTTGTAAAAAATAAAGAGCAAACTATGAGGCAGCTGTAGTTCAAATTTGACCCGCAACCAACTGAATCGACGAAAATTTGTCTTTTTCATGAGAGGTGGACCAAAACTTTTGACACCCAACCATTTGATCAATTATAAATTAAATATGGCCTACTATTTTATAAAATTGATTTGGGTCAATTTTGCAACAAATATGTCACTACTAGGAAAAGGGCTATAGATAGGATTGATACTAATGGCGCACTAGGTAAGTAGTGCGCCACTACTATATACTAATGGCGCACCGGTTGGAGGTGCACCATTAGTGTGGAAGACACTAATGGCGCACACCAGGCACACGGTGCGCCACTAGTATTGATTTTTTTCCATTTTTCCATACACTCTAATGGCGCATCGATCCCACCCGCACCCTCCCCCACTAGCTCCACCGCCGCTGACGACCCACCGCAACCCTCCCCCGCTCCACCGCCGCCGACGAGCACCCGGCCCCCCCGCACCCTCCCCCGCTCCACCGCCGCCAACGGGCACCCCCCGCACCCTCCCGCACTAGATCCACTGCCGCCGACGACCCACCGCAACCCTCCCCTGCTCCACCGCCGCCGACGAGCACCCGGCCACCCCGCACCCTCCCCCGCTCCACCACCGCCAACGAGCACCCCCCGCTAGCTCCACCGCCGCCGACGACCCACCGCAACCCTCCCTCGCTCCACCGCCGCCGACGAGCACCCGGCCCCCCGCACCCTCCCCCGCTCCACCACCGCCAACGGGCACCCCCCGCACCTTCCCCCCGCTCCACCGCCGCCGCCGATGATATTTTCAATTAACAAATTTGAACATATTTTCTAAATAATTATTACTGTTTTTATAAAAAAATATCACTGTTATGATTTAAACAAGTTTGAACACATTTAAACACAAATAAATATCAAACAGGATTTAAAATGCATAAAAAATATTGGGGAGCCTGAGAATCGAACCCAGGACCTCCTGATGTGTGTGCTGCGTACTGACCAGTCAGGCTAGTGGGCGGGTTCTGTTGTAGATAGAGTTAGGTGGTATATATGTCGGGCTAGATTAAATTACTTATGGCGCACCCTTCGGTGGTGCGCCATTGCTATGGATGTACTTATGGCGCACCCCTGGGTGGTGCGCCATTGCTAAGCCTCCCCCCACTAAAATCCCCAATCCCCAATCCACACTCTAATCCCTCCCCTGCCTCACCCGCCGTCCCCGGCAGTACATGCACCCGACCACCCTCCGCCGCCGACCACCTCCCTCACCGTCCCCCTCCGCCCGCGCCCGCGCCCTCGCCGTCCCCCTCCCCCCCCCCCCCCCGCGGCTCCGCCTGCGCCCCCTCCCTCCCGAGCGCGACAGCTAGGGTTCCTAGCCGCCGCCACCGCTGCCGGCCCGCAGCCGCGGGCGCGCCCAGCCGTCCGAACCCTCCGCTGCCCCGCCTTCGGTACAGGCCCCTCCAGCCCCAAAGCTGCGCCCCCGCCCGCCTCCTCCTCTCTTCTCCCGCGACCTCCCCCCTACCCCCTCTCAACCGCCCCGTCCCCTCAGCACCGCCCGCCGTTTCCCCGAACCCTAGCTCCGCCGGCGTCGGGGACGACCACCTCGTCGGCCTCACCAGGCCGCAGGCCCTCAAGCCCCACGCCGTCCTCGGCCTCGCCCTCTCCATCGGCGGTGCCCCTTCCTCCGCCCCTGCAGCGCAGCAGCAGCAGTAAACAACCAGGTAAGATGATGATGCATTTTCATTCAGTCTTTCTATTCAGTCTTTCTATTTGTACTACTTGTTTGTTGTGAAGCTAAGATGATGATGCTATTTTCTTATATGGTGAAGATATACTCTAGTTCTCTTTGTGCTATGTCACTCTGTTTTTCAAACGTATTTATTTGAGCCAAAGTCACTTGGAGGCCCAACGTATTTCAGTGTGTGTCCTCTGTAAACGAGGCATTTGACTTGATTGATCCCGGAAGGCAACGTATTTTGCAATCCATCTTCGTAGGAAGGAGTATGACAAGAACATCGGTTAGATACATGGGCTACTGTGGATGAAAGTGTGGTATTTATACTCTGCCTTCGACAGAGCAGAGAAGCCAAATACTTGAAACTATTATCTGGTAGGAGATTTATTTTAACAAGATAGAAGAAAACACCCAAGATGATAGGTAATAATACATTCATGTCTAAGACCATCGAGTGGTTGAACCGTATGCGGTGTTCCTATATATGCCTGTATATATTGCCCGTGGTTCGCCTAAGACACGACGAAATCACCATATGTGACTGAAAATATGGAGAAGAACCAGAGACTTCTTGAGAGCAACCAGACAAACATTAAGTGAAATTAATTAGATTGTGTGTATAGTAGTACTACTAGTTTTTGCTGGTGTTTTTGCTGGTGAACCATACGACATTAAGTGAAATTATAGTAGTTTCAGTTTCACAAATCAAGTTTCAGTTTCACAACCAGCTCAACACTAGCTACATACTGCTGCCCAATACTAGCTCTTTAGAGGGTATACTGCTTTCTTTTCTTATCTTAAAACATGCTACAAGGGGCAAAGCATGGATGGTTGCCTTTCGGGTGCATCATCCCACTAACCCGGCCCGGCCGATTGCCTTTCGGGTGCGAATCAGCCACGCGACATGTTTGATCGACCGTGTCGATCCTTGTGCTTGCTAGGTTGGATATGGATGATGACTAGATGCCAGCTGCGCGCTTCTTCTTCTAGTCTGACCTGCACCGCCATTAATTAGTGTTAACTGTACTAGTATAATCAACTTCAGAGAGTGTCACACTCAGTTCAGCATCTGGCAGACCAAGTGGCACTATCAACTTGTCTTTATCTCCATTTTTCTTGAGCACACACCTATCATGTATCATGTATGTAGTAGCAACATGCTGATGGGGAGGTGTAGCAGGATCATGACAAAATGTGCTGCTATCTTATTCCAAGATGCACATTTTCTCTCAAACTGACATGCTCTTAATATGGACTCTATTTGATGATAGAGGTGTAGCAGGATCATGACAAAATCAGTTGTTATCTTATTCCAAGATGTACATTTCCTCTGAAACTGACTGAACTGTTCTTAATTTTGCAGGTAGAGGGCAAGATAATTTGTTGGTTGTTTGCTGTCATGTTGTTATTACTTCCATTAGGGCATCTGTTGGTTCATTAACCTTTCTAACATCTGCATATTTCAGGTTTCTGAGGAGGTAAAGGAAGTGAAGTTCAGACAGTGCAGCAGCATCAACACCTCCAAGGTGAGAAATATGTTCCTATTTATCTTTTTTTGCTCAAGTTCTTCAATACATCATATAATATAGAGAAGTGCAGATCAAGTGGTGCAATCATATACATCTGCCACTTAAGTCATCCTTCCCTTTAAGCAGAGTGATGCCTTTCGGTGTCACACAATAATGTTTGTTGCAAGAACATTCTACTCTTAGTGTTCGTTTGTTTACTGCATAAAAATATATAGTTTTGCTGCTGTTATGCCTGTATTCACTGCTGCTGCTGCTATACTTGTGATGATGTTGTAGGTACCCCGAGAGGCCCTAGAGTTTGCCGGAATGTCGATTAACTTCTGTTCCGGCAAATTCGGGTACTCCATATGTCCTATTTTCAGCAAAGGTAATGCTGAAATTTTCCGTGAATTTTAGTATTACTTTGCTAAAAATAGGACATATGGGGTACTTGCGACTAATGCCTGTTATCATGCATGTTTTATGACCTGTTGTAAGGGTACTAATTGGTCTCTTCTGCTGCTTATCAGAGATGGCGGGAAGCAGCCACCGCCGATCTGCGACACCACAGTACAAGTTGGATGCTTCCGAGTTCTTCACTATCATACTTGAGGCTTCAGTATCAGCCATGACGCAGGTATATAAAACGAGAGATCTCCCCTTCACCCATCTCATTATGACATCTGTTGTTTGCTACATCACTCATTGTCCCAAACTGCAGAGGCTGCCTGACAGTTTTATGAACATGCTGATGGGTGAAGATCCGCCAAATAATGTGAAGCTGCGACAGGCTGACAGCGGGTTTCGCAGGCAGTGGGATGTGCAGTTGGTGATCAAGAAGGGCCACATGTACTTGTCTCGTGGGTGGGAGAAGTTCTACCGTGCCTACGACCTGCAGCTGGGGTACTTCCTTCTCTTCAGGTACGACGACGACGCCAACATGCTCATCGTGAAGGTGTTCAACAAGACTATGTGTCGCATGCGCTACGCTGCCGATGATGATGCCGGTACGTTCTGCCTCTTCTTATTCGTCTACATTTGGCTTTGTCTCACATCGATTGTTAACGGTCATTGTTGCATTTTGGACAGGTAATGGGAGCAGCAGCAGCGACACTGGCTACAGCCAAAGCAGCAGCGACTATGGCTGTAGCGAAAGCAGCATCGATTCTGGCTGTAGCGAAAGCAGCAGCGATTCTGGCAGCAGCATAGACAACAAGAAGGATGATCAGGACTGGAGTGCGGGAGAACAGGAGCAGAGTGAGGATGAGGAGCTGCAGGATGACGATGGGCATTAGGCTGAGGATGACCTAGCGCTGGTGGTGGCTGACCAAGGGCAAGATATGGTGGTGGCTGACCATGGGCAAGAGATGGAGGTGGCTGAGGATGACCTAGCGATGGTCGTGCCTGAAGGTGGCCTCGCGATGGTGGTGGTGCCTGATAATGACCACGCACCGGTGGTGGCGTCGGCGATCCCACAGCTGGGCGACATGACCACGCCAATTGTGGTAGAAGACTACATCCCACTGCCTCCACTGCCTCCACCGCCTCGCCGCTCTAGGCGCATCAGGGAGAGGAAGGAGAAGAAGGAGAAGAACAATGCATGAGAACTAAACTTTGTTAGGTATGTCAGATCTCCTATAGGTTAGCTATCCAAATTGATATATATATATACTTAGTTACCTATGTTATCTCTAATATGCTTAGTTTCCTTTAGGTTAGCTTCATTTTTACCTAAGTTGGCTCTAATATACTAACTTAGAGCTTATATGCTTAGTTTCCTATAGGTTAGCTCCAAAATAACTTATGTTAGCACAAAATGATCAAGTTTACATAATAAGCTTATAGTCTTTTTCTTATTCTTCTTCTTTTCCAAAATGACATAGGTTAGCTTCATTTTACCTAAGTTGGCTCTAATATACTAACTAAGAGCTTATATGCTTAGTTTCCTATAGGTTAGCTCCAAAATAACTTATGTTAGCACAAAATGATCAAGTTTACATAATAAGCTTATAGTCCTTTTCTTATTCTTCTTCTTTTCCAAAATGACATAGGTTAGCTTCATTTTACCTAAGTTGGCTCTAATATACTAACTTAGAGCTTATATGCTTAGTTTCCTATAGGTTAGCTTCAAAATAACTTATGTTAGCACAAAATGATCAAGTTTACATAATAAGCTTATAGTCTTCTTCTTCTTCTTCTTCTTTTCCGAAACTCTTCTTCTTCTTCTTCTAGTGTTCTTCTTCTTCTAGTATTCTTCTAGTCTTCTTCTTTTTCTTCTTCTAACTTCTTGTTTATCATTTTGCAGATTTGATTTAATTGACGGAAGCTTGCGTGGATGGAGTGCTTCTTTTCCATTTGTGTTTTTATTTTGTATCAATGTGAAACTTTTATGAATTGATGGATAACGGTTTTGGATGAACAATGTGAAACTTTTGTAATATGTAACGACGGAACTATCTGTTGGCTATGTATGTATATATGATGAAACTTGTGTGTTGGATATGATTGTTATATGGATGTTTGTTGTATATATATGTGTTGAATATCTCATATGTGAAATAGTGACCTGAGATTAAGAAAAAACAAAAAAAAAATAAAAAAATTGTTACTAATGGCGCACTACCATGTGGTGCGCTATAAGTATAGCAGATAATAGTGGCGCACTGTGGGCAATACTAATGGCGCACTACGTGGTGCGCCATTAGAATACCAGATTCTAATGGCGCACATGTGGTGCGCCATTAGAAAAAAAATTCTAATGGCGTGAGGCTAGTGGCGCACCAGCAGTGCGCCATTAGAAGGCAAAACTGGTGCGCCACTAGCATGCCTTTTCCTAGTAGTGTGTTATTGGTCCTTCTAAAAAAAACTCATTTTGGACACTCAAAAATGATTAAAAATAGCTAGAAACATCAAAAATGCATACAAATTGGTGCTCATCCATAAAATATGGTCTAACTTGAGTGAAAAATTTGTGTGATGCCCTTTTGTAAAATATTGTTGATAGCTGCTTCACAAAATAACTCTATCTTTAGCACTTGGAAACTATTTTAAATCACTGATTTTCTGAACCAATCAGAACTCTTCCCACGGATCGATGACATGGCGCCCATCCATCCATCCATCCATCCATGTCTCCATCCCACATCCATCCATCCATCTATTTACAGAAAAAAAAAGAAAAAAAAAAGAGATACCCCACCCGCAGCCCAAACCCTAGCTCAGATCCCCCCATCGCACCCCTCCTCCCTCGTCCCATCTCCCCTAGTCTCCCACATCTCCCCTCATCACCCACATCACCGCCGCCACCCACCCCCCATCCCTCCCCAACCACGCCTCATTACCTCCCACCTCAAGCGGATCCCCCACCTCCTCTAGTTCGTGCTTACCTCCCACCTCAAGCAGAGCCCTCTCCAGCGACCCCTCTCTCTCCCGGGACACATCTGCGCCGCCAGAGATGCCGGAAGATTCTGGCGATCTCTGGCGGCTCTCGCCACTGCGCAGCACAACACGGGATTTGCCTCTCCCGGCCTCAAACGCTCACCCGTAGCCCTCCTCGTGGCTAGGGTTTTGCGGGCGGCGGCGCCTCCATCGTGAGCACGGCTCCAGCGACTTTGGCGGCTCCTCCCCGACATCTGCCGCGCCCTCACACGCGGCTCAGCCCCTGGATGGTGCTATTCCTCTTGGTGGCCATGGGGTACTCGAGCTCTCCTCCAGTGACTCCATCCCCTCCTCTCTCTCTCCCTCCCTCTCTCTCCCTCTCTCTCTCTAACTCTGCTCTGTTCTTTGATTGTAGGTATGCAGGAGGAAGGATGGATTGTAGATAGACTGGGCAGCAAGGATGGATGGTGCCTGGGGAGGGAGTGCTCGACCATGGCTGCTGCTCGGGATGCATCAACCATGGATCTTACTCTCTGGCCGTAGGTGAGCTTGTCCCCTCCTCCTCTCTGCTTGATTGATTTGCTGGTACAAGGATTTGCGGTTCAGATGGGTTGAGGCAGTAGACTGTTTTGTGCATCTCAGTTAGAACTTGTTTATTTCGTCCCCGTGCTGTGTCATGCTAATTTTGTTGCATCCTACTGTCATATCCAGCAGTTTTGTTTTCTATTGCTGAACTTGAATTACATAGCTAGGATGGAGTTACTTTCAAGTGTTTGTGTCCTTTTAAGTTGGAGGATGCAGCGATTTGGGAGTGGGAAATGCCCCAGATTTTGGGTTCTAGATGGTCTGGGGCGCAGCTGAATGCCATGTTACCCTATCATGTTAGTTTTGTTGCATCCTAATGTCATATTCAGTTGTTTTCTATTACTGAAGCCTGGTTTACAAGCTGGTGTTGGAAATATGCCCTAGAGGCAATAATAAAAGTGTTATTATTATATTTCTTTGTTCATGATAATAGTCTTTTATTCATGCTATAACTGTATTATCCGGAAATCGTAATACACGTGTGAATACATAGACCATAATATGTCCCTAGTAAGCCTCTAGTTGACTAGCTCGTTGATCAACTGATAGTCATGGTTTCCTGGCTATGGACATTGGATGTCGTTGATAACGGGATCACATCATTAGGAGAATGATGTGATGGACAAGACCCAATCCTAAGCATAGCACAAGATCGTGTAGTTCGTTTGCTAGAGCTTTTTCAATGTTAAGTATCTCTTCCTTAGACCATGAGATCGTGTAACTCCCGGATACCGTAAGAGTGCTTTGGGTGTACCAAACGTCACAACGTAACTGGGTGACTATAAAGGTGCACTACAGGTATCTCCGAAAGTGTCTGTTGGGTTGACACGGATCGAGACTGGGATTTGTCATTCCGTATGACGGAGAGGTATCTCTGGGCCCACTCGGTAATGCATCATCATAATGAGCTCAAAGTGACTAAGTGGTTAGTCACGGGATCATGCATTACGGTACGAGTAAAGTTACTTGCCGGTAATGAGACTGAACAAGGTATTGGGATACCGACGATCGAGTCTCGGGCAAAGTAACGTACCGATTGACAAAGGGAATTGTATACGGGGTTTGATCGAATCCTCGACATCGTGGTTCATCCGATGACATCATCGAGGAGCATCTGGGATCCAACATGGGTATCCAGATCCCGCTGTTGGTTATTGACCGGAGAGTCGTCTCGGTCATGTCTACATGTCTCCCGAACCCGTAGGGTCTACACACTTAAGGTTCGGTGACGCTAGGGTTATTAGGAAGACTTGTATGTGATTACCGAAAGTTGTTTGGAGTCCCAGATGAGATCCCGGACATCACGAGGAGTTCCGGAATGGTCCGGAGGTGAAGATTTATATATGGGAAGTTGTCATACGGACACCGAAAGAATTCGGGGTCATATCGGTATTGTACCGGGGCCACCGGAGGGGTTCCGGGGGTCCACCGGGAGGGGCCACCCCTCTCGGAGGGCCACATGGGCCGCAAGGGGCAGGGAGCCATCCCCTGGAGGGCTGGGCGCGCCCCCCACCTTGGGCCCATGCGCCTAGGGTCGGGGGGGAAACCCTAAAGGGGGCGCCCCCCTTGCTTGGGGGGCAAGTCCCCCCCTCCCTGGCCGCCGCCCCCCCTCTAGATCCCATCTAGAGGGGTCGGCCCCCTTGCCCCTTCCCCTATAAATAGAGGGGTGAGGGGAAGGCTGCTGGACACAACTCAAGGCGCAGCCCCTCCCCTCCCCAACACCTCTCCTCCTCCGTACGTGCTTGGCGAAGCCTTATCGGAGTACTGCTGCACCAACAACACCACGCCGTCGTGGTGCCGTTGGAGCAATCTTCCTCAACCTATCCTTCCTCCTTGCTGGATCAAGACGGAGGAGACGTCATCCGTCCCGTACGTGTGTTGAACGTGGAGGTGCTGTCCGTTCAGCACTTGGTCATCGGTGATCCGAATCACGGCGAGTACGACTCCATCATCACCATCCCCTTGAACGCTTCCGCACTCGATCGACAAGTGGTATGTAGATGCAAACTCACTCCCTTGACTCGTTGCTTAGATGAACTCATAGATGGATCTTGGTGAAACCGTAGGAAAAATTTTAATTTTCTGCAACACTCCCCAACAGTGGTATCAGAGCTAGGTCTATGCGTAGTTCTCTATTGCACGAGTAGAACACAATTTAGTTGTGAGCGTAGATCTTGTCAACTTGCTTGCCGCTACTAGTCTTATCTTGCTTCAGCGGTATTGTGGGATGAAGCGGCCCGGACCAACCTTACACGTACGCTTACGTGAGACCGGTTCCACCGACTGACATGCACTAGTTGCATAAGGTGGCTGGCGGGTGTCTGTCTCTCCCACTTTAGTTCGAGCGGATTCGATGAAAAGGGTCCTTATTAAGGGTAAATAGAAGTTGAGAAAATCACGTTGTGGTTATTCGTAGGTAAGAAAGAGTTTTTGCTAGAACCCAATTGCAGCCACGTAAAAGATGCAACAACAATTAGAGGACGTCTAACTTGTTTTTGCAGCAATTGTCATGTGATGTGATATGGCCAGAAGTTGTGATGAATGATGAATGACATATTGTGATGTATGAGATGATGTTCTTGTAATAGGAATCATGACTTGCATGTCGATGAGTATGAAAACCGGCAGGAGCCATAGGAGTTGTCTTTATTATGTATGACCTGCGTGTCATTGAAGAACGCCATGTAAATTACTTTACTTTATTGCTAAACGCGTTAGCCATAGAAGTAGAAGTAGTCGTTGGCGTGACAACTTCATGAAGACACGATGATGGAGATCATGATGATGGAGATCATGGTGTCATGCCGGTGACAAGATGATCATGCAGCCCGAAGATGGAGATCAGTGGAGCTTTATGATATTGGCCATATCATGTCACTACTATATAATTGCATGTGATGTTTATTATGTTTATGCATCTTGTTTACTTAGAACGACGGTAGTAAATAAGATGATCCCTTAAAACAATTGCAAGAAGTGTTCTCCCCTAACTATGCACCGTTGCTAAAGTTCGTCGTTTCGAAGCACCACGAGATGATCGGGTGTGATAGATCCTTACGTTCACATACAACGGGTGTAAGACCGTTTTACACATGCAAAACACTTAGGGTTAACTTGACGAGCCTAGCATGTACAGACATGGCCTCGGAACACGGAGACCGAAAGGTCGAACACGAGTCGTATGGAAGATACGATCAACATGAGAATGTTCACCGACAATGACTAGTCCGTCTCACGTGATGATCGGACACAGCCTAGTCGACTCGGATCGTGTAACACTTAGATGACTAGAGGGATGTCTAATCTGAGTGGGAGTTCATTATAATAATTTGATTAGATGAACTTAATTATCATGAACTTAGTCTAAAACCTTTGCAAAATATGTCTTGTAGATCAAATGGCCAACGCTCATTTCAACATGAACTTCAACGCGTTCCTAGAGAAAACCAAGCTGAAAGATGATGGCAGCAACTATACGGACTGGGTCCGGAACCTGAGGATCATCCTCATAGCAGCCAAGAAAGGATATGTCCTAGATGAACAGCTAGGTGAAGCACCCATCCCACAGAACCAAGACGTTATGAACGTTTGGCAGACACGTGCTGATGATTACTCCCTCGTTCAGTGCGGCATGCTTTACAGCTTAGAACCGGGGCTCCAAAAGCGTTTTGAGCATCACGGAGCATATGAGATGTTTGAGGAGCTGAAACTAGTTTTCCAAGCTCACGCCCGGGTCGAGAGATATGACGTCTCCGACAATTTCTATAGTTGTAAGATGGAGGAAAATAGTTCTGTCAGTGAGCACATACTCAAGATGTCTGGGTTGCACAACCGTATGACCCATCTGATGAGGCGGTCATTGACAGAATCCTTCAGTCGCTCCCACCAAGCTACAAGAGCTTTGTGATGAACTACAATATGCAGGGGATGGTGAAGACCATTCCTGAAGTATTTTCCATGCTGAAGTCAGCAGAGGTTGAAATCAAGAAAGAACATCAAGTGTTGATGGTCAATAAGACCACTAAGTTCAAGAAGGGCAAGGGCAAGAAGAACTTCAAGAAGGACGACAAGGAGGTTGCCGCGCCCGGTAAGCCAGTTACCGGGAAGAAGTCAAAGAATGGACCCAAGCCTGAGACTGAGTGCTTTTATTGCAAGGGGAAGGGTCACTGGAACCGGAACTGCCCCAAATACTTAGCGGATAAGAAGGCCGGCAACACTAAAGGTATATTTGATATACATGTAATTGATGTGTACCTTACCAGTACTCGTAGTAACTCCTGGGTATTTGATACCGGTGCCGTTGCTCATATTTGTAACTCACAGCAGGAGCTGCGGAATAAGTGGAGACTAGCGAAGGACGAGGTGACGATGCGCGTCGGGAATGGTTCCAAGGTCGATGTGATCACCGTCGGCACGCTACCTCTACATTTACCTACGGGATTAGTTATAAACCTTAATAATTGTTATTTGGTGCCAAGTTTGAGCATGAACATTATATCTGGATCTCGTTTGATACGAGATGGCTACTCATTTAAATCCGAGAATAATGGTTGTTCTATTTATATGAGAGATATGTTTTATGGTCATGCCCCTATGGTCAATGGTTTATTCTTAATGAATCTTGAGCGTAATATTACACATATTCATAGTGTGAATGCCAAAAGATGTAAAGTTGACAACGATAGTCCCACATACTTGTGGCACTGCCGCCTTGGTCACATTGGTGTCAAGCGCATGAAGAAGCTCCATGCTGATGGACTTTTAGATTCTCTCGATTATGAATCATTTGACACATGCGAACCATGCCTCATGGGCAAGATGACCAAGACTCCGTTCTCCGGAACAATGGAGCGAGCAACCAACTTGTTGGAAATCATACATACCGATGTGTGCGGTCCAATGAGCGTTGAGGCTCGCGGAGGATATCGTTATGTTCTCACTCTCACTGATGACTTGAGTAGATATGGGTATGTCTACTTAATGAAACACAAGTCTAAGACCTTTGAAAAGTTCAAGGAATTTCAGAATGAGGTAGAGAATCAACGTGACCGAAAAATAAAGTTCCTACGATCAGATCGTGGAGGAGAATATTTAAGTCACGAATTTGGTACACACTTAAGGAAATGTGGAATCGTTTCACAACTCACGCCGCCTGGAACACCTCAGCGTAACGGTGTGTCTGAACATCGTAATCGCACTCTATTGGATATGGTGTGGTCTATGATGTCTCTTACCGATTTACCGCTATCATTTTGGGGATACGCTCTAGAGACAGCTACATTCACTTTAAATAGGGAACCGTCTAAATCCGTTGAGACGACACCGTATGAATTATGGTTTTGGAAGAAACCTAAGCTGTCGTTTCTAAAAGTTTGGGGATGCGATGCTTATGTCAAGAAACTTCAACCTGAAAAGCTCGAACCCAAGTCGGAAAAATGCGTCTTCATAGGATACCCTAAGGAAACCGTTGGGTATACCTTCTACTTAAGATCCGAGGGCAAGATCTTTGTTGCCAAGAACGGATCCTTTCTGGAAAAAGAGTTTCTCTCGAAAGAAGTAAGTGGGAGGAAAGTTGAACTCGATGAAGTACTACCTCTCGAACGAGAAAGTTGTGCAGCTCAGGAAAATGTTCCTGTGATGCCTACACCAAATTGA
Source organism: Triticum timopheevii (assembly GCA_963921465.1). Classification (NCBI taxonomy): domain Eukaryota; kingdom Viridiplantae; phylum Streptophyta; class Magnoliopsida; order Poales; family Poaceae; genus Triticum; species Triticum timopheevii. The sequence goes on along the minus strand of OY997262.1, from coordinate 461,611,282 downwards.
GAGGAAAATAATGATGATGATCAAGGTACTTCGGATCAAGTTGCTACTGAACTTCGTAGGTCCACAAGGACACGTTCCGCACCAGAGTGGTACGGCAACCCTGTCCTGGAAATCATGTTGTTAGACAACGGTGAACCTTCGAACTATGAAGAAGCAATGGCGGGCCCAGATTCCAACAAATGGCTTGAAGCCATGAAATCTGAGATAGAATCCCTGTATGAAAACAAAGTATGGACTTTGACAGACTTGCCCGATGATCGGCGAGTGATAGAAAACAAATGGATCTTTAAGAAGAAGACGGACGCGGATGGTAATATTACCGTCTATAAAGCTCGACTTGTCGCTAAGGGTTATCGACAAGTTCAAGGGATTGACTACGATGAGACTTTCTCTCCTGTAGCGAAGCTGAAGTCCGTCCGAATCATGTTAGCAATTGCTGCATACTATGATTATGAGATATGGCAGATGGACGTCAAAACGGCATTCCTTAACGGGCATCTTAAGGAAGAACTGTATATGATGCAGCCGGAAGGTTTTGTCGATCCTAAGAACGCTAACAAAGTATGCAAACTCCAGCGATCCATTTATGGGCTGGTGCAAGCATCTCGGAGTTGGAATATTCGCTTTGATGAGATGATCAAAGCGTTTGGGTTTATGCAGACTTATGGAGAAGCCTGCGTTTACAAGAAAGTGAGTGGGATCTCTGTAGCATTTCTCATATTATATGTAGATGACATAATCTTGATGGGAAATGATATAGAACTTTTGGACAACATTAAGGCCTACTTGAATAAGTGTTTTTCAATGAAGGACCTTGGAGAAGCTACTTATATATTAGGCATCAAGATCTATAGAGATAGATCGAGACGCCTCATAGGTCTTTCACAAAGCACATACCTTGATAAGATTTTGAAGAAGTTCAAAATGGATCAGTCTAAGAAGGGGTTCTTGCCTGTATTGCAAGGTGTGAGATTGAGCTCGGCTCAATGCCCGACCACAGCAAAAGATAAAGAAGAGATGAGTGTCATCCCCTATGCTTCAGCCATAGGATCTATTATGTATGCCATGCTGTGTACCAGACCTGATGTAAACCTTGCCGTAAGTTTGGTAGGAAGGTACCAAAGTAATCCCGGCAAGGACACTAGACAGCGGTCAAGAATATCCTGAAGTACCTGAAAAGGACAAAGGACATGTTTCTCGTTTATGGAGGTGACGAAGAGCTCGTCGTAAAGGGTTACGTCGACGCTAGCTTCGACACAGATCTGGATGACTCTAAGTCACAAACCGGATAAGTGTATATGTTGAATGGTGGAGCAGTAAGCTGGTGCAGCTGCAAGCAGAGCGTAGTGGCGGGATCTACATGTGAAGCGAAGTACATGGCAGCCTCGAAGGCAGCGCATGAAGCTATTTGGGTGAAGGAGTTTCATCATCGACCTAGGAGTCATAGCCAATGCGTCGGGGCCGATCAAACTCTTCTGTGACAACACTGGAGCTATTGCCCTTGCCAAGGATCCCAGGTTTCACAAGAAGACCAGGCACATAAGCGTCGTTTCAACTCCATCCGTGAAAATGTTCAAGATGGAGACATAGATATTTGCAAAGTACATACGGATCTGAATGTCGCGGATCCGTTCACTAAACCTCTCTCGCAAGCAAAACATGATCAGCACCAGAACTCTATGGGTGTTCGATTCATCACAATGTAACTAGATTATTGACTCTAGTGCAAGTGGGAGACTGTTGGAAATATGCCCTAAGAGGCAATAATAAAAGTGTTATTATTATATTTCTTTGTTCATGATAATAGTCTTTTATTCATGCTATAACTGTATTATCCGGAAATCGTAATACACGTGTGAATACATAGACCATAATATGTCCCTAGTAAGCCTCTAGTTGACTAGCTCGTTGATCAACTGATAGTCATGGTTTCCTGGCTATGGACATTGGATGTCGTTGGTAACGGGATCACATCATTAGGAGAATGATGTGATGGACAAGACCCAATCCTAAGCATAGCACAAGATCGTGTAGTTCGTTTGCTAGAGCTTTTTCAATGTCAAGTATCTCTTCCTTAGACCATGAGATCGTGTAACTCCCGGATACCGTAAGAGTGCTTTGGGTGTACCAAACATCACAACGTAACTGGATGACTATAAAGGTGCACTACAGGTATCTCCGAAAGTGTCTGTTGGGTTGACACGGATCGAGACTGGGATTTGTCACTCCGTATGACGGAGAGGTATCTCTGGGCCCACTCGGTAATGCATCATCATAATGAGCTCAAAGTGACTAAGTGGTTAGTCACGGGATCATGCATTACGGTACGAGTAAAGTGACTTGCCGGTAACGAAACTGAACAAGGTATTGGGATACCGACGATCGAGTCTCGGGCAAGTGACGCACCGATTGACAAAGGGAATTGTATACGGGGTTTGATCGAATCCTCGACATCGTGGTTCGTCCGATGACATCATCGAGGAGCATGTGGGAGCCAACATGGGTATCCAGATCCCGCTGTTGGTTATTGACCGGAGAGTCGTTCTCCGTCATGTCTACATGTCTCCCGAACCCGTAGGGTCTACACACTTAAGGTTCGGTGACGCTAGGGTTATTAGGATGACTTGTATGTGATCACCGAAAGTTGTTCGGAGTCCCGGATGAGATGCCGGACATCACGAGGAGTTCCGGAATGGTCCGGAGGTGAATATTTATATATGGGAAGTTGCCATACGGACACCGAAAGAATTCGGGGTCATATCGGTATTGTACCGGGGCCACCGGAGGGTTTCGGGGGTCCACCGGGAGGGGCCACCCCTCTCGGAGGGCTACATGGGCCGCAAGGGGCAGGGAGCCAGCCCATTGGAGGGCTGGGCGCGCCCCCCACCTTGGGCCCATGCGCCTAGGGTTGGGGGGGAAACCCTAAAGGGGGCGCCCCCCTTGCTTGGGGGGAAAATCCCCCCCTCCCTGGCCGCCGCCCCCCTCTAGATCCCATCTAGAGGGGTCGGCCCCCCTTTCCCTTTCCCCTATAAATAGAGGGGTGAGGGGAGGGCTGCTGGACACAACTCAAGGCGCAGCCCCTCCCCTCCCCAACACCTCTCCTCCTCCGTACGTGCTTGGCGAAAGCCCTGTCGGAGTACTGCTGCACCAACAACACCACGCCGTCGTGCTGCCGTTGGAGCAATCTTCCTCAACCTCTCCTTCCTCCTTGCTGGATCAAGACGGAGGAGACGTCATACGTCCCGTACGTGTGTTGAACGTGGAGGTGCTGTCCGTTCAGCACTTGGTCATCGGTGATCCGAATCACGGCGAGTACGACTCCATCATCACCATCCCCTTGAACACTTCCGCACTCGATATACAAGTGGTATGTAGATGCAAACTCACTCCTTTACTCGTTGCTTAGATGAACTCATAGATGGATCTTGGTGAAACCGTAGGAAAATTTTTAATTTTCTGCAACATTCCCCAACTGCTGGCGCAGTGCGAGGGCAACCCCGGTCTCCTTCTTTGTCAGTGTTGTCTGCAATAGCTATTTGTGTTGGTTCTGCAGTATTTTCAGTTTAACAGCAGTTCCTTTGTTGTACTATGAATTTGCAGTAGTTCTTTCTTTCCAACACATGATCAAAATATTAAGATTATAGATGCCAATCTCCTGACACTACAACACAGTATGTCATGTTAGTATACAACCCTAATGTTTGGAGTTGTACTTGCAAGCTAATTAGCTTCAGACATCTCATCTAGATAAGAGAACTTGTCTCCACTATAGATGCAGTTCTTCAATGACAGTAGAGCAAACTAAATTTTACCAATTCTATCTTTTGTGATTAAAACAAAATCCAACGACAGAGCTACATCAAACAGATTTTACCAATTCTATCTTCTATATCGAAACAAATCCACAACAGTTCTATCTTCTTGTGTGTATTCACTAGTAGAAAAAGGACCTAATATGTGAAACATTAGTACCGGTTGGCATATGAGACCGGCACTAATGCTCCCACTAGTGCCGGTTCAAATGACTTGGCGGGAGGTGACCTTTAGTACCGGTTCTTTGGGAATCTTTAGTACCTGGTTCGTGCCACGAACCGGTACTAAAGATGCTGGTGCCCGGCCAGCACCTT